>CAMZMU010000068.1:49732768-51082513 GCA_947311845.1 Poa pratensis | reverse complement strand
AACCCTAAAACCCTAAACCCTAAACCCTAAACCCATAGATGTTCCATTCTAGACGGTGCGAGCGGCAAAGCGCCATTGTCAGCCACTTCCACTCCCTAAGGAGCCTGATCTGCTTCGGGTCCCTAACAATGTAGGTGCTTAGACCGCTCTTCATGCTCTTCTTCCATCCTCAATTGCTCTACTCCACGGCAAAGGGAAGATGCGAACCGTATCAACTAATGAGCGGACTAGGAATGGCTGGCTATCTTTACGGTAATGCACTGATACAAGTCAGAAAAACAAACCGATCACAGCTGCTGCTACGAGGACTAACGTCACAAGGGAAATCCGGCAGGAACTGAAGGCCACCGATCCCGACCGATCACGCGGCACGGACGTCGAAAGCTCCTCCATAGTCGACGGGGGCACTTGTCCTGGGACGGCAGCAGCACGGACATGCACAACTGATTTCAATTAGTACACACGAAGTATGATCAACGATTCCGCAAAGATATTATATTAATTCCAGTGTAGTGTTCAAACGATCAAATGGATGAGATGATCAACGATTGCTCAGATGAAAAAACTAGAAGGTACAGTTACAACTTAACAGATCAGTGCACTCAGAGTTTGAGAAGACTATATATATAGCATCCGCATCACCAGGACACTCGATACTGTAATTAGTAGGCAGTTACAAGTTAATAGAACAGATGCTGCGAGTAGAAGAATTGAATCAATAATCAGACATTTTATCATACAATCAAGTTTGAATCTGTATTCCTATAGCCCTATAGTAGCATATAACAAGAAATGGAGAGAACACCGCAAGTGAAAATCAAAAAATTCCGTTTTGTTGTGGGCAGATGAGCAGGGATCATATGGTGCGAAAGCCGAAAAAGAGTCTCTGAATGGCATTAGTGGCCGCAGATTCACCGAATTACTAGACAAGCAGAAAAACGTTTACCTGGATACATTTTAGGCGTGGGAGGTGAGTCAGGTGTGAAATGCATCTCAGGAAGCGACTTGAGCCCTGTTTCGGAAACAAATAAATGCAAAAAGAAAATTGGTACATTCAAAAGAACTGCTCAACTGATCAGTAATCATGACTAACCATAGAAAAAAAGCACAGTAATAATATCCCTAATATAGAGTAGCATCCAGAGCTCGCTGGTAATCCGCATCTACCACCAACCATCACCAATGTAGCTTCACAAGGACTCACAAGAACAAGGATAGGAGCGCATAAACTTATTTTGTAACTTGTTCGGTGATCAAGAACACAAGAACACACGCATAGGGAGCACAAGAATCGATCGAAGCATATACTCGCCATCAAGAAGGGACAAGTTTCTCCCCCGGCCCTACTCCCCAACCAACCCACCGAACTAACTCCATACGTTCATCATCATACATTGCGTACCGTGCATTTTTCCTCTTCCTTCCATACTGTGCACGAGGCCTTTGGCTACTCAATTTCTTTTTTGCTGCTTCTCTATTCTACATAGACCCGGCAATCTCCCTCGACAAAAGCATACTTTTTGAGTACTCTAAAGAAATATAGCCCATTGGGCCGGCTTTAGGATTATGCTTACTCCTACTGTGGAGAAAACCAGAGGAGTCCGACTACCATTTCTTCGTATGAAGTACGTACTTGTTCTTCACCGTGCAAGCTCTACAGGTTTCGGAATCCGAGGCCTTCAAGTTCAACCGTAGACGTAGAAGCAAACCGGTACTTAAGCATCGATCGAATGAGAAGTAGGTTTTAGAGCTTGGTATGCCCGTGCGAAGGAAGAGGAGTGAACGACCGAGGAAGACCGTATCCTGGTGCAGCGGAGACCGGTCTTGCTGATCAAACATGTACTTACTGTATTAGTATTTATGCAGCCCCTGTCCATTGGTCATAGATTGGAGCAAAAAAATGAGCAATGCATCACAAGGCGGAAAAACCTATTTTAAAATCCAATCCATCCGAGATTCTCTGGCCGCCCGAACACTACACAGTCAATCGCTAAGCAAAACACGAAGAAGAGTAGACTCGACTATAAAGGAGGACGAATCGAGACCGCTTTCTGGTCTGCTTGGGATAAAAAGTACTCAAGTTGTCGATTCTACCATTGAATCGGTAGATTGCCTGCCGGAACTCAACTTAACATAACAAGTATTGCACGCACCTTAACATATCTCAGTGAAGAAGTCTTTTGAGCATGAATAATAAGAAAGCAGCTGCCAGATATCCCCAATTGGAGTAGGAGATTTAATTGGACTATGCGTATTTCCAGGGCCAAGAAGGTGATACTGATAGTAGACAAAAAAGCATTGGATCGTGGATCAGGCAGTCTCGTTATCGCATTTTACAACCTAAATCATTCTCATTTGGGGCTAGTGGAGTGGTTCCTCCGCCTTTTGCCGATGTGAGTATCCGTATGGCTTCAGATGTTTGGGCTCAGTACCTTCGGGGGTATATAGTGATCATGGATTCTTTTTTTGTAAGGACTTAGGTTCTTGAAACACCTACTCTTAAGAGTTCAGTAGGGTTGAAATTGGATCAGAGATCAGAGATGTTAGGTTTACTGAGTTGACCATTGAGCCATCATGCAGAACTAAGCTTGTTCTGATTTAGTAGCAATCAGCTCTTCTCCTTCCACCTGGTACAGCTTTCCTCCTCCCTCTTGATTCCTTCTAGCACCACTTAAACACTGTCATTAGTAAACTTCATAGTAGTTTAGTTTCTATCATTGTTCATGGGCCTACTACTTTTCATCCAGTCTATCATCCTCCATGTCATATGGGCCCAGTTCCATAACTCTGAAATCAAACTGAAATGCATTCCCCCCTATTTTCCATTTTACCCCTGTCTATACCGCTGCGCGCCTCACTGTACATCTTCTGTCCATTTGCTACCGTAATTACCATGGGTATGTTTTTTAACTGGTATCTGAAGGCAATCAACGAATCAAGAAAATGGTATTGCTACAGTATCCAGCAGAATGAATATAGGTTGGTTTTTTCTCCTTCCTCTTATATTCAAGGTATAAGTATACTGGCTTCCCTCCGGTCCTCAAAAGAGAAGAGAAGCTGGTGCCGGGTACTTATATTTTTTCATACTCCTCTCGGATCTTCCTTCTCAAAAGAGTCGATCGCTAGGTTAGAATGCACTCGTTCTTGGCAATGGTCACAGCTCGTGCTAGCCCTCTACTTCTCAGTCATTGAACTTGGCTATCCAGTTTACCCTTGCCTATCTCTTTTTCCTACAGTAAAGTACTGGCTCTCACGCCTATCTATTTATCCTCACTACTAATAAATAAACTGATTACCCCCACACTTTCTATCTCTCATATTCCTTGAATTTCATGTATCTCTTGTGACCTTGCTTACCTAGCTTTTGAAAAAACCCATGCCGTTGACTTACCTTTACCTAGCAGCTTATCTTGGCTATTAAACATATACCGGTGTATAAACCCAACCTTAAATATCTGATGCCTATCCCTTGTCAAGCTACCAACTACTACTTGTAAACTACTACTCACACACAAATGCATACTCAACGTCCGTGACCAAACCCTTCATCTAAGAATCCCATATCTGCAACGCGCCCTTTACTTTTATGATGCGGATTGATTTTCTATTTAATAATGCGAAGAAAGCTTGAATGTTCATAAAAAAATTCCATTATGGGAATCGGGAATAAGGAAAAGCAAAACCAGAGAATAGCTTTTGTAATGTATCCAGGCAGTGGCCCAGCTAGGTGACTTCCGGCAAGCTAGCTATATTGGTGGCGACGGCCCGCCACAGTACTGTCTTCCTTCTTCGTTTTTGAGGACCGAACATCGCTCGTAGTATTTACGAATGAATGTCTGTCTTGACTGACCAACGTCTTTGCGCGGAAATCCACGTCTGAGCCTAATGAGTTGAATCATAATATATGGTTTACGATTGATCCTTGTGCATAAAGCAGCTTTGCTGTACCAGATTACTGGAAAGACTTGCTGCTTCAGTCAAATACGCGACACAAACCATATATAGATCAATTTTTCACGGATGCTGCCGGCAAAGCGCATTCCAAAAGCCACTTTCTCTGTTAACAAGATGTCCTTTTGCGCTACATGAAAAGGGTTGGCCTGCGCCTCTCTTTTCTCTTTTCCTTTTCTTTAGGTGCTTGCCTGTCTTCAATGACTTTTCCACGCCGTCAATTCATTAGGCATTCGGCATCTTTAGCTTCTGCAGATTCTTTAGTTTGTTTCACTTCAACCTCTTCTGGGTCCTCCTCGAAGTCGTGGATAGCTTAACATGACTCTGTCTTGTCGAAGCAATCCTCTTTATTTTAGAAATCCCATGGTTAGGTGATATGATTGCATGTCGAAGACCAAAATGCCCCAGATTCGCCCCCTTCGCTTTCTTGTACCTCGTCAACATCCTCCAACTCGCCTTTCATTTCTTCTGGAATGAATCTTCTAAGGTAGTAGGTATCGGGTTTCCCTGTTAATACTCCGA
This sequence comes from Poa pratensis, assembly GCA_947311845.1. Taxonomy (NCBI): domain Eukaryota; kingdom Viridiplantae; phylum Streptophyta; class Magnoliopsida; order Poales; family Poaceae; genus Poa; species Poa pratensis. The sequence goes on along the minus strand of CAMZMU010000068.1, from coordinate 51,078,040 downwards.
ACATGAGTTAATATACTCTTGTAGAGCAGATCACTTAGGGCTTTATACTGGTTCGACGACTGGCTTCTTGTTCCTTTCTCTTCTTTGTCTATCCACTCCCTTTGTTTTCAACAGTCTTTGGAGCTTCTGGTACCACTCATTCTTGAATGCTAACACCCGGGTGTCTCCTAACGCTACGCTTTCTAAGCAACCTGAGTGTTCTCTGAACTAGGTGAACAATCAGGATCTTGCATAACTCTTTCCAATTAAAGGGCTAACTCTTCCGCTTTGTATTTATCCCCACCCAGTCCTTGAAGACCTAACAGTCTTCTATGGTATGGCCAAGTAGTCTATGATACGGAAAATCATTAGGGTTGTTAGAGTGCTTCATATCGTCTGGTCTCTTACTATCCGAGCATTTCTTTCCATTTTTGAAAACATCTTGCAAAATCAATATGCTACGCCATTTTCTCTTCGAGGTTGACTTCTCCTTTCTTGGGTTTCCTATGTTCCCTAACAGTCTGCTATTGCTAAAGCTCAACCTATGCCTCCGGTATAGGCAAGATGGAAAGCAAGCTAGTTAAGGTTTTAGAAACAGGAATGCAACCAAGCTAACAACAAGAAGCCCTCAGGTCATGAGAAAAAGGAAATAATGGATCATCTGCATGGAAGGTCATCCCTATTCCTATCTTTTTATCTGACTGGAAGCTTGTAGCAGTGGAAGAACTGCAATTCTTGATACTTTTTCTTTATTCACTCAATCCAACCGCTTCGTCTAACATAAACCCTTGTCTATGTCAATTGATACATACAAGCCGCATATATCATCTATACAATCCTTCTCTCTTATTGAGTCAATCTAGCATAGTTCAATCTTTCTTCTTCCTAAACCCTAAACCCTAAACCCTAAACCCTAAAACCCTAAACCCTAAACCCATAGATGTTCCATTCTAGACGGTGCGAGCGGCAAAGCGCCATTGTCAGCCACTTCCACTCCCTAAGGAGCCTGATCTGCTTCGGGTCCCTAACAATGTAGGTGCTTAGACCGCTCTTCATGCTCTTCTTCCATCCTCAATTGCTCTACTCCACGGCAAAGGGAAGATGCGAACCGTATCAACTAATGAGCGGACTAGGAATGGCTGGCTATCTTTACGGTAATGCACTGATACAAGTCAGAAAAACAAACCGATCACAGCTGCTGCTACGAGGACTAACGTCACAAGGGAAATCCGGCAGGAACTGAAGGCCACCGATCCCGACCGATCACGCGGCACGGACGTCGAAAGCTCCTCCATAGTCGACGGGGGCACTTGTCCTGGGACGGCAGTAGCACAGACATGCACAACTGATTTCAATTAGTACACACGAAGTATGATCAACGATTCCACAAAGATATTATATTAATTCCAGTGTAGTGTTCAAACGATCAAATGGATGAGATGATCAACGATTGCTCAGATGAAAAAACTAGCAGGTACAGTTACAACTTAACAGATCAGTGCACTCAGAGTTTGAGAAGACTATATATATAGCATCCGCATCACCAGGGCACTCGATACTGTAATTAGTAGGCAGTTACAAGTTAATAGAACAGATGATGCGAGTAGAAGAATTGAATCAATAATCAGACATTTTATCATACAATCAAGTTTGAATCTGTATTCCTATAGCCCTATAGTAGCATATAACAAGAAATGGAGAGAACACCGCAAGTGAAAATCAAAAAATTCCGTTTTGTTGTGGGCAGATGAGCAGGGATCATATGGTGCGAAAGCCGAAAAAGAGTCTCTGAATGGCATTAGTGGCCACAGATTCACCGAATTACTAGACAAGCAGAAAAACGTTTACCTGGTTACATTTTAGGCGTGGGAGGTGAGTCAGGTGTGAAGTGCATCTCAGGAAGCGACTTGAGCCTTGTTTCGGAAACAAATAAATGCAAAAAGAAAATTGGTACATTCAAAAGAACTGCTCAACTGATCAGTAATCATGACTAACCATAGAAAAAAAGCACAGTAATAATATCCCTAATATAGAGTAGCATCCAGAGCTCGCTGGTAATCCGCATCTACCACCAACCATCACCAATGTAGCTTCACAAGGACTCACAAGAACAAGGATAGGAGCACATAAACTTATTTTGTAACTTGTTCGGTGATCAAGAACACAAGAACACACGCATAGGGAACACAAGAATCAATCGAAGCATATACTCGCCATCAAGAAGGGACAAGTTTCTCCCCCGGCCCTACTCCCCAACCAACCCATCGAACTAACTCCATACGTTCATCATCATACATTGCGTACCGTGCATTTTTCCTCTTCCTTCCATACTGTGCACGAGGCCTTTGGCTACTCAATTTCTTTTTTAGCTGCTTCTCTATTCTACATAGACCCGGCAATCTCCCTCTGACAAAAGCATACTTTTTGAGTACTCTAAAGAAATATAGCCCATTGGGCCGGCTTTAGGATTATGCTTACTCCTACTGTGGAGAAAACCAGAGGAGTCCGACTACCATTTCTTCGTATGAAGTACGTACTTGTTCTTCACCGTGCAAGCTCTACAGGTTTCGGAATCCGAGGCCTTCAAGTTCAACCGTAGACGTAGAAGCAAACCGGTACTTAAGCATCGATCAAATAAGAAGTAGGTTTTAGAGCTTGGTATGCCTGTGCGAAGGAAGAGGAGTGAACGACCGAGGAAGGCCATATCCTGGTGCAGCAGAGACCGGTCTTGCTGATCAAACATGTACTTACTGTATTAGTATTTATGCAGCCCCTATCCATTGGTCATAGATTGGAGCAAAAAAATGAGCAATGCATCACAAGGCGGAAAAACCTATTTTAAAAATCCAATCCATCCGAGATTCTCTGGCCGCCCAAACACTACACAGTCAATCGCTAAGCAAAACACAAAGAAGAGTAGACTCGACTATAAAGGAGGACGAATCGAGACCGCTTTCTGGTCTGCTTGGGATAAAAAGTACTCAAGTTGTCGATTCTACCATTGAATCGGTACATTGCCTGCCGGAACTCAACTTAACATAACAAGTATTGCACGCACCTTAACATATCTCAGTGAAGAAGTCTTTTGAGCATGAATAATAAGAAAGCAGCTGCCAGATATCCCCAATTGGAGTAGGAGATTTAATTGGACTATGCGTATTTCCAGGGCCAAGAAGGTGATACTGATAGTAGACAAAAAGCATTGGATCGTGGATCAGGCAGTCTCGTTATCGCATTTTACAACCTAAATCATTCTCATTTGGGGCTAGTGGAGTGGTTCCTCCACCTTTTGCTGATGTGAGTATCTGTATGGCTTCAGATGTTTGGGCTCAGTACCTTCGGGGGTATATAGTGATCATGGATTCTTTTTTTGCAAGGACTTAGGTTCTTGAAACACCTACTCTTAAGAGTTCAGTAGGGTTGAAATTGGATCAGAGATCAGAGATGTTAGGTTTACTGAGTTGACCATGAGCCATCATACAGAACTAAGCTTGTTCTGATTTAGTAGCAATCAGCTCTTCTCCTTCCACCTGGTACAGCTTTCCTCCTCCCCTCTTGATTCCTTCTAGCACCACTTAAACACTGTCATTAGTAAACTTCATAGTAGTTTAGTTTCTATCATTGTTCATGGGCCTACTACTTTTCATCCAGTCTATCATCCTCCATGTCATATGGGCCCAGTTCCATAACTCTGAAATCAAACTGAAATGCATTCCCCCCTATTTTCCATTTTACCCCTGTCTATACCGCTGCGCGCCTCACTGTACATCTTCTGTCCATTTGCTACCGTAATTACCATGGGTATGTTTTTTAACTGGTATCTGAAGGCAATCAACGAATCAAGAAAATTGGTATTGCTACAGTATCCAGCAGAATGAATATAGGTTGGTTTTTTCTCCTTCCTCTTATATTCAAGGTATAAGTATACTGGCTTCCCTCCGTCCTCAAAAGAGAAGAGAAGCTGGTGCCGGGTACTTATATTTTTTCATACTCCTCTCGGATCTTCCTTCTCAAAAGAGTCGATCGCTAGGTTAGAATGCACTCGTTCTTGGCAATGGTCACAGCTCGTGCTAGCCCTCTACTTCTCAGTCATTGAACTTGGCTATCCAGTTTACCCTTGCCTATCTCTTTTTCCTACAGTAAAGTACTGGCTCTCACGCCTATCTATTTATCCTCACTACTAATAAATAAACTGATTACCCCCACACTTTCTATCTCTCATATTCCTTGAATTTCATGTATCTCTTGTGACCTTGCTTACCTAGCTTTTGAAAAAACCCTGCCGTGACTTACCTTTACCTAGCAGCTTATCTTGGCTATTAAACATATACCGGTGTATAAACCCAACCTTAAATATCTGATGCCTATCCCTTGTCAAGCTACCAACTACTACTTGTAAACTACTACTCACACACAAATGCATACTCAACGTCCGTGACCAAACCCTTCATCTAAGAATCCCATATCTGCAACGCGCCCTTACTTTTATGATGCGGATTGATTTTCTATTTAATAATGCGAAGAAAGCTTGAATCGTTCATAAAAAATTCCATTATGGGAATCGGGAATAAGGAAAAGCAAAACCAGAGAATAGCTTTGTAATGTATCCAGGCAGTGGCCCAGCTAGGTGACTTCCGGCAAGCTAGCTATATTGGTGGCGACGGCCCGCCACAGTACTGTCTTCCTTCTTCGTTTTTGAGGACCGAACATCGCTCGTAGTATTTACGAATGAATGTCTGTCTTGACTGACCAACGTCTTTGCGCGGAAATCCACGTCTGAGCCTAATGAGTTGAATCATAATATATGGTTTACGATTGATCCTTGTGCATAAAGCAGCTTTGCTGTACCAGATTACTGGAAAGACTTGCTGCTTCAGTCAAATACGCGACACAAACCATATATAGATCAATTTTTCACGGATGCTGCGGCAAAGCGCATTCCAAAAGCCACTTTCTCTGTTAACAAGATGTCCTTTTGCGCTACATGAAAAGGGTTGGCCTGACGCCTCTCTTTTCTCTTTTCCTTTTCTTTAGGTGCTTGCCTGTCTTCAATGACTTTTCCACGCCGTCAATTCATTAGGAATTCGGCATCTTTAGCTTCTGCAGATTCTTTAGTTTGTTTCACTTCAACCTCTTCTGGGTCCTCCTCGAAGTCGTGGATAGCTTAACATGACTCTGTCTTGTCGAAGCAATCCTCTTTATTTTAGAAATCCCATGGTTAGGTGATATGATTGCATGTCGAAGACCAAAATGCCCCAGATTCGCCCCCTTCGCTTTCTTGTACCTCGTCAACATCCTCCAACTCGCCTTTCATTTCTTCTGGAATGAATCTTCTAAGGTAGTAGGTATCGGGTTTCCCTGTTAATACTCCGAACATGAGTTAATATACTCTTGTAGAGCAGATCACTTAGGGCTTTATACTGGTTCGACGACTGGCTTCTTGTTCCTTTCTCTTCTTTGTCTATCCACTCCCTTTGTTTTCAACAGTCTTTGGAGCTTCTGGTACCACTCATTCTTGAATGCTAACACCCGGGTGTCTCCTAACGCTACGCTTTCTAAGCAACCTGAGTGTTCTCTGAACTAGGTGAACAATCAGGATCTTGCATAACTCTTTCCAATTAAAGGGCTAACTCTTCCGCTTTGTATTTATCCCCCACCCAGTCCTTGAAGACCTAACAGTCTTCTATGGTATGGCCAAGTAGTCTATGATACGGAAAATCATTAGGGTTGTTAGAGTGCTTCATATCGTCTGGTCTCTTACTATCCGAGCATTTCTTTCCATTTTTGAAAACATCTTGCAAAATCAATATGCTACGCCATTTTCTCTTCGAGGTTGACTTCTCCTTTCTTGGGTTTCCTATGTTCCCTAACAGTCTGCTATTGCTAAAGCTCAACCTATGCCTCCGGTATAGGCAAGATGGAAAGCAAGCTAGTTAAGGTTTTAGAAACAGGAATGCAACCAAGCTAACAACAAGAAGCCCTCAGGTCATGAGAAAAAGGAAATAATGGATCATCTGCATGGAAGGTCATCCCTATTCCTATCTTTTTATCCGACTGGAAGCTTGTAGCAGTGGAAGAACTGCAATTCTTGATACTTTTTCTTTATTCACTCAATCCAACCGCTTCGTCTAACATAAACCCTTGTCTATGTCAATTGATACATACAAGCCGCATATATCATCTATACAATCCTTCTCTCTTATTGAGTCAATCTAGCATAGTTCAATCTTTCTTCTTCCTAAACCCTAAACCCTAAACCCTAAACCCTAAAACCCTAAACCCTAAACCCATAGATGTTCCATTCTAGACGGTGCGAGCGGCAAAGCGCCATTGTCAGCCACTTCCACTCCCTAAGGAGCCTGATCTGCTTCGGGTCCCTAACAATGTAGGTGCTTAGACCGCTCTTCATGCTCTTCTTCCATCCTCAATTGCTCTACTCCACGGCAAAGGGAAGATGCGAACCGTATCAACTAATGAGCGGACTAGGAATGGCTGGCTATCTTTACGGTAATGCACTGATACAAGTCAGAAAAACAAACCGATCACAACTGCTGCTACGAGGACTAACGTCACAAGGGAAATCCGGCAGGAACTGAAGGCCACCGATCCCGACCGATCACGCGGCACGGACGTCGAAAGCTCCTCCATAGTCGACGGGGGCACTTGTCCTGGGACGGCAGTAGCACAGACATGCACAACTGATTTCAATTAGTACACACGAAGTATGATCAACGATTCCACAAAGATATTATATTAATTCCAGTGTAGTGTTCAAACGATCAAATGGATGAGATGATCAACGATTGCTCAGATGAAAAAACTAGCAGGTACAGTTACAACTTAACAGATCAGTGCACTCAGAGTTTGAGAAGACTATATATATAGCATCCGCATCACCAGGGCACTCGATACTGTAATTAGTAGGCAGTTACAAGTTAATAGAACAGATGATGCGAGTAGAAGAATTGAATCAATAATCAGACATTTTATCATACAATCAAGTTTGAATCTGTATTCCTATAGCCCTATAGTAGCATATAACAAGAAATGGAGAGAACACCGCAAGTGAAAATCAAAAAATTCCGTTTTGTTGTGGGCAGATGAGCAGGGATCATATGGTGCGAAAGCCGAAAAAGAGTCTCTGAATGGCATTAGTGGCCACAGATTCACCGAATTACTAGACAAGCAGAAAAACGTTTACCTGGTTACATTTTAGGCGTGGGAGGTGAGTCAGGTGTGAAATGCATCTCAGGAAGCGACTTGAGCCTTGTTTCGGAAACAAATAAATGCAAAAAGAAAATTGGTACATTCAAAAGAACTGCTCAACTGATCAGTAATCATGACTAACCATAGAAAAAAAGCACAGTAATAATATCCCTAATATAGAGTAGCATCCAGAGCTCGCTGGTAATCCGCATCTACCACCAACCATCACCAATGTAGCTTCACAAGGACTCACAAGAACAAGGATAGGAGCACATAAACTTATTTTGTAACTTGTTCGGTGATCAAGAACACAAGAACACACGCATAGGGACACAAGAATCGATCGAAGCATATACTCGCCATCAAGAAGGGACAAGTTTCTCCCCCGGCCCTACTCCCCAACCAACCCATCGAACTAACTCCATACGTTCATCATCATACATTGCGTACCGTGCATTTTTCCTCTTCCTTCCATACTGTGCACGAGGCCTTTGGCTACTCAATTTCTTTTTTAGCTGCTTCTCTATTCTACATAGACCCGGCAATCTCCCTCTGACAAAAGCATACTTTTTGAGTACTCTAAAGAAATATAGCCCATTGGGCCGGCTTTAGGATTATGCTTACTCCTACTGTGGAGAAAACCAGAGGAGTCCGACTACCATTTCTTCGTATGAAGTACGTACTTGTTCTTCACCGTGCAAGCTCTACAGGTTTCGGAATCCGAGGCCTTCAAGTTCAACCGTAGACGTAGAAGCAAACCGGTACTTAAGCATCGATCGAATAAGAAGTAGGTTTTAGAGCTTGGTATGCCTGTGCGAAGGAAGAGGAGTGAACGACCGAGGAAGCCATATCCTGGTGCAGCAGAGACCGGTCTTGCTGATCAAACATGTACTTACTGTATTAGTATTTATGCAGCCCCTATCCATTGGTCATAGATTGGAGCAAAAAAATGAGCAATGCATCACAAGGCGGAAAAACCTATTTTGAAAATCCAATCCATCCGAGATTCTCTGGCCGCCCAAACACTACACAGTCAATCGCTAAGCAAAACACGAAGAAGAGTAGACTCGACTATAAAGGAGGACGAATCGAGACCGCTTTCTGGTCTGCTTGGGATAAAAAGTACTCAAGTTGTCGATTCTACCATTGAATCGGTAGATTGCCTGCCGGAACTCAACTTAACATAACAAGTATTGCACGCACCTTAACATATCTCAGTGAAGAAGTCTTTTGAGCATGAATAATAAGAAAGCAGCTGCCAGATATCCCCAATTGGAGTAGGAGATTTAATTGGACTATGCGTATTTCCAGGGCCAAGAAGGTGATACTGATAGTAGACAAAAAAGCATTGGATCGTGGATCAGGCAGTCTCGTTATCGCATTTTACAACCTTAATCATTCTCATTTGGGGCTAGTGGAGTGGTTCCTCCGCCTTTTGCGATGTGAGTATCCGTATGGCTTCAGATGTTTGGGCTCAGTACCTTCGGGGGTATATAGTGATCATGGATTCTTTTTTTGTAAGGACTTAGGTTCTTGAAACACCTACTCTTAAGAGTTCAGTAGGGTTGAAATTGGATCAGAGATCAGAGATGTTAGGTTTACTGAGTTGACCATTGAGCCATCATGCAGAACTAAGCTTGTTCTGATTTAGTAGCAATCAGCTCTTCTCCTTCCACCTGGTACAGCTTTCCTCCTCCCCTCTTGATTCCTTCCAGCACCACTTAAACACTGTCCTTAGTAAACTTCATAGTAGTTTAGTTTCTATCATTGTTCATGGGCCTACTACTTTTCATCCAGTCTGTCGTCCTCCATGTCATATGGGCCCAGTTCCATAACTCTGAAATCAAACTGAAATGCATTCCCCCCTATTTTCCATTTTACCCCTGTCTGTACCGCTGCGCGCCTCACTGTACATCTTCTGTCCATTTGCTACCGTAATTACCATGGGTATGTTTTTTAACTGGTATCTGAAGGCAATCAACGAATCAAGAAAATGGTATTGCTACAGTATCCAGCAGAATGAATATAGGTTGGTTTTTTCTCCTTCCTCTTATATTCAAGGTATAAGTATACTGGCTTCCCTCCGGTCCTCAAAAGAGAAGAGAAGCTGGTGCCGGGTACTTATATTTTTTCATACTCCTCTCGGATCTTCCTTCTCAAAAGAGTCGATCGCTAGGTTAGAATGCACTCGTTCTTGGCAATGGTCACAGCTCGTGCTAGCCCTCTACTTCTCAGTCATTGAACTTGGCTATCCAGTTTACCCTTGCCTATCTCTTTTTCCTACAGTAAAGTACTGGCTCTCACGCCTATCTATTTATCCTCACTACTAATAAATAAACTGATTACCCCCACACTTTCTATCTCTCCTATTCCTTGAATTTCATGTATCTCTTGTGACCTTGCTTACCTAGCTTTTGAAAAAACCCTGCCGCTGACTTACCTTTACCTAGCAGCTTATCTTGGCTATTAAACATATACCGGTGTATAAACCCAACCTTAAATATCTGATGCCTATCCCTTGTCAAGCTACCAACTACTACTTGTAAACTACTACTCACACACAAATGCATACTCAACGTCCGTGACCAAACCCTTCATCTAAGAATCCCATATCTGCAACGCGCCCTTTACTTTTATGATGCGGATTGATTTTCTATTTAATAATGCGAAGAAAGCTTGAATCGTTCATAAAAAATTCCATTATGGGAATCGGGAATAAGGAAAAGCAAAACCAGAGAATAGCTTTAGTAATGTATCCAGGCAGTGGCCCAGCTAGGTGACTTCCGGCAAGCTAGCTATATTGGCGGCGACGGCCCGCCACAGTACTGTCTTCCTTCTTCGTTTTTGAGGACCGAACATCGCTCGTAGTATTTACGAATGAATGTCTGTCTTGACTGACCAACGTCTTTGCGCGGAAATCCACGTCTGAGCCTAATGAGTTGAATCATAATATATGGTTTACGATTGATCCTTGTGCACAAAGCAGCTTTGCTGTACCAGATTACTGGAAAGACTTGCTGCTTCAGTCAAATACGCGACACAAACCATATATAGATCAATTTTTCACGGATGCTGCCGGCAAAGCGCATTCCAAAAGCCACTTTCTCTGTTAACAAGATGTCCTTTTGCGCTACATGAAAAGGGTTGGCCTGGCGCCTCTCTTTTCTCTTTTCCTTTTCTTTAGGTGCTTGCCTGTCTTCAATGACTTTTCCACGCCGTCAATTCATTAGGCATTCGGCATCTTTAGCTTCTGCAGATTCTTTAGTTTGTTTCACTTCAACCTCTTCTGGGTCCTCCTCGAAGTCGCGGATAGCTTAACACGACTCTGTCTTGTCGAAGCAATCCTCTTTATTTTAGAAATCCCATGGTTAGGTGATATGATTGCATGTCGAAGACCAAAATGCCCCAGATTCGCCCCCTTCGCTTTCTTGTACCTCGTCAACATCCTCCAACTCGCCTCTTCATTTCTTCTGGAATGAAGTCTTCTAAGGTAGTAGGTATCGGGTTTCCCTGTTAATACTCCGAACATGAGTTAATATACTCTTGTAGAGCAGATCACTTAGGGCTTTATACTGGTTCGACGACTGGCTTCTTGTTCCTTTCTCTTCTTTGTCTGTCCACTCCCTTTGTTTTCAACAGTCTTTGGAGCTTCTGGTACCACTCATTCTTGAATGCTAACACCCGGGTGTCTCCTAACGCTACGCTTTCTAAGCAACCTGAGTGTTCTCTGAACTAGGTGAACAATCAGGATCTTGCATAACTCTTTCCAATTAAAGGGTTAACTCTTCCGCTTTGTATTTATCCCCCACCCAGTCCTTGAAGACCTAACAGTCTTCTATGGTATGGCCAAGTAGTCTATGATACGGAAAATCATTAGGGTTGTTAGAGTGCTTCATATCGTCTGGTCTCTTACTATCCGAGCATTTCTTTCCATTTTTGAAAACATCTTGCAAAATCAATATGCTACGCCTTTTCTCTTCGAGGTTGACTTCTCCTTTCTTGGGTTTCCTATGTTCCCTAACAGTCTGCTATTGCTAAAGCTCAACCTATGCCTCCGGCAAAGGCAAGACGGAAAGCAAGCTAGTTAAGGTTTCGGAAACAGGAATGCAACCAAGCTAACAACAAGAAGCCCTCAGGTCATGAGAAAAAGGAAATAATGGATCATCTGCATGGAAGGTCATCCCTATTCCTATCTTTTTATCCGACTGGAAGCTTGTAGCAGTGGAAGAACTGCAATTCTTGATACTTTTTCTTTATTCACTCAATCCAACCGCTTCGTCTAACATAAACCCTTGTCTAGGTCAATTGATACATACAAGCCGCATATATCATCTATACAATCCTTCTCTCTTATTGAGTCAATCTAGCATAGTTCAATCTTTCTTCTTCTTAGAACTTTAAACAAGCTGCAAGGCGTTGCTATCCATCGCAATACCCACCCACAAGAAGTAGTGGCAATTCTCTTCCCTTTGCTGACTACCTTCACCTTGTGCTATATCTCGAGTGGACATAGCCACCCTAACAACTAACCTATATCTACTTGCTTCGGCCTTTATATATCTGCATTCTCTGCTGTATCCACCTTTACTTGGTATTCAGTGCTCTGTTCTAGAAGTCTGTAACACCTGACCTCGAACTCCATTGGCTCCTTACCTCGAGCCGGGATAAGAAGATAGATTGTACATTTGATTGTTTAAACGTGAGTTTAAACTCATTTTAAGCATGTTTCAGTGAAGGAGAAGTAGTGATGAAGGTTTCGTAAAAGGAAACAGGAAAGCAAAGCGGCGGACTTGGGAAACGGAAGAGATCAAAAGCGAGAAGTGACTAGTTGGAAGTTCCTGAAAGCAGGGAAAGCGATAGTTTACTTTTCTTGAGAAGTAGGGACCCAAGAATTACGTATTAAAGTGGACTAGTATTCATAGGGGCCTTTTCTTTCGAGAAGGCTTACCGGATACTATGCTGGCCCCAATGCGAGGTAGTTTACCTGCTTGTAAGATCCTTATTTTGAGTAAACCATATCACAAGACTTGCTTTAGCAGATCTTTTATGTTAGAATAAAGGAAGAACCTATATCGCATTTGTCCTACCAGTCAATAGTAATAAGGAAGAACCTATATCGCATTTCACCCGGATTTCACTAAGCGACAGGGATAGGGGACCTCTCTTCTCAATCAGCTCCTCCCGCTCTGCCTAACCTGGGTATAGATAGAACGTTGGTCCGTGAGGACAAGTATAGTACCCCCTAGTTCTAGTTAAGTATGTCTTATTGACCGAAAGTAAGGATAAGCAGAAGAAGGAGTCAAAAGCCAACTTGATCTCAGCCTCGATATCCAACACGGTATTCTGATGTGCCGAAAAATATGAGGAACCTATCCCCTTTGTTATGGTATCCCCTAAGCAAAATGGCTTCTCTAGTATCAAACCTTGCCTCTGCCCATTCACATATGCTGTTTGGCCAAAAACATGAAATGCAAACATACTGCTAAAGCTTGTTTGTAAGCTTTTGAGATTAATAGAAACAGGTTACCATTTGATTTCGACCATAATAAACTCTTATTTGGCATTCTGACCTGTTGATACTTGCAAGAAGAGCTTCAGTCTTCGAAACCGCTGCGCGAAACTCATTATCCGGAATGGCCCCACGGTGTTGATGTCTAGTGCTACATCATACCTGCAAGTTGCAATACTTTTATTGCTATGGAATGTGAACTTACACATTTAGTAATGGAAGCAATCGGTGCAAGACTAGTATAGCTTCACGAACCTCTCATCAAAAGTGGTATTTGCTGCAGAGTTTACGATAACATCCACTTCTTCCGCGATCTCTTTGGCTAACTCAGGAGCAATGCCAATGTCCCTGAAATTACCAACGACTGGAACCTGCTTGCTTAATACAAAGTTGTGGTAGTTTTTCCCATCCTGTAAACATCTGAACAACTCAGTATCTTCTACCTGTATTGCAGACGGAAAATATGGTAATTTGCATGAAGAATAGAAAGTAGTCTGAAGTAATCATCATACCTCGTTCTTCAATCTTTTCATGGCTGCTTCATTGTCCTTGGCATTGATCAACACGTATATTTTACCAACATCAGGATTGTCCTTAAAATGGGATTGATAAGAACTGATGACAGAATCTGACAAAGTAGAATGGAAGAACAAAGGAAGGAAGTCAGGTAGCTTAGAGCAAGACAAAGGAAGAATAACAGCCTAAAAGTGGGGGGTGTAACAGCCCAAAATTTGTGAACCTAAAATGTGAACCAAATTTTTGCTTTTGCATTTCTTCATGCATCATGGCATTACTTGTGCAAGTGCTCAAATTGAAACAAGGTTTTGGAGAACAAAGTAAAACAACGGGAAATAAAAGAAATGATTGATTGCAAACAACTTAAAATCAAATGAGTTGTTGGTGACAAAACCAACTCAACTAAACTTCCATATTTGTCAAGGAAGTTCCAAGAGTTCAAAATAAATATTTGGAACTTGCCTAAAATTTTCTAAAGGAAAATGAATTGGTTTTTAAGAAAATTGCCATAAGCAACTCCCCATTTTAGTCCCCAAGCAAATGGACTCCAAATGCCTTCAAATTTCTAGGAGTGCTTGCCAAGGGTGCAGGGAAGTTGCACAAAAATTGACATAATTTTTGGAAGTGTATAAATGCCTCAAATAATTCAAAAGCAGTGCTGGATAATTTGATCCAGTGCTGAAAAGGACCAAATGGTGATGGAAACAGAATTGCCAGGGGGCTATTTGCAAAACTGCCGACGTCCTCTTCCTCCTCCTGTAGCGACCGAGCCCGTCGTGCTCGCGCCGCACCCGCACCACGCCGCGCCGGGGCCCCCTCTCCACCTCCACCTGCAGGGAGGACAGGCAGACCACGAGGGCCTCTCTTCTGCTCTCACTTTGCCCCCTCCATTCACCTGCTTCCTCTCCCTCTGTTTTCCTCTCCATGGCCGAGGCGCCGCTCGTGCCCGGCGTGCTCGTCGCCGCCGTGTGAGAGCTCCTGAAGCAGATCGGCGACTACCAGCAGCTCCGCCTCGACGTCCTCTCCCTCCTCGTAGAAGGAATCGACCGGAGACACCGAGAATCGACGCCGCCGTGTTCGTCTTCCCCGCGGCCATCTGAGCTCCGCCGCGGACGATTCTCGTCACCACCGAGCCATCTCCGACCACCTTCGGCCTCGTCGTCTGCACCATAGTGCTCGTGGTGAGCTACTGGCCCTCGCTGGCCCTCTCCCCTCTCCCCTCTCGCATTGCTTCATCACGTTGATCCACGCCATAGCCGTGAACCTCGTCGCCATAGCCACTGTCGCTGTAGCACCTATCCGGTCGTGGAGACGTCCTGGACCGGGATGCAGGCCATTTTCCTCGGGCCCATGACCGGCCTTTCTGCCGGCCCAGACCGGGCTGAGGGCCGGACGCCTCTGTTACCAGGCCGGCCTGCTAACCGGCCCAGACCGGGCTGAAGGTTGGTTTGCCTGAATTTTTCCTCGCTGTTTTTTTCCATTTTCTCCCTTCTCGCGCATGCCTCCCGTTACTCCCTCACGCCATTAGGGACATGGAACTCCGATGATTCTACTACTTCCTCCCTCTCTCTCTCGAGTTCGAGTAATTAATTTTTATTACCGTTAAAGATAACTTATTAAAAGCACATATTTAAAAGAGGAAATTAAAAATGCAATAACTTTTTATCGGGACATCAGAAAAATGTGTTCGATATACCAAAATGTCCGGAAAATTGTGAACGAACCTTTAAAATAAATATCATGCATGTTTGAGCACCATTAAAGGACTACACTTGTGACAAGTTAGTAGAATCATTAAGTTTTAATATGGGATTTATTCCAAATAATGCAATAATATAACGGGGACCCATTTAACTTGTTGATCATGTTCAATGCTCTTAGGGTGCATTTTAATTGTCATGCCATCATGTGGTTGCGCATTGCATTTGTTAAAGCATGTGTGGTGATTGATTGTTCTTCCGATGTTATGCTTCGATAGATCAAGCAGCCGGGGTTACACCGCAATACCCTAACGATCCGTACTACCAGCACCCTGAACAAGGCAAGCTTAATCCCCCCTCTGAGCATGTCTTATCCTATTTTCCGCAAATATTTTCTCCACTATAATATTGCACGTGGTTCCAAATGTCAATTTTATTGGATTAGAGTATCCTATAGTTGCATTAAGTTTCTGATGCCATTACCTGTTTCCCCTCCTATTATCCATAGGTTGGTATTGTTGGCCTAAGATACTTAACTATGCTATGTTGTTGCTTAGCCATGCTTAGTTAAATGCCAAGTGGTACTATGGATGGTTCATGTTGGAAACATGTGATGAAATGAGTGGATGATGGTGGAGAAATTGTGGTGACAGGTAATAAAATGCTTAAAGGTGGGGATAAGAGGCCACTTGGTATGGTGGCGTTTTGTCTCACTCTCGCCGCCTAGGTGCGACTTGAACCAAGAATGAGCGCACTTCCATTCGGTGGGGTATATGGAGCCCTTGTCGACCGACTAACTTGTGAAGGGCTAGCCGAGGGTCCTCTAATTCGGGCTTCCATTTGCGCGTGCGTTGGGATGGTGGCCAAGACTGAGATGAGGATGATGGTGTCAGGAAAATAAGTGGCCGCGGGACAGGGTGTTGGAGGCACGGAACCTTTCCTACCGCCACTGATGATCCTGGGTTAGTCCCAAGCAAGGTAAAGGTTGTAACCGTTCCCACTCAGCCGGCTTTCCTCGGAAGAGAGCCAAGCATAGGCAATGAGCCGAGCGGTACCGAAGGTAAACACAGTGCACCCCTGCAGGGTTAAATCTTTTCAAAAAGCCATGTCCACGGTTACGGACAACTTGGGAAAGGATGATAAGATCATAGAATAAATTGAACGGAATGATTAAAAACTGGGTACTAAAGGTACTACTCAAGAATGCAAGGTGAGCTTCCTCGAGGGTGATTCGGGGAGGTGCCTTGGTAGAACAGGTACAAGGATGATGATGGTGGTTGATGATGAGAAAGGTGATCAAAGAAAAGAGTTACTTCTTACCTCTTTTAAAATTACTCTGATTAGTCGATGCCTTTGAGTTATGTTTTTATGAATAAAATCAGCTTTATACAAAATAGCCATAAAACTTTGAAAGCCTCATCGAGCTAAAGCTTTATATTTAATCTTGCGAGTTCGTTGAACTCAACGTCGTTTGTTTTGTTTCAGAGGAGGACTTCACCGACCTCAAAGGTGGGTTCTTTGTGAACGTCGATGATGATGTGAAACACACGTTCGTTGGGAGACCCCAAGAGGAAGGTATGATGTAGTCAGCTGCAAGTTTCCCTCAGAAAGAAACCAAGGTTATCGAACCAGTAGGAGCAGCAACTCTTCAGAAGGTTGTCAACGGCGCCAAAAAATAGCTGTCGAAGGGAGTCTGGACTGTTGATGTGGAATCTGCACACAACACAATCAAACTAATTTGCCCCAACGAAATAGTGAGGTTGTCAATCTCACTGGCTTGCTGAAAACAAAGAATTAAACGTATGGTGTGGAAAATGAGTATTAAATTGCAGAGAATGGAAAAGGAACAGTTTGCAGTTTGTGGCTGTTTAATCAGCTTAAAAGAATGGACCGGGGTCCACAGTTCACTAGTGGTGTCTCTACATAAAAGATAACTAACATGTTGGGTAAACAAATTACAGATGGGCAATTGACGAATAGTGAGCGCATGACAATGCATATACATGACATGTTGACTACTATGATATTTAATTGGGCATTACGACATAATACATAGACCGTTATCCAACAGCATCTATGACTAATAATCCACCGCCGGGTTGTCATCCGAGTCCCCCATTGGTATTAAGTTGCAAGCAACGGATAATTGCATTAAGTAAAGTGCGTAATGTAAACAAACACATATGCCCGTGGACATAGCATCGTTAGGTTATCCCTAGTGGCAACAGCACATCCACAACCTTAGAACTTTCTGTCACTCTCCCAGATTAAACGGAGACATGAACCCACTATCTAGCATAAATACTCTCTCTTGGAGTTACAAGCATCTTCTTGGCCAAAGCATCTTCAAGTAACGGAAAGCATGCAAGATCTTAAATAACATATAAGATAGATTGATAATCAACTTGACATAATATTCAATATTCATCGGATCCCAGCAAACACAACATGTAGCATTACAATAATATGATCTTGATCATGTAGGGCAGCTCACAAGATCTAAACATGATGGCACAAAGTGGAGAGACAACCATCTAGCTACTGCTATGGACCCGTAGTCCAAGGATGAACTACTCACGCATCACTCCGGAGGCAGGCATGGCGATGTAGAAGCCTCCGGTGACGATTCCCCTCTCCGGCAGGGTGCCAAGAAGAGGTTCTGAACCCTCCCGAGCTAGGGTTGACGATGGCGGCGTCTCTGGATCTTTTCGTGGATTTTTGCTCAGGTACTTAGGGTTTTCGCGTCGGGGGGAATAAGTAGGCGAAAGGGCGGCGGCTACGGACCCCCGAGGGGCCCACACCACCCTAGGGCGTGGCAGAAGGGGGCCCGCGCCCTAGGTGCGTGTGGCCTCCTGGTGGCCCTCCTCTGCTGCTCCTTCGCTCCGTCAGGCGTGTTCTGGAAAAATAGGCACCCCCGTATAGTTTTGTCCAATTCCGAGAATATTTCCAGACTAGCTTTTCTGGAATACAAAAACAGCAGAAAACAGGAACTGGCACTTCGGCATCTTGTTAATAGGTTAGTCCCAAAAAATGTATAAAAGTGATATAAAGTAGATGCAAAACATGTAGCAATTGGTATAAAACAAGCATGGAACATCAAAAATTATAGATACGTTTGAGACGTATCAGCATCCCCAAGCTTAGTTCCTACTCGTCCTCGAGTAGGTAAACGATAAAAACAAAATAATTTTTGAGGTGACATGCTACCATCATAATCTTGATCATATAATATTGCAAGGCACATGTAAATGAATGAAGTGATCCAAGTCAATGGTCTATAATTTGCTACCAAATAGATAATGAGTAAACAATGAATCACACAAGCTAAACGTTTTCATGAATAGTACTTTCGAGACAAGCATCAAACAGTTTTGCATAAGTGTTAACTCATAAAGCAATAGTTTCTAATAAAAGGTATTTAATCAACACAAAGGAAGAATTTAGTTTCAGCATTTGCTTCAACTTTCAACATATTTATCTCATGGATATTGTCAACACAAAGTAGTATAACAAGTCCAATACATTGCATATAACGCATGTTGTAACAAAGTTGACACTAGTGTTTGCTTGTGGAAGACAGAAAGAATAGGAAAACTGACTCAACATAAAAGTAAAAGAAAGGCCCTTCGCAGAGGGAAGCAGGGATTAAATCATGTGCTAGAGCTTTTAGGTTTTTGAAAGCATATAGAGATTGCATAAAATATTTGATACTCCTCCCAACCTTGCTAACACAAGCCATGGCTAACCGAATCCTCGGGTGCCTTCCATCAATCACATACCATGGAGGAGTATCTATTTTTGAGAGGTGTTTGTTAATTGTCAACGAATGGTAGCGGGTGAGAACAGTATTCTACCTGTCGAACGGACTTTTAAGAGCGGCTCCCATGAAGGACGTTATTTCTACCAGCAAGGCAGATCATCCCTCTTTCTCTTTGGTTTACACACATTCAGGTATTTCACTGTTTGTCATTGCTTACTGATGAATCAGGGCAAAAGTGTGAAGAGAATTAATTGGTTAAAGTTGTAATTAATTGGGACTGGGCACCCCGTTGCCAGCTCTTTTTGCAAGTTATTGGATAAGCGGATGTATATGCCACTAGTCCAGGTGTAAAAGTCCACTCGACAAATAGAATAAAGAATAACCACACTAATTCCTCATGAGCTAGTAAACATTGACACAAAAAGGGAATAATAACATTTTGAATAATTTAAAGGTAGCACATGAAAAATTTACTTGGAGTGGCAAGGAAATACCACATATAGGTAGTTATGGTGGACACAAATGGCATGGATTTTGGCTCAAGGATTTGGATGCACGAGAAGCATTCCCTCTCAGTACAGAGTTTAGGCTAGCAAGGTTATGTAAGCAAACAAGAATATCAACCCGTACACCAAGTTTTATATGACAAACATATTGCAAACGTTATAAGACTTCATACCGTCTTCCTTGTTAACCAAACCCTGTTATTAGAAAATATCTAGACCTTAGATACCACCGATGCAAACCAAATTTTCAACAAGCTTTACGGTAGTTCTTCACTAATAGGCTTAACTCATGTGATGCACAATTTAATCATGATCTACTTGTTAACTCAAAACAATTGACAAGCATCAAGTTATCCATTTTAGTGATCTACAAGATTAAGCAAGTTTTTCCTTATACCAATTACCACATGCAACATTTTCTGAACCAACCAAACACCAATCAATTTATTTCATCAACTCTCCAAACAAATATAAGTGAAGCAAGAGAGTACTTTCTACAAAAGAAAGCTAATAGCTCTGACAAGAGATACATGAAAACAAGAGCTAAAAGCTGAACAGCGCTAGATATGAATACTCAACAAATATAAGTGAAGAATAGGAGTATTCTCATGAAAAAGCGGAGCGTGTCTCTCTCCCAATCAAGAATGCTAGGGTCCAGTCAAGCTTTATTGAAAAAAAAGTGCAATACTGAAAATAAAAGCACACAGACGCTCCAAGAAAAGCACATATGATGTGAAAGAATTAAAATATAGTTTCACTAGAGATGACCTGATAATTTTGACGATGAAGGGGATGCCTTGGGCATCCCCAAGCTTAGACGCTTGAGTCTTCTTGAAATATGCTGGGGAGATCCATGGGAGCCTCCCCAAGCTTAAGCTCTTCACTCTTCTTGATCCTATTATATCATCCTTCTCTCTTGACCCTTGAAAACTTCCGTCACACCAAACTCAAAGTAGATCTCATTAGAGGGTTAGTGCATAATCAAAAATTCACATGTTCTATAAAGACGCAATATGATTTGTTACTTTAAACATTAGCTACAGCCACTGATGTTATGTGAAGCTCTTCCACCCAAAAAAGAATTTCACTCAACACTAGTAAAAGAGAGAATGCAAAATAAAAAGGCATAATCTGTCTAAAACAGAACAGTCCGCAAAGACGAATTTTTTCGAGGCACTTACGACGCTCAGATCGAAAACTCTGAACTAATGAAAGTTTCAGACATTCATAAAGATTACGCACAAAAAATTTCAGATTTAATTAACAATCTGGTGATTTTAGGAATTTCGTACAGTGAACAGCAAAAATCTGTTTCTGCGCAGCAATCAAAATTAAGCATCATCTTACATTAGAGGCTACTCTTGGCACAACAATGCGAGAAAATAAAGATACAAAGGAGTTGCTACAGAAGTAAACAACTCCTTGACTCAATAAAAGAAAAATTGCAGAAAAATAAAATGGGTTGCCTCCCATAAGCGCTTTTCTTTAACGCCTTTTAGCTAGGCACAAAGCATGCATCAAGTATTACCAAGTGAAGAAAGGTCTAATTCATCAAAAGCTTCATCAAGAACAGGGTTTGTCACATTAGGACTTTTCAGTTTACGTAATTCTTGGGAAGAAAATTTAAATAGACCATTATGTGACTCACCCTCAAGCTCATTGAACACGTTATCCGTTTTAAACGCACCCGTGGGTTTTGGTTTAGAAATTTTTGGCACATACATAAATTTTTGCTCTCTCCCCACAAAAGCCTTTTGTTTTTAGTTTTAATAGAGGTAAAAGTAGAACTTATTACATCCATAGCCTCCTCTAATTCACCAATCCTAAGATTTTGATTATCTTGAATAGTACTAGTTTCTAAAACAGCAATTCTTTCATTAATGGTTCCCAGTGATTCATCAACTTTGCTAGTACTATCAAGGAGATTTGGCAAATTTTTCTCTATAGACTCCAATTTCTTTATAACATCTTCCAAGGTGATCTCATTTTTAATGTTACTAACAGGTGGTGTTCCTACTAGGCTCTCAATAATATAACTAGCTTCCAACGCAGGGTACCAAGAAAGTTACCTCCCGTCAAAGTGTCCAAGACATATCTATACCAGCTAGTTATGCCAACATAAAAATTTCTAAGCAGGATCATAGTGGAATATTTTTTAGTACACCTACGATGAGCATCGCTGATTCTATACCAAGCATCTTTCAAACTTTCTCCACTTTGTTGCTTAAAAGATCGAACCTCAACTTCAGGAACCAAAACATGATGAGCCGAACCAGACATGATAACTAACAGAAAACAAAACTGAAAATAAACTAAATGCAAGTAACTAATTTTTTTGTGTTTTTGATAATTGAAAGCAAACAAGATAAAATAAAATAAACTAAGCAAGACAAAAACAAAGTAAAGAGATTGGAAGCGTGAAACTCCCCTTGCAGAAGACTGCTGTCTCCCCGGCAACGGCGCCAGAAAAATAGCTTGATGACGTGAAACACACGTTCGTTGGGAGACCCCAAGAGGAAGGTATGATGTAGTCAGCAGCAAGTTTTCCCTCAGAAAGAAACCAAGGTTATCGAACCAGTAGGAGCAGCAACTCTTCAGAAGGTTGTCAACGGCGCCAGAAAAATAGCTGTCGCAGGGAGTCTGGACTGTTGACGTGGAATCTGCACACAACACAATCAAACTACTTTGCCCCAACGAAACAGTGAGGTTGTCAATCTCACGGCTTGCTGAAAACAAAGGATTAAACGTATGGTGTGGAAAATGAGTATTAAATTGCAGAGAATGAAAAAGGAACAGTTTGCAGTTTGTGGTTGTTTAATCAGTGTAAAAGAATGGACCGGGGTCCACAGTTCACTAGTGGTGTCTCTCCATAAAAGATAACTAACATGTTGGGTGAACAAATTACAGCTGGGCAATTGACGAATAGTGAGCGCATGACAATGCATATACATGACATGTTGACTACTATGATATTTAATTGGGCATTACGACATAATACATAGACCGTTATCCAACAGCATCTATGACTAATAATCCACCGCCGGGTTGTCATCCGAGTCCCCCGTTGGTATTAAGTTGCAAGCAACGGATAATTGCATTAAGTAAAGTGCGTAATGTAAACAAACACATATGCCCGTGGACATAGCATCGTTAGGTTATCCCTAGTGGCAACAGCACATCCACAACCTTAGAACTTTCTGTCACTGTCCCAGGTTAAACGGAGACATGAACCCACTATCTAGCATAAATACTCTCTCTTGGAGTTACAAGCATCTACTTGGCCAAAGCATCTACGAGTAACGGAAAGCATGCAAGATCTTAAATAACATATAAGATAGATTGATAATCAACTTGACATAATATTCAATATTCATCGGATCCCAGCAAACACAACATGTAGCATTACAATAATATGATCTTGATCATGTAGGGCAGCTCACAAGATCTAAACATGATGGCACAAAGTGGAGAGACAACCATCTAGCTACTGCTATGGACCCGTAGTCCAAGGATGAACTACTCACGCATCACTCCGGAGGCAGGCATGGCGATGTAGAAGCCTCCGGTGACGATTCCCCTCTCCGGCAGGGTGCCGGAAGAGGTTCTGAACCCTCCCGAGCTAGGGTTGACGACGGCGGCGTCTCTGGAACTTTTCGTGGATTTTGCTCAGGTACTTAGGGTTTTCGCGTCGGGGGGAATAAGTAGGCGAAAGGGCGGCGGCTGCGGACCCCGAGGGGCCCACACCACCCTAGGGCGGGAAGGGGGGCCCGCGCCCTAGGTGCGTGTGGCCTCCTGGTGGCCCTCCTCTGCTGCTCCTTCGCTCCGTCAGGCGTGTTCTGGAAAAATAGGCACCCCCGTGTAGTTTCGTCCAATTCCGAGAATATTTCCAGACTAGCTTTTCTGGAATACAAAAACAGCAGAAAACAGGAACTGGCACTTCGGCATCTTGTTAATAGGTTAGTCCCAAAAAATGTATAAAAGTGATATAAAGTAGATGCAAAACATGTAGCAATTGGTATAAAACAAGCATGGAACATCAAAAATTATAGATACGTTTGAGGCGTATCAGTCGACGAGTAGTCTGGGTTCCCAGGTGGCAGCTTGGGACATCCCGAAACAGCTGGCACTGAAATGTTTATCTGTAGGCCTCTTAGGCCATAATTTGGATCTTGTTGTTTAGAACAACTTAATTCGCTTCCGATGATGTTACTGTTGGGTCTGTGATCTCTGGTTGTAATTTGCTATCTTTCTCTATTATAAGAGTTGAACTATACGCTTTGGGTCGTAGAGTCTGTGATGTGCCAGTTGTTCCACAAGTCTTGATCTCTCTATTATGCTTGATAGTTGTGCCTGTGTTAAGGCATCAATCGGGGTGTGTGTTGCGATGATCAATTCCAAGCAACGCTGCCAAAGGTTTTGGCCGGGATTGGTAAACTCATAACCTCCGGTTGCATCGCTTAACGGTGACACACAGCATCACTGTATAACAGTCGGGCCGGGGCGCCACAAGTTGGTATCGAGCAGTACTGCATGTAGGAAACCTTCTACTGGTCGACGTTGAGTCTAGTGTTTGTGAAAATATTTTAACCTAAAAATGAGTTGTTAAAACCATCCTAGGATTCTTTTTATTCCTTATCTGGTTACCCTCTAATCTCAGAGCAATCTTACCTCGATTTGAGTTAAAGGTTTCACTTCTCCTCTGTTACTTCAAAATGATTAGTATCACGTGGTTGGGTTCTACCTTTAGTGTTTGTGTTCGTTGCTCCCGCTGCGCTTATAATCCGAAATCAACTCGATGTTTCTACCGAGTCTGATCATTTGTTCCTTTGGTGGGTTTTAACCCAAGGACTTGAACAGAAGGTCCCAGATTGTGCCAACTAGTGTGTTAAGTCGTGGTTCCTTAACCATTGCATCTCTCGCTAGTAGCACATGATGCTGATCTTTGACCCAAGTTCTATCATGTTGATCCCTAGTTAGTTGTTACACAAAGTATTATCGTCCCTAGTCTGTGTACTTGAGTAGACGCTAATGCTATTGTTTCAATCATTCGGAGGAAGATACTAACTGTGTCATTGTAAATTCTCCAGAATGGCTCGAGGAGGCCATGGTAACCACAATGAAGAGGAACACCGCCACCACCCTCGATGGCTCAGGTCTTGATGGCCATTGAGGAGAACCGCGCGCGCAATGAGCGCCTGTTGGAGCAGTTGGTGCAGCAGAATGCACAGAGGAATGGCTGCAGCACTCTCACGAGTTCCTGCGCTTGCAGCCAACCACCTTTGCTGATGCTAAGGAGCCACTGGAAGCTGATGATTGGCTTCACGCCTTGGAGCGCAAGTTCTCCGCGCTGCATGTCCCAGTGGCTGAACAAGTCAACTTCGCCACCTACCTCTTGGTTGGTGCAGCTGGCTGTTGGTGGGAAAGCCATGTGGCCTTGTTTCCAGCCAACCATGTCTTCACCTGGGCTGATTTCCACACTGCCTTCCATGTGCTTACATTCCTCAGCCAATCATGGATTTGAAGAGGAGGGAGTTCCTGGATTTGCAACAGGGACGTATGGACCTTCACACTTATGGTTGTGAATTCAACCATCTCTCTCGTTATGCCCCAAGGGACGTGACCACTGATGCTGACAAGCAAGAGCTGTTCCGCAAGGGTCTTACGCCGCAGCTTCGCTATGAGTTGCTGCCCTTCAAGTTCCAGACCTACCAGGAGCTGTTCAACTAGGCTCTTACCCTTGAGCAAGGAAGGAAGGAACTCAAGGCTTCAAAGAGGCCAGCACACGGGGACCACCAGAGTTCCCGGGTTCTGAGAGCAAGAAGCGCAGGGTGTTTGTTCCCTACAGTGCTGTGCCGCGTGCTCCATTCATGTCGAGGGCCGCTGGATACAGGCCACCACCTCCGCGCCCCACTACTTCGACATATGGGTCAAGTGGAGTGGTTATCGCCCTATGCTACCTGCTCCACCTAGACTCACTTGCTACACCTGTGGCCAGACTGGCCACTACTCCAGGGAGTGTCCCCAGAAGGCATCTATCACAGGAACTCCTGCATGAGCCCCTGCCACTCCAGCTGGCAAAGCTGGACCTATTGTGCGTGGTCGCCTGAACCACGTCTCTGCTGAGCAAGCTGAAGAGGACCCCAGTGTCCTTATGGGTGAGCTACGAATCAACAACACTATTGCTACAGTTTTGTTTGATTCTAGAGCATCACATTCATTCATATCCATAGCCTTTGCAAAAGACCACAAAATACCGTTTGAGAAAATGAGCCGTCCCTTGGTGATCTCCACTCCTGGCTCCAAATGGCAAACCGATGGGGTTACCCTGAAGTCCAGATTACAATAGGCTACTCGTCTTTTCCCTTTGCATTGGTAGCTCTGAAGTCAAATGGCATTGATGTCATACTGGGCATGAACTGGCTAGCCAAATACCGGGCTAATCTCGACTGTGTTGCCAAGACCATTACCGTGACCACCTCTTCCAGCGACATTGTTGAGTATTGTTCTGCACTATCAAGGCCTCCATCTTTAGTCATACCCAACTCACCGAGATCCTCCTTTGCTTTATGGAAGGCGAATCCCCTCCTGAAATCCAGGACATACACGTGGTGTGTGAATTCCCGGATGTGTTCCCGGAAGAATTGCCTGGCATGCCTCCTGACCGAAGTGTGGAGTTTGTCATAGATCTGCTTCCCGGTACTGCTCCGATTTCCAAGAAGCCCTACCGTATGCCGGTGGAGGAGTTGGCTCTGTTGAAAGAGCAAATTGATCAGCTGTTAGCGAAGGATTTCATTCAGCCTAGCAGTTCACCTTGGGGTTGTCCGGTACTCTTTGTAAAAAGAGAGATTCTACCGTGCCTCGTCTAGTCTCTGACTATAGACCGTTGAATGCGGTGACAATCAAGAACAAGTATCCTATTCCTCGCATCAATGATCTGTTGGATCAGTTAGCTGGTGCAACAGTATTCTCCAAGATGGATTTGAGGTCAGGATACCATCAGATCAAGATCAGAAAGGAGGATATTCCAAAGACGGCATTTATTACTCGATATAGTTCATATGAGTATACCGTCATGTCCTTTGGTCTCACCAATGCTCCAGCTACTTTTATGAGGCTCATGAACTCCATCTTCATGGATTATCTCGACAAGTTTGTCGTCATTTACATTGATGACATCCTCGTTTATTCCAAAACCGATGAAGAGCATGCTGAACATCTTCGGTTGGTTCTGACATGACTTCGAGAACACCGCCTCTATGCCAAGTTCTCCAAGTGTGAGTTCTGGTTGGATAATATTATCTTCCTTGGTCATGTGATATCCGCTAATGGTGTGGCTGTCATTCCCTACAAAATTCAGTCCATTTTGGATTGGAGAACTCCAATGTCAGTCAAGGACATTCGCAGCTTTCTCGGATTGGCAGGTTACTACCGCCAATTCATCGAAGGTTTCTCCAAGATAGCCAAGGCTCTGACTGACCTTCTCAAGAAGGATAAAAAGTTCATATGGACGGACGAAGCTAAAGAGAGCTTCAAAACACTGAAAGCCAAACTCACGTCCGCTCCTGTGCTCATCCTGCCAGACACTAGCAAAGATTTTGTTGTCTTCTGTGACGCTCTCTGCAAGGCTTGGGCTGTGTGCTAATGCAAGATGGCCATGTGGTGGCATATGCTTCTCGCCAATTGAAGCCGCATGAGCACAACTACCCAACTCATGATCTAGAACTTGCCGCGGTGGTCTATGCTTTGAAGCAATGGAGACCATACATGTTTGGTAACCGTTGCGAGATTTTCTCGGATCACAAGAGTCTGAAGTACCTCTTCACCCAGCCAGATTTAAATCTCAGGCAAAGGCGCTGGTTGGAGTTAATCAAGGACTATGATGTGAGTCTAAACTATCAACCCGGCAAAGCAAACGTCGTGGCTGACGCGCTGAGTCGGAAGTCTTATTGCAACAATCTGATGATTGAGAAGGCTCAACCTACTCTTCATGAAGAGTTCGCCCGTTTGAACCTGGAAATTGTTCCCTCTGGCTACCTTGCAAATCTGGAGATAAAAGCTACTCTTGTAGACCAGATTAAGGAAGCTCAGAAGCTAGATGAGGGTATCCTGAATATCAAGAAGAACATTGCTAGCGGAAAGGCCAAATGTTTCTCGGAAGATGGATCCGGAGTTGTTTATTTTGGTGACCGTCTGGTAGTGCCAAAGAACCGGAATTTGAGGGAGCTGATCCTACAAGAAGCTCATGAATCACCTCTCTCTATTAGTGCTTGTGGTGAGCTACTGGCCCTCGCTGGCCCTCTCCCTCTCACGTTGCTTCATCGCGTTGATCCACGCCGTAGCCATGAACCTCGTCGCCGTAGCCACCGTCGCTGTAGCGCCTGTCCGGTCGTGGAGACGGCCTGGACCGGGCTGCAGGCCATTTTCCTCGGGCCCATGACTGGCCTTTCTGCCGGCCTAGACCGGGCTGAGGGCCGGATGCCTCTGTTACCAGGCCGGCCTGCTAACCGGCCCAGACCGGGCTGAAGGCCGGTTTGCTTGATTTTTTCCTCGCTGCTTTTTTCCATTTTCTCCCTTCTCGCGCATGCCTCTGCTACTCCCTCACACCATTAGGGACATCGAACTCCGATGATTCTACTACTTCCTCCCTCTCTCTCGAGTTTGAGTAATTAATTTTTATTACCGTTAAAGATAACTTATTAAAAGCACATATTTAAATGAGGAAATTAAAAATGCAATAAATTTTTATCGGGACATCAGAAAAATTTGTTCGATATACCAAAATGTCCAGAAAATTGTGAACGAACCTTTAAAATAAATATCATGCATGTTTGAGCACCATTAAAGGACTACACTTGTGACAAGTTAGTAGAATCATTAAGTTTTAATATGGGGTTTATTCCAAATAATGCAATAATTATAACGGGGACCCTATTTAACTTATTGATCATGTTCAATGCTCTTAGGGTGCATTTTAATTGTCATGCCATCATGTGGTTGCGCATTGCATTTGTTAAAGCATGTGTGGTGATTGATTGTTCTTCCGATGTTATGCTTCGATAGATCAAGCAGCCGGGGTTACACCGCAATACCCCGACGATCCGTACTACCAGCACCCTGAACAAGGCAAGTGTAATCCCCCTCTGAGCATGTCTTATCCTATTTTCCGCAAATATTTTCTCCACTATAATATTGCATGCGGTTCCAAATGTCAATTTTATTGGATTAGTGTATCCTATAGTTGCATTAAGTTTCCGATGCCATTACCTGTTTCCCCTCCTATTATCCATAGGTTGGTATTGTTGGCCTAAGATACTTAACTATGCTATGTTGTTGCTTAGCCATGCTTAGTTAAATGCCTAGTGGTACTATGGATGGTTCATGTTGGAAACAGGTGATGAAATGAGTGGATGATGGTGGAGAAATTGTGGTGACAGGTAATAAAATGCTTAAAGGTGGGGATGAGAGGCCACTTGGTATGGTGGTGTTTTGTCTCACTCTCGTCGCCTAGGTGTGAGTTCTTTACCTCTTGAACCAAGAATGAGCGTGCTTCCATTCGGTGGGGTATATGGAGCCCTCGTCGACCGACTAACTTGTGAAGGGCTAGCCGAGGTCCTCTAGTTTGGGCTTCCATTTGTGCGTGCGTTGGGATGGTGGCCAAGACTGAGATGAGGATGGTGGTGTCAGGAAAATAAGTGGCCACGGACAAGGTGTTGGAGGCACGGAACCTGTCCTACTGCCACTGATGATCCTTGGTTAGTCTCAAGCAAGGTAAAGGTTGTAACCGTTTGATGCATGTAAAATGCATACATGAACTTTGCACTTTAATTGCTTATATTCCAATCATATTTGCATCATATAAGGGTTATACCAATGTTTTATAATGATTTTGGGAATACTTCATAGTTTTCCCATTTATTTGGAATTAACCCTGTTTTTTCAGAAAATGTCTTTTTTAGTGTTTCAGACTTTCCGGGAGCTTCGGGACTCCAAAAAGGGCAAGGTCAAAGAGCACGGTTCAGAATTTTTGAGACGAACGCAATGGGCTTAAATTGAAGACCAAAAGCCCAACAGGCTGGAAATGGGAGGGCCCCACGCGGCCTAAAGTACATGGCCACATGGGCCCAGCTCGTTTCCACCTCAGAGCTCCGTGGCCGTCGATTTTTCATCCATCGACTCCGTCTTGATCTAAAAACGCCTAAAAAGGTCCCTGGTGTTTCGCGAAAGGAGGCGGCGGAGAAACACAGAACCACGAAACAGAGAGTTAGAAGGCTGCCGCCGGAGAAGATCGGAGGGAGGAAACGCCGCTGGAATCACCTCCGGAGGGCTCCACCCCCCTCCGGCGTGGTCATCATCAACATCTATAGCAAGAACTTCTCCACCATCATCACCATGATGAAGGGGGAGTAGTCCACCCCCTGGACTAGGGTTTGTGGTGGTAACTTTTGTATCTCTCTTCTCTCTTGAGCTTCACTAATTAGTACCGTATGAGCTGCTGAACATGATTACGGTCATCTATGTAATACCTTTGTGGTGAATATTGTGGTGTGAGATGATTTGTTATGCATTTACCGTTGTGTTGGAGCTTTTGTGATTTGTCATACTTTGAAGTATGATGTATGTGGGACGGGATGGCCGATGTGACACGGCATAGGTATTGAGTGACACAGTACCGCCCAACGTCCTTTATCTGGGGGTAAAAAGAAAGAGTATGATGTGGGAGTGAGAGAAACCACGCTAGCCTTACGAGGGGTGACCTAGCAACACAAATGAGTATTTCTTTCAACTATGTGTTTTAGGACATATAGCTGTCATAAAAAGCTACCATTAAAACATGACAATTGTGTGTACTGTATCTATAACATGATGATCACCGTAGATGAGAGAGAGAGGATTAAGTGAACCCATGAACCATGTCCATTGTTCCTATAAGAAACACACACTTGAGCTTGTCCTCTTGCTACATAGAGGATTGGGCTTTATCTCTTTGAGAGCTTTCACTTGCTACTACCTTTGTCTGTCCTCTTACAAAGAAGAGGATTAGGACACTTTTACATCCATCAAACCAACCATCTTGTTCTCTAAACTTGTTTAGTACATAATCAACTAAAACTTGTGACACTTTAGTTATAGGGAATAGATAACTTTTCCTTCTTGCTCCTGCGAATCGATACCTTACTTCCACATTGAGAGGTGCTACAGTGATCCCTTGCTCTTGGGGGTTATCACCGTTCCCACTCAGCTGGCTTTCCCTGGAAGAGAGCTAAGCGTAGGCAATGAGCCGGGCGGTACCGAAGGTAAACACAGTGCACCCCTGTAGGGTTAAATCTTTTCAAAAAGCCGTGTCCACGGTTACGGACAACTTGGGAAAGGACGATAAGATCATAGAATAACTTGAACAGAATGATTAAAAACTGGGTACTAAAGGTACTACTCAAGAATGCAAGGTGAGCTTCCTCGAGGGTGATTCGGGGAGGTGCCTTGGTAGAACAGTACAAGGATGATGATGGTGGTTGATGATGAGAAAGGTGATCAAAGAAAAGAGTTACTTGTTACCTCTTTTAAAATTACTCTGATTAGTCGATGACTTTGAGTTATGTTTTCATGAATAAAATCAGCTTTATGCAAAACAACCATAAAACTTTGAAAGCCTTATCGAGCTAAAGCTCTATATTTAATCTTGTGAGTTCGTCGAACTCAACGTCATTTGTTTCGTTTCAGAGAAGGACTTCACCGACCTCGAAGGTGGGTTCTTTGTGGACGTCGACGAGTAGTCTGGGGTTCCCAGGTGGCAGCTTGGGACATCCCGGAATAGTTGGCGCTGAAATGTTTATATGTAGGCCTCTTAGGCCATAATTTGGATCTTGTTGTTTAGAACAACTTAATTTGCTTCCGCATGATGTATTGTTGGGTCTGTGACCTCTGGTTGTAATTTGCTATCTTTCTTTATTATAAGAGTTGAACTATAACACTTTGGGTCGTAGAGTCTGTAATGTGCCAGTTGTTCCACAAGTCTTGATCTCTCTATTATGCATTGATAGTTGTGCCTGTGTTAAGGCATCAATCGGGGTGTTGCGTTGCCAATGATCAATTCCGAGCAACGCCTGCCAAATGTTTTGGCTGGGGATTGGTAAACCCGTAACCTCCGGTTGTATCGCTTAACCGGTGACACACAGCATCACTGTATAGCAGTCGGGTCGGGGCGCCACAGGGGGCCAGACAGAAACTGTCTCACTCAAACTAGCTCAAATGCTACCCGCCCTTCCCCTATTTCTTCATTTCATTCTTCTATTCCTTCTGCTTGCTTTTCTAGTTAAGCTGCTCATAAACTAGATCCATAAAACTCACTCAGCTACTGTCTTCTTTCTATAATTGGTCTCTAAGTCCAAGTAATCGATAAAGTATAATCCTCTTCCCAGCTCCGCCACCTCCTTTCTACGAGTATGCTCTACTTGAAAGAACATATTTCTCAATAAATAAGTGCATTACTATATTCACAGCTACAAACTAAGCCTAATTTCCAATATGTCATATGTATCACTTTGATGTTGTGGATCACTGGCTTCTTGTTCAACGGATTTCGCTTCTGCACTTGACTTGAGAAGGGCGAAGCCTTCATGACCGGTACCGGTATCTGTTCAAGAAGTCAGTACTTATGCGGCACTGAACAAAGGGTGAGATCGATGAAATGCAATACATGTTTGAATATTTCCTATCTTCTTCCAGCCATCAAACTTGTTCAATTCGTTTTCTTGAGATCTGTGGAACAGTGATATCATACTTGAATCCACATTCCCAGTATTTGAGGAAGAAGTAGAATCTTAGTCAAGTCTAATTTCTAAGTTGGTAATTTGATATCGACTAAATCAAGAAATTCGATTTCACTATGATATGACCACTGAACCCTTTGATGCAACATTTCTTGTTTCCAGAAGATCTCGGATGGTTTCTGAAGCTTCCATGATCTTGTAAAAGAAAGAAACCCTTTCTATAAGTCATGAAGACGTGGACCAAAAGACTAAGAAACTGCACAATCTATTGATTGGCTGAAAAACTCAAGCTGAGTAACTTGCTGGAATGATCGCTCTGGCTCTGGGCCATCTGATCTTTGGGATGCAGAATAGGGGATCGCTTGCCAACCGTTAGTTAGGACCAGTGAAAACCCACGCTTGGTGAAGGCGAAGTTTAGTTTGGAGATCTAACAATTCCTTATGTCGTGTATTGTCGTGGTGGGAATCACGCAGATGCCACGGGGTGGCTTATTCTGGGGCCGATCGGGTGCTTGTGGATTTGGGGAGGGATTGCGCGGTGGAACCGCACATGAAGAACACATGAAGAACACTGCAAGAACAAGAACGAACAACCAAGAACACAAAGCACACACGATGTACCCTGCTTCGGGCCCTCGTGAGGAGGTAAAACCCCAACTGTAGCACTAGCCTACTTGGTGTATTCTCCTCTTTGTATACGGTGGGCTACAAGTGCTCCTCGAGCTGTTTGATCCAACAATGGTGGGAAGCTCTAGGAAGAAGAAGGGGCAAGGGAGAAGAGCCTCTGGCTGCGCGCACCCACGCGTCTGTCTCACCCTTTCTCTGAGGGCTCCCCCTGGTGATCCTTATAAAGGGAACCCAGGGGACAAATGAGTGGACAAGGAGGCACAATGCACTGTACAAACATTGTTGAAGAGTTGACTCCTTCGTCTTCTAGCCCTTGTCTCTGGCATCTCCGGGAGATGCCGTCCTTGCTTTTGTCTTCTAGCCGTTGTCCTCTGAATCTCCACATCCTCTTCTTATTCTCTCCGAAGATATTTATGATGATTCGGATAAGGGTGTCCCGTCATCGGCGGAGATGATCCGGTTAGGGATGACCCAGTCGAGGTAGAGTTGGTTGAGAAGTAGCCGCCGAGGTGTGCAGTCCGGGTCTTGCTCCTTGGTTGAAGAAGTGTCGGGGCAGTGGCAACGATCCATTCCTGGCGGCTGTTGCCGAGGTATGGAGATACCTCGGGCTAGCCGAGTTGGAGCAGCCTAGCGTCGAAGTAGAGGCCGTAGCTGGAGATCTCGGTCCCTATCCGAGTCTACAGGTAACGGTCCACCGAGGTAAATTGCAGTCAGCCCGGCCGAAGTATCTTAATGCTAGCCCATCCAGAGAGCAGGCGAGACCGAGGTGATGGCGCCGAACCAAGCATGCAGGGGCGCAGGAGGAAATCTGGCCGGTGCAGGGAACTCAGCCCAACCGGCGCACATGGCCTTGGCCCAACCGAGGTGTGCATGTCTGCCCAATCCAGGACTACTTTGCCTCTGCCTTATCCGAAGCTGGCTCGGCCGAATCAAGGCCCACCGGAGCTATAGTATCCAGCCCGAGATTGAATAACCTGTTCAGTGCACTTCGGCTCAGTAGTCATGCTTATGCATGGATTAGCCGGCGCCATTACACGAATAATGTATTATAATAAGATGATTAGTAGCCCATGGTCTAAATGCACTGAGAATCTGAACTAGCCAGGACGTTGAGCTTAGCACAAGTTGCTATATGACTCGGTTAGCTTCCGAGGTTGTTTGCTTTGTTCTGCCTTCGCCTTTATTTCTTTTTACCTTCTACTTATTTCTTTGCTACCTCCTCTAGTAACCCAACCGAACCATCAACTCTAGGGTACCCGGGGATTACATCCCCGACAGTAGTCCCCGAGGCTGCGGGGGACTCGTAGAGTCGCGCGCAGACTTACAAAAAAGATGAATCGCACCAAAAAATCTTCATATGCACGACCTCCTGTTTGCATGGGCGCCTTTATATGTCGGTCCTCTAGCCATGCCCTCCAGGCCAAATGCGACATCCAGTTGACCGAGCTCACCCGAATCAACAACAAGATGGATAGTTTGTACTGGAAATATGTTGCTCGCATGGTCACCATTATATGGCGGTTCTTAGCCCTCCTGGCCTTTACCGAACTCGGATGCCGCCAGCGTCGGTTAGCCCTCCTGGTTTTTACCGAACTCGGATGCCGCCAGCGTCGGTTAGCCCTCCTGGCTTTTACCGAACTCGGATGCCGCCAGCGTCGGTTAGCCCTCCTGGCTTTTACCGAACTCGGATGCCGCCAGCATCGGTTAGCCCTCCTGGCTTTTGCCGCACTCGGATGCCGCCAGCGTCGGTTAGCCCTCCTGGCTTTTACCGAACTTGGATGCCGCCAGTGTCGGTTAGCCCTCCTGGCTTTTACCGAACTTGGATGCCGCCAGCGTAAGCTAGACCGACATAAACCTGCAAGTACGTATCTCATATGTCTCGGTATCTCGGCCTCTATTGGCATATCACACATGTCTCGGTACCTCGGCCTCTACGGGCATATCACACATGTCTCGGTACCTCGGCCTCTTTGGGCATATCATACATGTCTCGGTTTTAGCCACTACGGGCGTTTACCGGCACTGATGTCTCCAGCCACGGCTGGACTGACATAAGCATGTCTCGAATGCCGGTTTTAGCCACTCTGGGCGTATACCGACATAGATGTCTCCAGCCACTGTAGGACTGACGAATAACCTGCAAAATCATATCTAAAAGGTTACTTCTCGCTAACAAACATAAACTAAGATCTGGTATGCAAATGATGCCATGATACGCTGGCAAACAGAATAAACATCGATGTGGATATGGAATGATGTCATGATATTGAGACAAACCGAAATAAACAGCGATCTGGGATGGGGAATGATACCGTGATACTGTGGTACACCGAAATACATGGCGATCTAGAGAATACCGATAATGCTAGGTGACGAGGGGTAGACTCATCAAGACCCATAGTCGAGGTCCCTAGGTTATGAATATGGGGGAGAGAACGTGGTAGAGCTGGAAGTATCGTCGGCTGACAAGCAGGGCAAAGATTTTACCCAGGTCCAGGGCCCTCGTGTGGAGGTAACACCCCTACGTCCTGCCTGTCTGTTATTGCTTTGTGAATATGATGGTTACAAGGTCCCGGCGAGATGTCGATCTCGCTAGGGTTTTGGTGGCTCTGAAAGTACGTGGTCTGGTTCGATGGCCCTCCCAGTCCTTAAATAATAGGTTGTGTCCCGTGTGTTCGTAACCGACTCGATTTACAAGTAAGGAAACTCTAAACCGACTATTGTTTCGCCAAACTTGGAGGATACTCCATCTTCGTGGGCCTCCCTTCATGGGCTTCATGTAGGCTCTGATAGTTGGGCCTAGTCGATACGTGCACCAGGTACCCTCATGGTAGGGTACCCGATAGGCATACCCATGTCAGTAGCCCCCAAGTACTTGTCTGATTCGAAGAGTCGGGCATGGACTCATACATCATGCACGTTACACTTTTTGCATCTGTATTTAGAATTCTTATGAAATAGCACATGTTGGCTATGTCGAGTGTTTCATCGACTATGAATTTTTGCTTATGATAGTCAAGGGATATTAGCTTAGCAGGCCCGGCACACTCGACGGATCGGGGCCAGTTAACTACCATTTGGGCAAAACCATACTAGCTTTCAATCAAACTCGAGTCCCCGGACTCGAATCTGGAACAAACTGGACAGACTCGAAACGGTCGTTGAGGTCTTACTGAATCGAACTGCAGTATATTTTGAATCTACCCAACGCGTCCGTCGGGGATTTTCATCATGCTGCTGACACGGAACATTTGAGGATAACGCTGCTGGAGCGGTCCTCAGCCCAACTCAACTGATCGGTGGGTCTTACCTTTGCACTATGCATGCAGCATCCAAGGATCGTCAGATCAACTCGGGAATATTTTGAGTGTGATTTTGCTTATGAACTGAGTCGAGTAAATTGTCGACTGATACTTTGCCATTATTTTATCGGGTGCGCGACAGTGCTCCCGATGGGAGTAGCCCCCGAGATTGTGCTTTATTGCTTGCAATGGAGGATAATCTCAAAATACCCTGCACATTTTAGTCAAAGAAATTTTTTAATACGCTCCCGATGGGAGTACGATGCTGCAGTCGAAAGAATTTCGACTGGCCTCTATGACCTTTGCTAAAAAACCAACCGAGACTTATGCGAGAGACCACCCGAAGATATCATCGAGTGACTTTTATGCCAGTTGTGAAAGAGAGAACAACGTCAGCAATGACGCATTTTGCGACTGCTATCTCTGACAAGCGGTGGCGTGCTTGGAGAGGCTTTGATAAGACGTGACCCTGTTTTGTGGGCCCGTTTCTGCAGAGCTGACCAGGGATGACGCCGCGTGGACTTGATTTGACCGTTCTGGCGCGATTTTCACGGGGCGTGATGATGGTTTCCTGGATTCTCGTGCGTAGTGGGAGTGGCCGGCGACGGTTGCTCTCCGTGGCCGCCACGTGTATGGCCAGATTTCGCGCGGAGCGTATGGATTTGTTTTGACGGTTGCGATCGTTTGTGCGATCTGTGGTAAATAGGGGAGACGGCTGGCAGAATTTTTACTTGCCATTGCCTCTTTGCGCCGCCCCTCGTCTCATCTTCTCCTCGCGCCCACCTCCATTGTTCCTGCGCCCAAGCTCTTTGCTCCACACCCTCCACTGCTGCAATGGCGAAAGGTGGAGGCTCCAAGCGTGGTGCTGCTGCCGCTGCCGTGACCGATGCGGCCAAGGGCAAGAAGTCTATGGCGGGTACATCTGCATCTGCCGCGCTGAAGAAGGGCAGCGGGGACTGGGCGAAGTCCACCATCAAGGACGCCCATTTGGTCAAGTTCCGCGAGCAGGGGTATCTGCCACCCGCGGAGCAGCTCGCCGTCCGCGCGCCGTCGCCCAAGGAGGTACTCCCCGAACCACGCGCCAACGAGCGTGTTTGTTTTGCGGAGTTTTTGCCTAGGGGCTTTTCGCTTCCCCTCCACGATTTCGTTCGTGGTCTTCTTTTTGCCTACGGGGTGCAGATCCATGATCTCACCCCAAATGGCATTATGCATATCGCGTGTTTCATCACGCTGTGCGAGTGCTTCCTCGGCGTCGCTCCAGCTGGGCGCTGTGGAAAGCCATCTTCATGGTACGGCCGAACAGAGGAGGTGGTCGCACCTACCCCGTCGGCGGCTGTGGAATCCAGGTGCGCAGCGACACCCGCTACTTCCGCCTGAAGACCGTCGACTCCGCCCAAGGCTGGAGGAAGGGTGGTTTTATGCGACTGTCGAGCAGATGCAGCCGCCCCTTTCTCGACTGCTGCTTTCACCAGGACCAAGGCGTGGGATCACCAACTCTCAGCCGAAGAAATGGAGGAGGCAAGCCCTTTGCTGGCTCGGATCGGAGGCATGCTGGACAAGGTCACAGGCATCCATTTGATCGCCACCTTTGTGAAGAGGCGGGTGTGGCCACTCCGTGCCCGAGCGCACCCCATGTGGGAGTTTGAGGGCGCGGGTGACTCCACTCGGATGAGCCCAGAGGAGCTGTCGAGGAACGAGCTTGTGAATCACGTGCGGCACATCACCAACTTGACGACAGGCGACAAATGCGACGTCGACTGTCCCATTGAGCCGTATGGGGCGGAAAACCCTTTGCCTGAGGTATGTCTGCATTTTAAGAGTTTGCCACTCGTATGCTATGTGTTTGTTCGATTTG
The DNA here is from genome assembly GCA_947311845.1 of Poa pratensis. Classification (NCBI taxonomy): domain Eukaryota; kingdom Viridiplantae; phylum Streptophyta; class Magnoliopsida; order Poales; family Poaceae; genus Poa; species Poa pratensis. The sequence goes on along the minus strand of CAMZMU010000068.1, from coordinate 51,040,313 downwards.
CTTCTGACTTTGCAATTTATGATGTACGCGATGCAGGACCACTCGACTGCCACCTCTCTACCCCCTCTGCCAGAAAATGGTGAGACTGAAGAAACTCAGGTGCTGGTGGTGGACCCGAAAAGGGATCAGTCGCCCATCCCTTCTGCCACCACTTCGCATGCGGAGGAGGTCGAGGAGGAGCAGCGGAAGAGGTCCAATCTGAGGAAAAGGCCACCGCTGACCAAGAAGTCGACACCGCGCCACCAAAGCGTCGTCGACTGGCCAAGAAGGCGCCTTCTGCTGTGAGTTCACCCGCGAGGGGGCAGGGCTTGGAGGATGACGAGGAATCAGGCTCACCACCTGTTTTCCAAGCCGCTCCTTTGCGTGCGTGCTCAACAAGCTCAACTCTTCCTCTTCAGTCGAGTGGTACCCCAGCCTTTGGGGGACCAATTTTTGGCGACTCCGAAGATGAGGAAGATGAGGAGCACAGGTATGTTTTTTTGAGTATGATATGAGAATTTTGTGCTGTCACATATTTGTGCTGACCATCTTTTTGCTTGTTGTGTTGCTCACAGCGCTGAAAACAATCAGCCTGGGACTCCTCCAGTCGAGAATGTTCCAACCCTGGAGCACTCGAATTCTGCACCGACTGGAAACGAGACTGTCCAGCCAATGGCCACTGATGCTGTCACTGAAACGGCCAAGGTGACAGCCCCAGAGGTCGGGACATCAGTCGCGACTCCTGAACCGTGGATGAATCACGTAAGTACATTTTTGCCTGACCCGTTTGACTTGGGACTGTGAGAGTTAGAATTTTGCTGAATTCGTGTGCTGTGCTTGCAGCCCTTCTATCATACCTTGGCAGATTCTGCCAAGGCTTATGTCCAGGTGGAGCAGGAGAGGGATACCATGCGCGCCGAGCTAGAGCGGCTCAGTCGTGAGTTCTCCTTTTTGCTTTTGTTTTGCTGAATTTCTTTTTGCAATGCTTGATTTTGTCGAGTATTGAATGCACGTGATTTTGCTGGGCCAGGCGAGAAGAAGGAGCTGGAAGATGCACTCGCCGCGCAGCGCGAAGAGTCGAAGAAAGAGCTGGCTGCCGCCACCAACTCAGCCGCTGCACGCGAGCGAGGATATGCTGACCAGCTCGCGGCACTCGCGCAGGCCATGGGAGGTGAGTAATCTTTTCTCCTTTTGATATGATGATATAACTGTCGAGTGTCATGAAATGACTTTTGCCTTTTTTGAATTGTGCAGAAGCTGTTGGCGCACCGGCCTCTGCGGACGTGGCGAGTGACGATCTTTCGCTGGAACAGGCTGTGGGCGGCTTAGGCGCCTATGCAACCAGGCGAAAGAAGCACTCGCCAAATCGACGAGCACACTTGGCGCTGTATACAAGGTGGTGTTCCCGACTGGCGTAGTGCCGTCGACGGTGGATGACTTCGCCGACGTGTTTGGCCCCGGGACGTCCACCATGGGGTTTCGCTCGCGCCAACACGGTACGCGGATCCGAGTCCACCATCAAGCTTCTTATGGGACATGGGATAGATTGCGACTATGAGGCAGCACTGTCTGCGTTCCCTCGGAAGCCAGATGGGAAGCCCATTTCTCTGAAGGGGGTGAGCGGAGCCGCCGCGCGACTGGCCGAGGTTTTTATGAACACCATGGAGCGCCGGGCACTCGAGACTGCCAATCGTCTGCTTAGGAAATCGAATCCTTAGGTTTAGGGTAGCTGTACCCTTTTGTTTTTATGCCTTGTAATGATACCTTCTGAACTGCGCGAGTCTGCGCTTTGTTTGTGCTACCTTGTTTATGCAAATAGTCTTTTGCTAATGTCTTTCACTCGAAGAGTTGTATGCTTATGACATGAGTTTTAGCTTCTGACACAAACTTTGTGTTTGTGATTATGCTCTTTGAACAGTCACGAGAACCTGCTACTGCGACTAGTTCCTCGCAGGCTCCAATCACCACCCGATCCCAGGGTCATGGTAAATGATGCCAAGGTGATGGAGTATATGAAGGCCAAATTTGTGAGAATGGAGCAAGATCTGAAGGACGCCCAGGCTGAGCTGAATCGATTGAGGGCGAGACCCGCGTTGGCCACCCAACGCGAGGAATATGTGCTCGGGGAGATGGATCTTGTGAACAGGCAACTCGAGTGTAAGTTCGAGTCTTGCTCTGTTTACAAGCTTTTTGCGTAGCTATTGTCCTTTTGATCTGACTGGTGCGCCCGTGTTTGTAGGCTTTGTCGACAACTTCCAGGCTGAAAAGATTCGCGTGGAAGGGCGTCTGGATAGCGTGGTTGACGACCCTACGACTGGGCGTCAACACTTTTGGCTTGATAGGTACCATGCCCGCATACTCGCCACCCTGAAGGATCGCGTCTGGCGAAGTGCTGAACTGCTGGAGTTATGCCGGGCAGCGTTTATTCGCCTGAACGAGACTCTTTTTCCTGCGGGGCCACAACCACAAGGGATTCGTGCTTTGTTGAACATCTTCCGTCAAACAAATCCCATTCGAGAGTTGCTGTCTCAGAGACTTGTGATTGGAGCCAACGCTGCAATGGCGTATATGCGTAGTCGAAAACCAAGGTTGGTGTTGCGGACACCTGCAGCCGGAGAGGTTCTCGAACAAAAGACCTGGATGACACGATCCAAGCTGCGGAGACACTAATCGAGTGCACTCGCGAACAGCTTTGCGGTCCCGAGCTGCCCGTAAAGGACGAGCCTGAGGATTAGAATAGTTTGCGAGTGCAATTTTTGTATAGGGGGCAGCCCCCGAGTGTAATTTTTGACTCTTTGTATATTGTATAGTTTGTATACTTTGATTTTTTGTCGAGCCCCCGAGTCAGTCGAGCGGGGTTTGTGAAATATGTGTTGGTTGTGAACCAATGACTGTGCAGCCCCCGAGTATTCGAGTGCGGCTGCAGAGTTTTTGTGTTCTTTGTTTGGATCCTTGTTACGCAGCCCCCGAGCATTCGGGTGCGGCTAAGGCATTGTGTTTCTGCAAGAGCGAGAGCTCATTTGATCGATAACACAGCCCCCGAGGGTTTCGGGTGCGGTTAAGGTATGAATTATGCGGGTAGTAACCACAAAGAAGTCGAAGGAACATTGATTTTATTCCTCTTTTGAATGTTAGGCTGCAGGCCGCCTCATTAAAAACCTTCCAGTCCCCTTAGGTACCCTGGTAAGGAAAAGAGCGCGTCTGAAACCTGCAGCCATCCGACATATAGCCTATTACATTGTATGACTGTGAGCACTTTATGCGTAGAAACGGCGCAGATGCGCAACGTTCCAAGGATTATGAGAAGTTCGCCTGTCTTCGCGTGCTTCAGTCGATATGCGCCTCCACCAAGGACCTCCGTGATGATGAAGGGACCTCCCATGGGGAAGCGAGCTTGTGCACCTTCTTTTGCTTCATCGAAGAACCAGGTCGCCAACGACGAAGGACCTGGTCGCAGTCGACGGCTGTGGTAGTTGCGAATCCTGCTGGTAAACAGCTGTGCGGGCCAAGGCCGTGTCGCGCCTCATCGAGCAAGTCGACTGCGTCTTCGAGTGCTTCTTCGCGTCTTCTTCATTGTATGCTTCAACTCGTGGCGCATTGAACCTTACATCTGATGGCAGAATTGCCTCTGCACCATAGACCATGAAGAATGGGGTGAACTGCGTAGAAGTGTTGGGAGTTGTGCGTAGGCTCCATAGCACAGATGGTAGTTCTTCGACCCAAGCACCCGCAGCTCTTTTGAGTGGCACCAGGAGGCGCTTCTTGATCCCACTCGTCACAAGTCCATTGGCCTTTTCGACTTGGCCATTGGATTGTGGATGCGCCACGGATGCGTAGTTGAGCGTAATGTCCTGCTCTTTGCAGAAGGTTTTGAACTCCTCAGCCGTGAAGTTTGTGCCGTTATCAGTGATGATACTGTTTGGGACACCGAAGCGGTAGATGATGCTCTTTATGAAGTTGACTGCCGTAGTAGCAGTCGAATTTGTGATGGGGACCGCCTCGATCCACTTTGTGAACTTGTCGACTGCCACCAGTAGGTGAGTATGCCCGCCATGCGATGATTTTTTGAGTGGCCCAACCATATCGAGCCCCCATTGGGCGAAAGGCCAGGCCAGCGGTATAGTCTTCAACGCCGATGCGGGTGCGTGCGGCCTTGTTGCGAATTTCTGGCAGCCGACGCACCTTTTGACTATGTCCTCCGCGTCTTTGAGTGCTGTAGGCCAGTAAAACCCTGCGCGAAAGGCTTTGGCTACGAGTGATCGACTGCTGGCGTGATGCCCACAGGTACCTGCATGAATATCTCGAAGTATGGCTTGGCCATCTTCGAATGCGATGCATCTTTGGAACATACCTGATATGCTGCGCTTGTATAACTCGCCGTTGATAACGGTGTATGCTTTTGATCTTCGAGTCACGCGCGGGACTCGGTTATGTCATCTGGTAGCTCGCGCGGAGTATGTAAGCCAGAAAAGGTTGAGTCCAAGTTGGCTCAATGAGGAGTACCTCGACTGGGGGGTCCTCTGTGCTGGGCGCTTTGCTTTTGGCTGGCGTAGTCGACGGAGGAGGCTCTCGTTTCTCCTTGATAGATCTGTGTTCGATGCGCTCGAGGAAGACACCAGGTGGAATTTGTGCGCCAGTTGAGCCAAGATTGGCTAGCATGTCTGCTTCTTCGTTACTTTCCCTTCCTATGTGCCTCAACTCGCAGCCTCGAAGCTGCCCTCCAGTGTGTTGTACAGGTCGCGATAAGCGATCATGTTGTCCGCGATTGCGTCGCAGGCCTTCATTGTTTGCTGCACCACGAGATTGGAGTCGCCGTAGATCATCAATCGAGTGCACCCAAGTGCTTTTGCCATCCGCATGCCATGGATCAGAGCCTCGTATTCAGCCTCGTTATTGGAGGGTAGTTTGAATCCCATCTGCAAAACATAACGTAGCTTGTCCCCTTTTGGTGATATGAGGATGACGCCTGCGCCTTCGTGTTTCTTGGACCCATCGAAGTACATGGTCCAGGAATTGGACACGTCTGGTGCTCCAGGTAATTGGGCCTCTATCCACTCGGTTGTGAAGTCGGGTAGGACTTGTGCTTTGATAGCCTTCGGGTGCTCGTACTTGATGTCTCTTGGAGCCAGCTCGATGAGCCATTTTGCGACTCGACCCGTTGCATTGGGGTTTGTGAGGATATCACCGATTGCTGAGTTACTTACCACGGTGATCGGGTGCTCGGTGAAGTAGTGTGTCAACTTCCTTGAGGACATGAATACAGCGTATGCCAGCTTTTGATAGTGCGGGTACCGCTGTTTTGATATGGAGAGAACCTCGCTCAGGTAGTAGACTGGACGTTGTATGCTTTGGATGTGCCCCTCCTCCATGCGTTCGACTACCAGTACGGTGCTCACCACCCTGTTTGTAGCCGAGACATACAGGTAGAGTGGTTCCCGTTCCTTAGGTGCGACGAGGATCGGAGGGCTTGTGAGGATCCGCTTGAGATCTGTGAAGGCTGCTTCAGCTTCTGGCGTCCACTCGAACTTGTCCGCCTTCTTCATCAGTCGATAGAATGGTAGAGCCTTTTCACCCAGTTTGCTGATGAATCGACTGAGCGCTGCTACTCGTCCTGCTAGTTTCTGCACATCGTGAAGCTTTGAAGGCCTTTGCATTGTGAGGATGGCCTGTATTTTCTCCGGGTCTGCTTCGATTCCACGGGCAGAGACTAGGTACCCTAGGAGCTGCCCGGCTGGAACGCCGAACGTGCACTTCTTAGGATTGAGCTTGATATGGAAGCGTTTGAGGTTTGCGAACGTCTCCCTCAAATCGTCGAGTAGTGTGTGTTCTTCCCTTGTGGTAATGACAATGTCATCCACGTAGACCTGGACGTTGCGTCCGATTTGCTTTTTGAGGCAGTCCTGCATCATGCGCTGGTATGTTGCACCCGCGTTTTTGAGCCCAAAGGGCATAGTTGTGTAGCAGTAGACCCCGAGTGGGGTTATGAACGCCGTTTTTTCTTCGTCTTCTTGCTTCATCCTTATCTGGTGATAACCTGAGTAAGCATCCAGAAAGGAGAGTCGTGCGCATCCGGCGGTGGAGTCGACGATCTGGTCGATTCGGGGTAGCGGGAAGTGATCCTTTGGACAGCACTTGTTCAGCGCTGTGAAGTCCACGCACATCCGAAGGATGTCTGTATGCTTCTTCTCTACGAGTACGGGGTTGGCCACCCATTGTGATTTCTTGATTTCCCTAATGAATCCTGCTGCGAGTAACCGGTCGACTTCAGATTCGACTGCGGTTCGCTTTGGGCCGGAGATTCGACGCATCGTTTGCTTGACTGGCTTTGCATCTGGAAACAATTGGAGAGAGTGCTCGGCGAATTCCCTGGGAATACCTGGCATGTCGGCTGGACACCACGCAAATATTTCCCAGTTCTCACGGAGGAATTCGACGAGCGCGCCTTCCTATGCGATAGGCAGGCTCGAAGATATGTTGACTGTCTTGGACGGATCGGTCGGGTGCACCTGATGCGACCTTGTGTCATTTGTAGCATTGAAGGATCTGTCGACTGCCAACTTCTTATGCTCCGGAAGGAGTGTGCGGTCGTTGGAAATCGCCAGGTCGGCGAGTGATTCTTCCACCCCGAACATCTCGGAGATTTTGCTGAACTCGCGGTCGCAAGCATCGGACCTTTGAAAGTTTCCACGGACAGTAATGACTCCCTTTGGTCCTGGCATCTTCAGCGTGAGGTACGCGTAGTGTGGCACCGCCATGAATCGAGCAAACGTCGGGCGACCAAGAATAGCATGGTATTGTGATTTCCAGTCGACGACCTCGAACTCAATCGACTCTGTCCTGAAGTGGCTTTTGTCCCCGAACGTAACGTCGAGTTGTATGGTGCCTTCTGGGCTAATTGCTTTGCCAGGAACATACCGTGGAAGGTATTTGAAGATTTTGGGAGGTTTTCGACTGACCTGTTCATTTTGCGGAGCGTGTCCGCGAAGATGATGTTTATGCCGCTGCCTCCATCCATGAAGACCTTGGTCATGGCGTAGCCTCCTATTTGCGCGTCGAGTACCAGAGCCGCGTGCCCTGGTCGAACTACAGCTGGGGGATGATCCTCTCGACTGAAGCTTATGATGGTTTCCGATCCCTTCAGAAATTCGGGCATGGCAGGAGGTGCCATGACAGCCATGTTCACCTGTCGAGTGATTAGCTTTTGCTGCCTGTTGGAGGGGCGACCCTTTTGTATCATGTACATCTGCCCGTGGGGCTGTGGATATTGATCATCTTCCGCCCGTAGTACGGGTTGTATGGCACCTGCGAGGTTTGCGCCTGGAGCAGGCTGTGGTGGTGGTTGCGGTGGCGGCTGTGGCGCCATGAGAGCGGGCACAGCGTTCGGCTGTGGTGCGGTGCAGGCGTGGGCTGAGCAGGTGCTGGGCCGTACCTTTTGAGTCGTATCATGTAGTCAGTCGCCATTTGGTCGAATTCCCTGCAGTTCCTTAGGGTGTGATTGGAGCGTAGTTTTCCGTCGTCCCCCTTGAAGAGGTGGAATCTGCACCAGTCGTCCATCTTTTCCTCGAATGACCGCTCGGGTTTTGCGTCGCTGCGTTTGCGCCATTCTTGCCTTTTGTAGCTGTCGCTCCGCTGCTCGCGATCTCGACTGTCCCGTCGATCATCCGAGCGTCGATTGCTTCTATCTTGGTCCTCCCGGGTTGTGTGTATCCAGCCGCCATGAACTCGGGTCTGTTATCGTCGTAAGGACGTTTGGAACGTTTGCGCCTGCGATCTTCTCTGTATGAATCTCTGCGGCCTCGACTGCCGCTTTCGTAGTTGTCGCGTGGTGGGGAAGCACGGGATCTGCGTACAGAATCCTCTCCATCTGCCCACTCAGTCGCAACTTTGATGAGGTCAGCCAGGGAGGTTGGCTTTTCACGACCAGTGCCTCTTTGAAGTCCTTCCTGGCGAGACCTTGTGTGAAGGCATCCATGGCCCTGTCTTCTGACACTTTGCCAACCGAATTGCGTATTTCGGTCCACCGCCGTATGTATGATCTCAACGACTCGTCTGATCGTTGAGTGCATGCCCTTAATTCTTCGAATGTCTTCGGGCGCTCACATAGAGGCTCGAAGTTTTTGATGAAGTCTCTGCGGAAATCGTCCCACGAGTCGTATGATGATGGAGGGAGTGCCTTGAGCCAGTCGCGGGCAGTTCCTTCGAGCATGAGTCGTATGTACTGCATCGCCGTGGTGTTCGTGCCACGCTGGCATACCAAAGAGTCTGTAATCTTCTAGCCACCCGGAAGGTTCTTGGCGGCCGTTGTATTTGGGTTGTTCGCCTATCAACTTGAATCCTTTGGGCATCCCACGACTTATTCAAGCAAAAGCGTGACTTATTCATAGTCGCACCACTATTGGCCTTGCACAAATATGGGCCGACTCAAGATCATGAGGAAGGATCCAGAAGGTCGAAGATAACTTGACTTGGAAGACAAGACATATGATTAGTCTCCAAGTAGGACTCTGGCTCATACTTTCCTTGAGAGAGAAGTTTCCTTGTAACCTTGCGAGCCGCCGTCTTTATAAGGTGGACTCCAAGGACCTAGAACCCAAGGCTCCAAACCCTAGCTCTCATACATCCCGAGAGAGACGACTCAACACATCGATCGCCAACCCCTTGTAACACCATATTCATATCAATACCAATCTAGGATAGGCAGGACGTAGTTCTTTACCTCACATTGAGGGGCCGAACCTGGGTAAAAAAACATTGTCTTCTCATGCCCTGCGATCTTTAGCTCAGAGACGCTCGATCGCTTAATCCCCAACTCTACGAAGTCATCTCCATGACATCTGCGTGACAATCCCACGACAGTTGGCGCCCACCGTGGGGCATGCGGTCAAGAGCGTCACGTTCCGCGCTAGATCTGTGCCAGGGACGGAGGATCTCATCGTCGATTCAAGTTCGGCGACTTCAACAAACATCGGCGACTTTATCGCCGCGTCGATTCAAGCGACTCAGTGGTATCAAGATCTACATCAAGACTGCTGGATAGCAGCAACGTCCGTGTTGCGGAAGTCATCGACGGCGGCTCAAAACTTATCTCGACGATCCCTTCAGTGAAAAGATGCGTAATCGAGTTTCCTAGCAGCTGTCCAAAGGGCATCGGATTCCAACGGTTAGATCCCCGTGGGCGACTCAAACACTGAAGCCCTGTCGAAAGCTGACGGAACTCCTCGGGACTTTGGGAAAATAATTATTGAGGTCGACTCGGACATCAATTCGAAGATCCCTCCGGTGAAAACCTGCAGAGCACAATCCCGAAGCCCTCCAAGAAATTTGAGACAGTTCCAACGGTTAGATCACCGTCAGCGACTCACGCATTGGAGCAAGTTTTGTGTCTACGCAAGTTCGCGAAATTATAAAAGGAAAACATCCAGTCGGCGCATCATTAAAGGAAATCAAATCCCTGATAGAAAAAGCCAAAAGACCAGCAATATTCAGCTCGAGTCGGTAAAGAATTCCATGCCAGCTAATACCAGTTTGAGTCGCACAAAGGAAAACAAGGAAGGAAAGATTGATTACGTTACATGCAGATCTCACATGCAACGGAATAAATAAATCGATCTGGTTAATCGCCCTTGCTTTGCATGGAAATTGATACTCCGACGCGCCTGCTCCCTATTTTGAAAAGAGAAGAAGAAATCAATTTGAGTCGCTACTAAATTACATGGTGCGACCTCATGTTACTAAGAATCACATATGGATAGAGGGAAGCTAGGCAAGGTACAAACCATCGGTTCTGATTCGAAGAAACAAGAAAAGGAAAGAGGCGGACAGCGGAAAAGGAGAAGGCGTGATCAACTTCATCGATTCAAGTCCTAGGACACAGATCAGTGCACATCCTAGGTAAAAGGAAAAAGGAAACAGATCAATTAAAGCTCCTAGCTTGGGGGTTAGCACGTGCATGTCCCAGAGGGAGTACGTACGTGGAGCAAGCCAGTGGATGAGTCAGGAAACCTTGGACACCTTGATCTTCAAAATCAACGATCGTCGCGGTTCATAGTAGGATCGATGACACATGCACGGGGGCTTAACATCAGCATCGCCCTGAGCGCATCCATGTATATCCACCAGCGAAATTATTCGAGGCAGCAAACGTGCCGTGAGTTGAGTCACACCTAGCTAAGATCGATGGAGGCTCGGTCGCCAGCATCAACTTATTTCACTGGCCCGGGAGATGTTCCAACTCCACGCATTAATATTGCCCAAGGTGCAGTATAAGAAAGAAGCAAACTGGTTCGCTATCTCGTTTTGGAAGAGCAGCCAAAGCTACGTATCAATCCATGTTGGTTCAGGTTCCAAGAAAAGAAAAGGAAGCAGCTTGCATTAAAAAAGGAAAAGGTAGGGAGCGGTCAGCTCCATTCAACCAGCATGCGGCTAAAAAAGAACTGCATGCGACTCATCAGCACGCGGCTTAGAAGCACGCGACTCTAAAGGATCGCCATGCGACTTCACTAATTGGCGCTGTCATCACCAACTTCAACAATCATTGATCTCCGGCGATTCACCACGACTGACTTCAAATTTCGTTGTGGTCTATTTCCTCTTTGACGAGTCAGCATCAACTGTCCGCGGATCGTACCGCGTCATCAATAGCAGGACAATAAAAACAAGATAAGTCCCTATCATACTCAACTTTCGCAGCTTTTTACTTTCATCAATAAGTTTAAATTCATCTACGAGTTTATCTCGGGGGCTGCATTTCTAGGTTATTATGCATTTTTATTAAATGTTTTTGCGACTCATATTATATCATGTCGTAGACTTTAAATTCATATCGGCATTTGTAGATTTAATTACATCTACTTCTCAATACATTCGTCAAATTAGAGTTCTTTATAACTCGCATTGCAAAGTCTAGCTATTTACAGCTTGCATTGAATATCAAGATCACCACTACATGTCCAAGCATTGATATTTAGCGATTCATTTGTCATTCTATGACTTATCATTATATCAATTTATGACTGATCGTTATATAATTTCATGATTTATCATCGTATCATTTTATTAATCATCATCGACTTATTGTCATATCAACTTATGAGTCGCATAGCGATTTACCCCCATATCAATTTATGAGTCGCAAACAGCTCATCATTACATCAGTTTATGAGTCATTAACGAATCATTATCTTATCAATATTTGAGTTAAACAGGTGACTCATTGTATCACATTTACAGCTAATCAGAGCTGGTTATCATCAAATCTAATTAGAGCTCGTCACGGCTATTGCAGCCGTTAAACGCAATAATCCTGGTGACTCGCTGTACCACATATACAGCTAATCAGAGTTGGTTATCATCAAAGCTAATTAGAGCTCGTCACGGCAGTTGCAGCCGATCAAAGCAATATTCTTGGTTATTCTCGCCTTAAGTCAGAAGTATCTTTGCACTATGCGGCCAAAGTACTGGGGTGCGGTGTCAATCGAAGTGCAATCGCCTATCATGGCTGCCAAGCGACCTGAACACACATTTTTACCTGGGAAATTCTGAGCCGCGCGAAGACCTACTTAATGGTAATAGAGATAATTCAGAAGGACTAAAGTACCCGCGTGTGGCGTCAATCGAGTCTGATGCCTATCATGGCTGCCTATCACGGCCGTTCTCGACCCTGAACACACATTAGATTTGGGAAATACTGAGTCAAGTACATGCTATCATGCATCGTACAATATTCTATCGTGCATTTTACCAGTTGCTATTACGCAGCTAGTTGCTATCATGCAACATATCATTTGCTATCAAGCAACATATCATTTGTATCATGTAACATATCATTTGCATCATGCAACACATCATTTGCATCATGCGACATATCATTTGCTATCATGCAGATTATACTATGCTATCATGCAGGGTACCATATGCTATTATGCGGAGTACTAACTTTTTATCATAATTATTACCAGCCGCCAAGGCTAACATATTATCATCAAGTTATTATCATTGCTTCCTCGGGGGCTTTGCCCTTTGATTTTCAGGAACCTATAACTCGGCCATACGAGTTTCAATTGGCATGGCCAGATTTTTTTATGATTGAGATAATTACCTCCTGATATCGGCTGATGAAGCCACCATTATCTTTTATCTACAACCACATCAAGTGGAATTTATATCATTATTATCTTGCGGCAACAATATTTGTCAATCTGTTGCAGGATCAAATTGCAATGATATGCCATCAAGCAGGACAATGAAAGCATGCATGCTTAATGCCTGGGGGCTAGGACAATTAATTTTTTGTCCAACTTGTGATATTTTTTGAGTCCCGAGCAGCATGACCATGCATACAACTCGGCCCTCGGGGGCTACACATCCACCATATCGGGCGGTCTTTATTATATTCATATATCATGTTTATATGCAGATTTCATTTTTTGCAGCACATGAGAATATATATATCCATTTGCGAGTCAAATTAGCGACTCGGAAATCTTTAAATACAGGTTGTGGCTATATACCCTTGAGCCGCCATGCGCTCAGATGGCTCGTCATGATAACATGACAGATTATTATACTCTAATGATTGACCAGCTTTTTTATGCTTATGGTCTTTTATGCTTTGATGCCTATGACTCAGCACCTTTGGTTGATATATCTTGTTAAGTTATTATTCTTATGATTTCAGCTCAGTCTTATACCCAATAGGAAAAGGTGGTTTTCACCAAGTGCTTCACGGAAAACTTACCGCGATTCTGCAGCTTTAATGCGGCTAAGACAGAAGTGCTCAATTGGCAACATAGTGGCTAAATAAGCCGCAAAGATAGCGACTCATCGCTTCTACATCAGCGGCTCAATAAGCCGCTACGCTCGCGACTCATCATCAGCGAGTCGCCAAGTGCAACATCGACAAGTCGGCAAGAACTACATACGCAAGCTTGCAAGATCATCATCAAGACAGAATCTTCCGCCTGATTCTACGAATCACCCGGAAGCTTGGGGGCTAATGTCGGGGGAATAATTATCCCGTGACTTATTCAAGCAAAAGCGCGACTTATTCATAGTCGCACCACTATTGGCCTTGCAGAAATATGGGCCGACTCAAGATCATGAGGAAGGATCCAGAAGCTCGAAGATAACTTGACTTGGAAGACAAGACATATGATTAGTCTCCAAGTAGGACTCCGGCTCATACTTTCCTTGAGAGAGAAGTTTCCTTGTAACCTTGCGAGCCGCCGTCTTTATAAGGTGGACTCCAAGGACCTAGAACCCAAGGCTCCAAACCCTAGCTCTCATACATCCCGAGAGAGGAGACTCAACACATCGATCACCAACCCCTTGTAACACCATATTCATATCAATACCAATCTAGGATAGGCAGGACGTAGGTCTTTACCTCATACTGAGGGGCCGAACCTGGGTAAAAAACATTGTCTTCTCGTGCCCTGCGATCTTTAGCTCGGAGACGCTCGATCGCTTAATCCCCAACTCTACGAAGTCATCTCCATGACATCTGCATGACAATCCCACGACATCCGCGTCTCACGGATGCGTCAGGTGAAGCACAATGCTCCGCATGGCTCTGGTTTGCGATCAGAGTATGAATCACTGCTATAGGATATTCGAGATCTGCTTCTGCTAAACCTGTGCCGGCGCGTGCTTCTCCTTCCTTCATCCGAGTGGTGGCTGCGACCACTGCGATGATGTGATGCGTGTTGTGAGTCGACTATGTCGCGATCGCGATTCCTTGCTGGAGTTTTGTCTTCTGGCTGTATAGCCTATGCCGCTAGAGCTAGCGATTTGAGTTGTTGGCGATGCAGGGCTGCGTTAGGGTCATTCGCCGGAGGTTGCATTGCCTTGAGGTAAGCACCTACGAAGAATAATGCACACGCAGCAGTTTTGGGCACTGGGATTCCGTTAGCGTCCTCTGTCATGAACGACAAGTTACGGATGATTGCTACCCTTTCATGTTCTGGAAGGCTTGCCAACAGCGACCTAGGTCGTGGGGCTGGTTGCCTTGTTGACCCGAGGGATTGCTCCCTTCTTCGGGCACTCGAGAGACTGGCCTGCCTTTTGCGCTCTTCGAGCGTTGCTCGGTAGTTTTGCAGTCAAATTGACTCCTGCCAGTTGAAGTACTGGAAGGTCAACATCTCCTCTGGGGTGGAATTTGGTGGCATCATTGTGCACTCCTTTATGACTTTATCTGCTTTTGCTGCCATCTCCTCTGTGATTGTCAAGGTTGTGACCTCATCCGGCATGGTTACCGTGCATGGAATTGTGCAGGCCTGCGAGCGGCTGTGTCTGCGGATGATTCTGCGGAGAAGGCCACGTAGACCTGATGGGGCGTGACCCGTGGACAGGTGTATGTGCTGTCGATTCCAGTCATGGACTCGATGTCGCCGTCGAGGCTCATGTCAGAGCCAGTGTGTTCATCGAGTAGATCTTTGAGGCGAATCTCATTGTCGATGTGCTCATCGCCTATGCTCATCTTGGTATTGGCGAAGCCATTATGGATTTCTGAGTCGAGGTTGGTGTTGGTGAAGATCTCCAAGTCGACGTTGTTGTCGTTATGAATCGCGGGCTCGTAGAAGTCATCGAGGGAGATCCCGCAGTCGAAACTCTCGTCGAGTGGTAGGTTGAAGTCGACGTTGCTTGTGCGGTATGCTGATTCTGCCTCCTCGCCTTGGAGTTCCGTCATCATGAACCTGTCGATCTCGCCGGTCGACATGTTTGTTGCGGGCGAGCAGGCTTTAGGAATTGACGACGGGGCGAGCGCAGTCGACGGAGCCTCGAGTGCGCCCAGCGCCAGTTGTTGCGGATCTGTTGAGTCATGCGTGCCAAGATTGTTTACGAAAAAATTGAATGCTCCAACAGTCAAACTCAAACCTGATTCAAGGCCGGAAAATGCCTCCTGAAGCTCCGGCGAGTGCGGATTGAAATTCATTGGAAGAGCAGATGCGCTTTTTGCAGGTGAAGCGGGCAAGCTGCCGCTTTTCGAGTGGATCGGCGAGTCGCCGTGTGTCGCCTGGATCGGCGAGTTGCTGTTTGCTGACATGGCCGGCGAGTTGCCGTTTCCAGATGAGATCGGCGAGTTGCCGTTTGCTGGTGTGATCGGTGATTTGCCGTTTGCTGTTGGAACCGGCGAAACTTCGAGTCCATCGCTATTCGTTCCCACAAACGGCGCCACTTGACGAGGGGTAGACTCATCAAGACCCATAGTCGAGGTCCCTAGGTTATGAATATGGGGAGAGAACGTGGTAGAGCTGGAAGTATCGTCGGCTGACAAGCAGGGCAAAGATTTTACCCAGGTTCAAGGCCCTCGTGTGGAGGTAACACCCCTACGTCCTGCCTGTCTGTTATTGCTTTGTGAATATGATGGTTATAAGGGTCCCGGCGAGATGTCAATCTCGCTAGGGTTTTGGTGGCTCTGAAAGTACGTGGTCTGGTTCGATGGCCCTCCTAGTCCTTAAATAATAGCCTGGGTCTCGGGTGTTCGTAACCGACTCGATTTACAAGTAAGGAAACTCTAAACCGACTATTGTTTTGTCAAACTTGGAGGATACTCCATCTTCGTGGGCCTCCCTTCATGGGCTTCATATAGGCTCTGATAGTTGGGCCTAGTCGATACGTGCACCAGGTACCCTCATGGTAGGGTACCCGATAGGCATACCCATGTCACTAGGGTACCTTAGATAATTTGAGATAACCAATATAACCATGATACCTTGGATTTCCATTATGACCCGGATTTCCAATATTACCCGGATTTCCAACATGATCCGGATTTTCAATGTGATTCGGATTACCAATATGATTCGGATTACCAAAATGATCCGGATTCTCAATGTGATTCGGATTGCCAATAAGATCCAGACTTCCAATGTGATTCGGACTACAACGCTCCTCGGATTTCTGGAATACTTCAGATTTTCAGGATACCTCAGTAACGAACGTTCTCAACAAAACCGATGTCACCTTTCAACGTTAGTCCAACATGCATATCATAAAGAATATTTGACGGGAACAACAATTATACCAACCGATGCAAACTAGTTATAGCACTTGACCGAAAACGAATCTAACAGCATACACTATGCATAAAAACTAGACTCAGTTTCAACCGAGTCCCCGAGCTACTTTTCTTATCTAGGAGGTGTAAAACAGACTGATTACCCAGTCCCCGGGTCAACACATCTTGTCCCGGGTAGAACACTTAGACAAAAGCGAGGGGGCAGTCCCTGAGTAGTTTTCAGGATTAACTATTTGCATGCGGTACAAAACCAAATACTGTAAATACTTACATTGTATTGTCGGTGCAGATTGGATGTAGGCGTACAAGTGGGTCCAGTCTAGACATCAAACTGGTGAGATGCTAGACATGGATAGCCTGGATACAACTGAGTCAAATGCGCTCAGTCTGTAGACTAAATAGCGCAAGCGATGGAAGAAACCTGCAGGGGTGGAACCGGGTATGTCTCACTCGGCCCACCAAATGGAGCCGAGACACCACCTTTTTATCCTAGCCAGGAACATATTTTTGATGTTTAGCCCGGATCACTCTGACCGAGTCATTTTTCTGATCTGACGTATTCATGCCGATCACTCTTATTTGTAACTCGATGTTTAGCTCTCAGCCAAACTAGAGTTTTTATGCCAGCTCCTCTTTCCATATCCTTCCTATTCACCACTGCCGACACAAGCACATGCCGGATCATCTCTCTCCCTTTTTCTTATTTTTCCCTCTCTCTTATCTTTCTCTTCTCTTTTTTCTCTGAACCAAGTCAGCCGACACATGCAATGGACTGGGAGGAGCAGTGGAGCAGACCGAGAGAACATGGCTGAGATCCGGTCAAGGCTCCCACTTTTCTGCTGCCCACTCTCTCTCTGCCGCCTACATATCGCATCTGACATGGCCACTTCTTTCCCTACCTTTCATTTTCTCTAACCAACTCACCAGCTGGGTGAGAGGCGCTAGTGGAGCCGGCGACGAGCGCGGACGCAGGGGCGCTTGGGGCCGAGGGTGCGTCGGCAAGGCGCGGGTGACTCGGCCTAGTTAACTCGGAACTGACCAGCAGACGCCAGTTTTGATTCAACCCGGGGATGATGTCGGAGTCGAGCCCCCGAGCCCAGACGGCGCCTATGAGACCTGTCGATGATGACTGCTGACGGAAACTGCGCCAGCCTCAGCTCGCAGCAGCAAGCGAGAGTGCGGAGAACAATGGCGATGTCGAGTCCCCATTATGACGACGAAGATCCCGTCCGAAATTAGCCCAGCAAGCGCCACTACAGCCCCACGGTGGGCGCCAACTGTCGTGGTGGGAATCACGCAGATGCCATGGGGTGGCTTATTCTGGGGCCGAATGGGTCCTTGTGGATTCGGGGAGGGATTGCGCGGTGGAACCGCACACGAAGAACACACGAAGAACACTGCAAGAACAAGAACGAACAACCAAGAACACAAAGCACACATGATGTACCCTGCTTCGGGGCCCTCGTGAGGAGGTAAAACCCCTACCGCAGCACTAGCCTACTTGGTGTATTCTCCTCTTTGTATACGGTGGGCTACAAGTGCTCCTCAAGCTGTTTGATCCAACAATGGTGGGAAGCTCTAGGAAGAAGAAGGGGCAAGGGAGAAGAGCCTCTGGCTACGCGCACCCGCGCGTCTGTCTTGCCCTTTCTCTGAGGGCTCCCCCTGGTGATCCTTATAAAGGGAACCCAGGGGACAAATGAGTGGACAAGGAGGCACAATGCACTGTACAAACACTGTTGAAGAGTTGACTCCTTCGTCTTCTAGCCCTTGTCTCCGGCATCTCCGGGAGATGCCGTCCTTGCTTTTGTCTTCTAGCCGTTGTCCTCTGAATCTCCACGTCCTCTTCTTATCCTCTCCCGAAGATATTTATGATGATTTGGATAAGGGTGTCCCGTCATCAGCGGAGATGATCCGGTTAGGGATGACCCGGTCGAGGTAGAGTTGGTCGAGAAGTAGCCGCCGAGGTGTGCAGTCCGGGTCTTGCTCCTTGGTTGAAGAAGTGTCGGGGCAGTGGCAGCGATCCGTTCCTGGCGGCTGTTGCCGAGGTATGGAGATACCTCGGGCTAGCCGAGTTGGAGCAGCCTAGTGTCGGAGTAGAGGCCATAGCTGGAGATCTCGGTCTTAATGCTAGCCTGTCCAGAGAGCAGGCGAGACCGAGGTGATGGCGCCGAACCAAGCATGTAGGGGCGCAGGAGGAAATCTGGCCGGTGCAGGGAACTCAGCCCAACCGGCGCACGTGGCCTTGGCCCAACCGAGGTGTGCATGTCTGCCCAATCCGGGACTACTTTGCCTCTGCCTTATCCGAAGCTGGCTCGGCCGAATCAAGGCCCACCGGAGCTGCAGTATCCAGCCCGAGATTGAATAACCTATTCAGTGCACTTCGGCTCAGTAGTCATGCTTATGCATGGATTAGCCGGCGCCATTGCACGAATAATGTATTATAATAAGATGATTAGTAGCCCATGGTCTAAATGCACTGAGAATCTGAACTAGCCAGGATGTTGAGCTTAGCACAAGTTGCTATATGACTCGGTTAGCTTCCGAGGCTGTTTGCTTTGTTCTGCCTTCGCCTTTATTTCTTTTTACCTTCTACTTATTTCTTTGCTGCCTCCTCTAGTAACCCAACCAAACCATCAACTCTGGGATACCCGGGGATTACATCCCCGACATGTATCCTCGATTGATGCAGCCTCAGATGCTTCAATTGTAGATTTGAGTATTAAGCGAAAGGTTACACCACCTATAGGTTCTGTATTACATGCCAATCCTACTCCACTAGTACCAATAGGCGGCATAGGGAAAAAGCACAACACCTAGGAATCAACAACACAAAAACTTTATTAGAAATTACCCAGCAAGAAAACGTATGCACGTGGGCACAACGGATTTCGCTCCCGTGCGCTCATCCCTTGCTTGTTCTTTCGGACTAGCACTCTTTCCCTCTCTTTGAAGTAGATTTCTCAGCTCCACGAGTCAAACGAAATAAGGTGAAAGGCCCACTACTTCTTCATTCATGGCTTATTGATTTGATTGATCCCCCTTTCATATTCATTCGACCTGAGGTGAGGTTGGAACAAGAGTTTTCATAAAAAGAATGGTTCTTTTATGCAATTCTGAACGGGCAGGCCTCTTGTGGATTCCTCCTACTCTATGAATGAAGGGGGGAGTATGAGGAAGGCCGATTTTCTTTCTATATGAAGATGAAAAAAGGATCTGGGTCAAACATTTCTTACTTTTGTTGAGTATGACTGAATGAGGAAGAGCTCCTTATGTGGTATCATTTTACCACCATCTGAAATGCGCGAAACTCCGATTGGTGGAAGCCAGTCCATGAAGATTATCCCTTCTCTTACATGAAATTCCCCTCTTTCGGTAAGCATCCAGTAACTCAGCAAATGAACATTTCTCTAAGCTTATCATGTAGCTTATACGTCGTTTGAAAGCAGCTCCAAGGATCCAACGAATAGCTAAGGTTTGTTGACGATCCCTGGCTACAATCCCAGGAACATCATAAATAGTACCTATGACTCCTACTTTGACCACTTCGCATATTGGCTTTATATTATCTACGGCGTCAACCATAAGTTTTATTACATCGCGTTCAGTACGAGCTAGGCGGTGAAAAGTTTTATAAACAATAGCACGAACTCTCGTTCTTTTACCATCGATCATGCGAAAGTTTACCAATTTCTTGATCAATTCTTTTTGCTCACCATCAAAGTCCCCCATATAGCTGAGAATTTCCAAGCAATTGGAAGCCGCTTTCGATGACGAGGCTGATAAATTGATATTACGTGATCGTTACTGTCCATCTTTTTTAGCTCTGCTCCCGTCCCGATGGGAGACTGATCTTGACGTCGGCGTTGGGTTTTCCAACGAAAAACAAGAACATTCTTTCACGAACAAAATGCTAGTTGCCTTCATACACTGGATTGTCCCATCGACGAAGGCCACTATACGCGTTTTCTGAGGAGCAACAACGGAAGGCACTAAAAAGAAAGAAACAGCCTTGACTTATTCCTATCTTCGGTAGATTGAACACCGACACAATCTCGATTTGAATAAGAGGCGACACCCAGATTGGAACTAGGGATAATGGATTTGCAGTCCCCTGCCTTACCGCTTGGCCATGCCGCCAAATCCGATTCAAAATAGAGCCAAATATTATTCATCCACATTATTTTACTAATAGATATTCGTAGGAGGGGATTACTAAACCCTTTTTGTGTTTTTTTAGATCATCGAATCCCTTTGTACTTATCCCTTTCCAATCAAATTCATTCTAGTTTTTTATTGGACCTAGTTTTATTCTCTTCGATTGATTGTATCTCAAAACACACACTGCTTAAATACCTTCTCTTTCTATTGAAAAGAGAAACTCACAGACTGCCAAATTTAGGATAAATTGGAACCATTAACTATATTATTTGTTATTTTGAGATTTGCTATTTGTTAGTAGTGAACGGTTCCAAAATGGGTATTGTATCCAAAATAGTGTTTCCTTAATGGCATAACAAAATAAAATAATTTACGGCTAATCAGTATCAATTTATTTGAAAGATAATTATGATATTGATATAGTGTGACCTGACCCCTATTGCTCCAAGTGAAATTCAGTCTAGGGTTCTGAAATTCTCCTTTTTTTCCCTTTCCCTACAATAAAGTATAGTCTGAAGGCTAGCTAGCACATACCCTTTTTCCACGATCGTCAAGGTCGTGGATTTGGATCAATTTCGGTTTTACGGGCTTCATACATTGTTAAGAAAAGTACTCAGCATTGGAAAGCATCACGTTCTGGCCACACACAAAAGAAGTCGATGGAAGGTATGGAATTTCTAGGCTGAAGGTCAGAAAGAAAGCAATCGCCAGTGCTCTCGGTTCCAGCAACGAGTCTTCTCTCTGAGAATTAAGGAAAACAACCTAACCTTGTCTGTCTATGTTCACCTTGACATGAAAGACTCTTTTCCTAACTTGACTGTTCTACCTGGCTAGTTCACTTCACTTTTTGAGGGATCCTGGATTGGAGTTCACTTGTCTATGAGTGTCCGAACAGCTTCAGATCCTTCCAAGGCGCACGGGTTCTCTCTCCATTCACTTTGAGTTGGTTTCTTGTGATCTTTGTAGTAGTTTTTCTGTCCAATTTTATGGTAAATTCAGTCTTACACAGCTGTCCCCAAGGATGTCCATTCCATTCGACAGGGACTCCATCTCGCATTCGATCTCCCTCCTTTCCCTGAAAGAGTCGAGGTCTCTCTGGACTTATCTTTTGCCTCTCTCCCAGATTCATAAAAAGGGAGCAAGAGGGCCTCTAGACGGGAGTGATTCCCTGAAAAGAGATCGTTCCCAGCATCCTCAAGTTCGTAGTCAAACTCACCTTCATCCACCTTTCATGGACTGGCGCGGGCAAGCGCCGATATCTAGAGCAGGAGATGGAAGCTTGGGTTGAGGAGGCTGTCAACGAGTCATCAAAGGCGATAGATTGGTTATATTCGGATTCGTTTGATTTTATTTTTTTTGTTGTGAGAGGTCTGAGTCCATAGCTAGGGAAGAGTCGTCAGATGACAATTGAAGTAGGGGTCTGCCTCTTTCAAAGGGAAGCAAGAGTCTCATAGGGAAGGAGATCATGCACAAACCAATCCCAATCAGGAAGAGAGTCTTGTTGTCAATGAAAGCAATGAGACTATGTCACATATCTTCCTATCTCGTGTTGTGAGCTATAATGTACCCACCAGGGGGGTGGACCAAGAAAGAGGCAGGCGATTGGGTCCTTCCCATCCTCTGTGATGTCAGTCTCTTTGTCATTCTTTCACCCTTGCTGAGTAGCGAAGTGAGCATACTCAAAATCCAATTCATCAATCATTTGAGTTGGTACGAACATAGGAATCCAGACTCCGCTTGATTCGATCTTTAGTTTCGACCTTCATCAGTCAGGAAAAAGAAGAAGGACCCACTTATTCCACTCAGAGAGACCGAACCAGGCAACAAAAAGGCTGAAGGAAGTTATCTTTCCATTCCAACTAAACTAAGTGAAAAAAGGGGGAGAGTAAAACAAAAACATAGGAACAAAGAAACTATGTCCAAACCAACGAGTCCTTTGGCTGACTCTAAAGAATGTATCGGGAGTTGGGAGTTAGCCATCTCATAGGAGTGATAGCTGGGTTTTTCACGGAGTTTCTTCGTACGATTGAAAAAAAGAGTGCTCTAAGTCAGAGAAAACAAGAAGAAGATTATTCACCAGTCTGTCTCCCAACCTCTTTAAAGCAGCTACCTACCATGATCTGGTCTTGGGACAGCATTGGCACCCCCGTTTGCTGGATCTTCTAGGCACTCTAAAGCGCTTCCACGAGAGACAGATGGACTTTGAGTTATAGACGGAGAAGAGCCGGATCAAGAGTGATTCCTCAATAAAACAAATGGGATTTTGAGGGAGGGCTGAACGCGATGTACTGAAGGGTTCGCTTTCGCTGATCGGCGCCAGTCTTTCCTGCTGTGAATTTCCCAGGTCTGGAGGGGCCCTTTCCTTCTACCTTACTGAACCCATTCACCAATGATTGGATCACTCAAAGCCAAAGACCAATTCCTTCCTTTTAGGTGGTCTAGGTGGCTAGGATACTATGCCCTTCTTTTTAGAGGCTCAAAGACGAGTTCTTTGAAGGAAGCAAAAGAACCCATGTGTCTCGGATGAAGTCTACCCTCTTTTTGTGCCGGGAAGAAGAATGAGATCCAACTCAAAGTCAAGGAAAGCGGCCTAGACCACTGACTTTTGATCGAAGGCTTCTGAACATGGATTGGTCTGATAAAGCCGGCGAATCCAATATTTTTAGAGAGCACTAGACCTTCTCTCTTTCAGGATTGATTCCCACTCACTGCCTGATAGCAGGCTTGGCCCATGAGACCTATTGTCTTATTGTACTGGCTCACTTCACTACTTTGGAGGATGGGTTTTTCCCCTTTTTGGTATCAGGTCATTTTTGCTTTTTCTCTTGCACGGGTCCCTAGTTTATTATTCATTCGTTAAGTTCTTTTAAGACCCGAGGTTGCTATAAGGAAGCACCGGGAGGGATGGGTGTGATGATTCCGCTATCAATAGCTTAGCAAGTCAACCACACCTGCAGATAGCATAGATACCATCTGACCCGGGCAAGAAGCTCCTATTTAAGTTGTGACACATTCTTAAGTGGATTGTACATAGCAATAGTTCACTCTTTTGCATGGCCAAGAGAAAGAGCCAATTCATATTACCTTTGAAGAATGGTTATGTTGTCTGCCTCTTGATAACAGACTTATCCAAGGATGAAACCCATGGGAGCTAACAGATTCCCCAACATAAATAGACAGAGAAGCTCCACGACCCTACATCCACACATATGGAGCCACTTTCTCTTTATATATAAGTGAAGTTGAAGAGTGAAGAGAAACCTCACAGGCAGAAGGCACACACTCACCACTATTTTCTAGCTCTTTAGAGGAGGGGCTACTGCCTCCTCAACGACAAGCTCCTGATAATTCCCACTTCGTGTTTGGGTTGCCATGACACTTACACTTGGCTTCTATCTTGGTAGGTTCCTTTTTCTGGACACATAGAGCTCTCAAATCCCTAATGTACCGAAACCCGATGATAAGACAACTGGTAGGTGGCCCGTCTCATGCTTCTCCTCTCTAGTGCAAGTACTAATTTTAGGAAAGAGGTGAAGCCCACTAGTTTCCGGTTCCCGTGGGTCCAGTTGCACGGCTTCCATACTCCTCCCATACTGATTTCGAGAACTTCATTGAGCCGGTTTCTTCCACTAATCCCGAAGTGGAGCTCGGATCCAAAGATACTATTTTTGAAGACCGAGTTGGATTTAATGTGTTAGCAGTGACTTCTTCAATTCTTCGCTTCTCTGATGATCGATTAGATAGTTTCATTTGCGAATTGCTTGTTTGACCCCTTTAGTTAGTGTCTTTTTCCTTTCGAATGAGCCAAGTGACCTAATTAGGAATTTCGTCTATAGTAAGCGCTAATAAAGTCATAATTCAGAAATATTCGAAGATAGACAATGGCATCTTGAAGCTTGATTTTCTCAAACTTGATAGCCAGCCTATGGCGAAGAGACACACTTCCATGCCTTGAATTACGTCGATGACTCCAATCTGTCTTTTGCTTTTGATAAAATGATCCCCTCGCTCTATTGTTCAATCACAATCTCCTTTTGGTAAAAAGGAAAACCCGGCTCCTTTGCTTTGATACTGGCACTTCTTGTGGAAAGGAAAGTTGCAAGTCGAGTTAGCATTTAGCGTATAGCAAGCGAAGCGACCCAATAGGCAATTAAAGATAAGTGTGCGATTCTACTCTACCTTTTCCGTGTGAACCTTGAGTCGGGCTCCCCTATTTTCGTGCTTATGGATTAGCTAGCAGCATTTACTTTCAAGTACCGAGTACGCCTGCGAGACGACTTACTAAGGCTTGCGCCAAGGTCCACTACTATGTCCACTATCGATAAGGTTAGGAGCCCCGAACCTAGACTCCTTTATGTTTTATGCTACCTAGCCAAAGAATATAGAATGAATACTTGACTTAGACACTGGAAGAATAAAAAGACACGCATTCATCTTCATCTATTAGTAAGTATGTTGTGCCGGATCAGAAAATGGTAAATCGATTGTTTGCCTGCCTAGGAGTGATCGTGAGCGGACGCTAGCCAAACAAATTCATTGCCGAGCTCATCCTTAGAGAGGAAATCTTGGCTAAACAACGAAGTAGAGTGGATTGCCTAAAGGAAGGGGACAGGAACACGGCATTATTTCATGCGAGGACTTCGATGATCTGATCTGGGAAGAGGAGGTGCCTAGCGTGGAAGAGAATACGCAGTGGATGGCGGTTGTGAAGGTGCACACGTCGAAAGGATTTAGCCAGTCGGCCTTCTTCGATGACATGCGTGTTGCATGGTCCTTGGCTCACGACATTAGGTTCTGCATCCTCGGTGCGAACCCATTTACGGTGCAATTCCAGATGAAGGTGGCGGACATTGTTGATCAGTTCGAAGAAGGGATGATAACCAGAAAAAAGATATCGTGATTCAAAATGCTCATCGGGATAATTTTGTTGTGGGACCACAATTTCCTGCACAGTGCCTGTAGTGATTTCATAATTCGGCAACTTCGCCTACTAAAAGATCAGTTACAAGAGCACAATGTTTTCGTGGCTTCCTGCTCTCGTCAGAGAAGCCTCGCTGCCGGGGTGATCCAGTTACCCGGAGAAGTTGAAGTTCTCTTTGTCTTCGAGCTTTTATTCCTCAATCCACTTATTCATTCCCTTCTTTCATATACCTCCCCACCAATAGATAGAGACAAATGGGAATAACCGAACCACGTCTACAAAATGCCAGTACCATGCAGCTGCTTCAAAGCCAACGTGATGCTTCTTGGTCATCTGACCAAGATATTGGTGAATACCACAAACGATCAAGAAAAGAGTACCTATAATCACATGAAAACCATGAAAGCCAGTTGCTAAGAAAAAGGTAGAACCATAAATACTATCCGAAATAGTGGAGGGTGCTTGGTAATATTCCATTCCTTGAAAGCCAGTGGATACTAGAGCCAGTGAAACGGTTGCTACTAAAGTGTAAACAGCTCGTTTTTCCTTCCCCGCGAGTATAGCATGATGAGCCCAAGTTACGGCAGCTCCGGATGAAGGGAGAATAGGGGTATTAAGAAGAGGGATTTCCCAAGGATCTAAAACCCCAATCCCTTTTGGGGGCCAAATACCTCCGATCTCTACCGTAGGTGCCAAAGAAGAATGAGAAGAAGCCCAAAAAAAGCAAAAAGGAACATAACCTCCGAGACTATGAAGAGAATAGAACCATATCGAGGTCCTAATTGTACAGCTTTTGTATGATGCCCTTCCAACGTGGATTCACGTAGAACATCCCGCCACCATATGAATATGGTATAAAGGAGAAATATTAGGCCCAAACTGAGAAGTGTTGCACCCCCTTGAAATGAGTGCATGTACATCACACCTCCTACGGTGGTTGCCAAAGCTCCGAGTGAACCCGAAATAGGCCATGGACTTGGATCTACCAAATGATAAGAATGCCTCTGAGATTCAATCATAAACCACTTTGCCCCGGTTGTATGTAAACCCCCTTCACCCCCATCCCCTAAAGTGGTAAAGAAGGAGGCTCTTCTTTGTCTCATTAGGACAAACAAATAGGAAGGGATAATTCTTTCATTGCATTGAAAGAAGTGATACTATCAAAAGATCTCTCTATTATTTGGAGAAAAGAGTTGGCGTGGGTTCTACCAACGAAACGCAGCAGTTTTTGATTGATCTTTCTCATTCGGAACCCTCTCCGTATTAGTAAGCGGGCCCACACCTTTGTAACCCAAGGACCGACGAACAGAAATTGAAACAACGCAACCACACTATCTATTTACGATAATTTGATTGCTGACAACATCACGCTTCTCTTTCTTATTCTTATTTATACAACTTTCACTTTACCGGGCCAGAAAAGTGACACCGTCACGTCTCAGGGTCGTATGCCTGGAACAAGAAGGGTCGTCGTACAATTTTGGCGATTACAAAAAAAGGAGGCGAGCTCCCTATCCCTCTTTGTCTTTCCACTTCCCTCGTTTAGGAACAAACACTTCGCCAAATTCTTTTGAGTCCCGGCCCGGTTTTTCCCCACTAACCAATTACGTTACGACCACTGAACAAACTTGGTTGACGAACATGGTTTATGCACCGCTAATCTAGCGGCTTGTCGAGCATTTGACAAACTCACACCATCCATTTCAAATGGGATTTGTCCCGTGGACACACGAGCAATCCAACCCGTAGGATTTCCTTTTCCTCTTCCCATTCGAACTTATGCAGGTTTCCTCGTAATAGGAAGATATGTGAGAACTCTTACCCATATCTTACAATTTCTTCGGAATTGTCCGCTCATAGCACGATGGAATTGTCCGCTTGTAGCCCGACGCGCTGCTTCAATGGCTCGATATGAAAGACGACCAGCTCTACAACTTTTGGTGCCATATCTTCCAAAACCTAGTTGTGTACCATCCGGTTCGCGACCCCTACTACATCTGCATTTAAAATATTTACTATATTTCGTACGTTTCGGATATAGCACGTCCCTTCTTATTTTGACTATATGAGATCCGCACTTTGACACCTGAAATTCCGTTACGAGTAGATACTTCCGCAGGAGTATAATCGATTTTATGGTTAAATACATTACAAGATGTTTTTCCATACTTTCCGCATTCAGTTCTAGCTATTTCCGCACCCCCTAATCGACCAGAACAACAAATACATATCCCCTCCACCCCTTTTGGCATTTTTAATGGAATATCCTTCACTATTTGACTAAAAATGGAGCGAAATGAGATTGGATTGTTCCTCAGTTGAAAAGAGATGTCTTGAGCAATCAGAGAAGCACTTTGATAAACAGATTTGATCCTTACCGACTTAATTAAGGTATTAGTGTTTGTTGTATTAGACAAAAAAGTAGACAAAAAAGATCGCAGTTTTAGCACTTCGTGAAAATAAGAGTTGTACCCATACGTAATTCTCCTCTTTCCCAGTATGATCTCTATCATCATCTCTATTCCCTTTATCAATTTGCCTATCCTACCTAGGTCTATTAATTTCTCTATCAATTCCATTACCTTATCCTTACCCATGAGGGTCCTACATTTGATCCTCAAATGAGCTAGGAGTTGTTGCTGGGCATACGCTAAAAAGGGGTTATTATATGCCCCAACCCCATCCTCTTTTAAAAAGAAGGCAGCACCGAAGAAAGGAATGAGCGATTTTTTTGTTGTTTCCACGAAGCGAGGATCATTCGCTTCGCGAATGAAGTGGATCAACCTCTTTTTGGGTCGGGCCAAACACTTTTTATCGCCGGTAGAGCTTTCTAAAAAAAGCGATGAGAGAGCGTATTAAGCTTCCTCCCTTCGCTCCCCCCATCGTAGATGGTTCAGCCACACCCGGTGCCACGAAATGATTGAGAACTAGGACGGGTTGAAATGCATTGTATTCTTAGTATTAAAAAAGTATTGCATGACCGAATAATTCAAGGAGAGGCGCACAGCGGGGAGGGTCCTTTTTAGTAGATGACTCGTCGGGCCGTCGGACTTTGTTATTTGTTTAATTATTTGTAAATTTTGTAAATTTCCCATAATAGGGAAAGGTATGTCATTTACTAAATGGTAATATAAAATGAAAAGCTTGGCGTATTTAGGAGGAAGACGCTTGAAGGCCCCGCTCACCCGAAGTAATTTAAATAAATGATTCTTTCTCGATGGTGATTGGTCATGGTATCCATAACGTTGCATCTTTTTTGGCCAAATCCGGATTTCGTTTTGCTTCTCCCGGTCGATCGACTCGACTCTTTTCCCTGCCCCCGGCCTCTCACTTCGTTTCGTTCTTCCTCTGTACCCTCGCTTGAATGAAGACACCCGATCCTGATCGGCCCGACATTCCCAAATGTCGACCACCAGCCCTTTTCCTTTAGTACGGGTCTTGATTTCTTGTTTTGTTTTTGTTTTAGTAGTGGTGATGGCTCGGGATGAAATAAATTAATGAATGTCCTTTTGGGAAAATGTAGAATAATACACCTACCGAGACAAAAGCCAGGGGCGAGTTTCATAGGTGAAGGTATCGAACTGAAATAAGATCTAAGATTGACATCTTGATACAATGATTTACCAAAATAATAAATTGAGTCAATGGTGACAGAGCCGAGGAAACAGATGCGCAAAAGCCGTTGCGCTTGTTTGTGGCGCAGCCGTTTTCTTGCTGGAAGAAGAGCCGCTTCTTTTTTGCGGCGGGGGCTTCCATTCACCAGCGCAGACTACATACACGTGCTCTCTGAACCTGTGGTGCCCCGACCCGACTACTATACAGTGATGCTGCGTGTCACCGGTTAAGCGATACAAGCGGAGGTTACGGGTTTACCAATCCCCGGCCAAAACCTTTGGCAGGCGTTGCTGGGTACACCTCACTCCAGACAACGCAACACCCCGATTGATGCCTTAACACAGGCACAACTATCAAAGCATAATAGTAAGATCAAGACTTGTGGAACAACTGGCACATCACAGACTCTACGACACAAACCATATAGTTCAACTCTTATACAGAGAAAGATAGCAAATGACAACCAGAGGTCACAGACCCAACATTACATCAAGCGGAAGCAAAGTAGGTTGTTCTAAACAACAAGAACCAAAATATGGCCTAAGAGGCCTACAGATAAACATCACAGCGCCAGCTGTTCCAGGATGTCCCAAGCTGCCACCTGGGAACCCCAGACTACTCGTCGACGTCCACAAAGAACCCACCTTCGAGGTCGGTGAAGTTCTCCTCTGAAACAAAACAAACGACGTTGAGTTCGATGAACTCGCAAGATTAAGAGCTAATATATGCTCGATGATTAGCTTTCAAGGTTTTAGGCGGTTTTGCATAAAGCTGATTTTATTTACGAAAACATAACTCGAAGGCATCGACTATACAGAGTATTTTCAAAAGAGGTAAGGAGTACTCTTTCTTTCAACACTTTACTCATCCTCAACCACCATCATCAACCACATTACCTATTCATCAAAGGCACCTCCCCGAATCACCCTCGAGGAAGCTCACCTTGCATTTGTGAGTGGTACCTCTAGTACCCAGTTTTTAATCATTCCGTTAAAGTTATTCTATGATCTTACCTTCACTTCCCAAGTCATCCATAACCGCGGACACGGCTTTTCGAAAAGATTTAACCCTGCAGGGGTGTACAAATGTTTGCCACACGTACCGTCTGGCCCATTACCTGATCATTAGCTCTCTTCCTTGGAAAGCCGGCTGGGTGGGAGCGGTGTCGACTTCTCCCTCGTTAAGGACTTTCCAGGATCATCAGTGCCGGTAGGACAGGTTTGGTGACTCCTCCAACCCCCTGTCCCGCGGACACTTACTTTCCTAATACCACAATCCTCATCCCAGTTCGTACCACCATCATCACACACGCGCAAATGGAAGCCCGAACTAGAGGACCCTGGCTAGCCCCGCTCGAGTTATTTAGTCTATGAGGGTTCCTGCACTGCGAATGCATAGGCCTCATGCATGGTTGCATGCTCAGTCTTGGTTCAAGAGGTATAGAACTCGCACCTAGGCGGCGAGAACGAGACAAAACACCACAACCACAGTGGCCTCTCATCCCCACCTTTAAGCATTTTATTATCCGTCACCACCATTTCTCCACCATCACTCTCAGTTCAACACATGTTTCCAACATAAACCATCCCTAGTACAACTAGGCATTTCACTAAGCATGGCTAAGCGCTTGCATAGCATAGTAAGTATTCCATGGCCAACAATACAAACCTATGGTAATAGGAAGGTAAAACAGGTATTGGCAACAGGATTCTAATGCAACTAGTAGGAATACTCTAATCTAGGCAAAAGACATTTAGAACCGCATGCAATATTATAGTGGAGAAAATAATTGCGGAAAATAGGATAAGATATGCTCAGAGGGGGGATTACGCTTGCCTTGTTCCGGATGCTGGTAGTACGGATCGTCAGGGTATTGCGGTGGAACCCCGACTGCAGGATCTAACGAAGCACAACACACGGGAAAAGCAATCAATCACCACACATGTTTCACAATGCAATGCGCAAACACATGATGGTATGACAATTTAAGATGCACGGTACTTATTAAGAGCATTCGAGCGAATTAAATGGGGTGCACGAATAATTGCTTCAACCGGAGAGGAAAGCACCCCATATTTATCTTAATGACGTTGTTATTCCTAGGAGTACATTATGGTAATTGTGAGCAAAAATATGCATGACGACGATGATTTTTGGTAGCTGCCACTATTCCGAGCGTTTCGGTACCTCGCTCGCAATTTTCGGATGCACCTGTAAAAAGTTATTACTTTTATTAGTTTCCCTCTTTTAAATATTTAAATTTGTCGAATCGATTCCTCGAACTCGGGAGAGAGGGAGGGATCGTGTGGTTCAACATTGTTCGATGTCCGGAGTTGCGCGAGAGAGTAGCGGGAACTCATGCGCAGACGGGAGAGAAAACAGAAAAAAAACAGAAACCTAAAAAAAAAGAAACAGTCCACCCGGCCTCCAGCCCGGTCTGGGCCGGCTGGCAGGCCGGCCTGCTAACAGAGGCCACCGGCCTCTCACCCAGCCTGGGCCGGCTGACGGGCCGGCCATGGGCCAGAGAGCAACGGCTCTCCACCCGGCCTAGGCCGGATACACGGCCGGGCATCGTGCGTGCGAGCTGGGAGAGCTCTCCCGTGCTACGGCGACGGAAGGACGGCGACGGCGCGACGTCTACGGCGAGGGAGAGCAAGAGGGAAGGGCAAGGGAGAAACAGGGGCTCACCACGAGGCGTTGGGGAGGATGGGGTGGCCGGGGAAGGTGTGCCGGTGGCGGAATCAGGCAGCGGAGCTGTGGCGGAGCTCGGACAACCGCGGCGAGAAAGATGGACGGCGGCGACAGCAGCAGCGGCCCCACGTCGATTCCTCGTGCAGGGGTGAGCAGCACGGCGAGGCGGAGCTTTTGCCCCAGACGGTGATGCTCGGCGTGGACTACTGTGGCAGAAATCGGCGGTCAACTGCGGCGGCGACGACGACGGCCATAGCGGCTCGGGGAAGAAGAAAACGGAAGAATCGAGGGAGGGGCAGGCTAGTGAGCAGGGGGGGGCTCGTGGGGGCGAGCTCCTCGTGCAGGGGTGAGGCAGAGGGGGCGCAGCGCGTGCGGGGCGTGGCCACGGCGACGATCGGGTCCGGCACGAGCTGAGAAGCTCGGTCGCTACAGAAATGGAGACGGCGACTTTGCAAACAGCCCCCTGGCAATTTCCTTACCACCACGGATTGGTCCCTCCAGACTTACAATCAAGCCCTTTTCAGTTTTGTATTCAAAATCAGTAGCACTTCCAGAATTTTATTGGGGTATCTAAACATTTTTGAAAAATCTAGAAAATTGGGGATAGCCTCCCCACACTAAGTAGAACCACCACAAAAATTGGTTTGCCCAAATAAAAAGTTTTGCAACATTTTTGTTCATAAGGTTGTTGTAGGCAATTTGGAGAAGTTCCACAACAATATTCCCTTAGAATTTTTGAAGCAAGACAAAAATAGTTAGCTGAGCTCTTGGAACTTCCTCGACAAATATTCAATGTCAAGGTACCTTTGTTTAGCAAGATTGAGTGCTCTCATTGTTGAGGGAGTTGGTGGTAGCATTTTTCAAATTGGTTTTCAAATGTTGCCCGAAACAGAAGGGTGTTGTTTAGCAATTACAATCTAATGCAAGGATGCATGTATGCCATGATGCAAAAAGTGGAAAATTTATACAGATTTTCAGGTTCACAAGCGTTGGGCTGTTACAATTCTACCCTCCTTACAGGAATCTCGCCCCGAGATTCTAAGTTTGCGAGAAGAAGTCGGGATACTCTTCACGAAGACTAGACTCTCGTTCCCAATTAGCTTCTTCCTTAGAATGATGAGACCACTGAATCTTGAGAAACTTTGTAGTCTTGTTACGAGTCTTTCTTTCAGCTTCATCCAGAACACGGATAGGATGCTCGCGATAGGTAAGATCTTCCTGGAGATCTAGCTCCTCATGATTGACTCCATGGATAGGATCCTTGAAGCACCGGCGAAGTTGAGAGACATGAAACACATCATGTACATTCGGGAATTTGACCGGTAACTTCAATTGATAAGAAAGATCTCCTCGCTTGCCCAGAACGGCGAAAGGGCCAACATAGCGAGGGGCCAACTTCCCTTTGATACCGAAGCGGCGAACGCCTCGAAGGGGAGAGACGCGGAGGTAAGCTTTATCACCAATTTCATAATGAACCTCTTGATGATGCTTGTCATAGTAGCTCTTCTGCCTAGACTGAGCAATCTTCAGATTTTCTCTTATGATTCGAACCTTCTCCTCGGCTTCATTGATAATATCTGGACCAAAGAGTGCCCTCTCTCCGGTCTCGGACCAATTTAGAGGAGTGCGGCATTTTCTTCCATAGAGAACCTCAAATGGAGCCATGCCCAGACTAGCTTGATAGCTATTGTTGTAGGAGAACTCCGCGAAAGGGAGATACTTTTCCCAATCCTTGCCGAAAGAGATTACACATGCCCGGAGCATGTCTTCCAAAACTTGGTTCACTCTCTCGGTCTGACCATCAGTTTGGGGATGGAAAGCGGTGCTGAAGTTAAGACGAGTTCCCATAGCAGTTTGGAAACTAGTCCAAAACTTGGAGGTGAATAGGCTTCCACGATCAGAAATTATCTTCTTGGGAACGCCGTGAAGGACGACGATACGAGAGGTATACAGGTCTGCCAACTTGGCAGCAGTAACGTCCACACGCACGGGGAGGAAGTGAGCCACTTTTGATAGTCGATCAATGATGACCCAAATGGCATCATGTCCCTTTGGAGACTTCGGCAGACCAGTAATGAAGTCCATACCAATTCATCCCATTTCCACTCGGGAATAGCAATAGGGCGAAGAGTGCCGGCAGGCCTTTGATGTTCAGCCTTTACCCGTCGACAGGTGTCGCATTCAGCAACATACCTAGCAATTTCCCGTTTCATACGGGTCCACCAGAATTGTGGCCGAAGGTCTTGGTACATTTTGGTACTACCGGGATGAATAGAGAGAGGTGATTCATGAGCTTCTTGGAGGATCAACCTCTCAATTTTGTTTCTTTGGCACTACCAAGCGGTCACCAAAGTAAACAACTCCGGATTCATTGACAGAGAAACATTTGGCCTTCCCGCTGGCAATGTTCTCCTTGATTTTGAGAATACCCTTGTCACGCTTTGAGCATCCTTAATCTGGTCTACAAGAGTAGATTTGATTCCAGATTTGCAAGGTAGCCAGAGGGAACAATTTCCAGGTTCAAACGGGCGAACTCTTCATGGAGCAGGTTGGGCCTCTTCAATCATCAGATTGTTGCAATAACTTCCGACTTAGCGCGTCAGCCACGACGTTTGCTTTGCCGGGTTGATAGTTCAGACTCACATTGTAGTCCGTGATTAACTCCAACCAACGCCTTTGCCTGAGATTTAAATCCGGCTGGGTGAAGAGGTACTTCAGACTCTTGTGATCCGAGAAGATCTCGCAACGGTTACCAAACAGTATGGTCTCCATTGCTTCAAAGCATAGACCACGCGGCAAGCTCTAGATCATGAGTTGGGTAATTGAGCTCATGCGGCTTAAGTTGGCGAGAAGCATAGCCACACATGGCCATCTTGCATTAGCACACAGCCCAAACCTTGTAGAGAGGCGTCACAGAAGACGACGAAATCCTTGCTTGTGTCCGGCAGGACAAGCACAGGAGCGGACGTGAGCTTGGCTTTCAGTGTTGGAAGCTCTCTTCAGCTTCGGCCGACCATACAAACTTTTATCCTTCTTGAGAAGGTCAGTCAATGCCTTGGCTATTTTGGAGAAAGCTTCGATGAATCGGCGGTAGTAACCCGCCAATCCGAGAAAGCTACGAATGTCCTTGACTGACATTGGAGTTTTCCAGTCTAGAATAGCTTGAATTTTGTCGGGGATGACTTCCACACCATTGGCAGATATTACATGTCCAAGGAAGACAAGTTTATCCAACCAAAACTCACACTTGGAGAACTTGGCATAGAGACGGTGTTCACGAAGCCGTGTCAGAACCAACCGAAGGTGTTCATCATGCTCTTCGTCGGTTTTAGAATAGATGAGGATGTCATCGATGTAAATGACGACAAACTTATCAAGATAATCCATGAAAATGGAATTCATGAGCCTCATGAAAGTAGCTGGAGCATTTGTGAGACCAAAGGACATGACGGTATACTCATATGAGCCATAGCGAGTAACAAATGCCGTCTTTGGGATATCCTCCTTTCTGATCTTTATTTGATGGTACCCTGACCTCAGATCCATCTTGGAGAATACTCTTGCACCAGCTAACTGATCCAACAGATCATTGATCGAGGGATAGGATACTTGTTCTTGATTGTCACCGCATTCAACGGTCTATAGTCAGAGACAAGACGAGGCACGGTAGAATCCCTCTTCTTGACAAAGAGTACCGGACAACCCCAAGGTGAACTGCTAGGCTGGATGAACTCCTTAGCTAACAGCTGATCAATTTGCTCTTCAACAGAGCCAACTCTTCCACCGGCATGCGGTAGGGCTTCTTGGAAATTGGAGCAGTACCGGGAAGCAAGTCTATGACAAACTCCACACTTCGATCAGGTGGCATGCCAGGCAATTCTTCTGGGAACACATCCGGGAAGTCACACACCACGTGTATGTCCTGGATTTCAGGAGGGGACAAGCCTTCCATGAAACATAGGGTGATCTCCGGGGAGAGGGGATTGTCTGATGATGGAGGTCCTGAATATGTAGCCCAAAACTGCACATCGTAACCGGAAGGGTGGGTCACGGTGATGGACTTAGCAGCACAGTCGAGATTAGCATGGTATCTTGCTAACCAGTCCATGCCCAGTATGGCATCAAGGCCCTTCGACCTCAAGGCTATCAACGGGAAAGGGAAGGACAGGGATGCTATGATAATCTGGACCTCAGGAGTAACGCCATCGGTTTGCCATTTGGAGCCAGGAGTAGGATCATCAAGGTCGCTCATTTCTCGAACGGTATTTGTGATCTTTTGCAAACGCTATGGATATGAATGAATGCGATGCTCCAGAATCAAACAAAACGTAGCTGTATTGCCGTTGATTCGTAACTCACCCATAAGAACGCCGGATCCTCTTCAGCTTCTTCAGAGAGACGTGGTTCAGGCGACCACGCACAATAGGTCCAGCCTTGCCAGTTGGAGTGGCAGGGGCTCGTGCAGGAGTTATCGAGAGGTGCCTTCTGGGGGCACTCCCTGGAGTAGTGACCAGCCTGGCCACAGGTGTAGCAAGTGACTCCAGGTGGAGCAGGTAGCATAGGACGGTACCCACTCCCGCCTATCCCAAGTGTCGAAGTAGTGGGCGCGGAGGAGGTGGCCTATATCCTGCTCTCGGCATGAAGGGAGCACGAGGTACGGCGCTGTAGGGACAAACACCCTGCGCTTCTTGCTCTCAGAACCCGAGGAACTCTGGTGTCCCCATGTGCGGGCCTCTTGGAAGCTTCAAGTTCCTTTCTTCCTTGCTCAAGGTGAAAGCCTGGTTGAACAGCTCCTGATAGGTCTGGAACCTGAAGGGCAATAGCTCATAGCGAGCTGCGGATTCAGACCCTTGCGGAACAGCTCTTGCTTGTCAGCATCATTGGTCACGTCCCTTGGGGCGTAACGAGAGAGATGGTTGAACTCACGACCATAAGTGCGGAGGTCCATCCGTCCCTGTTGCAGATCCAGGAACTCCCTCCTTTCAGATCCATGATGGCTGGGGAATGTACTCCGCACGGAAGGCAGTGCGGAATCAGCCCAGGTGAAGACATGGTTGGCTGGAAACAAAGCCACATGGCTTCCCACCAACAGCCAGCAGCACCAACCAAGAGATAGGTGGCAAAGTTGACTTGCTCAGCCAATGGGACATGCAGCGCGGAGAACTTGCGCTCCAAAGCACGAAGCCAATCATCAGCTTCCAGTGGCTCCTTAGCATCAGCAAAGGTGGGTGGCTGGAACGCAGGAACTCGTGAGAGTGTTGCACTCGTTCCTCCGTGCATTCTGCTGCACCAACTGCTCAAGCAAGCGCTCATTGCGCCCACGGTTCTCCTCAATGGCCATCAAGACTTGAGCCATCGAGGGTGGTGGCGGCAGATCATCCTCATCATCATTGTGGTTACCGCGACCACCACGGCCTCCACGACCTCCTCGAGCCATTCTGGAGATTTGACAATGACACAGTTAGTATCTTTCTCCGAATGGTCGAACAATAGCATTAGCGTCTTCACAAGTACACAGACTAGGGACGATAATACTTTGCGAGAAGGAAAACAACAAGATAGAACTTGGGTCAAAGATCAGCATCATGTGCTACTAGTGAGAGTTAAGAAATCACAACTTAACACACTCTAGTTGGCACAATCCGGGACCTTATGTTCAAGTCCGTGGGTTAAAACCCAAAGAAAGGATCAATGATTTGACTCGGTAGAAACATCTGAGTTGATTTGGGATTGCAACGCAGCGGGAGCAACGTGACACATAACACTAAGGTCGAACCCACCCACGTTCTCCTAATTTTGAAGTAACAGGTGAGAAGCAAAACTTTAAACTCAAATCGAGGTAAGATTGCTCCGAGATTAGAGGGTAACCAGATAAGGAGTAAAAAGAATCCTAAGATGGTTTTCACAACTCATTTTTAGGTTAAAATATTTTCACAAACACTAGACTCAACATCGACCAGTAGAAGGGTTTCCTACAGGCAGTACTGCTCTGATACCAACTTGTGGCGCCCGACCCGACTGCTATACAGTGATGCTGTGTGTCACCGGTTAAGCGATACAACCGGAGGTTACGGGTTTACCAATCCCCGGCCAAAACCTTTGGCAGGCGTTGCTGGGTACACCTCACTCCAGACAACGCAACACCCCGATTGATGCCTTAACACAGGCACAACTATCAAAGCATAATAGTAAGATCAAGACTTGTGGAACAACTGGCACATCACAGACTCTACGACACAAACATATAGTTCAACTCTTATACAGAGAAAGATAGCAAATGACAACCAGAGGTCACAGACCCAACATTACATCAAGCGGAAGCAAATAGGTTGTTCTAAACAACAAGAACCAAATATGGCCTAAGAGGCCTACAGATAAACATCACAGCGCCAGCTGTTCCAGGATGTCCCAAGCTGCCACCTGGGAACCCCAGACTACTCGTCGACGTCCACAAAGAACCCACCTTCGAGGTCGGTGAAGTCCTCCTCTGAAACAAAACAAACGACGTTGAGTTCGACGAACTCGCAAGATTAAGAGCTAATATATGCTCGATGATTAGCTTTCAAGGTTTTAGGCTGTTTTGCATAAAGCTGATTTTATTTATGAAAACATAACTCAAGGCATCGACTATCAGAGTATTTTCAAAAGAGGTAAGAAGTACTCTTTCTTTCAACACTTTCTCATCTCAACCACCATCATCAACCATTACCTGTTCATCAAAGGCACCTCCCCGAATCACCCTCGAGGAAGCTCACCTTGCATTTGTGAGTGGTACCTCTAGTACCCAGTTTTTAATCATTCCGTTAAAGTTATTCTATGATCTTACCTTCACTTCCCAAGTCGTCCATAACCGCGGACACGGCTTTTCGAAAAGATTTAACCCTGCAGGGGTGTACAAATGTTTGCCACGCGTACCGTCCGGCCCATTACCTGATCATTAGCTCTCTTCCTTGGAAAGCCGGCTGGGTGGGAGCGGTGTCGACTTCTCCCTCGTTAAGGACTTTCCAGGATCATCAGTGCGGTAGGACAGGTTTGGTGACTCCTCCAACCCCCTGTCCCGCGGACACTTATTTCCTAATACCACAATCCTCATCCCAGTTCTACCACCATCATCACACACGCGCAAATGGAAGCCCGAACTAGAGGACCCTGGCTAGCCCCGCTCGAGTTATTTAGTCTATGAGGGTTCCTGCACTGCGAATGCATAGGCCTCACGCATGGTTGCACGCTCAGTCTTGGTTCAAGAGGTATAGAACTCGCACCTAGGCGCGAGAACGAGACAAAACACCACAACCACAGTGGCCTCTCATCCCCACCTTTAAGCATTTTATTATCCGTCACCACCATTCTCCACCATCACTCTCAGTTCAACACCTGTTTCCAACATACCATCCCTAGTACAACTAGGCATTTCACTAAGCATGGCTAAGCACTTGCATAGCATAGTAAGTATTCCATGGCCAACAATACAAACCTATGGTAATAGGAAGGTAAAACAGGTATTGGCAACAGGATTCTAATGCAACTAGTAGGATACTCTAATCTAGGCAAAAGACATTTAGAACCGCATGCAATATTATAGTGGAGAAAATAATTGCGAAAATAGGATAAGATATGCTCAGAGGGGGGATTACGCTTGCCTTGTTCCGGATGCTGGTAGTACGGATCGTCAGGGTATTGTGGTGGAACCCCGACTGCAGGATCTAACGAAGCACAACACACGGGAAAAGCAATCAATCACCACACATGTTTCACAATGCAATGCGCAAACACATGATGGTATGACAATTTAAGATGCACGGTACTTATTAAGAGCATTCGAGCGAATTAAATGGGGTGCACGAATAATTGCTTCAACCGGAGAGGAAAGCACCCCATATTTATCTTAATGACGTTGTTATTCCTAGGAGTACATTATGGTAATTGTGAGCAAAAATATGCATGACGACGATGATTTTTGGTAGCTGCCACTATTCCGAGCGTTTCGGTACCTCGCTCGCAATTTTCGGATGCACCTGTAAAAAGTTATTACTTTTATTAGTTTCCCTCTTTTAAATATTTAAATTTGTCGAATCAATTCCTCGAACTCGGGAGAGAGGGAGGGATCGTGTGGTTCAACGTTGTTCGATGTTCGGAGTTGCGCGAGAGAGTAGCGGGAACTCATGCGCAGACGGGAGAGAAAACAGAAAAAAAAACAGAAACCTAAAAAAAAAAAAACAGTCCACCCGGCCTCCAGCCCGGTCTGGGCCGGCTGGCAGGCCGGCCTGCTAACAGAGGCCACCGGCCTCTCACCCAGCCTGGGCTGGCTGACGGGCCAGCCATGGGCCAGAGAGCAACGGCTCTCCACCCGGCCTAGGCCGGATACACGGCCGGGCATCGTGCGTGCGAGCTGGGAGAGCTCTCCCGTGCTACGGCGATGGAAGGACGGCGACGGCGCGACGTCTACGGCGAGGGAGAGCAAGAGGGAAGGGCAAGGGAGAAACAGGGGCTCACCACGAGGCGTTGGGGAGGACGGGGTGGCCGGGGAAGGTGTGCCGGCGGCGGAATCAGGCGGCGGAGCTGTGGCGGAGCTCGGACAACCGCGGCGAGAAAGATGGACGGTGGCGACAGCAGCGGCGGCCCCGCGTCGATTCCTCGTGCAGGGGTGAGCAGCACGGCGAGGCGGAGCTTTTGCCCCAGACGGTGATGCTCGGCGTGGACTACCGCGGCGGAAATCGGCGGTCAACTGCGGCGGCGACGACGACGGCCATAGCGGCTCGGGGAAGAAGAAAACGGAAGAATCAAGGGAGGGGCAGGCTAGTGAGCAGGGGGGGCTCGTGGGGGCGAGCTCCTCGTGCAGGGGTGAGGCAGAGGGGGCGCAGCGCGTGCGGGGCGTGGCCACGGCGACGATCGGGTCCGGCACGAGCTGAGAAGCTCGGTCGCTACAGAAATGGAGACGGCGACTTTGCAAACAGCCCCCTGGCAATTTCCTTACCACCACGGATTGGTCCCTCCAGACTTACAATCAAGCCCTTTTCAGTTTTGTATTCAAAATCAGTAGCACTTCCAGAATTTTATTGGGGTATCTAAACATTTTTGAAAAATCTAGAAAATTGGGGATAGCCTCCCCACACTAAGTAGAACCACCACAAAAATTGGTTTGCCCAAATAAAAAGGTTTGCAACATTTTTGTTCATAAGGTTGTTGTAGGCAATTTGGAGAAGTTCCACAACAATATTCCCTTAGAATTTTTGAAGCAAGACAAAAATAGTTAGCTGAGCTCTTGGAACTTCCTCGACAAATATTCAATGTCAAGGTACCTTTGTTTAGCAAGATTGAGTGCTCTCATTGTTGAGGGAGTTGGTGGTAGCATTTTTCAAATTGGTTTTCAAATGTTGCCCGAAACAGAAGGGTGTTGTTTAGCAATTACAATCTAATGCAAGGATGCATGTATGCCATGATGCAAAAAGTGGAAAATTTATACAGATTTTCAGGTTCACAAGCGTTGGGCTGTTACAGAACTGTGCTAGATAGTCACCCATCACACGTCTCTAAAACCCAACCTGTGGTGGATCCCGGGGGACAAAGTCAAAGCGCCTGATCCTTTGCCCCCGCTGCTGCAGATCAAGCAGCAACGCAGCTCGTGATAAGCTTAGCTTAAGCCGCTAACGTTCGGTGAATAAAAAAGAAAGATGGGTTTTTAGCTCCTTCCAGCTCGCCTGGTTCACCGGTTCCACCGAAAGCTCTCATTTGTTGAAGCGGAGCATAGTGCGGCGCCGAGGGAGAAAGGTCTCTTTTTTTTCTATTTATTCACTGATCTGAAATGAAACTTAGCACCTGTTTTTTTAACAAGCAGAATCAGTCTATCCGAACCGCAGACGCACTTTTAAGATCAGTGACGGCCTCTCCAGTGGAGCTGGGCGCCGGGGCCCTGGATGCGCTAGCGATCGACACATTAGGGGAGTACTTGCCCGGGTTTCTCGGCCTGGTATCCTTATCCTCGCGTTCATGATATCTACATTCAACTGTGCCCCAGAGACACGGTCGAAGCACGCCCGCCCCGTGTGCTTCACGACATACTCTGGTCCCGGGTTTCTTCCTGTGGTCTTCTAGCGTTAGAAGAAGTCATGTCCGTACCGGACATCTGCAACGTCCTCTCATGCCTTTTTTTGTTTTTAACAAAGAAAGATCAGGAAAAGATGGACCGAACCCATTCGGTGATTTTCACGGTCGCCCTCACTGAACCAACTTGGATCTGAACTACGATTCAGATCAAGTCTTACCGAAATTGGATTTCCTTTTCGTGCCATATGCCAATGTCATAGGAATTTACTTTTGCCCCTTTCTGCCCTTTCCTCTATTTGTTCGATAGCCTCCTCGTTCTATTAGAATTCAAAACCCATTGTCATCCACAGTTTCCTTGTCGACGCGAAGGGGCAAGCAGCCCCCCCCCCCCAAGTCTGAGATCAGTATCATTGGATACCGTGGTTGTGGCTTGAAGGCCGCATGCAAGTTCTTCAATATTTAGAGAGAGAGTATGTGTTAGTACGAGATCGCGCTATCAACTTATTTGATTTTTCTCAATGATTAGGTATCAATTGTCCTTAGGAACCGTACATGCACCTTTGTTTGGATGCCGATCGAATATTGTTACAATACGAAATACTTGAAGGCCACACGCAATTGACACCTGCATTTTATGCTCCCACCGTTTTGTAGACTCCGCCACTTATTAAATAGGGCTCTGGGAAAGTGCTCACATCAACAACAATGAAGGAGCTTCTCGATGGGTTAGAGCGTTTGCGATACAATGTATCTTATTTTTTTAGGATCTTCCACACTTATATTACATCACCAAAGTTTGTGGAATACACAACGCCCTCTAGCGGCGATAACAGCCACACATGCCTTCCAACATTGGCGTAAATTGAACTCTTGGCAAGGTTATGTGCGTCGGTGTTGGACCTCCTTCCTTCATGGACGAGCTCAAAGGATTAGAACGCAGCGCCTCTCGCTTTGATCTCCCGAACAATGTGGCCATAAGGTCCCATTCCTTCTTCTCTCAAGCTCCTGACAACCCCCAAGCAGTCGGTCGCCAGTCTAATATGACGCAGCAACAGATCGCTGGCAAGCGCCAGCCCCTCTCTGCATGCCATGGCCTCCAGGGATTCTGGGTCGATCACGTCTTCCACACTCTGTCCTTATGGTATTTTAAAGCTCCATTAGTCGAGTTGCCCACATCGGATGGCATTCCTAGATACTTTTCGTTCAGCGACTCATTATGGACATTTAGAATTCCCATGATTTCCTCACTACATTATTTTGGCAGCCCTTAGCAAAAAGAATTGAGGACTTGTCCAGATTTACCTGCTGTCCCGAGGCACGGCAGTAAACTTGCAACACATCCTTTACCTCATGAGCACTCTCCCTATTCGCCCTAAAGAACAGCAGGCTGTCATCTGCAAAGAGAAGGTGGTTCACCGACGGAGCTGACGGTGCCACCAAAATACCCTGAAGTGTTGATGAATGGTTTCTATGTTTCAAGAGGCACGAAAGGCCCTCTGCTGCCAACAGGAAGAGATAGGGAGAGATTGGATCACCCTGCCTATAGATGGGTAGGTGCCCCTGGATGGCTTGAAACTTTCCAGGCGGTCACCATTGAACGGAACTGAGAAAGAGACGGTGGACACCAGGCGCATCACCATCTCCACCCATATACGATGGAAGCCTAACTTGAGCATGATAGCTCGAAGATAGTCCCACTCCAGACGGTCATAAGCCTTCCTCATATCCAACTTGAATGCGCAAAACCTCGTTGAAGTCACAGTCACCACAACCAAGGAAGCGAAGAATCTGCCTTTAAGTGCCTCATCATCTCCCAAGTCTTGTAACGAAGGCTTCTGTTTGCTTCACCGTACCAACAGGTTAGCCTCCAAATGTCCTCATGAACCTCCATGTCAATGTGCTACTTAGAGAAATTCCTCATGTTTAGCTTAAGAAGGTTCCTCCAGTAAACACGGAGACCTCCACTACGACCACAGCTTCCCACACCAAAAGTGTGATCAAACCCCAAAGTAGCCGCCAAGCCTTCCACTCGAATTGGTTTGTGCTCATTGCTGATTTTTGATTTTTTTTGAATTAGTTATGGTCTACCCTAATTTGGTCAACCCTCACAAAACCCCTTCTTAATTGGTTTGTGCTCATTGCTTGCCATGGGCGACGTGGAGAGGCCACCAGATTTATATGGCGTGCGTAGGTTTGTACGGTCAGGGCGCATGGCTCCGAACAGGTCCACCCATGTCATCAAGCTTGTAGCTGTCGAGACAATTGTCACCAGCAAGGTGGCCTCTGGTTGATCAATATATTTCTTTGTATGACTATTGCTGACTTTAATAATAATAAGGTTGTATTCATCTTTTCGTAGAGGTTGGGGTTTCAGACTCCATTTTGGAAAGAAAAATGAGACACTATTATGTATGAAATAATCCACCTAAACCTGGCCTAGGTGAGATCACCGGATTCGGGAACAAGCAAGAGGGATTTTGCTTTGGTGACCACGGCTACAATAATTTGTACGGCTCAGTTGATTTATCGTTCGTAAGATGGACTGGCGTGCGCCCTTCTCCTTCACCTTATTCTTTGACACCGGGCCCCCTTCTTAATTTCTCCACCACATGCATCTCAAGCAAAATCGTATCCTCCCTAACAACCTTGAGCACAAGGACCACGCTTTATCTCGATCCCAGCATTCCGTCTTCTCTTCTCTTCGGGTGGTTGGGGAATCGGATGCTTCTTCTACTACTTCTTCTTCTTAAGGCTTGTCGTTTCTTGCTATTATTTTGCCAACATCTTGTTGTACGATCCATGTTTTACAGGGACTTGAATCCAGGTGGTGAGATTGTACAACCACCGCTACCTCAACCAGGCGAACTGGGCTTACCACCTCGTCGTTACTAACAGTAGGAGAATATGATTTCTCAAAAAAAATGTGGTCAAATGGAGAGGAGAACTTTGGCAGAGTTAATCACCGTGTCTAGTTCGGTGACATTATCTACCCGAACCGGCCCGTAAAATTGTCGCGCTTAGTTTTCTCCTTAAAAAGTACATATATATTTAGTCAGAACTAGCCAGGTGGCCCTCGCAAATGCGAGGGCAGCATCTTAGGTTCATTGAACGTGTTCGAGAAATAGTTTTCCAGTTCTATAAATTTGGAATTTTGTGTGTCTAAACAATATCTTTCCATACGCTTAGAAATAGCATGTTAAGTAAATATCCACAGGTTTGTGATTAAGTATGAATCATTTTAATTTATGGAAAATAGACATCACAAATTCACCTAAAAGTCATATCATCATATTCTAGAACTTCTTTTATTACTCTATTTTTACCTAATTTCATTATCTTATCTTGCTATCATCCTCACTCTTCAACACCCTGCCATGTATTTATTTTCCTATAACATGACTATGCCAACTTGACAACAAATTTATTTCTTTATAATAAATCATGTTTATTATATGTTTTCAATAAATAATCT
This sequence comes from Poa pratensis, assembly GCA_947311845.1. Classification (NCBI taxonomy): domain Eukaryota; kingdom Viridiplantae; phylum Streptophyta; class Magnoliopsida; order Poales; family Poaceae; genus Poa; species Poa pratensis. The sequence goes on along the minus strand of CAMZMU010000068.1, from coordinate 50,995,415 downwards.
TTTATAATCTTATGAGCTCAATATATATATCTAGACCATTGGGCTGGTTTTTTATTTTAAATTGGTTGTCATAATTATAGGAAATTCTTAATATTTCTAATCGTACGGATCAAATTATCTGAGTAGAAATCTTTTCAAGTCATAAATATTCTAGAAAATCCTTTCAAAATTCCCATAACTGCATGTTAAAGATCCACGTTGTTGGTGTCAAAGATAAAACCTTATTTGTCACTTTATGTCAGAACAATCTAGTACGTTGACGCTGATACTACTACATTCGCATCATCGTTTGCCTAATTATGGATAATCAAACATCCGCTCATATCTTGTGCTTGATATCGCTCTTGGTTTGACGCTGTGATATTACGTCCTTACGATTATAACTTCAAGCTGAAATCAATTTTTGAACTCCATAATGTTCAAATAATCTTTATCTCTATAAACTTCAAGAGTTTATTGATGGGAACAAACTAAAAATAAACGACTTGGTGGAATTCCTTTTGATAGACTATCAGTTAGAGTGTGTTGTTGGTCGTATTATTTTTCAAGAAGATATCTATGGTTAATACTTAAATCTGTTTTTCTTAACATCAAAATTATATGCATGAGCCGAGACTGATAGCTATCAACTAATCACGGATCATATATTCATATATAGCTGAAACCATGCATGTGTGTTCCTACTGGAGTTCACATGAAGCACATGGTATCGATCGATCAGCCAGGTCTAGCTCTGGCCGGATTAATACACATATTTTTTATCTGTCTCAAAGAATAAAATTGTTGCAGTGCATGCAAACATGAGCATACTTACGTGAAGAATTGGGGAGTTACATATATACCTCATGGATGGATTGTTGACCAGCATGGAACGTGATCTATTAATACACACATGAGACATGACACAGCTAGCTAGGACGTATGTTTAGACCCGAGTGGAGAATTTTTTTAAAAAAACCTGGTCCTGCCCAGCTTAGCTTATCGTGTCCATACAGGGCCGGCTCTGGCCCAGGGCAAGAGGGGCGACGGCCCAGGGCCCCGCCAAATTTGGGGCCCATAACTGGGACGTATATACAAGTGGCGTGCATTACTGGATACACGCCACTAGTAGTTTTGTATAAATTGCCTGGATTATTACTAGTGGCGTACAGAATGAAACACACGCCAGCGGTAACACATAAATGACATAGAAAAAAAATGGCTGGAGGCCCATTGATTAGGGGCCCATTTATAGAGTTCGCCCCGGGGCCCCTAAAATGTTAGAGCCGGCCCTGTGTCCATAGATGTCTCTTTCTGTTCTTTTTTTTTTGTAACTTAAAAACGGATCTATACGTGTTTTCCTTGGGCGACCTGGTGCGTTGAACGTGTTGGTGTTGTGTACGTAAATATTTTGTTACCATCTCTCTTTAAATCTCAGCCATTAATTACAGATTTAACTGTCTATGTAATTCTAACGATGTGGATTAACGTGGTGCCTCGAAAACTAACTCATTTTGCTTTTAGTATATAATAGATATGCGTTCATCTAGTTGATGACTGAAAACATTTATTCTTAACCCAACTTTTAATATTACCTGCTACAAAAGTACACGGGTGAGAATCGGATCGATCTAATTGTACATTAGCCTTATGTAATCTCCTACACAATCGGTTCAGTCAGCCAATTACATACACATACATGGGATACAAATGATGATGAATGGACAAAGGATCATCGATCAATGCTTCTGAAAGATAACCATGCAGAAGAAGGCTATACATCGGAACACTATCCCGTTAACTGCGAGGACGACTATACACAGGATCTTGTTGTCAATGTCGTACCCAGTTTTCACCAGCGAACCACAACGTGTGATCATCCAAACGCCAGAATACCTGCATTGCAGGTCATTTTAACCCATATATAACGTTCATTACATATATAATACATTTTTTGACTGCCATGCATCGACCAAGTTGCGATAAACAGCCATAAAAAGATGGACATGAACGAACGAATATGGTATGTTACCTCTCGACGTTTGCGATAACGAATGCTTCCAGAGCCCACTTTGTGTAGCATAATTTAGCAAACACGGTGCCCTTCTGCTCGGTTGAAACCAGAGTTAGGACAACCGGAAGCAGCGCTGACCACTGCATCATCAAAAAGTAACATGCCTTTATATATTTTCTCCACCTTGCATAACTAGTAAACCTGTTAAAACTAGTGGAGTAGTTATAATGCATGTGGAAATCCATAAATACCAGCTGCGCTGAACCGGGCTGGAAGAAGATGGCGAAAGTGTATCCGATCCCCGTCACGCAGTAGACCACCGCGACAAGAACAATGTAGTTTTCCCAGATGGACGATCTCGGGTTGTTGAAGAAGTAGAACATGGAGAGGTAGACGATCGGCTTCATGATCGTGTTGAAGTGATCGATCGTGTCTTTCGACATGAAGTATGCCAGTGAGCTCATGCCAGACGCTCTCTCCCTCCAGTAGTGTATCTTCTCCAGGGAGAATGACCGAAGGGCTCCGATCATGCACAGGAGAGCTGTAGTGGGCCAAAACTTTTTCATTGTCAAATTCAGAAATAGATGAACTCTAGGTATGCGTTTTGAGTTGTAAGGGTTAAGTTTCAGGGGACCATAAAGGTAGGGGGAAAAGAAGACAAATTGACTCACAGACAGCGATGACGGTGTAAGTGTAGCCAAGTGCTCCAAAGGTCTCGTCGCTCACTTTAGCTAGTGTCCCCAGACAGATGCCAGCAAGGCCCAGAATCAGAAAGTCGACTCCTTGAATTCTAGCTTCACGAAGCCTCTGCTTGCCACATCTAACGTACGAGAAATCATGCATGCATAATAATCCAAATTTTACCTCTTTTAGGCAGGGTACGCTGGTAGTATGTCTTAAGGGAATTAATTAATCGATTTAATTAACAAGTACGTACCTTCCCACGTAGTACTTGTACTGCCTAAGGATGCCCGGAGTTTTCCGGTTAGATAAATCTTCAGAAGATTTATTGTAATCATACTCATCCTTTTTCCGCCCTAGTATGTCCCTCAGATTCCCCCACAATTCAACCACAATGGATTGTCTGGAGTTAACAGCTTCGGGAGCGTGAGCCCCAGCTCCTTCCCTAAACGATGATCCAGAGTCCGAAGCACTCTGCAGCATATCCCGTGGAACCTCGTAGCCGTTGCGCAGCATCCATCGCAGAGGGAGATCCTTGACATTTACCGCCGTTGCTGCTGCTGCATTTCCGTTTGGCTTCACGATTCCCTCCAAAATGTCTATGTAGTAGTCGGGCGGGTTCACGCGATCCGGGACGACAATCCCCAGACCTTGAAAGTACTCCTCCACTTCCTTGACGGGCCCGTGGTAGACAGTCATACCTCCTTTCGCGAGAAGTATCAAATCATCAAACATGTTGTACAATGTGTAGCTGCATCGATCGTACAATGTTTATATATACATAGCTTATTATTATGAGTACCTAGTAGTCACTTATGTAAAAGTATGTACCTGGGTTGGTGAACCACCATAGAGATGTTGACACCTTCGAGAGCTTCCCGGCGTAGAGCCCGAAGCAGAAGCAGAGATGAGGCGCTATCCAAACCGGACGTTGGCTCATCTAAAATCAGCACAGAGGGTTCCATAACCATCTCTAGCCCAACATTCACTCGCTTACGCTGGCCGCCAGAGATGCCACGGTGTTCGACGGTTCCAACCAAGGAATCGCGGACCGCCTGTAATCCCAAGGCCTCGATAACTCTTTCCACAACAAGAACTTTTTCGGCCTGTGAAATGTTAGCAGAGAGCCTGCACCTTGCGTTAAACCAGAGGTTCTCCTGAACCGTCAAGTTCCCATGAACAATGTCATCTTGCGGGACAAAGCCGATGATTTTCTTGTATGCGCGGATCGGCTCTACCTTGTCGTTTATGAATATCATCCCGGTTGTGGCGCACCCGGTCGCCTTGCCGGCGATAGCACTCAAGAATGTGGTCTTCCCGGCACCCGAGGGGCCCATCACGGCAGCTACCCGGCCGGGCATAAGTTTCCCGGTTACCGACCTTAAGAGCTTCTTCTTACTCCCCTTCAAGGTTAGGGTGAGGTCTTTGAAAGCAATTTCAATCCTAGGTCTTGTCCTTATATCTTGGTCGGTCGCCATGGATATCACTCCTGAAAAGGTAAGGTTATTAGTACTACTACTACTTTGCTGCTGCTGCTGATGTTGTTCCAGTTCCAGCTCCAGTGCCTTCTCCTTTTCGATTTCCCCGTATGCGTACTTGAAGATCTGGCTCTGAGTGTGCGCATGCTTTCCTTTCGTCTTCTTTTTTTCTCCTGCTGCTTCCACGTTATTGAGTTGGCTTTTTTCTGCTGCTTCCAACCCCACAGCCGCTTGGCTTTTTTCTGCTCTTGATGGATCTGCAGGATCTTTGGACGTCGTAGTGAAGGTCTTCTTGCGCGAGAATGTGCGGGAGAGAGAGTTTTGGAGGGTGCCGGCGTGCTTCTTGGCAACATCTTTAGCCGACTTCCACCTCTCACGAGCCTGCACGGTCTCTCGCGCGTGTCGTACCGCAGCCTCCCTAGACTTGGCTTGCCTCTTCTCTCGGTTGGTGAGGAGTTGATCAGAGAAGTTGTAAAAGATCAACAACAACAAACTCAGGGCACCCTACATTATGATGTCACATCAGCCATCAAGACATGGCAACGCTCTACGTATGTACTACGTATATATGTATGTATGTTACCCCTAGCATTGCACCGAATATTGTAATGTCCTGGGTTGCAGACTTTGGTTTACAGCTGCCCTTAGATAAGCATTCTGCAGCATGCAGTAAAAAGTGAGTAGGCTCAGAAAGCAAGGGGAACTAACTAACTAACTAACTAACTAACAGAGAGAACTGAGACAACTTACTTGTTTGGGAGGTTGATCCTTTCCTGCAATAGTACCTGCAATATATTTTTTACATTCATGTTAAGGATCGATATTGAACAAGATAGATAGAATGATAAATAGACAGATAGATAGAATTACCCACTACGACACTCAAGCTTGGTTATGGTGCTTGGACAGTAGTACCCGGCTGGGCAGAATACGTCGTCGGTAGTCATGACATCTGACCATCTATCGGCGCCACCGCAGGTGTGATTCGGCTTCCCAGGAGGCGGCTGGTAGTTGTATCTGCAGCAGCATGTGTCATGTAATAAAAAAAGTGAGTCAGAAAGAAAAAAAGCCTGATCGAGTTGGAGGCCTATTATATATGGACTTTTCGGCTGCTTATAAATAAATATTACGTACGGATCACAGACTCCGGTGGTCTTGTTTAGTGTGGACTGCGGGCAGTATGCTCCGAGTGGGCAGGGTATCATGCAGGTGAGGCCGTGCGGGCAGAAGAAGCCCGGACAGCACCCTCGGCAGCCGGTGGTCCTGGCCGGGAAGTTGACCTCGTCGTTGAAGTTGAGGTCCGGCCCGTCGGCGGCGCAGCCCCAGCCCGGCTCGCAGCCGTCGACCCAGGCGGTGAGGTTGCAGTTCTTGTTGGGCCTCATGTAGTTCTTCTTGCCGCTGGTGAGGCTCTCGAAGTAGAACTTGAGCTCCGCAGATGTGCACAGCCGCAGCGGCAGGTCCCCTTGCTTGAGGCAGTCCATGACGAAGGTGGGATCGGAGGAGAAGTTGAAGGTGGTGTTCCACTCCTGGTCCCTGCATATATATAGATTTCCATTGCATTGCGCGCATGGAATACATATAACGCGTGAGCAATCCATCGAATCGTCGTCTTGATCATATCGTTGGAGATGGACATAGAAGAAGAAGAAGAAGAAGAAGAAGAAGAAGAAGAAGAAGAAGAAGAAGAAGAAGAAGAAGATGGATGCACAGATCGACAGACGTACGGTTTGTTGATGCAGAAGCCCAGGTCCCCACGCACCCGCGGCTCGAACACCTGCGTCATTTTCTTGAAGCGGTCGTTGAAGGCGGAAGTGAGGCTCGCCGACCCGGTGCCGGCCAGGGCGAACACCACAACCGCCGCCAGCAGCAAGGACGACGCCATGGCCATGGCTATGATCGATCGATCGGCCGGGGTGGCGACGGATCGATGGATGTCCAATACGATCGATCCAAGCGCGCGCGAAGGATGCGGCGGAGACACACACAAACCAAGGGTCCATCCTAGCTAGCTATTCCAAAATGACATGCACCACGATACTAAGAATAGACTCTACACACACAAACCAGGGGTCCATCCTATTCCAAAATAACACCACGACACTAAGAAGGGACTCTACAATATAGTCTTAAATGTTACTCCCTCCGGTCCATATAAAAAAGTGACGCTAGTTGCATGTAGAAGTTGTACGTGATCGTCACATTATAAGCGACAATTATATGGAGGGAGTATTTTGTTTCTTTTCTTTCAAGATTGATTAAAACATTTTAAAATCATCCTATGGTTTGCCGAGTGTCGGTTACGAAACACTCTGACAAATATTTATGCACTTCTTTTTTCAAAATCCTTTAAAATGTTTGCCGAGTTCCCGAATCATACACTCAGCAAACCATGTGTTTTCATATTTATTCTATTTCTTCTTTCCTTTTGATTTCTTCTATTTTCTTTTGTTTTCTTCTTTTCATTGCCTTCTCTATTTTGTTTTCATTGTATTCTCTTCTATTTCCCTTTTCTTTGGTTTCCGGTCTTTCCTATTTTCATCGCTTTTTCCTTTTATTCTAGACTTCGTATTTTCCTCAATTCCAATCAACCAATTCCAAAACATATTAGTGTTATTGGTTGGTGGAGGTAAATTGAGCCAAACCATCTTCGCAAAAGGACATTTCAAGAATACATGTTCAATTTGCACTCTTGCCTTATTGAGATGCATCACACACTAGCTTTAATTTATCCAGCAGATAGATTAAATACACGTTGTAACTATTTTGCGCAGCATATATTGAGACAACACGTAGGTGAAATATAGTACTAGCTTGCATATAGGTGGAAGATACACACACGGCTGGATCGTTGCATGTAAGCTGGTACATACATACAGTTATTTATAATTAAGCAGCCTAGCTAGATATAGCTGCTCGGTCATACATGCATGCAGTAGCCATGCTCTCCCGGCCTAGCTAGAGCTTGATGAGGCAGGAGTCTGCGAGGATACGGCGCACGAAGCAGAGGACGAACGTCTCCGGCTTGAAGTACGTGAAGAAGCCGACACACTTGGAGGCGTCATGAACCAGGCATTGGAAGCATCCCTTGGGGCAGAACTCGATCTCACCCAAAGCTGCAGGATCGGCCACCGTCGCCGCGGAGCTGCTGATGAGCAGCAGCAGCAGCAGCACGAGTGCCCCCATGGAGATGCAGGCCTTTGTGGTCATGTTGCAGTAGAGGATCGTCGATCGATCGAGATGTAGATCAGTAGTGAACGGTACGATGGATGGATGCAAACCGCAGCTGCTTGCTGCTGCTTAAATAGGATGCGGAGGAGCACCAGTCAGCAACCACCACCACTACTTTGACATAATTCCAGTATTAATTAATTGGGCCGGCTAGCTTGATTTTGATTCCGCCTACGTACCCGGCGGCCGCCTTAGCTAGCTAGGTAGCTGTGGAGGCTAATTAATCTTTCTTTTCTTTTTTAAACCGAGCCAAAAGAATTGTCGTTTTCATTAATTAATAAGAAGTGGACATTGGCCGGTTAATTAGCGGGAAAACAGCGTAAAACAGAAACAACACCTGCGACGACTGTCATGAAACACGACCGTCGTCAGCCACCCTAGCTACACACACAAGATGCAAACACACCACCGAAGCTAGAGCAGTTGTCGAGGTTGCCCCCGTGCCGTCGTCATCAAGTTGCACGCCCTGCAACGACTCCGACATCACAAGAACACGCCCTGCACGCAGAGCTAACATACCATTTCGTCCATCCATTCATCTCCATCTTGTTCTGGTTGACACGCGATAGACGAAAATATCTTTCATACTATGAGATGATACATAATGTATATTGGTTAAAATGAATGTGACACTGCAATAGGTATTCTGACGTGTGGCTGATCACGCGGTGCGGGTCGCTGGTGAAGACGGGGTACGACATCGACCACAAGGTGTTGTGCATCGTGGTGCTGGCGGTCAACGGGGTGGTGTTCCGGTGTATAGCCTTCTTCTGCATGGTCATCTTCCAGAAGCACTGATGACTTCTTTCTTTTCTTTTTTTGCTCCATCTATTGTCGCGTGTATCCATTTATGTAAGCTGGCTGACTGACTGATAGCATAGGAGAAGATTAAGATATATACGGCTAATGTACAATTAGGTCGTTCGAAACCTCACCCGGTGTACTTGGGTAGCAGGTGGTTGGTTTAAGAAGGGGCGTTTTTTGTTCATCAACTAGGTAGAGTGATAAGTATGATGAATGCACATTCTGACTGACTGAATGTACATGTTTTGTTAAGGGGAAAAGTAGCGCCATTCTGCTCTTACGTACGTACACACGTTGGAGTCACAGCAAGCACCATATATGCTGGGTTATGAGAGGCCTTGTGTTAAACTGCCATAATCAGAGTGTGAGGAGTTCTGGATGTGTGTTAATCTAGCTAGCTAGTTCTGAATGTGGCCTGCTTGCTGAAAGTTCTGAATACTTAGAGACGATAACAAAGACGAAGCAGCAGCAGCTCCGTGTACGTGCTATTTTTGTTCGTTCATCAACTAGCATGTACACTCTGAATGACGTACATGTTTTTTTTCTCAAGGGAACAAATTAAGCTCGGTTTTTTTAGAAGCACGGTTTTCTGACTGGCGGAGTTAATCGCTGAATGCTGTACAATGTGTGTTATTACTTACACATTGCCTAGCTACTACACACTCCCTCTCCACCCACCTTGCTAGCCTACTACCACCAGCTGTACCGCCTTTTACGCCCTCTCGGTCACATACCATTTGATAATATGCTGCAAGCAAGCAATCAAGCACACACATCCATTCAGAAAGAACAAGAGCTAGCGCCTAGCGCTACATAGATACTCCATAACAAAGACGAAGCAGAGGCAGCAGCATTTACCTTCCTCTCTGTTACACGAGTACAGCAGCAGCAGCAGATGCTACTGTTGTTAACTCATCATGAACTACCTAGCTAGCTAGCTACATCAACACACTCAACACGATCGAGTCGGGCAGCAATCATGTTCACTTTCTTCCCATCCTCAATCTCTCCTCCTTCCGTCCAATCCATCCACCTAAAAACAACTACCACCACCAACAAAAAATACCCATCCAAAACGCCTACCTGCCTACTATCCTCTCTACATTACATCCATGATCCATCCATCCTCCAAAAACACACATCCTCATTCATTCCAGCGGCGGCACCTCCTCGCCTACTTCCGCTGCCGGGACCGGCTTGTGCAGGGTGGACGTGCCGTGGAACACCGTCGTGCGTCCGCCCTTGAGCCGCTCCACCAGCTGCACCACACCGGGATTTTTTTCACACATCACTAGTCAATTCTCATTGACTTCACGAAGCAATACATGTAAGTAACAAAGATGAAAGTGACCACTCACCTCGTCCTGGGTGATCTTGGCGAACCCAAACCGCTGCGTCCAGATCGACACCGCCTCGTCCGCCGCAGGCAACACGAAATGCCTCACACCCAGCGTCGCAAGAAGCCGCTCCACGCACCCAAACAGAGCTTGGAAGTACCCCTGCAAGCACAGTTACTCATTCACTCAGTCCGTCCACAACTCTAAAAAATTCTTTTCCTTTTTTTTTTTGCTAATAAGTACACAATGGATATATGGTATAAAGGTAGGCTTACCAGGCCTTGGTTGTCCCTGCTCGTCGCCACCAAGGGTAGCTCCGCGGCTTCGATGCCCATCACACGGAAAAGACCAGCCGAGACGACCGTCTTGCTGCACACCAACACTTAAAGAGTTCATACGCTGCCAGTTAGTCCTCACTGATTCCTTCCTCCGGATAAAGGAAAAAAATGTTTACCCGACTGTTAGCACGGCACAGTACATCCCCGTGTAATCTTGATCCCTTACGCTCCTCCTGGAAAGAAACAGAAACATGTGGCTTTAGTTGCCGTATGCCCCACACACACGACTTTGCCTTGGCTTGAGCATGGTATGCATGTAAGTGAAATAAGATGTTCGCCCATCGTACCCGTAAACCATGGCTGGAATAAGGTCTCGCCCCGTAGTAGCTTGGATGATAGGATCAAACGATTCCTGCAAACAAAGGTGCCAGAATTGGATGAATCATTGGGCGGGCGTCAGACGACTGTTCCGTTAATTACTTAACAGGTCTAGTATAAAAGTGAAGCCACGGGAACTTACATGGAAAATCGCAACTGCCTTGGAGAGCACCAACTTGCTATCCACTGAACTCTTGTCCCTCAAAACTCTCCATCTAACATCGAGGTCGCCGTCTCCCTTCAAACCTTTCTCTTCAAGCTTCTTCTTTATAAGATCAACGTCCACCGCCGGAACAGGTTCTGCTCCACGGCTAACGAGGTCTTGCAGCGCCTCATAAATCTTCACACACTCGCTCGAACAGTACCATGCTCCCTCAGGCAATGCCTGCAGCATTCAACCATTAATAATAGTCCGGTGCTCATGATACAAATTTTTCCACATCTATCAGGCTAAGATGGGAAGATCACCTTCAGATCAGCCATGTTGTGTTCTTTCAGGCACCCGACGTGATATTCCCTCCCACACTAAACAAACATCAAAACACGATTAACAATTTATCACAAAATGAGATTGCCATAACTCAATACAGACAAATCATGGAAGCGTGTCGATCTCAGCTGAATGGTAAACTATAGCCTATGTGCTTGATGAACGTACTTGGTCACAGAGCAGCACGGTTCTGGCACTAAATTTCTTTTTGCCACATTCATGGAGCCTGTAAATACCAAAACAAAGAGGAGGCTTGTTGGAGCATCAGATAGCAAAAATTACAAGAAAATATCCTAAATTCTAGATCGGATGTAGTGGCACTTGGGTTTGAATGAAACAATCTGCAACTTTCTTTCTGATAGGAGATAGCAATGATATGATTTTTATAGAAGTCAGAAAGTACTGAAGGCAAGACTGGCAGGCACAAGAGATAGTAACTTCGACATCATAAGCTATAAATAAATACTAAGACATGTACTAAGGTCATCAGCATTAAAAAAGGAGGAATTAGTGAAGCTACGATGAACTCAAAAGAGTTCAGTGGATTAGTACGGAGTAAGCAGATGAAACAATAACATATTAAGCCTCCACAGAGCCAGCAGTCTATACTCCAAGTCAATGTTTGACTAATTTCCTATCTGTGGAGGATAGTTTTATATGCTAGATTGGCACTACGGGTGCGTTTGGATTGCAGCCGGCAGGTGCCCTGCCTAACTTTTGGCGTTGACTCGCAGCCTACGCGTGCGTTTGGATTGACGCCGAATCTTCCGGCCGATGCCAAAATTTTGGCCACGCAGTTCAGTTTTTGCGCCCGCGTGCTGGCGAGGCAGCGGCGGCTGATTCTTCCGCCAATAATTTGGCGCGCCCCGTTTTGGTCGGGCTGGTCTAGGCGCAAACCAAACAGGCCCTACATCTGTTGTATGGGAGAGGTGTATAGGCCAGTGAGTGAACATACAAGGCCGATGGTGATGGACACTTACTTGCACAATGCACATCCACCAAACGCAGTCTGCGGTGTTGTAGCGATACGTATGGAGCGTGTAAATATTTGTTCCATGGAATCAACTCCATCAATTCTCCCAGCAGCTATTGCATTGTTGTTATACGCCAAACAAGCTTCTCTCTGTTTCCTAGACTCACAATATCGACAACACCAAGTTCCTCTCGGTACAGAAGACAAGCCAACACATTCTGCAATAGACAATCAAAGACAGGCAGTAGTGAGAACCCAGAAACTGGACCACAGTGAAAAGGGGTTCACCAAAAGGGATGTATAAAACATATTTACAGGCCTTTTGGCACTAGATCTCTACAAGTACATGGTTAAGCCAGCAATTCCACCATCAAACATTTATTCGCATACCCTAAACAAATGGAAGGTGCACTAATTGAGCTACATCTCCTACTAACTAGGCATAGGTGCATAATGATATTACCTCTGTGAAAAGCTCTTGGACAGGAGTCACAAAGGAGAAGCACTCCGCCATCTGAACAGATGCTGCATAAGTCATCACTCTGCCTCTCTGAAGTTTTCCGACCTTTCGAAAGTGAAACCGACAGTTCATGCAGTGAAACACCATTGGACATGTATATGTTGTGGTAACTGCATAGTGTTAGCAAAAGAAATGAGAGTTTGAAATAGCGTCCCAAGCCCCCAGTAGAAGACATCACAAGAATGCAAACTCACGGTTTGCGTCGAGCAGCTTGGCCAGCATGACGTTCAAACTGTGAAGGACTAACCTGTCCATTCAGCAGAACAAAATTCCTGGTCAAACTCAGTGTTATGGCTAACATAAAACAAAGAGTCCTGACTGATGGTATCTAGTGGAAGAGACGGTAAATTTACCACTGTATTGCAGCAATGACAGTAGATTCCAAGTTCCTTTATGTAGCCATCCAGCAACCTCTAGAAAGTTTTCAGTAACAGTGTTAATAACAATAATACTGGTACTGGCAGAAACAAGAAGTTGCATAAAAAACAGACAAGAAAAAGTAAACCTTTCCCCCAACATAATAACCAACATCGGCGCCCTCTGGTAAAATACCACTCATGAAGACCAACTTATGCAAACCATTGTCCCTGCAGCAAGAACATGGGGCAATAAAATGTGATAAACCTAAACCTGCAGTAGAAAATAAAGCTAAATTCTAGTGAAATCAGGACAACATACTTTCTCGTAATCTTTCCAGGGCTCGTGGTAGTCTTCGCTCCTGGGGAGAAACCCTTAGGCATCCTAGCAGCTGAAGTTGAAGGCCGTCCAATTTTTCGTGCCCTGAAATGCCAACAATAGGAAGGTATATAAGAAGAAGGAAATCGGGTAGCAGCAAAAGGCTGTAATAACCACATGGCTAAATACATATATAATAAAAGCATTACCTTTGACTGTTCCAAGCTCGCTTAGACTGGACACATGGATCACACATCAAAGGAAATTTCCCAGTGCGACGAGTTATGAATGAACCTGAAAACGGTTAAACAATGATCAAAACCATAGCACGAAACGAAGCAGAGCTTGGTGTGGGTGAGAGGAAAAAACAACCAACTTTTGCAGGATTTGCATCTGAATGTCCTCTTCTGAGGTGTTGGGCCTATTGCAGTCCGTATTGCAGCTTCCAGTGTGTCCAAAGTAGCACCCGTGCACGCCTTCACTATGCCATAAAGATTATTGTTTCCGCTTTCGAGGAAAATGTTATGGGATGGGCGCTTATTCAAACTCCCAGCATGCACCTCGAAATAGTAGGGTGAAACAACCTGCAACACATGGTGGAATTGTTGGATAGGGCATGGATGTTACTGCAAAAAAAAGTGTGGGGGGGGAGCTTACGTTTCGGCCTTTGCACGAAGCGCAGGAGCACAATATGCCAGAGCCTTTGATGACTCCCCGAAGTAGTGCTCCCTGAAACAAGAGCAGGAGCAAATCCTAGGTCAGAATTTACAGCAGGAGCGAACGGAAACCAGGTGTCTTTTGGTGCATTTCTTGCAGGTTCTGATCTCACGACTAAGCTTACAAAGTTGAATAAATAGAGTAACCAGGACGAGAGCAGAGAGATTAGACATTGTTGCTAAGATGCATATGTTGCAAAAATCCACAAGAAGTGCGTCATCCCAGATATCTCAATTCACTAACTGAATTCTTTGGCAAGTGATCGAAACCCACACTAACAGAACAAGAGCAGAAGAAAATCCCAGGTGAGAATTTTCAAATGGTTTAATGGATACAGAAACCAGGTCAAACGTTTTAACGTGCAGTTTCGATGTACTATGTTATGCAGGAAGCAGGTGAAATGCTAGAACGAATATGCAGCCAGAAACCATGTCCAAAGCACAAAGAAGCTGATCTGACGACCGAATGTGCAGTTTCATCGCATTCTTGCTAGTAGAATGCACATGCTGTCTGAACTTGACCAAATTCTGAATAATCATGCCAGTCGTCCCAGACATGTTACTAACTGAACCCCTAAATTCACTAGCTCAAGTATCTAAATTTAGTAGCCGAAGAAGACACTAGTTGGATTACGAAGAGCAGTTTGCATAGCAGTTGTGGTCTTTATATTGCTGAAATGCACATGGCTATCTGAAGCGTACCGAATCCTGAATAAGTATATTTGTTTTCCCACGATTCTTGGCACAAACCCAAATATCCTAAGAAGAGGAGGAGGTTGGAATATGACCTTCATTTTGTACTTGACGCGGTGGCCGTCGAGCAGGCCGGTGGCGAGCAGCTCCTTGAGGTTCTTGGGGACCTCCTTCTTGCCGGCCTCCTTGTTGGGGGAAGGCGAGGGGGAGCCACCGCTGGCGGTGGTGGTGCCCGACTCGTCCTGGTCCTCGGCTGCGGCGGGGGGCTTGTCCTTGGCCAGCAGCAGGGACCTGGTGAAACGGCGCGGCGTCGGCGTGGTTGCAGTCGCTGCCTCGGCGGCGGAGCCGGGCGTGGCTGGGGATGGGCGTCCTCCGCCGCGGGCTTCTGTTTGGGTTTGGGCTTGGGCCTTGTGGAGGGGGTGGGGGTGGTGGGGGATGGGGGAGGGGGCTTGGCGAGCATGGAGCGGGTGACCCGGCGGGGCGGCGTCTCCGGCGGGATGAAGAACTCCTCCTCCTCCACGTGCTCCTGCTTTAGCAGTTGCGGAGTTTGGGGATCGGTGTTAGCGGGCGAGGGCGCAAAGAGGGCGAGCACCGGCGGCGGCGGGGAGGGCGGATCCGGCGGGGAGGGCGGATCCGGCGTGGTGGCGTCGGGATCCGGCGGGCGCGGGCGCTTGGATGGCCTGCTGGTGCTGCCGCCGCTGGGCTTGGGCTTGGGCTTGGGGGAGGTGGAGGGGGAGAGGAGGAGGGTGGTGGAGGAGGAGCGGGTGCGGCCTCGGGAGGGGGCGAGGAGGGCGTTGGCCTGGGAGGATGCGATGGCGAAGGCGAACTCGCGCTTGAGCCCCGAGCGCACGCCGGAGCGGAGCACGAACTCCGGTGGCTCCTCCATGCCCTAGGGATGGTGGCTGACTCGCTCCACTGTGCTCGATGGTGGCCTTTTGTGGCCAAATCGGTTCGGCTGGGCTGGATTCCATTTTTTGAATTCAATTCCCCATGGCAGGCAAGTGTGTACAAGGGCAAAGGAAATTCGCGGGAGAAACCAACTGCCGCTCTGACATCTCCGGCCGTGCCCGCCCTTGCCCATTGCGGAAGCACCGAAAGGAGAAAGGGCGGGCAACTACGCCGTAGAGGAAGACATATTGCTATGCAAGGCATGGTTGAATGTGTCCATAGATGTCACCGTTGCGACGGACCAAATTAGAGATACCGGCCTATTGGGATAGGATGAAGGAGTACTTTGATACACACGACAAGAGTTGCACTGAGCGCACCAATAGATCTATTTCGGTCCCGGTGATCGTTGATAAACACCGATTGTCAAAAGTGGTCGACAACAATGACATGTTGAACCCAAGTGGCACTAGTGGTAGAGATAGAGTAAGTGGCATTTTCTTTGTGTGGCAACTTCATTGCTAGTTCTCTATTTTGTCAATGTCCTAACTTGTTCTCTACTATGTGTAGCTCGCTATTGCACAAAACTTGTTTCATGGAGAAGAGAAGAAGACCAAGAAAGGCAAGCCAAAAAAGGGAGAGCGTTTGTGTTGTCCCATTTCTATGAAGTGTTGAAGGATGAAGCGGAATGGAAGAAGCGTGATGGCTTGGAGGTGCCAAAGAACTTTCCAACTATTGATGTGGTGTTCAACATAGATGATGAGGAGGCATCAAGTGACAGCGGCAAGAGGAGCCCTACGCCAAACTCGGATGCCTACTTCAAGCTAAAAAGACCAATGGGAGCTAGACAAGCAAAAGAAAAGAAGAAGAAGAAAGGAGGAGATGATGAGCTCAAGAATGCCATGGAACAAATGGTGAAAGCAAGAAAGGAAGCGGCTGAGGAGAGGAGGTTGGCAAAGAGCCACGAGTCGGCGACCGAGGAGAGGAAGATTGCATTGGAGGAGCAAGCTAGATTGATGGAATATGAGAAGTATCTCTTCTTCATGGACATATCTAACTTTGATGACAAGTAAAAGGAGTATGTCAATCTTTGTCGTGATCAATTATTGGTCCAGAAAAGATTGATGGGCATGTGATGCATGGGACGCATGGGAGGTGGCATACGAGGCATGGGAGGTCCCATGGGCGGCATGAGAGGCATGGGAGGCATGAGCTTTGGGTCTCTCATGGGAGACGTGGGAGGTGCCATGGGAGGCATGTGAGCATATGCAGGCATGTGAGGGATGAGTGCACCTCCGGATGACATTGGAGCATCTATGGGTGGAGGCATGGCTCCCTGTATGCCTCCCATACCTTCAGATGGTGCCCTTGGAGATAGTGGCAACACTGTTCGAGTTTCCAATGAATAAGAGGCGCATGATGAAGGAGAGGATGATGAGGAGGAGGAGGAGGAGGAGGAAGAAGAAGAAGATGACACATGATTGTTGATGTTTTATTCGTTTCTGTGAACTTATTTGTCATGAATTTGCTTGTGGTTTGGTGATTTCGAACTATGCTATGTATTTCAAGTGTTAATTTTGCATAGTTTTATGTTTGAAATCATCATTTGTTTCATATTGTGAAGTTGGTTTCACATATTTGCCAAGCATCGGCTGGTCGCGCGTGCTGCATTTTAGCACGCCTGGTGAAACGCGACAGCGCCGCGCTAAAAAATAGTGCGTCTGGAAAACCTCTCCACCTCTTCCGCGTGTGAAGTCGCTATTTCGGCGCTGCAATAAAATTTTAGCGCGCGGCACCGTAGCACGTCTGTTGGAGGTTCTCTAGCTCGAGATTCACGCACCAATGGGATAATCATGGATATAATGGATGTGCCAAGACATGATCTGGGGGGAGTTTCCATAAGATACATTTCAAAAATGGACAACTCTACACATGCAAATCCAAACATTGTCATGACCTAGTTAGGCGCGGACAAAGCACTTCTCACGCATGCATATGGGAACGGCTGAATCGGCAGTGTCTCCATAGCCGGACCAACTTGAGATGAAAGTGGGGAAAGATTCTCTTGATTTCAGTGTCGGGTTTCATGGCTCTCACATATGACATGCAGAAAAACCATACACACCCATCATCCAAGGTACCAAACGAAATGAAAACGTCGTGTTTAGCATCCGTATGTCCGTAGATTTCATGAAACCTCTCTAACTGCTAGCTACCAAATGCGTCCTTGGAGTTTCTGTCGCTTCTCGGTAAGGGTAGCGAAAATCACTTTTGAGAGGTTTCAGAAATATGAAGCCAAGATAGTTGAAGAAAAAACGTCTTCATGTAGAAGCCTAAGCAAAGAGTGCTGGAGAAAAAGCTAATGAAGCTGAGTCTGCAGAGGCAACTTTGAAAAGATGAAGCTTTAAATGTTCCTCAAGGTTTCGATCTACCATCAATGAAAATAAAGGCAAACTAAGTTCTCTAACTTCTGCTTGTCGTCATCCTAGCCACACCAAATATCATCTAGCACCAAGATGAATCGTTTGAAATCTAGTTTCCTCATAAGCATCTCCATAAAATTTTCACGTGCCCTATAGTTTTAAGAAATATGAATCCACATAACGAGGGAATGATGTAGACAAGTATGGTGTCATTTTTTATTTATCTCCCAAAATGGATTTAGATAATTAAAAGAGAAAATATGATATGAATATTGTAATACTCATATTCATTATTCCAGAGATTATGATATGAATGGAGTAATTATGGAAGATATTAATTTTGAGAACACGAGAAATGTTCAAATATAAAATTGTTCTCTCTGGAGTCTGGATAAAGGATAAAGAAAAATCACGTATTTCTGAAGAATGTCCACTGGTCTAACAAAAAGGTTCACATGTTGGAAAATTGTTCGCTTATTTTTTGAATTTTTCACAAGCTTTATAAACATATTAAGTATTCAAAACTAATGTTAATATACTTTAAAAATGATATGTGTTTGAAAAATGTTCACATTAAAAAGATATGTTCATGATGTAAAAAAAGTATGTTCACGGGTTCAAAAATATGTTCACGGTTCAAATTTGAATATTAAATAATTTTGGAAAATGTCCATGATATCAAAAAGGTATATTCACGGATTCAAAACATTGTTCACGAGTTTGAAAAAAATCACAAGAGAAAAAGTATGTTCATTTTTTTCAAAAGAACTTTAAAATCATCTTTAAAAAGTATTCACATTGTCGAAAAAATTAATGAAAAAAGTAACAGAAAAAATGAAAATTAGGAAAAGTAACACAAAATTAAAAATAAAATTAATAGAAAAACGGGGAACCGGCCGGTTTTTGCTGAACCGCACGTTTTGAGGTGAGCCGCCCGGTTCAATTGCTGTTCCGCAAATACCCCTCATTCGAATTGTTTTTGTGTGGAAAATTGAGGGGCAAACTTGGAAAACCAAGGTTTTCTGCTCGATCCCTTGCGCCGCCAGACTCCAGAGAGATCGACGCCATGGCCGCCGCTTGAGAAGCTCTGCTCCACCGCCTCCACGGTCCGGCGGCGCCGGTTGCTGCAGCTAGTTTCCGCGGCCACCCGCCGGCCGAGTTGCTGGACGCCACCGCCGCAGGACCGCACCGCAGGCTTGCCACCCGCCAGTGACGCCACCGCCGCCGACCGCCGTCTGCTGGTCTTCGAGGTATGCATCTCCTCAATCTTAAATCTCAAATTATGCCTGTATCTGCTCAATCTCAAATTATGGACTGCTTGTTTATAGAGTATACGAGTGCACATATTAGACCATAGTAGACCTTGCCATTGTGGACGACGGAGTCGGTGAAGGCGAAGAAGACACAGGAGGCGGAGAGGGCGACGACAGGCCCATGGTGATCCAGATGTTGGAACGGTAGCAGTTGCCCTGGTTGCTGAAAGACGGGGCCAGCATCTGGTACGCCATCACCGACCCCGTCGGCAGCAGCTGTGCCAGATTCGCCGACACTGACAAGACCTTCTACGCTTTGCTGTACGTGACGGACATGGAACGCTTGTTCTTCTGCCCGCCGGCAGCCTCCACGTCACCGCGGCTGCCCTTGGGTTCTGACATTCTTTTTCTTTGATCTATTTCTCTGATCTCTCCCTCTTTCTCCATGTGTGTTGTGTCTTGTGTCTTGTGTTGTGTGTGTTTTCCTTGGGTTGGGATCCCAACTTATTGCTGTTATTTGTATAGATGCAACTAGGTTAATTATCTTGCCTTCATATGTAGGCATGCATGCATCGTGCATTTTCTTAACTAGTACTCCAACCGCCTAGCGTATGCACCTTCAATCCTGTGGTGTTGGTGCAATGTCAACGAGCACTATATACTCACGACTTCCGCACCATCTCTAATATACGTGCATCACCTTGATCACGATGTTAGATAGACAAACCAACTTGCTACAGATTCATACGCCGAGTGATATTTTTTTATAAAGAAAGTATATTAATACAAAGATGATATCAATTACACGCGAGTGCTAATATTTGCAATTGGTGCAACTTACCATTCCGGTATGACCAAAATAACACATCGTCACTCACCAAAATATACGTTATCTTAAATAATTGGTCCAGTGTCAAATAGACTAGCTGTGTCGATTCCACCTTGAGTCCTTGACCATTAAAAGATCCAAGCGGTAGCCTAAAGGACTAGCTTTAGCTCTCCAATATCCTCTCAAATAACGAAAAGTCTCTTTGTAGCCCGGGCTACATTTCTTTTTTTGGAATTAACATTTTTAAGTTTTCAATTTTTTTAAAAACAATCATAGAGGTGGAAAATGACGTACACTAAGGTTCTGCAAAGTTGCAACACAAAATATTTTGTATTCCGGCCTATAGAAAAATGAAAAATATCTGACAGATCTAAAAAATTCGAAATCTGCACTGTTCATCAACTCAGATTAAGAAAAATTTCATTTTTACACAGCTCAAAATACATAATATTTTGCATTCATATTTTTCATACTTGTTGAAGTCATCAGTATCTACATCTAATTTTTTTTCAGAATTTTTTGAAACCTAAAAGTTTCATTTTCGTTTTTTTTCAAAAAGAAACTGGCTACATGTAAATTGTCCTACAAAACGCCTCACTCCTCAAATATCCTCTTCCTATGCAAAACATCTAGTAGAAGCTAAAGAGTGTATATCTCGCCGATTTTTGTTTTTGCAGCTGCCGCAACCTAATATGACGCAATATTATGGGCCGCCATAGTATTATTTGTGGCACCTATAGGTGCTGTTTAAATTACTAAGTATATGAAAGCCGGCGCAAATCACGGCCTCTCCGCGCTCGGGTACTGTAGATGCAACAGTAAGTATTGTTCATCTACAGTATTCAACAGTAGCGTGATCCATACCGTTGCTCCACGATCCAACGGTCTAGCCAGCCCAACCGTGATGCTTTTGCAAAAAAGCCCCTCTCAACTCCAGGTATCAACCCGCAGTCCACGCAACCTCGAGGTAGTGGACCGATTTGGCAATTGCGAACACAACACGGACTTTTTCGCAAAATGTCCCGCATAATCCCCTCCCCCTCTATCTTCCCGCGCGATGGCAACAGCGCCGCCCGCGCCGACGCGTTCCGCCGGCGTGCTGCTCCTCCTTCCACGAATCCGAGCTCGCACATGGCTTCGCCGTCATCTGTTCTCCGTCTCCGGCGAGCGCCGCTTGCTGGGACGCTGGCACCGCGCCGGAATCGACGGTGATGTGGGCCTGCTTCCTCCGTCGCCTCTGGTCGCCGCCGGCGGCGCTACGGCGACCTAACTGAAGCGGCGCCGCCGCATCCGGCCAGCGCGCGTCCACGCGCGTCCGCCGCACGCACGCTCGCACGGGCGCGCCGCCGGCGTGCTTCGCGTCGCCGCCGCGGCCACTGCTCGCCCCACCTCTGCTGACGCCATGCACACGTCACGGTGGGCCCATTCTGTCAGTTTTTTTTCTCAGAACAAAAACAACAAATGCAAACATTTCGACAAATACCCTCCAAAAAGAAAAGAAAAATCACAATACTCGAAAAAAAACAACTATTTCTACCAAAAAAAGGTTCAAATATTGTAAATTGCAAAATATTTATATAAATTTATGGGCAAATACAACCAAATTGGGGTTCCTCAAACCAAATTTGTCCAACTTAGACTATTTTCGAAATTCAAAAAAATCACAAACGTAAGCTATTTAAAAAATCCACCAACTTTTCAAGTTTGAACAATTTTTGATTGCGGGCACCTCCAAATTTGATATACAACCATAGTGAACCATTTTAGTTCAAATTTCAGTTCCCAAATTCAAAAAAAACACAACCACCAGCTATTTAAAAACAAACCACCAACTTTTCAAGTTTTCTTGGACTGTTCACACCTCTAAATTTGAGATACAACCATATTGAACCATTTTAATTCAAATTCCAGTTTTCAGCACTACAAAATTTTAAAATCTTCCAAAACCTAAACATCTAACAAACGTAAAAATAATTCAACTCTTAATAGCTTTCAAATTTGAACAATTTTTGTAATATGAACATTCTCAAACCGTAAGCTTTTTCCAACTCCAATAACTTTCCGTAAGCTATTTAAAGAATCAACCAACTTTTGAAGTTTGAACAATTTTTGGCTCTCACCTCGAACACAAAAAAAACTTTTCTTCCGAATTTCAACAAATTCAAATCTACACAACTTTTAGATACAAATATTTCTAAATTTGCCTTTTTTTACACCCCGCTATTCCAACTCGAACAATTTTCGAAATCCGCAAAAATTTTAAACACAAACTTCTATCAATTTAACTAACTTCCAAACTTACACAAACTTTAAACGTACACAAAACCAAATTTAAATTTGATTTACTACACAAGCGTCACATTTTAGCCGTTCACTTTCTTTCAATTCCATTAATTCCCAAGCATTCAAAAAAATTAACAGCCCGTATTTTCAAAATTGAACTTTGCCTACAGACGCGCGGCATCGAAACACTCCAGATAAACATTCAAATTTACTAAAAATGTCCAAACACTCCAGATAACAAATAACAACAGATTTTACCATTTTTAATCACAGCGTATACGGTGGCTTTACTAAGTGATGAAATATAAGCGCTGCTTTTATTTAATTTCAACAATTATTTTTTTATGACCTACAAAAGATAAAAGAAATGTGCAATAATCCGAGTATTGTTTAAGCAAAAGGAGAAGATAAAAAAAACAGGTACTACTTAGGCAATGTTCCCATCCCTTAAATAAATGGTAATAGAGTCATTTTTTATAGTACTACAAACATACCACATCTCTCTTAATAATGGAAGCATTTGTCTAAAAACCGTAAGCAATGTTTCAAATTATAATAACGAAAACACATGTCTAAAAGGTTAACACATTTGAAACAAACGTAAAAAAAATGCAACACATTCAAACATTTCGAATTGCTACAGAATTACATACACTCTAAAATATATCTCACAAATTGCATTCTCCCTAATTATGGAGTTAAAAAATATTTATGTCATTTCACCACTCTAATATGAAGAATATTATTACAACATTCAAATGAATTTCCTCTAATTATATATTGACTTTAACTGATGCTCATGCACTGTACATCCTCTGATTATGAAACTTAAATAAATATTTCCACAACATATGAACATGTATAACCATTCCAATTTGCTTGCCATTTAGAGGTACTCTACAATACATGAAGATGCTCAACAATATTACCATGTTCACATTTCCAACTTTAATAAATTATACCAACATGAAAACATATTTACACATCTCAATTCCGCAAAAAAATAGAAAAAATTCTACGTACACTTGCTCCAATTATATAAAGTTGAATTTAGAAAAAATCTCTACCTATGAAATCCAAATGAAAAAAATGTGCATTTCCACCCATTATAGACTTACATTAAAAATTAACGATTTTTGAACATTTCAAATTGCTTCAAAAAATGGAGATACTGTAAAATATATAAGCATGCTCACAAAAAAAATCCAACTATTTGCAGGTGATGGCTACGTGTTGGTGAACCCCAATAGAAAGGTTATGATGTAGACAACATAAGTTTTCCCTTGAATAATCTACCCAATGTTATCAATCCAGTAGGATGTGACGATCTATCGGAAGGTTGTTGATGTTGACTCCCCCTGGCGCTAGGGAGATTGCACCAACGTGGAATCTGCACAGACACAAACCAGAACTTTGCCCAACACGAAACAGAGAGGTTGTCAATCTCTCCGGTCTTGCAGAAACAAAGAGTTAAACGTATGGTGTGGAAAACAGCAGGAAAAACAGCAAGTAATAGGAAACAGATGATTGCAGCAGGTTGTGTAAACAGTATGAGGAAATTGGACCAGGGTCCACAGTTCACTAGTGGTGTCTCTCTCAGAACAGATAACTAGCATGTTGGGTAAACAAATTATAGCTGGGCAATTGATAAATAGAGAGGGCATAACAATGCAATACATGCCAAGATGTCTACTATGAAATCTAGTTGGGCATTACAACAAAGTACATAGACCGTTATTCCAACCGCATCTATGCCTAAATAATCCACCTTCAAGGCAGCATCCGCATCCTATTCAGTATTAAGTTGCTAACAACAGATTATTGCATGAAGTAAAGTGTGTAATGTAATCAATACAAGTACCCTTGGACACTGCACCAATGTTTTATCCCTAGTAGCAACAGCACATCTTCCATCTTAGACCTTTCTGTCACTAATCCAGATATCTAGAGACTGAACCCACTATCGAGCATAAATACCCCCTCTTGGAGTCACAAGCATCTACTTGGCCAAAACATCTACTAGCAACGGAGAGCATGCAAGATCAAGAGCACATAGATAAACAACTTGAATAAACATGGTATCAATATTCATCAGATCCCAGCAAACACAACATCTAGCATTACAATAAGATGATCTTGATCATGTTAGGCAGCTCACAAGATCTAAACATGGAGGCACAAGGTAGAGAGACAACCATCTAGCTACTGCTATGGACCCGTAGTCCAGGGGTGGACTACTCACGCATCACTCCGGAGGCAGGCATGGTGATGTAGAGCCCTCCGGTGATGATCTCCCCTCCGACAGGGTGCCGGGAAGAGCTTCAGAACTCCTCCGATCTGAGATTGACGATGATGGCCGCGACGGAACTTTTCGTGGAATATGATCGACCGTAATAGGGTTTTCGCGTCGCGGAGAATATATAGGCGAAGAGGCGGCGTCGGTGGCCGAGGGGGGCCACCACGCCATAGGGGGCGCGGGCCCACCCTGGGCCGCGCCCTAGTGTGGCGTGGCCCCCTGGTGGGTCTGCTCCGACTCCCTTTGGACTCCGTGATCTCCTCGTGATATTATTGACGATGTCTTTTGTTTCGTCCAATTCCGAGAATATTTCCTTAATATATTTTCTGAAACCAAAAACAGCAGAAAACAGGGAACTGGCACTGTGGCATCTTGTTAATAGGTTAGTCCCAGAAAATGCATAAAAATGATATGAAGTGTAACCAAAACATGTAGCAATTGATATAATATCAGCATGGAACATCAAAAATTATAGATACGTTTGAGACGTATCAAGCATCCCCAAGCTTAGTTCCTGCTCGTCCTCGAGTAGGTAAACGATAAAAACAGATAATTTTTGAAGTGACATGCTACCAACACAATCTTTGATCAAATAACAATGTAATGCACATGATCTGAATGAAGTGATCCAAGCCAATGGTCTATAGTTTGCAAGCAAGTAAATAAAGAGTAAACATAAGTGATCACACAAGTGCAAACTTTCATGAATAATACTATAAAACATTTAGAGATATAATAGTCTAACATAATAGTTAGCTCACATCAGCAATAATTCTCAACATGAAAGTGTTTGTATCAACACAAAGGAAGATAATAGCTTCAGCATTTGCTTCAACTTTCAACATGTATATCATATAGATAATGTCAATGCAAAGAATATGATCAACCAAACACAAAGTTATGTAAAAACTGTTATACTGGAGTTGACAATGATGTTTGCTTAAGTAGACAGAAAGATGTGGGAAAACTGACTCAACATAAAAGTAAAAGAATGGCCCTTCGCAGAGGGAAGCAGGGATTAACATCATGTGCTAGAGCTGTAGTTCCCGAAGGCATATAGAGAGCATAAAATATTGTTTTGTAAGGTAATGGTGTATACAGGTGTCAACAAATCAAATAGCAGGTACTTGTCATCTTCCATGGCTAACTAACTTTTAGAGCGGTTCGAGAGTTTTTAGGACTGCACTTGTAACAAGCACTTATTGGTGACACTCCTCCCAACCATTTACTTTCCACAAACCATGGCTAACCGAATCCTCGGGTGCCCACCAACATTCACCATGGAGGAGTGTCTATTTATTTATTTATAGGGTAGACTAACCAGCTCTTTAATGCAAAATAAAAGGTGGAGAAGCAGATGAAGCTGCCAATCCTTGTAAATTAATTAGCATGGAAGATGACAAATCTCACTACTACGTCCTTATGAGCTTTTCAAGTAGTGACACAAAAAGAAAATGTAACAGTTTTGAGTAGTTAGTAGATAGCACATGAAGAAATTTACTTGGAATGGTGAAAACACCACATAATAGGTAGGTATGGTGGACACAGGTGGCATGGATTTGGCTCAAGGTTTTGGATGTACAAGAAGCATTCCCTCTTAGTACAGAGTTTAGGCTAGCAAGGTTATTATAAGCAAACATCATTATCAACTGGAATAGCAAGAGTGTACATAAAACACAAGGTTTGACGAACCATAGACTCCCATTGTCTTCCTTGTTAATACATAGCCTTCATCCAAAAATTATCTAGACTACTATGCACTTCCAATTATGCAACAGATTATTATAACAGAAAATCCTTATAGTAGTTCTTCATTAATAGCCATTACTTACATGATGCACAAGTTTAAACATTAATTACTTGACAGCTCAATACAATTGGCAAGCATCAAATTACTCAAGACAACGATCTAAAAAGATTCATGTAAGCATTTTATACCACTACCACATGCATATCATTTTCCTGGTCCAACCAAACACCAATCAACTTATTTTACAACTCTCCAAACAGATATAAGTGAAGCAAGAGAGTACTTTCTTCAAAAGAAACAGAAAGCTCTAACAAGAGATACATGAAAAACTCAGAGCTAACAGCAATAACAGCAACTAGACAGGAATACTCAACAAGTATAAGTGAAGCACAAGAGTATTCTAATGAAAAAGTGGAGCGTGTCTCTCTCCCAAACATGAATACTAGGATCCAAGTTTTGGTGTGAAGGAAGTTTTCAAGTGTTGATAGAGGAGAATGATATTACATGATCAAGAAGAGTAAAGAGCTTAAGCTTGGGGAGGCTTACCTCCCCAGCATATTTCAAGAAGACTCAAGCATCTAATCTTGGCATCCCTTCTTCATCTACAAATTATCAGGCCATCTCTAATGGTGCTACATTTTTATTGCTTCATACTAGTGTACTCTTCCTTGAAGCGTCAGTGTGTTTTTGTTTTCAGTTTATTTTGTTTTGTTTGCTGTGTTATACTTGTACTAAATGATAATACTTCAAAGTTCTAGCAAAGACAAACTCACAAGCCAACTATTTTAAACATTAGCCACTGTTACTAGGCTCAAGTGGGCACTTTTACACGAAAAGAAACCACTTAAAAACTTGTAAAAGAGAGAATGCAAAATAAAAGACAGAATCTGTCAAACCAGAACAGTCTGTAATGACGAATTTTTTCGAGGCACTTACGATGCTCAGATGAAAACTTTTGAAATAATGAAAGTTGCGTAACATCATCAGGAACATGCACAAAAAGTTTCAGCATTTTTCGATTTTTTCTGATTTTCTACTGAATTAAACGGTGACGAACAGCAATCTGTCCCAATGCAGTCCCGAAAATAAAAACCAACTTTGCATTAGTAACTCTCCTTGGCACAACAAAACAGCAAATAAAAGATACAAAGGAGTTGCTACAGAGGTAAACAAGCATCCTTGACTCAAGAAAACAAAAATAAAACAGCAAATAAAAACATGGGTTATCTCCCAGAAGTGCTTTTCTTTAATGCCTTTGAGCTAGGCATGAAGAGATGCATCAAGTATTGTCAAGACCAGAAAATCCAAAACCATAATTTGTCTTGACACTAGTATCATGTGAGTATTTCATCTTCTTCCTAGGGAAGTGTTCCATACCTTTCTTGAGTGGGAATTGAAATTTTATATTCCCCTCTCTCATATCAATAACAGCACCAACAGTTCTCAGAAAAGGTCTTCCCAAAACAATAGGACAAGAAGGATTGCATTCAATATCCAAAACCACAAAATCAACAGGGACAAGATTGTTATTAACCATTATCAAAACATCATCAACTTTTCCTAAAGGTTTCTTCATAGAAGAATCAGCAAAGTGAACATCCAAATGACATTTTTCCAAAGGTGCAAGCTTGAGAATATCATATAAATTTTTAGGCATAACCGAAATACAAGAACCAAGGTCACACAAAGCATTGCATTCAAACTCACTCAGTTTCATTTTAATAACAGGTTCCCAATTATCATCTAACTTCCTAGGGATAGAAGCTTCAAGTTTTAATTTTTCTTCCCTAGCATGCATGAGAGCTTTGATAATATGTTCAGTAAAAGCCATATTTATTTTACTAGCATTAGGACTCTTAGCTAGCTTTTGCAAGAACATGATGACTTCAGTTATGTTACAATTTTCGAAATTGAAGTTGTTGTCATAAAAACAATGGAGCAATTATCACCAACACCTCTAAAAATTTCAGCACTTTTACTAGGAACAAAAGTAGTGCTATCAGGCAATTTAAACTTTTTGTAGAGGTAGTAGAGACATTTCCAACACTTATTATCTTTTCACTAACAGTAGGGGGCGCATTAGCATGTGAGGCATCATTTGTTTCATTAGTAAAAATAGTGCAAACTCTAACAACACTATTTTGTTCAGCAATTTCAGCTTCTCTTTCTTCTCTCTCCCATCTTTCATGAAGTTCAGCAAGCATCCTAATGTTATTATCAATTTTAATTTGGATAGCATTGAGTGTTTTACTCTCTCTAATATCACTAGGAATAGCTTTTATTTTCAGCATTTCAACATCATGAGCAAGACTATCAACTTTAGTATCAATTTTTCCTAGCTTTTCCTCAACAGTTTTATTAAAAGTAGTTTGTGTGCTAATAAAATCCTTAAGCATGACTTCAAGATCAGAGGGCACACTTCTATTGTTACTGTAGGAATTGCCATAAGAATTACCATAAGAGTTGCTACCATTAGCAGGATATGGCCTATAATTGTTGCTACCAAAATTATTCCTATAAGCATTGTTGTTGAAGTTGTTATTTTTAATGAAGTTTACATCAACATTTTTCTCATCATGAGCAACCAAAGAAGCAAGAGGAATATTATTTGGATCCACAACACCATGTCCATTCGAAAGCATAGTCATAATAGCATCAACTTTATCACTCAAGGAGGAAATTTCCTCAACAGAATTTACCTTCTTACCAGTTGGAGCCCTTTCAGTGTGCCATTCAGAATAATTTACCATCATATCATCAAGAAGCTTTGTAGCAGCACCCAAGTGATGGACATAAAGGTCCCTCCAGCAGCCGAGTCCAATAAATTCCTTGAAGAAAAATTTAGTCCTGCATAAAAGGTTTGGATGATCATCCAAGTAGTCAGTCCATGAGTGGGGCAATTTTTAACCAAAGACTTCATTCTTTCCCAAGCTTGGGCAACATGCTCATTATCAAGTTGCCTAAAGTTCATAATACCACTTCTCAAGAGATAATTTTAGCAGGAGGATAATATTTTCCAATGAAAGCATCTTTGCATTTAGTCCAGGAATCAATACTATTTCTAGGCAAAGATAGCAACCAATCTTTAGCTCTTCCTCTTAAAGAGAAAGGAAACAATTTCAGCTTAATAATATCACTCTCTACCTCCTTATACTTTTGCATATCACAAAGTTCAACAAAGTTGTTTAAGTGGGCAGCAGCATCATCAGTACTAACACCAGAAAATTGCTCTTTCATAACCAGATTTAACAGTGCAGGCTTAATCTCATAAAATTCTGCTTTAGAAGCAGGTGGAGCAATGGGTGTACAGATAAAATCATTGTTGTTTGTGCTAGTAAAGTCACACAACTTAGTATTTTCAGGATTACTCATTTTAGCAAGACTAAAACAAGCAAGCACAACTCGAAATTAAAAACTAGATGCAGGAATTTAATTTTTTTGGGTTTTTGATTTTTAACAGCAAGCAAAACAAAACTAAAACAAGACAAAAACAAAGTAAAGAGATTGGAACTGAGAGACTCCCCTTTCCAATAGCCTCCAAGTCCCCGGCAACGGCGCCAGAAAACAGCTTGATGGCTACGTGTTGGTGAACCCCAAGAGGAAGGTTATGATGTAGACAGCAGAAGTTTTCCCTTGAAAATCTACCCAAGGTTATCAATCCAGTAGGACTTGACGATCTATCGGAAGGTTGTTGATGTTGACTCCCCCTGGCGCTAGGGAGCTTGCACCAACGTGGAATCTGCACAGACACAAACCAGAACTTTGCCCAACACGAAACAGAGAGGTTGTCAATCTCTCCGGTCTTGCAGAAACAAAGAGTTAAACGTATGGTGTGGAAAACAGCAGGAAAAACAGCAAGTAACAGGAAACAGATGATTGCAGCAGGTTGTGTAAACAGTATGAGGAAATTGGACCAGGGTCCACAGTTCACTAGTGGTGTCTCTCTCAGAACAGATAACTAGCATGTTGGGTAAACAAATTACAGCTGGGCAATTGACAAATAGAGAGGGCATAACAATGCAATACATGCCAAGATGTCTACTATGAAATCTAGTTGGGCATTACAACAAAGTACATAGACCGTTATTCCAACCGCATCTATGCCTAAATAATCCACCTTCAAGGCAGCATCCGCATCCTATTCAGTATTAAGTTGCTAACAACAGATTATTGCATGAAGTAAAGTGTGTAATGTAATCAATACAAGTGCCCTTGGACACTGCACCAATGTTTTATCCCTAGTAGCAACAGCACATCTACCATCTTAGACCTTTCTGTCACTGATCCAGATATCTAGAGACTGAACCCACTATCGAGCATAAATACCCCCTCTTGGAGTCACAAGCATCTACTTGGCCAAAGCATCTACTAGCAACGGAGAGCATGCAAGATCAAGAGCACATAGATAAACAACTTGAATAAACATGGTATCAATATTCATCGGATCCCAGCAAACACAACATCTAGCATTACAATAAGATGATCTTGATCATGTTAGGCAGCTCACAAGATCTAAACATGGAGGCACAAGGTAGAGAGACAACCATCTAGCTACTGCTATGGACCCGTAGTCCAGGGGTGGACTACTCACGCATCACTCCGGAGGCAGGCATGGTGATGTAGAGCCCTCCGGTGATGATCTCCCCTCCGGCAGGGTGCCGGGAAGAGCTTCAGAACTCCTCCGATCTGAGATTGACGATGACGGCCGCGACGGAACTTTTCGTGGAATATGATCGACCGTAATAGGGTTTTCGCGTCGCGGAGAATATATAGGCGAAGAGGCGGCGTCGGTGGCCGAGGGGGGCCACCACGCCATAGGGGGGCGCGGGCCCACCCTGGGCCGCGCCCTAGTGTGGCGTGGCCCCCTGGTGGGTCTGCTCCGACTCCCCTTTGGACTCCGTGATCTCCTCGTGATATTATTGACGATGTCTTTTGTTTCGTCCAATTCCGAGAATATTTCCTTAATAGATTTTCTGAAACCAAAAACAGCAGAAAACAGGGAACTGGCACTGTGGCATCTTGTTAATAGGTTAGTCCCAGAAAATGCATAAAAATGATATGAAGTGTAACCAAAACATGTAGCAATTGATATAATATCAGCATGGAACATCAAAAATTATAGATACGTTTGAGACGTATCAGCAGGGAACAAAAAAAATCCAACTATTTGCAGGGAACAAAAAATATGCACTGTCGAAGCACGGCCAGGATCCAAATTATTTCCACTTTAAAAAAAGGAAGAAAAAAAGAACAGCTACTTAGGGCATGATTTCAAATTGAATGATTACATGAATAATCGGAGGAAATACAAATTACAAACTTACATTTCTAAAAAAATGAATGATTACATGAATAATCGGAGGAAATACAAATTTGTTCCCTCTAATTAGGCCATGATTTCAAATTGAACTTATAGCCTACATACATTACACAAATAATAGCTATCTCCTTTCCTTTAAATATATATGACACAATTACAAAAAAAGACAAATTACCACGCGCAAAATTTAACTAGTACTATATGATCCGTGGCAGCATTTTTGTCCCGCCTGGAATTGTACTGGTCCCAAGTCCCAACACCGACCGTGAATTGCCGTGGAGTTCTTGTTCTGTCCGGCAGCCTCTAGATAACAGCCATTGCCGCGGTTGGGTTCTGCCATTGCCTTTCCTTGATCTCTTTCTCGATGTTTGTGTGCATGACTCGGCATGCTTGTTGCAAATATTTGTATAGCCTGCCGTCGTATGCACGCAAAATGCATTTTCTTAATTAGTACTTCAACCGATGGCATATGACGTTTCAATTATGTGCAAGTGGTGCAGCGCCAACTAGCCCTATATATGTATGTGTGGTGCAACTTGCGCGCCATTTCCTGTCACGGTGTTTAATAGATTAATAGCTAGATTCCGACGTAAAATGTTTTATAATTTCATATCCCGGTTGCTAAGAGTTCATCGCCTAGTTGTGAAGTGAGCTTTATCTCATTGGTAAAGCTTTCATTGATGCAGCTAGCCTGTCCACCCGAGTTAGTCCTTTTAATTGAATGCCGATGTATCATAGTATATGGTGTGTGTGAGAGTGCATCTTATATTCTCAATAGAGTTCATCCTTCAATTTATTGGAGGTTTTTTTTTGCGGGAAAAGACTTTGATATTAAAGCACCGTTCTTACAGAAAGACCCAGAAACAAAAGGAAATTACAACGACGTCCTCTGGATCCCGATGTTGATGACGAGCTCGATGCCGCCGGTGGCGCGCCGCCGCCGCCGTACCTCTTGATGGCTTGGATCAGGTACAGGCCCTCCGCGGACGGGAAGTCGCCGGTCGCTAACCGCTACCGTTTCTTCTGCTAATATACGATATAAATTAGGTCGAAACAACCTGCCATGCCTTTGAGATTATCTAGTTATTAAGCAAGACTCGTTGAGTTCCCGTTGATCCAAGGCACTAGTGCTCATATCCATCTTTGATTAGCTTGAGGCTGGCCCAGTGGGAAGTAACTAAAACTAGCATCATGCATTTTACTATTTGTACTCGATCCAACTTGATGGCATACGAAACTTGTCGTGTAATGTCAACGAGCCCTATTTGAATCCTGGGTTTGGCCGAAACTAACTCAGTCGGCTATTCGTCTTCCCTATCTTTTTTCCATTAAGGGAATAGTTTAGTAACAAGCGATATCAATTATACTCAGTCTGCCTCTAAGACCTCCGCTTAACCTTGTTGTCACCTCACCGTCGTTGGAGGATGTCGTTCATCGGCGGGTGGATGTCAGCGACGAGACTTCCTTGCCTGTCCTTCTTCTCACATGGACATTGTCTCTCCCAAGTTTCGATCAGGCGCCTCATCTAACTCTCGTTATGGAGACAGTTCACCAGTAAGCACGCCTTGATCTGGACGTTCAACAGAGGTAGCCACGACACCCTTCGGGAAGGAAAGATGCCACCCGGAGGCGGCACCGCGTTGGTGTCGGACGAACCGACAAGGATTTCTCCCGAAAGCCCTATCTACAACCCTTGGCGATCCATAGCACAGGAGCCCCGCGAGGACGAGCCTCGACACCAACCGACAAGCCGCCCACCAACATGCGCCAAAGCGATTCCGAGGCCACCGACGCTGTCTCCCCAAAGTAGTCGTCACGAGGTCTACAAGACGAGGGCGAGGAGAAGTATGAACCGGGGTCAGCAGTATAACGGCAACGCGGAGGGAAAAACCTCCACCGCCAAGGACGGTAGTCGACCGGACGCGGCAGCAGAGCAAACCAGTCCCCGTCAGGTCCGGCCTGGCCCAACGGACCCGTAAAGCCCCCTCGGGGCACACCAGTACTAATAGGGTCCGGTCGGGCCCGTGCTAGGCCCATGAAGCTCGCCGCCACGCTGCAACAGGAGACGCCATCACCGCTGCCCCCAGCAACCTCTACCTCACCGTCAAACTACAGAACGCAACCCGGAGCAAGGCAGCCCGCTCGGACCCAGATGGGGCCCGCCGGGCTCAGATCTGGGCCGCAGGGCCCAGCCGCCATTGCTCCCGTGTGCATCGCTCCACTGCGCCGCCCCGCAGCAGCCGAGCTCCGCCGCCGAAACGCCACCACCCGGCCGGGACGGACCACTGCCGCCTGAGCCGCACCACCACCGAAAAGTCACCGCCGCACGCGGTCTCCTTCAGGCGCGGGTAAATGAGAACCGCCGCCGCCGGCACTGCCCAAGCCTCGCTCGGTGGCTCGCACCGACGACGGCGGAGGAGGAGAGGGGAGGCAGGGGAACGGGGAAGGAGCGGAGCCGGTGCCGCGCCGGCCGCCGCGGGGGCGGCACGGTCGCGGGAGGGGAGGAGAGGGGGTCGAGGAATGCAATATCCACACTTGTCTCACAGCTACGGGGATCTTGAATTGAGAGTAGATGATGTCGCAGAGTCGTGCGATTACAATTTCGTTTATTTTGCGATACCTTCGTGCAAATCGTGTCCATGTCGACTGTGAATCTTTTGATAGGTGCACTTCGATGCCATCAATCATCTTGGCGGTTCTTTTTTGTTGTTGTGTGCCTTCTTGATATTTCGACGTTATATTGTTGTAAAGGTTGGGTATAGTTGATATCGTCTTGATATTATTATATTCCATTTATCAAAAAATGGACGGGTCTCACGCATAATATACTACTCTCTCTGTTCCTGAATGTAAGGCGTATAGTTTTTTGCACGAATATTACGACGTAAAATTTCTGTATACGGTGGACTCATTTACTCTGAATTTTTTTGGGAGAGGAGTCCCTAATAGTCACAAATTGAAAACAAACATTCAAATTCTTCTTTATTGAATGAAACTCATTTTTGGATGCATAAAATTGTCCGTATATAATAGTATACCCTATATTTTGAAATTTTATTCAAAAAACTATATGCCTTGCAATCAGGAACGGAGTGAGTATAATCCTACTATATATAAAAGTGCGTCCGATTCGACCTCCAAACGAGCGTCCACGTCGCCCGAATTCCTACAGCCGTCCGATCGAGCGAACCAACAACCCAGATCGCTTTAATAATCGTGCGCTACTGTAGCAGTGGAATTTTAGCCAATCACAGCCCGCGCACGATTTTTGGCGCGGTCGATTTTACGAAAAAGAACCCACAACTTTTAGAAACTAACCCGCAGTCCATCTTTTAACACTACGCAGGACCTATTTGCAATTATAGAAAAGCGCACGGCCTTCTGTGCAAAAACGTCCGCAGACTCTCCCTCCTTCTTCCTCTCTGGCGCGCGATGCCGGAAGCCTCCGCCGCCGCCGCTCGCCCCCGCCGCTCCGCTCCTCTTCCTCCAGATCGAAGCACACAGGAGCCTCCGCCGCCTCCTCTTCTTCCACCTCGCCTAGGAACGCGTGCTGGGCTGCTCCAGAGACGCCGCAATCGACGTGGCCGTGCTCCGCGACCGCCGCCGTGTCCGCACGCCGCCAGCGTCGCTCCGACGACCAAATAGCGGCGACGCCACCACTTTCGGATAGATCGCGTCCGCGCGCTTCCAACGCTCCCAACCGCGTGTCCTAATTCGCGCTAGGTCGCCGCCGGCGACCTCGCCGTTGCCGCCATCTCCAGTGCGTACGTCATCTCGACGTGGCGGTGGGCCCTGTTAGTCAGGGTCTTATTCTTTTCCCATAAAAAAACTGACATGTGGGTCCAATAGACTTAAACAATTTGCAGAAAAATAAATAACACTATAAAATCAATAGTTAAAAATCTATCTGCAAGAAAAATATGAAAAATATATTAAAATGATCAGAAAAATAAATTCTAATTATTTATAGCACAATACAAACATTTATGAACATTTTTAAATTGAGCCCAATTCACTTAAACAATTTACATAAAATGAATAATAGCATAAAATCAGTAGTTCAAAATCTACCTACCAGAAAAAAGCAAAATATATCAAAACGATCAAAAAATAAATTCTAATTATTTATAGAATAATACAACCATTTTTGAACATTTTAAAAAACAGTAAATATTTAGAGAAAATCCAAATGCACTTTTTCTGATTAAATGGAGTTGAAAAAAAAAATTTACACTGTGAAAAATAAATTCTACTTATTTATAGCACAATACAAACATTTCTGAACATTTTTAAATTAGGCCCAATTCACTTAAACAATTTACATGAAATGAATAATAGTATAAAATCAGTAGTTCAAAATCTACCTACCAGAAAAAACATATATAAAAATGATCAGAAAAATAAATTCTAATTATTTATAGCATAATGCAACCATTTTTGAACATTTTTAAAAACGGTAAATATTTAGAGAAAATCCCAATGCACTTCTTCTGATTAAATGGAATTGAAATAAAAAAATACTTTCACACTGTATTTCCTCTAATTATGTAGCTCAATTAACTATTTAAGACAAAATACAAACATATTACATTATTTCAAGATGGTTCACATTTAGAGATAATATAAGTAAACTCTCTCTAAATATGCATTTAAATTTAATAAATGCTCGAATTAGTTAATATTTTGATATAATCATAATGTATTTTCTCAGAATATGAAGTTAAATATAATACGTATGGTAAAACAGAAAACATATTTTACCATTTCAATTTAGTTTGCATATTAGAGGTAATATAACTAAATTCTCTCTAATAAAAAAAACTTGATTAGCTGGATATTTGAAGCAAATACGAATTCCATTTCCTCTAATTATATACTTAATTTAATAAATGCTTAAGACATATACCCATACTGAAGCATTTTCAACCCAAATTTCAAATTAAAGACCTCCAATTTTTTTAAAATCTAACCATTTTATAAACGTGCAAATAATTCATACCTTAATACGTTTTTGCTCCAACCAATTTTAAAACAACCATTTTTTAGAATCCAAAACGTTTTTGCAACATAAACTTTTAAAAAATTACGAATCTAAACATTCTCCCAACGTAAGCTTTTTAAAAATTACAAAAAAAAATCACATTTGAGCAATCTCTTAAATCCGATCATTTTAAAAACATAAACTTTTTTCAATTACAATTATTTCCAAACTTGCACAATTTTTAAATGTGAACTTTCCCAAATTTGAATTTTACCACACGTGCATGGCATATACATTTGAATAATTCAAAAAAAATCTTCCAGCCCTACCCACTTCATAAATGTAAAAAGAATTCAAATCTGAATAACTTTCCAAATAATTAAATTTCCAAATCTTAACAATTTTAACCGTAAACTTTCTTCGCATTTCAAAAAATTTCAAATCTTCACAACTTTTCCATATCGACATTTTTCAAATTTAAATTTCACCAAACACGCGCGGTATTTGCCGCGCTAAGATCCCTAGTTTATTTAATGTTCTGCATTGATCCCTGGTGGGCAGCGGCCCCCTGGCTTTGCTGTAGCACCACAATTGCTGGTTTCACTAGTCAAAAAAAGTCTACTAAATGGGCCATTTGCCCCCCTCCTCTCTCTCCAGATTTTGAAGAAAAAACTTTTATCCCCGGAAAGTGCTTTTGGCTCAGTGTTCCTGGCAATTTAAAAAAAATGAAAATCATATTTATGAGTCTAAAAATTCTGAAAAAAATCTCGAATGTTCTTAATAAAGTATACTATAAGCTGCAAAATCTCAAAGTAAAATCTTTTGTATTAGGGCTACACAAAAATGATAAAAGTTGGAAATTTGAAACTATGCATTATACGCTGTTCTCAAATCTGAACATTTATTATTTTTATGTAGCTCAATA
This sequence comes from Poa pratensis, assembly GCA_947311845.1. NCBI lineage: Eukaryota > Viridiplantae > Streptophyta > Magnoliopsida > Poales > Poaceae > Poa > Poa pratensis. The sequence continues at coordinate 50,958,223 of CAMZMU010000068.1, read as the reverse complement.
CATAAAGTATTTTAGCAGTGCACTTTTTAACACTTATAGGATACATCACTAAGAATATGCATGCTTTTTTCAGGATTTTTTGAAACTTTTAAATATAGTTCTTTATTTATTTTTAAATGGTGGGAGATCGCACCAAGTCTCTACTCGTTTGCCCCCTCGTACATATAGCCCAAGCTCCGGCACTGCACGCAAGTACATGTAACTCAGCGTACATCAACATAGGTTACGGAGCTACGTACATGACATATAGTTCTTTCTCCCAGCCAGCCGTTAATTAGCTAGCTCCAATAAAGAAAGCCTGCTAATTATGGAACGCACGCTCCTAACCACTCGTACCCTCTATAAATCAAAGAACGCCCTACACACATCCGCACCCAAGCTAAATAAGATCATCGTCGTCGAGCCCCAGCAGCTAACCAATAAATTTGTACTCCGCACAGCAGCCGAATACGCAATGGAGATGAAGAAGATCGCCGTCGCCGTCCTGGTCGCCGCCGCCATGTCGGCCACCGCCGTGGTCGCCTCCGAGCCGGCGGCCCATGGTGCCAGCGACGCCTCCGCCACCGCGGCAACCGCCCCCGCCGCGCTCCTCGCCTCCGCCGTCGCCGCCTACTTCCTCTACTGATCAACCAAGCGATCGGTCCATCGACCGTATGCAATATATGATCGGTGCATTATTCTATAGCCATGCATGAATGCTACAACGGTGTTGTGTTGGCTAGCTAGTCGTTTTACTATTTCCATTTCAACCGCACCCTATGTATCATGTATGATCGATCGATGGACTCTATATATGTATGCAAATTTATTTATTTATTTACCTCTGCTTATTTGTAATGTTCGCCTTATGTGTTTGTAATGGTCGATCCATCAATATTGAGGTGCTCTACCTTTGATCCAAGTCGCGCTATATCAACGTCTCATTTCTTTGGTATTTGTTTTTGTTTATTAATTCTGGTTGCGCTTCAACTTGTTTTCTTCTATGTTTCCGCCAAGAACAAAAGGAAATATTGGATACATGTTTGAACTTCATAAAGCGCATGCGTGCCAAATGAAACATGAATTACTTCATATGATGTTAGATTTACAATACTTGGATTTTATGTTTGTTTACCATATACAAACAAGAAGTATATGTCATCCAAAATGGTTCCCCATGAATTATGTTTTCGACATCTTATGATAATAATGAAATATAATTGAAAATCTGATCATAGATGTGCACCAAAAACCCAGTCACCATCAAAATGAAGCCGAGTTTTGGAATTCAGATGATAATTGCGATAACTTCTTCCGCACATGATGTTCAGAGATTGAAACATGGAACTCATATGAACGCTATTAGGAGGGTGATTCAAAGGGAATCTATGAACCGTTGTCACCAAACGAAACCATTCAGGGGGATGTTACTCCCTCCGATACATATTAATTATTACTGTGTCAGATTTATTAAACATGACTACATATATCCGATTCAGTGACAATTAATATATATATATCCGAGTTTTTTTAAAGAAAGACACTAAAAGGGCATCTTAGATTTGAGAATCATGAAGAAAACCAATATAACATTGGGAAAACTGTTGGCCACAAAATGACCATTTAAAAGAAATTACATTGAAAATCATACTAGACTTTTTTCCTCTGATAATTGTATGCTGCACTCGAGAGATTGAAAATTGCACCGAAGTAACACTAAAAGAAGAACCTACTAACAACCTCAACATATCAGGCTTTACAGACCGCAATAATCACTCACCGCTTGAGAGGAGATATCTAGAGTTCTTATCAGTAAAAACCCTACTAACTGCAATTAATTTTATGGGAAGACATTTTTGCTCTCGTGCTCATATTTATATGTTTTTAGAAAATCCAGGAAAAAATCATGCATCTTGTCGATGATGTATCCCATAAATCTGCAAAATCCTGATTTGATATAATTTATACTATAAGCTACACAAAAATAAAAAATCGTCTATATTAGATTTGAAAGTGTGTAGATTTAAATCTACACAATTTTCTAATTCTTGTATAGCTTAGAATATAAAGTTTTTCAAATCAAGATTTCGCACGTTTGTGGGACATATCATGCATGATTTTTTCAGATTTTTTAAACTTTAAAATATGGTTTTTGTATTTTCTTTAAAGAAAGAGAGCACCGGAGCGCCCGAGAGTAAGAAATCTCCAATTTTACGTCAACTAAAATTAGCCTCTCGATTATTTTGACTAATGAAATATTGTGTACTCCCATAGACAACTCCATGTTTCATGTATCCCTAATTTATACCCTTTCATGTATATGAAACTCCGTAGTGTTAAGATACGAGAAGAGCCAAAAGATGACACTGTGTGGGTTTGAGACCTCACCGGAAGTCGACGAGGTAGATAGGGAGGGACAAGATCTTGTTCCTTCCAATACGTAAACAAACAAAGATGGAGGCCCAAGGACCACTCCCAAAAACACCAACTCCGCAAGGGTCTCTTTCGCAAAAACTCCACCCCGTCCGCATTCCCCACCACCACATTCCTCGCCGGAACCCTAGCTAGCACCCGACCGCCGGCCGATGGGAAAGGGCCGCCCTTTCCCGACCTCCTCCTCCCCCGTCCCGGAGGCGCCGGTGTTCCGCCCGACGGAGGCCGAGTTCGCGGACCCGCTCGCCTACGTCGCCAGCATCCGCCCCATCGCCGAGCGCTACGGCATCTGCCGCATCGTGCCGCCGCCGTCCTGGTCCCCGCCCACCGCCCTCGACGTCGCCGCCCTCCCGTTCCCCACCAAGCGCCAGCCCATCCACCGCCTCCTCGCCCGCCCGGCGCCCGCCGACCCCGACACCTTCCTCCTCGACTACGCCCGCTTCCTCAACTCCGGCGGCCGCAAGAAAGGCCTGCCGAAGCCGCCCGCGCTCTCCGACGGCCGCCCGCTCGACCTCTGCCGCCTCTTCCATGCCGTCAAGCGCTTCGGCGGCTACGACGGCGCCTGCGAGGGGAAGCGCTGGGACGACGTCGTTCGCCTCGTCACCGCCGACGATAAGGCGCCCCGGCACGTGCCTGAGTGCGCCAAGCACGTCCTCGCCCAGCTCTACCACGACCACCTCTACGACTACGAGAAGTTCACCACCAGACCGCCATCGTCGTTGTCGGAGCCCCCAGCGAAGGCCGAGCTCGATGAAGAACAGCCGTCGGTCTCCGGCTCGCCGGACCAAGGAACGAGCCAGTCCGTCTCCAGAGGCGAGACTGAGGATTCCGCTTCCGGCGTCAGGAGCCGGAAACGGAGGACGAATCCCATCCGTAAAAAGGCCGCCGGAACAGCTTCTCAAGGCAGCAGTGCCGGCAAGAACGCGGCGTCTGCCAGGCCTCCAAAGCGGAAAAGGAGGAAGGTCGACGCGGCGGAGGCGGACGACGACCAGGTCTGCGAGCAGTGCGGCAGCGGGCAGCACGGGGACGCGATGCTGCTGTGCGACCGCTGCGACAAAGGCTATCACCTCCACTGCCTCTCCCCACCACTCACCCGCGTGCCTCCGGGGAACTGGTACTGCTCCGACTGCATGAACTCCGACGGCGACTGCTTCGGGTTCGTCGAGCGGCGCAGGACCTGCCTGCTCGACGCGTTCCGGCGGTTCGATGAGAAGGTTCGAAGGAGGTGGTTTGGGAAGCAGAGGCCGCCAAGCCGTGTACAGGTCGAGAAGCAGTTCTGGGAGATCGTGGAGGGCAAGGCCGGGGAGCTCGAGGTCATTATGGTAGCGACATGGACACCTCGGTTTATGGGAGCGGGTTTCCTCGCCTCGGTGATCCCGTGCCGCCGTCGGTGGATCCCGAGATGTGGCTCAAGTATTGCTCCAGCCCATGGAATCTTAACAATTTTCCAAACCTGCCGGGCTCGGTTCTTCGGACTGTTCAGGATAAGATTGCTGGTGTGATGGTCCCTTGGTTATACATAGGGATGTTGTTCTCGTCCTTCTGTTGGCATGTCGAGGACCATTGTTTCTATTCGATTAATTATTTACATTGGTAAGCAAATCCTGCCTGAATAGAGCATGTTGGATATCTTTTTTATCTTTGCTATCAAAATTTGTTCTTTTCTTTTATTAATAACTGGTTAGTGGCCCGAGATTTCATTTTGAAGTTTTATGTGACGGATGCTAGTAATGTTGTTTTACGTGTTAATTTTGGGCCTATCGTTGTTCATCTCCAAGTAAAATGTGGTTTTCTGACATGTGTTTCAGGGGCGAGCCAAAATGTTGGTATGGGGTTCCTGGAGCAGAAGCAAATGCTTTTGAGCGGGTATGCTATATATATTTAGTCAACAGAATATGATATTAATAGTTTCATGCACATGTGATTTTGACTTAGAGTAGTATGTGCAGACATTGATTACAATAGTAGGAATACATTGCGATTATAAACATACTTTGTTATTACTGTATGCTTATTTAGAACATTAATTTGCATTTGATTTAGTTTGTTTATCTTCCATATCAGCATCAACCAATGACAGTCATATATAATGTTGTTTATGTGTTGAATTATTAATGAAAGGGCATAAACACAGTCACCCCTTTTTTGTTTATTATGTAAAGAAAGAAATAAAAATGGTCCTTAGCCAGAATTGCTGTTAAGCAATGCTATTCTTTAACTGTTCATTCTGTTCGACAATCCTGTTAAATTGTTACATAAGTGGCTCACGGAGTTGTAGAAAGAACAGAAGACTGATATTAGTATTCATGGTTGAAAGATGAAACACAGAGCCTACTCGATTGTTTTCATTTTTGCTCCAGAAGGGGATGCAACTCATGATGATTGAGGTGTAACTTGAGTGTTTGATACTTTGTACTCGTGCAGGTTATGCGCGATACTTTACCTGATCTATTTGATGCACAACCGGACCTACTATTTCACCTCGTTACAATGCTGAATCCATCAGTTTTACGAGATAATGGTGTTCCAGTATATAGTGTGATGCAGGTTAGTAGAAACTCTGTTTGCAAACAGGCAATCATTTGAATATTGTTTCTAATGTTCTTTATGACAATGACATCCGTGATATGAATGTTCCTGCTATAATTTGAATTCACATTATAAACCTGAATGTACATCTAGTGGATAAAACTTGCTTTTTGCTCTCTTTCTCTAGGAACCTGGCAACTTCGTGATTACTTTTCCCAGGTCATTCCATGGTGGTTTCAATTTAGGTAACACATGCCATACTCCATAGCCCCTTCTCTTTCAGTTATGATGTTATTCCAGTTTTGAGACGCATCATTCAACAGGTTTAAATTGTGCCGAGGCTGTTAATTTTGCTCCTGCTGATTGGCTGCCTCATGGTGGTATTGGAGCTGAACTGTATCGTACGTACCGTAAGGCACCTGTTTTGTCACATGAAGAGCTTTTGTATGTGGTCGCAAAGGTTAGAAAATGCCATTTAGTCATTTGCAGGCTTATCTTGTGTATTACTTGTGGGCCATTGTTGTACTAGCTCAGCTATTACTTTGTCAATGGTCAGAAAACCTCCCTTTTTTATCTGCTGTTATACTGGTCGATCAATGAAATTCGTCATCATTTTTCTGTTTAGCTAGTTAGCTATCAGAAGACAGTTCAGCATTTAGTCGTCTTAACTCTTAAGTGACAAACATTAACAATTTCACATGCATTTGTTTGAAATTGCGATATTATTGTCTTGTTTGTGTTTACCCAAAAAAGTGACCTTTTGGGAACGCTTTTAAGGTGGCTAAAAGCCTAAAACTGCTACAGGGTACAATGAGCCACTTTAGCAAAGTGAGATACATGATTTTGTGTTCTATTTACTGCATCATCCATACTATCAAATGCATAAAAGTGACCATGTGATGCTGTTTAACTTTTACTTTGGAATGGACCGTTGATGTACTATTATTACAATTTATCCTATTCAGTAATTAATAACTTAGAGGTTCTGGTCCCTAGCACCATGATGCTGAACCGTTCGACCTTATGTTATAGTGAATGGATTGGTATTACTTTATTGTGGAATTTTCACAGCATAATTTTGACATCGTTGAGTAGTCACGTTTTGCATTAGATCTCTTGTCTTTCCTATCAATAATAAGTTTATAATCTCTACTGTTTTTCCTAAAAAATATTTTGCATTGGCTTGCCGTATTTTGCTACATAACTGTGTATTGTAGTAACTATAACCTGTGCACCATGCTGGCAAATGTTTACATTCCTTCATCCTTCTATTTGTAGAATGGCGTGAACAGTGAATCACTTTCCTACTTAAAGGGTGAAATAGATAGGCTATTTGTGAAAGAGAAAAAATGCCGAGAGGAGCTATGGATTAATGGGATTGTCAAATCCAATCTGTTGCCAGCAAGGAGTAACCCAAACTATATCGGAAGTGAAGAGGTACTTGTACTAATATACCTTCATCCCCTGTCATGATTTTTTCCGATGAATGTTGAACAAATTATCAAAATTCACTATGCAGGATCCTAAGTGCGTCATATGCCGACAGTACCTCTATCTTTCAGCCGTTTCTTGTGACTGTAGGCTTTCTTCTTATGTTTGCCTTGAGGTTTGTCTTACTTATGTCATTGTTGTTAGTCAGTTCTTAATTCCATGTCGTCTTTCTGAGTTGTTCCATTTATTGCCAAACTTGCCTCCCTTAAATCATATTTTAGCTGCTGTATGGAAGCAAAAGAAAACCTTTGATAAGCATGCCCATCTTATGCAATACCGTTGATAGTGCTTTCACAAAATAGATTTAAGCCAAGCTTGTTAAGAACATTTCCTTTCTTTCCCAGCACTGGAAGCACCTTTGTGAATGCAGTCCAGAGAAGCATCGCTTACTTTACCGCCACACCCTTGCAGAATTGGGTGATCTAGCTTGCGGAGTCAAGGCTCTGTCAGGGGAGAATGTTAAGCAGAGCCCCTTCTTGCTTAATGACACTCCCGCGCCATCTAAAAAGGTTTGATATGAACTACAATGCTGTCAATTGAGTTGTCTGTTCCAAATATTTGCATTTAGTTGTCCAATAAAATGAGAACACATGGTGTGATTAGCTTGTTTTTTTATGATGGGGCTGGCAATGTCTTTCCTCTTCTCATTTTTTATGATATCCGATATAGTGTGTAAGAAGTAATGCCGAATTATGTACCATAATTTTGTGCTATGGAAGACCACCTTGATTATGTCTGTTTCTTTTCCTTCTTTGTTTCTTTTGACGGGTCCTATCTACTGTCTCCAGGTCAAAAATCGGTATATATCATATGCACAACTTGCTGAGGATTGGCTTTCAGAATCTGATCGTATTCTCCATATGCCGTTCCTGGATACTGCATATTCCACTGCCTTAGAATCCGCTGAACAATTTCTGTGGGGTGACCATGACATGGATTCTGTATGTTTTTTCCCTACCAAACATGCTATGATTTGCGTAGAACAATTGAGTGACTTGTATTTACTGTGGTACTATCAATTTCGTAGGTCCGGAACATGGCACTAAAATTAACCGAGGCTAAGAAATGGATTCTGATTGCTAGAAGTTGCCTTTCCAGAATCGATAATTTTTTGCTTGGTAAAGATAAGTTTTTGGAGAAAGTAAAGTATGTGGAAATCAAAGAATTAGTCGATGTAGGATGTAAAGGATCTTGCGAATCTAGTCTTACACTGCTGCAGGTATGTACATCAGGCACTGTTGCTGTTCTTATTGTGAGACCCTAAAATTTACTCTGTTGCTAAGATTTCCCGCTGTTGCAGGCCTATGCGGAGAAAGGAAAAATGATAATTAGTGAAATAAACATTGCGTTATCATCCTGCTCAACGGTAATCATACTTTTTTGTTCATAAGTAAAACCTAGGAGTATAATACATTTAAAATATAACTACTATCAGGAAACACCTTTTGTGGGAAACAAAAGATATTTACATTGCACTTGCACCTACTATTTTGTATTTGTGGCGACAATGTCTCCTGATTTTGCCATGTTTTCTTAGGTTGACCACTTGGAAAAGCTGTACTCCCGGGCTTCAGAATTCCCGGTTGAGCTAACTGAAACATCAAAATTGTCGTGTGAGATTTCTTTTGCAAAGGTATGCACTCAGTGTGATGAGTTGTTTGAGTTTGTTATATGCTAGTGGTGTTTCCTGTCTTATTCTAAACTTATCATATATAACTTCTTGAATGTTTGCGTTTCACACTTTCACTTGTTCTGTAGTCTTGGTTGAAGAAGGTACATGATATCCTTGAACATAATAAACTCGACGTCATTGAAATAGATCTTCTGAATACTCTGAAATTAGAGGTGTGTTTTTCCAGAAGTTTTGGCTGTCAACTTCCTCTTTGAAGTTAGTTCTGATTCACTGTGCTGGTCATATGTTTCTGCATTATCTGGACCTGCGGGCAATTGACAATGTCTAAAACCTTGTAGATGGCACAACTTCGAGTTCTAGTTCCTGAAATTGACCTTGTTTCAAAACTGTGGAAAGAAGCTGAATCATTGAGGATCCGGTGTCAATCATATCTCCAAGACTCCCCTGTTCTAAAGGTCGGCAGCGCTATTCCTTTTCTCAATTATTATATCACATTTGAAGGAATGTGATGTGTTATTCTTTTGTTGTAAATGCTCCAGGAGCTGGAGAGTTTCCTACATGCATTGGATGGTACCAAGTTCGACATTCCAGAGCTGAACCTTCTTAAGCAACGGTATTTGTCAGTTGTTTCAAACTTACTCTCATGGAGAGAGGATGGCACAAGGTAAGTTGGGGCAATTTTCGTTGGTTTTTTCTTACTCAAATGGCATACCAGCTCCTAGGGCTGGGGATACATACTTATAGGCTGCTAGCCAGCCGAATATGCTAGTCTAAGATGCTAACAGCAATCCTAACAGCCAGTCCTTTGATTCCTATCCTAACTGACTGTCCTAGACTTGACTGTCCTTAGATGCTTGACTGTCCTAGATGCTCTCTAACTGCTGGTCCTACACAAGGACCTTATCCTGCAGTTTTACACCGACCAAAGACCAAGACTACAGTACAGGACTTATTCAACATTCTCCCCCTAAGTCTTGTGCGTCGTCTTGTGAGTGGGCTGGACCATCCCTATCCTGGAGCAGAGTTCAATGAACTTGATCCTCCCAAGTGGCTTGGTGAGCAAATCGGCCAGCTGATCCGTGGTGTTGATGTAGCTTGCCTTGATGCTCCCTTCCTCCAAGCAGGCCCGGATGAAATGGTGCCTCAGCCTGATGTGCTTGCTCCTTTCATGGAACACGGGGTTCTTCGCCAGGGCCAGAGCTGACTTGTTGTCCACCATGAGCTGCACTGATCTGGCATCCCGTCCAAGGAGATCGCCAAGTAAACGAGCCAGCCAGAGCGCCTGTGTGCACGCTGTGGAGGCTGCCATGTACTCAGCCTCGCAGCTAGACAGAGCAACCACCTGTTGCTTGATCGACTGCCAGCTCACGAGGCAATTGCCGAGGAAGAACATGATCCCGCTCGTGCTTTTGCTGGTGTCGATGTCCCCGGCATGGTCGCTGTCGCTGTACCCGACGAACTCGTCCTCCCCTGAGCTTCTGGGATAGTGAAGACCATGATCAAGCGTCCCCGCAACATAGCGGATGATCCTCTTCACGGCTTGCTCATGCTCCGTCGTCGGTCGCTGCATGAACCTGCTGACATACCCGACGGAGAACGCCAAGTCTGGCCTGGTGTGAGCAAGGTAGCGGAGGCTCCCCACAAGACGCCGGTACATTGTGGCGTCCACCTCCTTCGTCTTGCTCTCACGGCTCAACTTCAGCCTCTCCTCCATTGGAGAGAGAGCTGGATTGCAGCCAGTGAGCTTGGCGAGCTCGACGATGCGCTTGGCGTAGGCTGTCTGTCGAAGTGTATCCCGGAGTGATCCTGGTGCACCTCGATCCCTAGGTAGAAGGAGAGGAGCCCCAGGTCACTCATCTGGAACGCGGCCTTCATCTCGTCCTTGAACGTGGCCACCTCTGCCTCCTTGATGCCGGTGATCACCAGGTCGTCCACATAGACGCCCACCAACAGGGCGTTTGCTCCTTTGCCCCGTCGATAGACGGCCGCCTCATGCGGGCTTTGCTCGAAGCCCATCGTCTTCAGCGTGGAGTCCAGCTTGGCATTCCATGCCCTTGGTGCCTGCCGGAGACCGTAGAGGGCCTTGTGTAAGCGCAGCACCTTGCCTTCCGTGCCGGGGATCACAAATCCCGGCGGCTGCTGCACATAGACCTCCTCCTTTAAGTCGCCGTTGAGGAAGGCTGACTTGACGTCCATGTGGTGGACACACCAGCCCTTCTGCGCAGCAAGTGCAAGGATGAGTCTCACAGACTCCATCCGTGCCACAGGAGCATAGGCGTCGTCGAAGTCGACTCCCTCCTGCTGCAGAAATCCTCGCGCCACCAGGCGAGCCTTGTGCTTGATGATCTTGCCGGTCTCATCCCTCTTCAGTTTGAACACCCATTTAAGGGTGATCGCACGATGACCACGAGGGAGATCAGCAAGTTCCCAGGTGCGGTTCTCCTTGACCGCGTCCATCTCCAGCTGCATTGCAGCGCGCCATGCCTTGTCCCTGTCAGCCTCTGCAAAGGACTGGGGCTCGCCATCTTCATGCGCGAGCTGCAGCTGTGCTTCTAGGTTGCGTGGCACTAGTCCCGGCGCTGGTTGATCGCCGAGCAGGTTCTCCATTGTCCTGTACCTCAGTGGCTCCTCATCATGATATGCATCAACCCGCTCCTCATCTTGGGAGAGTGGAGTAGCAAACTCCACCTGATCACGCTCGGGTGAGCTGATGGTGGTGCAGCTGTGCCTGGAGGAGTGGCTGCAGGTGATGGAGTACGTGGCGATGCCGGTCGTGGCGTCACAGGTGTGGCCACCTCCGGAGTTGATGGAGGCTTGCTCAGCTGAGAGGAGCTGCCTGCTCCCCCGACCTCCTTGATGTGGATATACTCGATGGTGAGTTCGTCACTCACCGGAGTCGAGCCATCATCCACAGCCTTGTCCCATGCCCATCCTCGCCCTTCGTCGAACACGACGTCGCGCGCCGTGCGCACACGTTGGGTTTTTGGGTCGAGGATGCGGTAGGCCTTTGAGCCCTCCGAGTAGCCGATGAAGACTCCAGGTGTGCTCCTGTCTTCAAGCTTGCCGATGTGGGTGAGCTCCTTGGCGAAAGCGAGACAGCCAAAGACCCGTAGATGGGTGACTGTTGGCTTCCGCCCATGCCACGCCTCATACGGCGTCCTGCCGTCGAGGGCCTTGGTGGGTGAGCGGTTGAGGATGTGGACCGCTGTGTTCACCGCCTCTCCCCAGAACATGGCCGGCATCCCTCTCTGCTTGAGGAGAGCACGAGTCATCCCCACCACCGTTTGGTTGCGCCGCTCGACAACCCCATTCTGCTGTGGGCTGTACGGCGCGGAGTAGTGGCGCTTGATGCCTTCATCTGCGCAGTAGGAGGCGAATTCAGCAGCTGTGAACTCGCCGCCGTTGTCGGTGCGCAGCACTCGCAGCTTGCGGCCGCACTCAGCCTCTGCAGCAACTTGCGCGCGCCTGATGGCGTACGCTGCCTCCCCCTTGCTGCTGAGGATCACCACCCACATGAAGCGGGAGTAATCATCGACGAGCAGCAAGAAGTAGCGTCTTCCTCCTGGTGTGGCTGGTGTCACCGGGCCACACAAGTCACCATGGACGAGCTCGAGCTTCTCCTTGGCTCTGAAGTTCGCCTGCTGGGGAAAAGGATGGCGCCTGTGCTTTGTCATCACACAGACGTCGCAGAACTGCTCCACATGGTCGAGGCATGGCAGGCCTCGCACCATCTCCTTAGCACTGAGACGCTTCAGGGCCTCAAAATGAAGGTGCCCAAAACGCTCATGCCACTGCCACGCCTCGTCGTCTCGACGAGCTGCGAGGCAGACAGGTTGTGCCACCTGCACCTCAAGAACATAGAGGCGATTTGCACCTCGAGTTACCTTAGCAAGGAGGCGCTGGTGGCGATCCCATATGCGCAGGATCCCATGCTCGATCATCACTCGCGAGCCATTCTCATCCAGCTGTCCCAAGCTGATGATGGAATTCCTCAGCGCGGGGATGTAGTAGACGCCGGTGAGCAGCCGGTGCTCGCCGGTTTTGGCGATGAAGATGACAGAGCCCACGCCCTTGATTCCACGGCGGAGGCATCTCCAAATTTGACGGAGCCTCGCACCTCGGGTCGAGCTCAGCGAAGAACTCGCGTCGACCCGTCATGTGATGAGTGGCACCGGTGTCGAGGCACCACCCATCAGCCTTGTTCTTGCCGGAGCCATCAAGAAGAGCATGCGCCTTTGGCTCATCAGGTGGAGGAGAGCTGCTGCAGATGGAGCTGCTGCTGGCAACTCGACGCTTGCGTGCGTCATGAACAGGGCTCGATCCTCCTCCACAGCTTGTGCAACATTGGCTTGGCCGCGTTGTTCCTCCGCAGCCTGTGCCACGTTGGCCTGGCCACGACGTGGCTGCCGGCACTCCTTGGCCCAGTGGCCAAGCTTGCCACACTTGTGGCAGCCGTCATCTTGTGCTGGCTGAGGCCTGCCAGCGGCACCTCCACGGGCACCTCCACGGGCATCGCCATGCCCTCTAGCTTGGAAGCCTCCGCGCGATCTGCGCGGTCTGCCGCGCCAGCGACCACCTCGGTGAAGGAGGACTCCCCCTTCTTCCCGTCGCCTTGGCCGGCGTCCCACTGCTCCCTGGATAGGAGCAGCTTCCCACCAGTAGTGATGGGCCCCGAGAGAGGCTGCAGCTCGTCGGTGTCGACGACCTTGAGGCGTCCAATTGCCTCCTCGATCGTCATCGCGGAGAGGTCCAGCAGAGACTCGATTGAGCGAGCCATCTGCTTGTACTTCTCGGGGATGCACCTGAAGAGCTTCTCCACAGCCCTCTCCTCGTCGTAGGTGGCATCGCCGAATTGCACCATTTTCTGCAGTAGAGTATTGAGGCGGAGAGCAAAGTCATCAACATCCTCACCTGGCTTGAAGGCCAGGGTCTCCCACTCCTTGCGGAGTGTCTGCAGGGTGGACTTGCGCGCACGATCGCTGCCGATGCGTGCCGCGGCGATGGCGTCCCAGGCCTCCTTGGCAGTTCGCTTGTTGGAGAGCGAAAACTGCATCTCGGGCGGGACTGCGGCGATGAGGGCGTCCAGCGCCCGTCGATCCTCATGCTGGTCGACAGCGCCCTCCTGCACTGCCTCCCACATGTGCCGCACCTGGAGCCTGATCTTCATGATCGCGGCCCACTCGACGTAATTGGTTTTGGTGAGGGTGGGCCACCCAACACCGGGACCAACTTCCCTGACAACAGTCCGGACCCCATACGGGCCACGGTCCTGGTTGTCCCAGCCGCCGTCGCCGTGCGCGTCTCCTCTTGGAACGCCACAGCGTGCGTGCTCAGCTGCCCATTGCGCCGCCCGCTCTTGCGCCGCGTCGTCGCCCCCTGCGTCGATGGCGCTGTTGGCGGACTCGGAGCTGTTGGCGCTGCCACGCAGCGCCTTAGCCTCCGCTGCAGCCACACGTGCTGCCTCCGCCGTCTCTGCTGCTTCTACCTCCGCTCTGGCTGCTGCCAGCTCCGCCGCTGCCAGCCTTGACGCCCTTGCCGCCGCTGCAGCAGCCTCCGCAGTCACTCGCTCACGCTCCTCGGCTTCTGCGCGCTCGGCCTCCTGCCGACGCCGCGTGCTCGAGGTAGCCGTGTGATGAGAGTGACCTGTGGACATGGCTCGCTGCTGGGGGGCTGTGTGCTGCTTCCGACGAGCTGCTGCTCGACAGCCCGGAGGGAGGTGAGTAAGCTGAGGCTGAAGGAGACACTACACCTAAAGGCTGGGGTTGCTCAACTCTTGGTGAAAGAGGAGAGCAGGAAATACTCAGGCTGCAAGATACACTGGCTCTGATACCACTTGTCAGTTGTTTCAAACTTACTCTCATGGAGAGAGGATGGCACAAGGTAAGTTGGGGCAATTTTCGTTGGTTTTTCTTACTCAAATGGCATACCAGCTCCTAGGGCTGGGGATACATACTTATAGGCTGCTAGCCAGCCGAATATGCTAGTCTAAGATGCTAACAGCAATCCTAACAGCCAGTCCTTTGATTCCTATCCTAACTGACTGTCCTAGACTTGACTGTCCTTAGATGCTTGACTGTCCTAGATGCTCTCTAACTGCTGGTCCTACACAAGGACCTTATCCTGCAGTTTTACACCGACCAAAGACCAAGACTACAGTACAGGACTTATTCAACAGTATTCAGGTGCTTGCTCCTGGGCAAGTCATGTTAATGATGTACTCGGGAAACTTTTTGAAAGGAGTGACTATGACAACATTGTCAAGGAGTTGACAAGCCTTCTGCAGGACGAAAAATTACTGGGAGTTAAAGGTATGCTTTCAAAATACTTATGTTCTTTGTGCTTGTTGTATTCGAAGATCTTTTGTTATGAATACTCAATGTTCACAAGAGGTATTGTTCTGCTCAGTTGACGAACTGCCAATTCTTGAGAAAGAACTAAGGAGGTCCTCTTGCAGGAAGGAAGCATCTGAGGTATGTTTCTAGACCGTATAACTGAGTTAGAACTCTTGCAATTTGAAGTGGTTACCTAGTTGAATTTTGGCAGACAACTACCTAGTTGAATTTTTCTGAATTTTGGCAGACACCTACATATCGCACTATTAAATCAAAATTTGACTCTTGGGGAATTTGGATTATGTAGTTCTTACTGATGATCATGAAGTAGAATTGTATATAGCAACTGAAAGATGGATACTGATTATAATTAATTTCCAAAAATGAAAAATTAAACCCAGCATACTTTTTTTCCTGAGTTGAAATTTGTTAATTCTCCGAATTTTAAATGTCTGACGACTATTGTTTGTGATAGCTGGTAAGGAGTCCGTTCAACTTTGGCATGCATCTGTTCTTGTAACCTAGTTAGAGAACATCTTTATATTCTTGTCATAGAAAGATATTTATTCAGCTCTGATCTGTTGTACTATCTGAGTTGTAACGAGTGTTATATAATCCATCCTTTATATCTAGTGTCAAAGCTTATATAAGTAGATGGATCACTTAACATCCAAGTATGTAACAGGCTCTTGCAACACAAATGTCCATGGAGTATGTTGAAGAAATTCTGACACAAGCTTCCATGTAAGTTCAGTTGATTCACCAGCCTCTAAATACTGTATTTGATGGTTATTTTGCTCTGCCTCACTATAGCTAGTCTGCCAGATTAACTATTGAAGAGGAACCGCCATTTGTTGATCTGTCCCAACTGCTAAAAAATGCCACTGCTTGGGAACAGAAAGCCCAGTATATGCTTGAGCAATCAGCTTCTCTCTATGAGTTTGAAGACCATATGCGGTACGTTTCGTCATAGAGTTATATTCTTATGCTACAGACTATTTTTTTGTACTGAATACTGCAATTTCAGGTGCTCAGAGGACATACAAGCTATGCTTCCTTCTGAACAAGATATGAAAGAAGAGATTGTTGTTGCTAGGCTGTGGATGGACAAATGTCAGGCCTATCTGAATCCTAGATGTGATAAACTTGGGCTTGGAGTTTTTCTTGAAGTCCATGGCTTAAAGGTTTGTTCAATATGGCTATCATGACAAATCATTTTCAGCGGGCATACTTATTTAAGTTTCAGATAACCTTTATTCTTCATGTCACAGGATTTAATCTGTCAGCCTGCAAGTATGAAAGTCATCCTTGATACTTCAGCACTTAATTCTGTTCTTAGTAATGTTGAAGAGTGGGAACATAATTCACTAAGTCTGTTGACAAAATTAAGAACCCTACTGCAGTTGAATGTGATCGGCTCTACAGTTGTCCCACTTGAAAGAAATTTGGAGGAGCTGCAAAATAAAATCAGTGCAGAAATAGAAAGTGGATTATCTCTTGGTTTCGAGTTAAAGGTTCTTAATGAACTGAAAGATTCTTTGCTGACACTTGGATGGATATTGAGAGCACTGTCGTTCTGCTGCAGGATTCCCTTGTTAGAGGTAACATGTTGTTCCCATGTCATCACTGTCCTAGCAGTCACTTCATGTATCTGTCATTTTGATTGGTTCTTGTATTCAAAATAGACTACTGTAAGGCTGTTCAGTACGCTCTCTACAGGCCTGACTCATGTGCACCTTTCCCTCTTTGAAATACTTGCCTCCTGTTCCAGTGCTATTGTATGAGAAAGAGCATGTATGTGAGGGAAGGGTGTGCAGGAAATAGAGTACACAACTGTGCATGTGTGTGAGATACTGAGATATGCTTGTTTTTTCTTAATTTCGGTTTTCTTAGAAGTCAAAGGTCAAGGCCACTGGTCCATCCTTATATGGTTATATCGTAGTACTCTGGGGCGGATATAGTTAAGGCCACCATGTCTAAAATTGTTTTCTTTGATAGATGATGGCAACAGGTTTTCGCCCCGCAGGTTGGCTCGAGATCGAGCTTTCTCAGCGGGTTTCCTGCTGCTGTCCCAGCTCGCTATCCTTTTGCTTTAGCTTTGTCTACTGCTATGTGTTGTGGTTGTAAGGGTGGACAAAACTTTGTATTTCCGTTGAGAAATTAATGGAAATGGGGATAGCCCGGTTGGAAAAAAATGTAGTGTGTGATATCCAACTTATCTTGAGGGACGTGCGATTTGTATGTGGATCTGAATTCTTGATCCGCAACTGATAGTATTACCACAGTAGTGAGTCAGTTGTCCTTTTGATATGCATGTCCTTGCTGATTCTAAATGACCGTTAATTAGTTACTTAGCTGTAGAGTGAAACTTCTTATTTATTCACTATGTATATCTTAAATGTGTAGCTGGAGCTGCTAAGAGCATGTTGGTTATCTCACGTAAACATTTAAGTTTAACCTTTCAGGATGTTGATAGAGCAATTGAAGAAGTTGTCCACCTTCCTGCCTCATTGTCAAACTGCTCTTTGGCTACATTGTTGGTGAGCGGATTATCTTGGCTAAGGAAAGCACTTGTTTCTCTTCCTGGTTCTGAAAAGTCTGTAAAATCTAAATTGGAAAATGTTGAAAATGTTTTAGGAGAACATCAGGCAAGTTTTCAAAACTGACATACCTTTCTCGTTTTCCATGCGCTTCTTTCAGCTGTTCTTGGGTTTCAACTGCATTATGTTTTTGCTTGTCGCAGGAAAATGATGTTCCTTATTCTATGATGACTGCCAAGCTTAAAGATGCTATAAACAAACATAAGTAAGTCACATGTATCCAGAATGGTCATAATAAACATCTCAGTAGTGTTCATGAGCATAGATACGAATAACCAGGTCTTGCTAGTTGTTACCATACTGAAGCTGGAATATACTAGTGCAGATATTTTTGAAATGATTAACAGATTATACTAGAGTACTAGACTATCTCCTTCTTTTTCTGTCCTGTGCACTTATCCCGCAAGCTGCTTTTGTGTGGTCCCGATCCTTTACTGCCGCAAGTAATAGTATAAGCCATCAAGTTGCATTTGAAGCCCATCATTTTAACATTCAACAAATTGTCATTCCTCTCAGGTCATGGATAGAGCAATGTAATGCTTTCTTTATGATGCCTGATCACCAATCTTGGGCTGGACTACTAAGGCTTAGAGTAAGTCATCATATTATCAATATCTTGCTTCCCCATTCCCTCAAGTTTATGAAATATCGAATAGTTATTATTTTTTATCATGTTGAATAAGTTTTGCTAACTTTCATGATACTTGAACCTTCATAGGACAGTGGCCAGACTGTTGCATTTGATTGTTGTGAAATGGATAGGGTTGTTCTTGATATTGAAAAGATTGATGGGTGGTTCAGTCAGTGCCGCTGTACTCTGTCTGTGGATGTCAATGATACTGGTTCTTTGCTCTCCATGCTTCGGAAGGTTGGTTTCTCTTTGAACAACCAAGGTTTGTTGTCTTGTTTTATTTTGCTGGCAAATGATTAGATCTTTCACTTCCTGTTTTCAGATCAGCGGATCATTGGACAATGCTTCTATGATATATGCTGAGGACCGTAAGAAGAAAGAGTCATGTGCCATCTGTTCATGTGATGCGGGAGATGTTTTAGCCTCTAGATGCATAATGTGTCAAGACTGGTAAGTTATAGGTCCTCGGATTGGTTTTTCATGTTTTGACAATGCTTCTAGGTTTCTCTCTGTTCTGTTGACTGAATGATCTGTTGTGCAGGTACCACAGCTCTTGTGTGGAACCACTTGTTGCTTCTAAACAAACGACAAGTGAATATATTTGTACATTTTGTTTCTCTTTAGAAAGCGGGGATCCATTAGAAAAAGGGAACCATCCTGCTCTTAGTGCACTTACTGAACTTGTCAGTTCCGCGAAGGGTTTCTACACAGGGTAATTAAAAATAATAAGTATTCATTGAAACCTAGCTTCTTCCTCATTTGGCTTACTGAGATTCGCCTGACCCTTAATAGAATTGAGGAGTTGGACTTGTTGGAAGAGATTATCAAGAAGGGCTGTGACTTTAAGTCCTATTTGATGCAAATTTTGCATGATGCGCATTCTTACGGCGGAGAAGATCTTAGTGTGATGTGCAAACCTCTTCTAGTTGCTCTAAAGGTGATCCTTTGGCTGTTTTTGTCCCTTTCAATAACTGTTGATTTACTTTAGACGCTCTGGACTCTGAAGTGCTCGTTGTGTTAGAAGAAGACAAGTGTGCCAATGTTGTTTGCCTTTTTTGGTCATTTGTGTAGGCAACATCAGCTGCTGGCTTATATGATCAGCAAATCAACTGCAACATTGAGTTGGTGTTGAGCAGATATTCGTGGAAGAAACGGATTCATAAAATCATGTGTCGTGGAAAAAAGACATCGATCCAACATGTAATGCGCCTTGATAAAGAGGTAACATAATTGATTTAGTCTGTAAATCTTCTTGCTAAATCAGTGGCACTTTAATTATAAACTTACTCAGCTTGATGTTCAATGCACTGATGCTATTAGGGTTCGAATTTAGAGATATCTGGTGAAGATTTCTTCAACTTGGAGATATGTAAAATAAAGGAAACCAGTCAGCAATGGCTGGCCAAAGCAGAAAAGGTAAGACGCATGTTTCTTTCGCTACTGGCTTTCTAATATAAGATGGAAACGAAACCGTCATGGTTTTTAAGGCGTTAAGGCGTCCTAAGGCGAAGTGGGGGCGCCTTGGCGCCTAGGCGACACCTAGGCGGACGCTTTAGGCGCCTAGGCGCCTAAGGTGGTCTTTTTTCCAAGGCGGAGGGGGGCGCCTTGACGCCTAGGCGGACGCCTTTAAAACCATGGAAACCGTGCAAACCTTTAAGATTGATTATGGTGTGATGCAGGTTGCATCGGACTGTGGTGAGCTTCCGCTTGATCTCGTGTACGGACTCATCATCGAAGGGCAAAATCTGCCCGTACATGTGGAGAAGGAACTAAAGGTACCTATGCTAGGTCGAGATCCCATTGTCCATCGAGATGTCGCTCCTTTTTCTCATCGACCAAGTTTTGTTGTAGCTACTCGGAGACCGGAGCATCCTTTATTGCATTTGCCGCAAGCCGTATGATAACAGGGCCATGATCGCATGCGACCAGTGCGACGAGTGGTATCATTTCGACTGCATCAATCTATGCGGGCCCCCTCCCAAAACGTTCCACTGTCCCGCTTGCCGCCCTAGCAATGGTGAAGGGTTCGTATTGCTTCCACGCCCGGCTGGCGAGGAAGATAGGTATGCATATCCGTTCTAATCAGAGTGCCCTTAGAGCTGTCAGCTTGGTCTAGATTTTTTCACCGGTTGATGTGTTCTCTTCATGTATGATGACTCTGTTTTTTTACCTCGTCCCAGATCAAGCACGGAGGCAGCAGGGCCTCACACTCCTCCAGCGTCTTGCGACGAGTCAGACTCCGTGGAGGCTACCAAGTGTAGCAGCAGCGGTAACCCGCGGGAGAAATCCCAGGTCAGGGTAGATCTAGTGAAGCTCCTGCGCCACGATAGTGAGATAGATAGCACGTGGCGGGAGAGCAAAAGGGTCCTGCATAGAACAGCCAGGAGACGCAGCAGTTTTGCGGGACTGTTATGATGTTCGGACAACACGCCGTCCCTGTTTTTAGCATCTTCTTCAGGGTAATTTTTTCCTTTCTCGATTCTTTCATGTAAAAAAGCTGATGCTGAGTCAAATGGCGCCGTCAGTCTTAAACTTGCTGTCAGTTGTAGCTTGCCAGAAATGGTTGTAACTTATGTTCTTTTAGTGGGTATTAGTGTTAGTGTTGTACTGATTTTTTCTTGCTGATCCCGTACTGTTGACGACACACGACCATTGTATATGTAAAACTGTAGACAGCACAATTGCTCTTAGATTTCCTATAGAAGCAAAATCCTTGTTTATCGTGTAAAGATGACTGTTGACAGAGGACTCTTTCAGATACTTGTGTGCACTTCCTGTTATCGTGTGAAGTGAGATAACCTTTTGCTGTTGGTGTAATGTTTCTGGACATCCGCTTGTCTTTAAAAAATAGAGTATAGTTTTCTATCAAGGAGTTGTTTGAGTTTTGGCTCTCGGGTGCAAATGCTTCTGTTATTTGTTTTAAAATTAAAAAAAAATACGAAAACTCTTCGAAAAAATCTGGAAACAATTGGACACAAACATATGCAAGTTTTTAACATTCATGCAAAATTTCAGAACGCTTTCTATGGTATGTGCAAAAAGACAAAATCTATGCTTTGAAAAATGTATGTTTAAATCTTATTTCGGCCATAGATTTTTTTTTTCTATACAGACCATAGAAAGTGTCATTTCCTTCTGAATTTTTGAAAAAATATTAAAAACTTGGACAGAGATTAAATTCTAAAGTTTTTTTTGGTTGGTTTGGACAAAGTATGGATAAATGGTCCATGAGCTTAGCTTGAGAAAATCGAAAGAAGATGGATGTTGCTGCTGTTTGTGGGAAGCGAAATGCTCTCTCACCATGAATAATCATACAAGTAAAAGTGATATAAGTACAATTTAATCGCTGCCCAACTATAATTTTGTTTGCCCAAAATTGTTATGTTTATTTGAAGAGATGGCTCTAGTGAAACTATGGCACAGAGTTCACCCTTTATTATTTTTTACATCCTCTTTCTACTTGTTTCGTACCATCTACATACTGGTGTTTGGTTTATTTACTTTCATTCTGTTGTATCTCGGATTAACGTTCTACCTTAATCAACACGAAGTTCATTCTTAGTATTTATTAATTTTTACAAGGCCAATATCTCACTTGCTCATATTTTCATGCGTGTCTATAACACTTCTGCCTCTCACTCTTTTTCACAAGCGTGCTCCCGGAGGATCCTCGCTGAGGCCCTGAACTGGGCTAGCAAAGAAATAACTCCAGGTTCGTCGCCGCGTCGCGCTATGATTCACTGCATCATGACGGCCAAGAAGTAGAAGAGGAGTGATAGCGCGATGCCGATGGACGCCGAAATGCTGACGAAGACCATTCCTTCGCAAAACTTCCCGAAGAGATATTTCTTTGATCTCATTGACAAGACTTCCAATTTCAAGAAAAAACTTACTCCGCTATAGCTCAGCCCGTGCTACACTGTAGCTCCGCCACCGCTTCGTGGCACCCCGGCCTTCTCCGTTCTAGCTCCAGCACTGAATGAGAGGACACAAACAACAAGGTTTGATCTTGTTTTGCTTTCATGGGGTTAGGGGAGGCAATGCCCCCACACACCCACTTCATCGCTCTTTTCCACATGCCCGCTGCTCCCAGATCCACCGCGTGGTGCTGCCGCGAGATTGGTCGCCTCCTAGGGTCGGCACATTATTACTTATCTTTTTCGGTGAAAGTGTGTTTACATGAAACATTGTTGTATTGTAGGCACATAACCATTTGTTTTATTTGGTCTGATAAGAAACTTGTGTTTAAAGATATTATAGGAACAAAAAGAAAAAACTTGTGTTGGAACCCTAAAATAAACTAGTGCACGAGGGAGTGTAGGATCTCAGAGTTTAATGCTGTGGTTAGATTTATCTTAATTACTCCCTTATATTTGCGGTAAGTCTGCAAGGGGTGCAATCATAAGTATGTATTAGTCCAAATAAGGGCGGTGCATTAGCATAGGTTCACCCACACAACACCTACCAAAACATTGAAGATTAATCAACGGTATGAAGCGAAATCACTTGACGTAATTCATGTGTGTCCTCAGGAACGTTTGGTCATCATAAGTAAACAACCAGCTTGTCCTTTGCGCTAAAAAGGATTGTTCCACTCGCTGCAATTATTATTACTCTATTTTATTTACTCACACTTTATTTATCTGTTATATCAAAAACTCCTAAAAACCTGTCTGCTAGTATTTACAGTGAAACCTTGCCCGAAACTACTTGTCAACACCTTCTGCTCCTCGTTGGGTTCGACACTCTTATTTATCGAAAGTACTGCGATACACCCACTATACTTGTGGGTCATCATTGGTTGGTTCCGATTTTTTATAGGTGCTACTTCTGTAAAATTTGTTGACAATTCCCAAGTGGAAGGAATGTTGTAGCGTAGCAACAAGTATTTCTCTTAATTGGGATCAAGATTTATAGAACCAGTAGGATCTATTGAGGCATCAACCAAGTTGATAGTACATGCACGCTGCCACAAAACAAAACTTGTCCCCAACATTCCAGTAAGGTTGTCGAATTTCATGTCTTGCTAGTTATAGTAATTAAGGTATGGCGTGATAGAAAATGTTGAATGAGTTGTCAGGTATAGCCCGAACAATGAATTTAGGGCAACATGGTTTAATCACGAGGACTAACCGCGTGTCCCTTTGAAAATCAAATGTGACATCCTTGGACATTCACCGCTAGAACACGAGACGCGAGCTTGCTTCGTCCGAGAGATGGAGGGGACAAGGCAAGAGGAGAAAAGAACCTCTCTCGGTCAAGTGCCTTGGCAAGAGGAGATGAAAAGCTTCTCAATCAAATGGCCAAGTCACTACCTTGATAGAACTAAAGCAAGCCTTCATGCATGTATAATCCTAATAACCTCGTTGTCTAAGGACACGTGAGTACTATAACCTTTCTGTGATATTTTACTAATGAAAAATAACGTCAAAAGGGAATCTCCTAGTATATATCAAAACTGGGTCTGACCAGCCATATTGTTTCAACCAACAATATGCTCATATTGATACTGACATAACATACATCCATGACCAGAAAAACACAGTCATCTAGCAATCAACAAGTTAGTTTAAGAGGCAAGACTAGGGTAACTTTGTTCAGTTCATTTTCCTAAACGTGCGTGTGCATTTTCATCTGAATCTCACATTCAGGAACCACGTCAGTTATACATAAAACCATGAATCATAATTATAAATCATATGATAATAATGATTATTATTGCCTTGTGGGCATACATCCAACACGACGGTGTTGAGCAGCGGCGAAGGTGGGACGGTGGCGAGGTGAGCGGTGACTAAGGCGAGCTCCATTGTCGAGATTGTTGTTTTGGAGCTTGTGCGGTGTGGGGCTGCGAGAACACTAGCTTTTATAGGCTTTTGAGAATGAGGCCCGAGCTCGGGCGAGAGATAGGGATTTGGAGGGAGAGATTGACCTAACAAGACTTCCAATTTCGAGAAAAAACTTAGTCCGCTACAGCCTGGCCCGCGCTACCCTGTAGCTCCGCCACCGCTTTGTGGCACCCTGGCTCTCTCCGCCCTAGCTCCACCACGGAATGAGAGGACACACACAACAAGGTTTGATCTCATTTTGCTTCGGTGGGGTTGGGGGGAGGCGAATGCCCCCCTACACACCCACCTGAACGTAAAACACACTTCCGTCTCTCGCTCTTTTCCACATGTCCGCTGCTCCGAGACCCACCGCCTAGTGCTGCCGCGAGATGGGGTCGGGAGACGCGACACATTATTACTTTTCCTTGCCGGTGGAAGTGTGTTTACATGAAACATTGTTCTATTGTAGGCCCATAACCATTTGTTTTAGTAGGTCTGATAAGAAACTTGTGTTTGTTCTATTGTAGGCCCATAACCATTTGGTTTAGTAGGTCTGACAAGAAACTTGTGTTCAAAGACAAAAAAGAAAACTTGTGTTGGAACCCTAAAAATAAATCCAACACGTGGTTTGGGTGCAAGTAAACTTGTTTCTCTCGCCGGACCAGACCAGCCCTCCTCCGGCGACCTCATCCTCCGGCGTTTCTCCTCCTCCCCTTCCCCGTCCGTCGGATGAATGGAGTCGAGGGACTACATGGTGGCCTCGGGCTCCTCCTCCCCTTCCCCGTCCCCCTACTACATCCACCACCGCTCCCCTTCCTCCTCCGCCGCCACCCAACCGACCTCCACCTTCACTTCTCCTCACCTTGACCACTACCGGAGCCACCATTTCGATGCCGGCCCCGGCGCCTTCCAGATGGGGCCCGACCCCCACATCCCCCAGGCTCAGGGATCCCCCCCCCGCGTCCGACCACCAGCAACCGCCCCCCGGCGCCGGCGGCTACGAGCTGGCTAGGAAGAAGCGGGGCAGGCCACGCAAGTACAAGCCGGACGGGGCGCCGTCCCCGTCTGATCCCTCCACCGCCCTGGTCGTCACCCCCGGCACCGAGAAGCGGCGGGGGCGGCCGCCCGGCTCCGGCAAGATGCAGCAGCTCGCCTCCCTCGGTAAGGCGACGATGCACTTCACTGTCTCACTGTTAGTTTAGGGTTCAGATTGACAGCTGAATTCTGCTTGCAGGGGAATCCTTCCTCGGCTCCGTCGGGACCGGGTTCACGCCACACGTCATCATCATCCCCTCAGGAGAGGTAACGCCGCCGCCATACTACCGCTACAATTTATCGGGTTACTCGTTCCTCTGAGGATGGTACATTCAGCTAGCAATCTCCTTTAGGGCCCTCTACTTGTCAGCTTGCACTTTGTGCACTCTCCCCTGTATGTGCTTATCTCAGGTTGTGCAAGATTTTATTCGTTTGCTTGTTTGTCAAAAAAGGCGGGTTTATGTTGATGGTGTGGACAGCGCATGACCATGATACGCACAGCGAACCATGTCTTAATATGTTGTACAACATAAATGTTCTTTCCCCTTATTGTTCTGCCACACTGCACTTTTCGGTTTGGTTACCCAAGGGAAATCGAGGGAGTCGTTAATTGTAGCTGAATGGGATTGTGGCTCGCTTGTGTTACTAGAGCTGTGCTGTACGTTCTGTGTTCTAAAAATATACCACTTGCCCATGTTGAACTCTTCTTCCCAAGCGGTTAATGTGGAAACGGTGGCTGTCATGTCCTCAACTTGGCGAATGACTGGAGTCCGGGGATAGTACTGCACTCGTAATCATGTAACTGCCCATTCTGTCGGGAATACTTGACCCTTTAGGGCCTAATACCTGGTGTGGTTAGAGTGACTTTGATCCTTTAGGGAAGAGTTTAAATGGTGCCCATTGTATAGGGATTACTTGACTCCACACGTAACTGATCTCTAACTATAAGGAGACAATTTTTCATTGTAATGCATCAGACCCTTATACCCCCTCCTCTATTTCAACACTATCCCTATCTCTATGCTAACTTCCTAAATAGGGTCCTTATCTTTTTATTTCACTGGGTGAGATTAGTATATGTTGTGCTATAGGTCTGGCTCCATGCGCATTATTTGGTTAGAAACCATTGGTTTTTTTTTGTTTCTATATAAGCCATATGGTTCAGGTTTGCTAAGCTGGGAACCCTTCAATCTGGTTCCACGTGTTCCATGCTTCCTTAAATGACATAGAATGTTGTTGACGTGTTCTCAATCCATAGATTAGTTGTTTTCTCTTGATCTCTGGCTACTACTTAGCATTAACTGTCCTTTGCCTTATAGTAAAAGTCCACGAAGGTACCTTCAGTTGTCTTTTCTAAATCACACAGCAAAGTATTGACTAAAAGTTTTCTATGCATTATGCACATGTGGTTGCATGAATTACAGTTACAGATATCCTATGCCTAACTTCCTATTCTCCTTGTGCAGGATGTTGCAGCCAGGATAATGTCCTTCTCACAACAAGGCCCAAGGGCAGTCTGCATCATCTCGGCATCAGGGGCTGTCTCCACAGCCACCCTTCATCAGGATGCAAGCTCCGGCAGTGTAGTTACATATGAGGTATGATCTCATGAAACCGCTATCTATATGTATTAAGTCTCTTCTTCTTATCTAATGTAAGAGAAATGTGCTTAAAAATTCCAAACTTAGCTCTTGTGCTACCCCCTCAATCTTTTACGAGTTCCTCGAATTTTTGTGGTTCCACATTGAACACTATAACTCATATGTTTTATCTGTCATGTTTCATGCACTAGCCAACTATCACAAAAGCCCGAACTGATGTAAACGGCTAGACAATCCACATATACACTTACAATTATCAAAGTCCACCTGGTTAAAAAGCTGACCATATATGGTGTTATGTTGTGGTAGATTGGAATCACTAGGCTAACAAATAACTGCAATTACATCCTAACTTCTCCCTACAAACCTAAATATCACTCTATGTTGGTAAAATAAAATTCTTAAGGCTGCTGAAACGAGCTCATGGGAGTGTCTGAGTATAGCTGTTAGTTATACTTTGTTAGTGGCAGCAGCGGCAGTTGTTTTCTTAGTACTTGGCATCTTAGTGCTCCAGTTCCTGTTATTCAACATTTATAAGAGCTGCCTCTTTATTTATTACACTGCTGATCTGTTATCTTAGTAGAAGTAAACCTTTGTGCTTGTGTCCTTTCTTATCGAATGAAGTCGTGATATGGTGCCAGTAACTTAGACAGGAATTGTTTGTTCATGTTTGCAGTTTTTAGACCCATCACTCATGAATATGTATATTGTTGTTTATTACCTTATTTTGCCAAGAAATGCTTCACTTATAACATTGGTCGCAGAGAAACTTATTCCCCCCACTCTGTAATAATATATTCTTATGTGTCGTCTATAAACTTTTCTCAGGGCCGATTTGAGATCTTGTGCCTGTCTGGCTCATATCTGGTGATAGATGATGGCGTTTCCCGCACACGAAACGGAGGGCTGTGCATCGCGCTGTGTGGCACTGATCACAGGGTCATCGGAGGGAGCGTTGGTGGAGTCCTTACAGCAGCTGGGACCGTTCAGGTGATCACAATTGTTTCATTCCCATTTGACTGAAATATCATCAGTTTAGATAGCTTAAGGTTGTGTAACCTGATGTTAACTCCCTCCCAAGAAGTATTTTACTTATCATACCAAATGTCAGATTTACCAATTATGGCTTATCACGCTAATCTGTATCTAAATCGATCGACCTGTGTGCCTTGCTGCTGGGAACAGGTGGTTGTGGGAGCTTCATGTATGCGGGGTCGAAGAAGAGCAAGAAAGGCAAGGCCGAGCAAGAGGCTGAGGCGGAAGCCGGCGAGGCCAACGGTGGAGGGGGAGGTGAGGAAGGCGAGGAGGAGGATACCCCGCCGCCGCCGATGATGATGGCGATGCCCCGTGACGGGGAGGAGGAGCAGGAGCTGGCGTCGCCGGATGACACGGTGATGGGTGGCAGTGGCGGGTGGACGGGCATGATGCAGCAGATGGAGTCGCGGTCGTGCAACATTGACATTAACTCGGTCCGGGATTGAGTGAGTAGCGAGGATGGATGGATGTAGGGTGTGGCAGCTGAAGCCTGAATGTTGTTGTCTCTGGGATTAACTGCAGGATGTCTGTTTGTGGAGTTAGGTGTTGATGGATAGATATTTAGGGATAGGCGAGCGAAGCTGTAGTAAGTAGCCCCTGGTTGCACATGAGATGAGATGAGATGAGATGCATAAGGTAGACTAGGATTAGGTGAATCGCTTTGCCGCGCCGGCTTTCGCTGCTGCCGGTGGTGTCCGTAGCTTTCGTTTCTGGCCGTAATGCCTATTTGTTGGACGGAAATTTGCTGTTGTTTAGTTCTGGAATGTTTCCTGAATGTCCTAGTAAAACATTAAGCACACATGAATATGTTCTGTAGCATTCGCCAGGGGCAATTGATTCATTTTGTCTGCAAGTAAAACAGTGTCATATATAAGATCCATTCCGTCGCGGGTCCTGTTTAACCACGACACCAGTACCAGATGGCAAATTCTTGGCTATAAGATAACCTAGTGTCCTGTGTAGTAGAATAGGATACCGAAAGGACACGTACATGTACGTAACAGAATCAGAACAAAATTTCGCGAGTAGACAGCAAGGCCTCCGCCGTCCTCCGCCGCCGGTGGCTCCTCCCTCCCCCCCCCCCTTGCGCGCGTGGCCGCCGCCCCCCCCCCCCCCCCCCCCCCCCCGTGGTGGTGGCACGCGCCCGGTCGAGCTCCTCGCGCGGGTTCCTCCCTTCACTTCCCCCGCGCCGCCGCCGTCGGCTGAGGCCACCGGGCTCGTCCCGGTCGGCGCCGGCGGCGGGGCTGGTCCTTCCATGCGCTGTGAAGGTGGAGACGGGGCTCCTCCGGCATGGTGGCAGTGCAATTCGGGCGGCGGCGGCTCGGCTCCGGCCGAGAGGCAGCACGGTGGCGGCGGTGTGCTCGTGGTGCTGCGGGGCGGTGTGGCACGGCAGCACGATGGGCGGCGCAGGGCGGCGGTGGCGGCGCCCCTCGGCCCAGATCTTGGCCCTGTGGGGCCCATCTGGGTTGGGGCGGGCTGCATCGCCCTGCGAGGGGCCCGTTCTGCAGATGACAGCAGGTATGGCTCGTGCAGGGTGCAGCGGCGACGGCGGCCGGCTTGTTGCAGCGTGGCAGCAGACTTTACGGGGCCATCCAGGGCTGGGCCCGGCCGGACCCGATTGGGATTGGTGTGCCCTTGCGGGGGCTTTACGGGCCCGATGGGCTCGGCCGAACCTAACTGGGACTGGTATGTCATGCGGCTGCGTCCGGTCGACTACCGCCTTCGGCGGTGGAGGTAGTTCCCTCCCGCGTGGCCGTGGTACTGCTGTCCCCGCTTCTGGCTACTCATTGCAGTCGTCTTGCAGACCTCGTGATGGCAGCTTCGGTGAGACGACGATGGCGGTTTCGTGACCGTGGTGGCGCAAGTTGGTGGGTGGAGAGCCTGGTGGCTTCGAGGCTTCGTCTTCGTGGGGCTCCTGTGCAGCAGATCGTCCGGGGGTGTGGATTGGGGTTTTTCGGGAGAAATCCTTGTCAGCTCGCCTGACACCGACGCGGTGCCACCTGTGGGTGGCATCTCCCCTTCCTGAAGGGCGTCGTGGCTACCCGTAGTCCGCTTCCATCCGTGTGCCGGGGGAAACCCTAGGACCTATGGTCCGGGCAGCAGTGCTCTCCTTCCTGAAGGTGTTGCTTGGTACTCGACGATTCGACGCTAGGAGCGTGGTGGTACTTCTTCGGAGGGCGCAGCGGTCACGGGTCACCGTCGCTTAGTCGATCCGCCTATGTCTCCATTGTGTTTTTCTCTTCTTTCTTCTCTTTCCCTTGCTTTGGCTGTATGTTTGCTGCCGCCCCAGCATTGCGAGACTGTTGGTTGTATCGGGTTGTTGCTATATTTATATAGCGGGGCTACGGCCTATTTCGTCAGTAGACAGCAGAAACCGACTCCTGTTTGTAATTTCAAAAAAAAACCCGACTCATGTTCGTGTTGGGACCCGTTGGCGTATTCAGCTTCCAGTAGAATCCAATCGCATTGCTGCGCCATGTACAAGAGCGAACAGCCGAGTTCGATTGATTCTGAAGACAAATGCAAAACACGATGGCGGCGAGGAATCTTCAACGGCGGGAAAGAGCATACAAGCCGAGTACTTCTCCGGTGGCGATTGATCAGTGGACTCTCCCGACAGATGTACTGCTGAAATATTGGGCCATTTAACCCATTTAACAATTCTGAAAATCCCTAAGGCCCATGTTGTCATGGCATGTGGTGGGAGTTTAGTCCCATACCGCTAGTTTAGTAAGATGTGCATCAGCTTATATACTGAGACATTCTCCTACTAGTATGAGTTGGTGTGAGGTATTAGGAGAATGGCTGTGTACCACACGCGCGCTCCTCCTCCGCCGCCCGCCTGCCACGCCTCGCCTCGTCACGACGTGCCGCGGGTTGCGGGAATCTCGCCGAGCCGATGTATTCTTTTTGTCACGCAGGAATAAAATGTGAACGGTCATGAAACGTTTTTCCTTAATGGAAATGAATACGAAGTTGAAACGTCTGTCTTAAGTACGACCGTTTCCAGAATTCATTTGCCTTAACGGAATTGATTGCACGCGTTTCTGTTGGACCTCTCGCCTCCTGCGCTGCGTGTATAAAGGAGAGGTCGCTCCTCTCTTGCGAACACAGAACAGAATCATCTGCTCCACGCGCCGCTACCATCGTTCCTTTGCTGTCGCTGCCATCGCTGATCCCATCCCGTCCGCCGCGTACAAGGTCGACGGGAGAGCAGGCCTCCGAAACCCCGCCTCTCCGTTTCCTGTACGGGAGAGGGGCGATTAGGTTTTTGGGGAGCGTCTCCTACGCGACTGCTCGCCAATCTTCGTCCCCTACGTCGTCTACTTCCTCTTCGTCCACTACATCTGCGTCGCCTTCATCATCATCATGACCAACGAGGACGCCACTGCTGCTGCGGCCGCCAATGCTGCTGCTGCGGCCGCCGCCGCCCAAGAGACTGCCAACGCTGCTGCTGCCGCTGCCGCCGCAGCCTCCGCTGCTGCCACGGCCAACTGGCCTACTGGAGGGTATAACATGTTTATCCCTCTCCTGTTTATTTCCATGTTTGCAGTACTAGTCATATGCGTAGATGTTTCTACTATTTGTCTAGTACGTAGTTTCATCATGAAGTTTCAGTATGTCATTAGCACTGTGTATGCCATGTTCATGATTTATTCTTGGATTAATTTAATCGAACAATTGCCTATATTCTCAACAATCCAAAAACCTAATATGTGTAGGCAATTTTCGGTCAATGGTTTTGCTGCTGCACTGAAACCAGCCCCGTTTACGGGGACATATTTTAAGCGTTGGCAAACCAAAACCACCTTATGGCTCACTGCAATGAACGTGTTCTGGGTCGCCGGTGTTACTCCCAATGGAACGATTGCTCCTGAACAGGAGAAGGCGTTCAGGGATGCCACCGTCGTCTTTGTTGGAGCCATTCTGAGCGTGATCGGAGATAAGTTGGTTGATGCATATTTACATGTGCGGGTTGCCAAGGACTTGTGGGAGGCGCTCGAATCTAAATTCGGCGCAACTGATGCTGGAAGCGAGATGTACACTATAGAGCAGTTCCATGATTACAAGATGGTTGAAAACCGTTCTGTATTGGAACAAGCTCATGAGATACAGTGCATCGCTAAGGAGCTTGAGCTTCTGAAGTGTGTGTTACCGGGCAAGTTTGTCGCGGGATGCATAATCGCTAAGCTGCCCAATTCCTGGAGGAACTTTGCTACTACTCTGAAACATCAGAGGCGTGAATTCTCAGTGGAGGATGTCATCGGCCATCTGAGTGTGGAGCAGAACTCGAGAGCAAAGGACTCAAACGGAAAAGGGAACGAGGGATCTTCTGTCGCCAATTTTGTACAGAAGAACTCCAACCACCACAAGCCCAAGGGAAGACCTAGTGTCCAACAGAATACCGACTTCAAGAAGAAGGGTAAGAAGCCCTTCAACAAGGATAAGAAGAAGGGAGCCTGCTTCACATGTGGTTCAGAGGAACATTGGGCTCCCAAGTGCCCAAAGAAGTTCAAGAAACCAGGACAGGACTCCAAGTCTGCCAACATGGTTGTGAGCAACAATGAGAATGGTGCATCCGGGTACGGTAATTTGTTTACTGTATTTTCAGTTTTTCAGTC
Source organism: Poa pratensis (assembly GCA_947311845.1). Taxonomy (NCBI): domain Eukaryota; kingdom Viridiplantae; phylum Streptophyta; class Magnoliopsida; order Poales; family Poaceae; genus Poa; species Poa pratensis. The sequence continues at coordinate 50,926,474 of CAMZMU010000068.1, read as the reverse complement.
TAACGATTGGTGGATTGACACGGGTGCAAATATACATGTATGTGCTGACATCTCATTGTTTTCTTCTTATCAGGTCACAGGGAACGGATCCGTACTGATGGGGAATGGCGCAAGTGCTTCTGTTCTTGGTGTTGGCACGGTCGATCTGAAGTTTACTTCGGGAAGGATCGTGCAGCTCAAGAACGTGCAGCATGTCCCCGCCATCAAGAAGAATCTCGTTAGTGGCTCCCTTCTATGTAGAGAAGGGTTTAAGTTGGTATTTGAGTCTAATAAAGTAGTTATTACGAAATATGGACTATTTGTTGGAAAAGGTTATGAATGCGGAGGCTTGTTCCGCTTTTCCCTCGCTGATTTTTGTAATAAAGTCGTGAACAATATTCATTCGAATGTTAATGAAACAGAAGTTTGGCATTCACGTCTTTGTCACATTGGTTTCGGTTGTATGACGCGGTTAGCAAAATTGAATTTAATCCCGAATTTCACTTTAGCCAAAGGTTCTAAGTGCCTTTCGTGTGTGCAAGCAAAACAACCTCGCAAGCCCCATAAAGCTGCGACGGAGAGACACTTGGCACCGTTAGAACTCATACATTCTGATCTTTGTGAGATGAATGGCGTGCTGACTAAAGGTGGAAAAAGATATTTCATGACACTCATAGATGATTCCACTAGATTTTGCTATATATATATATGTTAAGCACTAAAGATGAGGCTCTACACTACTTTAAAATCTATAAGGCAGAAGTTGAGAATCAACTTGAAAAGAAAATTAAACGAGTCCGGTCAGATCGTGGTGGAGAGTACTTCTCACATGAGTTTGATTCTTTCTGTGCGGAACACGGCATTATTCATGAGAGGACGCCTCCCTATTCACCCCAGTCAAATGGGGTTGCTGAACGGAAAAACCGTACTCTAACAGATTTGGTTAACGCCATGTTAGATACATCGGGTTTATCCAAGGCATGGTGGGGGGAGGCTGTATTGACATCATGTCATGTCCTGAATAAAGTTCCGACAAAAGACAGTGAGATCACTCCCTATGAAAAATGGGAGAAGAGAAAAACGACACTCTCATACTTGCGTACTTGGGGATGCTTGGCGAAAGTCAATGTGCCGATCCCCAAAAAGCGTAAGCTTGGACCAAAGACCGTGGACTGTGTTAATTTGGGCTACGCTAAGAACAGCGTCGGCTATAGATTTCTAGTAGTGAAATCCGAGGTACCTGACGTGAAGGTCGGTACAATTATGGAGTCTAAAGATGCTACATTCTTTGAGGATATTTTTCCTATGAGAGATATGCAAAGCACTTCTAGACAGGAATCTAATGAGACTCCTGAACCTGTCATTCCGATGGAATATTATGAACAAACACATGATGAAAATCCTGAGGAGGATGATGAGGAAACCCTTGGTAGGGGCAAGAGACAGAGGACTGCAAAGTCCTTTGGTGATGATTTCCTTGTATACCTCGTGGATGATACTCCCACTTCTATCTCAGAGGCTTATGCGTCTCCGGATGCTGATTACTGGAAAGAAGCGGTTCGTAGCGAGATGGACTCCATCATGGCTAACGGAACATGGGAAATTACTGAACGTCCCTATGGCTGTAAACCATTGGGATGTAAGTGGGTGTTCAAAAAGAAGCTTAGGCCCGATGGTACAATTGAAAAGTACAAGGCTAGACTTGTGGCCAAGGGTTATTCCCAGAAAGAAGAGGAAGATTTCTTCGATACTTATTCACCTGTGGCCAGACTGACCACCATACGAGTATTACTCTCTTTGGCAGCCTCGCATGGTCTTCTCGTCCACCAGATGGATGTTAAGACGGCTTTCCTGAACGGAGAGCTAGACGAGGAAATCTACATGCAACAGCCAGATGGCTTTGTATTAGATGGTCAGGAAGGAAAGGTGTGTAAGTTACTGAAATCATTATATGGCCTGAAACAAGCACCTAAGCAATGGCATGAGAAGTTCAATACAACTTTAACCTCTGCTGGTTTTGTTGTTAATGAAGCTGACAAATGTGTATATTATCGCCATGGTGGGGGCGAAGGAGTTATACTGTGCTTGTATGTTGATGACATACTGATATTTGGGACCAACCTCAAAGTCATTGAGGAGGTTAAATCTTTTCTGTCTCAGAACTTTGAGATGAAAGACCTTGGTGTGGCTGATGTTATTTTGAACATCAAGCTATTGAGAGATAATGAGGGTGGGATTACTCTGTTGCAATCTCATTACGTTGAGAAGATTTTGAGTCGTTTTGGATATTCGGACTGCAAAACTTCTCCAACACCATATGATCCTAGTGTGCAAATTCGAAAATTCAAAGGCACAGCTAAGGATCAGTTGAGGTACTCTCAAGTCATTGGTTCACTCATGTACTTAGCAAGCGCTACAAGGCCTGACATCATGTTTGCTGTGTGCAAACTGAGCCGGTTTGTTTCCAATCCGGGTGATGTTCATTGGCATGCTGTCGAAAGAATTATGCGCTATCTGAAAGGTACTGAGAACTACGGACTTCACTATTCTGGAAGCCCGTCAGTGCTTGAGGGGTATTGTGATGCGAATTGGATCTCTGATGCTGATGAGATGAAAGCCACAACGGGTTATGTGTTTACCCTTGGAGGTGGTGCTGTTTCCTGGAAGTCTTGCAAGCAAACGATCCTGACGAGATCGACAATGGAAGCAGAATTAACAGCATTGGACACATCTGGTGTCGAAGCAGGATGGCTTCGAGATCTGTTGATGGACTTGCCTGTGGTTGAAAAGCCAGTTCCGGCTATCCTTATGAACTGTGACAATCAGACAGTGATTACCAAGGTCAAGAGTTCAAAGGACAACATGCAGTCCAACAAACATATAAGAATGAGATTAAAAGCTGTCAGACATTTGAGAAACTCCGGAGTAATAGCGCTGGATTATATCCAGTCGGCTAAGAATCTGGCAGATCCCTTTACTAAAGGGCTATCACGTGTTGTGATAGAAAATGCATCGAGGGAGATAGGGATGAAACCCACATGAGCTGCCATGGTAGTAACCCAACCTATGTGATCGGAGATCCCGTGAAGTAGGACCTGGGAAAACAAGCTGATGGTTAACTGAGGAGAGTACTTTTACTAACCTACTCCGTTGGAGATGCAATACTCTCGGTAACTGTATGGCAGGTTGACATGTCTTAATGTGTTCCAAAGCTTTGCATAAGCAAGACGCTATCCTACAGAGCGATCTTTGGAGGAACACACCTATATGAACCTGACTGCTGGTCACAGTCTATGAGATTAGGGTGATCTCTAGTAAGTTCATGAAAAGGCCAGGAGTGACTAATATGCTCCACCCGAGGGGTCAGCCTAGTACTGGTAAGACATTCAGTGAAACTACTTTACGCCAAACTGACAATTCAAGGCCTAGTCCATTGTCAGTTGTGAAGGAGTGTAGCTGATTGCTCTAGGTGGATGTTCAACCTTAACGGGTCTCCACTGAAAATACTGGTATATCAAAACAGTGTTTGGAACAGATGACAACATCATGGGTCTTTGGGATCTGGTGGGGGATTGCTGAAATATTGGGCCATTTAGCCCATTTAACAATTCTGAAAATCCCTAAGGCCCATGTTGTCATGGCATGTGGTGGGAGTTTAGTCCCATACCGCTAGTTTAGTGAGATGTGCATCAGCTTATATACTGAGACATTCTCCTACTAGTATGAGTTGGTGTGAGGTATTAGGAGAATGGCTGTGTACCACACGCGCGCTCCTCCTCCTCCGCCGCCCGCCTCGTCACGACGCGCCGCGGGTTGCGGGAATCTCGCCGAGCCGATGTATTCTTTTTGTCACGCAGGAATAAAATGTGAACGGTCATGAAACGTTTTTCCTTAATGGAAATGAATACGAAGTTGAAACGTCTGTCTTAAGTGCTCTTAAGTACGACCGTTTCCAGAATTCATTTGCCTTAACGGAATTGATTGCACGCGTTTCTGTTGGACCTCTCGCCTCCTGCGCTGCGTGTATAAAGGAGAGGTCGCTCCTCTCTTGCGAACACAGAACAGAATCATCTGCTCCACGCGCCGCTACCATCGTTCCTTTGCTGTCGCTGCCATCGCTGATCCCATCCCGTCCGCCGCGTACAAGGTCGACGGGAGAGCAGGCCTCCGAAACCCCGCCTCTCCGTTTCCTGTACGGGAGAGGGGCGATTAGGTTTTTGGGGAGCGTCTCCTACGCGACTGCTCGCCAATCTTCGTCCCCTACGTCGTCTACTTCCTCTTCGTCCACTACATCTGCGTCGCCTTCATCATCATCATGACCAACGAGGACGCCACTGCTGCTGCTGCGGCCGCCGCCGCCCAAGAGACTGCCAACGCTGCTGCTGCCGCTGCCGCCGCAGCCTCCGCTGCTGCCACGGCCAACTGGCCTACTGAGGGTATAACATGTTTATCCCTCTCCTGTTTATTTCCATGTTTGCAGTACTAGTCATATGCGTAGATGTTTCTACTATTTGTCTAGTACGTAGTTTCATCATGAAGTTTCAGTATGTCATTAGCACTGTGTATGCCATGTTCATGATTTATTCTTGGATTAATTTAATCGAACAATTGCCTATATTCTCAACATGTACTACTCGAAATCATCGCACGCTCCGAATACTGTACCCTCGTCTGCTGCGCCGCCTCCTGCAAGCTCCTCCGCCGTGACATCCTCAGTCCACCATTCATCCACCGCGTCACCCAACAAGGAGGAATCATACCCCCTTGCATCCTCGCCTGTCTCAACGACAACCATGGTGACAAGGCCCATATGCGGTCACCACTCTCTTTGCTCCACCCGGACACGCCCGCAGCTGCGGCGTGCTTGAATGACCATATGTCTCCTTACTTGTCAAGCAATATGGCTGACCTCATTGGCGAGCATATTCCGGTGACATCCCGTGGCGGACTCGTCCTCTTCCGCCGTCGCCACTACAAAAGAAATCTCCCCAACTTATGCGTCTTGGACACCATCACCGGGCACCGTACCTTCCTCTCTAACCCGCCAGGGGTAAGCCTGAAAAAGACCTCATGCTTTGATAGGTTTCTCTTGCTCACCGCCGAGGATGGCATCGGCTGCTCCTTCCTTTTATTCGTCCCTTATCGCGTCAACATGCACGGCAGCAACAATACAAGCACCATTAAAGTTCAGGCCACCACATGGTCGTGTGGCGCCTGGGAACGTGCTGTCACGAGCAATACCAGAACTGGCTTCTTTTCACAGCACTGTTATTATGCAACACGCGACAACACCGTCATCCTCCAAGGCGGTGTCATCCACTGGCTGGTGCTCTTCTTTGGCAAGATAATTACCTACAACGTCTGTACAAGGGAGCAAGGATTGATAAAGCTCCCCTGTAAATCCAAAGGAGAGTACCACTTGGGGTCATCCTACTCACATGACGGGCTTAAGCTACTGAGACTGCTGGTTGTTTACGGGTTCAAGATATCAGTGTGGAATCAACTACCGGGCGGAGATTGGGCATCGGAGGCCGTGGTGATTGATATCGAGGAGAAGCTTCGATCACTTGATCCAGACATCCCTCGGGTTCAATATGTGGATACTGGTTTCAAGTGCTCTCGTGAGGGCAGCAACGTTGTGTTGCTGTATATAAAAATATATTCTCCTACATTGCCGAGAGGTCTTCGAACTTTGCTAATCATTCTTGACATGGAGATGAAATACATGCGCATTCAAGATTACTCAACTTCATGGTCTGTGCTCTTGGAGGTCGATCTGCCTTCTCGCTTATGAGCCATGGAAATCTTTCCTTTGCTAGATAGTAGTAGGTCCTAGTTAGTTATCTTATTAAGCTTCACATGGTATATGCACTGCGTGAAATGCAACAGTGCGGTTAACCTATTTGTATTGTTTCGGAGAGTATGTTCCCAATTAGCTCAGCAACCGACTCCAGTGAGGGAGGGACGATGACAGCGGCGCGCCTTCGGCTCATTCTAGTGCTTGTAATCGTCGCTAGGTGATCTACTGGATGTAATTTTTGTTACTTTTTGCATTCTTTGTACTACCTTGACAATTGATAAATAAGATTGGAAGTTTTTTAGCAAAAAAAAAGTTATGTTCGTTTTTTAGAATGCTGGCTTTTCATCTAACAGTAATTACGTGGATGCAAATGTAGCTATATGCATTATGTTATGAGAAGTGGGATTAGACGATTGCATATTTGTTGATATCCTACAGATTTTTTGTGTGTAATCGGTAACTTGCTTATGCATAATTCAGTTGACCAATAATAATAACTTACTGGTATCCGTAGAGGTTGCAAATCCATTCAATATACCCATTGTACAGATTGATAAATTAATACAGGTATCAGTAGAGTATGGTGGTCTGCACTGGTGACAGCTGGAAGATGGTGTACCTTGTGGTGAGTTCGTGGTTGGAGGCTAACGGTTCTGTTTTTCTACTTCGACGTTGTCGTGCGGGGTGCCAGTACTAAAATTCGATAACGTGTCCGAGGTCGTGCTGCCCCGGTCTGATTCTTTCAACGACAATGGTTTGTCCTATGACAAACTACTTTGGAGGTCCGAAAAGTTGATTATCAACGATGGGGCCGCATCGAAATCGGGTGAAGAGGTGATCTGTCTACTTTTTCTTTGGTGGCTGCTACGGTGGTGCCGAAGAATATAGATAGGCGTTGGTTTGTCATATAGATTTATCCTATCTTTTCAAATGTGTAAGATCGGTGTATACGTATTTTGTATCTCGTTTTTTATTTATCAATGAGAATCGTCTTACCATGCAAAAAAAAAGAGTATTAGATTTGCGTGTCCATGGACCGATTGATGGATCCCTCCATGGTTAATTAGCGGGCCATTAGTAAACACATATGCATCTAATTACCATGCGCACAACAGCCCAAGCCCACAGGCCACGACCGGTCTGGTACTGACGACGGTACTATTAATTGACGACTTGATGCGATCGATCCATCGCAGAATCGTTTTGCCCGCCGTTCGACTCCATCTTCGATAGATGGCCGCCGCCGCCGCCTGTGCTATGGCTTCGTCTGTGGAGAGTCGGCTTCACAATTGCAGAACATTTTCGCCTCTCGATCCGGTCTGACTGTTTTTGCACGGCTCACGCATCTAAATATCGCCCTAAGGTAATAGAGGTATTAATTTTCTTGGGGTCAGCCGCAAATTAATTACATGATTATTTTGTGCCGACCACAATATTCATAGACCAAGAAGAGAAAGACGCCACAAACACATAACTATTTCAAGCTATACAAATCCATCGTGGATCAAAGTAGCTGTAAATTACAATTTTTCTTAGATTATTACTGACCTTTATGTTGGGCGTAGTAGGCTTAGATCTGCACTTAAACTAGTATACTGTTCTTGTTTGATATAGATGGCATTCTTTCATGTTTCATGCTCAGATCCAGGTTCCACCCTGTTGATTGGTTCATACATGACACACACTTGTTCTTGTTGTAGTTCCACGGCTGCTGTATTTCTACATATAGCACAATAGGAGCATCTGCAGCTACTGGTATGCAGATTGTGGAGGAGCGCCCTTGCATCCCTGCTTGCCATCGCATGATTGGGTCAAGATCTTTAGTTTCTGCATTTAGAAGGGCGCTTAGTACCAGATCTCGCTTTGCAAGCTGTGTGCAAACTGCATCGGCAGGTCCAGTTATTTCATCTAAAAATACAAGAGGCTTGTTGTGAGGGAGGTGTCCAAGGACGCCCCATTGATTTCAGAGGTAAGCTAAATTTTGTTGTTTATGTAATCAAGAGATGACAGTATGATAGATGGTTGTGCCTGTACTAAGGGTTAATGTATTGGCCTTGTTTGTTCTTTCCATTTTGGTACCTGCGATAAGTATTATGTAGTATACTATATTGCTACAGTTGAGCTTATGTGATCATAATTTAATTATCCCGTGTCTATGCAATATTATGAAATGATTTAGGTGAAAATGTGTACTGCGCTTTTCCATTGGCAATACTATAATTTTATCATCTAAAACGTCCTTTTCCTCCCTCTAGAGCTGAAGTTGAAATAATATTGCTTCAACTAATGTGGCCTCTAGGGAATTGAAGTTAACATGGATCTCACACGACGTCGTGTGAATTCAGAATCATGCATAAGAGAATATGAGAATAGAATCATGAGATATTTCAAATAACATCTTCCTATGATCTAAACACAAATACCTAAAGGTAATGCCGCTAGGAAGAAAAAGAAAGCATATCTTGAAGATTATAACATGCTAGTCAAACATATCTTTTTGTAATGTCATATACATGCCACTCTGAATTAAGTTTTTGCTTCAGCTGGGTCCAAATATTCTATCAAAGAAAACAATGTAGACTAATAGATTTATGGACAATTGGACACAAGCTTTCAGTGAAGCAGATCAACGCTTTCCCTTCATAATATTGCAGGCCAAAGTCACTAAATTTGCATAAGTATTTCGCCAAATATCCTTTTTTTGGGAATTGAATCCCCGTATCTTTGTAAATTTTGTATGATGTACCAATATGGTATTTTTGTTCCGCCATGATTAATTAATGAACTCGGGAAGAATGTTATGTGCATAAAGTTATACCTTAATTAAAATTTACGAACATGCCATGCTTTCTAACTAAAATTGTGATTAGAACACTTCAGAGAGTCTGAACCTGTCTATCGCCATTGCATACTTTATATGCAAGACAAAATAAGCTGGTTTACTTCTCTGTTGTTCTTTTTTGAAGTATACAAAATTGATTCCCAAAAAGGTATATAACCTTGATGATACCCCTTTCGGTGTGGCCCTACAGCCCATACAAGCTACATCATTAAAAAGCAAATGTGTGAACCTACACATTAAGTTTAGTAACCTTTCTTCTTGGATTCTCTTAGGGGTATTCCGCATGTCAATTTGATTTCTGTTGTGTATTCGTTTTGTTTGGATGACATCTCAAGCAGTAACACAAATAATCAATTTGTAATTAGTTTACCTAATCTGCTTCTGATATGAATTTAATCTACTCGTGTTAGTTACCTGACATTGTTAGCATAATGTGTCTCTGACATAGTGAACTGTTTAATAGAAGGTGTTGCTAACTTGAATATTCCAGATGGAGTGATTCTATTCCGAATAAAAATCGGTCCATTTGGAATATTTGGGTTTGCACTAGATTCCAGTAAATAGGTCACAATGTTAGCTAAGCCATATTGTGCTGCCAACATCATCAAACTGACATGAGTTAATGAAATTCATATTAGCACCAGACTGTGTAAATGAATTATAAATTGATAGTATGTGTTAGTGTTTGAGATATAATCTAAAGAAAATGAATATAAAACAGAAATTAAATTGATATGCATAATACACCTTAGAAAAAATAATGAAGGTAGATAACTAACCTTAATGAGTAGCTTCACACATTTTCTTTTTGATAATGCAGTTGGTATGGCCTTTACGGCTATACCCAAAGGGGTATCATCAAGGTTATATAACTTATTTGGCTACAGAAAGTGAATGAATAATTTCATATACTTAATAAAGAACAGTAGAGAAGAAAAACCACTATATTTTGTGTTACGTATAAAGGGCAGATGACTGGCCTAGGTGTCCTCTGCAAGTGATCGAGAGAATAGACAGTGCATACCGTAGTCAGGTACATGGTATCTTGTGTGCGCTTGCTTATTAGAGGTTTCCATAGCAGTGGAGAAGATAGTACTCGCGGTCAAAAAAACACTGTATTTAAATTCTAATCTTGCATTGCTTTGGTCACGCTATAGACTTCTATCAGATTCTGCTGAGAATATGCTATGAAAATTGGTTCATCTGCCAATTGTTGTTGCAGCAGCTGGATTGGCAACTGCTAGCGGTGGATGAGTTCATGATGGTTTTCACTAAGCCAACCTTTTCATATTTTTATCCAAGTTACATTTTGACTCATGTCTACTAACTTAGGTGAACCAAACCTTGTTGTACGTGAATCTTCTTTAGTTGCTAAACTATTAGAAGAAGGTGAAACCCTTTTTGTTTGTTTAGCCCTGTCAATTATCGATTAAGTTGTCTTCAATTCAGTTGCCTGATCAACTTTCTTGTTTCCCTCTTCTAGGCACTTGAACCGTTATATATAATGTTTCTAATTCCTGATAGACAAATGTATTCACGTAGTCAAAAAAACACACATATAAGAAGTAAAAGAAAGCACACAAATAAGAAGGAATATGTATTTATCTATACTACTATTAAAAGAACAAACTTGTGTTGTGCTATGTTGATACATTAAATTTGATCCGTTCATGTTAATCAACGGTAGAGATGAAATTCTGAAACGTTATGTTCCCCTGCAGCCCTGCGCTCCAGCACCGCCGCTAGCTTGCATCTTCCCCGTCGCCCAACGTCCCAGAGTAGCCGCCCGCATTGTCCCTCGCAGTCGGGCGTCACAGCCGCCGGATCGACCCCATCCCGTCCAAGCTTCCTCTACCATCACCGAATCTCGCTGCTCCTTGTCCGCAGAGGCCCTCAATCCCCACGGCGCCCCTTTCCTCACCATGGCGGTCCTCTTCCGGCGTGCTCCTCTGAACTTATGCTGGCCTGCTGGGCATAGGTCTGAACTTTCTAGAAGCATCGCTCTGTATTGCCCCGTGAGAAGCAGCGGTGGCGTGCGCACGCGGTGCTAGCTAGCTAGCTTTTTTCTCCCATTGTTCCTGATTGTTCTGACGCTGTTGGATTTTTTGTTCTCTTATTCTGTTCATGTTAGCTGCAATTTTAGTTTGCTTTTCACGTTGCATACCAATCTATAACAAGCCTCGCACAGGGTTATATCTTGACAGTAACCTCCTCTATTGAAAAAGGGAACAAGCACAAACACATGAAATTTAATTACTATTGAGCATGGCAATTACTAACTTGGTAATGTGCTAATTTTCAGAAAAAGAAGGAGAATTCAGAACTAATCTTCTGCCTATTGTGTTGAGAGAGATTTGCTATATTTGTATGTAAATTGTTGTATTGCTTTCTAAAAGAAGTGAAAACACATATCTGTTACTATTAGTGTAGCAGTTTGTACATGTATATGCTACAAAATCTTTATTATCTTTCTTGTTTCTTGTCAAACTCAACCATTGCAGTATTTTCTCAGCAACATAGTAGTTAAATCAGCATTAATGTTAACTCATGGCTTTCTGGAACTATATAGTTACTTATATATCAAGTTGTGCTATCTTCTTGAATATTACTTCACTAGCAAAGAATTATATGATGGGTGCTTTTATGATTTTCCTTGTGTTGTATTTTGATTTCCTGAGGAAGAGTGCTTTTATAGGTCGTCACATGAGTCTGGCCACCGCCTCTGCCGCTCCTCTACACGTCGACACCGTGCTGCCGCTGCATTTGTGGATGTGGCAGTGGGTCGTGATTGTGGATGTGCGTTATGCGACTTCGAGCTTTGTGGCGGATGTAACAGTCAACTATGAGGGGAGGGGTCTCCCTGCAAGCTGCCACACCCGGACTTCGTTGTTCATGACTTCCTGACGAGATCCAACCCCGAGCTATAAATGAAGGATTCCTCCATTCAGTATTGATTTATTCTTGTAAATAAGGATAAGATACAAGAACACAACAAAGCTGAAGAGTTTGTGTTCTCTACCTTCTATGCACAAGCTTTTAATAAATTTCATGATAGGGCTAATTCATGTGTTAAATTATTATAATCAAGACGAGGCCAAGGGAACACTTATATGCATGGTTACATAGAACAGGCCAACAGTCAGTGTCACGTGTTCAAGGCATTTGAACTATGGAACATAATCCGTTTCATTTTTTCTCTTTGATCAGTTAATTTTGTGTTTAGGTGTTGCCGCATAACCAAGGTTTATTAGCTAGCTTATCTCAAAGATTTCTCAAGTATAGGGGCAGGTGGAGGATAATAAATATGTAATTCATTCCCTATTATTGCAGCTGCATTACTAAAGCTTTCAATTTCAATATTATATCTGGTTGTAAGATAGCTTAGTATATTAACTATTCTACAAGATTTTTTCATTTGGTTTGACACTTCTTTGTTCCCTGGTTAGGTTGCACGAAACTCAAACTTGTGAATTGGAGACTAGAAATGTTGATTTTACTAAAGCATTATGCAGTCCTGTCGGATCTCCTTATCTATGCCAGAAATTTTTGGGAAGTAAAGGTCTTGAGGGGTAAACTCAAGGTGTCAATTGTATACCAGATTATGAGAACAAATTCTGGGTACATGCTCATTTGTCCTGATTTTTTATGTACTATTCGACATTTTTACCTCTCAATATTAGTGTAGCCAGGCTCGACTGCGGTGATTTGCCTCCCGAGCTACATGTAGCCCGAAATTTTGAAAATTCAAAATATGCAGTTTTATGTTTCCAAAAATTGTGAAAATAATTCTACACTTAGATGAAGATTTCTACCATGTGCAAAAATAAATTTGAAACATTCTGTATTTTATGCGGTGTACAAATAAAAAAATCTGAATCTGGGATAATGAACAGTTACAGATTCAAAATCTCTCAAAATTGTCAGGATTTGTCATTTTCGTGCAGGCCGGAATACAACTTATTTCGAGTTGAAAATTCACATGGATGGAAAGCTTTTAGTGTTCATGAATTAATATTAGTCGATTGGTGTTGACGCGAATTAAACACACATATATCAGCATTCAGAAATTTATATTAGTTGATTGGCATTGGCTACAAAAAAGCTGAACTGCTTTCTATAAAATAATCAAATTGTCTGCTTTCCCCCTTCTGTTTTAACCCCTAGACAAGTATATCATGCCTTTGCATGGTTTAAAAAGGCTTTCGTAAATAATTTAAAATTGGTTCAACAAAACTTTGTATACACATATTTTTTGGTGCATTTGTGGAGACGTGCGTGGCACGTGCACCTTTACTAGTGTATTCCAAAAAACACAAAACCAAAAGATAGAAAAATGAAACAGAAAAACCAAAAAATAGAAAAGGGATGCATTACTTAGAAAAAATAGAATAAATAATCAACAACGGAAAAGGGACATGGAAAATGAAACAAAAGAAACGGAAAAGGAAAAAACCAGCATCTGGGTCGGCCCATGGGAAGTCGTGCGATGGTTCAACTCGTTATAAGTCCTACAAGATACAAGTATAATTTAATTATTTCTATTAAAGTAATATCACATATCCGGATCCATTTAGGATACATGGTCCTCACTCTGTTCGGAATTAACCTGCGTTTTGAGTTTGGTCAAGTTTTTTTTTAATGTGTGACCAAACATATAGAGAAAAATATCAGTATCTATAACACAAATGTATATAATACCCAAATACATTTTATGATAATTTTAATGTTATCTATTTCGTGTTATAGATAGTGATATTTTCTCATGTATGCTTAGTCAAACTTTATAAAGTTTGACTAAAACATAAAGCAAGGTAATTCCAGATTGAGGGAGTACTTGTAAATGTAATACGAGAATTCAGCTTGTCAACCATGTCGTAACGAATTAACAACACGTGCATACAAGTAACCAAATATAAACCCAATGCACACATAAGAAGGTCGCCCACCTTATAGAACCTCTGCCATCTTCTCTAGCCTGTCAGGTTTGTTTGGTCAGCAACTCAGCATCGCCAAGCCGATGCGCCAATGATAGCACGGTCCTGCCATCCAAGTACGAGGCACCCTTTGTCCTCGTTAAGCCGGTATCCATCACCGGCGCCGTAGAGTCCCAAGAGAACCTGGCTCTGGCCGACGGCGGCCGGGCTGAGCGGCACGGCTTCAAATCCACGGTCCTCCATGATGCGGCGCCACCGGTCCAGCCGCTCATGTCGCGCAACCCGCTCAGCACCCTCGCACGCCACCACGTTGTGGATCTCTGGTGCCAGCAGGCACTGCTCTACCTTCATCCGTGGCGCCGAATCCACCGGGAACGTCGCGTCGAGCGAGTCAAAGATCGCTGAGTAGTAGTGCAGCGCCTCCAAGAACCTACAGACAAATTCAGGGATCAATTATCTAAAAAAACTGTGTCTTTTAAATTTAACATTTATCTATGCACTGTAATCATGTCACATGTTTCTTATTCTCACACCCTATACATGGCTAATCAAGAACAAGCAAATTAATATAAAAAGATCTTTCAAGAAAATTAAAGAGGAATTTAATTTTGTGCGTACCTGCCCAAGAAGTATGGACCGTTGTGTCCGGCCTCCTGTTCGACGAGCGTCATAATTTTGGGCGCCTGGTCGCGGATGATCGATAGCAACGAGCCGAGGTGCGCCCCGGGGACACGATGGAGGCGGTTCACGGCGTTCACGGCCAGCGCCTCACCAACGCGCCGCTGCAGGGCGGCGGGGCGTAGCTGCTCCAGCTTGTCCGCCACGGCGGCGTGGAACTCGAACGGCACTCGCAGCGACGTGGCAAGGGAAGTGAGGTGTCGTCCGGTCTCCCTCACTGCAGTTGCCGGGTGGCCCACCCCCGTGAGCCTCAGCGTGGGTGGGCCACCTGGACGCGCCGCGAGCGCTTGGAGGAATGCCGGCCACTGGTAGCCCTGGAGGATGTCGAGGTCGACGACGTGGACACGATCCTCGCCGTGGAAGGCCTCGAAAATTGCCTGGTTAGCAGTGAAGTGGGCAAACTTGATGTAAGGGCACGCCTGGTAGAGGATCTGGTAGATCTTCAGGGTGTCTGGCGATGGCGGGAAAGGGTAGGGGGTACCCGCCCCGCGTGGGGAGACGGTGGTGGTGGAGGAGAGGCGAGCTGCGAGAGCGTCGGCGAAGTAGGAGGCGACGCGCTGCATGGAGTCACCGAGTGGGGAGGCGATGCCGCGGAGAAGATGGAGGTGTCGGAGCGCGGAGGGCTGGTCGCCCTTGGACACGAAGTCGGCGCACGCCAGTAGCAGGTGCACTAGCTGAAGACCGCTATCCTGTTCCTGCATGGAACTGGATTGTGAGGGAACGTACTGCTAGCAAGGGAGTACTTACATTTACTCAAAATTTGCTTGGAAAAAGTTTGGTTGCAAGACTAGTGCAAACATCTATTGTGTTGGTGGCACTTATGCTAACAACATTCATATGGCATCTACGTGAATCGTGATGTATCTGTTCCATGAAGGCAGAACTAATTCTGTAGAATTATCGGTAAGATGTCAAAGTTGGGTAGTGTACAGTAATGCTAATTTTAAGGAGGGAAGTACGGAGTAATAGTATCAAACTGGAGTATCGCTCGTTTATATAGATTAGGTGCTGGCCTGTCGGTGCTTAACATCTTCTGATACGCAAAGTATGAAATAACCTAAGTTTGTTTAGAAATGCAGCCTAGCTTTTGATACACAATGCTTCTACCATCAAGATTTGGAAATTGTAACTCAGAATAAAAAAATAATATATCCCAAGCTTGACTTTCAAGTCGATAAACTTGATTGTATGTATATACCAAAATTATTTAACTTTCAAATGGATTTGTGCTTCTAAGCTAAAAAATACTTCTACAATAAAAAACTTTCTACTTAATTTCTTACTATCAAATAAATATTAGTATTAGTTTGTTCCTAAGTGTCAGAACGTATGTTTTCATTTATCATCTAATAGTTTTGTTTCGAGGCTAACTGAATTTGGGGCATTTCAACAAAATCTATGTACTAAGACCTTATGAATGGCCATTTATAGGGTATGTCAGCTTGATTTACCGGTCTAACAACCAATATATAGGCCGATAGTATTGTATAACTATACATTAACTCTATTTTTTCCTTTTTGTTGATTCAAAAGTAAGGAATGAAGGTAACATTCTGTCCAATACTCCAATGTTATTTTTTCATAGCATATTTAAAAAAGTTAGTGACGGAACTTGGGATGTACAAATAAATTATTCGATAAATAGGGACCGATAAAATTGATTAACCGGTCGATAAATGATTAATCTCTAATCTGAACCCAACGAGCAATAAATGGTAAGTGATATCTTGAACATTGTCTAGTACACAACAGGATATCGAGTTACTATATGCTAGTTATGTTCAGATGGTTTATTTTCTTTTCGACCTTATGGGATACTTGATTTGTAGTCATCTCGAATGTTGAAGTTTGTAATAAAACTTGTTGTGGCATCAATTGATCAGATGGTAAGTAGCTAGGTATTAACCAAACTAGACACAAGATTAGAAAATTTAACGGCCCCTTGTATGAAAGTATTTTTTGAAGTATATTGATATAATACCATGTATTTAAGAAACTGAATTATTAAATACTTCGACTTGTTTGGATGCAATGAATAATGCGGTTTCAAAACTGAAGTGTTCCCTCAAAACTGCATTTTTTGTCTTTTTGAAAACTTTTGGCTTGACCTCTTCTTTTTCTAAACCAAGAAACTGAAGTATATATTCATCTACCAGGCACTCAAATATTTCGTTTTTGATCATGTGGTTTTGACACAAGTGAGCTCCCAAACTAAGCCTAAGACTTTACATTCTACCAGTAGAAAGCATATCTATATCTATTTGAGTTAAGACCTCTCATCATGGGGTAACATGCAACAACATGTGGTGCCACCTATATCTATTTTCCTGAAAAAAGATGGTTTTGCCCCTGAAATTTTAGTGTTAGAAAGGTTCGTTAGCTAGTTATCCAAATTTAATATAAAGTTGCTTCATGTAATATACACCGACAGGCAACGGAAATATCCGAGAATGCTTCTAAGCATTTTTCCCTTGAGAGATCTACTAAGCAAAGGCTGACCGGTTGATGTGCACTAACTAGGATTTATTTTCCTCTAAATTTGTATACCACGTTCATCAGTTTACACCTAGAGCGTGCTAGGATGATTGTCAGGTATGTATATACGCGGGCTTTCTGCGGACTGTGGCCTGTATAACATTCCGGCGATAAATATCCTTACCCTGCCAGGCACGCAAAATTCCAAACAGAATGTACCATGGAAACTTTTGGCATGTTGGGTTAACACCTCCGACAAAACAGCAGTCTCGTTTGGGCGAGCTAATTTACTTTATGGACATACCAGGCTCGTACGGAATGCATGGACTGCGACCATTTGGCCAATCGTAGCAGCTTATGCGTCATCAATTCATGGACTTTTAAGGTACAAAATAAAAGATTGCATCACTCGAAAATAGTATCTGAAGTTTACGTGCGAAACATATCATCTGCATAGTACATTATTCGATAGATTTACGGTGTGTTACGTACCTGCTCAACCTCTGACTGGATCACAGATCCCAGCATGCTGTGTAAGGAGTAAGAATCTGACCATTGGTCTGGCTTTGCCATTTGGTGGTACACTGACAAGCCCTCTGCAGCTCCGAACATACTCGCGTAGTAGATGTGATCAGGCTGACGCAAGCCGTCCCCCACCTGCATCCCTCTGGCACCGCCAGCCATCACTGTTGCTGCTGCCGTCTCATCCCCGCCTCCAAATCCCGGTTCCGGCATCGCCAGGCACTCTGAGAGCGTCGGTAGTTGCGAAGACGTCGGAGCAGTAGCGCTCTGGCCGCGGGCAGCCTTCTCTTGCAACTGGTACTCATCATGAAATGGGTCCATGGACGGCAGAGAGAGATTCTCGCCATGAACCACGTAGGACGAGGAGCAGGAGAGGGAGGATGGGCCGTTGCTCTGCTTGGTGATGTTGTTGTTGATGTACACCTTGTTGAGTGGTCTCATCGACGACTTGCCCTTGTTGCCAAGGTTGTTGCACTGCGTTTCGGGGCTCCCTGCCTCCATCCCATGCACATAGCCCTGATTGGCGATGGTTGTCCTCCTCGGGGAAGAGACCATGTCCCTTTTAGGGGAGGACACCATGTAGTCTCTTTTGGGTGAAGAGATCATGTAGTCTCTCTTTGGTGAAGATAGCATGTAGTCTCTTTTTGGTGAGGACACCATGTAATCTCTCTTGGGAGAGGAGACCACAAATTGTCTGAGAGGGCTGAAGTCCCTCCTAGGAGAAGACATTAAGAAGTTGGCACCGGATTCGGTGCCAAACTGGTCTGCAAAGAGAGACTCCCACATGGCAAGATCAGGTGACTGGATCTCACCATCGATGTCCCCCTCAAACCTCAGCGCTTGTAAGCCAGCTAAGGCGTCAATGGCATCCGGGTCGGTTGAAGAAGTGATGATGTTCGACTCCGAGAACGACGCAGTGGGTGATGTTGGTGCTTGTTGGTGTTGTAGCTTCGTGCCCGAGGTCATGTCGGGTGTCCCCATACGAGAGATTGTCTGCCAATTACACCTCACAAGTAAAGCAGCAATGAGGCATATAACCTGAACACCATCAAATTGGCGTGGATAAAGAGGTTTAGGTTTCTGAGCCCAATTTTACAAGAGAAGAGAAGTAGAGGAAAGCGAGAGATAAAGGTTGGAATGTGTTTGGCTTCTCTTTCTCTTTTTATACGTGTTGAGAGGTAGGATGAAGAGGAGGTAACCAGAAGCGTGTGCCCTGAAATATGAATGGACGTGCTTGGAGGCATCATGTTGGCACATGATGTCAAGACAAGACGCTGTTTTGGTCGGTTGCTAAAAATATACTGATTATAGTTGGCTAAATTCCTCGTGAACTCTTTCGTTGTTGGCTACTGCTTATAGGTGAAGGGTAGCTGTGCCAACAAAACGATAGAATAGGTCTCACAAGAAACGAGATCCTCCAAAGTAAAAGAGACAATAGAGTCGCCTGGGAAGAAACCCTGATAAGGAAATTTTGTTGTTGGCGTTGTTTGCACCGCCTGGCATGTCCGTAGGCGCTGGGATTTGTGGTCTAGCTTGCTGCAACGGGGTACTACAAGTGGGATTTGTTGGATGTGCATGGTATTTCTCTGCTCTCACAAGCATAATATGTGCATTACTACGTCTATTATCTACCGATTATAAAATTTTGAACCACCGGCTCATGCTAATAGCTACCCTACCAATGCGTAGACAATACTTTTAAAATTTGGTGTCAGATACACTACGCACAGGCAACACTGACATAGAGAAGGGGTATGTTTGCAGAATGCCACACTTCTAGGTAGGGCTAAACTTTTCCGATACTTGGAGAATTCTTTGAAATAATGTCAGAACAAGGCGACACACTAGTCTTGCATCTGCGTGGACCTCTAGAAATTTTCCGTGACAATATCCTCATCTCACCCAATCAAATAAAAAGATAAGTAACTTGTTAAGAACTTAATTAAAAAAGAGATAACCTCATCCTCATCTCACCGCGATCGACCGCCTCAGCACCTGCGCCAACCTCTTCCTCAAGCATTGCGCCCCCTCGGCTGCGTGTGAGTCCTACAGCGCCGAAGAGAGCGGCCACCACATCTTCTTCGCCTGCTCCGCCGCTCTCGATGTCTGGGCCAGTATGCAGCTCCCGCCGACCCCGTCAGGCTGTTCCTTCTGGGCCTCTGCCCTCCTACTCCGCTTCCGACGCACATTTGGCACTCCGGCGTTGTGACTCTGCTCTGGCACATATGGAAGGTGAGAAATGACTTTGTGTTCAACAACAACACCCTCTCCGCCGTCGACATCCTTCGCCGCGTAGCCGAGGACTTACTCCTTTGGTCAGGGCGATTCCCTGCAGCTGACCATCCTCTCATTTCACGCATGTGTGCGTTTATCCTTAGCAAGATCATGTAATTCTCACACTTTGTATGGGCACCCAAGCCCTCCTTTCAAGTAATAATAATCAGTGGGGAATAATCCCCCCCCCCCCCCCCCCCCGTCCTCCTCGAAAAAAAGAGATAAATATAGCGTGGAAAATAGAGGAGATCAGATTCGTTCCTTACAATGAAACGTGTCCCCTAAGTTAAGGATTAGTTACTTTTGTGTCAAGTCGAGTATTCCCTCTGAAAGGTCACCATGTACTCATTCACAATTAAGAATACAAAGAGTCTAAACACACAAACTAAAGGGCCAGACACTACAAGTGAGCCAGATTGATCTGAACCACTTAAGTGGAACAGTTCAGCATGAGCAAGTTGTATTTTCTAGAATAGTGAACGGGTACCTACAGTTATGGACTCCCATAGCTGACTCTAGCAATACAACTCAGGCTATCCATAATATACATGCAGTCCTCCTGCATGGTTCTAAAAAAACAACTCAGGCTATCCTGTTACAGTCTCATGTACATGTACCTACAGTAATTGACTCCAGCAACTTTTACTTGAGCAACCAAAACTGAAAAACTGCACTTGGCATATACCCATATCAAACTGAAAGTTCACAGACAAGGCACCAACCACAAAGGAATAATTCTTCGAGGAGCATATATATATATGATAATTGTGTACCTCTATGGTGGAACGATGATGATATTGAAGGGAGATATGCCCAACAGGCAATAATAAATGTTATAATTGTTTCATAATTAATATTTATATTTTATGCTATAATTGTTATGATTTATGAATCTAGATTTAGAAGAAACCCATACGCCCATGTAGAACGTGAACACAAAGATGTACCCTACTCTTACCTTTTAGACTAACTCGTTAGTTGGTTGATTGCTCTGTTTTCTTGATAAGGGCAAAAGGTTGCCGGCAACAATGAAACCACATTGTTGGCAGAACAATATGGCTGGATAGACCTATCTTGATGATATGAAACGTGATCTTTTCCTCACGGTGTTGTTAGTAATATCACATAAAGGTTAGCATACTTAAATGTCTTTAGACCAATCAGGGTTACTAAAGAATGTGTATTAGACTTAATGATACAAAACTGAGAATTGCTCATCTGATGATAGGGAGATACAACCTGAACTCACTCACGATGAAGGTATCAATTATAGTCTGCACAAACAAGACAAGACATTATATCTATCATGATGATACCAAAATACAGAAACAGGAAAAAGGAAACAAGCCGGTAACAAGGATAACAAGATATCATGATCAAGAGTTGCTTCACATGATATCCGAACATCGCGTCTCGGGTTTTATGGACATTTTTTATACTTTCAAAAATAGTATACTTGTACTTTGCCTTTCATTGTACATATATTGCGGGATTTCAGCGTAATTGGATGAATTTTTTGGTTAACGTATTTTTGTACAGCGGTTTTTAGTGTATTTGTACTTCTTGTATTTCGGGTTTCAGTGTACTTTGTCACTTAAAGTTTCAGCGTACTTTGAACTCCGCATGGATTTTGTACTTTTGATTTACTATACTTGTATTTTTGTAATTTGGGTTTCACCCTACTTGTATTTGGGTTTTTACTTGTATTTCAAGAATTTATACTTCATTTTTTTACTTTCAAACATCTATATTTCAGAAAATAATTATACTCACGTCCCTCACGTGCGGCGACCTTTTTTTAGAGATGCAGCGACCTTGCTGGAGATCGTCCTTTCCCTAGCGGCCCAAAGCTGCCGGGCCATATACAACCGACCACATGGGAGCCACTTAGCTCACCAGCTGGCAATCTGCGGCCCAGAGAACTGCCCACGCAGTTCTCCAAATATGTCTGAACGTCATCATTAACAGACATGATTTGGACAGTTAATTATCTCTATTATGTTATCACCTACACGTGTGTTCAGAAAAATTTGACAACCATCAAATTTAATACACTGCAGCAGGAGGAAAAAAGAGCTTTCTTTGCGGTTCAGATTCATATCATTCATTCACTCAAGTTAACTGCCATGATATGAACAGACAGGATATGAGTAAGGACCAAACATTCCCAGCCCAATAAAAGGCATGAAAATCCCACATTTGAGGAAGGATGAGGATTAGAAACATTAATGGATCTTTTTTAGAGGAAACAGCGTTTCGTTTCGTTTTATTGAAAAGATAGGAGAGTTTCAGTTACATCCTCCGAGGAGGGATACATCATAATGAAATACATCAATGCACATCCCAGGTTTGTGGCAGGATGGCTCTAAGTCCTAGTGCGCCGGCTCTTGCCCAGAGACAGGCCTCCTGTTTGATCGCCGTGATGCAGGTTTGGACGGAGGGTTGGTCGCTGTCGAAAACGCAAGAGTTGCGCTGTTTCCAAACCATCCAGGGTATCAGAAGTGTAGCCATTGTCAGACCTTTGCGCATTGGCTTGGGGGTGTCCTGTCTGGCCTTTTCCCACCACGACAATAAGGTGGTGGAGCCATCAGGTGCGGCGCAGGGCAGGCGCAGCCAGGCCAGGATTTCATGCCAAACCTGGCGAGAGAATGGGCATCCGCAGAACAGGTGCTGCAATGTCTCGAACTCCTGGTCACACAGCAGGCAAGCGGCATGGTGCTGGAGTCCTCGACGAGCCAGACGTTCGGTTGTCCAGCACAGGTCCAGGTCGGCAAGCCAGTGGAAAAACCTCACACGCGGCAGAGCCCAATTCTTCCAGATGAGTTTCCAGGAAGCTGACGCCGTCGACCCTTGGAAAGTTGCAAGGTAGCAGGAGTGCGCGGAGTAGGTGCCCGTCGTGGTCCATCTCCAACGAAGTTGGTCTGGAGTGTCTGTGAGCACCGTCCCGGCGATGGCCTGCCAAATGTGCAAGTACTGGCCTATCTCGTGTAAGCCGAGGACGCCCTGGATGTCTTGTGTCCATCGGTGATCAGCGATACCTTCGGCGACAGTTAGGCGTTTCCCTTTCCTCTTGGGTACGCAGTTATACAGCAGAGGAGCTAGCTCGCGGACAGAGTATCCGTTGATCCATCTGTCTTCCCAAAAACGGGTGCTGATTCTGTTGCCAAGCAGCGTCATGGTCGAGGTAAAGAAAAGCTGGCGCTCCACGGTGGAGAATTGCAGCTCCAGGTTGCTCCAGGCTCTATTCGGGTCCGTGCGCGACAGCCATAGCCATCGTAAGCGGAGCGCAAGGCCGGCGCGTTCGAGGTCCTGCACCCCGAGACCTCCCAAGGAGATCGGCCTGCAGACACGACGCCAATTCACATGGCAGTTGCCGCCATTGGCCTCGGCGCGGCCTGCCCAGAGGAAGCCGCGCTCGATTTTCTCCATCAGCTTGAGAGTTTTCTTGCGTGGCGCGTGAACCAAGAGCTGGTGGATCGGGATCGCACCCAGCACCGATTTGACGAACTCGAGGCGCCCAGCTTTGTTCATCAAGTGGGCCTTCCAGGTAGGGAGTCTGTTGCCCATGGCAGTGACGACATCCTGCAGCTGCGCCGCGGTCAAGCGGTGGATGGTGAGCGGGATCCCAAGGTATTTGATGGGCAGCTCGACGATGGGGCAAGCGAGGTGGTTGGCCACCGTAGGGGCAGCGTCATCATCGCCATGTAGGATAGTTGCCGTGCTCTTGGTGTAGTTGACCTGTAGCCCGGCAGCCTTGCCGAACAGCTGCAGTATCTCCTTGATTGCCACGACGTCGCCGGACAATGGGTGGCAGAACATGAGGATGTCGTCCACATACAGCGACACAGGGGTGATTGCTCGCCGCGGATGCAGCTGTTGTAGGATTCCCAAATCGGCAGCGCGCATAATGATCTTGCCCAAGACGTCGACGGCGAGCACGAATAGCTGCGGCGAGAGAGGGTCACCCTGACGGAGGCCTCGTTTGTGCCAGATTGGCGGTCCCGGCGTCCCGTTGATCAGGATCCTGGTGCTTGCGGAGGATAGCAAGATGGCTAACCAGTCTAGGAAACGATTCCCAAACCCGTACTGTCGTAAAACCTCAAAGAGGAATGGCCATGACAGGGAGTCAAAGGCGTGCGTGAGGTCCAGCTTCAGAAGCATCCTCGGTGCACCCAACTGATGCATCAGCTTCGCAGATTGCCTGACCAGCACATAGTTGGCATGGAGGCTTCGTCCAGCGATGAAGGCGTTCTGGTTAGGGCTGACAATCTGTGTCAGCATAGGAGCCAATCTCAGCGACAAAACCTTGGTGAATAGCTTCACGATCAGGTGGATTAGGCTAATGGGTCGGTAATCTCCAAGTGTCGCCGCGTCAGCACGCTTGGGGATTTGCGTCAGCAGTGCTTGATTGAGCCTGGCAAAGCCTCTTCCTCGGAGATTATACAACTGCTGGAATACATCGACGATGTCCTGTTTGACCGTGGTCCAGCAGGCACGCAGGAACTCTGCCGTGAAGCCGTCCGGCCCCGGCGCCTTGTGACTCGGTAGGCGCTGGATTGCGGCCCATATCTCGTCTGCGCTAAATGGGCCATCTAGGTCAAGGAGGCCAGCATTGGGCTCGAAAAAACTCATGCGCCGCCGCAGCCATCTCCTCAGGTCCTGTGAGGACATTTCCTTCAACGAGGAGGCTGTGTATCTTGTTCTTCTATCGGCGATAGGTGCACTGCCGGTGGAAGAACGAGGTGTTCGCATCGCCTTCCTTGAGAAAAGCAATGCGGGAGCGCTGACGGGCGATCGTGCGTTCAAGGGAGGCCAGCCCGAGGTAAGAAACCTTCAGTTGCTTCCGGAACCAGTTTTCATGTGCCGTCAGTTGTCGGTCACATTAATGAATCTGGAAGTTCCATTCAACCAATGAGTCTCAACTTAGAATTTAAGGAAATTCTGATCTGCTCATAAAGGTTAAAAAAACTGCACCAAAATCATGCATCTCAACACCTGAATACATGTCTCTACAGATACATTAAAACCACCATTCATCATACCACAAGTGATTTGCCAAGAAAGAACCAGACACCAATGATCTAGAAATAAACTGTGTCACTACTTCTAAATGGAATTTTGTAACTTCTACTCGTGCAACATAATGCGGTGAGCAACAGGATTACTTGATTAATTAGTTATAGGTTACCACCTACAGATGCGTTGATAATATTTAGAAAACCGACACGATGTTCAAGACCACGCTTCGAACATCAGGTTTAATAAGATGAAGGGATAAACAGAGATTATCTCTCACCCCTCCTGGAGGTTTCGCTTCACAGTTCGAGCCAGAAACACACTGAACAGTCGTAGAGCGAGAAAGGCATAAAAATCCGGACATTGGCAATAGCATACAAAAATGCTTGACACAGGATGATGATAAGGAGCATTGATGGGTCTGGAAGTCCATGCTACCCAATGTGTCTCAATTCAGATGTAAGGAAATAATTATCTGCTCATTAAGGGTACTTTTGTGGAGGCATCAAGATCATGCATTCCAACACTTCAATACAAATCCCAGGCTACATTTTTTAGATACGTTAAAGTCGCCATTTAGAGTGAGGGAACTTCTCTGATCCGCTATTTACTACAAATTCCTCAAGAGCCGTTGGCCTCCGTGTGCTGGAGTGATGACAGGGGAGTAATCACCGTTTTCACATGCTTTGTAAATGAAAAGATAACACAAACGGTATTGTACCATGATCCAGCTAATTTTTCAAATGATGGGGGAAATTAAAATGTTTAGAGGAAATACAACACCTAGCTATTTCTTGCAAAATAGCTTGTACACAAAGAAAATTACTAAATGATAAACATGGAGAGCAAAATTGTCCAGTACTACCAGCATCATTACCTTGAAGGTCATGACATGCCCTAGTTTCCTCTCGCAATCCCCAATTTCTGACAGTAAGGCAATACCACCACCTCAGAATCACATCAGGCAGCCAAATTTCAGCTATCTGTAAAATGATATATATACAGAAACAAAACGATACAGCAAAGCAAGGAACCCAGCCTAAACAGGTTACTGTGAAATGGGTAGAAACAAGACTACAACTGCATGGACACAACTAATAAGAGAAGAACTGGAGAAGTGTGAATTTTAATTAGTATGGAAGTTCTTTTCCTTTTCAAAACTGAAGCAATCATCATCTATTAATCATAGAAGTTCTACAATGATATACATAGATTCATCTTGCCGTAGAGAGCAGTGGGCTGTATTAATAAAGTAAACTAAAAGAAGCTAGCTACTCTCACAAAGAACCAACTCTACACAAGGTTTTCAGCCGCTAACGGGATACATGGAAAGTCAATCATCTCTGAGATCTATCAGTAGCTGGCCTTATTCAGTTCTCTGTGTATGTCCTCCAACCTAGTGGAACTGGACCCAATTTTGGGTGCCAAAAATACCTTGGAATGTCCAAATGAAAGCAGAGCAGAGCCTCACTCATGCCTAATGTCCAAATGAAAGCAGAGCAGAGCCTCACTCATGCCTAGCGACGCGAGTACAGATCCCAACCTGAGTCTGGCTCTTTCCGCTTCGGTACCATCCCTGAGGAGGAGGTACTGCCACCCTGTGACATGTTTCTCATGCGCTCGTCGACAAACATGTTCTGACCTTGGAAAGGCACAGGCCAGTAACCCCCATCTTCCCTACGTCCTCCTTCAGATGACGGTCCGTAATTGAAACCCATGCTAGGATGGAAATAACTCAATTCAGTAGAAGGTGGTGGAATCGCTCTGTTGCTGCTGAAAGATGGAAGAGAAATGCCAACACCTGAGCCTAGCAATGGTTGCATAACCGGAGCACCCCTCCATCAACCATGTAAGGACCACCGCCTAATGACATCATGGGCCCCGGAAATGACAAAGGAGATAGATACGGATAGCTGTCAACGCTAGGGGGTGCATGTGCATAAGACTGCATCGGTCTTGTGTAAACTCTAGACTCCATGCTCGGTCCCAGAAAGTTATGCTGGATTTGGTGGCAATGTTCTTGCTGTCCAACAACTATTCTCTTACCCAGAATTGTAACTTCAGAATGGCCTGACATGTCCTGCCCAGAAGCCCTGGCAGAAGACTCACCTACACCCCGTGAAGAGCCCAACGCATGCGACATATTGTCATTCAAGTCAAAGTTCTTGACTGCAGGTTGCCTTGAAGATGAGGACGAAGGAGGCTGACTCATCGTGCCAGCAAATTGTTCCCGATTCCAGAACGACCGCACATCTGGTGTAGCGATTGCAGTTTCCTCATTGCCGCACGGGCCGTTAAGATCAATTTCGAACCCCCAACTCGGAGCCAAAGCGGCGGAGTTATCCTTGGATGTTAGGCCAGAAGCTGGGAGGAGAGCTGCTGAAAGTGGCTCATCGGCAATGGCATTGTCACTATCAGCTAAATTCAAGTCAAACATGTTGTTTGCTTTCTGCGAAGAAGCCAGAATTGACTTGTCTCCTTCAAGATTTCGTCGAGGAGAAGCTGGCCGGAAGGCACTGGTGGCAGCAGAACCTTTCCATCCATGTTCGCCTTCAAAATGGAGTCTTGCTGGAAACACAGACAAGGCTCTGGAAGCAGCCACAGCTATAGGTGTTGATAGATTAGTAGAATTACTGAGAATGGACTTTGTATGCCAGTCAGTTTCCTCAGGCAACTGATTTTCATTAAGATCGAAGTCTTCCAGTTCTGTGCTCCGTGTATGTTTTCTAGTGAAAGGGCCAGTATCATCCGTGATACCCGAGCCATCCTCCTTAAGAGATGAGGAACTCCCTGAACCGTTCCCAGTAGTGGAGGATTTATTATCATTTGATTCATCAATAGGTGGCTCAGGCTGCAGATTTGCTACCAAGTCAGGACTATCATCATGAGAATTGATATCAGGAGAATCACAAAATGGCTCTCTATAGTCAATGACTTCCCGCTCTACCTCAATAGCAACAAGGCGAGCTACTTCCAGTGCATCGGTATCATCATAGTCTGTTATGGATGTTGATTTATCTCGATTTAACGCAGCCGACTTTGCGTCTGCTGCCTTTGAGGAATCTCCAAAGCTATTCATACATCTCTTATATCTATATTCATTGACAGCACCCTCTGCATCCGAATCAGATGATGATGTAGGTGCCTCTTCTTTGCCAAATCTTTCTTCATCTGATGAATCTTGCCTACTGAGGCTTACATTTGCAAGATGGTTTAAATCTTCCACCGCGTCCTTCTCAGAATGTGACACATCAGCTGAAAATGGCTCATCTTTCTTGATATCATCCAAGCTAGCTGGATCATTTTGCTCCTCCACATGCATTTTCGTACTAAGAAATGAGTGTTCTGGTTTGTTAGGCTCTGGAGACTTGGCCTCTGTAGCCACATCTAGTGGTGCAACTTGCCCAGCACCACTCTTTGCTTCCGGAGAGTCCAAGTGCAGCATGCCATTAGTGGCCAGGCCTGCATCATTTGTAGCACCAGTCTCCTCAGTGGAGGGTAGCTTTTCTGAACTGCCATGAGATACAGCAGATGATACCGAGGTGTCTTCTAAAATGGCACTTCTGTTTGTTCCGTCTTCCACAACCGCAGCTTCATTTGCTCCAACGTGTTCACCGTTTTCTGTCTCATGGCTACCTTCTGAATTTTTAATCTGATCTGCCTCTTCTGTATCCATGTCCTGTCCATCTGTACAACCTTCAGGCAGGCTGTTCCATTTCTGACAAAGCACTGTTGCCTTTTGGCTGATCTCGGTATTTGCGTGAGCAAGTAGATGTTGAACAGTAGGTAGAACTCCACATGACGCTGCCTGCACACTATCCAGAAGTCTGTCCAGAGCAGTCAATATCGCAAGCAGCAGCTCTTCGGCCAAACCGCTGATATCCTCGCTGCAATTCTGAGCGTCCTGGAGCCACTGCGTGAGAAACCCGACGCCGTCTAGCTGCACGAAATGCTGCAGGCACTCCTTGTTCCCGGTGACCGCGAGCGTGTTCGCGGCGGTCGAACACTGCCTCAGCAGGTCAGCCTTGTTGAGCGCGACCACATCTTTCAGCTTCTGGATCTCAGAGACGAGCTCCCCGGTTCTCGCCACGGTCGAGATACCGTCCTTCATCTCGGTAAGGGTGAAGAAGTCCTCCAGCATCGTGGCTGTCCGCTGCAGCGCTACTACTTGGGTGTTGAACTGAGTCTTGGCTGGTCCGGCAGTTGAGCAAGATTCATTCAGGTTACATAAATATCCTGGAAATGAAACAACAGTATGATGATCAATAAGATGTATCGTGGTTCTGTAGGCATCAGCTGAAGACAATAACAGAAACTCGTACACATGGATCACGTAGAAACAGAAGTATATGTACTGAGTAAAGCAGATGTGCAGGTGACAAAGCGAATAGCAAACTGCCTCTGGTACTATGTATATGTTCATGCCCCAATACGTCATCAGCTTATACAATATTAAGGACAAAAGATGCAGTTTGATCCTGTAGGATTACTCGATCAGCTATAAGAAAAAAGCAGTGAGGCCCACTGTTGTACAGAGGCTCGATAAATTAAAGCAGAACCTAAGTAAAAAACACGATTAGCTGAACGCAATAGGAGTTTGGTTAATAAGATGTATTATTACGGGTTTGTGGGCGTCAACTGAAGACAGTAGGTGAACATGAAAGAGAGTATATTTGTACTCATTGCCTAAAACATGCATGCATATAGCCTCCCACTAGGTTTATTTACATCACCACTAGCTCACAGTATCAAGGAGGACAGAAGATGCAGTTCAGACAAGAAGGAAATTTTCAATGTATAAGAAGAAGCCGGCTGCTGTACAGAGGATTTGTCCATGAATAAAAACAAGAGGCTAACACACATAAGCAGGAGCAGCAGAACGCAATAGGACTTTGTTTGTTTGTCGGCATCAACTGAAGACAGTAGCTGAATATGGGACAGAGTACATATACTGATATACATTCATTTACTGCCTAACAAATGCATGCACATAACAACGGCTCCCTCTAGGATTATTTACATCATCATCATCATTAGCTTACAGTGTAAGAAGAAGAAGCTGGCGACCCGTTTTTGCGAGCGGATTCGACTAACTGAGTTTCTGCGGTATAGCAGCAATTCTTACTAATGGCATCCTCTGTAATTTCCTGAAATTGCAATTGCGGCACGATGATGAGTAAGATGTACTACTATTGTGGGCATAAGTTGTTGAAGAAAATAACAGAGACGTGTTGTATGGATGACATCGAAAGAGAGTAAATATTTATTGCCTAAGGTATATGTGCAGATAACAGTGCTAATAGCAGCTGCCTCTAGGACTATCTACCCGTTCGTTGATACCCCAAAACATGATTAGCTTACAACATTATTAAGGACGAAAGATGTGTATTATGGGCGTGAGCTCAAGACGGTGGGTGACTATGGAGAACACGGTGGCTCTATACAGTATCTCATCAAGGAGACATAAGACAAGACGGATTTATCGATCCCTAGGACGCGACAAATAAGCAAGCAGAGCAGAGCGTAACTAAACTCGCCGCAGCTATTCCTTGAACCGGCTAAAGCAGCAGGTAGCTAGGCATGGAGAGTGATGAGTATTGTGTGGTTTATATACAGCTAGTTAGTTCAGCTTCCCCCATTCCATGCCGGACACCACCGCCGCCCCCGAATCGATCCCACCTCGAAGTAGAGCAACCCAAATTGGAATCGAGCGAACCCCCATATCCCAATTCGATAGGCAGATATCCATGGCGCAGAAGGGAGGGATTTTTCGTGTCGCCGGAAGCAGGGGGGGGGAAGAAATGGGCGCAGGCGGGCGTCCGAATGCGTCAGATCCGGGCCTAGCGTCTAGCCGCTAACCCTTTGGGGAAAGGAGGCGGGCGCGTAGATGACCGGAGAAGAGAGGGAGCTTGGTCGGAGGAGGGGAAGGGAGCTCACCTGGGTGCGGTAGCGGCGGGGAATCTCTGTCGCCGGAACCCTAGGAATGGGCGGTCGTCGGCGGGCGTCGCTGTCTGTCGGGCGGAGGAGAAAGGAGAGCAGTAGAAGAGGAGTAAAGAAAAAAAAAAGAGTAAATGCTTTGGACACGTACGACACAGTCGTCAGAAGGAAGCGTCTCGCTTTCCGCGCCCCACCTGTCAGTCAGTCAGTCAGTCAGTCAGTCAGTCACTCTGCCCATGCGTGCGTCTGACCAGGCTTGGCTAGTCTTGAGGAGAAGGCCATCTTGGAGACGTCGGGGAGGCGTACATAGCGCCGTTGAGGATCATGGCCTGAGGCAAAGCAGACATCACTGCGGCACCAAAGAACACCGTGCAGCACAAGGTCTTATTTCCAAAGCGATGTTTTCAACAAAGTAACGACGTCGAGATGTCGCCATCGCAATCCGAAACACCGGATCAAGGTTTTCACCGAAGACAACACCACGGGGATGGGGAGGCAGCATTGTTTCACAGCAACGACTCCATGGAGAAACACGACACCCGTAGGCGCCGTCGTCGCCGGCACAAAGCAAGTTGTGCAGGACTTTCCACTATTAGGAAAATGCCTTTCAGTGGCGCACCAAAAAGCCTTTCTGTGGCGCATGGTGGGTGCGCCATTAAATTCTCACCACAAAAATATCGGCCCATGCGCCACAGAAAGTGCAAAATTCTGTGGCGCACCCCCAAGTGCATGCGTCACAGAGATATTTCGGTGGCGCACCCCACTACCATGCGCCACAAAAGTTTTTTTGAATTTCAGAAGAAAAAAGGGCGGCCAGATCTAGATCTAGCCGTCGGAATTTCGTCGGAATTTCAAAATTTTGCCGGAATTTGCCCGGAGCTCGTCTGTCGAGGTATCGGTAACGCGGAACTACTATATGGATTCATACGTACCGTAGATGAGGTGGGGAAGAACGTAGAGGGTTCCAGTGACGGGATTGCACACACGATCTTACCCAGCTTCGGATCTCACGACGGTGGCGAGATCCTACGTGCTGCTATAATTCACTCAAGGAAAATATGTGTACAGGTTACAATGAGGTTGTATGCGTGCCCTAAGGCTGCAGGAAGGCTGGCTTATAAAGGCGTCAAGCCTTCCCCTACAAGGAAAGTCTTAACCGACATAGATCATGAGTCCTAGACTAACACGGTAACAAACCCTAACTTGCTCCCTAAGGCAAACGCGGTCTGGCCTTCGTCTTGGACTTCACTAAGCCAGTCCAGGGTTTATCCTTGCGCCTAAGCCCATGAGGCCTTCTCTACTAAACCCTCCGGCTTTAGCTGATGGGCCTCCTTGGTGGGCCTGGTTTTATCCACCGTGGCAGGTATACCCGTTCGGCATAACCTCCACAGTAGTCCCCGGAAAGGTTTAAATTCTTCGTTTTCCGTCTTTGTAAGACACAAGCTTTTGCATTTGCAAAAGGCGGACAGAAGAGCTTGGAGCATTCCAAAATGAGATTCAGTCTGCCTTAAGGATTAAGCCGAACTCTCCTGCACTTTGAACAATCTGGCAGAAAGATTCTGTCAGCGTCAAGTCTTGTCATGACATCATCGCAGTCAAAACCAGTCCACGACAGTTTGGACAAGCAAAGAGACGTTGTGACGCCATCACCGCTATTTCTCCGCACACGATCTCCGAGGCGTCAGGAAGAAGATGCCCACTATCTGACCGTTGCGGGACGCGTGGCGAAAATCACGCGGCCGTTGCGCCACCACACTAATCGCGGCGTACTCCCCCCATATAAGGAAACATATTTTCTTCATTATTCCATTCGATCCATTCCCTGTTCATCTTCCTCCCCGCGCCCATCCCCCATCTACACTCCGGCGAGCTCTACCACCACCACCTGCGCACCCACTCATGGAGAGCTCCGACGCGACCACGGGAGCGGCAACGGCGGCGGCGTCGGCGGGACAAGATCTGGCCACGAGGGATCAGGTGCCGCGGATTCATCTGCTTCTCGCACAGCCACGGCAACTAGCTCCGCGGCCATCTCCACCGAGACAGAGAAGAATGCCCAGCCCTCCGACGAGGGCGACGCGGCGGAGGCAGAGGAGGAGGGAGAGGAAGCATCCTCCCGCAACTGGGCAGCTTCCACCATCACCGATGCGGACCTCATGCAGCTGCAAAAGGAGGGCATTCTCCCACCAAAGGAGAACTGCCACTGGCGGTCAGCGTACGGCCACCCTGCTCCAGATCCCGCCGGCGATGAACGAGTGCTTCTCGTCTCTCATCTCCTTCGCGGTTTGTCTCTGCCACCACATCTTTTTTTCCAATCTGTCTTAGACTATTATGGCCTTCAGCCTCATAGCGTAGGCCCCAATAGCATCTTGTACATAGCTGGCTTCATGGCCTTATTCGAAGGATACTTAGGCATAGAACCCAGCTTAGAATTCTTCAAGTACTGCTTTACCTGCAAGCGCCAAACAAAGAAGGAAGAACTACTTTCCTTAGGAACAGTTAGCATCAACCTTCATAGAGGCAGAGACTGGTACCCTAAGGCGCCAAAAATAGATTCCATTAAAGGCTGGAACAGCTCCTTCTTCTACTGCAAAGACATGGCGCCAGTAGGCAAAGACATAGGACTTCCTCGCTTTTCTCCTTTGCCTGCGGAGCCCCGCCTTTCTTGGGGCGAGAAACCACTGAAGGTCCTTCCTGACAACCTCCATCGCATGCAAAGGCGAATTGAGTACTTGACTAAGACTGCAGTGCCCAAACTCACGGGCGCAAACACCATCTTATGTTGGTTGTCAAGGCGAATCCAGCCTTTGAAGGATCGCAAGGGCCTCTTGTGCCACTACACGGACCAGAAGACGGATCCTCTTCGTGTTAGTGAGAGCGACCTCACGCACGACGCCCTCGTGTATCGCTTTAAGAGGATTGCCAAGGAAAGGATCCAGCTCACAGAGCAGCGTCCTATGTACATAGCCGCCAACCCGGCTCCCAAGGTAAGGCATTTACCGTCACTGTGTTTTTATACTTCCACGATATTTGCCTTACTAATACCTCTTTTAATTTCAGCTCGCCCTTCTGCCAGATAATCTGCTGGCTTCTTTGTTTTACGTGCCTGAGGCGGCACCCGAACCCTCAAAGACTCGGAAACGAAAGGCTTCAGGAGCTTCTGCAGCAACTTCAGCAGCAGAAAGGCGGAAACGCGAGAAGACCATTCCTGCAAATGCCGAAGTTCTCGACATTGAGGATGATGAAGACGCGGCTTTCAACGCTCCAGTGCAGAAGTAAGCCGAACCTCAATTTCTGTAGCAAGGCGAACAGTGTCTATGAATGTTGTCTTATTTTGTATATGATTTGCAGGATCAAGCCAACTGTGCCTCTCAAGAGGAAGAAAGTACTTTCTTCCAAGCAAAGGAAGGCTGAGCCTTCTCCGGCCGTTGCTCCCCCCACCCCTTCCATTCAGCAAGAGACAACCCCAAGCTCATCTGAAGAGTAGCCTACAGATCTAGACCCATCCGTCTTACCTGAAAAGACGGAAACTGAGAAGTTGGCCAGGGATGCCGCTGATGGGAAGGCGGCAGTAATTCAGTCAGAAGGGCCGAAAGAGCCCATTACTCGTGAGGCTATCCGCAACATGGTGAAGCAAGAGCTCTTTGACGACGAGGGGTACATCTTACCCAACATCGCCGCCATGCTTGCCAATGAGAAGGAGCGCAACGAGCCGCCTCTGAAGCTAAGGCCAGTTGGTCAGACATTGACCATCTTGAACCTGGAAGACAATTGTGACGAGCTGTACGTCACAATGAAGAAGAGCTACAAAGCCTTGAAGGCCATGATGCAGGTAAATTCTCCGTCTTTATGCACATACTAGTCCCCGGGCATTACGTTGTGCTTTGACTAAGCCGATGTAATGACCTTTCTTTCATCTTGATAAAGACTTCAGTCCCCAAGCCCTTTGTAGCTATACTTTAGTCTTTACCTTTGTTACTTACTACTGCCCTTGCCTTAGCAGAGCAGCGAGCAATTTACATGCGACCTATGGTACTCACTGAGTAACCAAAGGCAAGTGCTCAAGCAAGCCGTCGCCGAAAACAAGGCGAACGAAGGTAAATGTTGTTCTTTCACATGCATTGTGAGTTTAGCTTGATTTAAGGCATAATATGCTCAGCACATGCAATGTGTTTTGCATAGCTGTTGTGGCGAAGGCAAAACAGATTGTCAGCGAGACTGGCGATATAGAAGTGGTGAGACGGGAGAATGCCGCCTTGTTTAAGCAGCTGGAGGAGAACCGAAAGACAGCCGAGGCCAATCTTAAAGCCGTCCAAGACAGCGCCGCTGCAGAGCAAGACAAACTGAAGACAGAACTTCTGAAACTGCAGCGACAGGCTGAAAAGGATGGGCTCGTAATCCAGAGCTTACAAGGTCGTCTTGAACGCCGACCTAATGAGAGCACCGCCATTGACGAGAAACTGCTAAGTAAGCCTCTCTTCTTTTACTTCTTCGCCTTTTCTGTTATTTTTCGCCTTTATCCAACGCTTCATTACGCTTTAACTTTTTCCATTCCTCTTTTCCACAGTTCCAGCTGGGTTTGGGGAAAGGCTTACCTCTGAGACGCGTCTCGAGCTTATCTTGGAGTGTGGCGAAATTGTGTCAGGGCTGTATGCTGCGGAAGAGACGTTGTCGCCAACATCTTCCCAAAACAGCTGCCCCAAGTGACAAACACCAGCAACTTGCTGCCACTTCTTCAGAACTGCGTCCCAGAGGTGGTGGAGCGTCTTCGCTCAGTAGCTAGAGGCGGAGCAAAACTTGCTCTAGGACTTGTTTGCGGCCACTACCCCGAGGTCAACATGTGGCGCGTTATCAAGTGTTTCCCAGCCAAGGACAGAGACGGCAACGAGCTCGTCAAAGAAAAGGTCTATGCCTCTGTCTCTGGCTTTGCCTCGGCTGTTGCTGAGATGGTAGACTTGTCTATGTTCTTCTCCAAGAGGCTTGTGCCTCCCCGTCCTGACGACATGTTTGATGACGAAGCCGAAGCACCCACAATTGGTAATGGCGATGAGTCAGAAGATGGAAATGAAGAAGAAGAAGGCGAGTCTGAAGCTATGCTGGATCCATCCAAGTCCCCTGCGTCTTCGCCTCCTCAGTCCCCTGCATAAGATGCAAGAAAAACTTTGTATTAAGCGTGTCATAGAGAATGGCACAAAAACTTGTTTTAAGTTATGTTTTGTAATGGCAGGAGCCTTTTTATCTGTTGAACATGTTTGTTTTGCGACGCATGCACTTATTTTTAAAAGGCTTGCAAACTATGCTTGACATGGGTATGCCTATCGGGTACCCTACCATGAGGGTACCTGGTGCACGTATCGACTAGGCCCAACTATCAGAGCCTACATGAAGCCCATGAAGGGAGGCCCACGAAGATGGAGTATCCTCCAAGTTTGGCGAAACAATAGTCGGTTTAGAGTTTCCTTACTTGTAAATCGAGTCGGTTACGAACACCCGAGACCCAGCCTATTATTTAAGGACTGGGAGGGCCATCGAACCAGACCACGTACTTTCAGAGCCACCAAAACCCTAGCGAGATCGACATCTCGCCGGGACCTTGTAACCATCATATTCACAAAGCAATAACAGACAGGCAGGACGTAGGGGTGTTACCTCCACACGAGGGCCCTGAACCTGGGTAAAATCTTTGCCCTGCTTGTCAGCCGACGATACTTCCAGCTCTACCACGTTCTCTCCCCCATATTCATAACCTAGGGACCTTAACCATGGGTCTTGATGAGTCTACCCCTCGTCAAGTGGCGCCGTCTGTGGGAAAGAATAGCGCTGGACTCGAAGTTT
This sequence comes from Poa pratensis, assembly GCA_947311845.1. NCBI lineage: Eukaryota > Viridiplantae > Streptophyta > Magnoliopsida > Poales > Poaceae > Poa > Poa pratensis. Next base: position 50,890,182 of record CAMZMU010000068.1, on the reverse strand, counting down.
CGCCGGTCCCAACAGCAAACGGCAAATCGCCGATCACACCAGCAAACGGCAACTCGCCGATCTCATCTGCAAACGGCAACTCGCCGGCCATGTCAGCAAACAGCAACTCGCCGATCCAGGCGACACACGGCGACTCGCCGATCCACTCGAAAAGCGGCAGCCTGCCCGCTTCACCTGCAAAAAGCGCATCTGCTCTTCCAATGAATTTCAATCCGCACTCGCCGGAGCTTCAGGAGGCGTTTTCCGGCCTTGAATCAGGTTTGAGTTTAACTGTTGGAGCATTCAATTTTTTCGTAAACAATCTTGGCACGCAGGACTCGACAGATCCGCAACAACTGGCGCTGGGCGCACTCGAGGCTCCGTCGACTGCGCTCGCCCCGTCGTCGATTCCTGAAGCCTGCTCGCCCGCAACAACCATGTCGACCGGCGAGATCGACAGGTTCATGATGACGGAACTCCAAGGCGAGGAGGCAGAATCAGCATACCGCACAAGCAACGTCGACTTCAACCTACCACTCGACGAGAGTTTCGACTGCGGGATCTCCCTCGATGACTTCTACGAGCCCGCGATTCATAACGACAGCAACGTCGACTCGGAGATCTTCACCAACACCAACCTCGACTCAGAAATCCATAATGGCTTCGCCAACACCGAGATGAGCATAGGCGATGAGCACATCGACAACGAGATTCGCCTCGAAGATCTACTCGATGAACACACTGGCTCTGACATGAGCCTCGACGGCGACGTCGAGTCCATGACTGGAATCGACAGCACATACACCTGTCCACGGGTCACGCCCCATCAGGTCTACGTGGCCTTCTCCGCAGAATCATCCGCAGACGCAGCCGCTCGCAGGCCTGCACAATTCCCATGCACGGTAACCATGCCGGATGGGGTCACAACCTTGACAATCACGGAGGAGATGGCAGCAAAAGCAGATAAAGTCATAAAGGAGTGCACAATGATGCCACCAAATTCCACCCCAGAGGAGATGTTGACCTTCCAGTACTTCAACTGGCAGGAGTCAATTCGACTGCAAAACTACCGAGCGACGCTCGAAGAGCGCAAAAGGCAAGCCAGCCTCTCGAGTGCCCGAAGAAGGGAGCAATCCCTCGGGTCCACAATGCAACCAACCCCACGACCTAGGTCGCGGTTGGCAAGCCTTCCAGAACATGAAAGGGTAGCAATCACCCGTAACCTGTCGTTCATGACAGAGGACGCTAACGGAATCCCAGTGCCCAAAACTGCTGCGGGTGCATTATTCTCCGTAGGTGCTTACCTCAAGGCAATGCAACCTCCGGCGAATGACCCTAACGCAGCCCTGCATCGCCAACAACTCAAATCGCTAGCTCTAGCGGCACAGGCTATACAGCCAGAAGACAAAACTCCAGCAAGGAATCGCGATCGCGACATAGTCGACTCACGACACGCAGCACATCATCGCAGTGGTCGCAGCCACCACTCGGATGAAGGAAGGAGAAGCACGCGCCGGCACAGGTCCAGCAGAAGCAGATCTCGAAGATCCTATAGCAGCGATTCATACTCTGATCGTGAACCAGAGCCATGCGGAGCATTGTGCTTCACTCGACGCATCCGTGAGACGCGGATGCCCAAAGGTTCAAGTTGACAGGCGAACAACCCAAGTACAACGGTCGCCAAGAACCTTCCGGGTGGCTAGAAGATTACAGACTCGCCGTGGCATGCCAGCGTGGCACGAACACCACGGCGATGCAGTACATACGACTCATGCTCGAAGGAACTGCCCGCGACTGGCTCAAGGCACTCCCTCCATCATCATACGACTCGTGGGACGATTTCCGCAGAGACTTCATCAAAAACTTCGAGCCTCTATGTGAGCGCCCGAAGACATTCGAAGAATTAAGGGCATGCACTCAACGATCAGACGAGTCGTTGAGATCATACATACGGCGGTGGACCGAAATACGCAATTCGGTTGGCAAAGTGTCAGAAGACAGGGCCATGGATGCCTTCATACAAGGTCTCGCCAGGAAGGACTTCAAAGAGGCACTGGTCGTGAAAAGCCAACCTCCCTGGCTGACCTCATCAAAGTTGCGACTGAGTGGGCAGATGGAGAGGATTCTGTACGCAGATCCCGTGCTTCCCCACCACGCGACAACTACGAAAGCGGCAGTCGAGGCCGCAGAGATTCATACAGAGAAGATCGCAGGCGCAAACGTTCCAAACGTCCTTACGACGATAACAGACCCGAGTTCATGGCGGCTGGATACACACAACGGGAGGACCAAGATAGAAGCAATCGACGCTCGGATGATCGACGGGACAGTCGAGATCGCGAGCAGCGGAGCGACAGCTACAAAAGGCAAGAATGGCGCAAACGCAGCGACGCAAAACCCGAGCGGTCATTCGAGGAAAAGATGGACGACTGGTGCAGATTCCACCTCTTCAAGGGGGACGACGGAAAACTACGCTCCAATCACACCCTAAGGAACTGCAGGGAATTCGACCAAATGGCGACTGACTACATGATACGACTCAAAAGGTACGGCCCAGCACCTGCTCAGCCCACGCCTGCACCCGTACCACAGCCGAACGCTGTGCCCGCTCTCATGGCGCCACAGCCGCCACCGCAACCACCACCACAGCCTGCTCCAGGCGCAAACCTCGCAGGTGCCATACAACCCGTACTACGGGCGGAAGATGATCAATATCCACAGCCCCACGGGCAGATGTACATGATACAAAAGGGTCGCCCCTCAACAGGCAGCAAAAGCTAATCACTCGACAGGTGAACATGGCTGTCATGGCACCTCCTGCCGTGCCGAATTTCTGAAGGGATCGGAAACCATCATAAGCTTCAGTCGAGAGGATCATCCCCCAGCTGTAGTTCGACCAGGGCACGCGGCTCTGGTACTCGACGCGCAAATAGGAGGCTACGCCATGACCAAGGTCTTCATGGATGGAGGCAGCGGCATAAACATCATCTTCGCGGACACGCTCCGCAAAATGAACAGGTCAGTCGAAAACCTCCCAAAATCTTCAAATACCTTCCACGGTATCGTTCCTGGCAAAGCAATTAGCCCAGAAGGCACCATACAACTCGACGTTACGTTCGGGGACAAAAGCCACTTCAGGACAGAGTCGATTGAGTTCGAGGTCGTCGACTGGAAATCACAATACCATGCTATTCTTGGTCGCCCGACGTTTGCTCGATTCATGGCGGTGCCACACTACGCGTACCTCACGCTGAAGATGCCAGGACCAAAGGGAGTCATCACTGTCCGTGGAAACTTTCAAAGGTCCGATGCTTGCGACCGCGAGTTCAGCAAAATCTCCGAGATGTTCGGGGTGGAAGAATCACTCGCCGACCTGGCGATTTCCAACGACCGCACACTCCTTCCGGAGCATAAGAAGTTGGCAGTCGACAGATCCTTCAATGCTACAAATGACACAAGGTCGCATCAGGTGCACCCGACCGATCCGTCCAAGACAGTCAACATATCTTCGAGCCTGCCTATCGCATAGGAAGGCGCGCTCGTCGAATTCCTCCGTGAGAACTGGGAAATATTTGCGTGGTGTCCAGCCGACATGCCAGGTATTCCCAGGGAATTCGCCGAGCACTCTCTCCAATTGTTTCCAGATGCAAAGCCAGTCAAGCAAACGATGCGTCGAATCTCCGGCCCAAAGCGAACCGCAGTCGAATCTGAAGTCGACCGGTTACTCGCAGCAGGATTCATTAGGGAAATCAAGAAATCACAATGGGTGGCCAACCCCGTACTCGTAGAGAAGAAGCATACAGACATCCTTCGGATGTGCGTGGACTTCACAGCGCTGAACAAGTGCTGTCCAAAGGATCACTTCCCGCTACCCCGAATCGACCAGATCGTCGACTCCACCGCCGGATGCGCACGACTCTCCTTTCTGGATGCTTACTCAGGTTATCACCAGATAAGGATGAAGCAAGAAGACGAAGAAAAAACGGCGTTCATAACCCCACTCGGGGTCTACTGCTACACAACTATGCCCTTTGGGCTCAAAAACGCGGGTGCAACATACCAGCGCATGATGCAGGACTGCCTCAAAAAGCAAATCGGACGCAACGTCCAGGTCTACGTGGATGACATTGTCATTACCACAAGGGAAGAACACACACTACTCGACGATTTGAGGGAGACGTTCGCAAACCTCAAACGCTTCCATATCAAGCTCAATCCTAAGAAGTGCACGTTCGGCGTTCCAGCCGGGCAGCTCTAGGGTACCTAGTCTCTGCCCGTGGAATCGAAGCAGACCCGGAGAAAATACAGGCCATCCTCACAATGCAAAGGCCTTCAAAGCTTCACGATGTGCAGAAACTAGCAGGACGAGTAGCAGCGCTCAGTCGATTCATCAGCAAACTGGGTGAAAAGGCTCTACCATTCTATCGACTGATGAAGAAGGCGGACAAGTTCGAGTGGACGCCAGAAGCTGAAGCAGCCTTCACAGATCTCAAGCGGATCCTCACAAGCCCTCCGATCCTCGTCGCACCTAAGGAACGGGAACCACTCTACCTATATGTCTCGGCTACAAACAGGGTGGTGAGCACCGTACTCACAAATTCGACTGCTAAAATCATCGCATGGCGGGCATACTCACCTGCTGGTGGCAGTCGACAAGTTCACAAAGTGGATCGAGGCGGTCCCCATCACAAATTCGACTGCTACTACGGCAGTCAACTTCATAAAGAGCATCATCTACCGCTTCGGTGTCCCAAACAGTATCATCACTGATAACGGCACAAACTTCACGGCTGAGGAGTTCAAAACCTTCTGCAAAGAGCAGGACATTACGCTCAACTACGCATCCGTGGCGCATCCACAATCCAATGGCCAAGTCGAAAAGGCCAATGGACTTGTGACGAGTGGGATCAAGAAGCGCCTCCTGGTGCCACTCAAAAGAGCTGCGGGTGCTTGGGTCGAAGAACTACCATCTGTGCTATGGAGCCTACGCACAACTCCCAACACTTCTACGCAGTTCACCCCATTCTTCATGGTCTATGGTGCAGAGGCAATTCTGCCATCAGATGTAAGGTTCAATGCGCCACGAGTTGAAGCATACAATGAAGACGACGCGGAAGAAGCACTCGAAGACGCAGTCGACTTGCTCGATGAGGCGCGCGACACGGCCTTGGCCCGCACAGCTGTTTACCAGCAGGACCTTCGCAACTACCACAGCCGTCGACTGCGCACCAGGTCCTTCGTCGTTGGCGACCTGGTTCTTCGACTGAAGCAAAAGAAGGTGCACAAGCTCGCTTCCCCATGGGAGGGTCCCTTCATCATCACGGAGGTCCTTGGTGGAGGCGCATATCGACTGAAGCACGCGAAGACAGGCGAACTCTCTCATAATCCTTGGAACGTTGCGCATCTGCGCCGTTTCTACGCATAAAGTGCTCACAGTCATACAATGTAATAGGCTATATGTCGGATGGCTGCAGGTTTCAGACGCGCTCTTTTCCTTACCAGGGTACCTAAGGGGACTGGAAGGTTTTTAATGAGGCGGCCTGCAGCCTAACATTCAAAAGAGGAATAAAATCAATGTTCCTTCGACTTCTTTGTGGCTACTACCCGCATAATTCATACCTTAACCGCACCCGAAACCCTCGGGGGCTGTGTTATCGATCAAATGAGCTCTCGCTCTTGCAGAAACACAATGCCTTAGCCGCACCCGAATGCTCGGGGGCTGCGTAACAAGGATCCAAACAAAGAACACAAAAACTCTGCAGCCGCACTCGAATACTCGGGGGCTGCACAGTCATTGGTTCACAACCAACACATATTTCACAAACCCCGCTCGACTGACTCGGGGGCTCGACAAAAAATCAAAGTATACAAACTATACAATATACAAAGAGTCAAAAATTACACTCGGGGGCTGCCCCCTATACAAAATTGCACTCGCAAACTATTCTAATCCTCAGCTCGTCCTTTACGGGCAGCTCGGGACCGCAAAGCTGTTCGCGAGTGCACTCGATTAGTGTCTCCGCAGCTTGGATCGTGTCATCCAGGTCTTTTGTTCGAGAACCTCTCCGGCTGCAGGTGTCCGCAACACCAACCTTGGTTTTCGACTACGCATATACGCCATTGCAGCGTTGGCTCCAATCACAAGTCTCTGAGACAGCAACTCTCGAATGGGATTTGTTTGACGGAAGATGTTCAACAAAGCACGAATCCCTTGTGGTTGTGGCCCCGCAGGAAAAAGAGTCTCGTTCAGGCGAATAAACGCTGCCCGGCATAACTCCAGCAGTTCAGCACTTCGCCAGACGCGATCCTTCAGGGTGGCGAGTATGCGGGCATGGTACCTATCAAGCCAAAAGTGTTGACGCCCAGTCGTAGGGTCGTCAACCACGCTATCCAGACGCCCTTCCACGCGAATCTTTTCAGCCTGGAAGTTGTCGACAAAGCCTACAAACACGGGCGCACCAGTCAGATCAAAAGGCAAAGCTACGCAAAAAGCTTGTAAACAGAGCAAGATTCGAACTTACACTCGAGTTGCCTGTTCACAAGATCCATCTCCCCGAGCACATATTCCTCGCGTTGGGTGGCCAACGCGGGTCTCGCCCTCAATCGATTCAGCTCAGCCTGGGCGTCCTTCAGATCTTGCTCCATTCTCACAAATTTGGCCTTCATATACTCCATCACCTTGGCATCATTTACCACCTGACCCTGGGATCGGGTGGTGATTGGAGCCTGCGAGGAACTAGTCGCAGTAGCAGGTTCTCGTGACTGTTCAAAGAGCATAATCACAAACACAAAGTTTGTGTCAGAAGCTAAAACTCATGTCATAAGCATACAACTCTTCGAGTGAAAGACATTAGCAAAAGACTATTTGCATAAACAAGGTAGCACAAACAAAGCGCAGACTCGCGCAGTTCAGAAGGTATCATTACAAGGCATAAAAAGCAAAAGGGTACAGCTACCCTAAACCTAAGGATTCGATTTCCTAAGCAGACGATTGGCAGTCTCGAGTGCCCGGCGCTCCATGGTGTTCATAAAAACCTCGGCCAGTCGCGCGGCGGCTCCGCTCACCCCTTCAGAGAAATGGGCTTCCCATCTGGCTTCCGAGGGAACGCAGACAGTGCTGCCTCATAGTCGCAATCTATCCCATGTCCCATAAGAAGCTTGATGGTGGACTCGGATCCGCGTACCGTGTTGGCGCGAGCGAAACCCGCCATGGTGGACGTCCCGGGGCCAAACACGTCGGCGAAGTCATCCACCGTCGACGGCACTGCCAGTCGGGAACACCACCTGGTATACAGCGCCAAGTGTGCTCGTCGATTTGGCGAGTGCATCTTTCGCCTGGTTGCATATGGCGCTAAGCCGCCCACAGCCTGTTCCAGCGAAAGATCGTCACTCGCCACGTCCGCAGAGGCCGGTGCGCCAACAGCTTCTGCACAATTCAAAAAAGGCAAAAGTCATTTCATGACACTCGACAGTTATATCATCATATCAAAAGGAGAAAAGATTACTCACCTCCCATGGCCTGCGCGAGTGCCGCGAGCTGGTCAGCATATCCTCGCTCGCGTGCAGCGGCTGAGTTGGTGGCGGCAGCCAGCTCTTTCTTCGACTCTTCGCGCTGCGGCGAGTGCGTCTTCCAGCTCCTTCTTCTCGCCTGGCCCAGCAAAATCACGTGCATTCAATACTCGACAAAATCAGCATTGCAAAAAGAAATTCAGCAAAACAAAAGCAAAAGGGAACTCACGACTGAGCCGCTCTAGCTCGGCGCGCATGGTGTCCCTCTCCTGCTCCACCTGGACATAAGCCTTGGCGGAATCTGCCAAGGTATGGTAGAAGGGCTGCGAGCACACGAATTCAGCAAAAATTCAAACTCTCACAGACCTACAACTAAACGGGTCAAGCAAAAAGCTACTTACGTGGTTCATCCACGCTCAGGAGCCGCGACTGATGTCCCGATCTGGAGTTGCCGCCTTGGTTGCCTCAACAACGCATCAGTGGCCATTGGCTGGGCAGTCTCGTTTCCAGTCGGTGCATAATTCGAGTGCTCCAGGGTTGGAACATTCTCGACTGGAGGAGTCCCAGGCTGATTGTTTTCAGCGCTGTGGGCAACACAACAAAGCAAAAAGATGGTCAGCACAAATATGTGACAGCACAAAATTCTCATATCATACTCAAAAAACACATACCTGTGCTCCTCATCTTCCTCATCTTCGGAGTCGCCAAAAATTGGTCCCCCAAAGGCTGGGGTACCACTCGACTGAAGAGGAAGAGTTGAGCTTGTTGAGCACGCACGCAAAGGAGCGGCTTGGAAAACAGGTGGTGAGCCTGATTCCTCGTCATCCTCCAAGCCCTGCCCCCTCGCGGGTGAACTCACAGCAGAAGGCGCCTTCTTGGCCAGTCGACGACGCTTCGGTGGCGCGGTGTCGACTTCTTGGTCAGCGGTGGCCTTTTCTCAGATTGGACCTCTTCCGCTGCTTCCTCCTCGACCTCCTCCGCATGCGAAGTGGTGGCAGAAGGGATGGGCGACTGATCCCTTTTCGGGTCCACCACTAGCACCTGAGTTTCTTCAGTCTCACCATTTTCTGGCAGAGGGGGTAGAGAGGTGGCAGTCGAGTGGTCCTGCATCGCATACATCAAAATTGCAAAGTCAGAAGCGAAATCGAACAAACACATATCATACGAGTGGCAAACTCTTAAAATACAGACATACCTCAAGCAAAGGGTTTTCCGCCCCATACGGCTCAATGGGACAGTCGACGTCGCATTTGTCGCCTGTCGTCAAGTTGGTGATGTGCCGCACGTGATTCACAAGCTCGTTCCTCGACAGCTCCTCTGGGCTCATCCGAGTGGAGTCACCCGCGCCCTCAAACTCCCACATGGGGTGCGCTCGGGCACGGAGTGGCCACCCGCCTCTTCACAAAGGTGGCGATCAAATGGATGCCTGTAACCTTGTCCAGCATGCCTCCGATCCGCCAGCAAAGGGCTTGCCTCCTCCATTTCTTCGGCTGAGAGTTGGTGATCCCACGCCTTGGTCCTGGTGAAAGCAGCAGTCGAGAAAGGGGCGGCTGCATCCTGCTCGACAGTCGCATAAAACCACCCCTTCCTCCAGCCTTGGGCGGAGTCGACGGTCTTCAGGCGGAAGTAGCGGGTGTCGCTGCGCACCTGGATTCCACAGCCGCCGACGGGGTAGGTGCGACCACCTCCTCTGTTCGGCCGTACCATGAAGATGGCTTTCCACAGCGCCCAGCTGGGTGCGACGCCGAGGAAGCACTCGCACAGCGTGATGAAACACGCGATATGCATAATGCCATTTGGGGTGAGATCATGGATCTGCACCCCGTAGGCAAAAAGAAGACCACGAACGAAGTCGTGGAGGGGAAGCGAAAAGCCCCTAGGCAAAAACTCCGCAAAACAAACACGCTCGTTGGCGCGTGGTTCGGGGAGTACCTCCTTGGGCGACGGCGCGGGACGGCGAGCTGCTCCGCGGGTGGCAGATACCCCTGCTCGCGGAACTTGACCAAATGGGCGTCCTTGATGGTGGACTTCGCCCAGTCCCCGCTGCCCTTCTTCAGCACGGCGGACGCAGATGTACCCGCCACAGTCTTCTTGCCCTTGGCCGCATCGGTCGCGGCAGCGGCGGCGGCACCACGCTTGGAGCCTCCACCTTTCGCCATTGCACGATGGATGAGGGTGGAGAAGAGAGCTTGGGCGCAGAGCAATGGAGGTGGGCGCGAGGAGGAAGATGAGACGAGGGGCGGCGCAAAGAGGCAAGTAAAAAATTCTGCCAGCACCGTCTCCCTATTTACCACAGATCGCAAAACGATCGCAACCGTCAAAAAAATCCATACGCTCCGCGCGAAATCTGGCCATACACGTGGCGGCCACGGAGAGCAACCGTCGCCGGCCACTCCGCCCACTACGCACGAGAATCCAGGAAACCATCATCACGCCCCGTGAAAATCGCGCCAGAACGGTCAAATCAAGTCCACGCGGCGTCATCCCTGGTCAGCTCTGCAAAACGGGCCCACAAAACAGGGTCACGTCTTATCAAAGCCTCTCCAAGCACGCCACCGCTTGTCAGAGATAGCAGTCGCAAAATGCGTCATTGCTGACGTTGTTCTCTCTTTCACAACTGGCATAAAAGTCACTCGATGATATCTTCGGTGGTCTCTCGCATAAGTCTCGGTTGGTTTTTTAGCAAAGGTCATAGAGGCCAGTCGAAATTCTTTCGACTGCAGCATCGTACTCCCATCGGGAGCGTATCAAAAAATTTCTTTGACTAAAATGTGCAGGGTAAAAGATTTTGAGATTATCCTCCATTGCAAGCAATAAAGCACAATCTCGGGGGCTACTCCCATCGGAGCGCTGTCGCGCACCCGATAGAATAATGGCAAAAGTGTCAGTCGACGAAACATTCGACTAAGTTCATAAGCAAAATCACACTCAAAATATTCCCGAGTTGATCCGACGATCCTTGGATGCTGCATGCATAGTGCAAAGGTAAGACCCCCGATCAGTCGAGCTGGGCTAAGGACCGCTCCAGCAGCGTTATCCTTAAATGTTCCGTGTCAGCAGACATGATGAAAATCCCCGACGGACGCGTTGGGTAGATTCAAAATTATGCTAGTTCGATTCTGTAAGACCTCAACGGCTGTTTCGAGTCTGTCCAGTTTGTTCCAGATTCGAGTCCGGGGACTCGAGTTTGATTGAAAGCTAGTATGGTTTTGCCACAAATGGTAGTTAACTGGCCCCGATCCGTCGTGTGTGCCGGGCCTGCTAAGCTAATATCCCTTGACTATCATAAGCAAAAACTCATAGTCGATGAAACACTCGACATAGCCAACATGTGCTATTTCATAAGAATTCTAAATACAGATGAAAAATGTAACGTGCATGATGTATGAGTCCATGCCCGACTCTTCGAATCAGACAAGTACTCGGGGGCTACTGACATGGGTATGCCTATCGGGTACCCTACCATGAGGGTACCTGGTGCACGTATCGACTAGGCCCAACTATCAGAGCCTACATGAAGCCCATGAAGGGAGGCCCACGAAGATGGAGTATCCTCCAAGTTTGGAAACAATAGTCGGTTTAGAGTTTCCTTACTTGTAAATCGAGTCGGTTACGAACACCCGAGACCCAGCCTATTATTTAAGGACTGGGAGGGCCATCGAACCAGACACGTAATTTCAGACCACCAAAACCCTAGCGAGATCGACATCTCGCCGGGACCCTTGTAACCATCATATTCACAAAGCAATAACAGACAGGCAGGACGTAGGGGTGTTACCTCCACACGAGGGCCCTGAACCTGGGTAAAATCTTTGCCCTGCTTGTCAGCCGACGATACTTCTAGCTCTACCACGTTCTCTCACCCATATTCATAACATAGGGACCTCGACTATGGGTCTTGATGAGTCTACCCCTCGTCAATGCTCCTTATCCGTCTTTAAGTTTTCTGGCTTATATGCTTTAGTCTTTTCGTATGCTGGCAGAACCTAAAGCACGGAACACTTCGCTGGCAACAGGGTTAGTAACCAAACTGTTTAAACACAGAAATGGCGCCGGCTTTTGGTGCGTAAAGCATCTACTAAGACAAGCCAGCATATAGGCGATCAGATAAATACTCTTAGACGGACGCAATTTTAATTTTTGTAAGGACTTAAGGCAAAAGCATCATGTGAGTAACCACAAGCACGGAGCCAATTCGGGTTAACATTGATATTTTTATCGAAATATATGATCGAATGGAAATAAAAGACGGCGAGAACTCATGCATAAAAATAATTGAGGGAACCAAAGACTTTTATTTCATAATCATATATGGTGTGATTACAATAGAATTGCTAAGTGTAAAAAGGACGTAGCTGCTCAATGTTCCAAGGATGTTTCGTCTCTTTGAGCTCTGCTTCTTCGTTCCTTTTCCTTTTACGGCCTCTTTTCTTCTTCTTCTTGATATCACGGAGGTGCACAAGATAATATGCCCCGTTCTTAAGCGCTTTGCTGATAACGAAGGGTCCTTCCCATATGGGAGATAGTTTGTGCTCCTTTTGCTGAACAAGGCGAAGCACCAAATCGCCTTCCCGAAACGATCTCCGTCTTACCTTATGACTGTGATAACGCCGCATGTTCTGCTGATAAATGGCGGAGCGCTGAAGCGCTATCTCACGCTCTTCTTCGAGAAGGTCTAAGTCGTCCTGTCGGGCTTCTTCTGCGTCTGCTTCGACGTAGGCTGTTACACGAGGTGTGTCGTGCAGGACATCGGTTGGGAGTACTGCTTCAGCGCCATATATGAGAAAGAAAGGGGTATAGCCTGTTGCGCTGCTTGGAGTTGTGCGTATGCTCCATATGACAGCAGGTAATTCTTCTACCCATGCTCCAGCTGCTCTATGCAGAGGCACCTCTAATCTTGGCTTTCTTCCCTATAGAATTATACTGTTGGTTCGCTCAACTTGGCCATTCGATTGTGGATGAGCCATAGATGCTAAGTCCAAACGAATACCAACTTCCCCACAGTACTTTGCCAATTCTCCTACGGCGAAGTTTGTCCCATTGTCCGTAATGATACTGTGAGGGACGCCAAATCTCGTTATAACCTCAATGACGAACTTTTTGGCTGTTGCCCCATCAAGCTTTTTTATGGGCTTAGCTTCAACCCACTTGGTGAATTATCCACCGCAACTAAGAGATGTTTGACGCCGCCTCGCGTAGTCCTGAATGGACCTACCATGTCCAGTCCCCAGACCGCAAATGGCCATGTGATTGGAATGGTGCGCAACTCCTGGGCTGGCATCTTTGGCTGTCTTGCATACTTTTGGCACCCAACACATTTCTTGATGAGTTCTTCTGCATCTTGCTTTGCTGTGAGCCAGTAGAATCCATGCCTAAACGCTTTGGTGACAATTGCTCGGGCAGAGGCATGATGATCGCAACATCCACCATGGATCTCTTCTAGTATCTCCTGTCCCTCTTCTGGCAAAACGCATCGTTGATATACACCTGTGGTACTCCGCTTGTATAGCTCTCCATTTATTATTGTGTATGTCTTAGCTCTGCGCACAGCTTGCCGCCTTAGGACTTCATCTTCTGGCTCTTCCTTGTTAAGGAGAAAATTTATGTAGGGCTGTGTCCAATCAGGTGTGACCAGCATGACGGAAACAGACTGCGAAGCCATGGGGTAGAGGAGATGCTAATATTGGTGCTGTAACTAAGGCGTCTTTTAACTGTGCTAGGCTGCATCTGCCTCTTCAGTCCAGACGAACGTCTTAGTTTTCTTCAACAACCTGTATAGGGGTAAAGCTTTATCCCCAAGCCTACTAATAAATCGGCTTACAGCTGCTGCAGATCCTGTGAGCCTTTGAACATCTTTAAGACAAGTAGGCTTTTTGATGTCCATGATAGCTCGAATCTTTTCTGGGTTAACCTCAAGACCTCTCTCTGAAACAATGAAGCCTAAAAGTTTTCCTGCTGGGACGCCAAAAAAGCATTTTCCCGGATTTAGCTTCATGTTATATTTTCTCAAGTTATCAAAGGTTTCTTGAAGGTCAACGATGAGATCGCCGCGTTTTCGCGACATAACGGCAATGTCATCGACATAAGCGTGAACATTGCGGCCTATTTGATCGTGTAGGCAACGTTGTATGCACCGTTGGTACGTTGAGCCAGCGTTTTTAAGCCCGAAAGGCATAGTTATGTAGCAAAACGTTCCGAAAGGTGTGATGAAGGAAGTCTTAATTTGGTCAGACTCCTTCATCTTAATTTGGTGGTAGCCAGAGTAAGCGTCCAAAAAGCATAGTAATTCAGAACCTGATACAGCATCTACGACCTGATCAATTCGCGGCAATGCGAAGGGGTCTTTAGGACAGGCTTTGTTTAAGCCGGTGAAATCTATGCACATGCGCAAGTCTTTCACGTCCTTCTTAGGTACTAATACAGGATTTGCTAGCCAATCTGTGTGGATAACCTCTCTAATGAAATTAGCGGCACTAAGCCGAGCTACCTCTTTTCCTATTGCTTTCTTCTTCTCTGGACCGAAGCGACGAAGACCTTGTTTTACTGGCTTGGCACCTTTGGCGACATTAAGGCTGTGCTCGGCAAGTTCCCGGGGTACTCCTGGCATGTCTGATGGTGACCATGCAAAAATATCCCGTTGCTCACGGAGGAACTTGACGAGCGCGCCTTCCTATGCGTCACTGAGGTCCGCGCCTATGTTCGTCGTCTTGCTTGCATCAGCGTTGTCCAGCACGATCTTCTTCGAGTTTGAGCTGGCCTTGAAAGTAACATCCGAAGCGCAAGGAGGCTTTTTACCATCCGGCATTTCATTGGTGTTAACTTCTTTCTTGTACTGCTCCAGCTCTTCCTTGCTGATGACTGCTTCTGCTAAGACGGCGTTTCCTGCTTCGCATTCCTTCGCCTTCTTGAAGTCGCCATTGACCGTGATGACGCCGTTTGGTCCAGGTATTTTGAGCTTGCTGTAGATGTAACACGGGCGTGCCATGAATTTGGCAAAGGCTGGGCGGCCAAAGATTGCGTGATACGCACTTTTGAATTCCACCACCTCAAAGGCAACTTCCTCAGTCCTATAGTTTGTTTCGTCACCAAAGGTGACGTCTAAGACGATTGTTCCCATAGAACTGGCCTGCCTGCCTGGCACTATGCCGTGAAATTGACTGTGCTATGTTTTAGCTGTGTCTCAGAAAGGCGCATGCGCTTTAAGGTTTCAAGATAGAGGATGTTGATGCTACTCCCTCCATCCATAAGCACCTTAGAAAGCCTGCATTGCTGCACAATTGGGTTTACAACGAGCGCGTAATTCCCTGGGTTCTGTGGAATATGATCAGGATGATCGTTGCGGTCCCATGTAATGGGATGTCGGACCAGTTGAGATACTGGGGAACCGCTGGCATAGTGGCATTGAGTTCCCTCCAGGCTGCCTTTTCCTTTTTGGCCGAAGGAGTGGCAAGGAAAGTAACAAGGCTTGTTTCGACCCTTGGAAACTTGTTGCTCCTCTTGTGCTTTGGCTCCTGATCTTCCGGCTCCGAAGCACTTTCCTCGTTGTCCTTCTGTTCTTTCTTGTCTTTACGGTTCTTGCGCTTGAACTGCTTTGCCTTGAAGCCAGCGTCGGATCCTTCTTGATATCATCGTTAAGGCGGCACTGCCTGTTGGTATGGGTGCATTTGCCAAGCTTGCTATGATGGGCACAAGGTTCATCTTTGATGTCGTCATAGGTGATTTTAATGGGTCTTGACCCTTGACTGTCATCGCCTTCTTCTGCCATCTGCTAGCCCCGCTCTGGCCACCCTTCTTATTGGCAAAGGCTACCTCCTTTGATGGTCCTGGCGCATCGTTGGCTTCCTTCTTTTTCCGGCTTTGATTGTTGTTTCGCTTTTCCGGGTTAACAGCTATGTCCATGCGCAGATCGCCGTCGTCAGCTCGAGCGTCGTCTTCTGCTGCAGCGTAATTGTTCGCGCTGTCTAAGAGCTCGCCGAGGTGTTTGATGTTTTGGCTGGCTAACATATATCTCATCATGTTGCCTTTCTTCAGGCTGTTCATAAAAGCATGTATGGCCTGGATCTCAGAAACGTCTTCACATGCATTCTTTGTCTCTGTCCATCGAGCTATGAAAGCTCTGCTTGACTCCCCTCCACTTGAGCACACTTTAGTAGATCTGAGTAAGCCTTTGGACGTTTGTATGTGCATGAGAAGTGTTGCATGAATGTTTTCTGCATGTCTTGCCAATTGTGGATACTCTTTTCTGGCAAAGTGTCGATCCATAACCGGGCCGTTCCCTCCAACATGAGTGGAAGAAAACGTACAGCTGCGTTGTAATCACCGTCATTAATACCAACGGCGTGGATATAATCAGGCAGCCATATGTCCGGTTTGTCAATGCCATTGTACTTGTCCACAATTTTCTTGACATTGCCTAGCGAGGATGGGAGTTGCACCTTGCGAATCGCCGGTCCAAAGCACACAGGGCCCAGGTAAGACTCCTCTTTGGCCGCTTTAATCTCATCGAGACGGATGCGGGCGTCTGAGATATGAGTGTTTTCCCTGGCTGACCCTTTGTTGGATTGGCTACGCCTTGGCTCCTCCTGACGGCTTTGGCGATGAGGGGAGCGGGAGCGAGATCGCCTTTGAGGCGGATCTCTGTTGCCCCTGTTTCCTTCGTCTCTTGCCCGTGCTGCGGGCGGAGGTGGCATGTTAAGCCGGTCACTCCCACGCCGTGCGTCCTTCCCCTTGTCTTGATCTCTTTCACGGCGAGGCGGATCATTCTTCTTATGGCGCGTGTTATCCTTTTGCCGGTGGTCGTCCTTGCCTTTGTCACTATGGCGGTTGGACCCAGTCTTTGACTCATCCCTGTGCTTGTCAGGAACTTTGTCCTTCCTGGGTTCCTTACCCTTATTGCCATGGCTACTGGAACCAGCTGGTTCCTCTGGATCCCACCGCCGGCAACGGCCGTCTTGCAAAGACGCGTGTCCCCCAGTTTTGAGTTTGAGTCCGCCTTAGCCTGCTGCTCTACCGCCTTTTCGATGAGCATCTTAGAATAATGGTGGCGCTCTTCAATTGGGACTGTTTCGTCTCCCATGATTTCCCTGGCCGCCTCTATTTTTTGGCCGGGGTGGAGAAGAATATGACTCCATCAGGGTTAACTTGAAAGGGTATTTCTGCCAAGGCTTTAAAGACTTTTGGGCAGAAGGCTTCTCGAAGTTTCCCTGCAGATCCCGATGCAGAAGAGGGTCACGTATACTTCGTATTTTGCGGAATTTCTCAACATCGCGCTCACGCTGATACTCTTCCTCTTCTAGAGCCTTTCCAACTAGGATTAGCTCTTTTTCCTTGTTAAGGAGGGACAACTTATACTTGATGTTGACTTCAGTCTCAGCTAGGAGCGCTTTCCGTCTTTCCTCAAGTTCAGCCGCGGTTGGATTTGGCCCCAAAGGTGTTTTGAGAAGCTCCAACGCGCATGTGTTCCTCCTTTGACCGTTCCAGGTCTTCTTCAATAGGCGTAGCCGGGGAGGCCCTTTGGGTCCAATATCCTCTGGCTTTTCCGCCTTGTCACCAATGTGTTTGATGCTAGAGGAAACTTCAGCCTCGTCTGGCTTAGCCGCGGCAGCACCATCCCCACAGCTATCTGTGCCGGGAAAGTCATTAAGACTTCGTTTGGATCGGATGAGCCATAGCCTCGCGCGGCAACCTGTGCTGCAAAGTCTTCCTCCTTATGTTCATCGAGATCTGAATCTTCCGCCATTGGAGCGGTGCCATCAGATCCGGCTTCTGAGTCTGCTCCTGTCTGTAAGGCAGGTAATATCGACTCAGGGTCAGATTCGGCCGGCTTAGGGCCAGATGTGTCAATGACACCGACAAAGCGAGAGGCGGGCTCCATAAGCTCATAAGAGCTGGAGTCAGAATCGCTTTGGGTATCAGAGTCACTCAGATCGCGATAGACAAAGGCCTGATCCGATCTGTATTGTTGCTCGATTGCATAATCGATGGGGTGGTGGGTGGGCCAAAAGGCGGCGGATCCCCTGGGGAATCCATACGCCTCAGCCGTAAAACCCATGAAGATGTTGATGGTGCCGAAGGGGACGACGAAGCTTGATACAGCGCGTCGTTGCTGGGACGTAGGATCCGTCGTCTTCGATGCACCCAAAGTTGTTGATGATGCGGGCGCGACCAACCGCCATAGACTTGCCGATCTCGCCCAATGCTCCCGCCTGAAACAAAACTCCCGACGCCTTGGGCCCCACGGTGGGCGCCAACTGTCGAGGTATTGGTAACGCGGAACTACTATATGGATTCATACGTACCGTAGAGGAGGTGGGGAAGAACGTAGAGGTTCCAGTGACGGGATTGCACACACGATCTTACCCAGCTTCGGATCTCACGACGGTGGCGAGATCCTACGTGCTGCTATAATTCACTCAAGGAAATATGTGTACAGGTTACAATGAGATTGTATGCGTGCCCTAAGGCTGCTGGAAGGCTGGCTTATAAAGGCGCCAAGCCTTCCCCTACAAGGAAAGCCTTAACCGACATAGATCATGAGTCCTAGACTAACACGGTAACAAACCCTAACTTGCTCCCTAAGTCGAACACGGTCTGGCCTTCGTCTTGGACTTCACTAAGCCAGCCCAGGGCTTATCCTTGTGCCTAAGCCCATGAGGCCTTCTCCACTAAGCCCTCCGGTTTTAGCTGATGGGCCTCCTTGGTGGGCCTGGTTTTATCCACCGTGGCAGGTATACCCGTTCGGCATAACCTCCACATCGTCGGAGGCCGTGGTGCCCGTGGCCATGGCCATGGCCGTAGGTGGCTTGGTCGCTGGTGGGTGGAGGATGGGGGTCACCGGAGGTGGTGGAGGAGAGTCGCCGGAGTTGGTGGAGGAGGAGGAGGCCGCCGAAGTTGGTGAAAACCCAGGTGGTGCGAAAAAAATCTTCTTTTTGAAATAACTTTTTACTCTTTTCGAAGTTCCCGAATTTGAGAAAACTTCACTGGGTAAACCCAGGTGAAATCGAGCTCTTTTTTCTCATGATTTTTTTGGTATATTAAACGTATTTTTCCGACGTCGTATGCAAAAGTTGTGGCCGTGTCAATAATTTTTTTTGTTTTTTGCAAAAAAGGTCAAAATTCATATTTCAAAATTTATATACCAACTAGACACTAAAACGAAACTACGTGTCAAAGGATTTTATTTTTTTGAATTTTTTATCATTTTATTTTCTTGTTTACAAAACTGAAAAGACGATCCATGGGGGAGTAGGCATGCGTGAGAGGAGAAAAAAAAATCTGTGGCGCACCCACCTCCATACGCCACAGAAATGTCACTTTCTGTGGCGCACCAGACTACATGTGCCACAGAAAATGTCACTTTCTATGGCGCACCAGGCCATGTGCACATTTCTGTGGCGCACACTCCCCATGCGCCAGAGAAAGTGACATTTCTGTGGCATGTGGCCTGGTGCGCCACAAAACGCACACTCCCCATGCGCCAGAGAAAGTGACATTTCTGTGGCATGTGGCCTGGTGCGCCACATAATTTTTTTTGTGGCGCATGGCTACTTGGTGCGCCACAAAAAGTAATTCACAAAAAGGCAGTTTCCTACTAGTGTTCGTCCGAGACTCCACATGCCACACCATCACACGCGTACTGCACAAAGCCCACAAATACCTGCCGGACTCACCGGAGGAGCATGGCTGGCCGTAGGGCTGGACCTGAAGCTCGAGGCTTGGCTCGGGCTCGACAAGGCTCGGGCTCGGCTCGGCTCGAAGGTGGTGCAAGCCAAGTCTAGACCTTCCAGACAAGGCTCGAGGCTCGACAAGCCGGCTCGTTGAAGCTTGCAAGCCGGCTCGAAAGCTCGATGAAATACAAAATTTTGAAATGAAATTTGTTAAAAATTATAAAAAAATCATAATTTTTTTTGAAACCGAGGCAAAAGCTTTGCCTCACCATTTATTAAGCAGAAGGTGCCCGGTTTATTATGGAAGAAACCGGGCGAAAACCATACAACAACACGACACAAACCCATAATCTCGAGAAACCACGACACCGCACGACGCGGCCACCCACAGCCCAAGCTGCACCAGGTAAGCCGCTCGCAGACCACGGCCGCCGAACCAACATCCGGGGCCGCCGCCCCGGCCTAAAAGACAACCGCTACTGCCGCTGCCCAAGCAGCCCCGACAGCCTCGCCGCCAGCACCCCCTTCCGGGACCGCCGTCCCGACATAGCACCGCTCGCAACCGAGCCACGACGCCGCACGAACCAGCCACCCGCAGCCCAAGCTGCCCAGGGAGAGCTGCTCGCAGACCACGGACGTCGTAACAACATCCGGGGCCATCGCCCCGGCCTAAAAGACGCCCGCCGCAACACAAAGAACCCTCCGGGGAGCTACGACAGCTCCCCCAACAGCGCAAAGGCAGCGCAGCTCCGACTCTGAGGAAGAGCTAAGAAGGAGAACCAGTCAGGCTGGCGCCGAAGAAACCCGCCGAAAGGAACATCTGTCGCCAGTCATCGTACACCACCGGGGACCCACCGCAGCAGCTTCGACTTCACAGCAACAAGACATGCCGAGGCAGCCCCAAGGACACGCCGGAGAAGAGCCGACTACCGCAGCCAAAGCCACGTCTCCGACATCGCTCGTCCTCATCATCGTCGCCACAGAAGCCTCAACGCGAACATCTCGGCCTTCCACTGGTCCCTCTTGTCGAAATCCAGCTCCAAAGACGAAGCCCCCAAGAGGGAAACCACGCCAGGGCGCCGTCATCGTCCGACCACAAGGTCAAGAGTTTCCCCCGGAGCTGGACCACCGATTGGAACGGAGCAAGAGGGGGCTGCAACATATCAGCGATGCCTCCAAGAAGGTAAACGACGGCCACAGCCACCGCCATCACTAGCCACGGCACAGACCGAGACGGGGTTTTCACCCCAGCTCCAAGCACACCCTCTGTCGCACCACCAACACCGGCGCCGGCAAGCCTCACCAACCACCACCAGCAACGTCGGCGCATCATCGGCCCACTGCCCGACCCGACCTGGCCGGCATAGCCTCCACGCCACCGCTCCCAGCACCTCGCCCAACCCACCGCACCCAACCACCACCTGACCATCAGAGAAGAAGGCCCAGAACCATCGACCTTGCACTAGAGCTCTGCACCGCGCGGAGGCACCGGGACGAAGACGGACAGCACCTCCGAACACCACACCGGCAGGAGTACTGAAGCCTCCACCTCCGGCCGCCGCGCCGCCCCAAAGCAGCCGCGTCGACCGCCGTCAACCACCACGGGCCACCGCCAAAACGGCACCACCTCCACCCGGGGCCGCCGCCCCGGCACACCGCTGCCAGCAGCCACATCAACGCAGCTCCTCCATGTCCAGCACCCCTCCACCGCGGCAGCAGCGGGCGTCACCTCACGACGCCGAGCCACAAACCGCGAGATGCAACGCCGGCGGCCCGCGGCCGCCAGATGCAGATGCGGCGCCGCCGCGCCGCCTTCCTCTCCGTGGCCACCGCATGGTCGTCGCCGGCCCACAGCTGCATCATCTCGAGCAGCAGGCGCAGGCGCCGCCGCCGCGCACGAGAACGACGACCAAGGGGCCCCGCCGCCGCCGCGCCGATTATGATAACAATTGGGCATGATAATACCAACATAGTTTTCACAAGGCTGACAAAGTAACAATAGATGGTCAAAGTCTCCAAATGCAATATGTACTAAAAAGGCGTAATGCTGCCAAATAACTAGGCGGCTAGGCCTCTCTTTTTTTTGCTATCCATAACTACGCCTCTCAGAAGTACTATTTTTGCAATATTCCAACATATGTATACATACAGAAATACGTATAAACTATTCCAATCAGTTGATGCACGAAGCTTCGGCAAGCAAGAACAGAAGATCTACAGGCAAGTTAGCACATAGGTCCACAGACAGCAAGCTAGCACATCAAGGAAAAGCAAGCTAGCACATCAAGGATCTTTGTTGTAGAAAAGCACACGCGCGAGATGAGAGGCAAGGGATGGCACCGCCGACCAGCGGCCTGCGACGCACACGCGCGTAACACGTAGAAAAGATCATAGAATTTGTATAAATTCATCAGGCGAGTAGGAGGAGCAGCCGTGGGAGGCGACGAACAGGAGCAGGCAAAGGCGAGCAGTCGAGCACCCTGCTCCCTGCTGCTGCACACAGATGGCAGACGGTGGAGTGCCGGCAGCCCGGCAGGCGGCAGACCGGCCGCCCCTAAGCATAGCTACGTTCCGCCGCATGCATCTTAGGGGCCGGGGAGGAGCAGACGGGTGTGGTGGCGGCGCTAACCCTATCGAGGGAGAGGAGAGCACACAAGAGGGGGTCGAAAGGGACTAGCAGCTAAGTTAGGATGCTCTTGGACGGCCGGCTCGACGAGCCACGAGCCCGACCAACAAAATATTTGCAGCACCAAGCTGAGACAGGCTCGGCTCGAGATTTGATGAGCCGGCTCGGCTCGGCTCGATTCCACCCCTAGTTGGCCGCCACCCAGCCATAGCCCTGCTGCAGTGGCAGTCCCTGTCGTCGTCATTGTCGAGCGATCCGCGGCTAGGCCGCCGTAGCGCAGGGGACGGGCGCGGCCCGCGCAGCGCCAGATCGGGCCCGTGCGGCCCAGATCGAGCCCGCGCGGCCGCCACGCCACCGCCTCCGCGCCGGCACGCCCGCCGCACCACCAGGCGGTGCGCCCCGCGCCGAGGAAGGCCGCCGCCTTCCGTCGCAAGGACCAGCACCGCCGCCACGTCGCGCCTGAAGAAGGTGCAGGTAATCAACTAGAGAGGGGAGGGCGAAATCTAACTACTCTCTCCGTTCCGAATTAATTGACTCAGATTTAGTACAAGTTTCTTGGGAGGAACTGGCCGAAGGTTGAAGACGATGTTGACCGTCGTCCGGCCGAGCCTAGCGTTTAGGTAGAAAGGGGAAAAACCAAACTAAGAGCTGCCTAACATGTAGAAACCGGTCGAACCGGAGAGGAAAACCCGCCCAGATGTGGGCGAACCGCTGGAGTCGAGATCGTCCCTTTCGCGCCTAGATCTGGGTAGTTTTGGTGGTCAAAGTTTGGCTGCGCCTAGTTTTCGGAAGGAATCGTCCAAGCCACCTAAGAGCATCCACAATGGATCGGCGCCTAACTAGACGCTTACGCATTAAAAATAAATCGAATCAAATAAATTCGGCAGCTAGCGCTTCCCTTCGCAACGCACGGCGCTAGCTGAGACGCTAATTAGGGCACGTACATTGGGAGGCGCTTAGGCCGACGCTAGGATTTGATTCCTGGCCGTTATGGCCAGATCCTGATCGATCACGGGATTTCTCCTCGTGTTTCCCTGGCGTCGACGCCAGAACTTGTGTCGGGTCGCTAAGCCAATTTTTTCTAGCATGAGTAGGATGGATCAGCGGCATGCGCTTGCTCCAGGCGCTAGAAAAAAGGAAATCTAAGACTCCTACCATCGTGCAAGCGACCCATCAAGAGTCCCGCGTTGGAGGAAAGGACGCTTAGGAAATAATCGGATTTCTTGGTCTTTATTTTTTTCTCCTTAAGCGCCCTTGTAAGCGTTCCCCAATATACATGCCCTTAAACGCTTCCGTAGCTTTCCGTTTTGCTTGCGCCAGGCAAAAGAAGAGTTAGCGTCGGGCGACTGGATTTGCGCCGGACGCCCAGGATTGAAGCCTCCAACTGCCGATCGACCAGGATTGGAATCCTAGCGCGTATGTTTTAGCGTCCCGTTGTGGATGCTCTAATCGTACAAGTGGGCTAAAATTGGGTGGGCCGCTTAGGATCCACGGATCCATGAAGCTGATCGATGGCAGAAGGAAAAAAAAAAAACACGATCGAGGCTGCAGCTAGCTTGGACTTGGTCGATCAATTGTTTTTTTTCGAGCTTTGCATGCTTGACAATAACGTTGCATTATTAGCGCGCAACCAACTCCATGTGAGTGGCGGTCAAAGGTGTCGCGGTAGCCCGTCTCTTATCCTCTCCCTACTATAGTTAGGCGATAAGAAGGCGACCGGGAGTTCCTCGCTCCGCCGCCGGCCGGGCCGGTGGTTCCCTCCCTCTCCGCCTGCTGCTCCGGCGGCGGGAGAGTGGGGGAACCCTGGTTCCGCGCCTCCGGCGTGTAGATAGTAGGAGTAGTTTCCAGTGGGTCACCGGCGAGGTGGTGGCGGCGGTGGCGTGGTGGAATAAAGTTGTCGGAGCTCGATCCCCACCTCGGCGTCGTCATTTGGGGCGAAATCGACGAGCTTCCGGCCGGATGTCCCCCTGGATCGGTAGATCTGTTGGGGTTTGGTGCTCCAGCGGCGGTCTTCATGGCGAAGGTGGAGGTCGTCGGCGTGAGCTTTTGTACCCCGTTCCCATCTTCGTCGTGGTATGGCTTCTCCTGGCCATATTCCGGGGATTCTGGGGGTGGTGCGATGGGCTGCTGGTGCGCTGCGCTGGCCGTCATCGCCGCTTGTATAGGAGGATGCTCGGGTTGGCGTCTGGCTGTGGCTTGGCCTGGTTCTGGTGGTGTGGGAGCTCGGCGTGCAGCTCCGGCGACGGAGCTGGGCTTGGAGGAGTGTGGGGTTTCTCCCCGGCCTATGTTCGTTCAGCGATCTTTGCGCCATCGTTGTGGTGGCATCCCATGAGGCTCTTCAAATCTTCATCGGCGTTCCTCCAAGCTTCGGATATTTCTTCGGCGGCTCGTTCCGGCGACGGCGGAGATCTATGGTGTGGCTGGTTGTTTTCCGGGGCAGGTCGCTTCTGGTGCCTTCGCGTGTGTGCGTGCCTGACATGTAATCTTGTTCTTTGATCTGTGCTATGTCATGCGCCGTTCCTCAAAAAAAAAACTCCATGTGAGTGAGTTGTATTCACATCAGAACATGGAAAGATATATATGATAGATCTTTTTGTGAATAATTTTCTCGAACAATTTGTGCAAAATCAAGTTTATCATTTTTCATAACAACTAGTACATATAAAAAGACTCCATGCCATAGGATACCGTTTTTGAGGGGTTTTTCACTTTATTTGATTTTTTCAAAAATGGTCAAAATGGCCAGGACTATTCATCGAAAGAGGTCAAATTCTCTATAACTATTGATATTTCTGTGATATATATAACCACTTTGTATACCTTAAAATGATTTTTAAAAAATTCACACCAAACTATCATACACTTGTAGTTCAAATTTGGCCTAATATTACATCCTTAAGAAAGAACTTTCGGAGAAAATAGATGCCATTGACTGTTTTGCTGAAAGGCATATGGTATGAATGTGGTGCAGTTTGAGGAGAGGTGAAAACTTAAACATCAATTAAATAGACTGCTAAAACAGGAAGAATTGAACGGGATCAAAGGACGAAACAGCTGTTAGCAGCCGTTAACTCGTTAAACTGATTTTTTTTTGAAACAGTCGTTAACTCGTTAACCTAGCCCCAAAATGCAGATGCATGTACTATTCTATACTTATATTATTTGTACAAAATTTCTTATCTACTTTGTTCACACAGGAGGGTTGCTCAATACTCACCGAGTCTGATATAGACAATCTAACCAACTTGCTTGGTATCCCGAAGGACCGGGGGTGTCCACCAGGTGGACCCCAGGGAGTATTCGGGTTTATGAAAACACCATCTTGGCTAGGCTGCTAAGATTTCCCGTAGATAACTTCTTTTGGAGAATATTGAATCGTTTGAAAATCGTTCGATATCATATTAACTCTTTTTAGTATCTGCTCTTTTTTCTAGGTAATATAAGAGTGTATTGTCGTGTAAAACCATTATACTAAACTTTAAAACTTCTATGGGTCTTAATTTTAGCATTTTATAGTATTACACGTCTAATTTTCTGTTTGTTTGCATAGTTTAATCACGTGACTGTCAATATTACTAAATATTACTTGGTGTTTTTAATTTGTAGTGAATTTTTTGAAATATACTAAGCTGTATTTTAAAAAAAATTATGTTATAAAACTATGGTTTTTATAATGCATAATGTGTATAATTCATATATATTTATCATAAGGCAAAGAGTACAATATAACAAAATGTCTCAATAGGAGTTTCTAGTATATTATTAAATATGTATCTTTATAAAAACTTGTAGGTTATAAACTGAACTAGTGACACTATTTTTCTTTGTCAAAATTATCTAGCAAGTCAAAATTTAACAAGTGAAAATCTAAGTACTTATATTTCCGTAAAACATAGGACTTCTACTGGAAACAGAATAATATGGTAGTTAACTTGTTGTCGTCAGTCACATTGGTTTGTTTTACATCCCAAGAGGCATGTGGACAATGGTGTGTATTTCCTTCCATAAACTAACCATTTTACTATGTCCAAATATTCTCTCTGTGCTAAAATATAGGGCGCGCATGAATTTGCCCCGTTTACAAAATAGTATATAATTGTTTAGAATTCAGAAAAAAAAAGTTGTGCGCAATATGCAGGTTATATGTGTAAACGACTTTTTATTTGGCATGTGTAAAGAAGATAAAAATATGTCTGATGATGTTTATTTTCAGCACAAAAACTCTCCTTTTTAATGAGGTGAAATAAAAATATTTTTTCACAAACTTTTGTACTGCACAAATGTTTTTGCGAGATGTATGAGTGGAATATTATTTCAGATTTTTTGACATATTAAAAGGCGCTTACAACGCATTTTGAAAAAGTGGGTGTTCAGATCGGTCCATGTAATCCTAGTTACTAAGTAGTACTAGTAATAAATGTGCATTGCACGTGTAATATTGTGATTTGTTTGCTCTCCTATTTAGATGTGATTTCGTTGGTGCACGGTATGAAGAAATGATGCCTCTGAAGACGTGCAAAACATAAATTTTATTTTAGTAAGATAACGACCGAGGCAAAAACAAGCTGCACGTAAGAAAAGGCAAGAACACCAAGCATATTGGGCAAAATAATGCTATCAAACAAACAAATTCGTAGCAAAATTGACACTCCGACATCATACACCATATGACTATTGTACCGGCCGGGTGCCTCAGTTGCATAACGTTACATAAGAACCTTAGCGTTACAGTCGCAAACAGGTCGAAAGAAAAGAGTTTCTGTGGTCGTATTTTGCTACAACGAACTGTAGGTATATTTCTGAAGCATGATAACATCTTAGATATAAATACGACTGACTGATAATGGAATTACAAGCTACAAAACTTTCTGAACTCAACATGATGCTGGAACAAAAAGCACAGATGACCACATATTTTCCTTCTCAAACTTATGGAAGAACGTCGGCGACGAAAGGCAGTTCTTCCTATTAAGCAGTTATTACAAAAAGACCAAGGATTGTGCCCCGCCGAACAGCTCTTGGTGCTACAGGTAGAAGAAGTCAGGTTTATTGAGCTGAACTACAATGGAGAATAAGTTTCACTAATCTGAAAAACAAGGTTCAGAGGACTGAGAGATTTGGGTACCAAGATTAACACTCTAATTTTATTAACATGGAAACAGTAGGGGGATTTCCCTACTGTTAAAGGGTAAAACAAAAACTAATCTTGAATATGCTAGGTAATAATTAAAGATCTCATATACTCCTACGGGCTACGAATACACATAATCACGTACAAGATAGGTAGAACCATCCCACACTTGCATAGAAATTAATCAAGGATTGAAAGACCATTGCTAATTTGCATTGCTGCTTTTCAGTCACTCGCACGGGAAAAACCATTCCGACCTAGCACTTTCCATGTCATGACATCCACCTAGTGAAACTAAACTGACTTTAGCAGTCATCATGTCATAGACGCAGTAGCTGGGAATGGCACCATTGATTTGGTCACGACATTCGAGGCACCTGCACGTCTTCTTGTGCCAGTAGTCAATGCCCAAGATGTACACACGGTTCCCTTGTGGGAACCTCGGGTGGGACTGCTCCATGGACCCAAACGCCCTGCTACAACTCCTGCTTACAAACAGACTCTGGCCTCCGAGGTTCTTCACCTCCGACCAGTTTCCCTTGGCCAAGTCCAGCTCGAGAACATGTAGATCCATCGCCCAATGGTGATCACGAACCTCGAGAACATCGGCCCGGCGGCGAGGGATGCTCCACCGTACCAACAACAACTTTTTCTTGTCCGCTGACACGACCAAGTGGCGGACGGCGTTGTCCACCGCTTGATCACGGGCCACGCATGACTTCATCGCAATCTCGCACCCATACAAGCTGGACAAGTAATGGTAGATGAGCTCCCCCAGGTGCGTGACGGTGAAGATCTTACCACGGTAGATTGCCATGTCCGCATGTTTATTACCGACGAGCGGCACCCCCGGATGGCGTGGCGACGCCCAGCTCAAGCTAGCCAGAGGAGCAATTATGCCGCATCCTCTATGGAGAATCACCGCAACAGATAGTGAAGGACATAAGAGGATCTTCGGCGTCACCTCGCAGGGCCACATGATCTCGATAGAGGCAGCGGACGCGTGGCAAGGGTTGCGAAGGAATATGCTCTGCCCTCCTCCTGTGGTACGGTTGATGTCATCCGGGTCATGGTAGTAGAGCAACCAGCAGCCGGAAGAGCTGTGGCAGCAGAAGCGGTGCACCTCGCCGTCGAGGCTTTGGTAGATGCCGCGGCCGAGGTTGAGCCATGGCGTTGTGCCCCCAGCACGCGGTGCCGCTGCGTGGTCAGCCGCCAGTCGCGGCACACGGCCCAGAAGCTGTGGCGGTCAGCGGGGGAAGTGAGGCGGCAGAGGATGAGGTCGGCTACATCCGGCGGGAGGTCCGGCAAGCTGGGTATGGAAGGAGGAGGAGTCTTGGAGAGGCAGCTACCCATGGTGCGATTGGGATCGGCCGGTCGTTGGGAGCGTAACAGACTTCACGGCATCCATGGAGATATCACGGCTGGATATGTGTTCAGCTAGATCGGGAAACTAGGGTCTTTTTTTTTGCGTGCACAAGGCTCTTTTTTTTTGCGTTTACAAGGCTCTTATTTCGGAGTGGACGTTATTTGAAGGTCACACCACATACTACTCCCTCCGTTCAGAATTAGATGACTTCCATTTAGCCAAAAGTGGATGTATCTAGACATGTTAAATTGAAGTCATCTAATTCCGAACGGAGGGAGTACTTACGTACGTTTTGTGGTGGCACGAGAAACGGAGACCAATGAACGACACATTACTTTGAAAATATTAATCCATCCCATACTCGGTCGCTATCAAACCAAAGCCGACTTACGACATATCACAGATATATAATCCTTCGGTTTACAATTAGTTTGGCGTTTAGTCAAAGTTAAATTTTGTGAATTTTGATCAAATATACAGTAAAAATATAAAAATTCAGAATAAAATTTTAATATTATTAGAATCTATATAAGACATATTTTCATATTATATATATTTCATATTATAAATATTGATATTTTTTTGTATATATTTGGTTAAATTTTGAAAAGTATGACTTTGAAAAAACCTAGAACACGAACTAAAAAAAATAGAGGGAGTACTGCACCGATCGATCAGGTTTTGCTAACCCTCTAACTAGTAGTAGTATACACCTACGTACGCCAGCAGCCAGCCATGGAGGCCATGGCAGCGACCAAGTTTGTGGTCGGCCTCCGCCCTCCAGAGCGACCATAGCAGCGTGCAACATCACGTGCACAACGGCGGCTGCAAAGACGACTTCGCCGCAGCGATGGAGGCATGCTACCCTATCATCCCGCATATATCAAGCAATCGGGTGGCTCTGGCAACCCCGAGGCGTGCGCCAAAGGCCACGCTGTCGCCTCGAGGAGGGCCTCGACGAGATCGAACCTCAAGCCGTCGGCCGGTCGCCCGAACAGGTGGAGAAGGAGGCGGAGACTCAGTTTATATGGTGGACTGGCATGAGGAGAAGCTAATAATGATGCATATGAAGGTCATGTACTGGATATTATGCATAGACATAATTTATTTTCATACTGCTTTTTTTAGATATGAGTTTTATTTTTCCAGAAATTTTTCTTTCTTTCTTTACGATTGGCGACCCTCATATGAGCCTTATTAGTGTTCGTTTCCTATCTAGTCGGATTGCATCACATACAAGAACGGGGCAGAAGCTGAGTGGCTAAGGCAGTAGTGAATAAAACTAGCAACCAGAGTTCAACACCCGTAGGGAGTAAACTTTAATTTGAAGTTCTCATTAGCTTTTTCACCTGGTCGGAATATTCCTATAACGTACCGACTAATTTGGTACGAGTAAACTTTTTGAACCTGAGGAAGTAGCTTTTTTAACTGTTTTGCAAGAAATCTAGAAATCGATTACTCATACCAAACTAGTCGGTAGGATTGGAAACGGACTTTGAGCTTGACTGCAATTTTTTTATAGATGGTTACAGGCCGGTGTTTATATGCACGTCCACGGGACTGAAAACGTACATTGAGCTTTACTAGGAACCTAATTCTACCATATCCAACAACCCGTGTATAAGTGCAAATCCAGGCTATATCTCTACTATATAATATGGCTTGAGGTGGTGATGGTACGTTTTCTAAAATTCCCGTTTTACCTTGACCCTAGTAATTTCGTGGAATGAATCGTGCAGGGGCGCTGCTCGGGTTGGACGTCAAACGTGGGATGAATCGTGCAAGGGCGCTGCTCGGGTTGGGCGTCAGAGAAGCAGGCCAGCGCGGCGGAGTCCTGAACGGCGCAGGGTAGGTGGTGGCGTGGTGGAGAGCGAAAGAGATGGCAATGATGGGTCAGCTCTCGGAGGGGAAGAGGACTGTGCGTAGCTCAGTGGCGAGACGCGGCAGTGGCCTACCTCCCCCGCACCAATAAAACGAAAAATAAAGGAAAAAAGAAAGAAAATAACGTATGTTTGACGCGTTCATCACTAGCTAAATACCCGTGCGTTGCCACGGGAAAGATTTTGCTTTTTTACAAAAAAAATATTGATTGTTGTGTTAATACCCGTGGGTTACTATGAAGACAATATCATCGACAACAAACCTAATAGTGATGAACGCTTCAATGATGTTCATCTCCCGAAACTTTCCCTTGTGGCGAGTGCCAGAGTGGCCCTCCCTGGCATCTCATTCTTGACACCGCCTTAGATCAAGTCCAACAAAAGTCTCATATTTGACTCAATATTTGTCCATTCGGAGACTTTTGTAAAACAAAGTCCGCTTTGGTTTGCGCCGACATTTTATGGAAGCGGCAAACCTGACCTTGTACATCAGGCTCACATATATTATATTATTTATAACTACCAAATGTCTCTTTCACTCTCTCGAATCATTTGATAAAACTTAATATTTGTTTATACATCACAACAATCACATTGTTGTTTTCCTTGTTCATCAACTCCATGAATGAAAAATCGCCCATCCTAGCAATACAATTATCAGCTGCAGCTAGCAATCAACAAGATTACACACAAAAAATCAGAGCAAACATCTAAAGCAATCAGCAGCGGCGGAAATCATCAGCACGAGCTAGCACAGCAGTAGCAGCAAAAAACACAGAGCCACACCAATCTGTCCACCTAATCTATCATCTCTTCAATCTCTCTCACACAGCAGCGGAGGCGCTCAATCTCTCTCTCCTAGCGCAGAGCAGGACCACCGCTCTGGTACAATGCATAGCTCGTCGTCAGATGAGGTGGGGCCCGCGGCGGTGCTGCTCCGAACGGGCGGCGACGGAGCTCGGGAGATGCCGCGGGGGCGCGCTCCGCCGGACAGGAGATCGGGTTGGGGCGCTCCGCCGGTTGGTCGGGAGGAGGCGAGGAGCACGATGGGATCGTGAGTAGCTGGGTTTCTCGAGTGGAGTCACTTGGCGGTGGCAAAGGGCGTAATTAGCCTAAGGATGAGGGGTAAAATCGGAAATCTAAAAAACGTACCAACACCTCCTCAAGCCGTATTATATAGTACCAGTTGAATGCCCGTGCGTTGCCACGGGACATCAAGTTTCACCGTCGCACGTGTAAACAAAGTACACATGTAAACTATTGGTCGCTGGTTGCATTAGAGAACATGGTGCACATGTAAACATGCATGCTGCAAATTTGTACATGAAGAGTCTACAGGAACAAGTAAATATCAACAGACTCTTAAAGCCACGAAATATTAAAATTGTGACAAGAATAAAATTGGAAAAATAATGTGCTAAAATTGTGACATAATAATATTGGAGAAAATAATGTTTTTATCATATATGTACGGAACATAGCTCCAGGTTCGACATCATCTGGTTAAAAAAAACAGATTTA
The DNA here is from genome assembly GCA_947311845.1 of Poa pratensis. NCBI lineage: Eukaryota > Viridiplantae > Streptophyta > Magnoliopsida > Poales > Poaceae > Poa > Poa pratensis. The sequence goes on along the minus strand of CAMZMU010000068.1, from coordinate 50,858,504 downwards.
ATGTCAAGTTCACAGAACGTACATGCTTACAGGAACTTGGCTCCAGGTTCAATTGACAATCACAACCATTCAACACAGCACCAAAATGAAATGTACAGAACATAGTAGTCTGGTCCTGGCCGCCGCCATGCTTGCCACCGTCCACGGCAAAGCTCAGTGGCTTCTGCCGCCAAGGGGACAAGGAATTGGGGAGAGCTTCCGTCAGCTCAGGGAGTAGGGGAGGGAAAGCGGGAAGAAGGTGCTCGCCGCCGGCGTGCTAGCCGCCTCCCACTGGCACCACCGCCACCATGCTCGCCGCCTTCTGCGGGCAAGGGGAGGGAGGATTCGGGGATGCTTCTATCCGGCCGGTGAGATGGGGAGATAGTGCGGGAACCAGGCGCTCCCCGCATCCAGGATCGCCGGCGCCGGCCGCCGCCATGCCCATGCTTACCGGCGTCGGCCGCCATGGTTCCTGGGTTTGGGTCGGGACGGGAAGCAGAAGGGAACCACTAGTACAGAACGACACATCGGATACCCCTCTATGGAAACGGCACGAGTTAGGCGACAGAGAATCGCGATTTTAACATTGCGGACGAGGCCTGGCAGAGGCTGGTCCGTCAACATTGGTTACGGAGAATTTTATATCTCCGTTACCAAAAGTATTGGCAACGGTCATAAATTTGTCTCCGTTTCTAATATGTATCTCTATGGCTATGGTTGTTTATGTATATCCGTTTGCGATGTGCTTGAGAAATTGCAGTTGCAATCTGCAAGCGCGCCTGTTCAATGCGGCTTAATTCACAAGGGATTGGAACCGCCTGATCGACGCTAATAAAATGTGACTAGAACCGCGCGAAGCCAGGCAGGTCCCGCATTCTCTCCTTCGTTCTCTCCCACATTATCTACCACACTAGCACAACCGCCATGGAGGAACCCTAATGGCAAAACGAGGAAGTCCCGAGCGACGACGCGAGCGCGGAAGACCGCGGTGAAGTTCCATGGTGGGATCAAGACGGGCCGCCGGACTCGGACCCCGACGACTCGGACCCGCCATCTTCACGCTCTGTAGAAGACGACTCCGACGACTCGGACCCGCCGTCTTCACGCGAAGGAGAAGACGACTCCGAAGAGGACGAGTCGCCAGAGGAAGAGCAGCCGGAGGACCCGCCGGAGCCATATTATTCTAGCCAGGAAGAATACGACGCCGACGACGACGACGACGAGGAGGAGGCGTTGGAGGAGGCGCCGGAGGAGGAGGCATCGGAGGAGGCGCCGGAGGAGGAGGCGCCGGAGGAGGACGCGCCGGAGAAGGAGGATCACGCTCCGGAGAAGGAGGCACGAGAGGAGGATTCGCCGGAGAAGGACGCACGGCCGGAGAAGGAGGAGCACAAGCCGAAGGAGGAGGAGGAGCACGCGCCTGAGGAAAAGGCAACCGGCAAGAAGCGACGCCGCGCCGCGGATGACAATGGCGCGGAGGCAGAGCATAAGCAGAACAAGTAGAGTAGATAGTTAGTTCAATTACTCTATCGATTCTTTGTAAGTAGGCCTAGTGTGTCAGTGAAGAAATTAGAGGAAACGGTTGTTTATCACCTCCGTTTGCGATGTTATATGCTATAAATGTGCCACTGCGGCAACCCTAACGCTCTCGCTCTCACTCTCACTCTCACTCCACAGTCATAGTGTGGCGGCGGCTCCAGACCTAACCCTTATCTCGCAGATCTGAGCGGCGCGTCCGGCCGGTATCGCCGCCGTGCATCTTCCCCCAGCGGCGCGTCGGCGCATCTTCCCCAGCGGCGCGTCGGCGCATCTTCCCCCAGCGGCGCGTCGTGAGCCGCCGCGCATCCCCCCCAGCGGCTCGTCGGCGAGCCGCCGCGCATCTTCCCCGAGTATGTCACCGACGCGGATCTACTGGTCTATTGCCATGCATCTTCCCCGGGTATGTAGCCGACTAGATCTTACATTTTGTTTAAAGTAGCACAGAAAACTTGTCTAGTATTTGAAGTCTAGTATTGTGTTCTGTCTAGTGCCGATGATGAATACACCCCTCGACAGTAGATCTTACATTTTATTTAAAGTAGCATCTACCGATCTAGTATTGTGGTACTGTCTAGTATTGTAGTATTGTGTTCTGTCTAGTATTGTAGTACTGCCGATGATGAATACACTCCTCAACACTAGATCTTACATTTTTTTAAATAGCATATAAAACTTGTCTAGTATTTGAAGTCTAGTATTGTGTTGTGTTTGTTTTTAGTACTGCCGATGATGAATACATTACCTTCAACTTGTCTAGTATTTGAAGTCTAGTATTGTGTTGTGTTTGTTTTTAGTATTTGAAGTCTAATAGATTAATTTCAACCCTTTGTCAATGTGCTAATCCTCGTTATGGTTTTGTGTAGCTAGTGTATGAAGTAATAGTATATTTCGGCGACAATGCATAAAAATGGTGAGGCAATTGAAGATAATCACCTTCAAGTTCTGCCTCCAAATCGTTTCGATCGGACAGCAAGCACACGGATATAGGCGCTTAAGGTGTCAACTGTTTTCATCTTAAATTGTATTTATGTCATGTAGCATCATATTTGCCTCTTTTCTAACTAGACATCCATGTATTTTATATGCAGAAGCGCCATGCAGATCCAAACAAGCTTTAAAAGAGCTAAATACAAAGTGGGATCATATCCGTGAACCGTCGCTGTTGTGACGTTTCGCTGCACTGTTCAAAACACTTTTTTAATTAAGAGTGTCTTGGACAGTGTGGCCGAAATGTCACAGCGGTGACGTTCTTATATTTCGGCGACACCGTCCAAGATGGAGCAAGCCTCGCTACGAAGAATTTGGCAAGATTAATTTTCTAAAGAGGCTTGCGAGCTCGGTGTGGTTTCTTGTTTTTAGTTTCTCCATCTATTTTATGTATGTGTGTAGCAATTTGGCTGCAGATGTGATTTGGAGAAGCATGAAACCGCTACTCGAGTCTTTTGCTAGGTCGAATTCCGTTTTCGGCGCTTCGGAACTGAGCAAGAAGGTGGAGCTGGAGAAGAGTGGAGTGTCATAAAAGTTAAGTTTAGGGAGGCATGAGAATGATAGGATTAGCGAGACATGTATAACTCATCTTTTGATGCTATGTAATGATGACAATTCTTATATACGTTATGAATGGATTTGGTAGCAACTTTGTGCTTCTGCTGTGAGATTTTGAATGTAATTTGGCAACCGAATTGCTCTGTAGGCTTCTAAAGAACCTCAATGCAAATGAGTAAAATAGAATCTCCGTTACTGATGCACCGATACATCGGAAACGGAGATGGGTCCGCAACCGTAGCCAACTTATGCCTCATCGGTGACGGTTTTTTGCCTCCGTTACCGATGAAGGCCTTCACATCAGTGACAGGGTCGGGGACACGGACCCTTTCTCCGTTGCCGAAGGGGTTTTTGGCCCATTTCCGATGTGTCGTTCTGTACTAGAGAACCGCGATGCGATGTGTCGGTGATGAACAGCGAACCGGTATGTCTCTTTAGCGGTGGCAGGTGGCGTAATATTTTCTACTACGTAGGGGTAAAACCGGAATGTGAAAAACGGACCATCACCTCAAGACATATTATATAGTAGAGATAATATCAGTAACGGTGGTGATGATGGTAGGTCCTCCGGTAGTTTTGCGATTTAGTCCCTAGAAAAATGGAAAATCAACCCGCAGTCCTTCTGTAAGTCGCGTACCGGTTCGTCCGTTCCCTCCGAGAGCTTTTTTTAGATGCCTCTGGATTGGTACAGCTGTAGTATCTAAACTTTAACACACCAACTCACACCACACACACGCACTCAACACCACACACACCCTAGCAATACTTTTGCACGTTGTTTGTTGTAATGTTGGGTCATGGACGCCAAGCGGCCATGGCAAGTAGAGGCCAAGGTAATTCGCCTTCCTCGTGCAGTTTGCTTGCTTATCTTCTTAATTTAAGCATTCAACCGCGCCAGGGTTTTGTTTTTTTGTTTGATCGAAAGAAGGTAGAGGCGAGCTCTACTTTATGGGTACAAGCATCAGAGGATAGGGAATTCACCTAGGGTTTTAGGGCTTGATAGCTTGACCCCGTCTAAGTCATGCGAGTCATCTTTATATACACAGAGTCTCGCTAGGTTACCAAGGAAACTTCCTCCACAAGGAATACATCGACCGGAACCTACTTGGAGACTAACTCCTCCTCACGTCTTCCAGGATATGTCTTCTAGATCCTTCTCCTTGTGGCGGTGCGATATTGGGCTTGCTTTCATGCAGGCCTTTGCTGGTGCGAGTAAGTGGGCTGCACTTATTGATATGGGCCGCGGGTTAATCCACAAAGTATTCCCCCGACAAGACGGCACTGCATCAGGAGCTGGGTAGGCGTAGAACTCACGGACATCAGTGCCAGTAGGGACGCAGAAACCCACCGAGGCCCAGAAGCTGATTGCAAAATGGCATTCGAAGAAGAGGTGGTTGGCAGTTTCATCAGGTGCAGCACAAATTGGGCAGACAGCTTCAGCAGGCATCAGAATTTTTTTTTGCAGCAACGCGCTGCGGGATTGGATCCTGCACTTGGACAGCAGCCAGGCGAAGAACTGCACTTTCGTCGGTGCATGGTTTCCCCAGACAAAGACATGCGACGGCGACTGCACGCCACCCCAATTGCGGAGCTTGTACAGAGCGGCGGCGTCGAGAGCCCCGGTCTTCTTCTTGCACCGTGTCAAAGCTCGGACGTCGCCCTTGGAGGAGATGTTGACAGTCGCTAGCAGGCGAGACAAGGTGACCATCTGTCATTCGCCCGCGGTGTTTAAGCGCGGGACCAGAGATGGGCGTACGCCGCGGCGGAAAACCTCAGCGACATAAGCTTCGGTGTCGAGAGCGTGGGAGGAGAACGCAGGCATCTGGTTGCACATGGCGCTACCCGGCAGCCAGGAGTCCATCCAGAACGCGGTGTGCGCGCCATCGCCCACGACAGATTCAGGGATGCCTCTGTACAATGGGGGCAAGTTCTGAAGGTGTTTCCAGTGCGGGCCGAGTTGGAGCCGATCGCCGCTGGTGGTCCAAACCCAGCGAGGCCAGGGCGCGTCCGCATGAGCATAGAGGCGGTGGAGCAGTTTGAGTTGCAGGGACTCATTTTTGTCAGCAAGATTTTTAATCCCGAGCCCTCCTTCTTCTTTTGAACGGCAGACATCTTTCTAGGCCACAAGGCAGCGAGCACCGCTGCCCGATCTTTGACGTTCCAAAGGAAGGAACGCCGGAGCCCCTCGATCACTCGCAGCAGCGCAGGTGGTAGCTCCACCGCACCCATGGCGAAGGTGGGGAGGGCGTCAAGCACAGCATTGAGCAGGACAATTCTCCCGCCAGCAGAAAGAAGGATAGCGGACCAGCCCGAGAGGTATTTATCCACTTTGGCAATCAGGGGAGCAAAATGAGCCAGCGTCAGCTTGCCGGCGGTGAGCGGCAGCCCCAGGTACACCTGAGGGAACCCTTCCACACGACAACCAAGCGCTGCGCGAATTTCTTCGAGATCGTCGGCGTCCACATGCATCGGGACAAGGGTACTTTTGTGGAAGTTGATGGTGAGCCCTGTCACAGCAGCAAACATGTCCAGCAAGTCCTTTAGGCGACGGGCAGCGGCAAGATCAGCCCGGAGGATGATCAACGTGTCATCGGCGTACTGGAGCACGGGGCAGGGCTCGCCATCAAGCAAGGGGGACTGAAGGAGAGGGTCCTGGCGGATCATCCGTTCCAGCACATCTGCAACCAACAGAAAGAGGTATGGGGACAGCGGGTCGCCCTGTCATAAGCCGCGTTTGCAGTCGATCCATGGCCCTGGGATCCCATTGAGGAGGATCGCGGACTTGGACGTCGAGAGAATCATGTCCATCCAATCGCACCACTCATCCAGAAACCCTCTGACTTTCATGACTGCTCGGAGGCTCGCCCAATTTATGGAGTCGAAGGCCTTTGAGAAATTGAGTTTCAGGACCAGGGTGGGCTTTTTTCCTTTTCAAGCAGCATTGGACAATCTCAGTAGCAAAGACAAAGGTCTCGGATATGCTTCGCCCGGAGAGAAATCCCGTTTGATTTTCATCCACCAGAGAGCCAATCTGAGCTTGGAGACGGGCAGTTAGGGTATTGCATACAGTCTTGATGGTGCAGTTTTGCAGAGAGATCGGTCTGAAAGAGCTCGGGGGCAGGATCCCATCAGCCTTCGGGAGGAGGACGACGTGCGCACGATTAATCGCGCCAAGCTGGGCATGCCTTGCGTGGACCGCATCGAACAAACGGAGCATTGCAGGCTGGACTTTGGGCCAAGCAGCTCGGAAGAAAGACGGGCCCAGCCCATCTGGTCCGGGGGCACTGTTACGGTCCATGCCATCAACGGCCATCTTGATTTCTTTATCTTCGAAGGGAGTCCTTAAGCTTGATTATGAGAAGGCCTTTGACAAAGTCGACCTAGCTTTCCTCGAAGAACTGCTTAGGAATAGAGGTTTCTGTCCTATGTGGATTAAACTCATTTTGGACGTGGTCCACAAAGGCTCGGTAGGGGTTAAAATTAACCAAGTAGAAGGCCCTTTTTTTAGGACGAGAAAGGGGCTCCGACAAGGAGACCCTCTTTCCCCCATTCTCTTTCATCTGGTAGTCGATGTCTTAACTAGAATGCTTTAGAAGGCATCTTCATAGAACCTCATCCGGGGGCTGTGCCCAGATGCACTTCCTGGAGGTGCATGTGTCTCCAGTACGCGGACGACACAATTCTCTTTTTACCAGATGACTTAGAAAAGGCGTCCAACCTCAAGCTTGTTCTCTCTTGTTTTGAACTGGTATCTAGGATGAAAATCAACTACTCCAAGAGTGAGCCGATTCCCATTGGTATGGAAGTAGAGGAGTTTACGCCTTTTGCAGTTGCTTTAGGTTGTCAAGTAGGAACTTTCGCTATAAAATATTTAGGAATTCCCTTACACTATGATAAATTGAGAAGGGAAGACCTTCAACCCCTGATTGACAAGATCATGAAAAGGATAGCTGGATGGAGAGGAAAGCTCCTCTCCTACGCAGGGAGAATTCTTCTCATTAAAACCTGCCTAGCTAGTATTCCGGTCTCTCTGCTTTTTTTCTTTAAGTTCCCAAGTGGGCTTTAGATCTAATTAACACTCAGATGGCTCACTGTCTTTGGAGCTATCTTGAAGGAAATAGGAAGCTGCACCTTGCCAACTGGGCTTTGGTGTGTATGAAAAAAGATTTTGGGGGCTCGGTATCCCCAACCTTAGAGAGGTTAATTTCTGTCATAAATATAAAGCTGACTCCCCGAATGTTTTCTGTCATAATTAATATATATATATTTACATAAGTTGAATAGGACAAGGAACCTACTCGATCCTAAATCCTACACGTACTGCCTGGCTAGCTTATATATAAAGCCCACTCGATCCCCGGCCACAATAGCAACCAATCGATCCACGCGTGGATTTGTCCTGACTAGCTAGTAATAAACAGATCTAGAGGTATGTACGGCCGGCGGTTTGCCGCCATCGGGTGTTTCAGTGTTTGGCCCTGGGGTTGTTTGCAGGCGGGAAAATAACAGTCGATTACATACTGGCAGAGGCCTTCAGTCAGAGCCAGGCGTATTGCGTGGTGCAGCACGTGGCCAACGGCGGATGCATGCCCGAGTTCGAGAAGGCGATCAAAACGTGCAATCCCGGATATGTCGCCAACGTCGACGCGGAGGCGTGCATCAATGCTACCGCGGCGCTGCGCCGGTGCTTCGCCGGCAACCCCGAGTGGTTCAAGCACGAGTACCTATGGCGCATTGATCATGGCCTCGACGAGGACTTGCACCCGACCAAGCAGGAGGTGGAGGAGGAGAATCGCGACGGATTCCGTAGGTGGTGGACAGGCATGCGGAGGAACAAGTTAAATCCAGGCTATATATATACACACGTCTACGTGGCCGAAGATTCTTGCCGTGCAAAGCAGTTAATGCCTGGTTAATCAGCTTACATGCATATCTATTTGGAGTATGTTTCAAATCTTGTTTTTATGTACTCATTCAATTGTCCTTCCAGGTTTGTAAGGCCTTTAACTAGTTTATGTCCAACTTCAACCCAAAACTGAGCCGAGCGTGTATTTGGAATCCTTTGAAATTTGTAGCAGAAATTCTCTTTCCTTGGTGCAAATCTGCATAAAAATTGTACGTAGCATTTTTCTTATTTATAGGATGCATTTATCTGTTCAAGATATGCAAATTCTTAATGTAGCAATATTTTTCCATATGACGCAAATCCACACAAGGGTGGTAGCAAAAATCTCTTGGCTTTTTCAAGCTGTCCGTCGTGGCTCCACCGTTGCTGCTGCAAGCCGCAGAGCTGTCGCCGTGTGCTACCAAAGGCTTCGAGTGGCGGGCGACGCCTACTCCGGTGATGGGCAGGCTTCGAGTGGCCGGCGACGTCTACTCCGGTGACGAGAGGCGCTCACGGAGGAGCCGTCTTTTCCGGCGACGGGCAAGCTTTGAGGGGCCGGCGACAGGCGCGCGGTGCTCACAGAGAAGAGCCGTCTTCTCCGGTGACGGGCGGGCTTCGAGCGGCCGACGTCGGGGGGCGTTCACGTAAGGGCTGCGGCGGCAAGGAGACGAGCGAGGATACAGGGGACACTGTTTTGACTTTTTCTCGGGAATGTGGAAGAGATTTATTTTCGCATGCGTGAGTGGTCTAGTGAGACACGTGTCACGCGGTGTGCGGGGGAAGCGGAGGATCGGAAGCCTACAATCCCCTGGGGGACGCCTAGTATTGTCCTTGATATTATCAATTTGATAAGATGACATAGTGTTTGACATTAATATGGGAATCCCCAAAGTCTCGTTAGCTACTAGACCATTTTTTCCCTAGACAAAACTAATTTAATTCACAGGAACTATATGAAGAGTCACCGAAGTGAAGTCCGCAAGATCAATACCGATGGCACCATTAATCGAACTAAACTTTAACACTATGTAGATCGATCCCATTCATGTGTTGGCATATACTACTAATTAACAAACTAGATATAATCATATAAGCAACTAGCTTCTCCTCATGCCAGTCCACCACCTGTACGCGTGATGCTTCTCCTTCTCGATCTGCTCCGGCGTCGGCTTCAGGTCCTCGTCGAGGCCTGTATCCAGGCGGGTAATGTACTGGTGCTGGAACCACAGGGGGTTGCGGCCGCAGCACTCGCGCAGTGCCGCCGTGGCCTTGACGCACGCATCAACGTCCACGGCGCGCTTGGTACGGTCGGGCCGCCGCTGGATCATCGAAGGGCGGCATTCGTCCAGCGCCGTCTTGAACTCCTCAAGGCATCCGCCGTTGCGCATGTGATTTTCGTGGTTGTTTAAGTCGCTGGCGTATAACATGCTGGACGCGACGGTCCCCATGGCCGCCGGCGTTGTGTAATATGCCTCTCGGTCGCTCAATCGGCCGCAGTTGGTCCGTTAGCTTAATAACAAAGCGTAGCCGCACTGTTGCGAGGTTTATATAATACTCGTACGTACGTCTATGTGCCGAAGATTCTTGCCGTGCAAGCAATTAATGCCTGGTTAATCAGCTTACATGTCTATCTGAATTCTGAAGTATGTTTCACATCTTGTTTTTACGTACTCATTCAATCGTCCTCCAGGTTTGTAAGGCCTAAAACTAGTTTATGTCCAACTTCAGCCCAAAGCTGAGCCGAGCGTGTATTTGGAACGCCATAAGGACATCCGCAAGTTGGTACGTGATCGATTCTGACTGTGATTCCATCCATCTCAAAGAGTCTTCCTTGCATGTCTATTTAATTAACGAACTCCGGTGCTCGATCCACCATCGATCTAGTCTCGACAGTCGAAACTAAACCTATACTAGTAAACTACGCCGGCCAACCATGGGGAACTTGTTGACTAGTTCCATCGACGACGCGCGGGCATTCGTCGACAGCACGAAGAAGGAGGTCGCCAACCAGAAGAGGAAGCGCTCGCGTCCTGTCGCCCCGACGCGGATAAGTGCGCCAAGACCACGGCGGCGCTGCGCAGCTGCTTCCCCGGCAACGCGGACATGATTGGTCCCCGGTACATGGGCATCCTGGCCGAGGCCATGTACAAGGACCAGAAGCCACCGAGGCACCAACGCCGGCCGGAAGAGGTGGAGGAAGATGACCGTAGCGCACGTGTTTAGGTAATGGACTGACATGAGGAGAGGAGAGAAGCTAGCATATATGTAAAGCAGTGTTGTATTCCTCGCTAGCTAGCGCTAAGTGTGCCATGCACGACGATATCTGTCCATCTTCAGTGCATATGCAAACAATAAGCGGCGTATGTATTATACGAAATATGGTGTATATGTGCTTAGAGACGTCCAAATTTGATGGGGCTCTACTTGGGATCGACCGAGACATGCATGGATCTCATGCACTGGTTGGTAGGGTTTTTTTCGTACGTGAGGTACTCCAAATCAAAGCTTATCCAGCCCACCATCGATGCCGTGTCGTCTGTTACGATCTCAACCGGCAGATCCCGTCTGTTGCGCTACGGAATATGGCTTACGGGATTACGTGGAGGTAAGAGAGAAATTACGGTTCCTGAATTAATGGGATGCAAAGGGATTTGCACGAATGGAATCCGTCCACGTATTTCCGTAAGTCCATCCCGTAAGAATCCATCCGTAACTCTAGCATTATTGGTTGCGCCATGGGTGTCTGCTTCTCCAAGACTCCTCCTTCGTTGCCAAGCTGGCCCGACCTCCCGCCGGATGTAGCCGGCCTCATCCTCTTCCTTTTTTTCATTCCGAACCGCCTCAGTTTCGGGACTGTGTGCCGCGACTGGCGCCACGCCGCGCAGCGTCACCGCACCACGCCGTGGCTCAACCTCGGCCCCGGCGTCTACCAGACCCTCGACGACGGCGAGGTGCACCGCTTCAGCTGCCACGGCTCTTCCGGCTGCTGGATGCTCTACGACCATGATCCGGCCGACGTCAACAATATCGCCGGACGAGGGCAAATAATGTTCCTTGGCAACCCTTCACTACAGGAAAACGTATCTTTCCCGACGGCCAGATACCGTCGGCAAAGGGTTTGCCGACGGCCACCATCGGCATTTGGCCGTCGGCATCTTCTCGGTCGGCATACACAGGAAAAGCCGTCGGGAAAGAAAGGCCGTCGGCATACACTCACATGCCGACGGTTTTATTGGCCCGTCGGCAAATGAAGGCCGTCGGCAAACGAATTAATAGAGACGGCCGTTTGACGTCATCACAACAGTTTGCCGACGGTCGACCGTCGGCATATACAATACACGTGGCATTCCCTGGTTAACAACCATGGATGTCTACGCCGACGGTTTTGCCGTCGGCATACTAGCTGACCAGAACAAAAAAAGCGAAAAAAAAGGCTAGCAATATACAAATACAATTACATAAGTGATTATATAGGTTACAAACTTGTCTCGGCAAATGAGATTACCATAAACATCAAAAAAGGTCTCTATTTTCTAGAAACAATACCAGATCAAACAGAACAGGTATGATACGTAGTTTGCATCTATTTTTCCCTAAGTTGTCATCCTTATACAAATCCTCATGTTCTTCTCATCTCTTGACGCACTGCCATTAGAGAAACTTGATGCATGCTTTATAGAAAGATCAAATTTCAGCTATAACCATAAACACACAATAATATAACAAGTGAATCACAGCGAGCCAACATGTAAGTAAAATTGAACATACATATATCATGTATTTCACCTATGACCCAAAAGAAGTAATAATGCATGCAAGTTCCAATTAGGCCAGTAAGTCAGCCTATTCTTCTTCCATTGGGTCGGGTAGCCCATCTACAAACAATCAGGAACATCAGGTCATATACACATTTGCACAAACATGCATATCAGAAACATTTAACTATAGTAATATCCTAGTAGCAAAATAGGAAAAGAACAACAATGCTGACAGATGACATAGTTAGATGAAGCTTAACCACTACTATATGCAGTACATGATACATGCACCAAGCATCTTTCATACAACACAAATGACAGTACTTAACTATCAGAACTACTTCTGTCATTATTGAACATAGCCCATGGTCAGAAAAGAGAGAATAAAGGGAACTGAGAGCTATACCTGTTGATGATAACATCGACACTGATCTGGATTGAGTTATTGTCGGTGAGGAGGTGGATGATCTCATGGTGTGCTTGATGATGCGCACACCCATGATATTCTTGCCTTGTTGCATTTGTGCATCATGAACAAGTTGGTGAGGCGCTTGATGATGGAGCACTATTGCATCCTAGTAGGACATAATCACCTATCCAAAACACACTCATATTAATAAGACAGACCAAACTTGCCAATATACAATCATATAACCACACGTAGATAAATGACCAATATATTGTAAATGACAGACACATATCAAGATAAATCAAATGACGACATATGTACACATATAGATATAACATTAGCATGAACAATGCAAAAATATACAACAAGTATATGGAGAACAAAAATATTTAAATTTGTTACTCTTTATGATTATCACTGCATATATGTACACCATGTATCTTAATCCATGCAATTTCACCTCCATGCTTAATCAAATTACTGCCAAATCACCGCAGTTATAAGTATCTCAATAAAGGGTAATCAAGTTCACCAATGTGTAATTACTAATACTATCCAAAGGAGCTGAACCATGATGCAAATGAAATAAACCAACAACCAAGATAAGGCAGAACAGTCGCACAACAACCAAGAACCAAACCATGTCCATCTAAAGAAAAACAAGAGCAAGATCAGGTAGAGGCAGGAAGCTACTCTCACCTGTGCTTAGTGACACTGGCAAGTGGAAGAAGCACGACTGTCGAGCAGCGTGAGCCAGCGAGAAGACCACATGTGTTGGTAGCGCCATCGTCGCCGTGTGGCCCTTGTGGAGGGGCTTGTGTCCGCCATCATCTCCTGCAGCGGCAGAGTGAAGCTTCACATCATCAGTAACATTTAACATCACATAAGACCATCAAGTTATGCCCAATGGCAGCTGATACGTGCATTTTATATCATCATTTATATAACTTTTAGTATCATACTAGAATGTTATTTGCATGATTATATGATTGTTTCTACATGTTTTAGATGATTTTGGGGACTTTCATACAAAGTCCCTATTTTTGGTATTTAATTTCTGGGAGGCAGAAAACCTCCTTTTTCTTGTCTTTAATGTTTCAGGAGCTACAGGAACTCAAATAATAAAAGGAAAAATACTGCGTCAGTTTTTCATCGGAGAAAGGCAGAGGGAAGAAGACCGAAGAGAGGAGAGCCACGAGGGCCAAATGGGGGTGGCCCACGCGGCCCATGTACCTGGCCGCGTGGGACCCACCCAAAGGTGCCTCGGGCACCTCCTCGCCTGGGGCTTTTTATCGACGCCTTCGTCTCGCCCGAAAAGTAACGCCCTAATTTTTCCAAGTCCATCCGAGGTCGCGGCGGCGGCGAAACTCCTGATCCCTTCCGAGGGGGGTCAGATCCTGCTGCTCCGGAACTCCGGAGAAGGGGGAAATCATCGTCATCGTCATCACCTCTCCTCCTTGGCGTGGGAGGAGGCCTCTACATCATCACCCCCATCAAGACCAGCACCATCACCATCATCATCACCGTGATCCACTCCGTTCCCCTCGCAGTTTGAGAGTTGCTATACCCTAGATACTTGTCTTGTGCTACTATTCATGTTTGTGATTGAGTACTTGTCATTATTTGGTGGTGAAGTTATAATTTCAGATTGTGTTGTACCACTTATGCCACTGATATGATCATGTTCGCACGTTGTGAGTAGTTCCCGTATGTTCCTGAGGGCATAGGATGAATTGGCAATGATTTATATATGACATGTGTTGGTATTTTGTCAAGAGTTTATCTTTTATGTGATTCTATGATGGTGTTGTGCGAACGTCGACTGCACAACACTTCACCTTTATGGGCTCATAGGAGAACACCGTAGTGTAATGAATTGATGGAGACTTGGGAGGACACGTAAACCTGAGACCGAGTCATGAAGTTATATTATGAGGGTATTAGTATCGGGGACCTTAGAGTGTAATGCTATGGTGGGACTTTAGGTCTTAATAATTCTTGTGCAGTCATTTGCTTGGCCACATGATCCATCATAAGGGGTTGTAGTTTATTTATTTAGCTATACCTAATTATGGCTCCGTCCAAAGAGGATTAAAACTTGACAAGATATTCAACGTGTTGTTTAATAAATCTCTATGCCTAGCATCATCCATGCCGCCCTCGGGAACGTTTGCCACATATAAGTTACACATCACTTGAGCTTGTCCTCTTGCCACATAAGAGGATTGGGCTTTCTCTCTTTGAGAGCTTTCACTTGCTACTATCTGTTATCTGCTTGCAACTATACAACTGAAAATACCAAAAACACTTGCATCTTTTATTGTTTTATTTATCAATCTTACTAACCAATACCTTCAGCTCCTCGTGGGTTCGACAACCTTTTCTAATTGAAAGGTACTACAATTGATCTCCTGCACTTGGGAGCCATCAAGATACTTTTCTGGCGCCGTTGCCGGGGAGCGTAGCGCTATTGGTAAGAAGTTTGGTAAGGAAACTTGAAAGCTGTTTATCTCATTGTTACTATGGCATTTATGAATCGTGCCTCGCTGCATCTTGCTCTATATGAAAGTGCTTATGCCACTACTGCAAAGGTGGTTGAAACTGCTGTGCTGAGATACCTAAAGTGGGATATAAAATTCCCATGGGTCATGTTAAAAGAGTTATGAAAAATCCATTTACAGGAGATGGAACTAAGTCGGCACGCGAGCACATGGAAATAATTGAGGACATATGTGGCTTATTCAGACTACCTGGTATTTCAGAGGATCAGGTAAAAAGGAAGCTATTGTATTTGTCTTTATCTGGTAATGCTCGTGATTGGTACAGGTCTTTGGATGAAGAGGTCCAGAATGAATGGAGTATCTTGAGGAAGGTTTTCTTTCTTAAATATTTTACTCCTAAAGAAGCTTATGATAACCGCTGCTATATATTCAATTTCTGGCCACATCTGGGAGAGAGTATTACTCAAGCTTGGGGGAGGTTAAAGGAACTCCTTCGCAAGAATCCATGTCATGATCTTACAAGGAAACTTATATTGATAAACTTTTATGTGAGACTACCTATGAAGCACAAGGAGATTCTGGATAATTCATCTGGTGGAAGTTTTACTAATAACACTGAAGAAGAAGCATGGAATTTATTGGAGACTATTTCTGAAAATACTAGCCACTGGGATCTTGATAAAGGTAATGAGCCATATTTTGATTATGAATATTCATGTGTAGAGAATTTCTCTACTTCTATTTGTTTAAAAATCTGAGTGATACTTTTGGTCTTGATCCTTATGTTATAATTGAAATAGCTAAAGGTTTTGCTGATCATATCTGTGTTCCAAAAAGTGGATTTGAAGTTTATGTTGAACCTGTTAAACAATCTATTGTTGTTCCTAAAGTTATTAAACAGGTTGAACCAATGTCATCTGTGACAATTGAGGAGTATGTTGAACCACCTCCATTTCCAAACCAAGTTAAGGAGAATTTACTTAAAGCTGTTACTAACAAGAGTAACAAAAGATGTTCTCAGCCTTATGAACAGGTGGAAGTCAACACTCAAATTTCTGTTATCAAGCAACTAAATGAAGAAGACCCAGTGGATGTTTATCTATGTGAAGATGCTACCAAAGTCATCAAAGGTAATTCGGCCAAAGTTGGGAAACCTGTTATATCATGCTCTATTGGGACTTCAAGTTATCATGGTCTATGTGATATTGGAGCAAGTATTAGTGTCATTCCATATTCTCTTTATCTTGAGATCAAGCCTGATATTGATCCCATTGTTATGGAAGAGACAGGTATGACAATTCAACTTGCTAATAAAGATTATATTAGTCCATTTGGAATTGTTAGAGATGTTGAAGTATTGATTGGCAAAATAAAATACCCTGCTGATTTTATTGTGCTTGGTTGTCCTCAAGATTCATTTTGTCCTATCATTTTTGGTAGACCTTTCTTACATACTGTTGGTGCTGAAATTAATTTGCCTAAAGAGAAAGTGTTTATTAAATGTGCTGGTGAGAAACTTGAATTTAACTTTTCCAAATTTGCTGATAAACATGTTGAGAAAGAGCCAATTCCTAATAATTTAATTGAAACTCTTGCTCATATAGCTGTAGCTTCAACTGATGTTGTAGAACGTTATATGCTTAATCAAGATGAACCATTTAATGATGAGGAAAAAGAGGCTTTGGAACAAATATTATGGCAACAACCAC
Organism: Poa pratensis; assembly: GCA_947311845.1. Classification (NCBI taxonomy): domain Eukaryota; kingdom Viridiplantae; phylum Streptophyta; class Magnoliopsida; order Poales; family Poaceae; genus Poa; species Poa pratensis. Next base: position 50,842,182 of record CAMZMU010000068.1, on the reverse strand, counting down.
CACAATTACAATTGCATATCCCACCTGATAATTTAGGAGTGCTACCACCACCTAAAGGGGATCCTAGTTTTGAATTGAAACCTTTGCCTGCAAATCTGAAATATGCATATTTGGATGAGAAGAGCATATATCCTGTCATTATTAGTGCTAACCTTTCAGCTGAAGAGGAAGAGAAATTACTTGATGTGCTAAAAGCTCACCGACCAGCCATTGGATACTCTCTTGATGATCTTAAAGGTATAAGCCCCGCTCTATGTATGCATAAAATTAATCTGGAGGAAGATGCAAAACCTGTTGTTGATTTTCAACGCCGCCTCCATCCAAAAATGAAAGAAGTGGTAAGGAAAGAGGTAATAAGACTTATTGAAGCTGGTATCATTTATCCTATAGCTGACAGTAAGTGGGTTAGTCCTGTTCATTGTGTTCCTAAAAAGGGTGGAATGACTGTTGTTCCAAATGAAAAGGATGAACTTGTGGCTCAACGTACTGTAGTTGGTTATAGGATGGTTATTGATTTCAGAAAATTGAATAAAGCAACTCGAAAAGATCATTATCCATTGCCATTTATTGATCAAATGCTAGAAAGGTTGTCTAAACACTCTCACTTTTGCTATCTAGATGGTTATTCAGGTTTCTCGCAAATTCCTGTCCATAAGGATGATCAAGAAAAGACCACTTTTACTTGCCCATATGGTACTTTTGCTTACAGGAGAATGCCATTCGGTTTATGTAATGCTCCTGCTACTTTTCAAAGATGCATGAATGCTATATTTGCTGATTATATTGAAAAGATAATGGAGGTTTTTATGGATGATTTTTCTGTGTATGGTACTTCCTTCGATAATTGCTTGTTCAACCTTAACAAAGTTTTACAGCGTTGTGAAGACCAACACTTGGTTCTTAATTGGGAGAAGTGTCACTTCATGGTTACTGAGGGTATAGTTCTTGGGCATAAGATTTCTGGAGAAGGAATAGAAGTTGATCCAGCAAAGATTGAAGCTATTGAAAAACTACCATATCCAAGGGACCTCAAAGGTATAAGAAGTTTTCTTGGGCATGCAGGTTTTTACCGTAGGTTCATTAAGGATTTCTCCAAAATATCAAAACCTCTAACCAATCTTCTGCAAAAGGATGTTCCTTTCTCTTTTAATGATGATTGCATTGAGTCCTTTAATATTTTGAAGAATGCTTTAATCACTGCTCCCATTATTCAACCTCCTGATTGGAACTTGCCTTTTGAAATTATGTGTGATGCTAGTGATTATGCAGTTGGGGCTGTTTTGGGCCAACGTGTTGATAAGAAACTGAATGTTATTTATTATGCTAGTAGAACACTTGATGCTGCTCAAAAGAATTATGCTACAACTGAGAAAGAATTTTTAGCAGTACTGTTTGCTTGTGACAAGTTTAGACCTTATATTACTGATTCAAAAGTCACAATACATACTGATCATTCTGCTATTAAATACTTGATGAATAAGAAAGATGCTAAGCCTAGACTAATAAGATGGGTACTTCTATTGCAAGATTTGATTTACACATTGTTGATAGGAAAGGGGAGGATAATCAAGTTGCTGATCATCTCTCTAGGATGGAAAGCATACCTGATGATCCTATTCCTATTAATGATAGCTTTGTTAATGAACAACTTGCAATTGTTAATGTTTCTAGTGCTAAAGTTGCATCTCCTTGGTTTGCCAACTATGCAAATTTTATTGTTGGTAAAGTTTTGCCTCCACACTTCACTTCTCAACAAAGAAAGAAATTCTTTTATGATCTTAGACATTATTTTTGGGATGATCCTTTCCTCTATAAGAAAAGTGTGGATGGTATTATTAGACGTTGTGTACCTGAGCATGAACAACAGGCTATTATAAGAGATTGTCATGACAGTCCCTATGGAGGGCATCATGCAGGAGATCGCACAGGAGCAAAGGTATTACAATCTGGTTTCTATTGGCCTACTTTATTTAAGGACTGTGCTGAATATGTTAAATCTTGTGATAAATGTCAAAGAGTAGGAAACATTGGTAGGAGGAATGAAATGCCTATGAATTATTCATTGCCACTTGAACCATTTGATGTGTGGGGTTTTGACTTTATGGGTCCTTTCCCAGAATCAAAGACAAAGCATACTCACATTTTGGTTGCAGTTGACTATGTTACAAAGTGGGTGGAAGCAATTCCAACCAAAAGTGCAGATCATGCCACAGCAATGAAGATGCTCAAGGACATCATTTTCCCCAGGTTTGGTGTTCCTAGGTTCTTAATTACTGATGGTGGTTCTCATTTCTTGCATGGTGTTCTTAGAAAAACTTTGGCAAAATATGATGTTAACCATAGAATTGCATCTCCTTATCATCCTCAAACAAGTGGGCAAGTTGAATTAAGCAATAGGGAAATTAAACTCATTTTGGAAAAGACAGTGAATAAGTCTAGATCTGATTGGCCAATTAAGATTAATGATGCTTTGTGGGCTTATAGAACTGCTTTTAAAAATCCTATGGGAATGTCTCCTTATAAAATGGTTTATGGAAAAGCTTGTCACTTACCTGTTGAACTAGAACATAAAGCTAGATGGGCTATTAAACAACTGAACTTTGATTTTAAAACTGCGGGAGAAAAGAGAATTCTTGACCTAAACCTACTTGACGAATGGAGAAATGAAGCTTATGAAAGTGCCAGGATGTTTAAAGAAAAAGTTAAGATTTGGCATGACAAGAAAATTAAGAAAAAGGAATTCAAAGTAGGTGATCAAGTTTTATTGTACAACTCTCGTTTCAAGTTTTCTGCAGGGAAGCTAGCTTCAAAGTGGCAGGGACCATTAGTGATACAGGAGGTGTACCGTTCAGGAGCTATCCGTCTTCACGGTGACATGAAAGGTAAACCTCATGTAGTCAATGGACAACGCCTTAAACCTTATATTGCAGGAAAGAGCTTCATCGGAAGGGTGGAGGAGTTGAATTTACAAACACCGGAGAGGTAATTGAGAGAAACCGTGCAGTTTCAGAAACCCAAATCAATAGAAGGTAACTTTTGTGTTGGAAAGTTTCTCGGAATTGCATAAAATTTTACGGAGGTCAATTTTTATGGAAATCATCGTATGGGACAAGAAAACTGGACGAAACGGAGACCCGAGGGAGGAAAGAGAGGGGCCCACGCGGCCCATGTACCTGGCCGCGTGGGGCTGTCCCTTTTCCACCTCGGAGTCCTTTTCGTCTCGTTTTCGATCCCGACGCTTCGTCTTGACCTAAAAACCCTCAATATATACCTCTCTGCCGATCTAATCTCGCACCGAGCGTTCTCGAGCGATCTTTGTTTCTGCTGTTTCTGCCTGTCAGGTTTTAGCCATGTCTTGCTCCGGATCCAACCAAGAGGGGGAGAGCTCTCCCAAGGAGGGTGTTGTGAACCGCTACCTCAACTCCGTGATGACACCACCGAAGACCGTGTGCTTCAAGGAGGGCGTGATGCTCGTGGAGGAGGTGAAGGCTCCCAAGGCCACCGGCACGGTGGAGGAAAGGCTGGATGAGTTAGAGGACAAGACCTTCAGGTATGGCACTGTGGTTTACCGCAGCCTTGATGCTCACCACTTCATGAACCTGGAGCTGGAGAAGAAGGTTGAAGAGTACAAGAAAAGGCTTGAAGATCTGGAAGATAGGTACAAGGACGTCATCAACAAATGGGAGAAGTTCCAATGCTTCATGTGGGATGTAGAGAACCAGAACTGCGAATATGAAGAACGCTTCAAGAAGATTGCAGCAGCCGCCACCCTCAGGTACAATGATCCACCTACATCTTTCCGTGATGGAAGGCCTTTCCCATGGAAGATGGCTGAATGGGAGGAAGAATATGAGAAGGAGGAGGCTGCAGCAAAGGAGAATCTGGAGGAACGCCAAGCTTGGGGGAGTTCCATCTAGTCTTTCTCTTTATCAATCTATCATATCTATCTAGTCATGGTGTGCTTTGCTTTTATCGATTAGTTATCAATATCTCTTAGGCGTGTGTGAGCTCATGGAGCATTATCATGTATCCCTATCTTATGGTTTATCAATGAATATTAAAGTATGGTGTCATCCATGATTCTCTTGTTTGGGGATTTATGGGTAACACTCATGCAAATGAGCGTGGCATATTTAGAATTTCAATCACATCTTGCCTTGAAATTAATTAACTTGAGTATGTTGGACAATTATAGAATTATCTCAATATAGAAGAAGTAAAAAGACTTGTGAAAATAGTTTGAGGTTAAGATATGTCTTGTAGGATAAGAAGTTGAGAAGACTTAATGAAAAGGATATAAAACACTCTTGTTACAACCTAGTATCTTTTGAGCAAATTAATGATCATGGATATTTCAATACTTATGCTCTTGAATGTGAATGAAAGGAAGGCACCTGAAATTTCAGCTAGCCATGGAAAGTGTAAGAAAAGGGTTGTGTAGAGCATGGGAACTTGATTGAGATATCCATGACTAAAGTTTGCACTAGTTACTAGTCAAGCAAGAGTGATAACAATTTTTATATCTATCTGTCTTTTCATTTGTCTTCTTTTGAACTTGTTATCCAATGAGAGTTTATCTTGTCTTTGAATTTCAGCAAAGTATAAAAGATTATAATGCTTGCCATGAAGAGCAAAAGCATGTGAAAAACAATATGATTCGATTGTCCAACATACAATGGTTATTTGCTTTCAAAAGTAAGGGGTGATTGCTAGAGTTCTACTTATGTTGCCCTCATATGTATGAGTTTTAGATCATTAATCTTATCTTGCAATTGAATATGATGATGATACAATGCCCGTATTTATTTATCAACCATAAGTCCATTGATGCATGTAATGATCTATGTCCTTACTTACTCGAGGACGAGTAAAGGTTTAAGCTTGGGGGAGTTGATACGTGCATTTTATATCATCATTTATATAACTTTTAGTATCATACTAGAATGTTATTTGCATGATTATATGATTGTTTCTACATGTTTTAGATGATTTTGGGGACTTTCATACAAAGTCCCTATTTTTGGTATTTAATTTCTGGGAGGCAGAAAACCTCCTTTTTCTTGTCTTTAATGTTTCAGGAGCTACAGGACTCAAATAATAAAAGGAAAAATACTGCGTCAGTTTTTCATCGGGAGAAAGGCAGAGGGAAGAAGACCGAAGAGAGGAGAGCCACGAGGGCCAAATGGGGGTGGCCCACGCGGCCCATGTACCTGGCCGCGTGGGACCCACCCAAAGGTGCCTCGGGCACCTCCTCGCCTGGGGCTTTTTATCGACGCCTTCGTCTCGCCCGAAAAGTAACGCCCTAATTTTTCCAAGTCCATCCGAGGTCGCGGCGGCGGCGAAACTCCTGATCCCTTCCGAGGGGGGTCAGATCCTGCTGCTCCGGAACTCCGGAGAAGGGGGAAATCATCGTCATCGTCATCACCTCTCCTCCTTGGCGTGGGAGGAGGCCTCTACATCATCACCCCCATCAAGACCAGCACCATCACCATCATCATCACCGTGATCCACTCCGTTCCCCTCGCAGTTTGAGAGTTGCTATACCCTAGATACTTGTCTTGTGCTACTATTCATGTTTGTGATTGAGTACTTGTCATTATTTGGTGGTGAAGTTATAATTTCAGATTGTGTTGTACCACTTATGCCACTGATATGATCATGTTCGCACGTTGTGAGTAGTTCCCGTATGTTCCTGAGGGCATAGGATGAATTGGCATGATTTATATATGACATGTGTTGGTATTTTGTCAAGAGTTTATCTTTTATGTGATTCTATGATGGTGTTGTGCGAACGTCGACTGCACAACACTTCACCTTTATGGGCTCATAGGAGAACACCGTAGTGTAATGAATTGATGGAGACTTGGGAGGACACGTAAACCTGAGACCGAGTCATGAAGTTATATTATGAGGGTATTAGTATCGGGGACCTTAGAGTGTAATGCTATGGTGGGACTTTAGTCTTAATAATTCTTGTGCAGTCATTTGCTTGGCCACATGATCCATCATAAGGGGTTGTAGTTTATTTATTTAGCTATACCTAATTATGGCTCCGTCCAAAGAGGATTAAAACTTGACAAGATATTCAACGTGTTGTTTAATAAATCTCTATGCCTAGCATCATCCATGCCGCCCTCGGGAACGTTTGCCACATATAAGTTACACATCACTTGAGCTTGTCCTCTTGCCACATAAGAGGATTGGGCTTTCTCTCTTTGAGAGCTTTCACTTGCTACTATCTGTTATCTGCTTTGCAACTATACAACCAAAAATACCAAAAACACTTGCATCTTTTATTGTTTTATTTATCAATCTTACTAACCAATACCTTCAGCTCCTCGTGGGTTCGACAACCTTTTCTAATTGAAAGGTACTACAATTGATCTCCTGCACTTGGGAGCCATCAGCAGCAACACTTGACAAAATTGCATCCTTCCATCAAAACAGGGTAGCAACTTATTCAAAAAAAAAACAAGCATATTTCTGATTAGGATAAGACAGAGAAATCCTCACAAGCATATCCATATTATTTCAGTCAAATACTTCATTGTACATCTGCTCCTTAAGTTCTATATAAGCAATTCAACATATAAAGGGGTAAATGGAGTACCCAGTAGGCCAGTAACCTGGGAAACTCGCTTTTGCACTACTTATTCACTCATTCACTCTGTAAAAAAAAAGCTTAGTGAGTACTGGTAGACTGGGAAGCTTGCTTTGCTGCTCAGCTGCTGCTAATTAATAGCTGTACAGATAAATAATAAACCATCCAACCAACCTACTTAATAGTTGATCCTATATATGATATGATGGAATATGTTCAGTTCTTATGTAGCTAAAAGCATGGAGTCACATGAATAAATCTTGCAGGGTAAGACCGTAAGACTTGAGCTGTCAGGATGCAATCGTAAACAGTACAAAATTGCATTTTGTATACTAGGGCAGATCCTAGAGTTAGGGGAGAAGGACATGTCTCACCGGCCGGAGAGGACAACGGAGCCGAGGAGCCGCGCCGGCCTGCTTTGGCGAAGGACGAGGACGCGCGGAAGGAGGTCCCCGCCGGATCTCGCGACCAGAGGAGCTAGGAGCGTGGCGGCGGTTAATGACGTTGTCTTCATCTCCTCCTACGTGAGCCTGCTGCTCTATGGCTCGCATCGCCCGCCGTCGCGTCCTGGTGGACGGCAACACATCGGCGGGGTCCAACCGCCGCACCGAACCTCCCTAGGCTAAGAGATGTGGGTAGGCGAGTTCGAAGGTGCGCCGCGCAGCGGCTAGCCAGCCGCCGCCTCTCTCCAGCGAGAGCAGCAGTGGACTGAACGGGGAGGGAGAGGGGAAATGGGAGGGTAGGGTTAGGGCAAGCTCGTTTTGTTCTAGCTAGGACGAACATCAACCGTTGATCCGCATCCGACGGCTCTGAGCTGCTATGTAGAAAATGGGCCGCAGGGCATCATTTTCCTATGAGTCACGGCCCAGTTTACATTATCCATGTGATTTTATTTTCATTTTAAACTGCAGCTACTTTGTAGTTTGCTTGTTATTTTTGGTAAAAATCATTTTTAGATTCACAATTAGTCATTTAATCAGACATACCCTAATATTTTGGCAAGATTCACCCCGTAGCTAGGAACTGTCATGTCGACAATTTTGACCGCATTTTGAAATCAGCATAAAGAATTTAAAAAAATAAAAAAATGGAAATCCTTCGCAGTGTGTCATTATATGTGACCTAGTATCGAGGGAAACTAAAAACTTGGAATACGGAAATTATTTTGACAAAGTGTTCTCAGAAATGAGCTATCATGTATGAAGATTCATGACTTTCAGGGCAAATGACGAATGTTATGACCTCAAACATGACATAGTTTGTTCAAATGATCTCATATTTTGCAAAAGTGTGCGTCTTAGAATGGCAAACAATGTTGCCGAAGAAAGTTTTCATCTGTTTCTCACGAGAAAATCATTTTTCATTTTCGGAGTGCCAAAAATGAGTTTTTTTTGCAAAGAAACTACAAAATCTTTGTTTCAAAGTTAGACCTCATCATTTAATAAAAATATAAGACCACATTTGATGCACAAATAACCAAATGGTCGCATGTCAAAAGCTTCCCTCCACCTCTTTTCAAAAAGACAAAATGCAGACGGTTCAGCTGGAAGCGGGTCAAATTTGAACTGCAGCTGCTTTGTAGTTTGCTTGTTATTTTTGGTAAAAATCATTTTTAGTTTCACAATTAGTCATTTAATCAGAGATATCCTAATATTTTGGCAAGATTCAACCCGTAGCTTTTTGATCCCATTTTGAAATCGGCATAAAGATTAAAAAATAAAAAAATGAAAATTCTTCATAGTCGTTTTTTTATTTGCATAACATTGCCGCAGGGCGTGTGTGAATGTTGCAATAAATAAATAATGATGTAGATAGTCGAAAAAAACTATGTATGCATATATATTTGAGCGTAATATATATACTTATAAATGGTGCAAATATATGTGTAAATGTATTTGGGCATAATAAATAATTATGTACCCAAATATATTTGATCAAAATATAATTTAACTTACAAATGGTATAAATAAATAATTATATATACACAAATATTTCAAACTTGTGTTCAAACAAATAATATTGTGAAATTTCGTACTACTGTTTAGTAAATAGATATATACAGGGTTAACTCTAATCTGCAGATGAAATATCTGCTGGCTAGTTGGCTAGTACAGCTTTGCATTCGCGTGCGTGCAACAGGTGCACGGTTGCGTGCAACAGGTGCACGGTTGCGTGCAACAGGTGCACGGTTGCCGTGGCAACAACAATGAACATCTCAACATCTCAGTGACACTACGACCTCGGGCTTCCAGAGAAAGAACAATCCACAACACTGACGGTGGTGGCTTCTAGAGAAACAACAATCCACAACACAGTTCTAATCGGCTAATGCCTATGGGTTACTAAAAAAGTTTGCAAATTGCTATCCCAAAACAGTTTGCAAATAACTGGCAACAACAAGGTTGGATATATCTGTGATATCCTGGATGCACACTTTAATTTTTCGAAGCGGAAAAAATATGCCGACGGATTCAACACACGGCCGTCGGCATACAACAGTCGCCGTTAAAATTCCGTCGTACGAACAAACTGGACATCCACGTGGTACATATACGCCGACGGGTTTGTCTACGCCGACGGTCACCCTCGGCAAAAGTTTCATATATGCCGACGGCTTCGGTATGCCGACGGCCGCATGAAAAATGCCGTCGGCAAAGCTGCTGTATGCCGACGGTCTTTATAAAAGTGGTCGGGATAGTCTCTGTATGCCGACGGCCCCGATAAATAACCGTCGGTAATGAAAAAACCGTCGGAAACTGCCATTTTTCCCGTAGTGCTTACCACCCATCCGCTGCCTCCATCGAGATCGTATGGCCCTGCAGTGAGCCGCACGCCTAAGATCATCATGGGTCCTTCGTCATCCATTGCGGCGATTCATGATCTCCATACAGGAGGTGGCATCATTGCTAGCTCCTTTGAGCCGGCATGGAAACTCCATCCGTGGTTGCCGCTTATTGGTGATTACGCGGACATGGCATTTTACCGTGGAAAGATCTTCACCGTCACGATTATGGGGGAGCTCATCTCCCATGACTTTTTCACTCCTCGGCAGGAGCTCATCTCCCATGACTTGTTCAGTCTTTGTCGCGAGAATAAGATGAACGCAGCCGTGACCCGTGATCAGCCCATGGGCACCACCGTCCGTCCGCCACTTGGTCGTGTCAGCCGACAAGGAAAAGTTGTTGTTGGTACGGTGGAGCATCCCTCGCCGACGGGCCAATGTTGTCGAGCTTCATGATCACCATTGGGCGATGGATCTGCACGTTCTCGAGCTGGACTTGGCCAAGAAAGACTGGTCGGAAGTGAAGAACCTCGGAGGACAGAGTCTGTTTGTAAGCAGGAGTTGTAGCAGGGCGTTTGGGTCGATGGAGCAGTCCCATCCGAGGTTCCCACAAGGTAACTGTGTGTACATCTTGGGCATTGACTGGCACCGCAGGAGGACAACCGCCGGTGTCGGCCCGTGAAGGTGCCACGAATGCCGTGAACAAATCGATGGCGCCATTCCCAGCTACTGCGTGTATGACATGATGACCCGTACTGTTAGTCTAGTTTCACTAGGTTCTTCCCATGCGAGTGATTGAAAACCAGCTATATATGCAACGGAGCAATGATGTTTCAGTCCTTTATCAATTTTTCAAATGCATATACATAGGCGTAATATGAGGTTTTCAATCATTACCATGCATTACATCATATAATGCAATGTTTTAGATAAGTTGTATTTTCAAATTGGATTTTTTCTTACATAGTCTTCAATTATTGGAAGCAACTGAGTGCCTTATGTTTTATGACCGACAGAAATGACCACGAAATAATCCTTAACCTCAAAACATTGAGCTATAGCCCACGAAACCAAACAGAAATGGCCAAATCGATGAGTTTTGATTACAGTTAGAAATGCCCACGAAATCATACCCGAACCACGAAACCAAAACTGAGAAGCAAGTGAGTGCCTTATTTGCTACTATCCCACCGATAATGGAAAATCAATTAATAGTGGCGTCGGCTAATAATGTCAATCTTGATTACTATAAATGTTAGTCATCATTGCATCCTTCCAACGAGTCGCCTCCCGTCCTGATACAAAATAATGTTTTAGGTTTTAGCAAAATATGCAACGAGAATGTTGTTCGACTCCTCGATGGAGTCGGGACCCCTAGCGAGGCCATAGACTGTAGTCAGGTCCAAGAGGGCCTTCTTCTTTGTGTAGGGGCTTCTTGCGACAACTGCGGCCAGGGGTTCCCCCACCGAGTGCGGGGCATGATATCTCACGCGGTGAAAAGCCGCAGCTCGCTGCGCACCGTTTATCGGACACAAGATTTTCCACTCAGTAAGTCAATGACTGGTGGGACCAAAAACAATAAAAACATCACCACGGGAATAGACGGCTGAGATCGTGTTGCGGTGAAGATCTAATAGCCAAAATGCCAAACGCCCTAGGAAGCGCCGGTCTTCAATCAAGGATGTAATCTTTAGATATTAGTACTAGGGATATTAGCGCGGCAATGCCGCGCAAGTTCGGTGAAATTGAAATTTGAAAATGTTGACATTTAAAAGTTGAGGAGATTTGAAATTTTTTGGAACTCAAAAATAGACTGCGTTTAAAAATTGTTTAGTTTTCAATTTTTTTTCCAGTTTGGGAGGTTATCAAGATTTAAATTGTGTCCAAGCTTGTAAAATGCTCAGTTCGAAAGGCATTCAAAATTTTGAAATATTGAAATCTGAAATTTGATTGTACGCTGCAAGTAGCCAGCGTTTCTTTTTGTGTTCATGTTGGTATAATTGTCATATTTGAATTATTTTTCATTTGTTGAATGCTCAGATCTTAAATGCATTCAAAATTTTGGAATATCCAAATTTGTAATTTGTTCATATGCTATAGATAATCAACGTTGTTTTTTTTGTTCATATTCATATATTTGTTATATTTTTCGGACGGATAAATTCGAAGTTATTGTTATACTTCACATTCCACATTTCTCTTATCTTTTTTTTCTTGCTCAAATAATATTCCAAATATTTGTGTTTTTTTAAGACAAATGTCTTCGTTATTATAAATTGTAACATTGCTTATGGTTCTTAGACAAATGATTCCATTATTAAGATAGATGTAAAATGTTTGGAGTAGTGTTAAAAAATGACTCCATTATCATTTGTTTAAGGAATGAGAACGTTGCTTAAACATTATCTTCTTTTTCATCTTTTTTCTTTGCTTAAACAATTTTCGGATTATTTTACATTTCGCCTATCTTTTGTGGGTCATAAAAAATGATCGCCTACATTAAATAATAGTAGCTCTTATATTCCATTACCCGGTAAAGCCCACCGTGAACGTTGTGATTCAAAATGCTAAAATTCGTTGTAACTTCGCCTGGAGTATTTGCATATTTTAAGCAAATTTAAGTGTTCACATATGTGTGTAGTTTGACGGCGTGGGCGTGTGATCGGTGGTTTTGTTTGTCAGTTGAAAATGTAATGATTAAACAGTCGTTAGAAAAAGAAATAACGTCATGTCGTTGTGAGGAATTGTTGTTTTGAGTAAGTTTCAAATCGAATAATATTTTACAGGTTCGATGTAAAAATATTTTTGGAAAGATTCGAAAATACATTCAAGAAATACTGAAAGAATATATTTATACTGAATTAGAATTTGTTGTTTTAAGTATGTGCGAATATTCAGTAATTTAAAATGTTTTAGCAGAAGGTTCATAATGAATATAAAAAGGTTAAATTAGTTCTTGTAAGTAAAATTATTTACATTTGTTTAATCATGCATGGAAATGTGTTAGTTGTAAAAGTTACATTTTTCTGCAAATTTTGGTATACTACTTGTATTTTTCCAAGTTACGAATTAAAATATATGGGTTTTCCAATTTCTAGCATTTTTTGCAATTATTAAAAAAATATGTAAAATCTGACAGGCGGGCCCGTGGTGACATCATCGCGTGACGTCACCCGCCGGCGATGGATGCGGCCACGGCCGCTCTGCCGAGCTCGCGCTCGGGCAGGCGCGCTCGAGCCGGAGGGGCGGTGTTGTGGACCGTTTGGTCGCCGGAGCTGCCGGCGGCGACCAAAACGGTGGTGGCGGGCGGCGAGCGCGGCGGCGCCGATTCCGGCGTATATCGGACGTCCCGGGACGCGGTGTTCCGCGAGGAGGTGGAGGAAGCGACGCCGGAGCTCCCCGCGTGCTTGGATCCGTGCGGGGAGGTCTGTAGCGGTGGCGATGCGCGGCGGCGCGGCGGCGGGCCGTCGCGGGAGAGAGAGGAAGAGGAGGAAGGGCGAGTTCTGCGGTTGCTTTTGCAAAAAAAAAAGTCCCTGGCTTTTCCGGAAATTACGGTCAGATCCTTTGCGGGTGGTTTTCTGCAAAAATGTTGCGCCAAAGATCGTGCGCAGCCTCTGATTGGTAGAAAGTCGCCAGCTACAGTGCGCACGAATTTTGGCGCGATCTAGACCGTCCGCCGCGACGATCGTACGGCCAGGGCAAAAGAGGCGATGTGGATAGCGGGACTGGCCGCGAATCGCACCAACTTTCATATATTAGGTATGTTGATATATCTTATCTTTTTTTAGATCTATTTTAAAAGGAGAACCACCCCACATCAAAATAACGTTCAGTTTTTAACATACGAAATGTTATTTATTTGATTCATGGTGGCTCGCCTAGATAGATGCTTAATTTTCTTTACACGCGAGAAAATCCATCTCTACTATATAAGCTGGTCCCTTTAGCAAGCAATCTTGAATTCAGAAAAGTCATGGCAATCTTTTTTTTCTGGAATGGTAGTTCATGGCAAAAAACTTGCGCACGAAGATCTCGATCCGATTTCAAAAATACGATGAACGGAATGTATATTTGAACGATTAGGAAATCCCGATGAACGGAATCTAGGTTTGAACGGGTTTGAGAAAACTATGTGAATAGAATCTGGGTTTGAACGATTTGGAAAACAAGGTGATCGAAATATGGGTTTGAACGATTTGAAAAACTAGTTGAACATAATCTAGATTTGAACGAGTTAGAAAACACGGTGAAAATAATCTTGGTTTTGAACGATTTGGAAAGTAGGGTGAACGAATTCTGAGTTTGAACGATTTTAGATACGAACATTTATGTTATTTGAACGACTTTTCAATATGAACATTTTTAAATATGCAAATTTATGTTATTTGAACGATTTTTCAGTTAGAACATTTATCTTATTTACAAGATTTTAAATATTTATCTTATTTGAACAATTTTAATATGAAACTTTATGTTATTTAAACTATTAAAACATATTTATCATATTTGAGAAAAAATACTAATATTTTTCCACGACATACACATTTTTACATATATGAAAAAACTGAAAATACATGAACGAAAATTATTTTTGAACGATTTTTAAAAGTGAACATAAAAACTCTATGAATGAAAATTATTTTTGAACGATTTTTCAAATCTGAACAAATTTCAAATCTGAACATTTTTAAATATAAATAATTTTCAAATCTGATTATTTTTAAAATTTAAACATTTTTCAAAAAAATATTTAAAAGTAAAACATAAAAGAATAAACAAAAAAAAACTGCCAAAAAAATAAAAACGAAAAAGAAATAGGAAAAAACATAAAAGAAGAAAGATAAAAGAAAAGGCCAAAAAACGAAAAGAAAAAACGCAGATGCACCTTTGGCCGACCCATAAGGGCGAGGGGGGGTGCGGAGCTCAATGCGCTCCGACCTCGTCGTCAAATAGGATTCGCCCATCGGTGACCACTACGCTAGCGTAGAATTCCGGTGAGCAGGAAATGAGCTCCGATGTCAAGCGGAGGCGGATACGCCTGGGCCCTCGCGGCGGGGCTCAACGCCGCGCTCGCCGCCATATCTGCCAAGTTCTTCACGCCTGCGGTACCAATCTGACCCTCCCTTATTTCTTCCCGATCTGCAATTTTGCAGCCCCCCTTTAGTTTAGGTTGCTCCAGCCTTCGAGATGTTAGTTGTTTATATGTTTAGTTCATGTACATGAATCATAGATTTAGCTGTACCGAGTTATCAATTAGCGAATCCAATGTTAGATGCCAGGTTCTGACCCTAACTGCTGGAAGTATAACTGAATTCATGTTGAATTTTTTTTTTGAAGCGGTCACCGGGGGGGAGAGCATCCCCACCTGAATGTTATTGCATCAAAAAAGGTTACAAGACCAGGCTTCTGTCCACCCCTAGGGTTGACATCGGTCAGGATACATAAGAAATTGCAGAGGGAAAGATGGGTCTCGCCTGCGAGAGGCGGCCATCTGATGTTCATGCACTACTGCAGAAAGAAAAACATGAGCCCATTATCTAAGTAAGCTAGCAGGCAGAAGGTCCATCGCCATGAGAGGCACAAGTAGATGAGGGGTGCTGTCGAGGATCACAATACCAAGACTCAGCAAACAGCCTAGCACGTCGAACCTGCGTGCGTGTCGAATCCCAGGCACAACTGAGGAGCAAACCCGATCAACGAGTGCCAAGCCTAGCACCGAGCACGAACCTTGACTGGGAGCTCCGCCACGGGAGGTCGAGACGATTAACAGGTTGGGGAGGCCACATTGCGTCGTCATTGAGCAAAGTTGAGCCTAGACCACACCAAAAGCCCGAAGCTTCCTCAACACAGTACCGGCCATGGGAGGATCTTGAGCAAGCACAGCAAGTAAAAGCAGCACAAGGGCAGTCTGGCGCAGGATCTTTCACAGCAGAACGGGAAAGCTTTCACAGCAGATCGAGAACAGGGAACCAAGGCAGCAGATGGCAGCACTGCGAGACGGGACGCCTCGCCGCCGGGGACACCTCCAAGAAGCAACCAAGGCAGAACTGCAGTCACCAGCAACCTCAGAAGACAATGCAACAGGCAACGAGAGACAAGGGCATTGACGGTGGTTCATCGAAGATGAAGTCGCGGAGCACCACAGTGCTGCAACGCGCCACCACGGCAGCCGGCAACCTCTCATGCCCTAGTCAGAGAGCAGCTTGGGTTCCATCGCGATGCCTTCAAGAAGGGAGAACGGCGCCTCCGACGTCGTCGCCGCTGAGCTTTCGCCCGGAACCAGCGCCCTCGCCGGAACCAAGCCAGGGGGTTGGGAGCACTGGACAGCTCCAGAGCCACGCCTCCATAGAGTTTAGCGACACCGGGAGGTGCCGCCGTGGTCTGCCCACGCACAGAGCGTGAGCACGGGTTTCCCCGTGAGCAGGCAGCAGGCTCACGAACCATACCTGACGAGATGTGCATCCGCCGTCGGTATGCAGGCGAGCGCAGAGGTAGGAGCAGCAGAGGTGTGACCAGATGTCGGAGCTGCAGCGCGACCAAGGTCCTCTTGCCGCGTCGGAGCGGCGGCAGAGCGGCCGCCGCCAAGAGGGAGCAGCAAGGCTGGTCCGCGAGGAGGGCGGACGGAGCGGCGCCAGACGGCGGGGAGGCCATGGATGCCGGTCTTGCACCGCGCGCCCTGACCAGGACCGCGGCCCTCTCGGCCCGCCAGCGGCCCAGATCGAGCCCGGGCCAGTGCCACCCGTGCCCAGGAGGAAGCGCCTCCGTCGTCCCGCACCTCCGACCGGCACGGTCTCCTCTGGCGTCGACGGGCGGCGCGGAGGCCATTGAGGCCGGGCCTCGAGCTCACGGGACACCATGGCGCAGAGCAACTGCAAGATCTTGTGGTGGGGATTGGATTTTTTGGGGACGGGAACGAGCGGAGGAGGCTCCCCGCTGCCGCCGTCCGCCGTGGTGCGGCCTCCTCCGGCGGCAGCGGGGGTCAGTGGGCGCGGCGGGGGCAGTTTCTGGCGGCGGCGGTGCGGGCGCCTCGGAGTCGCCCGAGAGCGACCCGGAGGCGGCTAGGGTTTTCTGGCCGTAACTTTTCTCTCATGTTGAAATTTTCGACTTCTTTCGTACTGAAATCGCCCTTATCACTCGAGAAATGGAGAAAATTACTAATCATTGTTGCCTACATACCATGAAGGATAAAGAATTAACAGTTCAACACTTGAACGGGTTAATTTCCCGAGTTCCTCTGTGTGCTCTTACTGCTTGCTTTGGAACACAGGGTTGACAATTACTCTGTCTGTCACTAACTATATATGATCTTGCCTCGCACAGGTTCTGAAATACGGCATGGTGATACTTTTTTAATGTAACAATGTGGGGTGCTACGTGAACAGCCTCAAAGCTTTGTCGTCCCTCCAGGCAACGGTCACGAACTTCGCCGCCAACTTCATCTCGTCAGGTCTTGCAGGGTATTTCCTGTTTCAGGAGCCTCTGCCTTCAAAGGTAATTCATTAAATTCTTCATTTTCTGTAACGGAAGTAGCATATGTTGAGAAAGCTTTTAATTTACTTGTTGGTTTATGGTCTCTGTCAATTTAAGAGCTTAAGTTTATTGAGCAGCTTACTTCCTTCTCAATAGGAATAGGAGTATCCAGAGTGGAAAATAAAGTCAGTGTTGACAATGAAGATAAAATTAATGACCTAATTTTGGTACGTCGCTGAGTAGTTCCACTGAGATGAATGTTGCTAAATCTTGACAGATTCAATGACATCATTTTGCTGAATTTCCGAAATTCTTCTCTCTGTTTTATGCAAATTTGATGTCATTGGGCGTACAGTAACTGCAGAGGATCTATCCACATAAACTGTAGCATGTAAACAAATTGTTCGGATCATCAGATAGTAACTAATTTTATGCCATAATTCTGCAGAAATTTCCCCGCTCGGATCACCAGGAGTGCGATCTGTTGGAACGCCTGCTGATGAATATAGACAACACAGCTTCGAAGCGCTGTGCTCAGCTCATCTCACTGCCATGTGGATAGCAGTTAACTGAAACAGTTGGCTCGCAGTATTATTAGTAGGATCTTTCTCTGTAAACACATGCTGCACCAAACGAGCAGCAGTTAGCAACCCTTGTAGCCGTATAAAGTAAAATAAAGGGCTGTGTACCTACTGCTGGAAAACGTGTAACATATATAATGATCCTGAATAAAATCAAATAATTTTTTCTTCATAATACATGTTTGATCGATGGATTGGGACCTGATGGTTGGTTATGTAGCCCTTTCGTCTGTCACTGGACTCTTTGCTGTCCATGGCCAAGTCTGCACGCCACTTGAGAATTGAAGCAGAGTAGAGCACCACAACAGCGGGGGGCAGAGTAGAGCACCACAACAGCGGGGAGTACAAGTTAGTGGAGTCAACCGTCAACGTCTACAGGTGTAGTTGGGTCAGGCCTCCGGGTCTCGTCCCGTTGAAGTCAAAGCTGGCTGCTTGATTAGGTGGAAACCTAGATTGATTTAAAGTGCAATCTCCAGTGTAGGAATTTTAAAAGAAATACGTAAATCACTGGCCTTATAGATGGAATGGTTATTATTCCACCGTCGAGGTCCATTTATTGCAATATGGCAAGACCGCGCTCATTTCGAGAGTGTACAAATGGTAATAAACATTTGATGGACAATGATTTGTTGTTTCCATTTATAACTCGTCTTTATCTTATCTACTACTTCCTGTGACGGAATCTGATTTCAGAATTTTACATCGACATAGATTGTGTCCCTGGATTACAAACAGGGTTTCACTCGACATTTGCTCACCACCGTTGGTTCCCTCCCCATGTTTCCCTCTCAGGCTCTCACCCCTGTTCTGTAGTCTGTAACAGACTACAAGAATTTCAGAACTAAAGAAAGAAAATTCTTATTGGGACCAATGACAAAAAAGCTGATATGTTTGCTAATTTTCTAATGTGCGATATATCCGCTGCTAATTCATCTGGCATAATTGTACATCACAACATTATACAAAGAAGAGAATGCACGTTTGGTTGTCCACTTTATTCGATTTGGTTCGGGACATACAGTGCAAAATAGAGTCACTAGCTTCTTTATTTCCACATAAACACATAAACAGATCTGAAAACCTATTTAATCCGCAGTACGATCAATCTGACTAACGAACCAAGCTCTGATCCTATGATTGCATGCATGCACTGATCGAAAGATTATAAATAACCTAATTAGAAAATCTAGGAACTAGATAGCTTAGCTCCTCCTCATGCCAGTCCACCACCTATACCCTGCTCGACGTTTCTCCTCCTTGATCTGCCACGGTGTCAAGTCCTGATCCAGGCCTTCGTCCAGGCGCCCAATGAAGAGATCCCCGAACCACTTGGGCTTGGCGGCGAAGCACTTGCGTAGCGCCGCAGTGGCCTTGATGCACGCCTCGGCGTCCGGCTTCTTCTCGTACTGGCACTTGTCCAGCGCCTTGTCGAACTCCTTGACGCAGCCGCCTTGTGCTACGTGGCGCCTGATAAATCGAGCGCCGTATCCCTGTTTTCCTTGTTGCCGAGCCACAACCCCGCGAGGAACCAGCCAAACCCCATGGCCGCCGGCAATTTGTTGGTATGGTAGTAGCTAGGGCAAATCGATCGGGTCCTAGAATATGAATTGCTTCCAAGCTTTATATTGGGAAGGGACGGCCGTACGCCTCTAGATTACTTTTTTTCAAATCGGATATCGATCACACTTACGTGCAAGGAAGTTTCTAGAAAACAATTGCCATATATAGCTCGGGCTTAACTGATTTTAAGATTGCTTGCTCAAGGGACCAGCTTGTATAGCCCGTGCGTGCTTTTTTGTAGAGATCAATTTTCTTACGTGTAAGCATCAAAACCTAATTTTCCATGTCTACCATCCGGAACTAATTACAACTAAAAGTACAAAAATATATCGAAAATTGAAGAATCAATATCGGGAATCAATATTTGGTATTTTTGAATTTCGGTACATTATCAGGGACTACGGGAATCAGTTGATATGCCAACGGCCAGAAGCTACGCCGACGGACAAATGTTGGGGCCGTCGGCACAATAGAGAGTGACGTCGAAGTTCAAAACATAAATGGCCGCATAGCACGGCCGTGGGCGTACCGGGAGCCGGTCATCGTCAGCGCCATACGATCGTCTGTGTACGTGGGGCTAAGCCGACGATGGCCGTCGGATCACAACAGCCGTCGTCATAGCTCCCCTACACGTGGCACTTGCGAGCCCTCTGGACACGGTACGTGGGGCTAAGCCGACGATGGCCGTCTCCCGGAGTCGACACGTTTTGATAGAAGCCTATGTCGACTGATTGGTTACGAGTGTGATCGAACCATGTCCTTCTTGCCATGGTGGACCGGCGAGCATGTACGGAGAAAATATCCGGTGGAAATTAGAAATCGGTGAAAAAACACATAAAACCCATAATGTTCTATAAAAATGTCGAAAAAATGAATTACGTTGGGAAGGTAGAATTCTATAGACATGTAAGAGGTCAAGTCGAAACTCGGAATTGTTTGGGAGCCATGAGAATGCCAAACTGAGAAATGATTAATACTCCCTCCAATCCAAAAAAAAAGGTCGGAGGGTATACGTACTGGTTGTGCTGCGTATGCTATTTCCTCCCGAACGTTTTTACGGAACGGAGGAAGTAGCAAACTACAGTAGCTGTTAAATGGATAAATCTATCTTGTACGTAGCTGTGCAATGGAAATTATTGCAAATTTTCATGTTTATATAACATCACCTTCCCAACATGAATGTATTTTTCTAGCTAACACAAAGAAAAGAATGGAGAGGATGTATGCTGGACGCGCGGCAGGATCAGCACCGTGGGATCCTCTGCTCCACTGACCGGTGGGCCCCACGTTACAGCAGGATAAGACCACGCTTGGCCACGGCCACAGACAGCAGCAGCAGAGCTTCTTGCAATGGCCACCACCGCCTCCGCCTCCCCGGCGCTCCACCTCCTCCACCCGGCCACCTCTCGCCGCCGTGCACTCCTCATCGCCCCGCGCGCCTGCTCCTCCCCCACCCCCACCCGCCGCGGCCTCATTGCCGACACGGCCACCTTGGCCGCCACCGCCGCCACGGCCCCACTCCTCCTCCCGCGCACCACCCACGCCGCCGAACCACTCTCAGAATGGGAGCGCGTGGGCCTCCCCATCGACCCGGGCGTCGTCCTCCTCGACATCGCCTTCGTCCCAGACGACCCGTCCCACGGCTTCCTGCTGGGCACGCGGCAGACCATCCTGGAGACCAAGGACGGCGGCGCCACCTGGTTCCCGCGCTCCATCCCCTCCGCCGAGGACGAGGACTTCAACTACCGCTTCAACTCCGTCAGCTTCAGCGGCAAGGAGGGCTGGATCGTGGGGAAGCCCGCCATCCTGCTCCACACCAGCGACGCCGGCGACAGCTGGGAGCGCATCCCGCTCAGCGCGCAGCTCCCCGGCGACATGGTGTATATCCAGGCTACTGGGGAGCAGAGCGCCGAGATGGTCACCGACGAGGGCGCCATCTACGTCACCTCGAACCGAGGATACAACTGGAAGGCCGCCGTGCAGGAGACCGTCTCCGCCACGCTCAACAGGTACCGCGCGCCGGACACACACACAGTTTCTTTTCCCGCAAAACTATCATCTTTTTCGATCAGAATCTATCTATCTTATTGCTGCTGTTAAGGTTTAGGGACAGTGTTACTCAATTGTGGACAGACCATGTTACTCTGATGAAAATGATAGGAAATTGTGCTCCGCCTCCGGCCCTCTAACATTATGTTGCATTTGATCCGGTGCTAAATCATGCCATTGGGTGATCATCAAGGCATGACATTGTTTGCTCCGTCGTATTTGTCCGTGGTGCAGAACAGTTTCGAGCGGCATTAGCGGTGCGAGTTACTACACCGGCACTTTCAACACCGTGAACCGCTCGCCCGACGGCCGCTACGTCGCCGTCTCCAGCCGTGGGAACTTCTACCTCACATGGGAGCCTGGGCAGGTTCGTTTGGTAGCTCGAGACAATCATTGATATGAAACTATTTTGGTAGTATCGATTTGGGTAAGTTGTCTTGCGGGAGTTGGGTTCTGAAACATCTATCTACACCTGCAATTGCAGCTGTACTGGCAGCCGCACAACAGGGCTGTGGCGCGGCGGATACAGAACATGGGGTGGAGAGCAGATGGTGGTCTGTGGCTGCTCGTGCGCGGTGGCGGACTCTTTCTCAGCAAAGGAACCGGGGTGAGTAGTGCTAGCTCATTCTTTACACCTTCATCAGTTTTATCAAGAAAATTACGTAGATGGCAATTACGGCATAGTGCACACTGCTCTAGCTAATTCTTCCTTTGAGCGCTCATCAGCATCCTCTAACCGGGTACCGTTTCCATCTCCAGATAGTTGAAGACTTCGAGGAAGCGTCGGTGCAGAGCCGGGGGTTTGGAATTCTGGATGTGGGCTACCGCTCAACGGTAACGACAACTGAAATGGACTGTACGTACTTGGGTGTGCCTACATGATCGACAAGTAAGACTGATCATCGGTGGTTCCATTTTAATCGCAGGATGAGGCGTGGGCTGCTGGTGGGAGCGGCGTCCTGCTCAAAACAACCAATGGCGGCAAATCCTGGGTGCGCGACAAGGCCGCTGACAACATCCCCAGTAACCTCTACTCTGTAAAGTAAGCATTCTGATCGACTGCAGTCTACCTGCAGGAGACATCAAATTATGTGTTCATGGTTTCAGTTTGTTTCTCGTCTGAACTGAAACTCTCCATTGATGGTGTGATGTTGCAGGTTCATTGGTGACAACCAAGGGTTTGTGCTGGGGAATGACGGCGTCTTGCTACGATATGTTGGCTGAAGTAACGAGAATCACCGCAGCTACCTAAATCCCTTTTTGTATGTAAAATGATCCATATATAGACACACACACACGTGTGAAAGGCTGCTGATTGTCTCAACATTCCTTCTCCTCAAAAGAGTGTAAATCTTCCCTGTCTGTTACTTGACTGATGATGGTAAATCTTCCTTGTCTGTTATTTGACTGATGATGATTGTTTCAGCATTCAAAGACAGTAGCACATTTATGTATATGAATCTGGTATTTACTATGAAGGAAGCTTATAAAGTGCAAACTGATAATGGTTGTTTCCAACTATAGAACACAGAGTTTCCCTTCTTTTGAAATCAGCCCACAGTTTTCGTCCAACTTTGCTGGACCTGTAGGACCATATATATTTGTTAGGTAATTTATTTGTTTCATATAGATTTTTTTGATGTTTCTCAAACTAGATGAAATTTGCTTCGACTCAACTAGAACACTTTTCCCACGCTAGCCACCAATTATATCGAAAACTGCTATTAGCTCCAATGCTCCCTGGATCCCTTTTAAAAACATAATCAAAAACAACATTATCGTGTCACAAAAGAAGTTGAGCTCAGAGCTCCAAAAAGTCAGGTGCACATCAGAGATCGTGTCACAAATCCAGGGAACAGAATATCTAACTAATTATGTCAGCGTGCATATAGTCGAAACCTAGCTAGCTTAGACAATCCGATAAGTCAAAAACTGGAAGTAAAAGGGCACAATAAATTTACTGAATATCCTATGTTTTCTATTGTTTTTTTCCAAATATTATTTTTTTACTCATATGTACAAGCAGCATAGTTCATGTCAGGGACCAAATCGAACAGACAACCCACTCAAACCAAAACAAGGGCAGCAGCTGCATTTGACCCCAGATTCAGATATATGTTCTTGAACTTCTTCAGTACCACATAAGTGTAACCAATATGAGACATAAAGAAACACTTGTCCTAGACTGGCAGTTTTAGAGTACACATAAAAAACATTCTAAGTTTAATACTCTCATCGATCATCCCTCCAAGGCTACATACATACATACAGCAGGAGCATATGGGCATTACATGTGACTCTTTCACAGGGAGTGAAAATACGTGCCCTAGTTTAGAATCGGAGTTGGCAACCAATCTTTTTTGTTTTTTATATTCCCTGGTATTACACTAGACTTAGGATGATCGCGTCAGTCTGTCCAACCAATCTTGTCTAATCTAGTGTATGTTTCACCTATTCTTTTGGTATTTTCTTCGGCACCTTCTTTCAAGCTATCTAGGTAGCGAGATCCATGGCCTCCTCGAGCCGAGAAGCATCATTCCCCTGCATTGCAGAATTTACAGATTTTTTAACAATTAATATAATGAAAAGAACTCCAAATGTCATTTTTCTCTGAGACAACACGTGAAGAGAAACATTTGCAGACCTTTTTCCTTAGATCGGCCTTTCTTGTAGCTGGGATAGCATCTGCATCCAGTGTGCTCTTGATGGGTCCAGTTTTCTGAGAAACAGACATTACCATTCTTAAATGCAGCTCACCCTAGGAATCATAACTAAGTACGATATAAACCTTAACAAGAAAAAATAGAGAGCTGCCAAATCGATTGAAGCATTAGTAAGCATATAATAGATGCTAAGTTAAGCTAATTACTACATTATTAAACAACAAGAACCGAAATAATACTTGGATAACATTAAAACCACAAGGGATGGATTAAAAAAACTATATTTAAGGAGAATAAAATACAACCTTGTGGCGAGCATTCCTCGCCTTTTGCCTTGCTTCCTCCATTGAGACACTAAAAGCCTTCATGTCAACAGACATCCCAAGGTCAACTGCCATGACCTACAGGATGGGAAAAAATAATTAATGATACAAGACAGACAATAAATCTGTAACAAATTTAACTATATAATATCAATTAATTTGATTAATTTTACTGACGAAAACATGAATAACAAACCTCAGTCAAATCTATCGGATAACCATAGGTGTCCCATAAAACAAATG
Organism: Poa pratensis; assembly: GCA_947311845.1. Lineage (NCBI taxonomy): Eukaryota > Viridiplantae > Streptophyta > Magnoliopsida > Poales > Poaceae > Poa > Poa pratensis. Next base: position 50,817,910 of record CAMZMU010000068.1, on the reverse strand, counting down.
CATCCTGAAAGAACAAATAACGGTTGTAATACATGAAAGATAGCCATATAAGCTAGGAACATTGATAAACATGATTGAAGTATGATCTTATACTGGAAAAAATCAAGTAATGCGGTGATAATTCAAAGCAAAACAAAATAACTTGCCTGGCCACTAAGTACAACACCGCCATTCTCCCTGACAGTTTTTGCGGCTTTCTCAAATCTCTTACGTCCCTGAAAATTACACCAACAGCAAGATCATTAAACTGGTTTAACAGCAATGAGAACAGACGATTCATACTATGATGGTTCAAAAAATAAACCGTCCATCTAGACGTTAACTGTAAGCTTTCTTAGTCTTTGTTTCTATATAAGAAACACAATGAGTCAACGCCAATGCACCTAGAAGGAACTACCTTTAGATTATAAGCATGGCCATGTGAAATTAAATTATTTAGAGTGGTCATTTTCTATAAAGGTGAGACAATTTCTGGATGGTAATTATTAATGGAAGTTTGCTAAGTTGTTTTAATCCAATCGAATTGTCCAAAATTGAAACTATTTCCTGGATGTTCCTATTTAATGTATTGCTTCAGAATAAGATACTAACTGGTTACTCAACACATCACATTATTCTATAATAATATATCATGTAACAGTATCGCACGAGCAAACCAGTGGTACAGAAAATTCAAGGTATAAAGTGGGCCAGAGCCTCTAGTTACAACAAAAGTTTAGGTTATCTCATAACAAACTAACTAAATTACGTTGAGACTAGCACATATTCAAAAGGATAAAGTATGAAAACACAAAAAGGATAAAGTATGAAAACTCTGCTTAAGAGTGTGCAAACACTCGAATTTGGTTGGAATGAAATTACTTCAGCAAACTTCACTAGGGCCAAACTGATCACATTTATGCAAATACTCTTGGCAATCAATATTACCTTTACTAGAGTTTTCTCAAATCTTTTCTCTTCGGCTTCAATGATATCTTTAATCTTCTTTTCATTGTCCTTCAGCTCAGGGAAAAAATCTCCCATTACTTGCACAAAATCATCTACAAGTCTGTAGAAGCATGATAAAAATGATAAATAAAATGCCAGAACAAGGGTATTACTTAACATAAGCGTATGGAATGGAACACATGAAGGTTACTATTCTTACTCGAAAAGAAATTCTTGCTTTATCATCAACTTTTGGCGACCAAAGTAAACAGCACATCTAAGTATACGCCTTAGAACATATTCTCTTCCCTCATTTCCTACAGATAAACTTATTTAGAACAAAGAAGCACCATTGTATAAGAAAACAATGGAGCATTTAAACCAAAACAGTATGTACTCACCAGGTTGAGAACCATCTGCAATAGCAAAAGAAAGGGTTCTTATGTGATCTGCGACAACCCTGTATGCCGTATCTACTTTCCCAACATCATTGGATCCCAGCTTACCACTGTATGGTCTGATTTTAACACCATCAAGTCCATCGCCAACACACTATGCATATCAAATTAACAACTAATTAAATTAAACTGAGGCAACAAATTGTAACCTGTAGCAGACTACTGTGTTGCACGAGCATAAAGAAGCAGCAAGCGTGCGTCTGGACAAAATACCTTCTGGATGGCTTTGAATAGTGGCATAAATATATCTGTATCGTAGTTACTCATTTTATTCTGAAGGATGGAAGTTAAGCGCTCAAATCCCATCCCAGTGTCAACGAGCTTTGGTGGCAAGGATCTCAGACTACCATCTGATTCCCTATTGAACTGTGTATAGCAAAAGCCAATATGTCAGTACATGCAACAAATAAATAAGCAAATAAGCGTGTCACATAAAACGGTGCATTGGAAATGGAATCAAATCTCAACGATCTACCCTAAACAGAGTTTTGAGGAATAGAATGTTAACCTGAATGAACACGAGATTCCATATCTCAATGCAAGTAGGGTCATCATTATTCACTAACGTGGCTGCATCACGATTGCCGATCCTATCGAAATGGATCTCTGTGCATGGCCCACAAGGACCTGTTTCACCCATCTCCCAGAAGTTATCCTTTTTTTTGCATTTTTCACCACGTATATTCAAACCGAAAACCATCCTGACCATCAAAGAATCACATTGCATGAAGAAAGTAGCAAACAAATGAAGTACAAAATGGGCAGGTGCTTTGACCAACAAACCAATCACATTCAGTAGTATACCTTGTAACCGAAAGGCAGAACTCTTTCCACGGGGAGATACAACCATATATCTTTCGACTCGGTATCGGGACCGATACCAGCTTTCTTGTCGCCACCAAAGTAAGTTGCGTAGAATCTATCAACAGGCAACTTGTACACCTGTACATATGAAACGGCAATCAATTTTAGTCACTTAAATTAGGCCAAACAGAAGCAGATTCATACAGTAGTATATGCAAACTAGTAACATATAATACGAGAGGGATCAACGAGGGGAATGAATACATACCTTGGTGAGGAGCTCCCAGGCGTACCCTATTGCCGCCTCCTTGAAGTAGTCCCCGAAGGACCAGCTGCCGAGCATCTCGAAGAAGGTGTGGTGGTAGGTGTCGTTGCCCACGTCGTCGAGGTCATTGTGCTTGCCGCCAGCGCGAATGCACTTCTGGGAGCTGCAGGCGCGGCGCAGGCGGGTGAGCGGCGATTCCGGGGCAGTGGTGCCGAGAAAGATCGGCTTGAACTGGTTCATCCCGGCGTTGGCGAAGAGCAGCGTGGGGTCGTCAACGGGAACCACCGGGCTCGATGGCCATGGCGTGTGCGACTTGGACTCGAAGAAGTCCACGAAGGTCTTCCGGACCCGACAGGCCGGCCACTCCTCCATCTAGAATGCTGGGAAGGTGTAACACCCGAAGCCAACCAAGCTCTTTCTGAGTGAGATATAACAAACGGTATAAGGCATCGAGAATTACAATTTTATTTGTGAAGCAGCCTACTAAAGGATGATCACAGCAGATAGTATAAGTGAAGTTTGTAACACAGTAAAAGACTAGCTAGCTAGAACACCAAGGGCTGATAGCGCACTATATTGTCCTCCGCACTAAGAACAAATGATCATCTTTTTCACCAACCTAAGGTTTCAACTACAATTAAACACACTTTAATTTAGTTATCTGATGTAAATTGGTTAACACTTTAATTTAGTTAAGTGATGTAAATTGGTCCCGGCTGGTGCAGCCCAACCAATCGAGCAACGCTGCTACAATGCTAGGGAGCCTACAGAGACGGACACGAACTAGATGAACAGCCGCCAAGGATAGTTCAACTAATTAAAATTCAGTTGATGATACAATGGAATTGAGATTCAGAGAAGAAGGAACCAAGTGGGCAACACAAGAGATGAACAGAGCAACTCGGGGGAGAAAAGGACAAGTGGAGATGGGAGGAGGAGGGAGGGGAAACTGACCTGCACAATGCAGCGGTGGACGGCGGAGGGGGGTGGTCGGCGGCAGGTCTTTTCTCCGGTGCGGCGGCGGAGCAGCAGCAGGGGTGGTCGGCGATCCTCGGCGGCGGCCAGGTCGAGAGGTGATCAGGTGAACGAGAGGGCTTCTTCGTATGTATATCGTGATGTTTAGTTTTTTTTTTGCGAATGATATCGTGATGTTTAGTTGGTGTCCGACTAGGTCCAGGTAACCGAGTCGTGTTAGGAAAGTTTTTCTTGTCAAGAAAAAAAAACTACGCCCGTACGCATATGGAACGTGTATTTGTACGACTGGGAAAATAGTACACACAACCTTGATAGCAGACGTACGCACTTTTTTTTGTCACGTGGCCCACATGTCACGGAATCAATTGCTAGCCAACTCGATGCACAAAAAAAAAATTGCTAGCCAACTTTTGCCACAAGTGTGCCGACCAATTTGTCTTGTGATGGACAATTGGTTCCAAACTTGCAACTTTTGATATAAAAGTATGATAAACAGACATTACCATTCTTAGATGTAGCTCACCCTAGGAAATCATAACTAAGTACGATATAAACCTTAACTGGAAAAATATAGAGAGCTGCCAAATCGATTGAAGCATTAGTAAGCATATAATAGATGCCAAGTTAAGCTAATTACTACATTATTAAATTACAAGAACTGGAGTAATACTTGGATAACATTAAAACCACAAGGGATGGATTAAAAAAAATATTTAAGGAGAATAAAATACACCCTTGTGGCGAGCATTCCTCGCCTTTTGTCCTGCTTCCTCGATGGAGACACTAAAAGCCTTCATGTGAACAGACATCCCAAGGTCAACTGCCATGACCTACAGGATGGGAAAAATAATTAATGATACAAGAAATACAATAAATCTTTAACAAATTTAACTATATTACTATCAATTAATTTGATTAATTTTACTGATGAAAACATGAATAACAAACCTTAGTCAAATCTATCGGATAACCATAGGTGCCCCATAAAACAAATGCATCTTGAAAGAACAAATAACAGTTGTAATACATGAAAGATAGCCATATAAGCTAGGAACATTGATAAACATGATTGAAGTATGATCTTATACTGGAAAAAATCAAGTAATGCGGTGATAATTCAAAGCAAAACAAAATAACTTGCCTGGCCACTAAGTACAACACCGCCATTCTCCCTGACAGTTTTTGCGGCTTCCTCAAATCTCTTACGTCCCTGAAAATTACACCAATAGCAAGATCATTAAACTGGTTTAACAGCAATGAGAAAAGACGATTCATACTATGATGGTTCAAAGAATAAACCGTCCATCTTGACTTCAACTGTAAGCTTTCTAGTCTCTGTTTATATATAAGATATAAAGGTGAGAATTTCTGGATGGTAATTATTGTGGTTGAGTTTGCTAAGTTGTTTTAATCCAGTCCAATTATCCAAAATTGAAACTATTTCCTGGATGTTCCTATTTAATGTGTTGATTCAGAATAAAATACTAACTGGTTACTCAGCACATCACATTATTCTATAATATTTTTTTGAACTGGACGGCAGGAGCTCTGCCTTTGCTTTATTATAGGTAGGGGAGAAAACAAACAACAACCATTTTACAACTCGCCAGCCTTGCTTGGATACAAGAACTGAATAGAACAGAAACAAACAAACTCTAAAGCTCTAAAACCTCTAACACCGCCTATGCGCCAAACTGTATCTGGCAACATCCTAATTGATCATCACAGCGGCTGCATTTCCACCTTCTGAAAGATGCGTCTGTTACGCTCGTTCCACAGGACATACGAAGACACCGTAGCCTGCCGGTTCGCGTCCGCTCGCTGCCCTTGATTCGTCTTTGTCCACCAATCCTGCAGGCTGACCGAAGTAGAGGCACTACAGGAATCATATCGTATGACTACGGCCAAATACCGTCGGCATAAGCCGAAATGCCGTCGGCATACAATATGCCGACGGCAAAATATGTATGCCGACGGCAAAAGCGAAAGAACTAACGGACACGACCATCTGACGGCGTCGGCCCGGCCATCGGCAAACATGCCACCACGTGGCACCTCCTTGTTCACTTCCGTCCAGGTGTATGCCGAGGGCAAAAGCCGTCAGCATACTTGATGACCAGAAACAAAAAAATCAAAAAAAGGCTAGCAATTTATAGAAAATACTGGCAACCAATATATGAAATACAGAAAACAGCCTTGCCCAACAGCGGTATTACCTCGATCATATCAACACACTGTTAGAAGATTATACAAAGCACATACAAGTGGCAAAGCAAAGTTGTTTAATACACCTTGCTTAGGTTGATTTCCCTCCGTGCAAAAACTGCAAGTGCCTTGAAGAGCTGCCCAACTCCTTCAAGTAAAAACACTTTGCTGGTCTGAAAATCAAATGATCAAAAAGAGAACTACTCAGTATCAAAACATTCGAAACAAGCATTGATTACTAAATTGGCTTATAAGCTGCTGCTCGAGAAACAAGCACACCCTCTAGTAACTGCCCTTGAGATCGTTGACCACATCGTAGTGGATGGGGGTGACGGTCTCAATCGTCGTGCCCTCAACCATGAACCCTGGCTTGGGGCCTGCGGGCTGCCTCTTGGTGCTGATGACCTCACCACGGGTCTTGGCCTCCGCCTTGAGCTTGTCGTTGTTGATCTTGCGCAGGCGGAACTCCTCCTGGCACCTGGATGGCTGCACGTGCTCCACACGGAGATGGATCCTCTTCTTGATGATACGGTTACCAACCTGTTGACAAGGAACAAACGTCACGATTCAAGATGTAACCATTACATGCAGATATAATGCAGCTACAATCTCTGGGATCAAGTGATGCAAGATGCAAGCAGTCGACAGATATGGAAATGCAGCTATAATCTCTCCGATCAAGTGATGCATGATGTGTCTACCAAATGTCTATCAAACAGTATATGGCAGCTGATTAGACATGATATACCAACTCATAGTCGCCAACAATTTCAATCATATAAGCAGAAACAAGCAGTGGGCGTTATAAAGAATGCATTCAAAATGGGAGACAGATTAGACAAAACAAGCTAGGATAAGTATTAGCTAGCATGATATGCAATATGTAAACCAAAACAAATGTATAGACATATATCACATTAGGCTTTCCCAACTGCTACAGATAAAGCATACAGAGAGGAAAGCCAGGATGACGTTTCTTAATGTATGCCCATCACACGTAAAACGTGCGCCACAAAACCTCTCCCGTGGAATACCACGCCACCCCATAGCTGAAGGGGAAGCGCTCGGCCTAGGGCATAATCACAACCAAAGACATCTAATGCATATACAGCACAATGCTGGGACAGCGAATCAATTCTCATGCTCAAATATATCGTTGGCAAACTAACAACACACTGCAGGCCATTATAGAAATGTAACAGCTACGCAATCGAATAGGCAAACAAGGAATGCTAACAGTTCAATGTGATGCATAGCACCAATACGACTACGGACTGAATAATTCGTCACAGCCACGTATATTAGAGGAAGATACTAGCCGAACAGACTAAGGGATTCGACGATGGAGCTAATATGGAGAGCATAATCAGATTCGTCAAACAGTGACATCAATCGAGACAACTCAACCAGATTCATCTCGGCTCCATCCCATCAAGGAGTTAGAGGTGACAGTAGCCTACTAGCAGCCCAGATCTAGACGACCACGGAGGAAGAACAGAGGGTGGGGTTTATCATCCAAACCTGCTTGTCGATCTCGACGCCGATGGCGCGCTTGGTGACGTTCCAGACGCGTCCGCTGCGGCCGTGGTAGAACTTGTGCGGCATGCCCTTGTGCACGACGCCGTTGACCTTGACGTCGACGTGCTCGCCGACCTTGTAGGTGCGCAGGTATAGGTGGCCGTCGGCGTATAGGTGGCGCCGTCAGCTTGGTAACGGATGCAGATTTGTATGCCGACGGCCAAACATATGTCTACGGCTTTTTTGAAAAGCCATAGGCATACAACATAGTTGCTGACGGTCATACGTATGCCGACAGATTTTCTAAAAAGCCGTAGGCATACAAAGTATATGCCGACGGCCAAACGTATGCCGACGGCTTTTATAAAGCCGTAGGCATACGACCATATATGCCGACGGCCCCGACAAAATGCCGTCGGCATACATTTAGCCGTAGGCAACTATCCGTTTTCCTGTAGTGAGGCAATGTGGGCAGCTCTCGGTTCTGCACTTGCAAGTTCTTGCCAAACCTGTTTGGAAAAAACGCAGTCGAGGGCAAAATGCTGTGCAGTTTCAAGCGTCTGATCACACATGCAGCACTTATCGATCTGCAGTCCACAATCTGTCCTGAAGAATCAACCATATGAAGAAACGGACCTTCTCCTCGGCCTTCAGACTCCAAACGCAGTGTGTTAGGATAACCAGAGGCTATCAATCAAATGTGAATTCGTTCTTGCTGAAGAACCATATGTAGTCCAGCTTCGTGATCGGATTGTTACCAAAAAATCCAAACAGCAAGATGTCCTCCACGTGGTACTGATACACCAGACAAATGATTTGCTGCGAACCTGCCGTTGTGCATAACTGCCTATCTGGCAATCTCCAAATTATTTTTCTTGCGTGCACTAAAACATACTAGATCTACAACAAAGCACAGATCAGACACCAGTCACCACAAGATTTAAAGATATGTCACTGCACACTACATTGGGCACCAACCTGCTCCTCCTAATTGATAACTAGAACCCAATACTAGTACTGCAGCACTAATTGACAACTTCTTAGTTAACGATAATATTATGGTTGCTAAAATAAGTTAACGATATAATATGTTTAAAGGTTTTCTTGAAAAGTTGGAAGGTGGATTTAATTTGGTATCCTGAGTTGTATAAAAAGCCGACAAATTATGGGGAAAGTCCTCAAAGTTCTAGAGAAAGTTCATTTTGCTATATTTTTCGAACACCACCAATGGGAAACCCCTTTAGCACTAGCTTTGCATCTACGCAATGCCTATATATACTGAAAAGGAAGATGTATGTATCCCAATATCTACATCAACTGAGCATCCTCCTTGTTCCTCCAGCTGCATCCATGTTCCCGATTCTAACAAGAACTATGCCTGTTGTGCATGGTTTTTGTTTTTTTCATCATCTCCAGGATAGCAGCAGCCTTCCTCCTGGCTCTTGGAGTCCCATTCTGTGCAAGAGAAGCCAGTGAGCCATTTGTATTCTCGTCTTCCTCCACCTCTTTAAGCTTTGTCCAATTGTACATACAGATTGAAAAGAGGACTACCGCTGCATTCTCTTTGCTGCGCTTGCACTCGCTCTCCCTTATCGCCTGGAGCATACAAGTGGCACCGCCAAACTCTATCAGAAGCTCTACCATGTCATAGTTGCTTGATAACAAAGCCAGTATAGCCAACGATTCCTCGACAAGTGACTGATCTCCGATGGCTCTCATCGCCACATCAACGACCCCACTGCTTGTAGCTATTGATCTGTTCTCATGGAGCATACATAGATTGAAAATTGCTGATGCCGCATCTTTCTTCGCTATAATGCTGCCATGTTCCAGAAGATCAATCAGAGGTTCAATTGCCCCTAATTCACCAATCTTCTTCTTGTTGGGGTCAAGAGCTGACAGAGTGAAGATGGCAGCCGCAGAATTGCTGCGGCTCCCCATGTCTCCCGATTTTAGTGCCCATATGAGAAATGGGATTGCTTCCGAGTCATCTCCAATTATCTTCTTATTAGTATCATGTAGTGAAAAGTTGAGAATTATAGTCACCATATCCTCCACTAGTTGTGGATCATTCTGTAATCCTGGGGTAGAAAACCGCGTCAAGGTCATCTGTGATATGGAATTTGGTCTCCCTTCTAAAAGAGCCCTAAATTCACTCCTACGCTTGGTAAGAAGCCGTAGACACTTGATTGCTTGCTTCTGTTCAGTACTGTTTGAGGACGAAGTGATTTTGCTGAATATTTCATCAAATGTTCTTTGCTCACTGTTGATAGCATGATCTTCCTCTTGGTTCTCAAGTGGTGGCAGGGCAAACCCATTCTCTGTGCACCACTGTGCTATCATGCTTCGAATGAGGATGTTAGGAATGAGGGTTGTGTTTAAGATCACTTGCTGGGTCTGAGGGCACATCTGGTTCCCTGCACTAAACCACTCCACGATGAAACGACGATCATAGGTCTGCATGGAAGGAGCAAAAATATCAATCGCTCATGTTTTTCCTTAACTAAACACACATTTTGTCATACAGATTGACTAGGATATCAAGTTAAAACCTTCCATCTTAAGCTAGATAGCTACTTTATAATAGATTATGTCTGTTAATTATTTTATTCCAGACTTCCACTTAATGTTTTGACCATATGAAACACGAATATTTCCCATGATGCTCATAAAATTCAAGAGATGCCAACAATGTGACTGCATTTACTTTTGACTTGTGAAAAGAGTTCACACACAACCTAGTATTGGGGGACAGCTATTGCACAATCATAGTATAATATATGTCAAATATTCAGAGGTGCATGTGATGTCAATGTGAAAAGGCATATGTAGTTCACATGATGAAGCCTCAATTTTGTTGGAATATTAATATTTAATTCTTTTGGAGGTAATATTCAACTACTATCTGACTAGTACCTACCAAACAAACAAGCATTACATGGATAAAAAATTGACTTCCAACACTGATTCAGTCCACATGCTTCACATGGGTGAAATCACTTATTACACAAGTTGGATGAAATAAGATGTTACTGTACAGATTTTTAATATTTCAGCAGTTGCGCCTTCAAAGAAACAACTAAATGAATAGATGTCAGTTGTTCCATTCACAAATTCCAGCATGCAAATCAAAGTAATCTGAATCTGCATTGTTAATTACGACAGCATGCAAATTTACAGTTAATTAATATTCCATATATAATCATAGCTTCCACTATGCAGCAATTATATATAAGATCCTAATCTTCAGAAACCTGAATATACCGATGTTACATTTGCAGATGTGCAAGGCTGCCGTTGTTTTTAGTTATTGTCTTAAAGCTCAACAATGTGCTCACCTGCCCAGACTCGACGACGACGGGATCCGTCATGATCTTGGACGAGATCGGGCACAGAAACTGCGGCGGCACTCCCTTTCGGCTCCCGCCGACCTCCGCCTGCCTCAGGGACGCGAGCGCCGCGGCCGCCTCGTCGAATGCGTCCGCGCCGGCACACTCGGCGGTGATGGTCGCCACGAGCCTCCGCAGCCGCCTGCGCAGCGCCGCAGCCTCCTCCTCTGCCGGCGCCATTTCTGGGGGGAGGTTTTAATTAACTAGCGGGTTTTCTCGGTGCCGCCATGGGTCGCCACGTGTGATCACCATAAATATTGGGCCTTCAATTGCTGGAGATGGGAGGAGGAGGGAGGGGAAACAGACCTGCACAATGCAGACGGCGGAGGGGGATGGTCGGCGGCGGAGCAGCAGGGGTGGTCGGCGATCCGCAGCGGCGGCCAGGTCCAGAGGTGAACGAGAGGGAGAAGATCGAGGGCTTCTTCGTATGTATATATCCTCGGTCATTAGGAATGTTTTTCTTTTCAAGTAAAAAAAACCCTACGCCCGTATGCATATGGAACGTGTATTTGTACGACTAGGAAAATAGTACACACAACCTTGATAGCAGACGTACACACTTTTTTTTGTAACGTGGCCCACATGTCACGGAATCAATTGCTAGCCAACTTTTGCCACAAGTGTCCCAATTTGTCCATATACTTGTGATGGACAATTGTTTCCCCACTTGTAACTTTTGGCAAGTATAAAAGTTTGGTAAAACATGCAGGGCATATGTCCTTATACCGGGGCTTATACCAGGGCCTGCTCTGGCCCAGGGCGAGAGGTGTGACGGCATGGGACCCGACTAAAACTGGGGCTCATATATCTAGTACACATAGGGCAGAGGTGGGGAAAAAGGCCTATCAATGACCAATTTTTTTCTCCGTTGGGCCCATTGTAGAGCCGGTCCTGCCTTGTACGAGTGCAAAAATATCGTCACGTGCAAGACGGCGAGAGCCCTTCGCGGCAAGCTAGATCCAAAGCCAGCCGTCAACTCCATCTGCCCTGAGTAGGGCACCATCAGCACCTTATTCCCGAGCCGCACCTCCGGAGAAATCCCACTGCAAAAGAAACCCACCCCACCCTCCAAAAACTGTCCAGCACCCCGAAAACATACCCCAAATTTGGAGAATGGCTCTAGGGCACCAGACACAGTTGTATACCTAGTCTCGCTTCCCACCTACCGCACATCCATGGAGTCCTCCACCCGTTGGCGGCGGAGAGTGGCGAGGTGGGCGCTGGGATGGGGGTAAGCTTCCATTGATAGCTTACTACATTGACAGTATATCCGGAAGGTCTGAACTAACCAAAAAAATCACATGCTCATAGGTCAGCTCTGCCAAGAGATCATCCCACGGCTCCCCGACGAGATCTACCAAAAGTTATTAGCCCGTCCAATCTGACCTATGTCTTTCTCAACGGAATGCTGCATTTCCTTCTCGATCGGCACGTGGTCATGGCCGTAGACTTGGAGACAAAGGAATGGCGAGATATTCAGTTGCCAGATGGTGGTAAGATTAGTTTCCTTGGAAAGTCTCAGGGGTACCAAGTGTAATTATACTACCGCGGACAATGACACCTAATTTTTTTTAAATAATACATTTTTTTAATCAAATTCGAAAAATATTACGCAAATCCACGTAATTTCATAAATAATACGGCCTCGGCCTAGGCTTAGCCGAAAGGGACCTGTCGGCCTAGGCTGGGCCGATTAGGGCCTATCGGCCTTGGCTGAGCCGATAAGGTGGCGTGGCGGGCCAGACCTGTGGCCGACAGCCCAGTCGGGTCACGAGTGGCCTGCAGTCGGCCACGTCGAAGCCGACAGGCCTATCAGCCTAGCCGAGGCCGATTAGTCGCTGGATAGGCACGGCGTCGGGCTTCTTCTTCCTCCTGGCTCTCTCTTTCTTTCTTTCTTCTCTCACCGAAACAAAACACATCCATGGCGATTTCTTCCCTCCCCCAGTGATTTCTCCATCCAGCTAGCAAATCTTAAGCCTACAGTTGTTAGAGAGTTAGGGAAACTCCGATCTACAGATGGGTTAGGTTGTGGGTGTGATTTGTTGGTCCTTTTTTGGAGCAATGGTGGAGATGTGGAGGAGGTTGGTGTAGCTCGTGGAAGACGTGGTGGTGGTGGTTCTGCTGCTCCGGCCGTGGTGGTTGTGGTGCTACTCCATTGAATCAAGGCACGCTTCAAGGTATGATTTTTCTTGGCTAATTAGGGTTTACAGTAATTACGTATGCATTATTGTTAAGTATATAGTTGTTCCGGTAGTAATAATTAAGTATATAGTTGTTCCGGTTATAACAGTAATTTGGTGTCACATTTTTAGGTTGTCGAGATGAGTAATTTAGTGAAACGTTTGTTTTACTACGGTCCTAGCACAGTTGTAGTAAATGAGTTGGGAGCTGATTTGGGTCAGTTTCGATGGTCAGAGTTGGAACTGAGCGACCCACAAACATGGTCAATAAGTCAGATGAAAGATTGGTTGGCAGCATGTTTAGGGCTTAATTCTGAAACAGACACCGTCGGTGTGCATGCACTGTGGACGAAGTGTGGATCAGTGTTTTAAATCTAGACTATGCTTTTATCTGTAATAAGTGTGGATCAGTATTTTAACTCTAGACTATGCTTTTATCTGTAATCAGTCTGGATCAATATTTTAAATTTGGACTTTGGTTTTATCTGTAATAAGTCTCGATCAATGTTTTAAATTTATACTTTGGTTTTATTTGTAATTTGTCTCGATGAATGTTTTAAATTTATACTTTGGTTTTATCTGTAATTAGTCTGCAACTATGTTTTAACTTTAGACTTTGCTTTCATCTGTAATTAGTCTGCATCAATGTTTTAAATTTAGACTTTTCTTTTATCTGCGCTAAGTTCATAATTTGTATTGCAGAAATGGAACAAGTATACTTGATCAGCCTCGAGCCTCTAGTGACTCGCGGACCGAGGGAAAATTGGATGATACACCCTGCTTGGCAGGAAAGGTACGTGCTTAATGTACTTGTCCGTGTCATATGTTATCTGTATTAATTTACTTGTCCGCTTTATGTTTATATTTGTTTTCTGAACATGCAGGTTGAAGTGGGCTGGGCTTTTACCTTTCGCGCGTCTAGTTGAGGCCACTCGTAACTCTCCACGCATGCTGCTAGACCACTGTCTTCTCACATGCTTAGTGGACAGATGGAGTCCCGAGACCCACACGTTTCACTTTCGATGGGGTGAGATGGCTCCTACTCTCCAGGATGTATCTTTCTTGCTCGGACTGCCGTTGGCGGGTCAGCCCATAGGGCCGTTGCAGGCCCCCAGAAAATTGGGAGTACGAGATGTCACTTCGTTTTCAGGGTGTAAACCCCCATGCTGGAGTGTTTATGTCAGAGCATCACGGACCAAAGCTTGAATGGTTGATGGATTTTCAGGTTTGTTCTATTTTCGCACATGTTTTATTTACAGAATTGTTTCCAGCTTATCGTCTAATACAATTTCTTTTTTAATGTACAGATACAGAAGTTTCCTGGATTTCCTGACATGCCGCTGAATGCTACACAAATCACTAGAAGCCTGGAAGCATATATCTTGTGGCTACTCGGAAAGGTGATGTTTACCGAGACCCAGTTCACCCGGAATGCAATATATTTTTCTATCGTGGGTGTGACGAGAACGGGAGGGAGATGTCCATGTCATATGATATTGATCGCAGGGACTACGTTCGTGTTTCTGTTGTCGAGTCTGACACAACCGGAGATCGGCTTCTGCCGTATGTGCCTTTTTTCGGAGACCTTGGCACATGAGCATCGAGTGTAGGGAAAAGCCTACTGATGGCGGACAGTTTTCGGCTACCGCTAGCGAACTGGCGTCCGCTAGTACAGGCTGGCCAGTGGTAATGCGTATCACTGGCGAACAAACTGCCCGCCAGCGGTACAAAATATTACCGATGGTGAACAAACACAAGAGTTCGCCAGTGGTAGCATTTTCAGCTTTAAAAAAAAAGACGGACCAGGCCCTTGCCTAGCACGCCGAACGTGCTGGGGCGCCGCCGGCCACGACTGTGCTGGCGTGCTGGGGCGCCACCGTCGTCTCATGCCCCTTTACAACCGCCGTCGTCTCGAGGTCGGCCTCCATGTCGCTCATCTGGACGAAAGACACCGGCTTTTGCTCCTGGTGGACGCCGGCAGCAGCAGCAGGTCGATGGCAATGACCACCCAGCACGAGCTCGGGGCTGCAGATCGAGATCCATGGCGGTGGTTGCCGCCTATCACGGGGTATTCCTGCACCCGACAGAATCCGCACCAGCAAAATCAGCGAAAACGCGACAAGATCGGACGTGTAGGAGGCTAGATCGGGGCTGGAACTTACTAGATCGGAGCAGGTCCGGCCACGCTGCCGCTCAATCTGGACCCGGACCACGGAGCAGGAGGCGAGCACAGGGGACGGCGGCATGTCCATGGCCGAGCTCGGGAGCGGTGGTGGTGGCGCTGGGAGGCTGAGCTGGTGGCGGCGACGGAGCGAGGAGAGGCGGGCGGGGGCGGCGGCGAGCTCACACGCAAGGGGGCGCGTGGAGGCGGACGTGCATGGTGCCGGGGCGGCGGCTGTCGCTTGGAGAAGGGTGGCGGATGGGCGAGCACACGGGCGGCGCTGGTGGAGAGTGGCGGCGGTGCTCGATGGGGTTGGGGACGGGCGTTGCTTGGGGGAGCGCGCGCCGGCCGGAGGCGGGGTTGTGGTGAGCGGTGGGGCTGTGTGGTGCGGGATGGAGATGGGGATCGAAGGAGAGAAGAAAGAGGATAAGGGGAGAGAGAGCTGACGGGTGTTGTGTGGTAGAGAGAGAAGAGGAGGATAAGGAGAGAGATTGTGCGTGTGTAGTGCTGGCGATGCCTTCGTTCGTCAGTGGTACAATTCTACTGCTGGCGAACAGGCCTTCCTTCACCAGTGTTACAATTATACTGCTGGCGAACAGGAAACAATGTTCGCCAGTAGTAAGTGGGCGCACCCCAGTCGCACTCGGACGCACTTACCGCTGGCGACAAATTTAGCTTGTTCGCCAGCGGCACTCATCTTACCGCTGGCGAATGTCATTTCCTGTTCGCCAGTGGTAGTAGCGTTGGCGGATGCATATAAAAATTCGCCAGTGGTAGTCCGGTGGCTGTAGGCCTTTTCCTACTAGTGTCGTAAGCACTGAACAGCTCAAGTCAAGGTGTCTTGGCAACAATTTACCTCTTCTGAAGGGCAGCCTCGCATGAAAGGATATCTGTGTTGATTTCAAGCCGTGGTCATCGGGATTTTTTTTTATGTCAAAGTGGTCATATCCACTGTCCGAATAGATAGAAGAGGTGGTCATCAGGATTTGCTTTGCTCTACTTTTTCGTTCCCGAATAGATAGAAGAGGTGATCATCAGGATTTGCTTTGCTCTACTTTTTCGTTCCATTAGTTGCCTAGCTAGCTCGAATCTCTAGCTCGTGTCCATCTCAAGCTCCTGTGTTGTGAACTCTGTAGGAAAGTGATGTTCTTTGTGTTTGCGGATCCTGAATGAAATGCAGTAACATGGTCCTCATCTTTCCGAACGGATTAAAAATTGTTTCAATCGTTGTTTGTTGCGTCATTCTTGAGCTTGCGTAAGTACATGGATATTCTTCAGTTACAGCGCTTGATTGATTTGCTTCTCTTTTTGAATCCAACTGGAGTCCTGCATTTTTCTCCACATGGCCACTGTCTATCTCTGGTTTCGGTTTCTCCAGGGGCTAGCCTTGTTCACCCTGCTAGTCCGGATGTTCGGCAGCCGTTTTGCTTGATTATAACTCGATTGTGTAGCGTTGATTCATAGCGTTGTGTGGTCAGCACTTCATTTACCACTCTATATATCGAATTGCTTATATAGAACTTAATGAACACTTGAGCAGATGTAAATTGCGGTATTTGACTGGAATAACATGGATATGCTTATGAGGAATTCTCTGTCTGAACTTAATCAGGAAGATGCGTGAGGCTGAGATCTTGAATGTTGCTATTAGGCTGTAGTAGACTAGTAGTACACATAGTATCTGCAATCTGGGCTCATCACTCTGCTCTGCTTTTCCTGCCAGTTACACTGAACTGCTCACATTACTCCTAGGAACTTACCAACAGCTCCTTTCCTCTGCTTCATGTTGGTTTAATCTTGTTCTTCATTCCTCGATTAACGAGCTGGCATGTGAACTGTACATGTAGATCTTTTTTTTTTAGTCGGTCGACGACATTTAAGATTTGGTTTTCAATGGTACTTCGAACTCCTAGAATACTGATTGATCTCATTAACTTGGCATGTTCAATCCTGAGCTGATTGATCTCATTGCTGAATCTTCTCTTCTATTCCCAGTATTGAAGGCAGTAGTATTTGAGCACATTTATGTATCTAAATCAGATATGCCATAATAAAGCTTGTACATTGCAAACTGATAGGGGTGTCCATTCCAAAGAAGTAAAAAAAATCTTGCTTTCGATGTCGATGTACATACATACATAAACCTAGGTTTTAGAAGAAGCACATTCTTGCCGAACGAAACAAGCACCTGGCCTAAATATCCTGACATGTACATGATGCATCAAACGAAACTTGTTAAAGTTATAAAAATCCAATTACAAGACCTCAAACAGTCTATATTGCATCAAACGAAATGAATATATATATATTAGATCATATAAAGAGCGGTGGTTTGTGGTAACACGCTTCTCATGATTGTCATGTCTATAACAGATGCTCATTTTTTCACTAGCTTCTTTGGCACCTTTCAAGTGTTTCGCCTCAACTTTTCAGTCGAACCAACCTCGTTGTTGGAGATAGAGAAGCTGGGGAGATATGATTACTTTGTTCGTGTAGATAGGAGGGACATCTACATTTTCATGTATGAGGCCCAGAAGTTTGAAATAGCAGGCTACTGCATTTAGAGTGTCATTTGTTCAGCAGCTAAGACCGCTATAGAGCAGCTATTGCTCAATAAAACCATGGCTGTTTGCCAAAACAAGGGGAATTTCTGGCATATCTATCTAAAAACAGGGGAAAGCATATCACCATAAGCTCATAACATGCATCATGAATTCAATGATCCAGTGATAAGAAATAGTATAGAACATCAATTAGGATTATAGAAATAAAAGGAGTGCATAAGTGCATTACATTGCAGCTAGTAACATTGCATTACATAACCAGGTTTCAAATCATCAAATGGCATATTTTCTACTAGCAACAATGACAACAGGCATGAAGCCAATACTTTAGTGGTTTAGAAAATGGACAAAGCGACGAACACTTGTTAGAAACACCATCTCGAGATTGGTTATCTTCTGAATCCAAATTTGTAGGGTCTGTGACTCTAAAGTTGAACAGATTTGACAAAAAGAATATCAACTGTTTCCTGAAGGTATGTGCCAAATGTAAATCCCTCTTTATTCCTACCATAGAATAGTGACGTGCTGGTAGCATAGTTGATAACCCTCTTCAAAAAACCCGTTGAGATTAGTGCATGATCGTCAAAGCGAGCTTGGTTGATACTTTTCCATTCATCATCCATAAAGGAATCAATACGAGCCAAAGCGACCTCACTGTTGACTTTGTGATCATACATGTAACACTCCACAGTGGTTGGCACATCCCCTTTGTTCTTCCCGAGCTGCATGTGTAGAAGGTTATTGTTAAAAACATTGTTGGCCATGTGATTAATGGTAATAAAAAAGAATTGGAACTAAAAACAAAAGGCTATACATGAACTGCTGAAATATCATTCATTAAACGTTCAATCTTCGCGCATGACATAACGACATCAGGGCAATCAACGACCCACTCCAATGTTCCCTTCATTAAGGCATCACCCATGCCAACCGCACTAGCCACACATAGCATTGGCACGCCTATGGACATGCTAGTCAAATTCAGTTGATCTTCAAAGCTTGGCTTAAAATTCTGGTGTGACCATTCGGCTTCTTGGAGATAATAAGTAGATAGATTTTGGAACTACAAACAATTGCAAGTAATTAAATAGTGAATGAAAATAATGTTACTGTCTCCTACTAATATAGGAAATGTATTGTACCTCTTTCTTGACGTACGCAACCTGATTTCTCTTGTCCAGTCCAAGTCGATCCTCAAACTCCTTGAAGGTTGTGAGTACTAAATTATAAAACATCTTTAAGTAATCTGGTAGAAGAGAATCAGCGTTGTAATCCCATCTACAGAGCAAATTGAATGGATGAAGATTAGTTGAGTGGCATTAGCTTGACTAGGCTTTGCTTGTTAATTCGCTATATATAAATAGATGTGAAGAGAAACTAATCAAACGACCTCTGTATGGCCATGTTTAGCTGCCGACTTTCCACTATGGTGGCATGGGAATCATATGTGTCATTAAGCACGGTTTGTAGTGCTAGTATTTTGGTAAACATCATTCGTGCCATCTCAAATTCTTTCTCGTAGAACAAAGTATAGGACCAAGTGTAACACTCCACCAGACGATCCCGGGCATAGCTTAATCCCATGTGCTCGTAAGCATCATCCCACCACCTGAAATATTGACATTCTTAATCAAATTGTCTAATATATGCGTAATAGATCTGTACTCTTGGTAGTTTAGGAGCAATGAGACTATGGTAATATCAAAAGTAAGCTAGTGTCAAACATAAGACATATATAATTTTGAACGCACAAGTTTTGATTGCTTTGGTATGGATTAATTGATTGCGTGTAGGTACCAAAGAGACGTACCTAGAAATAGACTTGAGCTCCTTCAAATGGACATACCGCAAAAGGGTAAACTCCAACTTTGCAAGCTCCAGTAGAATTGTGTTGTGCCCTTCCTCATGTTTGTACTCGGAGAGATAATGAATTGTCTCCAATCTTCTGTAGGTCCTTGGCAATGGAATGTTAAGGGATCGTTTGACTTGCTCCGCTAAAGGCGACTTGAAGTTGCCCCTCATTGACTCAAGATGATACCTTGCGAAAGACATGGCTTCCTCGAGTTCCGATTCACCATGAATCAAAAGGAATGAAGCGTTGTACAAACCTAACAATCCCTTTGGTTCGTTAGTTATATCCACACTGAAGCTCCCACACTCGTCCTTGAATTTGTCGAACACGTCTACGATAAAAAAATGTAATTTACTCTTGTCACAATGTATATCTTGAGCATTTTGACTATCATCTAAAATCTGGATTGCCTAGTGGCCAGTTTACAATGTCGTAAGATTCGATGGGTATTAGTGCCTTGTGTTGTATTAAAAAATATCAGTAGATATATATACCTGGAGATACCCAAAGGCCATGCTCTCTAAGCAAGCGAAAATGAAGAGACACCTCATATAGGCTGAAGCTATTGAACTCGCACTCATGGATATGGCGCAGCGCGATGTCTATCTGTTCTCGGAAGAGATGATCGATTCCAAGAAGTTGTAGCGCATCCACAAGGGTAAGTGTCCCTGTCGCGTGTTTGCATGCCTTAAATAACATGCATACTTCCTGCTTCAGTTTGTCGACTCTGAGCATCATCCATTCCTCCGACGTCTGTATCCACCAACAGTTTTGGTTGATGAGAGTACCATGTAAAAATATTGCAAGTTTAGTACTGTATAAAACAAGAAATTAGCATCATTTAGGTGGGCAAAAATGCCACATAACGAAGCCCATAATTATGGTACGTAGAGTCGTAGACTATAAGCTTGAAACCTAAAACACTATTTTGTTCTTTGAGAAATCTAAGCAGGACACGACATAGACTAGTCTTAGCGAAATTCAAAAAAAAAATAGACTAGTCTTAGCGTGTGGCGCCAGGGTGTCTGCTTTCCGAAAATCCTGACAGCTTATTAGAGACTTGGTAATTTTTATAAAAACAACTTAATTTTAAATTTTTAACGTACTGACCTAGCATTTTTATCTGGGGTGCCGCGTGACTCTACCTACGTGCATGCGGCTGTGACCCTTGCCTAGCATGTAACGCTGCGTGCATGCGGCGGCTTTTTGCCTTTTCTCTTGATGCGGGAACGTCGCTCTAGATGCAACGTTAACCCATACTACGTACTGTAGTCTGTACTAGATTAGAACTTTAGAAGTGTAGTATTAAGAGTTGCAAAGTAGGAGTAGTTTAATGGCTAAATTCAGAAAGGCCATTGCGAAGTATTAAGACCCGATCGACGCCCCATCCGATGTGCAGTGCCTGCACCGTTTGCAACAGAGTATTATATAAGCTTAGTTCACGAGCAGCGGGAGTACAATGCAAAGGAGGATCGATGCTGGAAACTTGGTGCCGAGCCAAGCACGGCCACCACGGTTGGCGACACGGCGAGGGAGCGGCGACCACAAACTGGTTTACAAAATTTAAAGAACTTTCAACCGAATCTGAATTGACCGAAACCTCCCTACGTATACATCAACCGTTGGATCAGATTAGCACTACATGCCACAAGCAGTAGTACAATGGAACCTAAAATCAACAATAACAATAACAACAAAAACTAGGTCCAACTCTACAGAAAGGAACGTACTACGTACCTGTAGTGGTTGCGGCTCATGGTCGGCGAAGAAGTTACCCCAGACCGAGCGCGCGTAGCCATGGATGTGAGCTAGTGATTTCTCGGAAGTGAGGGCAATCACTGGCGCCGTCTGAGCTAGTGATTTCTCGTAGCATGCATGGGAGCTGTTTGCGTCACCGTGAGACCTCACTGATATACTACCTTTGCGCCGCCGAGGAGCCACCCAGCAAGTAGCGGGTGTGGTGAGTCCAGCGCCCGCTGCGATGATGGAACCCATGTCGTACGTGGAAGTGTGTGTTTCGTTTCGTATTTTACCTGCTTGCCAACTTATGAAGAATGGAAGACGGCCGCTATGCTTTATATAGAGTACATCCAGTACACCAGATTCATAAAACAATTGCAACTAGAAGGGTCATCAAATCATGCATGTGCACTATTTGCCACTAGCGGATCTAGGAAATTCCTATGGGTGGGACAACTTGGAATTCAATATGGGTGCATGGGCAACTTGGAATTTGAATACCGGAACCCATGTCGTAGGCCCCCATGCTCTGCGCAAAAAAAAAACTACAGTGCAAAGTCTAATAATTTAGCCACTTGTTGCTATATTATTTTTTGCGGATAGAAGATGAAATGTGAAGTTGCTGTAGGTTGCCGACCTGACGTGTTTTTTCATTAATATTCAATAGATGTGCATCACTTATATATGTGAATATAAAGGCGCTACACCAGCTTATGCAAGACATGCAACTTGTCATTAATTTCAATATATGTGCATCTTAGAACACGGGAATTTTGTAAGAGATATCTTTGGATAGTGTAAAGAAACCTCGGATTGAGGAGAGAGAAATATAGATAATGAGTGCATTATTTGACTTATCAAAGGAAAATTAAAACGACGTTTGTTTCACCTTGAGATTGCTATAAAACAGGGGGCATAGAAATGGAATCATTAGAAATTTGATGACCTCAATTCTATGATCAAAAGGGCTTTCATAGGAAAATATTCTATAAACTGAAATCCTCCAAATTTCCTATGGAATTCCTTTAATCCAAAGAGACGCTAATAGGTGTCAGTAATGACAGGTAATTTAGTTAAAGACTTAAGCTTCCTGGTTGATCGATCATCTCTTACTCTTCAACTGGGAAAATTCTATGAAGGGTGGTAAGGACTTGCCTCTTGTATTTTGCATCGAGTTGGAATCTTCACATGTTGACGGGTTTTTTTTACGGGAAAATCTTCACATGTTGGTATAATTAATTGGGTGTATTACATTAATTTTATCTCTTTTCACAATTTGCTTGTGTTCTGGGTTGAGTCGAAGTCAAATTTTGTAAAATTTTACCAAATTTATAGGAAAAAATATCAGCATCTCTAATATAAATTTAATATTATTAGAATCATCAATTATACATGTCGATGTTTTATGTATATAATTGATCAAATTTGACTTTGAAAAATTCTAGAACGTGAGGTAAATAAATGGAAGGAGTATTGATGCAAAGAACAGTGTGGATCCAAGAAAGAGTTCTCCCGTAGGGGCCTTGTGATTCATGAAAACTGCCAAAGAAAACCATAAGTGTAGATATAATCTGGCCCCAGGTGCAGCGCTTTTGCACACGGTATTCTTGTGAACTGAATACGTAACTAAACTTTTATAACATGTTAGACGCATTATATGTCTGTGTACTTATTATTTTCAGAATTATTAAGAATGTGAAGCATGTGTTTCACACTTTGGGTGGACCTGTTGCACAAGGACTCTAGGTAGTATGTCAAATAATTCCGCCACTTGTTTCTTTATTATGAAGAATGGCAGTCGACATCTATCCTTTGCTTTGTGATCGCCTTGTTATGTAGTTATGTGTGTCCTCTTCAGCAAGTTGTGGGATGCCACTTGGCACATCGTCTAGTCTCATTATAATGGTAACGCCCGGTATGCTTATGTCATGACGTGTAACCAAGATCTGGTGTGGTTTCACGCCTGGTATGAGTGGGGTGAAGAATGTATCGCCTTGTCCTTTGTGCCCACAATCTTACCAGTTATTCCAAAAGACCCCATAGATGTTCTTTCTATGCTGATCTTAATGTCATCATTTTGGTAGGAACAATAATTTCATTATCTGAATTTTGCGTGCTTGTTTTCTACTGTCAGGAACTATTTTTAAGTGTGAAACTATTTGTTTATTGTGGTAATGTTGCATAAGAGATTCCAATTATGTCATGTGAAAAATGATTTTTCATTTCATTAGTGCCAAAAAAAGTGGTTTGTTGTGAAGTAGGTACAAAAAGTTGGTCCAAAATGGCACCACTGCTATTTTCACACAAACTAGACCTTTTAAAAGGGCCAACTAGCAGATGTGAAGAATTTTCTCGCTTGGTAGATATCTTTATTTTGTTTCGAGTTTTATCTGATTTTTCAAATGTAACTAAGAATTGAACGACAACTGTGTTATATCTTGGTCACAATTTTTTTAATCATTCTAAGGTACCTAGTGTTATTCCATGCAGTAGCCATGATTTTTTTTTCAAATGTTCGATTCATTACTATAAATGGTACATTAATTTTGATTCTGGTTGAGTACATAGCTTGTGCACCCCGTATTACTGTGCAACCAGTGCACTCGACGTTAAAAATTCATTGTAAATACTTTAAGAAGTCCCTAAAATAACTTTGTACATTGACACAAATATACATCAACCACATCATGAAATTCTAGATAAAGCTTTAACCCACAGCTCGAGAACCCAAAAAATGACACATCAAGTCGTGAATATTAATTCATTCATACTAGATTTTAATTAAGGATGCTAACACTATCATGGCTGAATTTGCTACTCCCACCGATCCGTAAAGACTGTCGTGAGCTATGTAGGATTTTGTACATGTTTAGTATTCTTTCCACGACAATCATTTCGGACCGGAGGTAGTATTTTAATTTATCAAGCTATGAACTGAACTCATAACGAATTATTTTAGCATGTTAGATGTACTCTATATCTATGTACTTACTTACTTTCAGAATTTTCTAGAACATGTAGCATGTGTTTTAGATTTTGGGTGCACGGATTGCACAAGAACTCCGAGTGCCTCATCTACTCTCTCTGGTTGGCAATTGTTCTACTATAGCATAGTGAGAGAGGCGTTTTGGTTCCCGGGTGCATATGCTCATGTTATATTTTTAAAAATTAAAAAAATATGAAAACACTTCGAAAAATTCTAAAAAAAACTTAGGCACAAATATATACAAGTTTTTCAACATTCGTGCTAATTTTCGTAAGGAAATAACACTTTCTGTGGTCTGCGCAAAAAATACAAAATCTGTGCTTTGAAAATTTTATTTTTAAATCTCATTTCGGCCACGGATTTTGTCTTTTTTGCGCAGACCACAGAAGTTGTCATTTCTATCTGAAATTTTGCACGAATGGTGAAAACTTGGATATGTCTGTGCCCAATTTTTTCAGATTTTTTTGAAGTGTGTTCATATTTTTAAAATTTTGGAAAACATGCCAGGAGCATATGCACCCGGGAGCCAAAGTGAATTTCTGACCTTAATATAGTAACTTGTTGCTACATTATATAGAATGGCAGTCTACATATATGTATTACAAACTAGAGCCACACATAAAAAGACAAATGACAACTAGAAGAGTCTGAAAATCATGTGCACTAGGTGCCAATAGCATGCCACTAGCAGATCTAGGAATTTCTTATGGGTGAGGCAACCTCGCATCCTTCTTTTCTTAGTAAACATCTAGGACATGGATACGCACCAATGTAGCCCACGTGATAAACTAGACCGTGTATCCATGTGATGCTAGCTGCAATGGCGTCGATATACTTTATAAAATTAGAATTTAACATGCGTTGCTGACCTGACGTTGTTCATTAATTATTGTTCAATAGATGTGCATCAACTTTTGTGGATATAAAGGTGTTGAGCGGCCTGTCCCTATTCCGCTATGCAACACGTGCAGCTTGTGTGTATTGAAAATATTGCACTACTTGTAGGTGTCGACAATGACAGATAATTTAGTTAAGGACGTAACCTGCCTAGTTGATCGATCATCTTAATCTTCATTAGTTAAGGTATTGCCTCTAGTGTTTTGCCCGAGTTGGAATCTCACATGTGGGTGTAATTAATGGGGTCTTTACATGTTGATCTAAAGAATAGCATCGATCCATCAAAATTGGGTCTTCACATGGTTTTTCACATGTTGATGTAAAGAAGAGTATCGATCCAAGAAAATTGGGTCTTCACACGCGATTCATGCTTGCAGCCAAAGATGACCAAGACAGTAGATATAATCCTTTTCGGAAAAAGATAACATAAAATATAATAAAGGCTCATGTTTTGAGCGAAAAAATAAGCTCGATAATTTGGCTCTGCACAATGTATTCTCGTGCAAAAAAATACTCCCTCTTGTTCGGTTTATAGGTCCTGGACGTATCTAGATCGTCAATTTGATAAAGGTAATAGGGATATATCTTTAAAATAATCATTAGAAATTTTAGATGTTAAATTTTCTAACTAATAGTATAACTTTTGTGTTATACAATTCATATGATAGATAAAATTGACACATGACATATAAACCGGAAGGGATGGAGTAGCCTAAAATGTCTAACAAATTAGCTATGTCCACTTGTTGGTTGTACATTTATAGGGATACAAGATCTAAGATGCACTGTGAGTTGATTTAGGTTCATTTGAATATATAAGTTGCCGATTGGATAAGAACATCGTCTGGTGTGTGTGGGCTTGTTTAAGTTTGTTGCACTAATTAGCTGGTGAGGCGTGGCTATCGAGGACTAGTCAGCTTGCGACTATCGAAATCGTTTTCTATCCCGTCGAGGCAACTTGTCTAGATTGCAACAAAATAATGCAAGACTAGTCAGCATCTACTAGACTTGGCTAGAAGTCGTAGTACTAGCTGATGGTGTGTAGCAGTCTTGTGTCCTCAAGTTACGGAAATTGTGTTTGATTACACAACTTACGAAGCTTGAGTATACAAGTTACAGACAACACAAGTTAGGAAGTTTGTAAGAATTGCCATCATCTTTGTTGCACTTCTAGCCCTCATCTTGGTTGCATTCAGTATCCACACGATCCACGCTTCTCCTGACTCCTGAGGACCGGCGACGATGGTGAGCAACATGAGAACGAGGTCCCTGCTCCAGGCCCCAAAACTAGGAAGGAAACAACAAAGATCAACTCTGAATTCCATCGACTCATTGTCAAGGTCCCTACTTGGGGCAACAACTGGAAGGAGACGTGTAAATAAAAGAGAATTTTCCACCTTGTACCTTGTTGTGGATGATCAGATTCAGATCTATATATGCAGCTAAGAGTTACAGGGTTTCGCATTGCAGAAATATGTACACGCGTGAGCAGCTAATTGAAAGATTACCACCCCTAGTAGTAGTACGCTAACTCTGTTCTGGTGTCTGTCAGTTGGGCAGTACCTTACACAAGTATATACAGGGTAACAGAGTCTACAACTGCACCAAAGCCACTGAGAAAGTAGTCAGACGTTTCCTGGTTTCAGAGAATAGGCGTTCGTCGGTGTTCCGAACACGGCGATGTAGTCTACCGGTACCGGGAGAGGAAGAACTCGTAGTCCGGGTGCCGGTTTTTGCTGCGTGTCTGGTCCTTGCTCGGCACGTCAGCCCTGGCCATGGCCGCCGCAGCTTGCTTCAGCGTCGACACCCTTTCTCTCAGAACCTGAGACAGTGGTGGATCATGCGAAGAGTCTACTGGCTCGGTCGCGTCTTCGGAGCCACCAGGTCTGCTCGTCTGGAACCACCACTCCCCCTGCAATATGACCGAGTACGAACACGAGTAAGATGTAAAGAGTTGGTAGTGCTGACTTGCGACCAAAATAGCAAGCTTGGGCCAATGCTCGTATTAGATTCCAATTTGTTAGGAAATATGACCTAGCTAGTAGGATCCATTATTTACCCAAAACAAGGGCTAACCGATAAGAAACATCAAACATCCTCAGGAATTTCATCTGGGGAAGTCAATACCGCAACTTCGGTTTATACCAGAGCCGACATGCAATTTTACCTCTGGGGTCTTAACACCAACTTAAACCATCTTCAGTTACATATTATGTGCAGTAGCCATTTTACCTTGTCATTATAAGACTGCAGACCCATGACTGGCAAAACAGCAAGGTTATGACCGGCCTGGTCTGATGAGCTTCTTCGGCGAACCCAGTGCCCAAGAGAATGGTATGTCAGGAAAGCAGCCTGGAATTTCCCATCAGGTATACGGTATATGGGATACCATGCAACACAGTACCTGAAATTCAAAATATAATGTATTAATCCAAAAACCAAGCTCTGTCCCCAAATAATTATATATATATATATATATATATATATATTCCCGGTAATATCTGTATATCTGTATATTAACAGATGCTCCCGGTAATATCTGTATACCACATGAATGTGTAGATGATAATCGGGCAGATACTACTAGAAAGAAGTACATAACAGACCAAGAGGCAGGATGCAAATCATGCAGGTTGAGCTCCAGATTCTTTGGGTCTCCTGATATTCGGCAATTTGATTGCTTTGCACCATCAATCAACTCCTTTACCCTAGTAAAATTGCAATGAGACTTCAAATAGAACATTTTAGAAACAAAGTATCTTTACTAGAGTTCATCGAACAAGCATGAGATGCTAGTTATGTTTTCAGCAGTTGTAATGATTGAGAAATAGCCAAAGTGCAATAGAATGGACAAATCACAAGAGAAGGTTTGCACAAAGCATACACATTCATCACTACTACCCAAAAAGATATGGCTCTCACAGCCGTATGTAATATGTTTATTATCTCCCAATGCGGGATCAAGAAGTCATATGCATTGAACCATTTAACGTTACAGAGCAAAGCTTTGTTTACTCATTTATTTTCTTCACTTCTAGCACATTTACAATGTAATGCAACACACTCACTTATCAAATAATAGCCGTCGCCATGCAAGAATAAGTATAAGATTTATACTAAAATATCAGAACATAAAATAGGCTAACAGATAAGTGTTTGTTTTCCGCCATGCAAGAAAAGCATTCAGAAACCTTGACAGTTTTGTCATGAAAGCAGGCTCACACTCACTTATCAAATAATAGCCGTCGCCAAAATGGTTGTTCAGATTCAAAAAATTCAAATATGGGCTCTATAGTTTCTGGCTGCTGATCATCTTTAATATGCAGAGCTGACGGTCTGTTTCTTTGATTAGACTCTTGAGGTAGAAGCTTTGCTAATATTGGGAGGGAGTTCAAACTTGGAGATGTTTTAGATCTTGGACCCGTAATATCGGCTACATTCTTATCGACGGTTCTCTTGGGTAGGCCAAACAATTGAACCGACGACAGATATGGCACAAAGTAGGCATTAAACTGGTAACGACTATTCCAGACGCCTTTCGATCTGCGGAGATCCTGTGCCTTTACTTCCAAGCCATAGCAGCCAGGTTCTTCGTACCACTGCCAGATGCTACTTAGAGAGATATCCGCAGTCTGATGAAAGCACAAGCGATCTCTACCCCATTCATGTGAAGAAGAGCTGCAGCCAATAGGGCAGGAGGTACAGTGCAGAACTGGAGAAGCTGAGTAAATAAATTGTTCAAAATCGGCAATTGGCCTGCCAATGAGAAGTTTGATATCTTCCACTCTCTGTTGTGCCCTATAAGCATCATTGACTGCTTCTGTTATCTTGCTGAAGGCAGTCCCAGTTTCAGTATGTCCTTGGCATTTTGAATGAGGCTGTCCAGATGAGTTCAGTTTAGCAGTCATCTCAGTAGCGACTTCACTGCCTTCACATTTAGTTGATCCAGGAACATCTGAAGGATTTCTCTGTAAGTCTAAAATAGCATGAACAAAAATATCATTAGCTGGAACTGATACTTCAACAACAGAAGCCTTGGGAACATCAAAATGGATTATATCTTTCTTTCCAACAGGAACCCATTTATGTGACATGTGTGCAGCAGCAGAATATGACTTCACACATTGGGTTTCTTCCGTTTCTGCAGGGCAAGGATCGGCACACAAGTTCCTGGAGTCCAAATCCGTCGATGTGGCTTTATTTTCAAGGCATGGAGAATGAGTATCATCTTGAATTACCGATGAGCATGCTTCCTTGGACATAGCTTGGGGCACCGAATGAGAATCCAAGTTGTAAGGTGCTAGTGTTGCTTTCTCCATACAAGTTGCAATTGGTCTATCATTGATGTCCCTTGCATATTCGAGCTGTAACATAGACAATTCTTCCATCGGTTGCAAGTGGTTCTTCGGCATCTTGGGAATACCACTCTTAGGAGCATAGTAGTTTCTGGACGACTGACAACTACCCATTTTACAAGACAAACTTGTTTGCTCATACAGAAATGGCGTTTTCTTTTTGCACACGCATCTAGAAAATTTTCGACAAGGGTTCAGTGCACCATTTTCAGTGGTAAGCCCCATTTCAACAGCCACATCTAAAGAACGATGTTTGCATGATTTTTTACAGCGATGTTTATCCATTGGTCGATTTGGATCATGTTGTGCACCCTTGTTAGTGTCTTCTAGCACACTCTTATCCTCAACTGCTGAAACAACCACATGTCCTTCTCCAGATGATTTTTCTTTGTTAATTTTTTCTACTTTCTGCCACACAGAAACTGCACTGTCTTTTCCACTACGCCTTTGCCTATTAGCACCAACTACTCTATTAGTCGCTGTCGAATTATTACAGCTAGAGGTTTCTCTTGATCTTCTGCCGCTCCTTGCCGAAATAACTGGAAGAAACATCTTGCTGCTACAGGCTTCGCTGCTGCACTGAACTCTTTCAGTATGACTGCTACAATCAGTAACATCTTCAGCATGAGCACTCTTTACATTATCCAGACCCGTGGAAGCCCCATGTTGCAAACTATCTCGCTTATTTTCATCTGTTATGCTTAACCTTCCCTCAAAATCGATACTGCAATTCCCACAGCTGTCACTGTTCCATGCCTTAGAGAATGAATCTGCTGTTGCACCATTGGAGTTGCAAACACATGACTTCTGGCAGCTATTGTTTTCTTCACCCACATAAGAATATACATGTTCAGTGGGAGAGGATGAGGTATCTGACAATTTTTCAGCCAGTAAATCAGGCAGAAGCACCTCAACAGGAGAAGCGGCAACAATTTGCTCTTCGCTCAGGAGTTCTGGTAGCAAATTAAGATTTTCGCGGGTTGCTCGCCTGCACTGTTTCCATTTGTTTCGTCTCTTCTTAGAGCTCCTTTTAGGAAGCTTATCATCATCATGCAAAATATCAGACTCGGATATCAGAGGAGCAGTAACAAGCTCGGAAGAGGAATTTGCAACCACGTGGCAGGTAGGGCATGTCGTCAGTGAGTTCTTAACTTTTTTCCTATGTCCTAAAGTGCTTCCTCCACTGGGAACTGGTTTATAAGAAATGTCCTGATCCTGCATGTTCTTTTCATTCGGCTGATCTAACCAGTAAACTATTCTTGGTTGTGGGGATGGTAACTCAAAGCCCTCTGTAGCAGCAGATTCTGATGTCAAATAGCTTGTCTTGTTGACCTCCTGTGTGCTAGACGGAAATGGTGCCAATTTCCAATCTGAACTGCGCCCAAGAGAAAGCACCGTAAATTTACTCGCCCTGTCACACCACGAAAAGACAGTAAACAAGTAGCTTCCCTAAAACATGAATATTTAGCAGGGTATCGAGAACCACAGTGACTACCCTGAAGAAGAAAAAAAAAGTTATTGAGAGCAGAAACTATTAGGTGTTTGTTGATTGTGGCATATATATGTAGAAAGCATCACAATGAACATTCTGGTACATAGAGATTGTTGTAAGCTGGCAAGCGTACAGTTTTAATACACTAGCAGAGAATAAGCAAAAGTTTATGTCAAATAAAAAACAAGAAGCAAAAGCATAAAAAAGGCAATAAAATGGTTGTTTCAGTGACAGTTGTTATCAGATAATCTTTCCTGTTTCACAAACTACATGTGGCTGTGTGCATCTTTTGGATGCAGAGGCCGGGGATCCGCACCCCCTTATCTAAAAAAAAAAACAAACTACATGTGTTGCATCCGCAGTAAACCAGGTGTCAAGCACAGCCCACTGAAGATGGTCGTTATCAGAAGGATGTAGTAACAAATAATTACCTGTTGTCAGGGAAGACGTAAACCTGTCCGTTTAATAGCTGGCCCTGGTGGACGAAAAGATAAAAGTAGCAAGCCTTTTAAATTCCACATATGAATACAGGTAGTATTTCAGGCGAACAACAGAGCGCATTAGCGCACTAAAAAGTCATTAACCTCCGAAATGCGATCGTCGGTATTCCTGAGAAATCCGTTACATTGCGTATGCGACGTGAGCCTTTCGTCGGTCACTTGAGGCGCTCACGGCATTTCTCGGAGATCCTGCATCGACACAAGTAGATTTAACACGCCGACGACCGAGAACTGCCTTGGGCACGAGAAGGAGTACAAATAAACTGTACAGAGAAATCAAGTCCGTCAACTGAAGTCGTTTAACAGAAAATCATGGACTAAATTAACTAGGGCATGAACAATGGTGGAATTAACTGCTAGGCTACTTGGAATACCTCCTGACCTATCTATCTATGCACTGACGCTATAAGCTGTACCCAGCACAGCAATTGACCAACCACAAGCAAAAGAATTGGGAAGACAGCAAACATTATATAAGCACTGATCTTAACAATGAAATTTGGCAGCATCATCTAGGATAGGGGTGCAGCAAGATTTAACTAAGCATGCAAACACAGATTATGCTGGTCGTTACCAATATATGTGCAGAGGAGTCTAATCACATCGGGATAAACAAACGCGAGCAGAAAGATAATCTACTTGCCCACATCCCGCCTCCTTATCGCAACCAATCGATGCGCATCAGACAGTAAAAAGAAAAGTACTCTCAGGATTTCTGCACCGGCCGGGGAGCAGGAGAGAAGATTCGAGGAAAGGGGGAATGGAGGGGGACGGACCTCACACGTTCATCGTGGCGCCGGAATCTCGACGGAGCCAGGAAGCGGGAGACGGGGCAGCGAGCGAGCGCAGCGGAATCCAAACCAAGAACCCAAAAAAAGAAAAGAAAAGAAAAAAGGAATCTAAAAACACGGGATTTTGTTGTTAGCGGGAGGCAGCGAGAGCGAGGCGCCACACAAAAATTGGAGGCGCTAAAAAAAGAAGAGAGAGCACGCGGATTCGCAACGGATTAGTGGAGGGAAACGTGGGATTTTCTTGCTTACCGCGAGCGAGGTGGCTGTCAGGACCCGATGGTCTCCGCCCTGAGAGGATCACGAAGAACAGGAATTTGGGGATAAATCGATGATAAAACTGATAAATTGCTGAACTAAAATAAAATAAATTGTAGGGAATAAAGAAGGTAAATTTAGGGTTTATTTCATTGTCTCAAACAAAGGATACATAGTGGGCTTATAAAGGCCAAACCAACTACTAATTGCCACTAAGGTGAGATACCTAGAATGTCCTCACTACTGGAAGTTGTTCAATTTCTTGGTGCTCTTCTTAAGATACAGCATGGATATGCATTTCTTTTGGCAACTTGCTGGATACATCTGCTGCTTGTGCTGGTACAGGAAGCTGAGCTGTGACACCAATATTGTGCGGTGCTGAAGGTGACATTGATGGAGTAGCATGCTCCAATGGATAATCTTCCGGCAGCGCATAGTAGCTTTGCTCAATGCCATCTGCAAGGAGGATACTTCGACGATGAAGATTACCAAAACCATAGGATTGGGGCATTCCATCAAGATTCTGCTCGCTGAAGTTGCTGAGTCTATCTGGCACACAAGTACTCTGAATTGAATCTTCTTGTTCCTGATAGTAGTGCAGAGGTGAACTGTATTTTCTGGGACTGGGTCTTGGCTTGTGCATTTCACCGAACACTTGCGGAGCGATATCAGTAGCAGTTGATGGCACGTTGGATGCACTCACAGAGAACACTGAGGGACCAGACGAGAGCAACAAGGAGGTGGTACTCACGGTCGTCGTGCTTCCTGTTCGATTGCCAGAGCTTGGTGTCGGCATGACATCGAACACCTGGGAGACAACCCGAGTCGGAGCTGGTGCAGAAACTGCGGGCGTTCTTGTGTGTTGTGAAGCCGCTAGCTTGCCGAGTGAATCAGCGATCTGTGAGGCCATGGCTGTTAGCTTCGCGAGCTTACCTAGTATAGTATCTGATGGCCCTTCACGTAGTTACCCCACAACGGCACCAGAAAACACTTTACTGACCCTTCGCGTGGTTACCTGCGTGAAAAGTAAATGGGTTAGGTTGAGACTCCAAGTGCAGAGTGTATGTAGTAGTGGAAGACAGTTTTCCCCACGAGGGGTGACTCGAGGGTTTAATATCGAACTCTCGGGGAACCAGTATTTCAGGTGTTATCTCCTTATCCTTCTCTTGAGAACCTGCAACAAAATAAATTGTTTTGTGCCCTCAACCTCACCAAGTGGTTGTCAAGCACAAGGTGTGAGAATGATAATAAAAAAATATGCAAACAGTAGTAAATATGCAATGATGGTAAAATAAATATGCAATGATGGTGGAAACAATGTAAATGATATTTTTGGGTTTTTTATAATGAATGCAAGATGTAAAAGTGTTTTTGTATTTTCGGATTTAAAATGGCAGCAAACAAAAGTGGTGATAAAAGTGTTGGAAAGGTGTTTCTTATGATTAAAAATGGACCGGGGTTCATGGTTTCACAAATGCACTCTCTCTTGATAACGTGGTAGACAATGGAACACTAAAATTAACATGTAAGATGGCAAGACATGGTTTGACAAGTTATTAATAATATGGGCATCACGTCCTAACATAGAGATCTCAAGTATAAGTTGTTCTCTCTTATGCTCCACCAAGATGCGAACTAAATCATAACACCTTAGTAATTAAGATAAATCAGAGCATAGCAATAAGTTCAATGACATGAAGTTAAAATAAGAACATGCTAGATCTAGTCATGGAGGTAGTGGCCAAGGTCACATCCACTCTCCGGTAGCATGGTATTTTTGTTTATCCCTAGTGAGGCAACAAAGTAAGGTAGAAAACCCAAGTGGATCGCAGAACTATCTGTCACGTTCACTGCACTAGCCACCCCCGTTACTCCAACTAATGCACACGTTCCCCCTCACATGCTCTCATAAACATGCTTGATCATGACAAGTAAATAAGAACGGGGTACATAATATGCATCTACTTTCATAACTGAAACAAAACCATTGCAATCTCAAACATGTATTAACTCATAATAAAGATCCACCACAAAGGAATTACATAGATGACCGTAATCATGTTCAGCAGCTCATACGGTACTAATTAGTGAAGCTCATAGAGAGGAGAGATACATAAGTTACTTCCACAAACCCATAGTCCAGGGGTGGACTACTCCCTCTTCATCATGGTGTCGGTGGAGATGTTGTTGGAGGGAAGGAGACCACCCGGCAGCGCCCCGCCGGAGTTTTCCCCCTCCAATCTTCAGCTCCAGGTCTCTGTTTCGTGGTTTCTGTGTTTCGGCGGCGCTCTTTCGCGAAAGCCCTGGGGGGTCTATATATAGTCGTTTTTAGGTCAAGACGAAGCTTCGGGAAGAAGATCGACGGCAGCGGAGGCCCGAGGGCCATTTGGTGGGCCCACGCGGCCAGCGGTCAGGGAATCTGGCCGCGTGGGCCCACCCCTTTCGGCCTTCTGGTCTCCGTTTCTTCGATTCCTTTGCGCCTACGTTTCGTTCCTTCCAAAAAAGTGATCCCCGTAAAATTCAGGTCATTTGGACGTCGTTTGGTCCCTGAAACATCAAAATATAGAAAAAGGGGTTTTCTGACAGCGCAGGGTTAATTCCAGAAAAATGGGGAATTGTTAATTATCCCCAAAACTCAATATAAATCATGAATATAACCCTTATATGATGCAAATAACATGTAATAAAATGTAAAGTTCATGTATGCATTTTACATGCATCAACATCCCCAAGCTTAACCCATGCTCGTCCCGAGTATGAAGGTGATAAAACTAACATGGACTTTGCATTTTAATACTATCAATGGATATCAAAGGTGATTACTATTGCTACATAGAGTCAAATGATTCATTCTTCAAAGGAATAACAATATGCAAGATAAATTATGAAGTGATATCAAATACTCAATGTAAAGATGTTCAATGATAAATTCACAAAGTGTAACATAGAAGAAAGTACTATGGACCAAATGTATGCATAATGAAAAGTAAAAACATCCTATGGTGGTCATAGAGTACTTCTTATGAAAACTGAATATAAAAGGTGGACACTTTGGATAGATAAATAAGTAGAGGTAAAGCATGAATAAGTTTCATCTAACTTCCAAACACTTCTACTTAAGTTAATGCTTGCAATGTGGTAGTCATTGGTGTGGAGCTCTCATTACCCCTATCATAGCATCTTGAATGATTAATGTTTAAAGTGAAAGCAAATATGAGTGGTGTGCTTGACAATGTATTGGTTGAATGTCTCATGTCCCTTGAATACAAGTACCTACACCATGTGTTACTCACTTTGGTCCACAAAGTAAATTCAAATAAAGGTCATTGCAAGTAATAATAGTATCATCAAGAACTGCACTGGGGTACCTCTTGCCCCTTGACATGAACAAGCCCATGTCAAAACAACAAGACAAACAGACAATGAACAATCTCAGCACTCTTTTATTTACTATGGGTATAGCTTTTTATTATGAGGTGCATCACTGAATGAACATTATGGTTATGCTGTAAATTTCCACCATGAATGATGCATGGCTTAGATTAGCGGCCCAGGCATTTCTCTAACCATTTATACAAACTCTTTGAACTTACTAAGTATCCACATTCATTTCACCCATGATAGGCATCCATAAACAAAAGTACATGACATCAACTAAATATAAATAAGTGCAATGTTGAAAGCTTGCCATGTGACAGCACATATGGGCTAACTCCCAACCAAAACTATTGTCAAGCCCACAACTTCATAATTTTAATCACAATGGTTCATGCTTATTAAATGCAATAAAAGTAAATTGTGCATCAAGTTCGTGAGAGCTTTTAACCAATTTTTCCCATGACAATCAATAACATAAGCATTTAAATTCAGAAATGTAGATAACACAATATAACATGATAAACATACTTGGAATAGCATAAAGCTAATAGGTAGATATGGTGGACTCACTGGAAAAACTTTGGTTGAAGGTGTTGGGAAACAAGCTTTTTACTTGTTGTAATTTTTGGGCTAGCAATAGGGAGAAAGTTGACCATCTAAATGCATGCATAAGTGTCCATAGAACTAATCAATCCATGTTAAACCAAGTAAAGTTAAAATTCAACATCTAAACATGGTAAAAGATAGCTCTTGACAACACACTTGCAAATTAACATTCATTCAAAGCACATGAATTATGCAACTATATGTATCTTTTAAAATCAACTCAAACATCCCTATCCCAATATATTTAATAGCATCCAACATAATTCAACCCAAACTTCCAGTAGCTCTCTCATATATAAATGATAGTGGTGGTCTTATTAACAAACCGAAATAACAAAAGCAAAAAAAACAGACGCTCCAAGTTTATACGATAAAGTGCTTTGATCGAAAAACAGAAGTTAGACGTGTGCAAACCGAGAGTGTGTTGGTCTAGTGGGGTTGTCTTGACATCCCCAAGCTTATGGTCTTCACCATCCTTGGATAGCTCTTGGTGCATCTCCTCTAATCCCTGTGAAAAAACTTCAAAACACCGTTTCTCCCATTTCTTTTCTGTGGGGCACATTAGTAGTGATAAACAAATAGATTTCTTGCTGCATATAATCCTTAGACAAAAATTCATATGGATGTCCAGAACATGTATAATGTTTATGCCTACTCATAAACTCAATTGGATCAAAAAGATTCAAGTTAAAGGTTCTAAGCATGCATCAAACAAAATGGGACATAATCTGTCCAGAAAAACAGCAGCAGCTAAACGTATTTTTCTACCTTACTTAACTTTGTCAGAAAATTCCGAAAAATTCATGCATACAGAGGATGAAAAGTTGCCACTACAGTTCAAATATGAGCTCATTTGGAGTTACAGAATAGGAATTAAAATCATACCGTGCACAGATTCGTGCAGGAATAAAATCTCCGAACGCTATAAGCAACTTTTTCACACCAAAATGAGTACAACTTGGCACTTTATTAAAAATTCCAGAAACTAAACTAAACACTAAGTCTCTTGTTACAGCAAGAGGACACAAAGAAAATCACAAATAAAAACAACCGGGTTGCCTCCCGTAAAGCGCTTTCTTTATAGCCATATAGCTAGGCTTCTTACTTGATGTTTATTGTGGACGAAGCTCATGAGGGAGCTTGAACTTTGATGTGTCCCTCTTCCTTGGAAAGTGTTCATGCATAATACCAGGATCCCATGGTGTTCTCAAACCAATCAAAATAATAGTCAAGTTGAACCCTAGTTGAGAGAAAAACAAAACACAAAAGTAATAACAACGAAGTCTAACTTTCTTTCTATGCATTGGCATTTTGTATATGAATGAATCACCATAAATAGAAGTTTCCCAATGCATATTAACAATATTTACTTGCAGCATATAATTATTAGTAACATAAAGAGGGTTCTTATCACCTCCTCTTTCATAATAGTTGCAAGTAGTAGAAATAAATTCAACCATATAACCACAAGAATCATTCAACTTAGATAGTTTAAGCATATAAAGAGGATCATTAAATTTATTTTGGAATTCATTAGCATACTTCCCTCTTTCAAAATAGTTATTAAGATCAATATCAAGTTTAATATCATGGTTGCAACAAAGATTTGGAACTAAAGATAATTACAAACCACATAAGTATTTCTCAACATAAGCAAATTTCTCTCTATGGTGTGATTAGGAGAGTTAAAAACAAAGTAGGACTCTCATGAGTAAGAGCACTATCACAAACAGCAGTATATCATTTTTATCCTCACATAATTTAGTAACAACTAAACATGGAGGTTTATCAATAAGCATAGGACCATCATCTAAAGCATTATCATATAGCATATTTAAGCAATACTTCTCATTATCATCAATAAGTTTACTAGTAGCATTAATAGAAAGTAAAGGAGCATTTTTAGTTTCATCATAATAGCATGGGTTATCATATAGGACCATAGCATTTTCAGTTTCACACTCATCATAACATGGATTCTCATAAATAACAAAAGATTTTTGAGTTTGAGTGTTACTATCATTTGTTGATGGTGAAGTTGGGAGATCCAACTCTTCCCCAAGCTTAGGTTGGAATGTATCCTTTTCAATCTCCTCTTCACATTCTTCCTCTTCCAAGCTTATGTTTTCATCATCCTCTTGGGGTTGCACGGGCATCCCCAAGCTTAGGTTCTTATCCTCCTCTTCCTGCAAAATGTTAGTGCTTTCCGTGGCAGAAAAATTCTTTCTTTAACATAAACATTATCACTAAATTTTTTTTGCAAATTTGGAGAATAATAGAAACTTGCCCTTTCATTTCACGAGCTACATGACTGGTTGCAACAAATTTATCAAGAAGAGAGTCTATCTCATGGGCTCCAACATAAGCAATATATTTCTCAACTTGTTCTATATCAGGGCATAAACATTCATCTTCACGATAACAAGCAATTATAGGATCACTATTAGACTTGCATTGATAGTGGGAATGTTTAACAACTCTTCTATTGCAACAAGTTATACCATGTAACTCACAAAACTGATTAGCTATTTTGTGAAGAGCTTTAAGCAATTTACCCACTCTATTTCCCTCTTTGGTTGATTGATATTCAGAGTAGGCGTCATACCTTTTAAAATAATCATTACCCATAGACATTCCAGAAAGTTTCTCCATTTTTAACACACATATTAAAAACAACACTAGTTTTTATGGGTTTTTTAATTTTTATGCAAAACTGAAAATAAAATGACACTAATGCAACTCGAAATAACAAATGCAACACAAAAATGCAAAAAACTGAATATAAATATGCAAACCGAAATATAAAGATGATATGCAAGACAAGAACAAAACAAAATAAAATGATTGTAGGCAAAGATGGATAAGATGATGCTCACGTAGGTGCAACCTCCCCAAGCTTAGGTTGTTACACAAGTTGGTGTTGAAGTTGACTTGATGTGAGTGATCCTTAGATAAACCTTTCAGCTATGGTTCCCCGGCAACGGCGCCAGAAAACGGTCTTGATGGCCCTTCATGTAGTTACCCCACAACGGCGCTAGAAAACACTTTACTGACCCTTCGCGTGGTTACCTGCGTGAAAAGTAAATGGGTTCGGTTGAGACTCCAAGTGCAGAGTGTATGTAGTAGTGGAAGACAGTTTTCCCCATGAGGGGTGACTCGAGGGTTTAATATCGAACTCTCGGGGAACCAGTATTTCAGACGTTATCTCCTTATCCTTCTCTTGAGAACCTGCAACAAAATAAATTGTTTTGTGCCCTCAACCTCACCAAGTGGTTGTCAAGCACAAGGTGTGAAATGATAATAAAATAAATATGCAAACAGTAGTAAATATGCAATGATGGTAAAATAAATATGCAATGATGGTGGAAACAATGGTAAATGATATTTTTGGGGTTTTTATAATGAATGCAAGATGTGAAAGTGTTTTTGTATTTTCGGAATTAAAAATGGCAGCAAACAAAAGTGGTGATAAAAGTGTTGGAAAGGTGTTTCTTATGATTAAAAATGGACCGGGGCTCATGGTTTCACAAATGCACTCTCTCTTGATAACGTGGTAGACAATGTAACACTAAAATTAACATGTAAGATGGCAAGACATGGTTTGACAAGTTATTAATAATATGGGCATCACGTCCTAACATAGAGATCTCAAGTATAAGTTGTTCTCTCTCTTATGCTCCATCAAGATGCGAACTAAATCATAACACCTTAGTAATTAAGATAAATGAGAGCATAGCAATAAGTTCAATGACATGAAGTTAAAATAAGAACATGCTAGATCGAGTCATGGAGGTAGTGGCCAAGGTCACATCCACTCTCCGGTAGCATGGTATTTTTGTTTATCCCTAGTGAGGCAACAAAGTAAGGTAGAAAACACAATGGATCGTAGAACTATCTGTCACGTTCACTGCACTAGCCACCCCCGTTACTCCAACTAATGCGCACGTTCCCCCTCACATGCTCTCGTAAACATGCTTGATCATGACAAGTAAATAAGAACGGGGTACATAATATGCATCTACTTTCATAACTGAAATAAAACCATTGCAATCTCAAACATGTATTAACTCATAATAAAGATCCACCACAAAGGAATTACATAGATGACCGTAATCATGTTCAGCAGCTCATACGGTACTAATTAGTGAAGCTCATAGAGAGGAGAGATACATAAGTTACTTCCACAAACCCATAGTCCAGGGGTGGACTACTCCCTCTTCATCATGGTGTCGGTGGAGATGTTGTTGGAGGGGAAGGAGACCACGCCGGCAGCGCCCCGCCGGAGTTTTCCCCCTCCAATCTTCATCTCCAGGTCTCTGTTTCGGGGTTTCTGTGTTTCGGCGGCGCTTCTTTTCACGAAATCCCTGGGGGGTCTATATATAGTCGTTTTTAGTCAGACGAAGCTTCGGGAAGAAGGATCGACGGCAGCGGAGGCCCGAGGGCCATTTTGGTGGGTCCCACGTGGTCAGGGAATCTGGCCACGTGGGCCCACCTCTTTCGGCCTTCTGGTCTCCGTTTCTTCGTTTCCTTTGCGCCTACGTTTCGTTCCTTCCAAAAAAGTGATCCCCGTAAAATGTCAGGTCATTATGACGTGATTTGGTCGCCTGAAACGTAAAAATATAGAAAAAGGGGTTTTCTGACAGTGCAGGGTTAATTCCAGAAAAATGGGGAAATTGTTAATTATCCCCAAAACTCAATATAAATCATGAATATAACCCTTATATGATGCAAATAATATGGAATAACATGTAATAAAATGTAAAGTTCTTGTATGCATTTTACATGCATCAGTATCCCACGAAAGCTCTGATTGTGGCTGGACGGCGAGGAGGTCGCTGTCGCTTTTCTTGTTCAGCAAAGGGCAGTCCTTGCGCGGGATCGCGTTACCTTCCTCCTCCATGTGCCTGTGGACGAAAATCTTGTCGGGAAACTTCATGTTGCCCTTGGTGACGACGTCCTGGTAGATGGAATCGGACTGGCTGTATGCCTGAGCGGGAGGCGGATAGGGGAAAGGAGGTGGTGGCGCGTACGCTGGAACGGGTGGTGGCATGGCGGCGGGATGTGCGTAGGGGTATGTGGCGGCGTACGGAAAAGGCAGCGTAGGGAAAGCGGGAAAGGGGTAGACCACGGAGCAGTCGCCATGGATGAGAATCGCTGCGAATCGGATCGCAAGAGATGAAGACGAAGTCGCCGGTGCGACCGAAATCGAAGAAGAAGAATTCGCCGGTGCGAATCGGGAAAGAAGGGAGGGAAACAGGCCGATTTGCTTCAGATCGGAACGTAGCGGAGTAAGAAATCGCCGGAGCGACGGAATCGCGAGGGAGGGAAGGGAGGGAGCACGATCCCGATGGATCGAACCGGCTCTGATACCACTTTGTCAGGACCCGATGGTCTCCGACATGAGAGGATCACGAAGAACAGGGATTTGGGGATAAATCGATGATAAAACTGATAAATTGCTGAACTAAAATAAAATAAATTGCAGGAAATAAAGAAGGTAAATTTAGGGTTTATTTCATTGTCTCAAACAAAGGATACATGGTGGGCTTATAAAGGCCAAACGAACTACTAATTGCCACTAAGGTGAGATACCTAGAATGCCCTCACTACTACCAACATATTACTATTCATGCCACTACTAGTCCCTGACAGTGGCGCGATTGATTCGGAAGACGAACATAACAGGGGAGCGAGGAGAGTGGCAGCAGCAGCAGCAGCGAGAGTGAGGAGTGCTTCCCGTTTGCAGGGGACGCATAGCAAAAAAAATCTTTACTCTCTCTAAACTTAATCTCTATATGCTCCAATCTAAAATTAAAAATTTATGTAATTCATTTCTTCTTAGCGGGTAAGAGTTTTGTGTCCCCATTTGGAACGAGTTGAACTCAAAAAATAGGTATGTTGGCCAATAAAAACACTAATTGGCATGCCATGTACTATGCTGGCCAAGCCGACCGGGTTTTGGGACGGGCTTAGTAAAGCCCTGTCTAAAAAGGCGAGCCCGAACTGTCTCGAGACACATAATGTATGCCTGTTTTGCATGAAAATATATAAAATAAAATATTTTCAGGGTAAAACAGTAAAGTATTACACTTTTCTATTAATTAAATATTAAAAATAGCTATTCCATTTATTCTACGGTTGTTATGATATTTTGGAATTAGCTAATCAATTTCTTCATGTGTATATTTTTTCTTGGCATACATATGTATGTGAATTTTGAGATGGTATTGATAGTCTTGGACAAATATTGATATATATTTCATTATCCTATATCCCAATCTTCATGTGTGGAACAATGAGGCGAAAAGATTATAAAAAATCAGACAGTTCTAAAGGCAAAGACATAACACAATAAAGGAATTATGTTCTTAAGAAGTGAGCCACTT
Organism: Poa pratensis; assembly: GCA_947311845.1. Classification (NCBI taxonomy): domain Eukaryota; kingdom Viridiplantae; phylum Streptophyta; class Magnoliopsida; order Poales; family Poaceae; genus Poa; species Poa pratensis. Next base: position 50,775,226 of record CAMZMU010000068.1, on the reverse strand, counting down.
GGTTAGGGAATTGGATGTACAACCCAGCTACCCAGGTTCAAGTCCCACCGAACACAAACTTGAGTTCTTATTATTTTTTAGATAAAGAATGTATATTAATATCGCGGAGATACAAATTACACCCAGGCTCTGTAACAATGCAACAACCAGAGCTGTTACGGCTGCACACAGCCGAAAGACAATAAGAAGAAATAAAAAGAAAAGTCCCGCTACAGAGTTACAGTCATTGCAGCAGCCGCACAACCACCACCAAGACACCACCTGATGTCCAAATCTTCAAAAGCAACGTCTTCAAGAAGAACAGTGCCAGGCACAACCAATTAAGGCCAGACTTTGGGTTTTCACCCTGAAGATAATAGTCCCCGCTCTCAAAACAATGTCTTCAGTAAGAGCATTGCCAGCCACAACCAATTAAGGCCAGGCCTTGGATTTTCACCCTGAAAGGTAGAACGTTGAACTTCACCTGTGATGTTGCCCCCACTAACATACCGCTGCTCCGCCTCCTGCTACTCCAAGCAAGTTCCTCATCGACGCAAAGCCTCCTATCGCCATTTGCTAGTCCGGGTTATTATTATTTAAAAAACAAAATCCGTTGTACGGGCTTCCCGTACCACATTTCTTTCAAAAAAAATCAAGGTCCTAAATTTATAATCTGTTTTTCTATATATACAAACGTAACTACAATGATGTTTTTCAAATGTGCGGATATAAACGAGATATGTTGTTGAGCGTTGGTTGCGTCCGAACCATCAGCGGTGAACATATTTGGCGAACCATCAATTGGAATGAGATACCTCTATGTGCCTGCGCACTTGAGAGTACACATCACAAACTCTAAAGATGATTTGTTAACCAAAAGAGCAAATAGATGAGCAATGCGGCAATGCCAGCGTCGAAGAGAGACATATCATAATTCAAGGAGAAATCAAATGACAAGTTTGGAACTTCACATAATCTAGAACTTTCATGCGAGTTACATGTCAGTTAAAGAATCACACTTCATAAGACTCCGTTAGGATATTTGATCGCACATCTAGAACCATCTATTCAATATATGTAATCCTACTAAAATGGACATGAGCATATATAGACTATAGACACATCGTATTATTGCATGGAAGTGTCACTAACTATTTTGTAGATGAATGTGTTTTTTAATAAGTTGTGCAATTCAGTTAATAATTAACTTGAACGCAATTGTTAGAAAGTAACATAATTCTCACCAATAATAATATTTCTACTTGGGAATTTATCTGTCATTGATAAAGGTTTGAACTGGATGATGAAATTTAAGTTAGAAGATTAAGTGTGGTTAGGCTTGTTAGATAAAGTAGCAACTAGCTAGTGGTTGCTTGTATCAATGGACAAATTAGTTATGTTTTCATCGAAAAATATATAATGTAAAAATGTTTAGTATAAATTAGTACATAATGTAAAAGTGGACGAACCGCCATCGCTCTTCGTCCGCGAGGTGGAGGAGTTTGACCGGCTGAAGTGGGAGCGTCTCCGCCGTGGCGAGGGCAGCTCCTCTGTCGGCGCGAGCAGCACCTCGGCGGCGCGGATGCACGCGTGGAGGGAGGGCTACAACGACACCTCCCTCGTGCAGGAGGATTTTGTCCGCGAGGACGCCTTCGAGTACGTCGTGGCGGTGACGCTGCTACGCTCTCAGCGGGAGGCGGAGGAGGGCGCCACGCAGCTCGAGCGCGACGAGGAGACTGTCGCCGTCACGCTGGTGGCTTTGGTGAGGCATATTTTGCGTTTTAGGGCTAGGGCGTCGGCGATATTCAGTTTAGTTTAGTCTCAGCGTAGTTTTTTTGTGTAAAATGCCGACGAGCATTCATATGTATGCGAAGAATAGATGGTGTACTTGTCATTTGTTCCCACGAAATCTAAAACTATCTAAATTTGCAGTTGGATCTACGGTTTCTATTTTGCGCGGCAAGTTTTTGTGAGCAGAAACGACTAAAATGCGAACAGTAAACTGCATTTAAGGTTTCGCGCTCATTCCGACACAAATCCGGACGTGTTTTGGGGGCGGCAGTGGAGATGCACTTATAGAGTTGCAAAACGGAAGCCTTGAGAGCGAAGCATCTGTGTGTGTGTGTTTGCGGAGACATTTCAGGTGTGTTTGGTAACCCGGTCGAACTCACATATTCTCGTCTCAACCAAGCTCAGCTGTAAATTTCTTATTTGGTAGCCCGGATCGGGCCAACTCGGCAGTGCCGGACTCGTGCGGAAAAGGGCCCTAGGCAGTGCCGGGTTGAGAAGCTCGAATCGAGCTTCTCACCTCGCCCAGGCTGAGCTCATCCCCGTAGAACACTGTTCACGGGCCCGAACGCACGCGGACGGACACCCCGGGTCGTTCCCCTTAGAACACTATTCATGAGCCCCGCACCGTTCCCTGCTGCGGAGCTGGGTAGACCTCCCACGACGGCGCGGCCGAAACCCGTCCGTCCCTCCCTCCGCACGCGGCCGCGCCCGAAGCCGCCCTCTCCCTCCCATCGGCCGCCTCCTTCGTCCGGCGCCTGCAGCCGCCCTTGTACCGCCGCGGAGGTCCGCCTCCGCCCATGAGGGAAGCTTCCCATCCCGGCGGTCGAGACCCGCGTCGGCACTCTCCTCCTCTGCCGTCTCCGGACCGCCTCCGTCCCTCCCGTAGCCTGACTCCTCAGTCCGGCGCCTGAACCGCGCCTCCTCCACGCCGCGCCGCCTCCTCCGCGCTGCCTCGCTGCCGGAGGACCACCACCGCCGCCGGAAACGAGCGCTGGAGACAAGCATCTCACCGGAGGACTTGATTGCTTTTTGTTTGGACCTGATTGCTTTTTTTACTCCCAGCGTGGCCCAATACATACATGCTACCAAATAGCCTCTCATCGCAAGTGGCGCTGGATCTGTTTGTCTCAGCCCAACCCGGCCGAGATGAGCATGTATGAGGTGAGATAGCTCTGCCCACCTCATACACCCTACCAAACACACCCTTCTTCGACTCGATATTATATTTTAGAAGGAGTAAAATCTCTGTGCAGCCAAAACCAAACCAAATCTCTGTGTGCTACTCGAGTAAGTAAAAAGACGTGGCCTTTCTTTCCAGTAAGAAACACACTCACTCATCCTCACCACTCCACTACTCCCACCTGCTGCTTCGCTTCCCCTCCACTCCACCAAGACCACACCCTCGTCCGTCCGTCCGTCGGAGCAGCGTGGCGTGGGACGGCGAGCGCGAGCAATGCCGCAATGAGCTCCTGCTGCTGACAACCAATCCGCTCCCGATTCTTGATTTTTCGGCTAGAGCGGCGGCTGAAATCTCTCGCCTCAGTACCCACAACGTACCGAGCGCTCTTCTTGGCCCCGACAGTCTTCTTCCGCCGCGCCGTGCCTTGGACGCCCCCCGGCCTCACGCGCGCGGCGCCGCCGTTCCCGCCGCCTTCTTCCTCGGCCCCGGTGCTGCTCTCTGGGCGTGCGTGCCCGGCGCTCCGTGCAGCTAGATCCAGGCCACCCCTGGTTGGGTGGGTGGGTGGGCGGCGGCGACGGACACAATGGACGACGATCCCGCAGCGCCGGGAGCGGGGGAAGGGCAGCGGTTCAGGCGGGTCCCGAGGCAGCCATCCTCCGGTGGGCGGAACCTGGACCTGGATCCACTGGTACGCCTCCTCCCTTAAAGTGTCACAGACTCACAGCTCAGAGTTTCCAATTGTGCGTGCTCCAGATCTCACCTAGGGCTTCCTCATGCTACACTGACACTACTCTTAAACTGCTGCTAGCTAGCTACGTCCCGTCCATGTCAAACCTCCATTACATTGGTACTACAGTTTGGTACCACAGTATTTCCAAACTGAAGTATCTCAAAACCAAAGTATTCTAACGCCGGCGAAGCAATACTTCAGTTTTCTCTCCTTTCTCAGTTTCAGAAAAAGAGGGTCAGACCTCTTTCTACAATACTTCAAAATAAGTATTCCCTCCGATCCGAAAAAACATTCGGAGCGTTTAGTACAATGCCACTTTACGTTTTCGCCTTCCAAATTAAAGAAAAACGATTGCGTCCACATCCGCTTCTCTCCCAGGCTCCCAGCTCGCATCTAACCCAGGGCCTAGGGCGGCGCCCGGCTCTTCTCTGCCTAGACCTCCAGCTCGGCGAGCTCGCCCGACTCTCCTCTCGCCAGCGCCTAGCTCGCCCGTGCCCAGCTCGCAGCTCTCCCCTCATCTGCGTCTCATCGAGCTCTTCCCTCGCCCAGATTTCAGGTCGCATCTCGTCCAGCGTCTTGGCCGGATATGTGCAGACCGACCTCGTAGCAGCAGCAGATACGGGTGGACGCCGCCTTCTACGACGGAGAGAGGCACGAGCTGGTCTCCGGAAATCTGGATTGGGCGCTCAGGGATCTTGGCAGAGTAGGATCTCGTGGCCACCAGCGGCAGGCATGCCATCCTGCCTGCAGGCGTCCTGGTTGCCGGCACATGTGGTTTTGTCGGGTGCCGCGTCGCGGGATCTGGGGCCTGGGGGTGGTGGGAAGCCATGGGAGCGCGGCGGAGAGGAGAGCGCGGCGTCGGAGACGAGAGAGGGAGAGCGAGCAGAGACTATGGGTGCGGGAGCCGCAGCTACTCGACAGGTGCGGACTGCGGGTTGAGGCACGAAAACCTGGATGGCGTTTTTGCAAAATTACCTGTCACGAATCTTTTTTCGGATCGGAGGGAGTACAATTTTAGACAATACTTCAGTTTCTAAACCACTGTTTTTATTTGACCCAAACACCTTGAAGTATTCCATACTTCAGTATTTTAGAAAACTGAAGTATCCTTAGTTCCTTACAATACTTCAAAAATTCTTTGTCTCCAAGCGGGGCCTAAACCTCCGCTGCGTTTGTAGCATAGACAGCTGAGAATGACACCACTAGAGTCCCTCCCTCTAGACTACTACCATGGTCTATTGCTACACGTTTTTCCATCTTTTTCATGTACGATGTTCCAGCCATTCCCTCAGTACTACTATTGTTGCACATCTCTACTGCAAGGATTACGAGTCGACCTGTCGCAACTTGTCGCTCGGGTACCGACAAGTAGACAAGTCGCGCGACAAGTCGTGACTTGTCGCAACTTGTCGCAACTTGTCGAGGTTTTGAACTTGTCGCTAGGGTACCGACAAGTAGACAAGTCATGCGACTTGTCGCGACTTGTCGAGCGACACTTAATCCTTGCTCTACTGCCTGATAATTCAGTTTGCTCTTTCGAATTACAGTCACCACGCGATCTACGGCTGCAATGCTAGTAATGAAGGGTGAAAAATGCTAGGTGCCTTAGCGAGAGCTTAAACTGATGCTCGCGGTGGTACTAGTGTTGAACCACTGTTAGCTACGTGCTGTTGTTGTCGAACTTGCTGTTGCATGATATATTGGTCTACTGTGACACGTTTCCCATCTTTCTCATGAATGCCGTTGCAGACATCCCCCTCAGAACCAGTATTGCGCATCTCTAGTGGCTCATGATTCAGTTTACTACTTTGGATTACAATCACAAAAAAAGTTACAATTTAGGGCTGAGAATTAAGGGTGAAAAAGCTAAGTTTCCTCCATTTTTTTCAGCTTAGTGAAAATTTGGAACAGTGGCCACATCTGAATGAGCTGGTACAATGTTACAACGCTGATTTCGTGAAAGACGACAGCAAGTATGGACGCTACAAGAGCATCGCGCCGCCTTCCTTTCAGAATCAAATCTTTGAGGGACCTGATACCGACATGGAAACAGGTAAAATCCAGCACCCCCTTTGTGATCAGATTAGCTTCTTATGCATTGTTTGCTTATTAGTAATTTATATCTTATGTTCTTTGTCGTAGAATTGCAGCTTTGCAACGCTAGGCATCCCAAGCCCGAGGAAAGTAATGAAGATGATATGCCGAGCACCTCATCAGGGAGGCAAGCAAATGAGACTGAACCCTCCGATTCATCTTCTAAAAAAGTAAGTGCACATGAAGTACCATTTGCCATCTTGACCTAAGCATTAACGGCATGTTGCCCTGCTTGGGTTTTTCAGCATTGTACTCTCTCACCTTTACCGGCATATGAACCTGCATTTGATTGGGACAAGGAGAGATCTTTGATATTCGGCCAACGTGTGCCAGAAAGTCTCCCTACAACACACAGCAGGTTTGCATTGCATATCTCTTTGCTTCTGTTTGCACTTCTTGCTCCGAGCAATGTTTGTTACGACTTTTACTAGTCGCATGTCATGACTTGATTTCTACTGCTTTGCAGTGGATTGAAGATAACTGTCAAGGTATTATCTTTGTCCTTCCAAGCTGGATTAGTTGGTGAGCAAAAATAAATGTTTTTCTTGTGTTTGTTTCAACCCTGCTAAACTGCAATATAGTCTCATTTATGCTTCACACCATGATGACCTACCCACCTTTTGATAATGTATCATGTGCAGAACCTTTTAGCGGTACAATTTGCTTGTACAACAGAGATAGGAGAGAAAAGCTATCAGAAGACTTCTACTTTCACATACTTCCAACAGAAATGCAAAATGTAAGGAGCAATGTATATTACTCCCTTATGGGCCATTGTTTCTATCCTCTAAATTTTGCTAGTGATACCTGCAGATAGGAACAGCTGTAGCTTGCCAACTATACTGAAATTCCATATTAATCTAATTCAAACCGCTGACCATTTTCATTTCTTTTTGCACTTGATCAGGGTCATATTTCTTTGGACCGCCGAGGTATTTTCTCATTGGATGCCCCTTCACCATCAATCTGCCTTCTGATCCAGCTAGAAAAGTCTGCTACCGAAGAAGGGGGAGTAACTCCTTCCGTTTATTCCCGTAAAGAACCTGTAAGAAATAAATATCCCTCTTTTAATTGCATGTTCCATTACTCTAATGCTCAGTTTTGTGACAGGTACACTTGACTGAGAAAGAGAAGCAGAAGCTGCAAGTTTGGTCTCGAATCATGCCATATAGAGAACCATTTGCGTGGGCACTGATTCCCCTGTTTGAAAACAACCATGCTGGTGGTGCTGGTGATGCTACCTCTCCTAGCAGCCCTTTAGCACCAAGTATGCCAGCCTCAAGTTCTCAAGATAGCATCGTGGAACCTGTTTCCAAGCTCACTTTAGACGGAAAACTCAACCATTATTCAAGTGGAAGTTCAGTTATCGTAGAGATATCAAACTTAAACAAAGTGAAGGAAAGCTACATTGAGGACTCCCTCCAAGTAAGCATTATTAACCGAGCCAAGTCAGTTTATGTTGTTACTTAAGTGATTATTAATTAATTAATTATGGAAACTCCCGTGTCGCTTGTAGGACCCAAAAAGGAAAGTACACAAACCAGTGAAAGGTCTACTGAGGCTGGAGGTGGAGAAACTTCACAATGACCGTAATGACGCGGATAACATTTCTGAAGGTGGGAGCATGACCAATGAACTGCATGATGCTGGTGAGCTCAACAATGGCAGACACAGCCGGAATAGCGTTGATGGAATCCACAATTCTCAGATTTCTAGTACCAGTGCCAAGAAAGATACACACCAGAATGGTCAAAGTTCCAATGCAGAGAACGGCGACAGTGTAACTAGACGAGTTCCTCCACCTCCTTTTGTGTCGAGTTTCCAATTTTGAAATTTATGACGCATGATTACACATCCTTTTCTGTTTATATGAGATGCATTCTTTCTCGTTACAGTTTCAAGCTTTCGACTTTCGGATGATGGCCCGGAGTGAACCATTTTCACAACTTTTCCATTGCCTCTATGTGTACCCATTGACTGTTAGCTTGAGCCGCAAAAGAAATCTATTTATAAGATTAGAATTGAGAAAGGATGATTCTGATGTACATAAACTTCCAGTAGAGGTTTGTTCACGAAATATCACTATTTTTGTACTGTTGTTGGTGCTTGTTCAATATTCTTAGCCACTAGATATATGGGGTTTCAGGCTGTTCATCCAAGGGACCATAATACAACACTACAGAAGTGTGCCCATACCCAAATTTCTGTCGGCACGAGAATATCTTGCTACCATGACGAAGTTAAGATCAGTCTGCCTGCTCTATTGACACCCCAACACCATCTTCTGTTCACATTTTTCCATGTAGACCTCCAAATGAAACTTGAAGCCCCTAAACCAGTATGTCTTCTGTTCCTTGTCAATTAGGACACATTACTATGGTTGGTTCATCCCTTCGTGTGTCTAACATGTTTGCGCTCCACCAGGTGATTGTGGGATACGCTGCACTTCCACTGTCGACACACATTCAGTATGTATTAATTTGTAATGTTTACCTTTTGTATTCACGAAATGCTTAAATTTAACTAGTCCGAGTCTGCCGCTTCGTACGTGATCACATCCTAGTCAATGCATCATGAATCTTGCTTTATTAGCATGTTAACATTTTCTGTTTATGTGACAGAAAGCGAATACATGAACTAAGCTTTATTGCTAAAACTTGGTAGGCGATCTTTTGTATTGTTTAAGTCGTTAATTTTTGTTGCTACATATCTTGGCTAGCAAATTAACTATTTTAGTGAATATTCGATCAGTATTCCTGCCAGTTGCCACTTGTGAAATTAAGAAGTAAACACTGATACTCATTCACTAGCAAGACTGCATGGTGCATACTGCCCACTATACTTTCTAGCACAATGTCTGCATGCTGCTTCTTGCTATGGATTAAAAGAGCTTGTGCATGCTATAGAGATTATACTACTGCCTCTCTCAGATCAAACCATCTAAGGAGTAAATACCTTTTGCAATTACAGTCTGGGCATTAACATATACGTGTTCTTCTGGGCAAATACCTTTTCTTTTCCTGTAATGTTCGAGGGCCATCTAGACAATTAGATCACATCCCGTCTCAATTGCTATTGCTACCACAAGTTTGACGAGGAACTCTGAAGTGCTCGCAGTCTCTAAAAATTAGTGTGAACTGATGAGAATGGAATTGAATTTGATATGTAGCAATTTTTATGAATCCAATAGGTTACTTTCAGACGTATCTTTGCCGATTTTACGAGAGCTTGTTCCGAATTACCTGCAGGAAAGTGGAAAGGTTTGCTACTTGGCCTGTTTCTTTTTGGGTTTTTTGCACCGTGCTGATTGCAGAATTATCCTCACATACATGTGCTGTAATAGTACCTGAAATCTACAATTCTTATACAGGAGAAAATGGACTACCTAGAGGATGGAAAAACTGTTTTTAGGCTGCGGTTAAGACTTTGCTCTTCGTTGTTTCCGGTTAATGAAAGGATAAGAGACTTTTTCGTCGAGTATGACCGTCACACGCTACATACAAGTCCACCTTGGGGTTCTGAGCTTCTTGAGGTATCTCTTTTGCTCTTGCATGGTTTAGATTGGAGCTTCTGCTGTTAGTTTTCTTCATGACCCCATCCCTGCTGTTGTTCTTGCATTTATGCTAAACACACAAGCAGGATATCCTCCTTTTGCAGCCAAACAGATGCTTGTGTATTTGGCCTGTAATTTATTAGTGATGCTTTATAATAAGCAGAAGTAATACGAACCCATATTCTTGAACTGCTTGCAAATGCTGTTCCAACTGTTACGTGTTGAACCATTTCGTACTCGAGTTCTTCAGAAACTTGTTAAACTTTCTGTTGAATATATACTGTGTATTGCAATCTTTGTCTGAAATTTTGCTCAAATTTACATTGTATTGGTAGTTTCATTATATACTGACGATATATATCTTTGACCTTGGGTATTTATTTTGGGCTGCAGGCCATAAATAGTTTAAAGAATGTTGAATCTACAGCGTTGTTACAATTTCTTCAACCAATACTCAATATGCTGCTACATCTTATTGGCGATGGTGGTGAAACCCTTCAGGTTATTACCTTGCTTAGTCCACTCTGCAAAATTGTTTTGCTCCTTCTCTAAAGGGCACACCTATCTTTTTGACTGAACTAAATTTGTTGCCAAGTGTTAATCTTGATGACATTGCGCACTAGATTTGACTCCACATTTTTTCTTGCAGGTTGCTGCATTTCGAGCCATGGTTAATATTCTAACCCGGTAATTCCCTGCTTTTTGTGTGCTCCAGTTTCTATCTACAGCTCTAGGATTCCATGTTCATCCAGTTTCTCAAAACCTAGTTTTAAACATTTAGAAAACCTATCATGTACTGGAGAAAAAAAATCAAATATGTGGATGCCATTTTCATCACATGTATCACGAAGTCTGATTTTGTTAGTTTGTGCTGGTGCTGCAGTTTGAGTAAAGTATAAATTGTTAAGTTTTATCTTATTTAAACGCTTGCTGATCCCACTTGCATATGTTACAGTACAACAAACACGGATGTGGGAAAGCTGTTAATATCATGTTGCCATATTGCCATACTTTTCTTTAGAGGTCTTGTCACACAAAATCTTTGCGCTTTTATCTAATCTTTAGCAAATTCAGAATCTCAAGCTTTGATTCTTTAAAATTCTCCTATGATTTTTCCCCAGTAGAATTATTCATTCAGGAGTCCTGATCATGTATGTATCTCAAATGAGTTAAAGTCGATGCATCTCTATTGCAGGGTGCAACAGGAATCATCTGATGGAGCTGAGAGAAATAGGTTTCTTGTTAACTATGTTGATTTTGCTTTCGATGACTTTGGTGATCGGCAGACACCTGTATACCCTGGTTTAGCTACTGTTTGGGGTAGCCTAGCTCGCAGTAAGGTTAGTATGGATTTCTTCTCTGTTTGAAATAATCAATTATTGAATTTATTCTACTCTATTTTGTGTTCTGTGTCAGTTTTTATGCATGAACCCCTTATTTTTATGCATGAACCCCTTAAATGATAGAGTCACGGGGTAAACATTCATCTGAGGAGGTCATACGTTGACGACTTGAGTTAGAATGCTAAATATCCGTCTGAAGGGGGGCACTGATCGAGGGAAGCGTTAGACCTAGAATAGTCGGCCAAGCCGCCAAGAGGTGTGCATGGCAGGACTAAAGATTAGGATAGACTTCTTTGTTATTCATCTTCCATGTAAAAGAGATGATAGTTCCCTTATATAGCCATCCACCTACAAGGTATCTAGTACAACCAATAAACTGGAGACATCATATCAAGAGGAGTGCACAGCGGGACCTAGAGACTAGGATATACTTCTATGTTATTCATCTTTGATGTAAAAAGATGATAATGCTCTTATATGCCCATCCACCTAACAAGGATATCTAGTGCAACCATTAAGCTGAAGACTACATAATATCCACCGACCAATATGCATCTAACGAATTATAGGCTGCTGTACCTGTACGGAGATACCCCTACGGTCTTGGTTGTCTACATGAGCTGGATCATGGTCATGAAAGAATCATATACATCACTGGTGACATTGCCAAACACTCTACTGCAGAAATATCCCAATGCCTGAATTATACCCTTGTTGCCACTAGCACTGTTTAATGCCGCACTGTTCAGGTGTCAAAACTTGATATCATGTAATTGTACTTAAACGTGGCATTAATTATAATGTGCAAAAGGAACACAAACCAGATTTTATCGGTACAAATGTTGAATTGTTGATGGTGCACTTGCGTCTTGCGCTAATAATAAGCATTTGCATCCCATACTAGTTAATACAAGCCGATTTGGTTATTAACCATTTGCTGTTACTGTATTGCATCCAGTATATCCACTGTTAATGGTTGTTCTTACACTTTTCTGCTTATTTTGAATACTCCAGAGGTGTCTGTTCATTCAATCAGCTTATTTTTAACAGAGATGCATCTTTCTGCTGCTCTTCTTCACCATTATTTTATTTTGTCTTTTTAGGCTAAAGGTTATAGAGTTGGACCTGTCTATGATGATGTGTTGGCAATGGCTTGGTTTTTTCTGGAGCTTATTGTAAAATCAATGGGATTGGAGCAAAGTCGTCTCTTCTACCACAATCTCCCACTAGGTAGCACCAACGCTCGTAGCTGCACTTATTAGTATATCAGCTTCAACATAAATATTTAATTACCCCACGAAGTATGGTTCTCTAATTGTTTGCTATCACGCACTAGGTGAAGATGTCCCACCACTACAGTTGAAAGAAGGAGTCTTCAGATGTATCATGCAGCTATTTGATTGCCTTCTAACTGAGGTTCATGAACGCTGCAAAAAGGGTTTAAACTTGGCGAAGCGCTTGAACAGCACTCTAGCTTTCTTCTGTTACGATCTTTTATCAATCATCGAGCCACGCCAAGTTTTTGAGCTGGTAATGTTGGAAGTCACATTTACGTTTGTCCTCCCCTGGCTCTTTGGTATTTATTCTTTTGAATTCTTGACTTTCCCTGCAAAAAAAAGTCCTGCTTTGCCTCAACATTGAACTGTTTCTTTTCATGTACGGCCATTTGATCTCATATCTGTGCTGGTTTTAACTTATTTATTCTTTTTACTGTTGATTTGGTTCGCTGGAGTAAAGCTATCCAGGAGCTTTATTCAAGTATGGATATGCATAACTAAGTATCTGTGTTCTTCAGGTTTCGTTATACATGGACAAGTTTGCAGGGGTTTGCCAGTCAGTCCTCCATGATTGCAAATTGACATTCCTGCAAATAATATGTGATCACGATCTTTTTGTTGAGATGCCTGGTCGGGATCCCTCTGATAGGTAGGTCTCACTCTAAATTTGTGGATATAAATATTCTAGTTTGCCAAAAATGTTTAAATTGACGACAGCCATGTTTATTCGGAGCCTTTAGTCTTCTACTCTTCTCGCTCCAAGTTCTCTTTACTGCCAATATGATGGCATTTTATTATGTTTTCCATAAACATTCATGGCATAATGATTTTATACCTTTTATATAATCCTTACAATGATTAGGCCCTGTGTTATTTACACATTACCAATACTCAATGTTAGGATGCTATTATGTGCAAATATCCTCTTGAAATTCCAATCAAAACACTAGTGAATATCTCATGCGCTAACATGCTGCAAATCATGGCAGCCTTATATTTGGTATGAGTGTATTTTTACTATGATATCCCCTTTTTTTACAGGAATTATCTTTCGTCGGTTCTTATTCAGGAGATCTTTCTCACCCTTGACCATGATGATTTGTCACAGCGAGCGAAAGTAAGCATCTCAATCGAAATAAAAATACTTTGGGCTACCTCTCAACGAATTGCTTTGCTATCTCACAGTGATGACAACTTATTCTTGTTTGTTTATGTCGAAACGTACTGTTTTGCATTTACTGTAGGCGGCTCGTATTTTGGTTGTCCTAATATGCAAGCATGAATTTGACGCACGATATCAAAAAAGTGAAGACAAGCTGTACATTGCTCAGCTGTATTTTCCTCTTATAGGACAGGTTCGTGATATTCACTTCACAAGTAACTTCCTTGAAATGGATATCGATAATCACTAGTCTGTTTCTCTGCAATGTTTGCATACACATGGTTCTTACAATTTCTTTCCTGTGAAAAACACTCATTGCAGATTCTGGATGAGATGCCTGTGTTCTATAACCTAAATGCCATTGAAAAGCGTGAAGTGCTAGTGGTCATTTTGCAAATTATAAGGAATTTGGACGACGTGACTCTTATAAAAGCATGGCAACAGAACATTGCTAGAACCAGATTGTTCTTCAAGCTACTTGAAGAATGTTTAACCCATTTTGAGGTTTGTACAAACAACCCTTGGTTGTTTAAAATGTCGAGTTTTGAATCTTCTTTGTTACCATCAAACCAGGCTGGTTAGTTTGCTCAGAACTAATCCCTTGAATGCTCTCTGCAGCATAACAGAACAGGAGACAGCTTGCTACTAGGCTCCAGTTCTCGGAGCCCTGATGCTGAGCGCCCTGCGTCCCCCAAGTATTCTGATCGGTTATCCCCATCGGTTAATGCATATTTGTCTGAGGCTTCACGCCATGACATAAGGGTATGTTGAATTTCCAGCATTAGTATTTTTACCTTTAGTTATATTTCAGTGAACAGTTCGCATATGAATAAGCCCCAACTGATATGTGTGAACTTGAATCATGCTGGATTTCTTGGGATGTCCTGGTTTAGTTAGATACACCTTGGATAGGGTTTGTATGGCATGTACTGGACATGGTTCCGATAGCTCGTCAGCATTGTTGCTTTGTGTTTTTGTGGAAACTAATCTGGTGACAGTTCAAATGCTATTGGAGAGAATGGGGACATCTCTAGAAAAACTGGTTGAACTTGGCTTCTGTTATTCCAAACATAATATTAATGCCAAGCCAACCATCCTTGCCTAACCACTAAAAATCCTGTTTGTGGAGGAATGTTTCAGCTAGTGACACTGGTAATTTGCAGAACACTACATCTCTGAAGCTTGATTGGACTATTATCCATGCCCCTAAGTTTGCATCAAATGGACTCCTTGTTTCAGAATAAGGCTTGACTTTCAGAATAAGGAATTGAGCTTGTTTCATGCTAGACAGCAATTTTGTGTACTTGTTCTAAACGCACATACTTTGTAGACGTGACAAAAAATATCTGTGATCATGAAGAAAATGTTAGTTATTTGCCATGACTGCTATTTAATGCAGCCTCAGGGAACACCAGAAAATGGATACTTGTGGAACAGGATTAGTCCTCAGCTAAGTTCCCCGAATCAACCCTACTCATTGAGGGAAGCCCTTGCCCAAGCGCAGTCTTCAAGAATTGGATCAAATGCCAGGGCACTGAGAGAGTCTCTACATCCAATACTGAGACAAAAGTTGGTAAGTGTCGCACCCCCATGCTAATCTTGTGGTTTTTTAAACTTTCTTCAGTCTGACAGAAAAATTCCTACAGGAACTCTGGGAGGAAAATCTTAGCACTGCCGTGAGCCTTGAAGTCTTGGGAATAGTCGACAAGTTTTCTGTGGCTGCAGCTTCTCGTAGCATCTCGACTGACTATGCTAAGCTAGATTGTGTAACATCTGTCTTGCTGGGTCTTTTATCTAGGAGCCAGGCCTTAACTTTCTGGAAAGCTTTCCTTCCCATGGTCTATAATATATTCAGTCTCCATGGTGCGACGCTGATGGCAAGGGAAAATGACCGCTTTTTGAAGCAGATTGCTTTCCATCTCTTGCGGCTTGCTGTATTTCGGAATGATTCTGTTAGAAAAAGGGCTGTTGTTGGGTTGCAGATCCTTGTTAGGGTAAGCTGCTTGCTGAATTTAATTATTTATATATAAAATTGTGAAACGAATTGTCCTGATACCGATGTTCTTGTGCTTCCAGAATTCTTTCAACTATTTCAAGAGCACCACAAGAGAGTCATGCTGACTATTACATTATCAGAATTGCTGTCTGACGTGCAAGTAACTCAGATGAGATCTGATGGGTCCCTTGAAGAAAGTGGTGAAGCTCGGTGTCTTAGGAAATCACTGGAGGAAATGGCTGATGTAAGGAGTAAGGATCAGTTGAACGATTGTGGTCTCCCTGTTAATGCACTGGAGGTGGCTGCCGAAGGTTCCACGGACAATAGATGGTCTTGGGTAGAGGTTAAACATCTGTCAAAGTGTCTAGTCCAGGCCCTTGATGCCGGCCTTGAACATGCCCTTCTGGTAAGCAAGTTAAGCAAAAAAAATCCTGCTGTGCTATCCAATATCCATATTGCTAAAATGGGACTGTCCATCTGAAAAGAAGGAAGTTACAATTTTTTTATGTCATCTGGACACCCGAAACACCAACGTGCCAGTTTTATGCATCTGAATTTTCTTGAGCAAGTACTGAGCACTGAACCTGTAATTTTCAATGTTCCTTTCAGGGTTCGGTAATGAGCGTAGACAGGTGTGCAGCTGCCGAGGGTTTCTACAAGCTAGCATTGGCCTATGCGCCGGTTCCTGATCTTCACATCATGTGGTTACTGCACCTATGCGATGCGCACCAGGAGATGCAGTCATGGGCTGAAGCCGCGCAATGTGCAGTTGCTGTAGCCGGTGTGATCATGCAGGTCTTAATCTTCTTAACTTCTTTCTTCTATTCCTCTAATTCTCTATGAAGATTTATTGATGACCTCCGAATCATTTCTTTCAGGCGCTTGTTGGAAGGAACGATGCCGTGTGGAGCAAGGATCATGTTGCTTCCCTCTGCAGGATTTGCCCTATCGTGGGCACTGATATCGGCGCAGAAGTAGCTGCAGCAGAAGTTGAGGGATATGGTGCTTCCAAGCTCACCGTGGATTCAGCTGTCAAGTATCTTCAGCTCGCGAACAAGCTCTTCGCACAAGCTGAACTGTACCACTTCTGCGCTAGCATCCAGGAGCTCGTCATTCCGGTGTACAAAAGCAGAAGGTCGTATGGGCAGCTGGCCAAATGCCACTCGTCGCTCACAAACATCTACGAATCGATCCTTGAACAGGAAGCTAGCCCTATCCCGTTCATCGACGCCACATACTACAGAGTTGGATTCTACGGGGAAAGGTTTGGCAAACTCAACAAAAAGGAGTACGTGTTCAGGGAGCCACGTGATGTCCGTCTGGGTGACATCATGGAGAAGCTTAGCCATACCTACGAGGCTAAGATGGATGGTGGTCACACCTTGCACATCATTCCCGACTCGAGGCAAGTCAACGCCGACGAGCTGCAAGCCGGTGTGTGCTATCTGCAGATAACGGCTGTCGATCCTGTAATGGAGGACGAGGACCTGGAGAGTAGGAGGGAGAGGATCTTCTCATTGTCTACTGGCACTGTCCGTGCACGTGTGTTTGACCGTTTCCTCTTCGACACGCCGTTCACCAAGAACGGGAAGACGCAGGGTGGCCTGGAAGACCAGTGGAAGAGACGCACGGTGCTCCAGACGGAGGGCTCCTTCCCTGCTCTTGTGAACCGTCTGGTGGTGGTAAAGTCTGAGTCTCTCGAGTTCTCGCCCGTCGAGAACGCGATCGGGATGATTGAGACAAGGACCGGTGCCTTGAGAAACGAGCTAGAGGAACCACGGAGTTCTGAAGGTGACCAGCTGCCGAGGCTTCAGAGCCTGCAGAGGATACTCCAAGGAAGCGTGGCTGTTCAGGTATGGCTAATCAATCAATTTAACTAAACTTCGCTTGCTCCTCTTGTATTTTGCTAATTTTCCTCCCTAAACAAACAAACAAATGCAGGTCAACAGTGGCGTGTTGAGTGTGTGCACGGCGTTCCTGTCGGCGAGCCGGCGACGAGGCTGCGGTCGCAGGAGCTGCAGCAGCTCATCGCGGCCCTGCTGGAGTTCATGGCGGTGTGCAAGCGCGCGATCCGCGTGCACTTCAGGCTGATAGGGGAGGAGGACCAGGAGTTCCACACGCAGCTTGTCAACGGGTTCCAGTCCCTCACCGCCGAGCTCTCGCACTACATCCCCGCCATACTCTCGGAGCTATGACCGTGGCGAAATGATTAGGTAGCATGTGAATGGTGTTGGCTGTTGTTTCGGTTGGAGCAGATGTGTTCATATTTTTGTGGAGTAAGTAGCTTGGTTGGTTGTATGTATAGTTTGGATACTAACCGCATTTTTTTGCATGTCGCGATTTTGGGGTGTAAAGTGGTGATGTATCTGTATGTAATCATCGTGTTTTTTAATGTTTGGTGACAAATTAGCTTGTGGCTGTTGGAGCTAGCATTTTTATGACTGTTATTATTACTATTATTCTAGTTGATGATGGAAATGTCAGAAACGTGTTTCTTCAAAAATCTATTCTAGAACATGAGCTTACTCATTTGGTGAAGTACATTTTAATTTAGAAGATAGTTGAATGATTGTGCAATGTATCTGTGAAGAACCACATTTCTAGCACCCATATAAATTTGCACTGTACAAGCTTTATGTCATAGATTCATATACATAAGTGTGCTCAAATATTGCTGCCTTGAATGTTGGGGACAGGAACAGAGAAAGATGCAGTAACAATCTTGCAAAAAAAAAAGGCTCCCAGCAACCAAACACGCCGTAAATGCATGATGGCTCTTCAAGACAAAAAAAGGTTCTTTGGTCATACAATATTTTCTCTTTATTTTATTCCATATCATTTTCTTGTCATTTGTGTGACAACTTACTTGTGACAAAAGGATCTTCAACTTCCTTGAATAGAAAACGCCTCCCCATGAGTGAGGGTGTTATGTTCTTCACGTATGGCCAAAAATTGTTACAATTTTAATAGTTGCGCATACAAATCATTTATTTTTCCTTTCTGAAGCCAGGATACAGATTTGCCCGTGGACCGATATCCAGAACCCCTAAATCCTCCCTCCTCTCTGACCTTGATTTCGTTTCAGCTGGTTTGTTTTGTTACTGGATATAACAAATGACACTCACTGGTCGATCATGTTTCAAAAATTCCCTTGACATATATCATCCCCTTCTCACTGAGGTTGAGCTCCTTCCTCATCTGCTCAACCTGCACGTCGTCGCCTCGCACGAGAACCTCGGACACGTTGCCACCGTCCTCCGATAAGACCATCTTGACCTTGATCTCTTCTTTCCTCGATGCTCTTGTCCAGTAGTAGGCTCCCCTGAACAAACCGTCACAAAGGATACATTTCTACTGTAAGTTGCATAGTACTACCAAATTTCCTGCTATTAGACCGATCGAGTTTGCAGAGGGACGTACGCCAAGGGGCTTAAGGTCATGAGCCAGAACCAGTTGTTGCCACCTTCTGGAACTGCGATCGAGAGAACGAGCCCGACGCTCCCGAGGCTGACGCAGGTGCAGAAGGTGAGCAGCGCTGCTTGCCCTCTGCTTGGTGTCATCGTGCCCTCGAAGCTATTAATTTGGACGGGAAACTCCGTTAGTTTTCAGAGCATTGTCAGATACTATCGCACTTAGAAAGAAAGTCTACTTACGTGATGACTTCGCCGCGGTCAGAGACGGTGAAGCTGTTGCGCGTGAAGAAGGAGAGGATCTCCCCGGCCACCAGACTCGGCGCCATCGGCTGCCCTGCTTCCTTAACAAACGTCTTCTGCACGATCTGCATGCATTGGCAAATTAATTTTCGGTGCAATTGTTGCTATCTTAAATCGCCTTCCAATTGTGTTATAACTAACCAATCAAGAACAAATTAGCAAGGAGGAAGGAAGCAAGTGTGGACCTTGGATTTGACGGAGCGTTTGATGAGCGACCAGAGGCCGGGTACCGAGAGCACGAAGAGCCCCAGCGAGGTGTAGTAGCTGGCCTGCGAGTACCCAGTCCCCGTCTCGACGACGGCAGCGCCGGCGTCGAGGAGCACGGCAGCGCGGTCGAGGAGTGACGCGCGAGCTAACCGGATGCTTCTTGTACTACTACTACTACCCCCTCCTGCGCTCCTCCTGGAGAAGCAGGCCGCCGGCGGCGCGGCGCGGAGCGGGAGCACGACGACGCGGCTCGTGGAGGTGCATGCTTCCATTTGCTCTGCTTGGGGTGGATAAGAGACCGACCGGGAGAACATCTGTTGAGTGTTATTTCTGTTCGAGGGGCCACATGTAAGCGAGCAGCTATTCTATTTGTTCCATTTGATCTAGTAGCAAAAATATGCTCCCTAAAAAAATCTAAAACATGAGCTTGTTCATTACATTTTCAGCTACCAGATGTTTTCAGGCTACGTGCCTGTCAGGAAATTCAAGGCCAGGTGCTTGTTTCGGCAAGAACGAGCTGACTGTAAAACGTGAGCTGCCTTGTTGATTCCACGAGTTTGAACCCAGGTTTATGTATGTACGTAAATCGAAAGCAAATGCAGCAAAATTTTTTTTGTCTACCGGAATGGACAACCCTATCAGTTTACACAGTACAAGCTTTATTATTATAGCATAGCAGATTTAGATACATACATGTGCTAAAATAGTAGTATTGCCTTGAATGTTGGGAACAGAGGAGAAGATTCAGTCAAGTAACAGGCACACATGATTCAGACAGTCCACACAAGATTCAGATGTATTCAAACTCAAGAACGAACATTCCAGGAGTTGAAAGCAGAGCAAAGGAGCTGTTCATAAGTAGTAGTAATCGGGGATAAAAAGAAGAGCAAAGGAGCAGTTCATAAGTTCATAATACTAGTGCAGTCCAATAACATCATTAATTCCTGATCGAGTTCATCACACACATGCCACAACCACATGCATCTTCTGTTAGAGATAGGCTTAGCGTAGCTTAGCGTGCAAGACACAACAATGTAACAGATACGATCTGATCGTAATAAGATTAGATCGATCTCCTTCCATATCTCCTCCTTTGTAACCGACTTGATGTAAACCCTAGCCGATGTTGGCAGCCTATATAACACGCAACCGATGCGCGAGACAAAGCCATCGTTCAATCTAAACCTAGCTAGAGTATTCACATGGTATCAGAGCTACCTCTATCCATCACATCCATGTCTAGCCCATCCTCCTCCGCCGCCGCGAGCAACCCGCTCCCAAGCCAAGGCACGGCGGAAAAGCTCACCCGGGAGAACTACCTACTGTGGGAGACAGCGGTGCTCCCAGTTATCCGTGGCGCGCGTCTCATGGGGTTCCTTGACGGGACCTGCGTCGCGCCCGCAAAAACGCTCACCATCGAGAAGAGCGACAAGAGCAAGGAGGAGGTGAGCAACCCGGCCTACGAGGCTTGGGTGCAAACCGATCAGCAGGTTCTTACCTACCTACTGAACTCGGTGTCCAGGAGATCATGATCTCCTGCATCGGACTGAAGACGGCGGCTGCGGCGTGGAAGGCGATCACAGGGATGTTCGCCGCCCAGTCACGCACTCGGATCGCCACTCTCCGCGTCAAGCTCGCCAACACGAAGAAGGAGGGCAAAACGACGGCGCAGTACTTCGCCGCCATGAAAGCGACTGCTGACGAGCTCGCAGCTGCGGGCTACAAGATCGACGAGGACGAACTCATCGAGTATCTCCTTGCGGGTCTAGATGACCCGTACAACCCTCTCTTCACCGCGATCGGAGCCAACCCCACCGCCAAGCTCACGGTCAGCGATCTGTACTCCCAGGTGACTTCCTATGACAATCATATGGAGATATTAGTAGGTGTGGGAGCAGACAACGGCAATGCATCATCGGCAAATGCGGCCACGCGTGGACGTGGCGGACGCGGAGGACAGGCGCGCGGTGGACGCGGCTATGGCCGCGGGCGCAACGGTGGAGGCCGTGGCGGCGGCTACGGCTATGGTGGCGGCGGCTACGGCTATGGTCGTGGCCAAGGCCGCAACAGAGGTGGCGGCCGTCGAGGAGGCGGCAGAGGCGGCAATGACCGCGACCGCGTCACCTGCCAGATCTGCCACAAGCCGGGGCACCCGACAACGCAGTGCTGGCACCGCTATGATGAAGATGAGGCCGAAGAAGAAGAGATGGGCGCCAATGCTGCCTACGGCGTTGACACCAACTGGTACGGTGACACTGGCGCCACCGACCACATCACCGGCTAGCTCGACAAGCTCACCATGAAGGAGAAGTATCATGGCCATGAGAAGATCCATGCGGCAAATGGGGCAGGTATGAACATTGAACATGTTGGTCATGCATTTGTTGATTCCCTGTCTAAACCACTCCATCTTCGTAATATCCTTCACGTTCCAAATGCCAAAAAGAACCTAGTTTCTATTCATCGTCTCACACGAGATAACAATGTTTTTGTTGAATTTCACCCTTGGTGTTTCTATGTGAAGGATCAAGCAACGAAGAAAACACTCCTTGAAGGTAGATGCGAAAAAGGCCTCTACCCACCGGTGTCATCATCATCATCAAGCTACAGCGATGGAGCCTCGCCCCGCCGCCATGGACTCCGGTCGGGCTGCCGACGGAGAGGGGGTCACGGTTCTCTTGCCTAGGTGCGCTTGATGCGGCGCCGTCAGGTGTGGAGGACCTCTCCGGCGTAGAGATCTCCGGGGACATGGAGGCAGACGGGGTGGTCTTGGCGGTCCTGTTGCAGAGTCGTCGCCGTGGCTTGGCTGGATCAGGATGAGTGGTCTCTGCTTGGCGGCGACGAGCGGAGGTGGAGGATCCTGGACTCGGTCGCGGAGCCGATCGGTGCACCGGGATCTGCGGTGATCCTGCCGTTGGAGGCGGCGGCTAAGGTCGCGGTGAGTGTCGCCAAGGAGGTGCTAGATGACGGCTGGGTGGTGTCTCGGGATGACATCCATCGACCGCCCAAGTCCGACGATGAAATTGCCGATGAATTCTGGAAGGATATTGGCTTCCCAACTCCGGCATCGCGTTTTTGGGAGACCTTCTCGCCGGCGTCCCTCGGTACTAACACAGGTAAGGTATTGTCTAGTGTGTGCAGGTCTGCTGTCTCGACGTCATCGGAGGGCGAGAAGACGATGTCGCCGCAGCCGGTGTCCAGGAGGGATGGGCAGGTTGGCCGTCCGCTGCGGCGGCCGCCGTTGAGGATGGGATGGTGCGGCCCCCTGCCGAGGCCACGGATCACACCTCTGCCGTGCTTGGACGATTTCCTCCCTGATTTGCCACCTCCGACCACGGCCCAGGTTGGAGTCGAGTTGCCGGCGAGCTCTGGCGGTTCAAGGTCTGCGTCAATCACGGAGCAGAGGGCGGAAACGGAGGAGAGATCGCGAGTTCAAAAATCTTCGCTGCCGCCATGTGGGCCCCAGGTGCATGTGATCGTTAGCCGTCCATCTCCTTGGGCACCTCTGGGCCGTTGGTACGAAGGGTTATGGAGGGGAGACCGGGAGGACGCTAGGTCATCTCTAACCTCCCGTCTGTCGCCTTCGCGCGTGACTGCTACTTCCCTGGCTCCTGCGCCTACGTCCTCCAGCCCGAAGTCGACGGTGTCCTGCTCGCGGCTATTCAGGTCTCTCTCGCGCTCCTTCGTTGAGGTCGCTGCGGCGGTGCCGCCCATGGCTGCGCCTCCTCCGGGCCATGGCGGGCCTCCTTCGGGCTATGGCGGACCTCCGACCTGGGCACCGTCGGCGGTCCATGGTGCGCTGGCTCCTGCTCGGTTCGGCAGCACGGCCGGCCCTCCGGTGGCAGTTCCTCGGCAGCCTGTGGCGGGGCAGCAAGGTCAACTCGCAGCGGCCAATCAACAGCCGGCGGGTTTTGCTTTTGGCACCGTCGCGCCAGCTCCAAGGAAGAAAAAGAAGAAGAAGAACAATGGGGCCTCTGGACAGGTGCAGCAAAATGCTTTGTTGCCCGTGGTTGGGGCACAGCTGCAGCAGCAGCATGGTTCGAGTGGGGTCGGTGTGCAGTCGCAGGCGCCGCGGTTCGTTGGAGTTCCCATCGGTGGTGTTCAGCAGCAGCAACAAATAGGTCCGGCTGGGACTGGGGTGCAGCCGCAGGAACATCAACTTGTTGGGGCTCAACAACAACAACAGCAATCTGGTCTGCATGCAGGGGTGCAAGAAATGGCGAGGGTTGAGGCAACGGTGCAGGCTAAAATTGCTAAGCCTTGGTGTTGGAAGTGTGCGAAGCATACGCACGCCACTAAAGACTGTACCGTGAAACACTACTGTTACATTTGTGATAATGCGAAGCATCCGACACGATGTGTCCCTCTCTGAAACTTCCGAGGCCTACCGTGCTTGTAGCTGGTCAGGGACACAGAGATACGATGTTCATCCAGTTCCCAGATACTTTGTTCAGGGCTGATCTGATGCCTAAGGATGATCTAGTTGCTCTTGTGAAGGTGCAAGGAACGGCTGCCACAGCAAAGCAGGTGGAATCCCAGGTAGCACGGCTGTGTCCGGCTAAGTCCTGGCGTTGGGAGGCGGTACCCAATGGTGTCGATGCCTATACAGTAAACTTTCCAACTAAGGAGGATCTCATGCATTTTGATGGCATTGTTCTCGGCGTCCCTTCCCAGGATACAAAACCGGTGTTCAGTCAGTGGAAGCAGGAAGATGTAATGCATAAGATGGAGTTACAGCAGGTTTGGGTTCATGTCACCGGTGTGCCAAATCCGCTGCGACACTTTTGGGGGCTTTGGGCCGTTGGATCTCTCATTGGCACTACTATTGACGTGGATATGTTAGCCCTTCGTCGTCGAGGGGTGGTGCAGATTTTGGTAGGAATGATGTGGACTGCTTGCTTTAAAGAAACAGATGAGTTGGGGCCTTTTATTAGGACTGATGCGGTGCTACGCCTGAAGGGGTTCGATTTTACCTTTCGGCCTGAAGGAGCGGATTTCATTCCTGAGGCAGACTTTATCCCGTTTGTTTGGCAACGCAAGGACAAAGACAAGGATGGTTCCGATGATAATGGCATGGAGGAAGACGGCTTTAGTGACCAGATGGGGCAAGGTGGAGCCTCTGGTTCCATGTCGTCCAACATGGCTATTGATCCAAGTCCGGTTTCGGGTGGAAGTCAATCGCAAGGGGCTCACACTTCTCATGTCTTGAGCGGGATAGCTGTCATGCCTTTTAATCCAAATCCCCGGACTCTGAGGGCTATAGAGCTTGTGCGGCAATGGAAGCAAGCTTGTACACAGGAGCCAGCGATGGGTTCTCAGCAGGTGGTGCTGCCTAGGATGGTCGACTTGCAGGTTTCAGCCGATCATGCGCTGCAGCTCCTAGCTCGTGCTGTTGGGCTGGGATATCCGGCCAAGGAGGCGTCGGTGGTTGCATCCTCTGGGCCGATGCCTGCAACTGGGCCGGATTCGACGCAGGTGGGCGACGAGCTGCTGTGCTCCACCGCTGGGCGCCTGGGTACACCGGGTATGGGCGGCCCAATGCCCCTGGTCCTGGCGGGATCGGACCGCTGCGAGCATGTGCGCCTTGCGAGACCGTTGGCTGCTGCTGGGCCTCAGCCTGCCGCATATGCGGCGGATAAGCTGGGCGTTGAGGTGGCAGCGGTGTCGTCTCCCGTTGAGCTGCTGGTGGGGTCTCTTGGCTGCCCTCTTCGGGGTGGCATTGAGGGTAGTGCTTCGCCCGGTGGCACCATAGTGGAGATGGATTCTACACACCTCTGTCCTCTCCTATGGTGGTATCGGCGGCTACGACTTCTCCGTCCTCCGACGCTGTGGGTGAGAGGGCTGCTACATCGTCTTCGCCCTCTCCCATTGTGTCCACTCCGCGGGTGGACTTCCGCAGACGGCTACGTCATCTCCGACACCTGACACAGTGGTTGAGAGGGCTGCTACTCCGCCTTCGCCCTCTCCCATTGTGTCTGCTCCGGCGAGGGAGCGTCCGCAGGTTACGGTGGCCCCTAGACGCAGTGCACGCCACCTGACTGTGAAGGATGGCACCTCCGCGACGGACGAGGACTCGTTGGCTAAGGCGATGCGTCGCAAGGCGGCGACTTTCTCTACCCCATTGGCCGGTAAGTCCCAACCTAAGCATTCTTTTCTGTCCTTTACAACGTCTGCTGTTTCTTCTAAGTTGTCGGCAGTTGGCGTCAGTGTAGGTAGAAATGAAAAGGAGGTAGTGCTTTCGGCTAGTGTGTTGAAACACGTAGAGTATGATCGTCGTAGAGTCCTCCTAGTGTTTCGAGTAAGCCGGTTATGTCCCCTATAGATGATGATGAGGTGAATGACACAATAGATGGACAGCTTCTATCACATCATGTAGGAGAAGTAACCGAGGTGGATTTAGACGAGGACGGGCTGGGATCTTTTGATGACCTGTATGCCTCAGGCCGGAGATCTAAATCCGCTAAAAATAAGAAAACCAAATCCGCGCGCAAAAACGCGAAAAAGTCAAAATCCCCGACAGTTTCCCGATGACGAGGGGTAGACTCATCAAGACCCATAGTCGAGGTCCCTAGGTTATGAATATGGGGAGAGAACGTGGTAGAGCTGGAAGTATCGTCGGCTGACAAGCAGGGCAAAGATTTTACCCAGGTTCAGGGCCCTCGTGTGGAGGTAACACCCCTACGTCCTGCCTGTCTGTTATTGCTTTGTGAATATGATGGTTACAAGGGTCCCGGCGAGATGTCGATCTCGCTAGGGTTTTGGTGGCTCTGAAAGTACGTGGTCTGGTTCGATGGCCCTCCCAGTCCTTAAATAATAGGCTGGGTCTCGGGTGTTCGTAACCGACTCGATTTACAAGTAAGGAAACTCTAAACCGACTATTGTTTCGCCAAACTTGGAGGATACTCCATCTTCGTGGGCCTCCCTTCATGGGCTTCATGTAGGCTCTGATAGTTGGGCCTAGTCGATACGTGCACCAGGTACCCTCATGGTAGGGTACCCGATAGGCATACCCATGTCAGTAGCCCCCGAGTACTTGTCTGATTCGAAGAGTCGGGCATGGACTCATACATCATGCACGTTACATTTTTGCATCTGTATTTAGAATTCTTATGAAATAGCACATGTTGGCTATGTCGAGTGTTTCATCGACTATGAGTTTTTGCTTATGATAGTCAAGGGATATTAGCTTAGCAGGCCCGGCACACACGACGGATCGGGGCCAGTTAACTACCATTTGTGGCAAAACCATACTAGCTTTCAATCAAACTCGAGTCCCCGGACTCGAATCTGGAACAAACTGGACAGACTCGAAACGGCCGTTGAGGTCTTACGAATCGAACTGCAGCATAATTTTGAATCTACCCAACGCGTCCGTCGGGGATTTTCATCATGTCTGCTGACACGGAACATTTAAGGATAACGCTGCTGGAGCGGTCCTTAGCCCAGCTCGACTGATCGGCGGGTCTTACCTTTGCACTATGCATGCAGCATCCAAGGATCGTCGGATCAACTCGGGAATATTTTGAGTGTGATTTTGCTTATGAACTTAGTCGAATGTTTCGTCGACTGACACTTTTGCCATTATTCTATCGGGTGCGCGACAGCGCTCCCGATGGGAGTAGCCCCCGAGATTGTGCTTTATTGCTTGCAATGGAGGATAATCTCAAAATCTTTTACCCTGCACATTTTAGTCAAAGAAATTTTTTGATACGCTCCCGATGGGAGTACGATGCTGCAGTCGAAAGAATTTCGACTGGCCTCTATGACCTTTGCTAAAAACCAACCGAGACTTATGCGAGAGACCACCCGAAGATATCATCGAGTGACTTTTATGCCAGTTGTGAAAGAAGAACAACGTCAGCAATGACGCATTTTGCGACTGCTATCTCTGACAAGCGGTGGCGTGCTTGGAGAGGCTTTGATAAGACGTGACCCTGTTTTGTGGGCCCGTTTCTGCAGAGCTGACCAGGGATGACGCCGCGTGGACTTGATTTGACCGTTCTGGCGCGATTTTCACGGGGCGTGATGATGGTTTCCTGGATTCTCGTGCGTAGTGGGCGGAGTGGCCGGCGACGGTTGCTCTCCGTGGCCGCCACGTGTATGGCCAGATTTCGCGCGGAGCGTATGCATTTGTTTTGACGGTTGCGATCGTTTTGCGATCTGTGGTAAATAGGGGACGGTGCTGGCAGAATTTTTTACTTGCCATTTGCCTCTTTGCGCCGCCCCTCGTCTCATCTTCTCCTCGCGCCCACCTCCATTGCTCTGCGCCCAAGCTCTCTTCTCCACCCTCATCCATCGTGCAATGGCGAAAGGTGGAGGCTCCAAGCGTGGTGCCGCCGCCGCTGCCGCGACCGATGCGGCCAAGGGCAAGAAGACGTGGCGGGTACATCTGCGTCCGCCGCGCTGAAGAAGGGCAGCGGGGACTGGGCGAAGTCCACCATCAAGGACGCCCATTTGGTCAAGTTCCGCGAGCAGGGGTATCTGCCACCCGCGGAGCAGCTCGCCGTCCGCGCGCCGTCGCCCAAGGAGGTACTCCCCGAACCACGCGCCAACGAGCGTGTTTGTTTTGCGGAGTTTTTGCCTAGGGGCTTTTCGCTTCCCCTCCACGACTTCGTTCGTGGTCTTCTTTTTGCCTACGGGGTGCAGATCCATGATCTCACCCCAAATGGCATTATGCATATCGCGTGTTTCATCACGCTGTGCGAGTGCTTCCTCGGCGTCGCACCCAGCTGGGCGCTGTGGAAAGCCATCTTCATGGTACGGCCGAACAGAGGAGGTGGTCGCACCTACCCCGTGGCGGCTGTGGAATCCAGGTGCGCAGCGACACCCGCTACTTCCGCCTGAAGACCGTCGACTCCGCCCAAGGCTGGAGGAAGGGTGGTTTTATGCGACTGTCGAGCAGGATGCAGCCGCCCCTTTCTCGACTGCTGCTTTCACCAGGACCAAGGCGTGGGATCACCAACTCTCAGCCGAAGAAATGGAGGAGGCAAGCCCTTTGCTGGCTCGGATCGGAGGCATGCTGGACAAGGTCACAGGCATCCATTTGATCGCCACCTTTGTGAAGAGGCGGGTGTGGCCACTCCGTGCCCGAGCGCACCCCATGTGGGAGTTTGAGGGCGCGGGTGACTCCACTCGGATGAGCCCAGAGGAGCTGTCAAGGAACGAGCTTGTGAATCACGTGCGGCACATCACCAACTTGACGACAGGCGACAAATGCGACGTCGACTGTCCCATTGAGCCGTATGGGGCGGAAAACCCTTTGCCTGAGGTATGTCTGCATTTTAAGAGTTTGCCACTCGTATGCTATGTGTTTGTTCGATTTGCTTCTGACTTTGCAATTTATGATGTATGCGATGCAGGACCACTCGACTGCCACCTCTCTCCCCTCTGCCAGAAAATGGTGAGACTGAAGAAACTCAGGTGCAGGTGGTGGACCCGAAAGGGATCAGTCGCCCATCCCTTCTGCCACCACTTCGCATGCGGAGGAGGTCGAGGAGGACGCAGCGGAAGAGGTCCAATCTGAGGAAAAGGCCACCGCTGACCAAGAAGTCGACACCGCGCCACCAAAGCGGCGTCGACTGGCCAAGAAGGCGCCTTCTGCTGTGAGTTCACCCGCGAGGGGGCAGGGCTTGGAGGATGACGAGGAATCAGGCTCACCACCTGTTTTCCAAGCCGCTCCTTTGCGTGCGTGCTCAACAAGCTCAACTCTTCCTCTTCAGTCGAGTGGTACCCCAGCCTTTGGGGGACCAATTTTTGGCGACTCCGAAGATGAGGAAGATGAGGAGCACAGGTATGTGTTTTTTGAGTATGATATGAGAATTTTGTGCTGTCACATATTTGTGCTGACCGTCTTTTTGCTTTGTTGTGTTGCCACAGCGCTGAAAACAATCAGCCTGGGACTCCTCCAGTCGAGAATGTTCCAACCCTGGAGCACTCGAATTATGCACCGACTGGAAACGAGGCTGCCCAGCCAATGGCCACTGATGCTGTCGTTGAGGCAGCCAAGGCGGCAACTCCAGATGTCGGGACATCAGTCGCGGCTCCTGAGCCGTGGATGAACCACGTAAGTAGCTTTTTGCTTGACCCGTTTAGTTGTAGGTCTGTGAGAGTTTGAATTTTTGCTGAATTCGTGTGCTTGCAGCCCTTCTACCACACCTTGGCAGATTCGCCAAGGCTTATGTCCAGGTGGAGCAGGAGAGGGACACCATGCGCGCCGAGCTAGAGCGGCTCAGTCGTGAGTTCTCCTTTTGCTTTTGTTTTGCTGAATTTCTTTTTGCAATGCTTGATTTTGTCGAGTATTGAATGCACGTGATTTTGCTGGGCCAGGCGAGAAGAAGGAGCTGGAAGACGCACTCGCCGCGCAGCGCGAAGAGTCGAAGAAAGAGCTGGCTGCCGCCACCAACTCAGCCGCTGCACGCGAGCGAGGATATGCTGACCAGCTCGCGGCACTCGCGCAGGCCATGGGAGGTGAGTAATCTTTTCTCCTTTTGATATGATGATATAACTGTCGAGTGTCATGAAATGACTTTTGCCTTTTTGAATTGTGCAGAAGCTGTTGGCGCACCGGCCTCTGCGGACGTGGCGAGTGACGATCTTTCGCTGGAACAGGCTGTGGGCGGCTTAGGCGCCTATGCAACCAGGCGAAAGAGCACTCGCCAAATCGACGAGCACACTTGGCGCTGTATACAAGGTGGTGTTCCCGACTGGCGTAGTGCCGTCGACGGTGGATGACTTCGCCGACGTGTTTGGCCCCGGGACGTCCACCATGGCGGGTTTCGCTCGCGCCAACACGGTACGCGGATCCGAGTCCACCATCAAGCTTCTTATGGGACATGGGATAGATTGCGACTATGAGGCAGCACTGTCTGCGTTCCCTCGGAAGCCAGATGGGAAGCCCATTTCTCTGAAGGGGGTGAGCGGAGCCGCCGCGCGACTGGCCGAGGTTTTTATGAACACCATGGAGCGCCGGGCACTCGAGACTGCCAATCGTCTGCTTAGGAAATCGAATCTTAGGTTTAGGGTAGCTGTACCCTTTTGTTTTTATGCCTTGTAATGATACCTTCTGAACTGCGCGAGTCTGCGCTTTGTTTGTGCTACCTTGTTTATGCAAATAGTCTTTTGCTAATGTCTTTCACTCGAAGAGTTGTATGCTTATGACATGAGTTTTAGCTTCTGACACAAACTTTGTGTTTGTGATTATGCTCTTTGAACAGTCACGAGAACCTGCTACTGCGACTAGTTCCTCGCAGGCTCCAATCACCACCCGATCCCAGGGTCAGGTGGTAAATGATGCCAAGGTGATGGAGTATATGAAGGCCAAATTTGTGAGAATGGAGCAAGATCTGAAGGACGCCCAGGCTGAGCTGAATCGATTGAGGGCGAGACCCGCGTTGGCCACCCAACGCGAGGAATATGTGCTCGGGGAGATGGATCTTGTGAACAGGCAACTCGAGTGTAAGTTCGAGTCTTGCTCTGTTTACAAGCTTTTTGCGTAGCTTTGTCCTTTTGATCTGACTGGTGCGCCCGTGTTTGTAGGCTTTGTCGACAACTTCCAGGCTGAAAAGATTCGCGTGGAAGGGCGTCTGGATAGCGTGGTTGACGACCCTACGACTGGGCGTCAACACTTTTGGCTTGATAGGTACCATGCCCGCATACTCGCCACCCTGAAGGATCGCGTCTGGCGAAGTGCTGAACTGCTGGAGTTATGCCGGGCAGCGTTTATTCGCCTGAACGAGACTCTTTTTCCTGCGGGGCCACAACCACAAGGGATTCGTGCTTTGTTGAACATCTTCCGTCAAACAAATCCCATTCGAGAGTTGCTGTCTCAGAGACTTGTGATTGGAGCCAACGCTGCAATGGCGTATATGCGTAGTCGAAAACCAAGGTTGGTGTTGCGGACACCTGCAGCCGGAGAGGTTCTCGAACAAAAACCTGGATGACACGATCCAAGCTGCGGAGACACTAATCGAGTGCACTCGCGAACAGCTTTGCGGTCCCGAGCTGCCCGTAAAGGACGAGCCTGAGGATTAGAATAGTTTGCGAGTGCAATTTTTGTATAGGGGGCAGCCCCCGAGTGTAATTTTTGACTCTTTGTATATTGTATAGTTTGTATACTTTGATTTTTTGTCGAGCCCCCGAGTCAGTCGAGCGGGGTTTGTGAAATATGTGTTGGTTGTGAACCAATGACTGTGCAGCCCCCGAGTATTCGAGTGCGGCTGCAGAGTTTTTGTGTTCTTTGTTTGGATCCTTGTTACGCAGCCCCCGAGCATTCGGGTGCGGCTAAGGCATTGTGTTTCTGCAAGAGCGAGAGCTCATTTGATCGATAACACAGCCCCCGAGGGTTTCGGGTGCGGTTAAGGTATGAATTATGCGGGTAGTAGCCACAAAGAAGTCGAAGGAACATTGATTTTATTCCTCTTTTGAATGTTAGGCTGCAGGCCGCCTCATTAAAAACCTTCCAGTCCCCTTAGGTACCCTGGTAAGGAAAAGAGCGCGTCTGAAACCTGCAGCCATCCGACATATAGCCTATTACATTGTATGACTGTGAGCACTTTATGCGTAGAAACGGCGCAGATGCGCAACGTTCCAAGGATTATGAGAGAGTTCGCCTGTCTTCGCGTGCTTCAGTCGATATGCGCCTCCACCAAGGACCTCCGTGATGATGAAGGGACCTCCCATGGGGAAGCGAGCTTGTGCACCTTCTTTTGCTTCAGTCGAAGAACCAGGTCGCCAACGACGAAGGACCTGGTTCGCAGTCGACGGCTATGGTAGTTGCGAAGTCCTGCTGGTAAACAGCTGTGCGGGCCAAGGCCGTGTCTCGCGCCTCATCGAGCAAGTCGACTGCGTCTTCGAGTGCTTCTTCGCGTCTTCTTCATTGTATGCTTCAACTCGTGGCGCATTGAACCTTACATCTGATGGCAGAATTGCCTCTGCACCATAGACCATGAAGAATGGGGTGAACTGCGTAGAAGTGTTGGGAGTTGTGCGTAGGCTCCATAGCACAGATGGTAGTTCTTCGACCCAAGCACCCGCAGCTCTTTTGAGTGGCACCAGGAGGCGCTTCTTGATCCCACTCGTCACAAGTCCATTGGCCTTTTCGACTTGGCCATTGGATTGTGGATGCGCCACGGATGCGTAGTTGAGCGTAATGTCCTGCTCTTTGCAGAAGGTTTTGAACTCCTCAGCCGTGAAGTTTGTGCCGTTATCAGTGATGATACTGTTTGGGACACCGAAGCGGTAGATGATGCTCTTTATGAAGTTGACTGCCGTAGTAGCAGTCGAATTTGTGATGGGGACCGCCTCGATCCACTTTGTGAACTTGTCGACTGCCACCAGTAGGTGAGTATGCCCGCCATGCGATGATTTTTTGAGTGGCCCAACCATATCGAGCCCCCATTGGGCGAAAGGCCAGGCCAGCGGTATAGTCTTCAACGCCGATGCGGGTGCGTGCGGCCTTGTTGCGAATTTCTGGCAGCCGACGCACCTTTTGACTATGTCCTCCGCGTCTTTGAGTGCTGTAGGCCAGTAAAACCCTGCGCGAAAGGCTTTGGCTACGAGTGATCGACTGCTGGCGTGATGCCCACAGGTACCTGCATGAATATCTCGAAGTATGGCTTGGCCATCTTCGAATGCGATGCATCTTTGGAACATACCTGATATGCTGCGCTTGTATAACTCGCCGTTGATAACGGTGTATGCTTTTGATCTTCGAGTCACGCGTCGGGACTCGGTTATGTCATCTGGTAGCTCGCCGCGGAGTATGTAAGCCAGAAAAGGTTGAGTCCAAGTTGGCTCAATGAGGAGTACCTCGACTGGGGGGTCCTCTGTGCTAGGCGCTTTGCTTTTGGCTGGCGTAGTCGACGGAGGAGGCTCTCGTTTCTCCTTGATAGATCTGTGTTCGATGCGCTCGAGGAAGACACCAGGTGGAATTTGTGCGCCAGTTGAGCCAAGATTGGCTAGCATGTCTGCTTCTTCGTTACTTTCCCTTCCTATGTGCCTCAACTCGCAGCCTCGAAGCTGCCCTCCAGTGTGTTGTACAGGTCGCGATAAGCGATCATGTTGTCCGCGATTGCGTCGCAGGCCTTCATTGTTTGCTGCACCACGAGATTGGAGTCGCCGTAGATCATCAATCGAGTGCACCCAAGTGCTTTTGCCATCCGCATGCCATGGATCAGAGCCTCGTATTCAGCCTCGTTATTGGAGGGTAGTTTGAATCCCATCTGCAAAACATAACGTAGCTTGTCCCCTTTTGGTGATATGAGGATGACGCCTGCGCCTTCGTGTTTCTTGGACCCATCGAAGTACATGGTCCAGGAATTGGACACGTCTGGTGCTCCAGGTAATTGGGCCTCTATCCACTCGGTTGTGAAGTCGGGTAGGACTTGTGCTTTGATAGCCTTCGGGTGCTCGTACTTGATGTCTCTTGGAGCCAGCTCGATGAGCCATTTTGCGACTCGACCCGTTGCATTGGGGTTTGTGAGGATATCACCGATTGCTGAGTTACTTACCACGGTGATCGGGTGCTCGGTGAAGTAGTGTGTCAACTTCCTTGAGGACATGAATACAGCGTATGCCAGCTTTTGATAGTGCGGGTACCGCTGTTTTGATATGGAGAGAACCTCGCTCAGGTAGTAGACTGGACGTTGTATGCTTTGGATGTGCCCCTCCTCCATGCGTTCGACTACCAGTACGGTGCTCACCACCCTGTTTGTAGCCGAGACATACAGGTAGAGTGGTTCCCGTTCCTTAGGTGCGACGAGGATCGGAGGGCTTGTGAGGATCCGCTTGAGATCTGTGAAGGCTGCTTCAGCTTCTGGCGTCCACTCGAACTTGTCCGCCTTCTTCATCAGTCGATAGAATGGTAGAGCCTTTTCACCCAGTTTGCTGATGAATCGACTGAGCGCTGCTACTCGTCCTGCTAGTTTCTGCACATCGTGAAGCTTTGAAGGCCTTTGCATTGTGAGGATGGCCTGTATTTTCTCCGGGTCTGCTTCGATTCCACGGGCAGAGACTAGGTACCCTAGGAGCTGCCCGGCTGGAACGCCGAACGTGCACTTCTTAGGATTGAGCTTGATATGGAAGCGTTTGAGGTTTGCGAACGTCTCCCTCAAATCGTCGAGTAGTGTGTGTTCTTCCCTTGTGGTAATGACAATGTCATCCACGTAGACCTGGACGTTGCGTCCGATTTGCTTTTTGAGGCAGTCCTGCATCATGCGCTGGTATGTTGCACCCGCGTTTTTGAGCCCAAAGGGCATAGTTGTGTAGCAGTAGACCCCGAGTGGGGTTATGAACGCCGTTTTTTCTTCGTCTTCTTGCTTCATCCTTATCTGGTGATAACCTGAGTAAGCATCCAGAAAGGAGAGTCGTGCGCATCCGGCGGTGGAGTCGACGATCTGGTCGATTCGGGGTAGCGGGAAGTGATCCTTTGGACAGCACTTGCAGCGCTGTGAAGTCCACGCACATCCGAAGGATGTCTGTATGCTTCTTCTCTACGAGTACGGGGTTGGCCACCCATTGTGATTTCTTGATTTCCCTAATGAATCCTGCTGCGAGTAACCGGTCGACTTCAGATTCGACTGCGGTTCGCTTTGGGCCGGAGATTCGACGCATCGTTTGCTTGACTGGCTTTGCATCTGGAAACAATTGGAGAGAGTGCTCGGCGAATTCCCTGGGAATACCTGGCATGTCGGCTGGACACCACGCAAATATTTCCCAGTTCTCACGGAGGAATTCGACGAGCGCGCCTTCCTATGCGATAGGCAGGCTCGAAGATATGTTGACTGTCTTGGACGGATCGGTCGGGTGCACCTGATGCGACCTTGTGTCATTTGTAGCATTGAAGGATCTGTCGACTGCCAACTTCTTATGCTCCGGAAGGAGTGTGCGGTCGTTGGAAATCGCCAGTCGGCGAGTGATTCTTCCACCCCGAACATCTCGGAGATTTTGCTGAACTCGCGGTCGCAAGCATCGGACCTTTGAAAGTTTCCACGGACAGTGATGACTCCCTTTGGTCCTGGCATCTTCAGCGTGAGGTACGCGTAGTGTGGCACCGCCATGAATCGAGCAAACGTCGGGCGACCAAGAATAGCATGGTATTGTGATTTCCAGTCGACGACCTCGAACTCAATCGACTCTGTCCTGAAGTGGCTTTTGTCCCCGAACGTAACGTCGAGTTGTATGGTGCCTTCTGGGCTAATTGCTTTGCCAGGAACATACCGTGGAAGGTATTTGAAGATTTTGGGAGGTTTTCGACTGACCTGTTCATTTTGCGGAGCGTGTCCGCGAAGATGATGTTTATGCCGCTGCCTCCATCCATGAAGACCTTGGTCATGGCGTAGCCTCCTATTTGCGCGTCGAGTACCAGAGCCGCGTGCCCTGGTCGAACTACAGCTGGGGGATGATCCTCTCGACTGAAGCTTATGATGGTTTCCGATCCCTTCAGAAATTCGGGCATGGCAGGAGGTGCCATGACAGCCATGTTCACCTGTCGAGTGATTAGCTTTTGCTGCCTGTTGGAGGGGCGACCCTTTTGTATCATGTACATCTGCCCGTGGGGCTGTGGATATTGATCATCTTCCGCCCGTAGTACGGGTTGTATGGCACCTGCGAGGTTTGCGCCTGGAGCAGGCTGTGGTGGTGGTTGCGGTGGCGGCTGTGGCGCCATGAGAGCGGGCACAGCGTTCGGCTGTGGTGCGGGTGCAGGCGTGGGCTGAGCAGGTGCTGGGCCGTACCTTTTGAGTCGTATCATGTAGTCAGTCGCCATTTGGTCGAATTCCCTGCAGTTCCTTAGGGTGTGATTGGAGCGTAGTTTTCCGTCGTCCCCCTTGAAGAGGTGGAATCTGCACCAGTCGTCCATCTTTTCCTCGAATGACCGCTCGGGTTTTGCGTCGCTGCGTTTGCGCCATTCTTGCCTTTTGTAGCTGTCGCTCCGCTGCTCGCGATCTCGACTGTCCCGTCGATCATCCGAGCGTCGATTGCTTCTATCTTGGTCCTCCCGGGTTGTGTGTATCCAGCCGCCATGAACTCGGGTCTGTTATCGTCGTAAGGACGTTTGGAACGTTTGCGCCTGCGATCTTCTCTGTATGAATCTCTGCGGCCTCGACTGCCGCTTTCGTAGTTGTCGCGTGGTGGGGAAGCACGGGATCTGCGTACAGAATCCTCTCCATCTGCCCACTCAGTCGCAACTTTGATGAGGTCAGCCAGGGAGGTTGGCTTTTCACGACCAGTGCCTCTTTGAAGTCCTTCCTGGCGAGACCTTGTGTGAAGGCATCCATGGCCCTGTCTTCTGACACTTTGCCAACCGAATTGCGTATTTCGGTCCACCGCCGTATGTATGATCTCAACGACTCGTCTGATCGTTGAGTGCATGCCCTTAATTCTTCGAATGTCTTCGGGCGCTCACATAGAGGCTCGAAGTTTTTGATGAAGTCTCTGCGGAAATCGTCCCACGAGTCGTATGATGATGGAGGGAGTGCCTTGAGCCAGTCGCGGGCAGTTCCTTCGAGCATGAGTCGTATGTACTGCATCGCCGTGGTGTTCGTGCCACGCTGGCATGCCACGGCGAGTCTGTAATCTTCTAGCCACCCGGAAGGTTCTTGGCGACCGTTGTACTTGGGTTGTTCGCCTGTCAACTTGAACCTTTGGGCATCCGCGTCTCACGGATGCGTCGAGTGAAGCACAATGCTCCGCATGGCTCTGGTTCACGATCAGAGTATGAATCGCTGCTATAGGATCTTCGAGATCTGCTTCTGCTGGACCTGTGCCGGCGCGTGCTTCTCCTTCCTTCATCCGAGTGGTGGCTGCGACCACTGCGATGATGTGCTGCGTGTCGTGAGTCGACTATGTCGCGATCGCGATTCCTTGCTGGAGTTTTGTCTTCTGGCTGTATAGCCTGTGCCGCTAGAGCTAGCGATTTGAGTTGTTGGCGATGCAGGGCTGCGTTAGGGTCATTCGCCGGAGGTTGCATTGCCTTGAGGTAAGCACCTACGGAGAATAATGCACCCGCAGCAGTTTTGGGCACTGGGATTCCGTTAGCGTCCTCTGTCATGAACGACAGGTTACGGGTGATTGCTACCCTTTCATGTTCTGGAAGGCTTGCCAACCGCGACCTAGGTCGTGGGGTTGGTTGCATTGTGGACCCGAGGGATTGCTCCCTTCTTCGGGCACTCGAGAGGCTGGCTTGCCTTTTGCGCTCTTCGAGCGTCGCTCGGTAGTTTTGCAGTCGAATTGACTCCTGCCAGTTGAAGTACTGGAAGGTCAACATCTCCTCTGGGGTGGAATTTGGTGGCATCATTGTGCACTCCTTTATGACTTTATCTGCTTTTGCTGCCATCTCCTCCGTGATTGTCAAGGTTGTGACCCCATCCGGCATGGTTACCGTGCATGGGAATTGTGCAGGCCTGCGAGCGGCTGCGTCTGCGGATGATTCTGCGGAGAAGGCCACGTAGACCTGATGGGGCGTGACCCGTGGACAGGTGTATGTGCTGTCGATTCCAGTCATGGACTCGACGTCGCCGTCGAGGCTCATGTCAGAGCCAGTGTGTTCATCGAGTAGATCTTCGAGGCGAATCTCGTTGTCGATGTGCTCATCGCCTATGCTCATCTCGGTGTTGGCGAAGCCATTATGGATTTCTGAGTCGAGGTTGGTGTTGGTGAAGATCTCCGAGTCGACGTTGCTGTCGTTATGAATCGCGGGCTCGTAGAAGTCATCGAGGGAGATCCCGCAGTCGAAACTCTCGTCGAGTGGTAGGTTGAAGTCGACGTTGCTTGTGCGGTATGCTGATTCTGCCTCCTCGCCTTGGAGTTCCGTCATCATGAACCTGTCGATCTCGCCGGTCGACATGGTTGTTGCGGGCGAGCAGGCTTCAGGAATCGACGACGGGGCGAGCGCAGTCGACGGAGCCTCGAGTGCGCCCAGCGCCAGTTGTTGCGGATCTGTCGAGTCCTGCGTGCCAAGATTGTTTACGAAAAAATTGAATGCTCCAACAGTCAAACTCAAACCTGATTCAAGGCCGGAAAACGCCTCCTGAAGCTCCGGCGAGTGCGGATTGAAATTCATTGGAAGAGCAGATGCGCTTTTTGCAGGTGAAGCGGGCAGGCTGCCGCTTTTCGAGTGGATCGGCGAGTCGCCGTGTGTCGCCTGGATCGGCGAGTTGCTGTTTGCTGACATGGCCGGCGAGTTGCCGTTTGCAGATGAGATCGGCGAGTTGCCGTTTGCTGGTGTGATCGGCGATTTGCCGTTTGCTGTTGGGACCGGCGAAACTTCGAGTCCAGCGCTATTCTTTCCCACAGACGGCGCCACTTGACGAGGGGTAGACTCATCAAGACCCATGGTTAAGGTCCCTAGGTTATGAATATGGGGGAGAGAACGTGGTAGAGCTGGAAGTATCGTCGGCTGACAAGCAGGGCAAAGATTTTACCCAGGTTCAGGGCCCTCGTGTGGAGGTAACACCCCTACGTCCTGCCTGTCTGTTATTGCTTTGTGAATATGATGGTTACAAGGTCCCGGCGAGATGTCGATCTCGCTAGGGTTTTGGTGGCTCTGAAAGTACGTGGTCTGGTTCGATGGCCCTCCCAGTCCTTAAATAATAGGCTGGGTCTCGGGTGTTCGTAACCGACTCGATTTACAAGTAAGGAAACTCTAAACCGACTATTGTTTCGCCAAACTTGGAGGATACTCCATCTTCGTGGGCCTCCCTTCATGGGCTTCATGTAGGCTCTGATAGTTGGGCCTAGTCGATACGTGCACCAGGTACCCTCATGGTAGGGTACCCGATAGGCATACCCATGTCATCCGATGAATGCCATCTTTCAAAATGGCAGAGGCCTAGCGACTTGGCTAAACATTTGAATATTGCGCATCATGTACGGGATTATAAGTTGGATTTTTTGGCTATTTCGGAAACAGGTAGACGAGATTTCCCGAGCACCATCCTAGATCGCCTTTCAGGCGGCGTGGATTTTACTTGGCATTCTTGTCCTCCTCGCGGTAGATCGGGGGGCATGCTTCTCGGCATTAGATCAGATACCATGGAGTTATTGGATGTTTCAGTTGGAGATTTTCATATTAAGTTCCACGTCTGTAACAAATCTAATAACTTTATTTGGAGTCTAGTTGCCGTTTATGGTGCTGCCCAAGAAGATTATAAGGCGGCTTTTCTTCGAGAGTTGGTTAACTGATGGCTACGTGTTGGTGAACCCCAAGAGGAAGGTTATGATGTAGACAGCAAAAGTTTTCCCTTGAATAATCTACCCAAGGCTATCAATCCAGTAAGACTTGACGATCTATCAGAAGGTTGTTGATGTTGACTCCCCCTGGCGCTAGGGAGCTTGCACCAACGTGGAATCTGCACAGACACAAACCAGAACTTTGCCCAACATGAAACAGAGAGGTTGTCAATCTCTCCGGCCTTGCAGAAACAAAGAGTTAAACGTATGGTGTGGAAAACAGCAGGAAAAACAGCAAATAACAGGAAACAGATGATTGTAGCAAGTTGTGTAAACAGTATGAGGAAATTGGACCAGGGTCCACAGTTCACTAGTGGTGTCTCTCTCAGAACAGATAACTAGCATGTTGGGTAAACAAATTACAGCTGGGCAATTGACAAATAGAAAGGGCATAACAATGCAATACATGCCAAGATGTCTACTATGAAATCTAGTCGGGCATTACAACAAAGTACATAGACCATTATTCCAACCGCATCTATGCCTAAATAATCCACCTTTAAGGCAGCATCCGCATCCTATTCAGTATTAAGTTGCTAACAACAAATTATTGCATGAAGTAAAGTGTGTAATGTAATCAATACAAGTGCCTTGGACACTGCACCAATGTTTTATCCCTAGTAGCAACAGCACATCTACTGACATGGGTATGCCTATTGGGTACCCTACCGTGAGGGTACCTGGTGCACGTATCGACTAGGCCCAACTATCAGAGCCTACATGAAGCCCATGAAGGGAGGCCCAACAAGATGGAGTATCCTCCAAGCTGGCGAAGCCATAGTCGGTTTAGAGTTTCTTTACTTGTAAATCGAGTCGGTTACGAACACCCGAGACCCGGCCTACTATTTAAGGACTGGGAGGGCCATCGAACCAGACCACGTACTTTCAGAGCCACCAAAACCCTAGCAAGATCGACATCTCACCGGGACCCTTGTAACCATCATATTCACAAAGCAATAACAGACAGGCAGGACGTAGGGGTGTTACCTCCACACGAGGGCCCTGAACCTGGGTAAAATCTTTGCCCTGCTTGTCAGCCGACGATACTTCCAGCTCTACCACGTTCTCTCCCCCATATTCATAACCTAGGGACCTTAACCAAGGGTCTTGATGAGTCTACCCCTCGTCAAGTGGCACCGTCTGTGGGAACGAATAGCGCTGGACTCGAAGTTTCACCGGTCCCAACAGCAAACGGCAAATCGCCGATCACACCAGCAAACGGCAACTCACCGATCTCATCTGCAAACGGCAACTCGCGCCATGTCAGGAAACAGCAACTCGCCGGCCATGTCAGAAACAGCAACTCGCCGATCCAGGCGACACACGGCGACTCGCCGATCCACTCGAAAAGCGGCAGCCTGCCCGCTTCACCTGCAAAAAGCGCATCTGCTCTTCCAATGAATTTCAATCCGCACTCGCCGGAGCTTCAGGAGGCGTTTTCCGGCCTTGAATCAGGTTTGAGTTTAACTGTTGGAGCATTCAATTTTTTCGTAAACAATCTTGGCACGCAGGACTCGACAGATCCGCAACAACTGGCGCTGGGCGCACTCGAGGCTCCGTCGACTGCGCTCGCCCCGTCGTCGATTCCTGAAGCCTGCTCGCCCGCAACAACCATGTCGACCGGCGAGATCGACAGGTTCATGATGACGGAACTCCAAGGCGAGGAGGCAGAATCAGCATACCGCACAAGCAACGTCGACTTCAACCTACCACTCGACGAGAGTTTCGACTGCGGGATCTCCCTCGATGACTTCTACGAGCCCGCGATTCATAACGACAGCAACGTCGACTCGGAGATCTTCACCAACACCAACCTCGACTCAGAAATCCATAATGGTTTCGCCAACACCGAGATGAGCATAGGCGATGAGCACATCGACAACGAGATTCGCCTCGAAGATCTACTCGATGAACATACTGGCTCTGACATGAGCCTCGACGGCGACGTCGAGTCCATGACTGGAATCGACAGCACATACACCTGTCCACGGGTCACGCCCCATCAGGTCTACGTGGCCTTCTCCGCAGAATCATCCGCAGACGCAGCCGCTCGCAGGCCTGCACAATTCCCATGCACGGTAACCATGCCGGATGGGGTCACAACCTTGACAATCACGGAGGAGATGGCAGCAAAAGCAGATAAAGTCATAAAGGAGTGCACAATGATGCCACCAAATTCCACCCCAGAGGAGATGTTGACCTTCCAGTACTTCAACTGGCAGGAGTCAATTCGACTGCAAAACTACCGAGCGACGCTCGAAGAGCGCAAAAGGCAAGCCAGCCTCTCGAGTGCCCGAAGAAGGGAGCAATCCCTCGGGTCCACAATGCAACCAACCCCACGACCTAGGTCGCGGTTGGCAAGCCTTCCAGAACATGAAAGGGTAGCAATCACCCGTAACCTGTCGTTCATGACAGAGGACGCTAACGGAATCCCAGTGCCCAAAACTGCTGCGGGTGCATTATTCTCCGTAGGTGCTTACCTCAAGGCAATGCAACCTCCGGCGAATGACCCTAACGCAGCCCTGCATCGCCAACAACTCAAATCGCTAGCTCTAGCGGCACAGGCTATACAGCCAGAAGACAAAACTCCAGCAAGGAATCGCGATCGCGACATAGTCGACTCACGACACGCAGCACATCATCGCAGTGGTCGCAGCCACCACTCGGATGAAGGAAGGAGAAGCACGCGCCGGCACAGGTCCAGCAGAAGCAGATCTCGAAGATCCTATAGCAGCGATTCATACTCTGATCGTGAACCAGAGCCATGCGGAGCATTGTGCTTCACTCGACGCATCCGTGGGACGCGGATGCCCAAAGGGTTCAAGTTGACAGGCGAACAACCCAAGTACAACGGTCGCCAAGAACCTTCCGGGTGGCTAGAAGATTACAGACTCGCCGTGGCATGCCAGCGTGGCACGAACACCACGGCGATGCAGTACATACGACTCATGCTCGAAGGAACTGCCCGCGACTGGCTCAAGGCGCTCCCTCCATCATCATACGACTCGTGGGACGATTTCCGCAGAGACTTCATCAAAAACTTCGAGCCTCTATGTGAGCGCCCGAAGACATTCGAAGAATTAAGGGCATGCACTCAACGATCAGACGAGTCGTTGAGATCATACATACGGCGGTGGACCGAAATACGCAATTCGGTTGGCAAAGTGTCAGAAGACAGGGCCATGGATGCCTTCATACAAGGTCTCGCCAGGAAGGACTTCAAAGAGGCACTGGGTCGTGAAAAGCCAACCTCCCTGGCTGACCTCATCAAAGTTGCGACTGAGTGGGCAGATGGAGAGGATTCTGTACGCAGATCCCGTGCTTCCCCACCACGCGACAACTACGAAAGCGGCAGTCGAGGCCGCAGAGATTCATACAGAGAAGATCGCAGGCGCAAACGTTCCAAACGTCCTTACGACGATAACAGACCCGAGTTCATGGCGGCTGGATACACACAACCCGGGAGGACCAAGATAGAAGCAATCGACGCTCGGATGATCGACGGGACAGTCGAGATCGCGAGCAGCGGAGCGACAGCTACAAAAGGCAAGAATGGCGCAAACGCAGCGACGCAAAACCCGAGCGGTCATTCGAGGAAAA
Organism: Poa pratensis; assembly: GCA_947311845.1. Taxonomy (NCBI): domain Eukaryota; kingdom Viridiplantae; phylum Streptophyta; class Magnoliopsida; order Poales; family Poaceae; genus Poa; species Poa pratensis. The sequence goes on along the minus strand of CAMZMU010000068.1, from coordinate 50,732,375 downwards.
GATGGACGACTGGTGCAGATTCCACCTCTTCAAGGGGGACGACGGAAAACTACGCTCCAATCACACCCTAAGGAACTGCAGGGAATTCGACCAAATGGCGACTGACTACATGATACGACTCAAGAGGTACGGCCCAGCACCTGCTCAGCCCACGCCTGCACCCGTACCACAGCCGAACGCTGTGCCCGCTCTCATGGCGCCACAGCCGCCACCGCAACCACCACCACAGCCTGCTCCAGGCGCAAACATCGCAGGTGCCATACAACCCGTACTACGGGCGGAAGATGATCAATATCCACAGCCCCACGGGCAGATGTACATGATACAAAAGGGTCGCCCCTCCAACAGGCAGCAAAAGCTAATCACTCGACAGGTGAACATGGCTGTCATGGCACCTCCTGCCGTGCCCGAATTTCTGAAGGGATCGGAAACCATCATAAGCTTCAGTCGAGAGGATCATCCCCCAGCTGTAGTTCGACCAGGGCACGCGGCTCTGGTACTCGACGCGCAAATAGGAGGCTACGCCATGACCAAGGTCTTCATGGATGGAGGCAGCGGCATAAACATCATCTTCGCGGACACGCTCCGCAAAATGAACAGGTCAGTCGAAAACCTCCCAAAATCTTCAAATACCTTCCACGGTATCGTTCCTGGCAAAGCAATTAGCCCAGAAGGCACCATACAACTCGACGTTACGTTCGGGGACAAAAGCCACTTCAGGACAGAGTCGATTGAGTTCGAGGTCGTCGACTGGAAATCACAATACCATGCTATTCTTGGTCGCCCGACGTTTGCTCGATTCATGGCGGTGCCACACTACGCGTACCTCACGCTGAAGATGCCAGGACCAAAGGGAGTCATCACTGTCCGTGGAAACTTTCAAAGGTCCGATGCTTGCGACCGCGAGTTCAGCAAAATCTCCGAGATGTTCGGGGTGGAAGAATCACTCGCCGACCTGGCGATTTCCAACGACCGCACACTCCTTCCGGAGCATAAGAAGTTGGCAGTCGACAGATCCTTCAATGCTACAAATGACACAAGGTCGCATCAGGTGCACCCGACCGATCCGTCCAAGACAGTCAACATATCTTCGAGCCTGCCTATCGCATAGGAAGGCGCGCTCGTCGAATTCCTCCGTGAGAACTGGGAAATATTTGCGTGGTGTCCAGCCGACATGCCAGGTATTCCCAGGGAATTCGCCGAGCACTCTCTCCAATTGTTTCCAGATGCAAAGCCAGTCAAGCAAACGATGCGTCGAATCTCCGGCCCAAAGCGAACCGCAGTCGAATCTGAAGTCGACCGGTTACTCGCAGCAGGATTCATTAGGGAAATCAAGAAATCACAATGGGTGGCCAACCCCGTACTCGTAGAGAAGAAGCATACAGACATCCTTCGGATGTGCGTGGACTTCACAGCGCTGAACAAGTGCTGTCCAAAGGATCACTTCCCGCTACCCCGAATCGACCAGATCGTCGACTCCACCGCCGGATGCGCACGACTCTCCTTTCTGGATGCTTACTCAGGTTATCACCAGATAAGGATGAAGCAAGAAGACGAAGAAAAAACGGCGTTCATAACCCCACTCGGGGTCTACTGCTACACAACTATGCCCTTTGGGCTCAAAAACGCGGGTGCAACATACCAGCGCATGATGCAGGACTGCCTCAAAAAGCAAATCGGACGCAACGTCCAGGTCTACGTGGATGACATTGTCATTACCACAAGGGAAGAACACACACTACTCGACGATTTGAGGGAGACGTTCGCAAACCTCAAACGCTTCCATATCAAGCTCAATCCTAAGAAGTGCACGTTCGGCGTTCCAGCCGGGCAGCTCCTAGGGTACCTAGTCTCTGCCCGTGGAATCGAAGCAGACCCGGAGAAAATACAGGCCATCCTCACAATGCAAAGGCCTTCAAAGCTTCACGATGTGCAGAAACTAGCAGGACGAGTAGCAGCGCTCAGTCGATTCATCAGCAAACTGGGTGAAAAGGCTCTACCATTCTATCGACTGATGAAGAAGGCGGACAAGTTCGAGTGGACGCCAGAAGCTGAAGCAGCCTTCACAGATCTCAAGCGGATCCTCACAAGCCCTCCGATCCTCGTCGCACCTAAGGAACGGGAACCACTCTACCTGTATGTCTCGGCTACAAACAGGGTGGTGAGCACCGTACTGGTAGTCGAACGCATGGAGGAGGGGCACATCCAAAGCATACAACGTCCAGTCTACTACCTGAGCGAGGTTCTCTCCATATCAAAACAGCGGTACCCGCACTATCAAAAGCTGGCATACGCTGTATTCATGTCCTCAAGGAAGTTGACACACTACTTCACCGAGCACCCGATCACCGTGGTAAGTAACTCAGCAATCGGTGATATCCTCACAAACCCCAATGCAACGGGTCGAGTCGCAAAATGGCTCATCGAGCTGGCTCCAAGAGACATCAAGTACGAGCACCCGAAGGCTATCAAAGCACAAGTCCTACCCGACTTCACAACCGAGTGGATAGAGGCCCAATTACCTGGAGCACCAGACGTGTCCAATTCCTGGACCATGTACTTCGATGGGTCCAAGAAACACGAAGGCGCAGGCGCAGGCGTCATCCTCATATCACCAAAAGGGGACAAGCTACGTTATGTTTTGCAGATGGGATTCAAACTACCCTCCAATAACGAGGCTGAATACGAGGCTCTGATCCATGGCATGCGGATGGCAAAAGCACTTGGGTGCACTCGATTGATGATCTACGGCGACTCCAATCTCGTGGTGCAGCAAACAATGAAGGCCTGCGACGCAATCGCGGACAACATGATCGCTTATCGCGACCTGTACAACACACTGGAGGGCAGCTTCGATGGCTGTGAGTTGAGGCACATAGGAAGGGAAAGTAACGAAGAAGCAGACATGCTAGCCAATCTTGGCTCAACTGGCGCACAAATTCCACCTGGTGTCTTCCTCGAGCGCATCGAACACAGATCTATCAAGGAGAAACGAGAGCCTCCTCCGTCGACTACGCCAGCCAAAAGCAAAGCGCTAGCACAGAGGACCCCCCAGTCGAGGTACTCCTCATTGAGCCAACTTGGACTCAACCTTTTCTGGCTTACATACTCCGCGGCGAGCTACCAGATGACATAACCGAGTCCCGCGCGTGACTCGAAGGTCAAAAGCATACACCGTCATTAACGGCGAGCTATACAAGCGCAGCATATCAGGTATGTTCCAAAGATGCATCGCATTCGAAGATGGTCAAGCCATACTTCGAGACATTCATGCAGGCACCTGTGGGCACCACGCCAGCAGTCGATCACTCGTAGCCAAAGCCTTTCGAGCAGGGTTTTACTGGCCTACAGCACTCAAGGACGCGGAGGACATAGTCAAAAGGTGCGTCGGCTGCCAGAAATTCGCAACAAAGCCGCACGCACCCGCATCGGCGTTGAAGACCATACCGTTGGCCTGGCCTTTCGCCCAATGGGGGCTCGATATGGTTGGGCCACTCAAAAATCATCGCATGGCGGGCATACTCACCTACTGGTGGCAGTCGACAAGTTCACAAAGTGGATCGAGGCGGTCCCCATCACAAACTCGACTGCTACTACGGCGGTCAACTTCATAAAGAGCATCATATACCGATTCGGTGTCCCAAGCAGTATCATCACTGATAATGGCACAAACTTCACGGCTGAGGAATTCAAAACTTTTTGCAAAGAGCAAGACATTACGCTCAACTACGCATCCGTGGCACATCCACAATCCAATGGCCAAGTCGAAAAGGCCAACGGACTTGTGACGAGTGGGATCAAGAAGCGCCTCCTGGTGCCACTCAAAAGAGCTGCGGGTGCTTGGGTCGAAGAACTACCATCTGTGCTATGGAGCCTACGCACAACTCCCAACACTTCTACGCAGTTCACCCCATTCTTCATGGTCTATGGTGCAGAGGCAATTCTGCCATCAGATGTAAGGTTCAATGCGCCACGAGTTGAAGCATACAATGAAGAAGACGGGAAGAAGCACTCGAAGACGCAGTCGACTTGCTCGATGAGGCCGCGACACGGCCTTGGCCCGCACAGCTGTTTACCAGCAGGACCTTCGCAACTACCACAGCCGTCGACTGCGCACCAGGTCCTTCGTCGTTGGCGACCTGGTTCTTCGACTGAAGCAAAAGAAGGTGCACAAGCTCGCTTCCCCATGGGAGGTCCCTTCATCATCACGGAGGTCCTTGGTGGAGGCGCATATCGACTGAAGAACGCGAAGACAGGAGAACTTTCTCATAATCCTGGAACGTTGCGCACCTGCGCCGTTTCTACGCATAAAGTGCTCACAGTCATACAATGTAATAGGCTATATGTCGGATGGCTGCAGGTTTCAGACGCGCTCTTTTCCTTACCAGGGTACCTAAGGGGACTGGAAGGTTTTTAATGAGGCGGCCTGCAGCCTAACATTCAAAAGAGGAATAAAATCAATGTTCCTTCGACTTCTTTGTGGTTACTACCCGCATAATTCATACCTTAACCGCACCCGAAACCCTCGGGGGCTGTGTTATCGATCAAATGAGCTCTCGCTCTTGCAGAAACACAATGCCTTAGCCGCACCCGAATGCTCGGGGGCTGCGTAACAAGGATCCAACAAGACAACAAAAACTATGCAGTCGCACTCGAATACTCGGGGGCTGCACAGTTGTTGCTTCACAATCAACACATACCTCATAAACCCCACTCAAATGGCTCGGGGGCTGGGCAAAAAATCAAGATATACAATCAAATATTCATCTACAAAGAGTCGAAATTGCACTCGCAATCTACTCTACTCCTCGGGCTCGTCCTTTATGGGCAGCTCCGGGCCACAAAGCTGGGCGTGAGTGCGCTCAATCAGCGTCTCCGCAGCACTAATGGTGTCGTCCAGATCTCCCTGGTCCAGGGTCACTCCGGTTGCGGGTGGCCGCAACACCAAAGTTGGTCTTCGACTACGCACATACGCCATTGCAGCGTTGGCTCCAATCACAAGTCTCTGAGACAGCAACTCTCGAATGGGATTTGTTTGACGGAAGATGTTCAACAAAGCACGGATCCCTTGTGGTTGTGGCCCCGCAGGAAAAAGAGTCTCGTTCAGGCGAATAAACGCCGCCCGGCATAACTCCAGCAGTTCTGCACTTCGCCAGGCGCGATCCTTCAAGGTGGCGAGTATGCGGGCATGGTACCTATGAAGCCAAAAGTGTTGACGCCCAGTCGTGGGTGGTCAACTGCACTCTCCAAACGCTCTTCAACGCGAGCCTCTTCCGCTTGGAAATTGTCAACAAAGCCTGCAAAATATACAAGTTAGAATAGCCACACGAATGTAAACAAGGCAAAGATCATACTCACATTCGAGTTGCCTGTTCACAAGCTCCATTTCGCCAAGCACATAATCCTCGCGTTGGGTGGACAGCGCGGGTCTCGCCCTCAATCGATTCAGCTCAGCCTGGGCGTCCTTCAGATCTTGCTCCATTCTCACAAATTTGGCCTTCATAAACTCCATCACCTTGGCATCATTTACCACCTGACCCTGGGATCGGGTGGTGATTGGAGCCTGCGAGGAACTAGTCGCAGTAGCAGGTTCTCGTGACTGTTCAAAGAGCATAATCACAAACACAAAGTTTGTGTCAGAAGCAAAAACTCAGGTCATAAGCATACAACTCCTCGAGTAAAGACATTAGCAAAAGACTATTTGCATAAACAAGGTAGCACAAACAAAGCGCAGACTCGCGCAGTTCAGAAGGTATCATTACAAGGCATAAAAAAACAAAAGGGTACAGCTACCCTAAACCTAAGAATTCGATTTCCTAAGCAGACGAGTGGCAGTCTCGACTGCCCGGCGCTCCATGGTGGTCATAAAAACCTCGGCCAGTCGTGCGGCGGCTCCGCTCACCCCCTTCAGAGAAATGGGCTTCCCATCTGGCTTCCGAGGGAACGCAGACAGTGCTGCCTCGTAGTCGCAATCTATCCCATGTCCCATAAGAAGCTTGATGGTGGACTCGGATCCGTGTACCGTGTTGGCGCGAGCGAAATCCGCCATGGTGGACGTCCCAGGGCCAAACACGTCGGCGAAGTCGTCCGCCGTCGACGGTGTCGTGGGTTTGTCACGCAGATGTCATGGAGATGACTTCGTAGGTGTGGGATTACGCGAGTCAAGCGTCTCCGAGCTAAAGATCGCAGGGCACGAGAAGACAATGTTTTTTACCCAGGCTCGGCCCTCGATGCGAGGTAAAGACCTACGTCCTGCCTATCCTAGATTGGTATTGATATGAATATGGTGTTACAATGGGTTGGCCATCGATGTGTTGAGTCGCCTCTCTCGGGATGTATGAGAGCTAGGGTTTGGAGCCTTGGGTTCTAGGTCCTTGGAGTCCACCTTATAAAGACGGCGGCTCGCAAGGTTACAAGGAAACTTCTCTCTCAAGGAAAGTATGAGCGGAGTCCTACTTGGAGACTAATCATATGTCTTGTCTTTCAAGTCAAGTTATCTTCGAGCTTCTGGATCCTTCCTCATGATCTTGAGTCGGCCCATATTTGTGCAAGGCCAATAGTGGTGCGACTATGAATAAGTCGCTCTTTTGCTTGAATAAGTCGCGGGATAATTATTCCCCCGACATTAGCCCCCAAGCTTCGGGTGATTCGTAGAATCAGGCAGAAGATTCTGTCTTGCTGATGATCTTGCAAACTTGCATATGTAGTTCTTGCCGACTTGTCGATGTTGCACTTGGCGACTCGCTGATGATGAGTCGCGAGCGTAGCGGCTTATTGGGCCGCTAATGTAGAAGCGATGAGTCGCTATCTTTGCGGTTTATTTAGCCACTATGTTGCCAATTGAGCACTTCTGTCTTGGCCGCATAAAAGCTGCAGAATCGCGGTAAGTTTTCCGTGAAGCACTTGGTGAAAACCACCTTTTCCTATTGGGTATAAGACTGAGCTGAAATCATAAGAATAATAACTTATGAGTAACAAGATATATCAACCAAAGGTGCTGAGTCATAGACATCAAAGCATAAAGACCATAAGCATAAAAAAGCTGGTCAATCATTAGAGTATAATAATCTGTCATGTTATCATGACGAGCCATCTGAGCGCATGGCGGCTCAAGGGTATATAGCCACAACCTGTATTTAAAGATTTCCGTCGCTGATTTGACTCGCAAATGGATATATATATTCTCATGTGCTGCAAAAAATGAAATATGCATATAAACATGATATATGAATATAATAAAGACCGCCCGATATGGTGGATGTGTAGCCCCGAGGGCCGAGTTGTATGCATGGTCATGCTGCTCGGGACTCAAAAAATATCACAAGTTGGACAAAAAATAATTGTCCTAGCCCCAGGCATTAAGCATGCATGCTTTCATTGTCCTGCTTGATGGCATATCATTGCAATTTGATCCTGCAACAGATTGACAAATATTGTTGCCGCAAGATAATAATGATATAAATTCCACTTGATGTGGTTGTAGATAAAAGATAATGGTGGCTTCATCAGCGATATCAGGAGATAATTATCTCAATCATAAAAAATCTGGCCATGCCAATTGAAACTCGTATGGCCGAGTTATAGGTTCCTGAAAATCAAAGGGCAAAGCCCCCGAGGAAGCAATGATAATAACTTGATGATAATATGTTAGCCTTGGCGGCTGGTAATAATTATGATAAAAAGTTAGTACTCCGCATAATAACATATGGTACCCTGCATGATAGCATAGTATAATCTGCATGATAGCAAATGATATGTCGCATGATGCAAATGATATGTTGCATGATAGCAAATGATATGTTGCATGATGCAAATGATATGTTGCTTGATAGCAAATGATATGTTGCATGATAGCAACTAGCTGCGTAATAGCAACTGGTAAAATGCACGATAGCATATTGTACGATGCATGATAGCATGTACTTGACTCAGTATTTCCCAAATCTAATGTGTGTTCAGGGTCGAGAACGGCCGTGATAGGCAGCCATGATAGGCATCAGACTCGATTGACGCCACACGCGGGTACTTTAGTCCTTCTGAATTATCTCTATTACCATTAAGTAGGTCTTCGCGCGGCTCAGAATTTCCCAGGTAAAAATGCGTGTTCAGGGTCGCTTGGCAGCCATGATAGGCGATCGCACTTCGATTGACACCGCACCCCAGTACTTTGGCCGCATAGTGCAAAGATACTTCTGACTTAAGGCGAGAATAACCAGGATTATTGCTTTGATCGGCTGCAACTGCCGTGACGAGCTCTAATTAGCTTTGATGATAACCAACTCTGATTAGCTGTATATGTGGTACAGCGAGTCACCAGGATTATTGCGTTTAACGGCTGCAATAGCCGTGACGAGCTCTAATTAGCTTTGATGATAACCAGCTCTGATTAGCTGTAAATGTGATACAATGAGTCACCTGTTTAACTCAATATCGATAAGATAATGATTCGTTAATGACTCATAAACTGATGTAATGATGAGCTGTTTGCGACTCATAAATTGATATGGGGGTAAATCGCTATGCGACTCATAAGTTGATATGACAATAAGTCGATGATGATTAATAAAATGATACGATGATAAATCATGAAATTATATAACGATCAGTCATAAATTGATATAATGATAAGTCATAGAATGACAAATGAATCGCCAAATATCAATGCTTGGACATGTAGTGGTGATCTTGATATTCAATGCAAGCTGTAAATAGCTAGACTTTGCAATGCGAGTTATAAAGAACTCTAATTTGACGAATGTATTGAGAAGTAGATGTAATTAAATCTACAAATGTCGATATGAATTTAAAGTCTATGACATGATATAATATGAGTCGCAAAAACATTTAATAAAAATGCATAATAACCTAGAAATGCAGACCCCGAGATAAACTCGTAGATGAATTTAAACTTATTGATGAAAGTAAAAAGCTGCGAAAGTTGAGTATGATAGGGACTTATCTTGTTTTTATTGTCCTGCTATTGACGACGCGGTACGATCCACGGACAGTTGATGCTGACTCGTCAAAGAGGAAATAGACCACAACGAAATTTGAAGTCAGTCATGGTGAATCGCCGGAGATCAATGATTGTTGAAGTTGGTGATGACAGCGCCAATTAGTGAAGTCGCATGGCGATCCTTTAGAGTTGCGTGCTTCTAAGCCGCGTGCTGATGAGTCGCATGCAGTTCTTTTTTAGCCGCATGCTGGTTGAATGGAGCTGACCGCTCCCTACCTTTTCCTTTTTTAATGCAAGCTGCTTCCTTTTCTTTTCTTGGAACCTGAACCAACATGGATTGATACGTAGCTTTGGCTGCTCTTCCAAAACGAGATAGCGAACCAGTTTGCTTCTTTCTTATACTGCGCCTTGGGCAATATTAATGCGCGGTGTTGGAACATCTCCCGGGCCAGTGAAATAAGTTGATGCTGGCGACCGAGCCTCCATCGATCTTGGCTAGGTGCGACTCAACTCGCGGCACGTTTGCTGCCTCGAATAATTTCGCTGGTGGATATACATGGATGCGCTCGAGGCGATGCTGATGTTAAGCCCCGCGCATGTGTCATCGATCATACTGTGAACCGTGACGATCGTTGATTTTGAAGATCAAGGTGTCCAAGGTTTCCTGACTCATCCACTGGCTTGCTCCACGTACGTACTCCTCAGGGACATGCACGTGCTAACCCCCAAGCTAGGAGCTTTAATTGATCTGTTTCCTTTTTCCTTTTACCCAGGATGTGCACTGATCTATGTCCTAGGACTTGAATCGATGAAGTTGATCACGCCTTCTCCTTTTTCCGCTGTCCGCCTCTTTCCTTTTCTTGTTTCTTCGAATCAGAATCGATGGTTTGTACCTTGCCTAGCTTCCCTCTATCCATATGTGATTCTTAGTAACATGAGGTCGCACCATGTAATTTAGTAGCGACTCAAATTGATTTCTTCTTCTCTTTTCAAAATAGGGAGCAGGCGCGTCGGAGTATCACTTTCCATGCAAAGCAAGGGCGATTAACCAGATCGATTTATTTATTCCGTTGCATGTGAGATCTGCATGCAACGTAATCAATCTTTCCTTCCTTGTTTTCCTTTGTGCGACTCAAACTGGTATTATGTAGTGTACCTGCACTTAGAAAATGGCAAGGTACCTGTGTATAGTGCAAACCCCTGGATCGTTTCATTTGCACACACAGTTTAAGATGAATATCACAACATTGTATCAATTATTACACGAATGATCCAGACTTGGGAAAATAAATAGTTCGATACATCTTTGCATAGCTTATAGCTAGCTCAAAACAAATAAAGTAGCGGAATAAATCTTCAATGAGCCTCCATTCTTCATGATGCGCCACAGGCGAAAACATATTGGTTGTAGACTCGAAACCCAAACGTGACCTTACTCATCGTCAGAAAAGTCTGCAACAAAATAATATTTGCAACAGAGTGGGTCAGAATCAAAAATGATCCTGGCAAGTGACACTATGTGGACTCATATAGGAATAACTCTATAACCTATATGCATATTTGGCTGGTGGAGTTTGAAGGCTGATTTGCATAAAAGCCAATTTTGCCTAACACTTTGTAAAACTTTTTCCTTCAAACTTTTGAGACAAGATGGCTTGAAAACCATTGTCATAACTACCCTTGTTCACCACCAATTTTTTTTAATTTCAAAATTTGAATGATGAAGCCTCAGTTGAATCCTTGATCAGCTGCTCAAATTGTCCGTAACCGGGGACACGGCTAAGTACTTAGTTTTAACTCTGCAGAGGTTGTGCACTTTCACCATTAGACCCAACAAACCCAAACTATCCTCAAGCACTCAATTTGTGCTAAGGAAAAGGAGAGAGTTGAGACGAGACTTTTCAGAAGCATTTTCCCATCCCATACCGACTTGACGCGCTCCCATTCTAACCATTCTACCACCACCTGTCAAGTCGGGACGAGTCCACGCAACTTAATCCATCTAGCCAGAGCCCATATGACTAATGGCTGCACGGTAAGCAATCTTCACTTAGAGAAAACATTGGCCCCTTTAATACCCTGGGTGGCAACCACAAGTGACCATCCTTAGAGGTCACCCTAAGACATGACACTCAACCTTTCCATCATCTTTTCATAACCAAGTCCACCCAGGTGATAAATTACTTAGTAGAATTTAGCTTTAAGGAAAACACATTTGCATAGCATCCAATAATCTACTAAGTTATCAAAAGGGATTCTAGACACAACTAGAGAAAAGGTATGGTGGGTTTAGCATATAGCAATAATACTATCCAACACATGCATATAAGGAAATACACTAAGTAATGCATATAAAAATACTTAGGAAATTTATGGGTTGTGCCACTTGCCTTGGCAACAAGCAGAACAACAACAGCTGCAACAGTCCTCGTTTCCCTCCGGAGTTTCTAACACATCAAACAAGACATAATGAACAAACAAGTTTCACAAAACTTCTAAGGAAAACATGTCATGCATGATGTGCAGAATATTTCTAAGGACTAGAGATGCATGCATGCCATGTCATGAAATAATTCTAAGTTAAAACAAGACAATCAAAAGGTCTAAAAAATGACTAAGGACCAGGGTCCTCACACTTGGGTCGAAATTTAACTAAGGACTAAAACTACCACATCAAGTCCAAAATAATTTCTAAGGAAAGTAAACAAAAAGAGAAGTGCTAAAATTTTCTAAGGAAAAAGTATGATATCACTAGTTGATGAATTTTTCTAAGGACCAACATTTGTTATGGCAAGTACTTAAAATAATTTCTAAGGGTATAACCAAGTTTTCTAGATACTAAAAAATTTCTAAGGACAAGTTTAGCAATTTTTAATGTGTTGAAAATTTCTAAGGAAAAATCCTAAGTGTTCTCAACATTTTATTACCCAAAATTTTCTAAGGAAGAAATATTTCGGTGGGGTGAAATATTTCTAAGTTATTTTGCATATAACATGGTCATAATTACTTAGCTAAATTTTCTATTCGAAAAATTAATGTGAAGAACAATTTTAATATAATTTACTTATTAAAATAACCCTAAAAGCAATAAAAACAAAATACATGCAAAAACATAGGAAAACACTTATACAAAAATACTAGAGCAATACTACGGCCATTACTTATGCAAACAAAAATATAGCAAAATATTTTGAATAATTATCAATTTTTATAATTAAATTATAACCAAAATATCAATTAAACCATTTTTAAAAAATTTCTAAATTAATTTCGTCCAAGCCTCAAATTAAGCATACAGAAAGTTTCTACACATTATTATCTTTCCAAAAATATAAATTTCATAAATTTTGGCTAAAGCAATAAAAATTAATAATGAATCTAAATTCCAAGGACTAATCTGTGATGCGCAGGGGCTAAAACGTAAAGAAAACTGAAAAGATCTTCGCGCTGGAGTCCTCCGTCGACGTGGCCTTTTCTGATTGGTGCGGAGCTCCCCGTTGACTGGTCTGCTACAGATCGCGGGCGTCGCAGACGTGGACGGGTTGCGGCGCGGCTTCGCGGACGGCTGGACGACGTGGAGACTTCTGGTTGGTGCGGAGATCTTCGTGGGTCTTCGCGGGCTGAAGCGGGTGCGGACGGATGCGGGCGGATGCGGCGGCGCGGACGACGTGGCGACGTGGCATCTTCTTATTGGAGCATACCTTTTCGCGACAAGTTCTAATCTACACCGTCTAAAATCGATCCAACGGCCTAGATCTTCTGGACCAATAGGTCACCGGTACCTTCGCCGGAGTTTCGCCGGAACCCTAATTACTACGGTGGCGCCATCGCCGGAGATCTGCTCCTCTACACTACAAAGCTTGCGGGGATGGACGGCTCATACCAGAAGATGCAGGGCGTCACGGCGGATCTAATGGCGTGGTTGTTGAGGTCGCGAGCTTCCTTCTCCTCCTGGGATCGCTCGTCGATGTTGGGGATGGCGGCGGTGAGCTCCTGTCGATGATGGATCTCTCGATCTGCGGAATACGGCGAGGTCGTCGACGGCAGTGGCGGCACGGCGGTGTCTCGTGCGGGCAGCCTGGGGGCTCTAGTCTCGATTTGTTTGGGGCAAAAAGACGGCGGTGTCGTGGGGTTTAAATAGAGATAAAAAACGCGTGCGATTACGTGCGAAACAAGCTAGATTCGGTTACGATTTGGCTAGGGTTTCATCGGTGAGGAAACCGTGTTCTTCACGTTGAAGAACGGGGATGACAGATGGGTCCCGCACGTCAGCGAGAGGGAGAGAGAGATGGGCTGGGCGTCTGCTACGTGCTGCGCGGCGCGGAAGAAAGAAGATGGGCTCGGCCCAATAACTCGTTTCGCATTTTTTTCCAGAACTGTTTTTCTTTTCTGTTTTTAAACAACTTCAAATAACTTTTGTATTTCAAACTCAAATTTACTCAAACCACTTTCAATAAATTTGTAAAAACATGCCCACATGTTTAGCATGTATTGGGGATATAATTTTCAAAATCTTTATTTAAAATTTGAAATAGTTTGAGAAGGCATCTGCAGATACTTTGCAATTTAGGTTTTTGGAGATAAATTCTCTAAATTTCATAATTTGAATTCAAACACAATGCAAACAAGATGCAATGACATGATGCATGATGCAAATGAAAAGTTTTAAATTTTTGTGAAAATTGGGATGTTACAAACCTAACCCCCTTAAGATGAATCTCGCCCTCGAGATTCGGTTTGGCTAGCAAATAGGTGAGGATGTTCTTCTCTAAGGTCATCTTCTCTTTCCCAAGTTGCTTCTTCCTCTGAATGGTGATTCCATTGTACTTTGCAAAATTTGATAGTCTTGGTTCTGGTAATTCTCTCTGCTGTCTCCAAAATTTTTATGGGTTTTTCCTCATAGGTGAGATCACTTTCCAGCTGAACTTCTTCTAGTGGCACTGTATCTCTCAGCGGAGTTTCTGCCATTTCAGGGTGACACTTCTTCAGCTGACTAACATGGAAAACATTGTGAACTGCGGAAAGTGCTTCCGGTAGTTCCAATTCATAAGCCACTTCTCCTTTACGTGACAAAACTTTATAAGGTCCAATAAACCTTGGTGACAGTTTTCCTTTGATTCCAAACCTCTTCACTCCACGAAGGGGTGAGACTCTAAGATAGGCTCTATCTCCAATATCATAAGTGACTTCTCTCCGTTTGGAATCAGCATAACTTTTCTGCCTAGATTGAGCTGCCTTCAATCTGTCCTTAATCAGCCTAACCTTTTCTTCAGCTTCTTCGATTATATCAGGACCAAACAGACTTCTTTCTCCTACTCCACTCCACAAAAGTGGGGTGGTGCATTTCCTTCCATACAGTGCTTCAAATGGTGACATCTCTATGCTGGCTTGATAACTATTATTATAAGAGAACTCAGCATATGGGAGATTATCATCCCAACTAGACTTATAGTCTAATGCACATGCTCTCAGCATGTCCTCCAGGATTTGATTTACCCTTTCAGTCTGTCCATCAGTCTGGGGGTGAAAGCTGTGCTAAACTCTAGCCTAGTTCCAAGGACTTCATGTAACTGCTTCCAGAAATGTGAAGTGAATTGAGTGCCTCTATCTGACACAATCTTCTTTGGAACTCCATGCAAACATACTATTCTCTTCATGTAAATATCTGCTAGCTTGGCACTTGTGTAAGTTGTCTTCACAGGCACGAAATGAGCTACCTTGGTCAAACGATCAACAATAACCCAAATAGAATCATAACCAGACTTGGTTCTGGGTAGACCTGTGATGAAGTCCATCCCAATCTGATCCCATTTCCAGTCGGGTACTGGCAAAGGTTGAAGTAACCCTGCTGGCTTCTGATGCTCAGCCTTTACACGGCTACACACATCACACTTGGCAATATATTCAGCAATATCTCTTTTCAAATTGTTCCACCAAAACCTCTCCTTCACATCCATATACATCTTGGTGTTACCCGGGTGTATGGAGTAAGGTGAATCATGGGCTTCCTGAAGTATCAACTTTCTGAGATCTACATCTTCTGGAACACAAATTCGTTTCATGAACCATACTATGCCTTCTTCATCTAGTCGAAAACCTTTGGCCTTGCCATCACCTAAATTTTTCTTGATTTCTTCCATCACTTTGTCTCCTTTTTGAGCCTCCTTGATTTTGTCCATCAAAAGAGGTTGCACTTCTAGAGATGCTACAAAACCTTCAGGTACTATCTCCAACCTAAGATCCTTGAATCCCTGCATAGGTCTTCTGGCAATTCCCCTGCCGTGAGTCCGTTAACATAGTTTTACGGCTTAAGGCATCAGCTACTACATTGGCTTTTCCTGGGTGTATTGCAA
Organism: Poa pratensis; assembly: GCA_947311845.1. NCBI lineage: Eukaryota > Viridiplantae > Streptophyta > Magnoliopsida > Poales > Poaceae > Poa > Poa pratensis. The sequence continues at coordinate 50,717,066 of CAMZMU010000068.1, read as the reverse complement.
ACTCAGGTCATAGTCCTTAATCAATTCCAGCCATCTCCTTTGTCGCATGTTCATTTCCTTCTGTGTGAAGAAGTATTTAAGACTTTTATGGTCCGTGAATACTTCACAACGCTTTCCATAGAGATAGGGCCTCCATATCTTCAGGGCATGTACTACTGCTGCTAATTCTAAGTCATGTGTGGGGTAGTTGACTTCATGCTTCTTGAGCTGCCTTGAGGCATATGACACCACTTTGCCTTCTTGCATCAACACACCTCCAAGTCCTCGATGTGAAGCATCGCAGTACACTTGGAAATCTTTCTCAGATCTGGTAAACATAGAATAGGTGCTGATACTAAACGTTTCTTCATTCTTGAAAACTAGTTTCACATTCTTCGGTCCACACAAACTTCTTGCCCTTTTGTAGCAATTCTGTTAAGGCCTTAGCAATTTTGGAGAAATTTTCAATGAATCTCCTATAGTATCCTGCTAGTCCCAGAAAACTACGGATTCTCCCACATTCTTGGGCGACTCCCAGTTGGTTACTGCCGAAACCTTTTCAGGGTCTACTGCTATTCCATCCTTAGACACAATGTGTCCTAGAATCCTACTTGTTCCAGCCAAAACTCACATTTGCTGAACTTGCCATACAATTTGTGCTCTCTAAGTCTTTGCAAAACTTGACGTAGATGTTCCTCATGTTCCTTGTGGCTTTTGGAGTAGATCAAGATGTCATCGATGAACACACGACAAACTTGTCTAAGAAATCCATGAACACTTTATTCATCATATTCATGAAGTATGCCGGCGCATTGGTTAAGCCAAAAGGCATAACTGTGTACTCATACAAACCGTATCGGGTGGTGAAAGCAGTCTTAGGTATGTCCAACTCTCTAACCTTCATCTGAAAGTATCCAGATCTGAGATCAATCTTTGAGAACACACAGGCTCCTTTCAATTGATCAAAAGGTCATTGATTCTAGGAGTGGGTATTTGTTCTTAATGGTTACTTCATTTAAAGCTCTATAGTCCGTGACTAGCCTCTGAGTACTGTCTTTCTTCTCAACAAACAAGATTGGTGCTCCCCAAGGTGAAGAACTTGGACGGATAAAACCTTTCTGCAACTGTTCCTCCAACTGTTTCTTGAGTTCTTTCAGTTCCTCTGTCGCCATTGGGTATGGTCTTTTGGCTATTGGTCCTGTGCCTGGTTTAAGCTCAATGAGAAACTCGACATCTCTATCGGGTGGCATTCCGGCAGTTCTTCAGGAAACACATCTGGGTATTCCCTTACTATGAGCACATCCCGAGGCTAACCCCCTTAAGAGAATTAACCTTAAACTTCTTCATTTCAAACTTTGACTTGAATCTGATCTTCTTTTCTGGGGTGGTGAGGGTGATTGCTCTATTTGCACAGTCTATGATCCCTTCAAAATGGGTCATCCAATCCATCCCTAGAATGACGTCTAGTCCTTGGGTTTCTAGGATTAGGAGGTTTGCTGGAAACTGATGTTTTCCAATCTCAAGGTTAAGGTTTCTACAACCAGATGATACTAACATTTCTCCTCCTGGAGAACTGACTCTAATTGGGCACCCCATGTTTTCGACAGTTAACCCATGTTTGTTAACAAATGCTCTTGATATGAATGAATGCGATGCTCCAGTATCAAATAAAACTAATGCTGGACAGGAGTTGATTAGGAACGTACCAATCACAGCATCAGGTTCATCATAGACTTCTTCAACATTGATGTGGTTCACATGTCCCTTGTTGAAAGGATTGGGCTTGCTAGGAGTGTCCACTCTCTTCTCAGGGCATTCATTAGCATAATGTCCCTTGTTGTTGCACTTGTAGCAGAGCACCTGGCTGAGATCTTTCTTGGGTTCAGAATTTGGGCGATGCTGTCCATTGTTATGGTTATGTCCAGCATGTCCATTTCCCCTGTGTCCTCCATTTGATCCTCCATTGTTTCCCTTGAATCCTCCATTGTGATTGTGAGCATGGGGTTTGTGAAAGTTGCCCCCATTGTGGTTCCCATGTTTATGACCATGGTTCCCATCATGAACAAAGTGCTTCTTAAATGAGGGTTCAGAGTGGTGCTTGTTTGAATTCATCTTCCTCTTCCTGTTTTCAGCTTTCTTCATGCTATCCTCAAGGGTGATTGCCTGATCAAGAAGTGTCTGATAAGTTGGAGCATAGGCCACAGTCAAAGGTATCTTCAGCTCATCACTTAGCCCCTTGAGAAATTTAGCCTTCCTCTTTACATCTGTGTCAACGTCCTCAGGAGCATATCGAGACAAGGCATGAAAGTCATCCATGTACTCCTTAAGACTTCTGTTCCCCTGACGCAGATTGCGGAACTCTTCCTGTTTCAGATTCATAATGCCTGTGGAATATGAGCATTACGAAATCCTTCCTTGAATTCCTCCCAAGTCAAAGTGTCCAATGGGTGAGTAATCTGATAAGTTTCCCACCATTGGGCTGCAGGTCCTTCAAGCAGATGTGCGGTGAACCTAATTTTCTCAGCATCTTCACATTCAGCTGTCACCAGATCCTTTTGCACAGAACGCAGCCAGTCATCAGCCACAATTGGGTCAGTTGTAGTTGAGAACTTGTTTGGCCTAAGCCTAAGGAACCTGGCAAGTCTGTCCACTTGGGGAGGAGGTGGTGGTGGTGGTCCATGTTGATTTGCCATGAATTGTGCCATCATGGTCATCAGCTGAGTCTGGGCTGCCATCATCTGTTGCATCATAGCTTCGTTGTTGTTGTTGTTGTTGTTGTTGTTGTTGTTGTTGTTGGTGTTGTCACGACGGGGAGGCATCTGTGGTTTTAGCATAGGTGAGTAAAAGATAGACAGGTCTATGAGAAATAATTCTACCCATACAAGCATCACATAGAAAGCAATCAAACAACACATCAAGCAAAACTTCAACTCCAAATTTCTCAATTCGCACTAAACATCAAAGGGTACTAGGTATTGTCCTACCACAAGTTGGTAGTTCCAAACTAAAATTCGAAAATTTAAAAGGCGTAAGGTAAAATGGTGCGTAAGGTAAAATGGTAGTCTCACTAACTATCCTAGTCCTCAATCATGGTGCCTTCATCTACTTCTTCTTCAAATTCTTGGATTTCAAAGCCTTCCTGAATGAGCACGCTTCTGAGATCCTTCACTTCCTTCTCCAATTCTGCGTTTCTCTCTTGGAGTTCCTTCTTCTCAGCACGAAGTCGCTTGATCAAGTCACAATCAGCTTCAAGCTCCACATCATTGGTGGAAAGTTCTTCCTTCAAGTCCCTTATTTGCTTGTTTCTTTGCTTGACTCTCTTCTCTTGACTTATGAATTTCTTCTCTTGGGCCTTGAACTTCTCTTCTAGCTCCTTGGTCTTCTCTTCTTGCTCTTTTATCTTCTCATCATTCACTTGGACTTGGGCGCAAAGCTCATCATTCTTGTGGAGTTCCTCACTGGTATCAAAGTAAAGATCATGGACTAAGAGTTCTAAGCCTTGGAAATAGTCGCTCACGAACTCATCTTTGCCCATGTTCTCGGTGCCATAGCAGAAGGGTGATCCTTCATCGTCACGCCTTCCAAAAGGAAGGAGTAGTGCCCCTCCAATTCATTGGAGTAGCGTCCACAAAGGCAAGCTATCACGTGTTGCATGATGATGTCGATTCCTCTCTCCATGGAGACTCCCATTACTCTGTACTCAATGGGTGCTTCGCCTTCACGTCCTTGTTGAAACACCCTGATTCCCCAAAGGCCTTCTCTTTTGAACTTCTTCAAGATGCATCCCTTGATCATGGGTGTAGGTAGCTTCAGGTGCTTGAGGATGTCGAACATGATGCTGCCGAAGCGGGTCACCGGGTAGTCCTCCTCGTCAATGTACTCGAACCTCTTCGTCATCCTTTAGTTTAGGAAGAAACAAGTATGAGATAAATGCATAAGTAAAGAATTACGAGTACTTAGAAGAAAAAGCAAGAATATATCATAGAAGCTTTTATACTTAGTAAATAAATTAAGTTTTTGGCCAACTTATTTCTAACCAAACCTAGGGTTTCGATCCTACAGGCAACACTATGCTCTGATACCATCTGTAGTGTACCTGCACTTAGAAAATGGCAAGGTACCTGTGTATAGTGCAAACCCCTGGATCGTTTCATTTGCACACACAGTTTAAGATGAATATCACAACATTGTATCAATTATTACACGAATGATCCAGACTTGGAAAATAAATAGTTCGATACATCTTTGCATAGCTTATAGCTAGCTCAAAACAAATAAAGCAGCGGAATAAATCTTCAATGAGCCTCCATTCTTCATGATGCGCCACAGGCGAAAACATGTTGGTTGCAGACTCGAAACCCAAACGTGACCTTACTCATCGTCAGAAAAGTCTGCAACAAAATAATATTTGCAACAGAGTGGGTCAGAATCAAAAATGATCTGGCAAGTGACACTATGTGGACTCATATAGGAATAACTCTATAACCTATATGCATATTTGGCTGGTGGAGTTTGAAGGCTGATTTGCATAAAAGCCAATTTTGCCTAACACTTTGTAAAACTTTTCCTTCAAATTTTGAGACAAGATGGCTTGAAAACCATTGTCTAACTACCCTTGTTCACCACCAAGTTTTAATTTCGAAATTTGAATGATGAAGCCTCCGTTGAATCCTTGATCAGCTGCTCAAATTGTCCGTAACCGGGGACACGGCTAAGTACTTAGTTTTAACTCTGCAGAGGTTGTGCACTTTCACCATTAGACCCAACAAACCCAAACTATCCTCAAGCACTCAATTTGTGCTAAGGAAAAGGAGAGAGTTGAGACGAGACTTTTCAGAAGCATTTTCCCATCCCATACCGACTTGACGCGCTCCCATTCTAACCATTCTACCACCACCTGTCAAGTCGGGACGAGTCCACGCAACTTAATCCATCTAGCCAGAGCCCATATGACTAATGGCTGCACGGTAAGCAACTTCACTTAGAGAAAACATTGGCCCTTAATACCCTGGGTGGCAACCACAAGTGACCATCCCTTAGAGGTCACCCCTAAGAGATGACACTCAACCTTTCCATCATCTTTTCATAACCAAGTCCACCCAGGTGATAAATTACTTAGTAGAATTTAGCTTTAAGGAAAACACATTTGCATAGCATCCAATAATCTACTAAGTTATCAAAAGGGATTCTAGACACAACTAGAGTAAAGGTATGGTGGGTTTAGCATATAGCTATAATACTATCCAACACATGCATATAAGAAATACACTAAGTAATGCATATAAAATACTTAGGAAACTTCATGGGGGTGTGCCACTTGCCTTGGCAACAAGCAGAACAACACAGCTGCAACAGTCCTCGTTTCCCTCCGGAGTTTCTAACACATCAAACAATACATAATGAACAAACAAGTTTCATAAAACTTCTAAGGAAAATATGTCATGCATGATGTGCAAAATTTCTAAGGACTAGAGATGCATGCATGCCATGCCATGAAATAATTCTAAGTTAAAACAAGACAATCAAGAAGGTCCAAAAATGACTAAGGACCAAGGTCCTAACACTTGGGTCGAAATTTAACTAAGGACTAAAACTAACACATCAGTCCAAAATAATTTCTAAGGAAAGTAAACAAAATAAGAAGTGCTAAAATTTTCTAAGGAAAAAGGTATGATATCATAGTTGATAAATTTTTCTAAGGACCAACATTTGTTATGGCAAGTACTTAGAATAATTTCTAAGGATAACTAAGTTTTCTAGATACTAAAAATTTCTAAGGACAAGTTTAGCATTTTTAATGTGTTGAAAATTTCTAAGGAAAAATTCTAAGTGTTCTCAACATTTTATTACCCAAAATTTTCTAAGGAAGAAATATTTCGGTGGGGTGAAATATTTCTAAGTTATTTTGCATATAACATGGTCATAATTACTTAGCTAAATTTTCTATTCGAAAAATTAATGTGAAGAACAATTTTAATATAATTTACTTATTAAAATAACACCTAAAAGCAATAAAAACAAAATACATGCAAAAACATAGGAAAACACTTATACAAAAATACTAGAGCAATACTACGGCCATTACTTATGCAAACAAAAATATAGCAAAATATTTTGCTAATTATCAATTTTTATAATTAAATTATAGCCAAAATATCAATTAAACCATTTTTAAAATTTCTAAATTAATTTCGTCCAAACCTCAAATTAAGCATACAGAAAGTTTCTACACATTATTAGCTTTCCAAAAATATAAATTTCATAAATTTTGGCTAAAGGAATAAAAATTAATAATGAATCTAAAATCCAGGGACTAATCTGTGATGCGCAGGGGCTAAAACGTAAAGAAAACTGAAAAGATCTTCGCGCTGGAGTCCTCCGTCGACGTGGCCTTTCTGATTGGTGCGGAGCTCCCCGTTGACTGGTCTTCTGCAGATCGCGGGCGTCGCGGACGCGGACGGGTTGCGGCGCGGCTTCGCGGACGGCTGGACGACGTGGAGACTTCTGGTTGGTGCGGAGATCTTCGCGGGTCTTCGCGGGCTGAAGCGGGTGCGGACGGATGCGGGCGGATGCGGCGGCGCGGACGACGTGGCGACGTGGCATCTTCGTATTGGAGCATACCTTTTCGCGACAAGTTCTAATCTACACCGTCTAAAATCGATCCAACGGCCTAGATCTTCTGGACCAATAGGTCACCGGTACCTTCGCCGGAGTTTCGCCGGAACCCTAATTACTACGGTGGCGCCATCGCCGGAGATCTGCTCCTCTACACTACGAAGCTTGCGGGGATGGACGGCTCATACCAGAAGATGCAGGGCGTCGCGGCGGATCTGATGGCGTGGTTGTTGAGGTCGCGAGCTTCCTTCTCCTCCTGGGATCGCTCGTCGATGTTGGGGATGGCGGCGGCGAGCTCCTGTCGATGATGGATCTCTCGATCTGCGGAATACGGCGAGGTCGTCGACGGCAGTGGCGGCACGGCGGCGTCTCGTGCGGGCAGCCTGGGGGCTCTAGTCTCGATTTGTTTGGGGCAAAAAGACGGCGGTGTCGTTATGTTTAAATAGAGATCAAAAACGCGTGCGATTACGTGCGAAACAAGCTGGATTCGGTTACGATTTGGCTAGGGTTTCATCGGTGAGGAAATCGTGTTCTTCACGTTGAAGAACGGGGATGACAGATGAGTCCCGCACGTCAGCGAGAGGGAGAGAGAGATGGGCTGGGCGTCTGCTACGTGCTGCGCGGCGCGGAAGAAAGAAGGTGGGCTCGGCCCAATAACTCGTTTCGCATTTTTTTCCAGAACTGTTTTTCTTTTCTGTTTTTAAACAACTTCAAATAACTTTTGTATTTCAAACTCAAATTTACTCAAACCACTTTCAATAAATTTGTAAAAACATGCCCACATGTTTTAGCATGTATTGGGATATAATTTTCAAAATCTTTATTTAAAAAATTTGAAATAGTTTTGAGAGGGCATCTGCAGATACTTGCAATTTAGGTTTTTGGAGATAAATTCTCTAAATTTCACAATTTGAAATCAAACACAATGCAAACAAAGATGCAATGACATGATGCATGATGCAAATGAAAAGTTTTAAATTATTGTGAAAATTGGGATGTTACATATTAGCTGGCATGGAATTCTTTACCGACTCGAGCTGAATACTGCTGGTCTTTTGGCTTTTTCTATCAGGGATTTGATTTCCTTTAATGATGCGCCGACTAGTGTTTTCCTTTTTTAATTTTGCGAACTTGCGTAGACACAAAAGTTGCTCCAATGCGTGAGTCGCTGACGGTGATCTAACCGTTGGAACTGTCTCAAATTTCTTGGAGGGCTTCGAGATTGTGCTCCGCAGGTTTTCACCGGAGGGATCTTTGAATTGATGTCCGAGTTGACCTCGATAATTATTTTCCCAAAGTTGCGCGGAGTTCCATCAGCTTTCGACAGGGCTTCAGTGTTTGAGTCGCCCACGGGGATCTAACCGTTGGAATCTGATGCCCTTTGGACAGCTGCTAGGAAACTCAATTACACATCTTTTCACCGAAGGGATCGTCGAGATAAGTTTCGAGCCGCCGTCAATGACTTCCGCAACACGGACGTTGCTGCTGTCCAGCAGTCTTGATGTAGATCTTGATACCACTGAGTCGCTTGAATCGACGCGGCGATAAAGTCGCCGATGTTTGTTGAAGTCGCCGAACTTGAATCGACGATGAGATCCTCCGTCCCTGGCATAGATCCAGCGCGGAACATGACGCTCTTGACCGCAGGCCCCACGGTGGGCGCCAACTGTCGTGGGTTTGTCACGCAGATGTCATGGAGATGACTTCGTAGGTGTGGGATTACGCGAGTCAAGCGTCTCCGAGCTAAAGATCGCAGGGCACGAGAAGACAATGTTTTTTACCCAGGTTCGGCCCCTCGATGCGAGGTAAAGACCTACGTCCTGCCTATCCTAGATTGGTATTGATATGAATATGGTGTTACAAGGGGTTGGCCATCGATGTGTTGAGTCGCCTCTCTCGGGATGTATGAGAGCTAGGGTTTGGAGCCTTGGGTTCTAGGTCCTTGGAGTCCACCTTATAAAGACGGCGGCTCGCAAGGTTACAAGGAAACTTCTCTCTCAAGGAAAGTATGAGCCAGAGTCCTACTTGGAGACTAATCATATGTCTTGTCTTCCAAGTCAAGTTATCTTCGAGCTTCTGGATCCTTCCTCATGATCTTGAGTCGGCCCATATTTGTGCAAGGCCAATAGTGGTGCGGCTATGAATAAGTCGCGCTTTTGCTTGAATAAGTCGCGGGATAATTATTCCCCCGACAGACGGCACTACGCCAGTCGGGAACACCACCTTGTATATAGCGCCAAGTGTACTCGCCGATTTGGCGAGTGTGTCCTTCGCCTGGGTGCATACGGCGCCTAGGCTGCCCACAACCTGGTCCAGCGGAAGGTCACCACTTGACGCATCTGCATAGGCCGGTGCGCCAACAGCTTCTACACAAGTCACAAAAGGGCAAAAGTCATTTCATGGCACTCTACAGCTACGTCGTAATATCAAAAGGAGAAAGAAAATACTCACCTCCCATGGCCTGCGCAAGTACCACGAGCTGGTCAGCATACCCTCGCTCGCATGTGGTGGCTGAGTTCATGGCGGCGTCTAGCTCCTTCTTTGACTTAGCGCGCTGTGCGGCGAGTGCTTCCTCCAGCTCCTTCTTCTCGCCTGGTCCAGCAAAATCACGTACATTCAATACTCGACAAAGTCAGGCATGGCAAAAAGAACCTCAGCAAACAATAGCAAAAAGGAGAACTCACGGCTGAGCCGCTCTAGCTCGGCGCGCATGGTATCCCTCTCCTGCTCCACCTGGACATAAGCCTTGGCAGAATCTGCCAAGGTGTGGTAGAAGGGCTGCAAGCACACGAATTCAGCAAAATTTCTAACTCCCATGGTCCCAAACTAAACGGGTCAGGCAAAAAGGTACTTACATGGTTCATCCATGGTTCAGGAGCCGCGACTGATGTCCCGACTTCTGGAGGTGCCACCTTGGCCGCATCAGCAACATCATCGGTGGCCATCGGCTTGGCAACCTCTGGCGCATCCGGGAGAGACATCCAGATGCTCCGTAGTCGGTACTCTCTCAGCTAGAGGAGATGCTGGCGGATCATTCTCAGCGCTGCGAGTGGCACAAAAAAGGAGAGACAAGATTAGCACAAATATGCAGCAGCAGAGAATTCTTAAAAACAAAAGCAAAAGGTGCATACCTGTGCTCCTCATCTTCCTCATCTTCAGAGTCACCAAAAATTGGGCCTCCAAAGGCTGGGGTACCGCTCGACTGAAGAAAGGGAGTGGAGCTTGTCGAGCACACACGCAAAGGAGTGGCTTGGAAAACAGGTAGTGAGCCTGATTCCTCGTCATCCTCCAAGCACTGCCCCCTCGCGGGTGAACTCATAGCAGAAGGCGCTTTCTTGGCCAGTCGACGCCGCTTCGGTGGTGCGTTGTCGATTTCCTGGTCAGAAGTGGCCTTTTCTTCAGTTTGGACCTCTTCTGCTGCTTCCTCCTGGTCCTCCTCCACATGCGAAGTGGTGGCTGAAGGGATGGACGACTGATCCCCTTTCAGGTCCACCACCTGCACCTGAGTTTCTTCAGTCTCACCATTTTCTGGCAGAGGGGGAAGAGAGGTGGCAGTCAAGTGGCCCTGCATCGCATACATTACAAATTGCAAAGTCAGAGGCAAGAATCGAACAAACGCACAGCATACGAGTTGCAAACTCTTAAACTACAGACATACCTCAAGCAAAGGGTTTTTCGCCCCGTATGGCGTGACGGGACAATCGATGTTGCAGGGGTCGGCTGTCGTCAGGCTGGTGATGTGCCGCACATGCGTCACAAGCTCGTTCCTTGACAGCTCCTCTGGGCTCATCCGAGTGGAGTCACTCGCGCCCTCATACGCCCACATGGGGTGCGCCCAGGCGCGGAGTGGCCACACTCGCCTCTTTACAAAGGTGGCGATCAAGTGAAGGCCCGTAACCTTGTCCAGCATTCCGTCGATTCGAGTCAGCAAAGGGCGTGCTTCCTCCATTTCTTCAGCTAAGAGCTGGTGATCCCACGCCTTGGTCCTGACGTAAGCCGCAGTCGAGAAGGTGGCGACTCCGTCTTGCTCGACACTCGCATAAAACCACCCTTTCCTCCAGCCTTGCGCGGAGTCAACGGTCTTCAGGCGGAAATAGCGGGTGTCGCTGCGCACCTGGATGCCGCAGCCGCCCATGGGGTAGGTGCGACCACCTCCTCTGTTGGGTCGCACCATGAATATTGTCTTCCATAGCGCCCAGCTGGGTGCGATGCCAAGGAAGCACTCGCACAGCGTGATAAAACACGCAATATGCATAATACCGTTCGGGGTGAGATCGTGGATCTGCACCCCGTAGGCAAAAAGGAGGCCACGAACAAAGTCGTGGAGGGGAAGCGAGAAGCCCCTAGGCAAAAACTCCGTAAAACAGACACGCTCGTTGGCGCGTGGTTCAGGGAGTACCTCCTTGGGCAACGGTGCGCGGACGGTGAGCTGCTCCGTGGGTGGGAGACACCCCTGCTCGCGGAGCTTGATCAAATGGGCGTCCCTGATGGTGGACTTCGCCCAATCCCCGATGTTCTTCTTCAGGGCAGCGGCGGACGCAGATGTACCCGCCACGGTCTTCTTGCCCTTGGCCGCTTCAGTCGCGGCAGCGGCGGCAGCACCACGCTTGGAGCCTCCACCTTTCGCCATTGCAGCGGTGGATGAGTGTGGGGCAGAGAGCTTGAGCGCCACAAGAATGGAGATGGGCGCGAGGAAGAAGATGAGACAAGGGGCGGCACAAGGAGCAAATGGCAAGTAAAAACCTCTGCCAAGCGTCGTCTCCCCTATTTACAACAGATCGAGAAACGATCGCAACCGTCAAAACAAATGCATACGCTCCACGCGAAATCAAGCCATACACATGGCGGTGGCGGAGAGCAACCGTCGCCGGCCACTCCGCCCACTACGCACGGGAATCCAGGAAACCATCATCATGCCCCGTGAAAATCGCATCTGAACGGTCAAATCAAGTCCACGCGGCGTCCTCCCTGGTCAGCTCTGCAGAAACGGGCCCACACAGCAGGGTCACGTCTTATCAAGCCTTACCAAGCACGCCACCGCTTGTCAGATATGACAGTCGCAACATGCGTCATTGCTGACGTTGTTTCCTCTTTCACAACTGGCATAAAAATCACCCGATGATATCTTCGGGTAGTCTCTCACAAGAATTTCGATTGGTTCTCAAGCAAAGTCATAAACGCCGGTCGAAAGATTTTCGACTGAAGCATCATACTCCCATCGGGAGCGTATCAAAAAATTTCTTTGACTAAATTGTGCAGGATAAAAGATTTTGAGATTATCTTCCATTGCAAGCAATAAAGCACAATCTCGGGGGCTACTCCCATCGAGAGCGCTGTCGCGCACCTGATAGAATAATGGCAAAAATATCAGTCGACATATTATTCGACTCAGTTCATAAGCAAAATCGCACTCAAAATATTCCCGAGTTGATCCGACGATCCTTGGATGCTGCATGCATAGTGCAAAGGTAAGACCCACCGATCAGTCGAGCTGGGCTAAGGACCGCTCCAGCAGCGTTATCCTTAAATTTTCCGTGTCAGCAGACATGATGAATTATACCCGACGGACGCGTTGGGTTGATTCAAAATTATACTACAGTTCAATTCAATAAGACCTCAACGGTCGTTTCGAGTCTGTCCAGTTTGTTCCAGATTCGAGTCCGGGGACTCGAGTTTGATTGAAAGCTAGTATGGTTTTGCCCGAATGGTAGTTCACTGGCCCCGATCCGTCGTGTGTGCTGGGCCTGCTAAGCTAATATCACTTGACTATCATAAGCAAAAAATCATAGTCGATGAAACACTCGGCATAGCCAACATGTGCTATTTCATACAGGAATTTCAAATTATATGATACAAACGAGCATAATGTGTGAGTCCATGCCCGATTCTTCGAATCAGACAAGTACTCGGGGCTACTGACATGGGTATACCTATTGGGTACCCTACCGTGAGGGTACCTGGTGCACGTATCGACTAGGACCAACTATCAGAGCCTACATGAAGCCCATGAAGGGAGGCTCAACAAGATGGAGTATCCTCCAAGCTGGCGAAGCCATAGTCGGTTTAGAGTTTCTTTACTTGTAAATCGAGTCGGTTACGAACACCCGAGACCCAGCCTACTATTTAAGGACTGGGAGGGCCATCGAACCAGACCACGTACTTTCAGATCCACCAAAACCCTAGCGAGATCGACATCTCGCCGGGACCCTTGTAACCATCATATTCACAAAGCAATAACAGACAGGCAGGACGTAGGGGTGTTACCTCCACACGAGGGCCCTGAACCTGGGTAAAATCTTTGCCCTGCTTGTCAGCCGATGATACTTCCAGCTCTACCATGTTCTCTCCCCCATATTCATAACCTAGGGACCTTAACCATGGGTCTTGATGAGTCTACCCCTCGTCATCTACCATCTTAGACCTTTCTGTCACTGATCCAGATATCTAGAGACTGAACCCACTATCGAGCATAAATACCCCCTCTTGGAGTCACAAGCATCTACTTGGCCAAAGCATCTACTAGCAATGGAGAGCATGCAAGATCAAGAGCACATAGATAAACAACTTGAATAAACATGGTATCAATATTCATCAGATCCTAGCAAACACAACATCTAGCATTACAATAAGATGATCTTGATCATGTTAGGCAGCTCACAAGATCTAAACATGGAGGCACAAGGTAGAGAGACAACCATCTAGCTACTGCTATGGACCCGTAGTCCAGGGGTGGACTACTCACGCATCACTCCGGAGGCAGGCATGGTGATGTAGAGCCCTCCGGTGATGATCTCCCCTCCGGCAGGGTGCCGGGAAGAGCTTCAGAACTCCTCCGATCTGAGATTGACGATGACGGCCGCGACGGAACTTTTCGTGGAATATGATCGACCGTAATAGGGTTTTCGCGTCGCGGAGAATATATAAGCGAAGAGGCGGCGTCGGTGGCCGAGGGGGGCCACCACGCCATAGGGGGGTGCGGGCCCACCCTGGGCCGCGCCCTAGTGTGGCGTGGCCCCCTGGTGGGTCTGCTCCGACTCCCCTTTGGACTCTGTGATCTCCTCATGATATTATTGACGATGTCTTTTGTTTCGTTCAATTCCGAGAATATTTCCTTAATATATTTTCTGAAACCAAAAATAGCAGAAAACAGGGAACTGGCACTGTGGCATCTTGTTAATAGGTTAGTCCCAGAAAATGCATAAAAATGATATAACGTATAGCCAAAACATGTAGCAATTGATATAATAACAACATGGAACATCAAAAATTATAGATACGTTTGAGACGTATCATTAACTTAGCTAGAGATAACCCTTATCCTATTATTATAGGAGGGGATTTCAATATGCTTCGATACCGACACGAGAAAAGTAGGGTAAGGTTTGATAGTCATTGGCCTCTTTTGTTCAATGCTGTTATTGATAGCTTGTCCTTAAGGGAGGTTCATATGACTGGGAGACAATTCACTTGGGCGAATAGTCTCCCAGAGCCAACTTACGAGAAGCTCGACCGTGTGCTTATGGATTCCCGTTGGGAGGAAAAGTATCCGTTAGTCACGGTTCGTGCCTTGGAGTGTATTGAGGCTTTCTCAGACAATGCCCCCATATTCTTGTCTACTGGGACGTTGATACCCCCTGCAAAGTCACAATTCAAGTTTGAATTAGGATGGCTGTTGCGGGACGGTTTCGATGATCTGGTTAAGAAGATATGGTCTCAACCGGTTGTACGCGCCACCGCCATCCAACGGTGGAATAATAAGATGCGCAATTTGCGTAAATTCCTCCAGGGATGGGCGAGGCATACAACTGGTACGTTAAAAAAAGAAAAAGAGCGCCTGTGTGCTATCATTGATGAGCTTGATAAACTAGCAGAAGTACGACCCTATCTGCACAGGAGATTGAACTAAAAAGTCAATCAAATGTTCAGGTGGGACGTATGTTGCGGGAAGAAGAGTTTAAATGGTACCAACGGTCTAAGGCCCAATTCATTCTGCAAGGGGATTCGAATACGAGGTATTTCCACAATGTTGCTAATGGCAGACATAGGAAGAAATGTATTCACTCTTTGCATCAGGATGAGGTACTGATCGAGGGGCAGGACATGCTCAAGGAGTATATTACAAGCTACTATAAAGGTCTGTTCGGGGCTCCGGAGGAAGGAAACTTCTCTCTAGACGAGTCACGTACGGATGATATTACCCAAGTGACTCCCGAGGAAAACAACCTGCTCATTGCTCCTTTCTCTAAGGAGGAGATAAGCAAGGCTGTATTCCAAATGGAGCATAATAAGGCGCCTGGGCCTGATGGTTTCCCTGCAGAGGTTTATCAGCATTTTTGGGAGACCATCAAGTTCGATTTGTTAGAGTTGTTCAGTTGTTTGCACGCTGGACATCTCGAGCTTTTTCGCCTTAATTTTGGGGAAATCGTCTTGTTACCTAAGGTTCAGGGGGCTGAGAGGATACAGCAGTATCGGCCTATATGTCTCCTGAATGTTAGTTTCAAGATCTTTACAAAAGTAGCGACCATTAGGTTAAACTCGGTGGCAGATCATGTGGTTAAACCTACCCAAACTGCTTTTATGCAGGGGAGGAATATACTTGATGGGGTCGTGGTTTTACACGAGACCATCCATGAGATGCATACGAAGAAACTTAATGGTGTAATTTTCAAAATAGACTTTGAAAAGGCATATGACAAAGTGAAGTGGCCATTTCTACTACAGACTCTGAGAATGAAAGGATTCTCCGATGAGTGGTGTGAATGGATCCGAAACTTTGTTGTAGGCGGAAGTGTAACGATCAAAGTCAACGATGACGTTGGTCGTTATTTCCAAACTAAAAAAGGTTTAAGACAAGGTGATCCTCTGTCGCCTATACTATTTAATATAGTGGCTGACATGTTGACCATCATGATTGAACGGACAAAAATGGATGTCCAAATTGAAGGGGTAGTACCACATCTCGTTGATGGGGGACTTTCAATACTTCAATATGCGGACGATACAATTCTTTTTATGGAACACGATCTTGAGAAAGCGGCGAATCTGAAATTGATATTATCAGCATTCGAGCAATTATCAGGATTGAAAATTAACTTCCATAAAAGTGAGTTGTTTTGTTTCGGTGATGCTCAGGACACAGCTGCTCAGTACGCCGACTTATTTGGCTGTGAGCAGGGTCAATTCCCTATAATGTATTTGGGTATACCTATACATTATCGGAAATTGACTAATGCGGAATCGAAGCACGTCGAGGAGCGTCTGCAGGCTAGGCTATCTAGTTGGAAAGGAAAATTACTGTCCCTTGGTGGAAGGTTGGTTCTCATTAATTCGGTACTCACAAACATGGTACTATATATGATTTCCTTCTTCCAGTTACCTAAAGGAGTCTTGCAAAAATTGGATTACTTCCGATCAAGATTCTTTTGGCAAGGGGACGGTGAGAAAAAAGTATCGACTGGCTAAGTGGGATGTTATTTGCCGACCCAAAGATCAAGGAGGGCTGGGTATTCATGACCTTGCTGTCAAGAATTCGGCTCTCCTTGGTAAGTGGCTTTTCAAGCTGCTAACTGAGGATGTCATATGGCAAACTCTGCTTAAAAGAAAATACATCGGCACAAAGGCGATATCACAGGTATTATGGAAACCTGGTGATTCCCACTTTTGGGCCGGCCTAATGGCGACGAAGAAACATTTCTTTCGCTTTGGCGTATTTAATATTAAGAATGGCACAGAGATTAGATTCTGGGAGGACAAATGGTTAGGAAACACCACCCTCCGAGAGCAATATCCAGCCCTATACAATATTGTTCGGCACAAAGGGGACACTATAACTACTGTTATGCAGAGCTCACCCCCTAATGTGTCGTTCAGACGAGATTTAATTGGGCCAAGATTAGCATCTTGGAATGACTTGTTGGCACGGTTGGCTTTGGTCCAACTTACACAAGGTCCCGATGAATTCTGGTGGAATCTATGTGGGAACGGAAAATTTTCCGTAGATTCTATGTATAGGGCACTCGTGCATTCTGATATCCCAGTCGATAACAATAAAACAATATGGCAAATGAAGATACCACTTAAAATAAAAGTATTTACGTGGTACCTTCGTAGAGGTGTCATTTTAACCAAGGATAACCTTGTCAAACGGAATTGGCATGGAAGTACTAAGTGTATGTTTTGTTCCCAACAAGAGACAATAAAACACTTATTCTTCGAGTGTAGTTTCGCACGTTCTATATGGTCAGCTATCCAAATAGCGTCTAACTTATATCCACCTAAGTCGGTTGCAAATGTTTTTGGCAACTGGCTTCACGGGATTGATAAGAAGCTTAGACCTGTAATTAGGGTGGGAGCGATTGCCATCATATGGTCGCTTTGGCTTAGTAGAAATGACAAGGTTTTCAGTGATAAAAAAATATTTCTCATATGCAGGTTCTCTACCGGTGCACAGGTTTTCTCCGTTCGTGGTCCTCCTTACAGCGTGTGGGACATCGAGACCTCTTTACAGAGGCATGTGCACGACTGGAAGAGGTGGCGAGGGACATTTTTTCACAACATGGGTGGCCGCTTGATCGCCGGATTGGTCCGCCTTAGGCAGTCGAGTTAGTCTACGGCGTAGGCGTTTTACATTATCATGAGACTGGTTGTAATTCGCCTACTTTTGCTCTTTTCTCTTGAACTGTTGGATTGCGGCTGTGTGCATCTTGGATGCAGAGGCTGGGTGTAATACTTTCTTTAAAGTAATAAAGCCCTTTATCTAAAAAATAAACAAGTTTTTAGCGCCACCAAGCCTTCAGCTACCAAGTGGCATGATCGATTATGCCATCCTTCCTTTAAGATTGTTCAACGAGTCATTAGGGATTTTAATCTTCCTTTTTTCCACAAACTTCATATTGAGTCCGTTTGTGATTCATGTCAAAGAGCAAAAAGTCATCAACCTCCATATTCAAGATCTACTAGTGTTTCGACCTCTCCTCTAGAATTAGTGTTCTCCGATGTGTGGGGACCGGCACCTCATTATGTTGGTCGTTATTCATACTATGTAAGCTTTATTGATGACTTTAGTAAATTCTCATGGATCTATCTTCTCAAAAAGAAATCTGAAGTCTATCAAGTCTTTCAGAATTTTCAAAACCTCGTTGAACGGAAATTTGACAAAAAGATAATTGCCATGCAAACTGATTGGGGTGGCGAGTAGGAAAAAATAAATCCCTTTTTTTTACCAAAATGGGCATTGCTCATCATGTTTCCTGTCCCCATGCCCATCAACAGAATGGGTCGGCAGAAAGAAAACACCGCCATATTGTAGAAGTAGGGCTCGCACTTCTTGCTAATGCATCAATGCCATTAAAATTTTGGGATGAAGCTTTCTTGACGGCCACATATCTTATCAACATGCTTCCATCACCCGTCATTAATTATGAAAATCCTATGGAACGCCTCCAAAATGAGAAACTAGATTTCTCCTCCCTTCGTGTCTTTGGTTGCGCATGTTGGCCGAATCTTAGACCCTACAATAAGAGAAAACTCGCTTTTGGTTCCAAACAATGCGTCTTTCTTGGTTATAGCCACATGCACAAGGGGGTTAAGTGCTTAGATGTCACTTCCGGACGTGTCTACATATCCAGAGATGTAGTCTTCGATGAATCCGTTTTTCCTTTTGCCAAACTTCATCCCAATGCAGGAGCTCTTCTACGGAAAGAAATTCTCCTTCTACCTGAATCCCTCCGAAACTCGGAGTTATATCAAGGAGGGGAACAACAATGTATTGATCTAACACCTCATGTTCAATCCCCTTTTGTTAGCTCTCCTGTGTCTCAGGAACAGCAGGAGTCTACTGAAGAAAATTTGGTGCAAAATGAGCCTCAAATGAGCGCAAACGGCGATGGAGATCATCTGCTGCTACGTGACAATGGTGCAGAGCACGAGGCAGATTCACCTACCCGATCTACCTCGGGATCGCCAGATATTCCCGACAAATCACCCTCGGGATCCTTCCCCGCGTCGTCTTCCGCCAGCGGGTCCGAGGAGCGGAGCAGCGAAGCCACGGACGCCACGTCGCCTGGCCCTTCACACTCCCAAGAGGCAGACCAGTCCGACGTCGCCATGAACGACGATACCCGATAGCGTGGGCCTCCACCAGCTCACGCGCGTGGTCGGCCCAGAGGGCGTGCTTCCTCCCGAGGACGATCTGCTGGACGCGGCGAAACGTCGCGTGGCGATGCAGGAGGGGGATCTTCTGTGGCAGCAGATTCTGCACATCCTCCTGCACCTTTGGAGCATCACACAAGAGCTAAAACAGGGAATAGTAAGCTGATGCATGTAAAATGCATACATGAACTTTACACTTTAATTGCTTATATTCCAATCATATTTGCATCATATAAGGGTTATATCAATGTTTTATAATGATTTTTAGGAATATTCATTTATTTCCTAATTTTATGGAATTAACCCTGCACAGGCAGAAAACCCCGTTTTCTTATTTTAATGTTTCAGGGACCTAAACGTCAACGAAATCACCTGGAAATTTACGGGCGTCAATATTTGGAAGGAAGAAGACCTGTGGGCGAAGGAAGCGAGCAAACGGAGGCTCGAGGGCCAAACGAGGGGGGCCCACGTGGCCAGGTACTGTAGCCACGTGGGTCCCACCCATTTGGGCCATGTGGCTCCGTTGCCTTCGATCTCTTCTCCACCGACATCGTCTTGACCTAAAAACGTCTATAAAAAGGTCCCCCGACGTTCTCTGGAAGGAGTGCCGCACAAACACAGAAACACCGAAACGGAGATCAGGGGCTGCAGATTGGAGGGGGAAAACTCCGGCGGGGCGCTACCGGCGTGGTCTCCATCTTCTCCATCGACTTCTCCACCGTCTCCATGATGAAGAGGGAGTAGTCCACCTCTGGACTATGGGTTTGTGGAAGTAACTTATGTATCTCTCCTCTCTTGAGCTTCACTAATTAGCACCGTATGTGCTGCTGAACATGATTACGGTCACCGTTGTAATACCTTTGTGGTGGATCTTTATGAGTTAATATATGTTTGAGATTGCAATGTTTGTTTCAGTTATGAGTATAGATGCATATTATGTACCCCGTTCTTGTCTACTTGTTTTTATCAAGCATGTTTATGAGAGCGTGTGTGGGGGAACGTGTGCATTAGTTGGAGTAACGGGGGGTGGCTAGTGCAGTGAACGTGAGAGAAAGTTCTGCGATCCACTTTGGTATCTTTACCTTACTTTGTTGACTCACTAGGGATAAACTAAAATACCATGCTACCGGGGATGTGGGCGTGACCATTGCCACTATTCCATGACTAGATCTAGCATGTTCTTATTTTCACTTCATGACATGATACTTAATGCTATACTCTGAGTTATCTTAATTACTGAGGTGTTATGATTTAGTTCGCATCTTGGTGGAGTATAAGAGAGGTTAATAACCAAAAGATCTCTATGTTAGGACGTGATGCCCATATATCTAAGTAACTTGTTATCAAACCCTGTGTTGCAATCTCATATGTTAACTGTGTGTGTTCCATTGTCTACCACTTTATAAAGAGAGAGTGCATTTGTGAAACCATGAACACCAGTCCATTTTTAATCATAAGAAACACGTTTCCAACACCAGTACCACTTTTCTATTTTCAGTCATCATTAAATCCGAAAATACAAAAATACTTTTCATCTTGCATACATCATTCAAAAACCCAAAAATATCATTTACCATTGCATCCACCATCATTGCATATTTATTTCTTGTTTGCATTGCATAACTATCCTGATATCATTCTTACACTTTGTGCTTGACAACCACAGGTGAGGTTGAGTACCAAAACATCTAACCTTGTTTTGTAGGTAACCAAAAGAAGGATAAGAAGATAAATCTACCACTTCAGATTCCCCGAGAGTTCGATATTAAACCCTCGAGTCACCCCTCGTGGGGAAAACTGTCTTCCACTTACTATACACTCTGCACTTGGAGTCTCAACCTAATCCCGTTTACTTTTGCAGGTATCAAGGCCTTGCTCTTCGGGACCATCAAGATGTTTTCTAGCGCCGTTGCCGGGGAATCGTAGCTGAGAGATTTATCCAAGGGTGTGCATCATCGCATTCATCTCACAACAAAGTCAACGTCACAAACTTGTGCTAACACCTAAGCTTGGGGAGGTTGCACCTACGTGAGCACCATCTTATCCATCTTTACTTACAAAGCAATTTATTTGTTTTGTTAGTGTCATTCCATATCATATCATATTTATTTCAGTTTTGCATAAAAAATTAAAAATACCAAAAAAACTTGCTAAAATGGGATAAAGAACTAAGTTGTGTGACTACACAAACACTCCTAATGATCAATTTATCACGAGAGCTATTGCCACACCTAAGATAAATGCTGAGAGTTGCTAAAGAATCTATTGGGGTAATGAAAGAGGTTGAAGTTGAGGAAGTTAAAATGCTTAATGAAGTCAAGGATCCTTTGCTTGACTTAGAAAATTGTAGCTTGCATGAATTAATATCTATCTTACAAAAATTTGCAAGTGATCCTTCCATCAACACTAACCAAGCAGGTTTTGGTTCTTATATTGCTAATCATGTCTTGAAAGAAAAGATTGCTAGGTACAACCAAGAGGCTATGATACCACCTAAGCTTGGGGATATGTGGATACCTAAGGTACTAGTAACTATTGGAAAAGAGACACACCATGCCATACTTGATCTAGGATCTAGTGTCTCTGTTTTATCTAAAGAACTATATGAAGTGCTTGAATTGAAAAATCTTGAAAAATGCTCTATTGAACTAGCACTTGCTGATGACTCTATTAAACATGCTTTGGGAAAAGTAAGTGATGTTATGGTAGAGTTACATATGACTTTTGTGCCTGTGGATTTTCTAATCATGGACATGGGGAATAAAACCTCTAGTCCTATTATTCTTGGAAGACCTTTTCTTCGTACCACAGGTGCTATCATTGATTCAAAGGAAGGGAATGTAAAGTTTCAGTTTCCACACAAGAAGTGCATGGAACACTTTCCAAGGAAGAGGGAACCACCAAAGTTCAAGCTCCCTCATGAGCTTCGTCCACAATAAAACAACAAGTAAGAAGCCTAGCTATATGGCTATAAAGAAAGCGCTTTGCGGGAGGCAACCCGGTTATTTTTATGTGTGATTTTTCTTTGTGTCCTCTTGCTGTAACAAGAGACTTTGTTTTAGTTTAGGTTCTGGAGTTTTCAATAAAGTGCCAAGTTTTACCCTTTTTGGTTTGAAAAAGTTGCTTATAGCGTTCGGAGATTTTATTCCTGCACGAGTCAGTGCACGGTATGATTTTTAATTCTTATTCTGTAACTCCGAATGAGCTCATATTTGAACTGTAGTTGCAACTTTTCATCCTCTGTATGCATGAATTTTTCGGAATTTTTCGAGAAAGTTTGGTAGGGTAGAAAAATACGTTTTGCTGCTGCTGTTTTTCTGGACAGATTCTGTCCCATTTTGTTTGATGCATGCTTTGAGCTTTTAAGTTGAATCTTTTTGATCCAATTGAGTTTATGAGTAGGCATACAACATTATACACTTTCTGGACATGTCATATGAATTTTTGTTCAAGGATTATATGCAGCAAGGAACCTATTTGTTTATCACTATTAATGCACCCCACAGAAAAGAGATGGGAGAAACGGTGTTTTGAAGTTTTTTCACAGGGATTGGAGGAGATGCACCAAGAGCTATCCAAGGATGGTGAAGACCATAAGCTTGGGGATGTGAAGACAACCCCGCTGGACCTACACACTCTCGGTTTGCACACGTCCAACTTCTGTTTTTCGATCGAAACACTTTATCGCATAAACTTGGAGCGTCGTTTTTTTTTTTTGTTTGAGTCTTGAGAGACCACCACACTATCATTATATATGAGAGAGCTACTGGAAATATGGGTTGAAATATGTTGGATGCTTTTATAAGATTGGGAAAAGGGATGTTTGATTGATTTTTAATGATACATATAGTTGCATGATTCATGAGCTTGTTTATGAGTAATAGTTTGCAAATTCTTTTTGTAGAGCTATCACTTATTCATGTTTTGGTGCTGATTGTTATTTACTTGGTTTAACATGGATTAGTTAGTTCTATGGACACTCATGCATGCATCTAGATGGTCAACTTTCTCCCTTTTGCTAGCCCAAAAACTCCAACAAGCAAAAACTTGTTTCCAACACCTTCAACCAAAGTTATTCCAGTGAGTCCACCATATCTACCTATTGGCTTTATGCTATTCCGAGTATGTTTAACATGTTGTTTGTGTTATCTTACCTCTGAATGAAAATGTTTATGTTATTGATTGCAATGGAAAAATTGGTTATATAGCTCTCACGAACTTGATGCACAATGTTCTTTTATTTGCATAATAAAACTTGACCCATTGTGATTAAGATTATGATGTTTGTGGCTTGATGAATGTTTTGGGTTGGAAGTTAGCCCATATGTGCTGTCACATGGCAAGCTTTCAACACGCTCTTCATCTCATTTAGTTGATATCATGTGCTTTTGTCTATGGATGCTTATCATGTTGAAATAAATGTGGAAATAGAGTGAGTTTAAATGAGTTTGTGTAAATGGTTAGAGAGACGCCTGGGCCGCTAATCTAAGCCATGCATCATTCATGGTGGAAATTTACTTACATACTATGGTGAACCTTCTGTGATACACCTTGCAATAAAAAACTATTCCAAATGGTAAATAAAAAGGGTGTTGAGATTGTTCATTTTGTTTGTTTGTCTTGTCATTTTGATATGGGCTTGTTCCATATCTTGGGACAAGAGGTACCCCAGTTGACGCTCTTGATGATACTATTATGCTTACAATGATATTTAATTGAACTTGCTTTGTTTCCCAAGTTGAGTAACACATGGTGTAAGTACTTGTATTCAAGGGGCATGAGACATTCAACCCATTCTTTATCAAGCACACTACTCATATTTGCTTTCACTTTAACCTTAATCATTCAAGATGCTATGATAGGGGCAATGAGAGCTTGACACCAATGAATACCTTATTGCAATCATTAACTTAAGTAGAAGAGTTTGGAAGTTGGATGAAACTTATGCATGCTTTACCTCTACTCACATATACATCTTTCCAAAGTGTACACCTATCATATTCAGATTTTCATCTACACTCTATGACCATTGTAGGATGTTCTACTTATCATTATGCATACATGTGTTCCATATTACTTGCTACATGTTACACTTTGTGAACTATCAATGAACATCCTTGTCTTGAATACTTGATATCACTTCATAAACTATTTGCATATTGCTACTCCTTTGAAGAATGAATCATTTGACTATATGTAGCAATAGTAATCATCTTTGATATCCATTGTTAAGTATTAAATTGCAAAGTCCATGTTAGTTTTATCATCTTCATACTCGAGGACGAGCATGGATTAAGCTTGGGGATGTTGATGCATGTAAAATGCATACATGAACTTTGCACTTTAATTGCTTATATTCCAATCATATTTGCATCATATAAGGGTTATATCAATGTTTTATAATGATTTTGGGAATATTCATTTATTTCCTATTTTTATGGAATTAACCCTGCACAGGCAGAAAACCCGTTTTCTTATTTTAATGTTTCAGGGACCCAAACGTCAACGAAATCACCTGGAAATTTACGGGCGTCAATATTTGGAAGGAAGAAGATGTGGGCGAAGGAAGCGAGCAAACGGAGGCCGAGGGCCAAACGAGGGGGCCCACGCGGCCAGGTACTGTGGCCGCGTGGGACCCACCCTTTGGGCCTCGTGGCTCCGTTGCCGTCGATCTTTCTCCACCGACATCGTCTTGACCTAAAAACGCCTATAAAAAAGGTCCCCCGACGTTCTCTGGAAGGAGCGCCGCACAAACACAGAAACACCGAAACGGAGATCAGGAGCTGCAGATTGGAGGGGGAAAACTCCGGCGGGGCGCTGCCGGCGTGGTCTCCATCTTCTCCATCGACTTCTCCACCGTCTCCATGATGAAGAGGGAGTAGTCCACCTCTGGACTATGGGTTTGTGGAAGTAACTTATGTATCTCTCCTCTCTTGAGCTTCACTAATTAGCACCGTATGAGCTGCTGAACATGATTACGGTCACCGTTGTAATACCTTTGTGGTGGATCTTTATGAGTTAATATATGTTTGAGATTGCAATGTTTGTTTCAGTTATGAGTATAGATGCATATTATGTACCCCGTTCTTGTCTACTTGTTTTGATCAAGCATGTTTATGAGAGCGTGTGTGGGGAACGTGTGCATTAGTTGGAGTAACGGGGGGTGGCTAGTGCAGTGAACGTGAGAGAAAGTTCTGCGATCCACTTTGGTATCTTTACCTTACTTTGTTCCTCACTAGGGATAAACTAAAATACCATGCTACCGGGGATGTGGGCGTGACCATTGCCACTACTCCATGACTAGATCTAGCATGTTCTTATTTTCACTTCATGTCATGATACTTAATGCTATACTCTGAGTTATCTTAATTACTGAGGTGTTATGATTTAGTTCGCATCTTGGTGGAGTATAAGAGAGGTTAATAACCAAAAGATCTCTATGTTAGGACGTGATGCCCATATATCTAAGTAACTTGTTATCAAACCCTGTGTTGCAATCTCATATGTTAACTGTGTGTGTTCCATTGTCTACCACTTTATAAAGAGAGAGTGCATTTGTGAAACCATGAACCCCAGTCCATTTTTAATCATAAGAAACACCTTTCCAACACCATATACCACTTTTCTATTTTCAGCCATCATTAAATCCGAAAATACAAAAATACTTTTCATCTTGCATACATCATTCAAAAACCCAAAAATATCATTTACATTGCATCCACCATCATTGCATATTTATTTCTTGTTTGCATTGCATAACTATCCTGATATCATTCTTACACCTTGTGCTTGACAACCACAGGTGAGGTTGAGGACCAAAACATCTAACCTTGTTTTGTAGGTAACCAAAAGAAGGATAAGAAGATAAATCTACCACTTCAGATTCCCCGAGAGTTCGATATTAAACCCTCGAGTCACCCCTCGTGGGGAAAACTGTCTTCCACTTACTATATACTCTGCACTTGGAGTCTCAACCTAATCCCGTTTACTTTTGCAGGTATCAAGGCCTTACTCTTCGGGACCATCATAAGCCTAAATCTTTTCCTGGCATGGTTCGATATGGTTTATCAGCTGCATCTAATGAACCTGAAAACCTACAAGTAGCATTAAAAGATTTAAATTGGAAAAATGCTATGGATGATGAGTACAATGCTTTGGTAGAAAATAAAACTTGGCATCTAGTACCATATAGGAAAGGTATAAATCTCATAGATTGCAAATGGGTATATAGAATTAAAAGAAAAGCAGATGAAACTATTGATAGATATAAGGCTAGATTAGTAGCAAAAAGTTTTAAACAAAGATATGGCATAGATTATGAGGACACTTTAGTCCAGTTGTTAAAGCCGCTACTATTAGACTTGTTCTAGCAATTTCAGTTTCAAGAGGATGGAGCCTAAGGCAACTAGATGTGAAGAATGCGTTTCTTCATGGTGTTCTGGAAGAGGAAGTGTTCATGAAGCAGCCACCAGGATATGAAAATCACAATGCGCCACATCATGTGTGCAAGTTGGATAAATCATTATATGGTCTCAAGCAAGCTCCAAGAGCATGGTTTACCAAGCTAAGTTTAAAACTCCAAGAATTAGGGTTCTTGTCATCTAAGGCCGACACATCATTATTCATTTACAACAAGTCAAATGTCATCATATTTGTGCTAGTGTATGTAGATGATATTATTGTCACCAGTTCCTCAAGTAAGGCTATTTCAGCTCTTCTTCAAGATTTAGGAAAGGCTTTCGCACTAAAGGATCTAGGTGACTTGCATTATTTTCTGGGTATAGAAGTTAAAAAATTCAATGATGGTATCATACTAACCCAAGAAAAATATGCATCGGACTTGTTGACCCGTGTTGGTATGAAGAACTGCAAAATATCACCAACTCCCTTGTCTGCTTCAGGAAAATTGTCAGCAAGAGAAGGAGAGGCTCTCGGACCAGATGACAGTACATGGTACAGGAGCATTGTTGGTGGACTTCAGTACCTGACTCTCACTAGGCCAGATATTTCCTTTTCAGTAAACAAGGTATGCCAGTATTTGCATGCACCAACCACTGTTCATTGGACAGCAGTAAAAAGAATATTAAGGTATGTCAAGGGAACTACAAGTCTTGGATTGACTTTTCGAAAGTCCCCTTCCACTCTAGTAAGTGCATTCTCAGACGCTGATTGGGCAGGCTGTGTAGATGATAGAAGATCCACAGGTGGTTTTGCAGTTTTCCTTGGTCCTAATTTAATTTCTTGGAGTGCTAGAAAGCAGGCAACAGTCTCTAGATCAAGCACAGAAGCTGAATACAAAGCTCTGGCAAATGGTACAGCTGAAATTATTTGGTTAGAGTCCCTACTCAGTGAACTTGGTGTTCCAAGGAAGCAAACTTCATGTTTGTGGTGTGATAATATGGGGGCAACATATCTTTCAGCTAATTCTGTGTTTCATGCAAGGACAAAACACATTGAAATAGACTTTCATTTTGTACGAGAAAGAGTTGCAAACAAACAACTTGAGATCAGATTTATTCCCTCTCAAGATCAGGTGGCAGATGGCTTCACAAAGGCATTACCTCCACGGCAGTTTGAAGAATTCAAGTACAATCTCAACCTTAAGAAGAGTTGTGATTGAGGAGGGGTGTTAGAGATAGGCTTAGCGTGCAAGACACGACAATGTAACAGATACGATCTGATCGTAATAAGATCATATCGATCTCCTTCCATATCTCCTCCTTTGTAACAGATTTGATGTAAACCCTAGCCGATGTTGGCAGCCTATATAACACGCAACCGATGCGCGAGACAAAGCCATCGTTCAATCTAAACCTAGCTAGAGTATTCACATCTTCCTGATCAGGTTCACATATACATTTTTCATAGTACATCTTCCTGGCTAAGTTCTATCAAATTCGATAAATAAAGTGCTACGAATTAATTAATGTTACGTGGTCAAGTTCAAATCAAGGAAAATGTTGGTTCAGTTCAGAGCTCTGCCCAACATCTCATCATCCTACAATGACTCACTTTCCAATGTCTCCGAAAAATGGCACATACGGAAGAAGCCGACAATGGTAGGTGTTGCGGGTCGAGGTAGAAGCAGCAACACCACGTAATTCCCCGCAATCGAAATCATATGAACTGATCACCTCGCTACTCCCATTCTCGTCAAAGTAATCATAGAAAACCATATTGCGTTCCGGGTGAGGCGCAATCACATCAGGCCAATGATGCACGAGAAGCTGAGTCAAGCTGACACTATGCTTCAAGATCCACTCACCGCTGCCATAATCTTCTAGGTTCCACACTGATATTTCCTTCATGTTCATAGTAGTATAAACTAAGCACCCCTGAGACTGTCCAAGGAAAGCATCAACAAAGAATATATCACCAATACAATTGGGCAACTCAATATCCCTACATTCCTTTGTCTCCAAGTTTAGGGTCCTGACCACGTGCTCCTCACCAAAGAAATGCAGCACGCCGTTGAGAAACACGGTGTGCGGCACCACACACTCAGTTCTCTCAGTTATTAGACCTGTGAGAAACCCCTGCAGAGTATGACTGACTCCAACCACCAGTGAGGGATGAGTAGATCCACACTGCGCCTTCCATGTACACCAAGACACGGAAATGCTTGGAGACCGCTGGATCAAAGGCCAGGACGGAGAACAAGGATCCTTCCGTGACTCCATACTCCGGCAAGGCGACCCATTTCTCGGTAGCCAGATTGCACACGACTAATCGCGCTGCTGGCTGTCTAAGCCTAAGCCCAGGAGGAGGAGGCCATTGCAGCAGTCCCAGACGCACATGGATGTGTGGTTGGGCAGAAACGCAAGCGCGAGGTCAACCATAGGTGGGTCTCTCCCTGAGACGTTGATGAATTGCACCTCATACTCGTACTCGTCTTTGTCGGTCCAGTCTTCGTCGGTCCAGTTTTCACTCCAGTGGACGCAGATGAAGCCAGCAAGGTCCTGCGGGAGGCTCTTGCGGTTGTGGCGGTCTGAGATGAGGTCGCGCCATGACTTGGAGACGCACTTGAAGCGGTGGACGGGCTTTGCAGGGAGCCGCGAGAGGATTTCGACGAGGAGGTCATCCGGGAGGTCTTCTAGCTTGGTCCTCCTCGTCCCAGGTTGCGTGGGTACTCCCACACCCCGCCGTTTGACGGTTGGCACTCCCGGGCGGTGAGAGATCGGCTTGGGTGGAGGAATGACGAGCTCGCGGCGGCTTGAGGACGGTGGGGGGAAAGAGGATCCCCATGGGCGGCGGCGATCTGGGCATGGACAGAGAGCACGGGGAAATGAGGGCAAAATATAGTACCAATGTAGTAGTACGGTGGCAGCATGGCTGCCAGCTTACCCGAGTGGCCTGTGCTGGCGCGCAGTTGGCCACGCTCGGCCACTGACGCGCTCGAGTCCTCCAGGTTGCTCCTCCTCGTTCCAGGTCGCTGGGGATCTCCTGCACAGCACAGAGAGACGGCTGACACTCCCCGACGCTGAGAGGCGACAAGTGCGCGGCTTGAGGTGGACGAGGGCTGCGTGAGGGAAGAGCACTCCAGTGGGCGGCGGCGTCGATCTGGGCATGGAAGCAGAGAATGGGGAGATTAGGACAAACTAGTTGAATTAGGCGCGGCAGCACGCCGCACCCTTGGTGTATTTTGTTTGGTATTCTGATGTTGTTCATCCAAATTGCAATTTCATGCAAATGAATAATATAATATATCTCAAACAAAAGAATATAACTTAACGAGCTTCTAAGAACCAAATCCAAGTGGAAAGTTTCGATTTCAGTAAGGCTATGACGATTACACAGAACTGCAGAATAGAAATATTAAATCTGCACCTGGTAAAATGTCATACGTAAGTTATGTACTTATTATTTTGTGCTCCAAAATAGGAGAGCTAAGAACCTCAAATTAACCTAGAATGTGCAAGCTTGAGGACATGAAAAATTGTGGGGGAAAATCTCTCAAACCTTTCAGTCATAAATGAAACATTTGTTTTCTATAAAGTTAGTTGTTATTTTGGTCAGTATCCTTCGTAATAGGTTGGCCGAAGCATACAGTGACAATTCCATTTGTGAAGTACAGATTTCTCTAATATTTAAATTGCTTACTCCATTCGAGTTTTATAACAAAATATGGAAGGCCATAAAATAGAATGGCTTTAATACATGATTATTTTCCCTCTAAATAAATACAATCATCCTTGGGTAGGATAATATAGAGGACAGTGTAATCACTTTATATGAGACAGAAGTCAAGAAGCAATGTAAATAAGATGTCTGGACTATTAGATCTTTAGTAAATGAGGCACCAAAAAGGATCAGAAACATGAAATAAAATCTGCAGGCATGAGATGGTAGAAGTGAAGAAAATAAATATTAAATGCATGTCATATTTTCTGCTCTTTAGAACACAATCAACAAAAAATAGGCAGTGTAATTCATATACTTGTGAGCTCATAAGCATTCTTTCATTGCCCAAACCATGTGTACATCCAAAAAGGCAAGCATGTCAATCCATGGCATGAGGGTAGAACTATGAAATAATATCTGCAGGCATGAGATGGTAGAAGTGAAGAAAATAAATATTAAAGGCATGTCATATTTTCTGCTCTTTAGAACACAATCAACAAAAAATAGGCAGTGTAATCCATATACTTGTGAGCTCATAAGCATTCTTTCATTGCCCAAACCATGTGTACATCCAAAAAGGCAAGCATGTCAATCCCATGGCATGAGGGTAGAACTCTACTAAAAGCCCATCAACTACCTACTGGAAGCATAATGATGGATAAAATAAGCAGATAAATCACGAAATTGGTAGCCAAGGGAAAGCGAATACAATTTACGGGTGTGAGTGATAAAACTTTTGAATCCTACGAAAAATGAGTATTGGACAGTGCCCTCGTTCACATCATCTCGTATCAGCTTCGAGCTACAAAACAATTAAGCAGAAAGTCACTCGACATATCCAGACTACTTTTCACTCGCATTGACAAGTCACTGACTCATGTAAGTCTGCCTCGTTCACTAGACTCGCAAATGCAGAGCCCTGTCTCAGCTCTGCTTTAGGCTTTGTTCAGCTCTACTAGGGGGAGTAATCCCTGCCACTACTAGGTTCTGTTCGGTGAATCCCTGGCAAGTTCATGGTCGAACCGCAAAACAAATTGCGTATGGGGCAGCACAAATATGAAGAGAAGCTCAGGCATGACACAGTAAATCTTGGATTAAACCGGACAGATGAACACAAAAGGAAATCGACTCACCAATGCTGGGCGATACTAATAAAAACATTGTTTCCTAGTGGAAGTTGTAGAGACAAGGACAATCGAGCGTCTCCCCGTTCCCCTCCCGTTCACTGTTTAGGAGAGGCGAAAAGGGAGTCCCTTTCCTTCCCTCGCGTCGCCGGCGGCCGATCTGCCGGTCCCCTCCCTCTCCGGCCGCCGTTGCGGTGGCAGGAGAGTGGGGGGACCCCGGATCCGTGCCTATGGCGTGTTTATAGTAGGTTAGGGTTTCCCGTCGTTGCTGGAGAGGTGGTGTCCGCGGCGGCGTGCTGGAATAATGGTGCGAGGGTTCGATATCCACCTTGGTGGCGCTCTGAGGAGTGGCGCCGGCGAGCCCCCGGCCAGGTTTCCTCCCAGATCGGCGGATCTGGTGTGGATTGGTGTTCCTTGGGCGGACGTCGTGGCGGAGGTGACGGCCGTCCTTTGGATTTTTGTCCCTCGCCCCCTTCTTCGTCTCGGCGTGGCTCCTCCTGGCTACGTCGTGGGGGTGCTGGGGGTGCGGCGGCGGGGAGCTGGTGCCTGCTGCTAGCTGCCTTCTCCGCCTGCACAGGAGAAGCTTTTCTGGGATCTTCGAGGTTGCTACTGGTTGTTGGTGCGGCGCTCGGGCCTCTTCTGCCGGCCATGGTGGCGTGGGGAGGTGTGCTTCAGGCGACGTGCTCTGCCTCGACATGGTTTGATCTTCTTCCTTCTCCGGCCGGCCGAGGTGGCGAGGGGGATGGAGTGATCAAGACGTGCAAGTGGCGGCGACTTCGGCAATCTGTGTTCGTGCTCAGGGCAGGGTTGTTTGGATGCTGGGGGTTGCGGGGAAGAGGCGCCATGGCCGTGCGCGTTCACCGTGCTTCAGTTCCGGCGCTTGCGGCGGACAGCATATGCGGCTTTCTACATGTGTGGGGTGCTTCCCTCCCTGGGGCTGGCGGCGGCCTGGTGCCTTCTTCTCCAGCGTTGCTCGGCGTTGGAGTTCATCAGGCGACGAGGAGGTTCAGTGGCGTTCTCTCGTGCTGCTGTTGCGCTGGGTTTCGACAGCTTGTTGTACTGCGTTTTCCTGTTCTTTCTTTGCTTTCCTTGTTGAATTCGCAGTGTAAGATCCTTTCAAAAAAAAATTTGTAGAGACAAGGATCTTAATTAGTTTTATAATATGAAAGGCACTAGAAGAGTAGTACAGTGCTCGACATGTAGCACCTAGCTGTCAGCAGGTAGAGCTTAAATTAAGCATAGTTTAATTTAAGACTAGTTGCACGCACGCGCAATCTCTCCGTTGCTAGTGCTTAAATTAAAACTAGTTACCCAAATCGATGGTTGCTGGACCAGGAAATCCAGATCGAGATGGAGCTCGACCAAAGCAAGAACCCTAGAGAAAAATACAGGATAGGGGCTCACCAGGATGTCGCGCTTTCGCCGTCCCGGCCGGGTCGTCGCGCCGCCTCTGTTGTCGCCCGGTGGTGTCCATCGACGCGCTGGGCGGCCGGGAGGCGCCGCAACGCACGAAGGGGATGAACCACGCTCTCGAGCCGGAACGGAGCCGCGGGTGTCGTCACGGGTCCGGCGGGCAATGGGGGCGGCGGCGGCGACTTGGCCGAGAGCTTTTCAAATCACTCGGGGCAATGGGGCGGAACGGACCTCAGTGTTTAAGCGCATTCCTTTTTTTTGTTGAACATAGCATTTGCTTTTCAAATCTTTCTTTCTTGGGGCATTCTCGACACACGAATAAACGAGCCAAAACCACCATATTTTTGGGGCATTCTCCACGAAAATGTGCTCAAATAGTATTGCCTTGAATGTTAGGAACATAGGAGAAGAATCAGTTAAGTAATAGGCACACAACATTCAGTTACAGTCCACAAAAGAGAATTCACAGAAATTCATTTGGCACCCGGGTGCATATGCACCCGGTATTTTAAAAATAACGAAAAAATATAAAATAAAATTTCGCGGATACGTCATCACAATCTATGTGTTCAGAAAGTCGTTCCACCGAAAACCAATATGTTTTATGCCCTGTGTAAAAAGACAAAAAAGATCTTTTGAAAAGGCTTATTTTTAGCACCAAATTTTTATCTTTTTTACACAAGACACAAAATGTGTCGTTTTTTCGTGAAACGACTTTGTGAACATATAAAATTTTAAGATATATGCGCGAAGATTTGTTTTCAATTTTTTTAAAAAATTTCAAGTATATTCAAAATGCATTTTAAATAAACGGTGCATATGCACCTGGGAATCAAAACACCACTCCCATTCAATTTCCTATACAAGCTTAAGAACGAGCATTCAAGAAGTTTAAAAAAACCAAGAAAGCATGAGACGGGTTGTCCGCTTGGTTAGGTCTCCTTTTTCCGCCGCCGCCGCTTAGAACCTAGGCACCGCCACTTCTTCACCTCCACCGTAGATTGGTTCCTCCTCCTCCGGCCGGCCTTGCCGGCGTCGGGAGGGGTGGGGAATCCGATCTATGAGTGGAGTTTTTAATAAAAGCAGTGTTTCAATTTAGGGTTTTGATTGTCGTCGTCTTCATCAATAGAGATGACATCTTCTACAATAAGCAATCCTCCGGCCTTCGTTCGATGGCGAGATCTCCTTCCCGACGTCAATGGTGGTTTTGAAAGATTAAATTTGTCTAGGTATTGTTCTTCAGATCTTGCTTCGTCAGATCAATCTTGAATTGTTTCTCATGGTTGCCGCGAGGAGGATTGTCCTCACAATATCTATCCCGACTACTACGTCCTCGGCAATGGTGATTCGTTCTCTCGGCTCCCAACGACGTCGACAAAGTTGTTCGGTTATTTTTCCCTGAAATATCAATGGTGGTGGTCTTGCCGATGTTGCTTGATTAATTTAATGGCTGCGTGCGTGCAGAAAGCCTTGGCATTACGGCTCAAAATTAAAAGGGGAGAACTTTATTGTTATTCATAGGTCTGTGGTTTGGTGTATTCGTCGTTGTTCTACGGCTGCGTTCAGAAAAGTACAAGATTGTGTCATGGAAGAAGAAAGAGTTTGAAGATCTCAAAGATTTGCTCGTCTCTTTTAGTATTGTTTTTGTAATCAATATAATCATGTATTATTTGCTGGTTTAATATATATGGTATTTACTAAAAAAAAAACATGAGACCGTTGCACCAAACTAGCTACATAATTCGTTACAAGACCCATGCGCTGCCTCCAAGGTCGTTATCCTTCTTTCTACCCTCCTGGCCTGAAGCTTATTCAACCGGATGTGTTCAGTGAGCCCCATCCCATGGTTTCACCCTTTCTGCGAATAGAGATTTATCAGTGTGAGATGAGATCAGTGGCGGACCCAGGATTTAGGAAAGATCGGGGCTAATTTCTAATGCCAAAAAAACTATGAAAAAAATGTATCGACCCCTCCCAACATCTTAATATATTACGCAAAGGACACAAAAATGAATCAATGGAGTTTTCACGTGAAGCATAAGTTCAATATTTAACCAAAGGACGATAAGAAAAGCATAAATATCTGATAGCATAAATGAGACACATGTTTAGTACCTAAATAACGAAACTTTGCTCTCATCCTAGCCTATCATTTTCTCATAGATAATAGGAGAAGACCCAGAACCTACAAAGACAAGTACAAATAATCAGAAAATATTTTGGATAAATACATGATACATAGACTATATTGATAAGAAATAACTTACCACTAGCCGCACCTAGTATTTGTTTCTTGCGTGACCTCATACTTTGGAAACACTCCAAAATATTATCATCTTTGATGCTTGCAAATATATCTCGCTCAATATAGCATAACATACTATGATTCATCCAATAATCATTCATCTTGTTCCTCAAATCTGTCTTGATAATCTTCATTGCCAAGAATGCTCTTTCCTCGGCTGTTGTTGCAACTGGCAAAATCAAATCTAACTGAATAAGACGATATACTAGCGGAAAGGTCTTGTGTCTCTCTGTTTGAACCATCTTCAGATCAAGTTTCCCAAGATCAATACAATTTGCAAAGTCCGACATCAACAATAAATGTGCCAAGTTGGTCCTAAGAACTATACACTCATATTGGGAGAAGTCATCGGCATACATTCTTGCAAGTTCACTCAACCTATCATTATTAAAATTAGCAAAAGAATTCTTTGGATCAAGACCTAAAAATTAACTAACACTGACAGAACCGGCAAGAAGAGAGTTAATTGAAGGCGATGAGTCGACCACCGAGGCGCCGACAAGAAAATGAAGATCAGAAAATGGCCCGGTGCGGTGAACAGGCGAAGCGTAGAGAGCGGCAGCCGGCGGCAACAGCACTACGGCCTGTCGGCGCGGCGGGCAGCGGCAATGTCCTCGCGAGATCGGCGCGGCGGCGGGCGGCGGCGGTGGCGCGATCAACTCGACAGAGCCTGGCCGCTGGATGCGACTTTGTCAAGGGATGGAGGCGGCGATCGAAACAGGTTTTCCTTTTTTTTTTGAGACTATTTTCTTTTCTGTATTTAGATCCTATACGAATGAACAGGCAGTTAAGTCTTGCACTTGCGCTAGATGCTGGGGCTGCTGTTGGATCGCTTGGGTCTCTCCCTTGGTGGGCTTAACTAGCCCAGTAGCACTGGTCGTTCCTGTTAAAAGACACGGGCTGGGCTCATGAGAAAGGTATTTTTTCGTGAAATATATACTGGATGCTTTTGTACTACGTGGGCCACGCCCCGGGCTGTAGCCCGGGCTGCCCTGGGCCCAGTTCCGCCGCTGGATGAGATGATACTACATGAATTTCCAATTAAGTATGCATAAACATACTTTTGTCCAGCTACTACGCTCGCTTCTGGGCCGGCGTTACTGGTAACGTGAGTTGGGCCTTCGAGTCCTTGCTCCCCTGCGTGGTACTGGCCCATCTTCATTTAGTCGCCTCCTTCCGTGGTGTAGTGGCTGTTATGACATAG
Source organism: Poa pratensis (assembly GCA_947311845.1). Classification (NCBI taxonomy): domain Eukaryota; kingdom Viridiplantae; phylum Streptophyta; class Magnoliopsida; order Poales; family Poaceae; genus Poa; species Poa pratensis. Next base: position 50,681,155 of record CAMZMU010000068.1, on the reverse strand, counting down.
TCGATGCAGTGTGAGATGACATGATACTACATAAATTATACTAGTATGCATAAACATAAATTCGCTAAAACAATCAGCTTTTACATAGCACTCAAAGTTTACTCGAGTACATACATAATAAAGAAATGACATATAGGTATATACGTACCTTGTGGATTGTAGAAACTCGTGTATGGAATCAAAGACAGCCTATCATTTTTTATCTTCATGCGCTTCATCAATTGTCGTGACTTGAGATGTATCTCATAGACCCCACGGCCCATGGTCACGAAAATGACATCGCGGCCCTCCATTGATCCATTGATGGTAACTTTCTCCATGGGATTTCGAATGGGGAAACTGTTCTCGAGATGGATGAGTCCACGCTGCTTCCATGCCACGTCATTGTTAGAAAGAATCTCCATTGACCACAATCTGATGGTTAATTTGGTCATCTTTTCTGCAAGCCCCAAACTACCATCCTCCATCGCCATGAGAATGGCATCACCGAGGAGACGCCTGGACGCCGGCCCATCAGGTAGTGACGACAATTTATTAGAGCTCATGTCGTACTCGAGAATTCGTAGATCCTCGTCTACACAATGAGAAATCATGAAGTAGAGCGCATCTCAAACGAGGACAGGAGGCAGTGGGTCCAATGATGCTTGAGCACCGAGATCATCACGAGAGCATGTATTGCTCCACTCACCCGTCTTCGACGAGTATACGCACATGTGCACCAAGCAAGTACCATAAGTCGGTGACATGACCAGGCCGGCGAAGACTAACAGAAAAGGGCCCCCATCACACGTCCGGTGGTCGCAGCCACGTGTGCAGCAGCGCAGAGCGCACCGCTGCCCAGAAGTTGCGGTACGTGATGTTCTTGGCAGGCTTATCCAGCTCTCTTTGGCAGCCTGTCATGGGTCCCAAACGACGAGCACCTCGTCGGCCGTCACAAGGAGGACATGGCCATGGCGACAGTCTAGCGCCTCGTAGTGGCAGTCCTTCCTCCAGTCGCCGTCTGGAACGCGTGGGCGGAATTTTGTCGCAGGGAAGAACTTTGGTGCGCTACCTTGATACTTTGCACGGTCTTCGGCAATGAAAAGGGAGTAGATGTACCCAAGGTTGGGGGAGCTCGCCATAGCGGCCGCGAAAGCCAGGGCTAGAGAGGTTGCCAAGCCAGAGCTTGCTGGCGAGTGAGGCGCGCACGAGACACTTGGGCTCGTCTGGCGGGAGGCGGAGAAAGATCTCCTCTAGAAGATCATTCGGCAGCTCCGGTGCCGGCGGCGGCACATTGGCCGCAGAGGAGGCTAGGATTTTTTGGCGTCTGGTACGACCCGACATGTTTCTGATGTCTCGCGCGTGCTACGCTGGAGTCAGGGGCCTCACGAACAATTTAATCAGGACAGCAAGCAGAGGCTCCGCATATCGTCGTCGCGTGCTTAATAATTCGGCCCAATTCTGCTCGTGTTAGTCCGTGACTAACTCGATCGGGCGACCTTGCCGATACCTTTTCTTATCTTGCTCGGATCGCTAGCACTTGATCAATAAAAAAATCAATAAAAAAAACTACACTATGAGCCTAACACGTGGCTCTGCCACTGGGCCGGGGTGAGGAATTTGACATGCTAGGATCTGATTTTCCAGACATAGATACGTGTGGATGTCTGGCAGCCTCGAACCACGCATGTCCTTCGCTCAGCAAAATTACGGTGATTAATAGTCCCACACCAGGTTAAAAACGTGCGACCTCCGTAGTTCCACTAGCCGGGTGTGGTAGTGCACGCCTGTAACTCTAGCTAAACGGAGAGCCAATGAGTTGGTAGTGCGATTAGGAAAAGGGTTTTCTTCGCAAAGGGATAATACAGAGCGTAGGAGCGCACCACGTGGTGGCCTGGCAAACATCCGAGTGGCAAAAATGAATTTGGTTACTACGTGTGGTTCCTGTTCCGCGCGCGTGGAAATGCTGATCGGCGCGTAGCAAGCGAAACAAATTTCTCCATCAGAAGTCCCCGGTGCACGAAAAAGGAATTCCTCTATCTGGAAAGCGTACGTCGCGCGGGGAGCCTCCTCATTGTGTTGTACGCACGCACTGCTGCCTGTTGTATGACGCCCTCCGCGACGCCTGGAGGGAAGCACCTCGCGTACGCGCGTTTAGCGTACAATCTGAACAGCTTTGCTCTTGTACAATTAATCTAAAGGCCACGTACGTGTACGATGTGTACAACTAAAACGTCTAGTATAGTACATGGGATAATATTTTTTTACTTTTTTATACAACTAGACATACACATGTTGTACAGACACAGATTGTATAATTACATATATACATGTTGTACAACTAGACAGACAAAATATTGTACAAACACAGCTTGTACAACTATATGATGCATGTAAAATGCATATATGAACTTTACATTTTATTACATGTTATTCCATGTTATTTGCATCATATAAGGGTTATATTCATGATTTATATTGAGTTTTGGGGATAATTAACAATTTCCTCATTTTTCTGAATTAACCCTGCACTGTCAGAAAACCCCTTTTTCTATATTTTTACGTTTCAGGCGACCAAATCACGTCATAATGACCTGAGATTTTACAGGGATCACTTTTTTGGAAGAAACGAAACGTAGGCGCAAAGGAAACGAAGAAACGGAGACCAGAAGGCCGAAAGAGGTGGGCCCACGCGGCCAGATTCCCTGACCGCGTGGGACCCACCAAAATGGCCCTCGGGCCTCCGCTGCCGTCGATCCTTCTTCCCGAAGCTTCGTCTTGACCTAAAAACGACTATATATATACCCCCCAGGGCTTTCGCGAAAGGGAGCGCCGCCGAAACACAGAAACCACGAAACAGAGACCTGAAGCTGAAAATTGGAGGGGGAAAACTCCGCGGGGCGCTGCCGGCGTGGTCTCCTTCCCCTCCAACAACATCTCCACCGACACCATGATGAAGATGGAGTAGTCCACCCCTGGACTATGGGTTTGTGGAAGTAACTTATGTATCTCTCCTCTCTATGAGCTTCACTAATTAGTACCGTATGAACTGCTGAACATGATTACGGTCATCTATGTAATTCTTTTGTGGTGGATCTTTATTATGAGTTAATACATGTTTGAGATTGCGATGGTTTTGTTTCAGTTATGAAAGTAGATGCATATTATGTACCCCGTTCTTATTTACTTGTCATGATCAAGCATGTTTATGAGAGCATGTGAGGGGAAACGTGTGCATTAGTTGGAATAACGGGGGGTGGCTAGTGCAGTGAACGTGTGCATCAGATATGTAGAAAATAGTAAGGAAATGAGAGATCATAAATAAAATAGTAGGTATTTTATTTAAAAAAATAGTGGATTCCCTTTACCAGGATAAGTTGACTTAGACAAATGTCCACATTGTGCTGAAAACGAACATTTGTCCCATAGTTTGTCACAAAACAAATGATGAACACGAAGTATGTATTTATCTTCCAATTGGAGATCAACTTGGAGGTGTAAATATAATCTAGTTGTATGCATGCTCAATTGTTTTTGCATCTCTTTAATTTATAAAGCTAATAAATTCCGAGTACCGATCCAAACAATTAGAAATGACAAAACATGTATAGACTAACAATACTCTTTGTTTATAATAAAAAATTACCTTTTCATATCTTATTCAATCAGCATATGGTCATACTAGTGTACATGTTTATTATAAGACCCTATATTATATATGTTTACAAACTTAGACACACAATTGTCGTAAGTAAACTCATTACAATTTTTAATCATTTTCAAAACACATTATTAGTTCATTTTTGTGACATTGGCCAAGAAAACAAATTCTCGCTAGCCAAGTGTTCTTTGATTTGAACAAAAGGAGAGGTCAATCTCCTTATATCCATATATTAATTTATGCCACTTAGAGTTTATAATTGTGTTCCTTTAGATTCTGGTATAGAAATTTCTTGATGGAGGTTTCTAGAGAACATGATTGTCTCGAGTCTAAGTGAACATACTTGTGTTGTCAGAGTTTGGCTGCTCCTGAGGTGTTTGAGAAATTACTTACTTTATTACGAGGCAACCCCACAGATTTTCTTCAAACGAAGTCTCTGCACCACTCTTCAGAGATCAAGACTGTTTTGTTTTCTGTGTTGGTGTTGATTTTGAGCAGGCAATTAATGAAGGATATGTTTTTAGTTAAAAGTCAACGAAGTGTAATTTTGATATTGATAAAATATGAATATTTGAAATATCACATCAACATCAATAGACTCATCATAGTATATATTTTCATTGTACGTTTATCAAAAAAATAAAATATCGATGAGATTGGTTAAAGTTAGACTCTATTGACTTTTGACTAAAAATATACGCCTTACTTTACGGAACGGAAGTAGTAGAATAAAAGGGGATGGAAGGAGTAAATAAGAAGCAGTACACAGAGGGAGAGGTAGGAGAAAATTAAGAGGGGGCGAAAATAGAGTAGACAACAATTGAGAGGTAAACCACAAAAATACACTGGTTTTAGCATGAAAGGACATGGCCTAAAAGTCAATCTACAGATAGGCAAAATGTACGGACATGGTGTTTTGACTCATAGGTCTAGATGTACATGTTGTGCAAAATGTATTTTGAAAAATATCAACAAGATCCAAACAAAATTTCGAGTTTACATATCGGCATTATATGTTTGCTCACAAAGTTTCTTGAAAAAAAACATTTTTTGGCTTGTGTAAAAAGACAAAAAAATATTTCTTTGCAAATTCATTTTGGAGCAGCCAAATTTGTCTTTTCTACACATGCCACGAAAAATGTCCCTTTTCCGTGTAATTTAGTGAACAAACATAGAATGTCTATATTTAAACTCGAATTTTCTGTTTAGAATGATTTGACATTTTAAAATACGTTTTTTGAGTAGCGGCTACACATATGAGTTGGAACAGATTTCCCAAAATGTACGTTGTGATTTTTCTTAATTAAATGGCATGAACATCAACATCAAATGTAGGGAGTAAAAACCGGGACATTTTCTACTCGAGTTCTCGTGAGAACTAGGATTGAATTCTTTTCTACAGCATTCGGGAAAAAAGAAAGAAAATCTTTTCTACACAGAATCCATTGAATAAAAAAATGGGGAAAAATAGGGGCATTCCGAGAATTGAACTCGGGACCTCTCGCACCCTAAGCGAGAATCATACCACTAGACCAAATGCCCATTGTTATATCTCAAAAACAAAGAAACTAATTTATTTCACTTTGTCCAATTAATGCTTTACTTTGTCAAATGTAGTCAATAAGATTTTTTTGTTTGTTTGAGAATTTCAAGAAGATTTTGTTGCTTGTATATTCACGCGTCGCACCAGATTTTTGTTTTTGTTTTGAGAATTACACCAGGAGAGGATATCCGGCCCAGTAAACAAGAAGTGGGCAGGCTGTTCGAGAATGGGCTCTCCATTAAAGGAATGAACGAACGAGAAAGGAAATCTCAAAAAAAAAAAAAAAAAAAAAAAAAGAACGAACGAGAAAGGGGAACTCCGACCAAAAGTCAAAAAAAAAAGGGGGAACTCCGACCGCCGCAGCTCCGACCAGAAGTTGCGGGGACCTGCGGCGATGCAGCAAGGTCGCGAGCGCCGTCTTCCGGCAAAGGTATGATCGTGCGTTGTTCTTACGCAACCAACATAGTCTTTGATCCATACTAGTAAGAAAGATTGGTGGCTACGACTCCGACTCCGATCCCGCCTCTCCACCGTGTCCCTGACCGTGGCCATTTCTACATATGCAGCACCACTCGCCCGACCGGCGCTCGCCCGATCGTTCCTCCCTCGATCGGCATCCATCCATCCATCCATGGCGCCTTCGCCGCTGCGGAACATGCCGGCGGTGGCCGCGGCGGCGACGAAGTGCCGGATCCTAGGGATCGCGAGCTTCAAGCGAAAGACCAGCCCTACGAATAAGCACTGCTCCGTGCGCGTCCACGGCGAGCTGGTGGTGAGCTACCGGCTCCGCCGCGTCGGAGGAGGCCCCCTGACGACGAACCTGCACGACGAGGCACCCCGGCGGTTCGACCGGTGCTTCGACCTCTACGACCCGGACACCTTCTTCGGGAGCTACACCGCGTGCTCCGAGGCCATCCACGGGATGCTGGCGCACACGCCGCTCCTCCGCGAGTTTGACCTCGGCGCCGACAACTGGGAGGTCTTCACGCCCGGCATCATGGCTTCCTTCATCGTGGAAAATTTCCGGCGCGGCACGGATCGGCACGGAGGCGTCGCCATCGGCATCAACCTCGACCTGTGCTGGGACATCACCGTCAGGATCGTCTACAGCGAGCCCAAGGCGGTGCTCCTCGCGTGCACGCACGCAGTTGCTCGATCCATGCCGCCGCCGCCATCTATGACGGAGTGCTGCTGCATATGCATGGAGGATCTGGCAGCTAGAGTCGGCGCTATGAGCGTGCCGTGCTCTCACTCCTTCCACCGTGGCTGCATCCTGCCCTGGTTCTACAAGGTGGCCACGTGCCCGATGTGCCGCCGCGACATGGGGAAGTACCTCGTTGCCGCCACCAACACCCCCATGGGAAAGTTTCCGGGCCTCCGCTGACATTGATAGACGCAATGTGTTCCAAACAAAGGCAAAGGTGGCCTAGAAGATCAATGGAAGAGACGCAAGCTGAGCTAGAAGATCAATGGAAGAGACGCATGCACGGCTGTCACCAACACCCCGGACCAAAGGGAAAGTTTCCAGGCCTCGGACACTAACGCCAAAAATCTAGAATTGTAGTCTTATCTAGCAATTCCGAGAAAGCCTACGTTCCAAGAAAACAAGAATTGTAGTCTTATCTGGCAATTCCCAGGAAACCCGTGTTCCAAAAATCAAGAAATTGTAATCTTATCTTGCAATTCCCGGGAAGCCTGTGTTCCAAACATCAAGAATTATAATGAATTGGTGAAGGCACGGTGTCTGTTTCTGCCAATCTTTATTTGTACGATGAAGTTTGGGCATCGAAATTTCCATGACCCTGCTGAATATAATCCTGTCTGTATTACTGCCACAGTGATGTGTTCAATCGACATGCATTTGTTTGTCCAAAAGTCCTGTGAGCTTACTCACTGGATATCGGTTTCAGGTCTGAATTAGTTAGTTCTTGACGATTGTCCATGTGTGTCTGTCCTGGGAATCTATCTATTGTGGGTTAGTAATTTACGGGATTGAGGATTTTTTATTTCTCAGCTTGTACAATAGATGGAACTGGGATCATAAATCTTATTATCAGCACAAGGCAGAAAATTAATATAAACTCATTTTTATTCTAGCATTATCATTATTCCCGGTGGGAGGGGAGAGAACGCATCCTAGTGCTGCAAGCAAACCACATGATATATCCCTGGGGGAGTAGCTTGAGATTGAGCTTGGGGAGTGGTAGGCTGTTAGCTAGAAGGAATTTGCAAAGGGTTTAAGGGTCGAGATAGATCCATGAAGATTTCTCACTTATGTATAGCAGTAGCACAGGTGGTGACAGAGGAAGCAGAGGAAGATGCAATGTAGATAGCTACTGGTACGCAGCACACATATCATCCATGTCCCTCTGTTTTTATTGACTGACCAGTTAGTGAGTGTCACTCCTAGACTCAGCCAAGCATGCAGAGACCGTCCACTTTTTGTATTTCAAGATTGTCAGTGTGTTAGTAGTAGTATGTCTGGGGACTGACTAGCACGCTTCCTCAGTTACTTTGCTTTGGAAACGGCAGATACGTGTCTTGTTCATGTGAACACTCTTTGCATCTTACTCGTAACCTAATAATCTTATAAGTGCAGGTGAATGGTGGTTTCAGACAGCAGATCCGGCCACCCAAAGACGCCGATCAACAAGAGTTTAGGTTTCTGCTAGCTTGGTGGTTTTGTAGGTGTGAAACCCTTTTAGCTAGCTCATGTCAGTACACATTTCTGTACTGCAAATGCAACCATGTAACTGATAGCTGCTGGATTATATAGACCTGATCATTATCATCATCAACAAGGCAGAAAATCTACATAAACTCCCTCTTTATTAGAGTACTACTATTATTATTCTCTGAGAGCGAGAATACAGGTCAGTGCTGTAAACAAACCACAGAGCACATGATCCATGGGATGGGAGTGATCATGATTCATGATGAGACGTGATCTGAAATTCTGAAGATATATCTCTCTATCTATCTAGGGGCACTTGAGCTTGCCGGTGTGCGGGTTGGTCATCTGGTCGTAGCAGGGGCAGATGTGGCGGGTATCCTGCCCGGTGCCCGGAGGCACGCAGTTGCAGCGGTTGCAGCAGACGTTGCACATCTTGTTGCACATCTCGTTCTTCCAGTTGTTGCCGCACCGCCCCGAGCACACTTTCGGGCAGTCTGCTCCGCCATCGCCGGCGAGGCAAAAGAAGAGCACAAACACGTTAGAGTTGCCTTAACAGTGATATACAGATATGGCGATGTTCAGATTTCAGAGTTGGTCTTTCGTGTTACCTACCTAGCCTTGGAGCCTGGAGCAGGGACCTTGCTCTCATCGCCGTCACCTGCAACTCGAAAGGATTCTTCAGATCTGATGCTGGATTTACTCGAGGAACAAGCTCGCGATGGTTGGTTACCAGTGGATCAGGATCAGGGGCAGCTTGATGATGACAAGCGAGGAGGAGCATAGTCAGAGGAAGAAGAAGGAGAAGCTGGCTCGGCGCCATTGATGGACCTACCAAGCCAAGCTTGAGCCGGAGCCCGATCTGAAGCTTGGCAAGTGGTGAGGTAGGAGTTTGCAAGGGTTTTAGATCCAGGAGACTAGCTTATGTACAGCAGTCACTACAGCAAAATGAAGCAGAGCAATGATGCAGTGACCTTGGCTAGCTTGGCAGCACACACTCATTCATGTCTTGGCTTTTATTTGTCTGACAAGTGAGTTAGTGAGTCTGTGAGTGTCACTCACTCACAGCTAGCCAAACAACAGCCGTCCAAGTTAGAAGCAGATTTGCAGCTCCCGAGCACCAGTGAACCTGGTATTTTAAAATTTTGAAAATTTTAAATTTATGTTTCAAAAAAATCCGAAAAAAAATCCTAAGATACATATGCATGTTTCTTACGTGCGTGCCAATTTTCGGTGCAAAAAACATCATATTCCGTGCTGTATAAAAATAACAAAATTCTTGTCAGTAAAAAGTGTATAAAGTGTGTTGAATCTGTCAGAAATTTCTCTTTTTTTCCTAGCCCAATATATAATGAATTTCTTTACGAAATTTCTGGCGTACTTGCGGAATATGTATGTCTATTTGTGTAAATGTTTTCAGAATTTTTGGAACCAAAAAAGTTCGATTTTCAAATACCGAGAGCACTGGTGCTCGGGAGCTGCAACGGATTTCCGCGTCCAAGTCTCCTTTTTTTTCATGCAAGATAAAAACATAATGAGGTTCACATCACATGCATGCATCCAGAGCCGTACTGTTTGTTCTTGTGTCTCACTGTTGCCTCTCACATGCACTGTCTCCATCCAATGCATCATCCATTGCATCACTAATTCACTGCATCTATTATTATTACTGTTTCTGTACTTATGGTAGAAAAACAGATGCATCGATCACTACCTATTACTTTTTCTCCTCTAGTTCTATCTGTGGATCAATTCACCATTTCATCCTGCAAGCAAATTGCGAGCTGCTCTGAGCTGAGCAGCTCAGTGTGACTGCCAGGAAAGGTAGAGTAAAATTAAATGAGGTGTTTAGACTAGTCATAATGGGGAGTATCATACACTAGTATCATGCATATGATACTAGTCTATGTTACTACCTTCACAATGGGTAGTAACATCTTTGTGGTATCATACAATACAACATTTATTAGGTTGTAGACTCATCTTGCATTGGAATTCGTTATGTTACGGTATCTACCTATGATACTACTATCACCTCTCTCATCATTAATTGCAATGACACGTCAGCTTTTTACCAACATGGCATGCATGATACCACTTATGATACCCCCATTATGGCTAGTCTTAGAATAAACTGAAACAAACACAAGTATGAAAAGAAATGCTCCCGTAGCAACTACTGTGTACTACTACAGCTTATAACAGCATTCAGGTTGCCAGCTTCCTGGTTGAGAACAGTTCACCACAAAGCATTCATCCATATTATTATTCCAGTCATGTACCATAGTACAGCTTCCTGATTAAGTTCTAAGAAATTCAGATAAAATGGGTAAACAAAGTGCCGAGTACTGACGACAACGACAATGATAGTACAGAGTGCTACGAATTAACGCTACACGATCGAGTTCTAACAATCAAGCAAACGGGTAGTTCCTGAGCTTTGACAAAGAACATCTCCTCCAGACTAGCAGGGTCACAGACGTTTAGACCCTGAAGATATAGAAACAAGACTAGGCCTCTTCGGCGTAGGCAGGCTCGAGGATGGCGGCCTCCGCCTCCTGCACCTCCTTCTCGGTCTTGCGCCCCTTCTTGGACTTGTAGTAGACGCTCATGAAGGTGCCGACGGCGCCGTACTTCTGCCGGCAGTGCTCGTAGTGGGACGCGTCGAACATGCGCCAGAAGTCCTTCTCCGACAGCTCCGTCACCGCGTACTGCGGCTGGTAGCTGTGGTTCTCAATCAGCCACTGCTCCAGCCTGCGCACAGCCTCCACACCGTTGAACTCCTCGCCGCGGAAGATGAAGGCCGGGGTGTAGTACACGCCCACGTCCGTGAACATCTGCGCGTAGCTCGTGTCGCCCTGCCTCTGGTAGTGCTCGAAACCTGGCTCCGGGTACACCATCGTCTTCACGGGCAGCTTGTACAGACGGTGAGGGCACAGCCACAGCGGGTACACCTAATAAGAGCAGACGTTAATTCTTCAGTCAGCCACCATTCTTTCTTTCAGGGTAAGCAAGAACACAAAATAGTTCTCAAATGAGCAGAAATTCACATGCACAGCCTATCATATAACCATCTCATATTGGCTGAGACACATACAGATTTTCTCACATTTCTAAACGCATTTATCCGACATGCTATGGCATTACAACCTACAAAACTTTATCAATGAATTAAGCTAGTCCTAATGATGATTTCATAGCAAATTCCTAGGTGAACGTATTGCGGAAAGCTCTACAGCATAGCAGACTTGATGCACATATGTACTTTAATTCCAGTGAACATTCTTTCAGTGTAAGCAGCAATAGATGGCGCTGCACAAAAAAGTTGTTCACTGAACAGAAACTGAAATCCACATCTACAACTTATTATATGAACATTTCATAGTAGCTAATATTGATCTTTATGATGATTTGATTTCATAGCAAAAATTACTAGGAGGTTCAATGGCAAATATTACAAGTGACATTATATAAATTATAGAGAAGAGAAATATATATTTATACCTCCATTTCACGGTGCACAAACTCAAGGGCCTCTCCAACCTTGTACAGGGGCACGAGCATGTCCTGGATGACGTGGTTGTCATGGTAGTAGTTCCTGATGGCCTCACCCTGGGTAGCCTTGAGCAGGGACACCTTGGGGGGCATCAGCCAGCCGAAGAGGTACCTGAACCAGAACTGGTCCCCGAATGGCAGGATGAGCTTGCCCTCCCAGTAGAGGCAGCGGGTGTGGCGGTGGTAATACTGCCTGGTGGGGATGTACTCCACGAACTCGCCCTTGACCAGCGCGGTCTGCGCGTGCTGGTAGAACCACGGCTTGAACCACCACCCGACGCTGTTGATCTTGTTGCCCTTCTTCTTGGCCTCCTCCTTGGAGGCGTACACGCCGGTCATCATGACACCCTCCTTCTCATTGTACACCATGCCTTCGATGAAGTCAGGGACTTTGGAAGGGTCACCGTCCCTCGGCGCGAAAGCATCGGCGTAACCCTGTGCCACGTCCTTGAGAGATCCCTTCACTGGAGTGTACGTGAGCCTCATGTACTCCTTGACAGGGATGAGCTTGATCTCGGCTGAAACAAGGAACCCAAGTGTTCCCTGAGACCATGGAACACCATAGAAGAGGTCAGAGTGCTCGTTGTCCTTGGTGGCCCTGACAACACGACCGTCGGCGAGGACGATCTCCAGCGCGACGACCGTGTCGGAGAAGAGGCCGTAGATGTGGGAGCTCCCCTCGATACCGTAGCCGTTGATGAGGCCACCAACGGTGAGGTCGTCGAGCTCGGCGACGACGGCGAGGGAGAGGTTCATGGGGCAGGTGGCCCTGGAAATCTGGCCCATGTTGACGAGTGGCTCGACCTTGGCGACCATCCTGTCGGCGTCGATCTCGAGTATGTTGCGGAAGGCGGAGAGGTCGACCTCGAAGTGCCTGGCGCGCTTGTAGTCGACGTTGCGCATGCCGACGGCGATCCATGGTTTCCTGGCGGTGCAGACGAGTCCGTCCTTTTTGGCGTTGCGCTGCTTGAGCCGCTTCACGACCTTCTGCACGTTGTCCTCGTGCTCCTTCTGCCGTTTCTTCTCGGACTTCATGGCGGACCACATGTCGCCGAGGTAGATGTTGAAGTAGATGAGGGAGGAGATGGGGAGGACCACGAAGATAACGAAGATCCAGCGGAACTGCACCAGGTAGTCCACCAGCACCTTCTTCCTCTTCCCCCTCACCAGCGGCTCCTGCAGGTCCGCCATGGCTGGAGGCTGGCTTCTGAAACGAAAAGAGCAGAACACAAATGGGCAGTTAGTTGAGCTTGATGTTATTATATATGACAGTAAAGTGAAGCATATCAGGGTTAGAAAATTGTGGTCGTGAAAGGCAAAAAAATAGGAAAAGCAGTAGCAGTGCCGTTGCTTTTTATCGAAAAAGAAAGTATTTTCATGGCTGTCAGCACATACATTATTAGCTATATAAGGGATGTATCAGTAGGACAGTATCCAACCCAATTCCACTTTAATGGCCATACAGCAATGTTAAGAAAACAAGGTTGATGTAGCAGTAACATGGATGAGCATATCCTATTTATACACTGCAGATGAAATATGTAGACGGCGGGGAACAGAGGCTATCAAGCAGTAATATGGGCGATCATGTCCTATATACATTGCTGATCAGATATGCAGCTGTCATTGCTGACACAACATCAGACAAAAAGTAGTTGTACAAGGAAAGTAAATCCACTCACGGATGCTGACTAGCACTCAGAATTCCACATGGACACACACCTCCATCAAACAGAGACAGAGTGAGCACTAATTTAGTAGTTGAATGTAGACAGCGCAGTGGCGATTTATGCGATGCAACACAGGAGCAACACGCAGGTAGTAGCTATAGTAAAATACTAACAGCTGGTGCTGCCTAGCATTTATGCATGGATCAAGGATCATCTTCAGAACTCATAAGAGAAACAGAGTGCGCGAGTGCTGATTTATATCGGCAGACGGCAGTGGTAAAGTCTAGAGACCGCATTGCCGATTTCTTACGCGGATGCAACAACGAGAAGATGCACGAAGCTCTGGAATCAATCTAGGCAGGTGTTCCAGATCCGGCGGAAAAGGGTGCTCCTATTACAACTAGTAGGTGATAATATGCAGCAACAACCAGTACTAACCGAAGATTTTGATCCGGTTCAGTTGCATTCTTGATTTGTCGCTGTAAACTGAATCGGGGGGCATCTGTGTGGGGGCTGGGCGGAACTAAACACGAGGTGGGTACCATACCAACCAAATGTAGCCAAACCAAATCATGGGTCGGGCACCAACCAAGCCAAACCAAATCAAATGAACCCAAAACGGCAAAACCAAATCCTGTGTTGGTCGGGCACCAGAAGTTATTCTTCCGTCCGTGTGAGCAGAGCAGAGCTTCGCACGAGCAGGCAGCAGGCCATGGCCGGTAACCAGGACAGATCTGTGTGGCGCTACTACCTATCCATCTACCTACTGCTAGAGCGAGGAATGTGTGCGGGGAGGTGGAGGAACAATTGAACGGCGGCACGCAGGAAACTCGCACGCACGCGCGCGATCTGCGCCTGCGCTGACCGAAAAGAAAAAAGATGCGCCTTTTATGTGCGTGCTAATCCAAAAATGTCTCGTCTTTCCTGCGTGCGTGGGCGGGAGCGCCAAGCAAGCCAGGATGCATCACATCCAGAATAAAAATCTACTAGCATCGATGGTGCTCTCGACAGACGGGGAGCGCTGGAGGATACCACGGATTGGATCCACACATGAAGCAGAGAAGAGAAGCACTAGCGTGGACTAGGAATCGAAGCGGAGCAGAGGGGTCAGGGTTAATTCGATGCTTACCACGACCAGATCTCCAGCGGTGAGGGAGGGAAGACGAACAGCAGGGGAGAAATCTGGGGGGAGAGATGCTCTGTGGGAGTGAGGTTTGGGAAGCGGAGAGGAGGAGGTTTTGGGGTTGGTGAGCAGCTGCGGTGCCGCTCAATCAATTAATGCTCTGCTTTTGTCACCTAGCTGGCGTCTATTAATTGACGAAAACGCCCTCACAGCCGGGTTTCCTTCCTCGGTTTACTACTAAATCGACTCCGGAAACTGTTTCTATGGCCCGAAATAGAATGCATGCCAAAAGAAGAGTTTTTATGCCCACAATTTTTTTTCCTATATATGGCCCAAAATAGAACGCCTTTTTCACCAAGACTTTGCAGAAATATACTACTCCAACATATGTGTATGTATATCAACGGGAGAAATTTTTGATTTATTTGAACTCAAAATACAAAATTTGAAATCCGGGAGCGATGGTGCACCAAATCCTCACTCGAATTGACTCGCAGTAGTAAAACTGAAAATAATCACAGCCTTTTCCCATCTGTTTATTTTCTCCACAAATTTTCTTTTACAGGAAACAGCACGCAAGACCAACACACCAAACTCATGAAGCGGGCAATGAACAGAGGAGACGATCCATTCTGGACAGATGAAGCAAGCAAGCAAGCAAAAAAGAGAAGATTGCCGTTGTGGTGTCGGTGCCAACCTTGATCTGTTCGTCTCCGAATGGAAGGGAAGCCGGCGACGGCAGGAGCACGGAATGCCGTGAAGGGTCTTGAGGTTTTATTTATGGACACCCACACGACCGAGCACGAGAGGAGAGGAGAGGTAGTACAGATCGGATCAGGGCATCTCCACACTGTTTGTCACAGTGGTACGCAGATGCGATCTCGATCCATATCCATGCATCCTGCAGTCCTGCCTGCTTCCTCCGGTTCCTGTCAAATTATTATTATGATCACAGCACAGTGTTTCCAAACTGTCTTACCTCTACCCGATTCACCTTTTTTCTACTCCGTACTTTGTTATGTTATTATTATGTTGTACTCCCTCCTTTTTTTAATATATAAAATATTTTAGCATTTGTCCACATTCACATATATCTAGATGTATGTAAACATATTTTAGTGTGTATGTACACTCATATTAGTATGCATTTACACAACATGTTGGATAGCTAAAACTTCTTATATTCATGCACGGAGGGAGTATACATATACAACAACAATGTCGGCCGATTTTTTTCTTTTACAAATGGCCCATGCCGAGCGTCCTACGGAGGACGGATGAGGGACGACAAACGCTCTACTGCAACAACACCTCGCAGTCTTAGGATAACAGCACCGCAAACACAACAACTCATCACCCCTCGCCGTTACCCCGTCTCGCCTCCAAGGCTTCGCAGAAGCTGCAAATAACAAGGTGCGTCATTGCTTACGGCGCAACGACAACTTGAAGTATCCCACAGTAAGCTTGATAAGCCCTAGAATTGACAAGCTTTACTAAACCACATGCAGAGTTTCAGTCTCTCTAATTTCACTCCACTCTTTCCATCTTGTTTATCTCTTTAGAGTATCTCGCGCGTCTCCCCTCTCTTGCTACGCCAGTGCTGCCGGCCGGAGTTGGGGAGGGTGAGGGTTTCAGGCCCTTCTGTACATAGTAGATGTGAGTTATGTGTGTGTTTATGCTACAACGGTCTGGCGTGATGCCATTTGGAGATTTTGTCCTACTCAAATGTGCAGGTTTGACCCCGAGGTGGGGGGTGTGGATAGGGGCAAATTTGACGAGTACGTACCCAATAAGCTCGGTCCTTCCATTCCATGGTGGCATGGCGACACAAGGAAGGGGGTGCTACCTGAGAGGTGGATGTAGTGAAAACTTGACGGCAACCTGGAGCTGTATTTGATGGCGGCAGAGCTCATCAGTGGAGGCCTCGTCTTTGCCGAAGGTATCCATGACCAAGGGTGCCGCCCCGCGCTCGGGTGCTTGCTTAGCCTTGGCATTTTCTTCTCTTCCTGGTGTCATGGCGACGCGAAGGAAGTGAGTGTTGCCTCGGAGGTGTCTAGAGTCGACGCGCGACAGGAGCCTGGAGCCCTTGTTGCTCTTGAAGCTGTATTTGATGGCGAAGCTCATCAGTGGAGGCCTCGTCTTTGCCGAAGATATCCATGGCCAAGGGAGCCGCTCCGTGGTCGGTTGTATGCTTAACCCGTGCATTTTCTTCCTCGAAGAGTAGGATCTTGGACCTCGAGGTGGGGGTCGACGCTGTCTAGCTTCACTCCAAGTTTTAGTGTCTGCGGATGTGTCGTTGGTGTCCATGCCTTGAGGTCAACGGCGAGGTGCGGTGTAGATGGAGGCCTTGACATCGTTTGTGCTTCTCTCTTTGAGAGCCTGTGCGCAGTGGATTGTGTGCAATTTTCGTTATCGAGGGTTCTCCATCGGTGCCTTTTTCCGTTTCAAAAGAAATTTGTGGAGTTTTGCTAAGACCCATCCATCGGCCATTTTTTGTTCCACTCGTTTGAAATTTGTGACGAGTTTGAATAGCAAATCGATCCATCGACGCACAGAAGAAAAAAATAGACAAACGGCCGGACCCATTTGCAATACGAAATGGGGGAGGCGAACATGAGCGGCTCATGCATGGTGTCAGTCAACCTCCATCAATTATTCGCAAATCGCACACACATGCCCGGTGCGTGCAGTGCAGAAACACAACAGAAGAGACAGCCGGGCTCGGCTGTCACCTCACCTCATCCTGAATCCTGATGCGATCTCAATGTCTCACCTGGTCCAAGCCATAACAAACCAAACAGATAATATGATAACGCAAGGTGGCTTGACGTCCGATCCGGATCCGACGGTTCAGAGTAGATCGATCGATCGGTCTCCTCTCCTCTCCGACGCCGCAGCAGCAGCTGAGCGATGGCGGCCCCGAGCATCCATCGAAACCGCCAAAGCACCATTTTTTTAATGTCCCTGCAGTTCTGTTTGTTTCTGAAACGATCGGCACCAGAAAAAAAAATGGATCGCATCCCGTGGAACGAGACAAAACACGTCAACATGGGCGTTCGATCTCAGAGCAGCAACAGCAGAGGGATCGATCGATGGAGAGGAATATCTCTCGCATACTTTAATTCTTGATTAGACTAGATATATGCAAGTGCAGTACCCTCTGCTAGCTCCGGCCGCCGGCAATGTCGTCGCGACCGAGCAATCGATCCATCCTACTAGCCCGAAAGCTAGCCGTAGCTGCCGAAGGAGCGGTGCTAGCCCGCTGGTGAACTACTGAGCCATGTCCATGTCCTTGTGAGAGCCGGTCAGTCTATTTGGATCTTATTACGGTGTTTGTAACATTTTACGGCGTGGGAAAATAATTTCAGCAAAGGGCATTTGGTCTAGTGGTATGATTCTCGCTTAGGGTGCGAGAGGTCCCGAGTTCAATTCTCGGAATGCCCCCCATTACTTTTTTTTACCCGTTCGATTAGATGGACTCTGCTGTAGAAAAAAATATCCTTCTTTTTACTCCCTACATTCGATAATGTGCATGCCATTTAATTAAGAAATATCACCACGTACTACATTTTGCATATCTGTAGATTGACCACGTAACTAGGAAAATCGCTGGGTGGTCGAAAAGATCCTGATTCAAAATGGTCTTGCAAATCCAAGAGTTGTTTCCCATTGCTTTCTGAACACTCATTTTTCTTACACAACTACGAGTAAGCCTGAGCACTTTTCTTGATAGGTACACTTATAATAAATAAACTTTCTAGTGGCCGGGGCTTCCGAGCAGCTGCGGCTGATTGCTCACGTCTCCGTCGTGCTCCCCTTTCAATAAGCTAAAGGGCAGGTCTCCAGACCTGGAGGCCTGTGTGCTTGGAGTCGACGTGTGTGTTGATGCACTACTCTCATTCGGTAAAGGGGAGTGGGTCTGTGGTCCTCTGTGTCGATCTCGCTGGCGAGCAGCGCTTAGGCCAGGTCGGGAGGATTTACTTCCCCTTTCATGCTGTCATGGTGACGGGATGAAAGGCGACGACATCTCCATGCCCGAGACGGTTGGCCTCGTTACTCAGAGGGAACAAGGAGTATAGGTCCTTACCGCTCCTGAAGCAGCTATCTTTGGCAGAGCTCATCAGCGGAGGCCGTTGTTTGCCGACGCTATTCAAGGCCATGGTAGCCACTCCGCGCTCGGATGCTAGATTAGCCCGAGCTTCTTCCTCCTTCACTAGAGGATCTTGGATCTCATCGTAGGATTCTACACTGGCTACGCTCCCAGTGGCGTCGTCCCCGGAGGTGCAGTTGGTGCCTATGCTTTGAGGTCGTCGGCGTTAACCACTGCGGATAATATATGCATCTAGGTCCTTTTCCCGTTAAATAAATAAACTGAACCAAAGCGAGACATAACAATTGAATACTAGAATATGTGAACATATCGGTGACATTTGAAAGAACAATGAAAATTATTGGATCGCGATCACAATATTGTGTAGCAGCTATCTTAATGGACACACATCAAATAAATAAAAAACAAAGCGAGACGTAATAATTGAACCATATCGTAAGTAGATGGTGTACTGAAGATTCAACGTAAATAAAGTTGTAATTTTAATCGATATGTGCTATTTTGAAGAAAAAGGAAAAAGAGATGGTAAGGTGGACCGAGTGACCAAGCTCATGCACCCGGCCGACTTAATTCCGGAAACCGCCAGGTAGGCGAGGCTCTTGGGCTGAGGTATTTCTCCCCAGCCAAAGTCCAGGGCTCTCTCGGCCGAGCAGAGCATGCACGCTTTGTTGCCGTGCGCTGGACTGGACTTTATGACGTGCGCTTGGAGAAGCTCACGGCAACCCACGATTACCATCTCTTTAGCCCTCCGTTTGTTTAGCTGGAGTTACGGACACGAGCCACCAGCACCAGGCCTGGCTGATGGAGCTTCGTTAGCAGCCATACTTAAGTTGGATTTTGCGTTAGTGTCTTGGCGGTGTGGGACTAATTAAGCTCTCGTTGCGTTGCAAATCCATGCATCCATTGATTGGTTAAGAAAAAAGAATGTGAAAAGGAAAGGAGTACTGCCGCGCGTAGGCGTTTGATTGTTGGGCCGCTATGGTTAGGCTGGGCTGGAATTTCCTCTTCCGTCTATCATCGTGCATGCGAGAATCTCGATTGGAATGGTTGGCATTGGCATACTAATATTCTATTCGCCAGCTCGTCCTTGTAAGTAACCAAGACATATTTATTTTATTTTTTTTTTTTTTTGAGAACACAGTACAACACAGACGCTCACAAATACGCACATACACTCACCCCTATGAACGCACGCACGCACACCCTACCCCTATGAGCACCTCTGAAGGACTGAGCCGGCAGATCTTGAGGTTGACGAAGTCACCACAGGCGCCTCGCTGTTGACGGGCACGTCACCTACCACTGAAAGAATAGCGCCGGATAATCCTGGAATAAATCCAGGTAAATGCAAACGCCCATGCCAAGTCTAGGACTTGAACCTGGGTGGGCTGGTTCCACCACAGGGAACCCAACCATCAGAGCCAAGCTCCGTTTGCACATATTTATTTTATTATTCCTGGCTGTACACAAATCATGCCATTAACCAGTGTTAAAATAATAAAAATAATTCATGTCATTAAAGATACTGCATGCCAAACTTATTCATATAGGTATGTGATGCAGCTTTCTCGATAAAACAGGTCACAAGATAGGATATTCAGGAAGGAGGCCAAAGGAGAATGCTTTAATTAATGGAAGTGGATTACAAAATATTGTGGAAGAATATACCGAGTCACTACGGGAAACAGTCGATACGCCGACGGCCGTAGCAGCTCGTCGGCGTAGATGAATAACCGTCAGCGTATCCGTAACCGTTGGCGACGCTGCAGTGGGACCCACAAAACGGCATCCTTCCGTCTCCGTTTGCTACACCCATACGCAGACGGCAGTGCCGTCGGCCTCTGCGTGCCACGTGGAGTGATCCTGTGCGTCTGGGAAGCGCTCTACGCCGACGGCAATGCCGTCGGCGTATCCTTGACCATTTGGTCCTTTTTAGGCGACGTGGCATCATCCTGTGGGCTAGGAGTTGCCCTATGCCGACGGCAATAGCCTTGACCATAATTTCCAGTTTTAGCTGCTTGTTGCTGCTGGTTTCTAGCACATTTTAAATACAATTAAAATTGCACAAATTATAAAACATTACAGAAACATCACAGAAATATCACATAGATATCCAAAATGACACAAACATGATTCAAATTCATCCAAACATTCATACAAACTCCAAACAAGTTCGAATTCACACACGCTACACCCGAACACATCCTACACCTCCCGAGAGCCCGAGGCCGATGATTCCTTGCCTTGGCTCATCTTGGTCAATCACCTGCATTGAGAAAGGATAAACTTTTAAGCATGTTGAAAAATGTAGTAAATAAGAATAAAGACGTAATGCAATTAAGAAGAAGCATGTTGAAAGACTAAGCATGTTGAAAAGTAAATAGTACGCAAAAGGACATAAAAGACCCTCACCCCTAATCATCACTCTCATAGTTAAGTCCTGGGTTCTCATCATCACTATCAACATCACTATCACGAGTGTTGTATATTGGAACCTCCTCGCACGATGGAGGCTCATCATCGTCATCACTATCACTCTGTAACTTGTTGAGCATATCTATATCCTTTAGATTCACCACTACGTCACCACCTGTTTGTGCATTGTCCTCGCGGTCCTCAAGACCTTGTATGCCAAAGTCCCCAAAGGTTTGTTCCTCTTGATAGAAAATCCCCTCGTATGTTTTAGGGTCAATGTTGTTGTAATCGTCTTCGGAGGGCATGGGTAGCTTACCACGTGGCGATACATGGAACACGACTTCCCAACCAATGAGTCCCTCTTTCTTGCATGGGTAGGGCAAATAATAAACTTGAAAGGCTTGGTGAGCCACAACAAAGACATCGGATCCATGGTAGGTGGTTGAAGGCTTAACTTCAACTAACCCAATGGAAGGGGTACTTTTGGTTCCATGCTCAGGGTCGAACCAGTGGCATTTGAACACAACAAGCTTGAGTTCTATGTTCGTGTTATTGAACGTCAGCTTGTATACGTTCTGTAACCTTCCGTAGTAATCATAATTACCGGCTCCTTTGGTGAAGACCCCGGTATTTATAGTCTTTGCATTAGGCCGACTGTTCTGGTGATGCTCTGTATGGAAGCGGTACCCATTCACATCATACTTCTCATACTTCTCGACTCTACGGTTACAACCTTGGGAGACACATCTCAACTCATCTGACATCACAACGTTGGCATCAGCTCCCTACAAGTACAAATTGTTTTGTGCATTAGTAAGAGGGATAAGACACGAATTGCAAGGTAGAAGGGACAGGTTTGAAATTACCTTTTCCCTGAACCAAACCGTGAATTTTTTCTTTCCGGGGGCAGGCTCTTTCAAAAGAGTGTCCAACGCGGCTTCATTGGGTCCATCTGATGTTCCCGACCACATTTCATCCGTGAATTGACTAAAAGGAGAAAATACGTATTAGAACGAAATCATGTTAGTAGTTGCAAAGTAATTTGTTCCCCATTTTACCTAAGGAAACTGCCCTCTTCTCCCTGCTCGTCGTGGGTCACTTCCTTCATGTTCATAAGCACATAGAGCATTATGCACTCCAGCTCATCATTGGTCAAGTTATACCTTGTTGGGCCACCGCTCTTGCCACCGGGACACTGGAAGAGGACGAGCTTGGGGTCTCGCTTGGGCTCGTCGACATTGTACCGAGAGGCCTGGTTATGCATAGTGGGAACATCATCGGGGTAGTACGTTAGCCTGGCGTCTGCCATCTCCTGGAGGATAGTTGCCTCGGCTATGCATGACTCAATCTTATTTTTGTTTCCACATTTGGTTCGAATATACTTAAACTCTCTCTCAATACAAAACTGCCAACGAAACTGCACCGGTCCACCCAAGAGTACCTCGTTCGCAAGATGCACAACAAGATGTGCCATCGGAGTAAAGAAGCCTGGCGGAAATATCGTCTCTAAGTTGCACAGCAACTCCGGCACTAGTTCATGCAGCTTCTGAATAATCAGGGGACATACTTGCTTAGCACAGAGCGTGCGGAAGAAATGGCTCAACTCCGCGAGCACTCGCCAGACACGTCGGGGAGATACCCTCGAACCATCACCGGTAGCAGCCGCTCAATCCATATATGATAGTCGTGACTCTTGAGCCCGGTGACTTTTCCGATTGTATATTGACTCCCTTACTTATATTCGAACAATAGCCATCAGGGAACATCACGACGAATTTGAGCCAATGGAATGCCTCAGACTTTTGCATACTATTAAGGCAGAAGTCAGCATGCGGCTTGAACCAGTTCTTTTGACGGCCTTCAGGAGGCTTCATGTGCATTCTCTCCCTATCACAGAGCTTCTTAACATCAACTCTAGCCTTAACATTATCCTTCGACTTCTCAGGAATGTTCAGGACTGTGTGAAAGAGGGACTCTCCAACATTCTTTTCGGTGTGCATCACATCGATGCTATGGGGAAGTTCGAGGTCCTTGTAATATTCGAGTTGCGTCAAGCCTGCCACGTGAGTCCAGTTGTGTGCCACACCATATCCCACATATCGTGGGCCTTTTCCCTGGGCAGGCACGAGAGCACTTAGCTCGGCGTCAACAGCTGCACCATCGAAAGTTGGTATCGCTTTTTCTTCACGCTCAACTCTACCCTTCTTGAAGTTCTTTTTGTCTTCTCTAAACGATGCCCTCTTTTGAGGAACTTTCGATGTGTGTCAAACGCGGAATACTTCCGTCCCGCCGTTAGCCACATGAACTCAAGTCGGTTCCTGCACACTGGGCATGGCCACTTACCAGCTGTACACCATCCGCAGAATAGGGCGTACCCGGGCATGTCATGCATGGAATTGTGATACCAAACTTTCATCAAGAAGTTTGTCTTTGATGCACGATCATATGTCAACGTCCCGTGGTGCCAAGAGTGGTTCAGATCATCCACAATTGGCTGCATGTACACACTTAAATTCTTCCCCGGATATTCAGGACCTGGAATGATCAGCGAGAGGAATATGGTCTTCTTTGCATTAGGGCTCCAGGAGGGAGATTGAGCGGAATAACAAACACGGGCCAGCAGCTGTACGAGGTAGTCGACAAACCATATGGATTGAATCCATCGGTTGCTATCGCGATTCTCACGTTTCGAGCATCTGCTGCCTCATCGGGGTGGTTCGCATCAAAGTTCTTCCATGCCGTACCATCAGATGGATGTCCCATCAATTCCCGGTCGTGCTCATCCTTGTATCTCTTCCCCGTTTTGTGCCATTGCATATGTGTGGCAGACTCTTTGTTCATGTAAAGCCGCTTGATTCTTTGTATGAATGGGAGGTAACGAAGAATCTTAACGGCGACATTTGACTGCGTCTTCGTACCATCGGCTCCTTTTACCACATGATACCTAGAGGCCTTACACAAGATACAGTACTTGTCATTGGCAAACTGTTTCCAAAACAAAAGGCATCCTTTTGGACAACAATCTATCTTCTGATAATCCATGCTGAGATCTCGCAGGATTTTCTTCGTTTCGTACATGCTTTGAGGCAGACAATGCCCTTCAGGCAACAGGTTACCAGTTGTTTGCAGATGCGCTTCAAAGCATGAAGGGTGCTGCCATACAGCGAGCTCGATGTACCCTAGAGGCCTCTGAGACGAGGCCATCATATCAAAGAAGGCCTTCGCGGTTGGCTCTGGGTCCTCTGGTTGACACGCGGTTCCTTCTGGAGGTTCCTCCGGTTCCTCCTGTGATGGTGGCGAATCTGGCATGTCGCCAGCACGGAGATCATCTAGCCAGTTTCTAATCCCATCATCTTCATTGCCATTGATCCGCTGCCGCATCACCCTGCCACTCTCGCGCTCGTACTCATCAAAGTTGACTGTCGTCACGAAGTTCGGCATATACCCACGAGAGAAGAGGTGTTTAATCATATCATCCTTTCCCTGACGTGTACGAAACTTGCAACGAGGGCAAGGGCACTGTCCACGAGCGCCTGACTCTGAACCCTTACGCGCTAACTCCTTCACTAACAAATGCGTCTTCCATACCCACTCATCTGTTTTGTCAACCAAACTAGTTCGGCCACTGTACATCCACCCATTATCTGCCATCCTCTGCTGCTTTACTGTGAGCCAAATAATAATAACATGAAATTAAATGCATCATATTTTTATTTTCTTGCATGCAATGTCACCATTTTATTACGGCCAAATTTTATCTTTTACAACATGCAAGGGTTCACATACACTTCTAATAGGTAGGGGCCTATCCCGCCCGAGTACGTGTAGATCGAGTCGTGTCCCATGTTCTACCCCGACCCGAGACGGAATTTCGGCAGCACCTCCCCGCTGTTCTTCAGAATACACGTCTCGAGCTTGTCAAGCCGAGAGGGTGTGCATCCGAAGAACAACAGGGAGGTGCTGCCGAAATTCCGTCTCAGGAAGGGGTAGAACGTGGAACACGACCCGATCTACACGTACTCGGACTGTCCAACAGGACAACCCGGAAGTGTTACGGTTATAAATATGCAAAGATGGACAATCCTGCATATTTATAAATTTGTAACCCTTCCGGATGGGATCTGACTCGGGTTACGCGACTGACTTGGTGATCTAGACCAAAATAAACCTATGCAGCAAGAGAGGCGAAAGATTTATACCCTCGAAACGTGATCGGTGGCCGGAGAAGGTCAAGGACGTGCTCCGGAAGAGGGCGACAAAACAAAGGGCACCGAGGCGGCCCCTCCTCAGCTGGAGAAGCCGCGACGACGCGCGGGACCGACGGTGCTGGCTGGCGGGAAGCTACGTCATCTAAAAAGTAAAACAATCGAAATATATAAGCAAATATCCCTCCATTTTACCTAATAATTAAACATAAAACAGAATAAACCATAGAACGATGTAACCATATTAGCTAAACATAACACATATAGATAAGTAGCACAATAATACATAGGTAGCATGTATGATAAGTCTAGCAGTACAACAGGTAGCAAGATAAGTCTAGTAGTACGACATGTAGGATGATAGACATCCTAAACTCGACTCGCGCCGGTGTCAGTGACGTCGTCCAAGCGGTCCCAACAAGAGGACAGGCTGCTGCAAGAGTCCTCGCCCTGCTGCTGCGTGCCGGAGGGACCGGCCTCGCCCTGCCCGCGCTGCTGCCGGCTCTCACTGAAGACCTGGTACTGGACCGCCATCACCTGGGGATCAAGGAGGAGATCCTTGACCAAGGGGTCATCCTCCTCGCGCTGGTGGCGTGCCCTGAGCAGCCTCTCTGCCTGTCGGTGCTCCCTCTCCTCGGCCTTCGTCGCGATCCTCATCCCATCTGGCGCTAACATATGCGCCACGCTCCGCTTATCCTCAAAGTTGAGGATCGCTCTCGCCCCAAAGTGCTGGACCGCCGCGCAGTCGTAGGCGCGGGCCGCCTGCCACGGGCACCTGAAAGTACCAAGCTGGATCTTCCTGTGATCCACTGTGATCTGAGCTACCCAAGTCGGGATCTTCGTGGTCTCCGATGAACACCACGAAACTTTCGCTCCGGCTCCGACATGATACTTAGTTAAGTAAAAGCATTTGATACACGGGTTAGTCAAGGAAGCATAGATAAAAAAAAGCAGGCCTACGTGATTTCTTACCCTCGAAGCGTGATCGACGGCGAAGAAGATCTTCCGCCGACACCCTCCGTCGACAATCCCCACTCTCACGCTCCACACATACTCCTGCACGAGAAACAAAATAAAGAATGTTAATTGCTACACCAAAATAAAATTGGCATACACCAAAACTCTTATGAAAAAGTTTGAACAATTATGACAGCTAGACATACACCATATTTGTAAACCACACATAGAACAATTAGTCAGAATCAATCCATTAAACTAAATCTAGCCAAACACATAATTAGTACCAATTTATTTCCTACAGGGAACCAATCCACTACTTGATGCCATGACACACATTACATCTACCAACTAGAAAATTAAACTACTCGTGCTCGTGCCCGTGGACATGCTTGTGTGCGTGCTTGTGTGCATTAGATGGCTGGGGCAGAAGAGCTCGTGCTCGTGCCCGTGGATGTGGTTGACACGGCGTGTCGTGGGGTCACTCTTCGACTACCCCACGTGGGGATACCTGGGTCACGCCAAGCCCATCAGCCTCGTGATGAGGGCCCAAGGAAGGCCCAAGGAGGACGACGTGCGGCCCAAGATAGTCGACGCTAGGTCATGAGACCCCAGCCATGCTTGTAAGCGCCATCGGCACCGTTCACCTGAGACCTAGCCTACCATATAAAGGCTAGGAGGGTCCTTCGTCTAGGGTACGCTCATAGCCGCCACCACAAACCCTAGCGAGATTGCCATCTCGCCATTGTAGCCACAACTCGCCATTCAATACCAGACAAGCAGGAAGTAGGGTGTTATCCTCCGGGAGCCTGAACCTGGGTAAACGTCTTGCTTGTCAGCCGTCGTGATCACCAGCGCTCATCTCTCCCCCTTCAATCAACCCGGGGTACACAACTCAGGGATTTGCCGAGTCCACACCTCGTCACGGCGGTCGACGGTGAGAATGATGCACACGACGGCGGCATCCAGAGCATGTGGGGGGTGGGAAGGAGAGGGTAGCCCCAGCGGCGGTGGTGCTCACCAAGGGGTAGCCGGTGTTGTGGGTCAGCCCGAAACAAGGACGGCGACCGGTCGATGTCGGGGAAGACGGGAAGTAGACGACGGCCGAGGAAATGCTCCTCCGCGCTAACCCGGCGCAGCGAGAAGCAGAGGAGGAGGCGCGTGGGGGCTCTCGGGACGTAGAGGAGGGAGGCGGCGTGGGGGCTCTCAGGGCAGCGTGGGGGCTCGGAGCAGAGGTGGGCGGAGCGGGGGTTGCCGGCGGCGGGGCGGCGGATCGGGTGGAGGTGAGGTCGAAGACGGTGGGGATGAGATGCGGGCTGGGTGTTGACGAGGTTATACTCTGCGGTACCCCAGCGTAAAGGTACCTGGTGCACGTGATGATCAAAGAAGCCCAAGGATTAATCGAAGCCCACGAAGGAAGGCCCAAGACGAAGAGTGTTTTCCAAGTTAGATCAAGTTATAGTCGGTTAAGACTTTCCATACATGTAACCTTGGT
Organism: Poa pratensis; assembly: GCA_947311845.1. Lineage (NCBI taxonomy): Eukaryota > Viridiplantae > Streptophyta > Magnoliopsida > Poales > Poaceae > Poa > Poa pratensis. Next base: position 50,653,770 of record CAMZMU010000068.1, on the reverse strand, counting down.
CGGTTATGTTTCCGAGACCCGGCCTCCTATATAAAGGCTGGGAGGGTGATCGATCAAGGCAAGGAATCCATAGCCACCAAAACCTCGACAAGATCAGCAGCTCGTCGAACCCTTGTAACCCTCATATTCATACCATAAATACAGACAAGCAGGAAGTAGGGTTTTACCTCATTCGAGGGCCCTGAACCTGGGTAAATCCAGCTTGTCAGCCGTCGATTCCACCGATACTACGCGTTCTGTACCACACAATCAACCCTAGGTATAGCAACCATGGGAATTGCCGAGGGCACACCTCGACAGGTGTTGTGTGGTTGGGGATGACCGTGCGGGCCGCGCGTTTGGTTAAGTGGATAAGCATACGCCGACGGCATTGCCGTCAGCGTATGGGTTTTGAATTTTTTCCTTTTTTAAAAACAAATCAAATATTATTTTCTAAAACAATTGTAACTAATTTATATAACGTTTTATACATATAATAGGACATATGCATGGTTAAGTGGGGTTCCGCGGCCCCGCTTCGGTTAAACTCTAGATCCGTAGGAAAAAAGTCAAACTTCCGTCTACACCGTTGAACGGCGTTGAAAGGGGTAGGACCGTGGAATTATTTACTTGATTGTGTTAGGTTAGGCCATCGGGACACGTGAAACCAACTTTTATCAAAAGTTCTCACTTGATTACAACACACAACACACAACACACTTGTATACATATGGAATGGCACAACCTAGGTTTTGGTGGGGTTCCGACGCTCCGGGCCCCGCTTCGGCGAAACCCTTAATCCGCTGGAAAAACCCTAACGTTTTCGTCTACCTCCATAGACGTGCGTCGAAAGGGGTAGGCCAGTGGACTTTTTTTGCTTGGTTGTGTTAGGTTAGGCCATAGAAAGGTGAGAAACCAAAGTCTACCCCAAATCAACACAAGATTCCATCCGGTTCACCCGAAAGGGGAGTTTTCACCTCTAAGTGCAGAAACTCACTAGAGAGAAAGTGCAGCCGGTGAAGCCGGTCACACCCCGAAGTAGGATATTGCACATTTACAACACACAACACACTTGTATACATATGGTATGGCACAACCTAGGTTTTGGTGGGGTTCCGACGCTCCGGGGCCCCGCTTCGGCGAAACCCTTAATCCACTGGGAAAACCCTAACGTTTTCGTCTACCCCCATAGACGTGCGTCGAAAGGGCGTAGGCCAGTGGACTTTTTTGCTTGGTTGTGTTAGGTTAGGCCATAAGAAGGTGAGAAACCAAAGTCTACCCCAAGTCAACACAAGATTCTATCCGGTTCTCCCGAAACAGGAGTTTTCACCTCTAAGTGCAGAAACTCACTAGAGAGAAAGTGAAGCCGGTGAAGCCGGTCACACCCCGGAGTAGGATATTCCACATTTACAACACACAACACACTTGTATACATATGGTATGGCACAACCTAGTTTTTGGTGGGGTTCCGACGCTCCAGGGCCCCGCTTCGGCGAAACCGTTAATCCGCTGGGAAAACCCTAACGTTTTCGTCTACCCCCATAGACGTGCGTCGAAAGGGGGTAGGCCAGTGGACTTTTTTGCTTGGTTATGTTAGGTTAGGCCATAGGAAGGTGAGAAACCAAAGTCTACCCCAAATCAACACAAGATTCCATCCGGTTCTCCCGAAACGGGAGTTTTCAATTCTAAGTGCAGAAACTCACTAGAGAGAAAGTGAAGCCGGTGAAGCCGGCCACACCCCAGAGTAGGATATTGCACATTTACAACACACAACACACTTGTATACATATGGTATGGCACAACCTAGGTTTTGGTGGGGTTCCGACGCTCCGGGGCCCCGATTCGGCGAAACCCCGAATCCGCTGGGAAAACCCTAACGTTTTTGTCTACCCCATAGACGTGCGTCGAAAGGGGTAGGCCAGTGGAATTTTTTGCTTGGTTGTGTTAGGTTAGGCCATAGGAAGGTGAGAAACCAAAGTCTACCCCAAATCAACACAAGATTCCATCCGGTTCTCCCGAAACGGGAGTTTTCACCTCTAAGTGCAGAAACTCACTAGAGAGAAACTGAAGCCGGTGAAGCCGATCACACCCCGGAGTAGGATATTGCACATTTAGAACACACAACACACATGTATACATATGGTATGGCACAACCTAGGTTTTGGTGGGGTTCCGACGCTCCGGGGCCCCGCTTCGGCGAAACCCGAATCCGCTGGGAAAAACCTAACGTTTTCGTCTACCCCCATAGACGTGCGTCGAAAGGGGGTAGGCCAGTGGACTTTTTTGCTTGATTGTGTTATGTTAGGCCATAGGAAGGTGAGAAATCAAAGTCTACCCCAAATCAACACAAGATTCCATCCGGTTCTCCCGAAACAGGAGTTTTCACCTCTAAGTGCAGACACTTACTAGGGAGAAAGTGAAGCCGGTGAATGCGGTCACACCCCGGAGTAGGATATTGCACATTTACAACACACAAGACACTTGTATACATATGGTATGGCACAACCTAGGTTTTGGTGGGGTTCCGACGCTCCGAGGCCCGCTTCGGCGAAACCACGAATCCGCTCGGAAAACCCTAACGTTTTCGTCTACCACCATAGACGTGCGTCGAAAGGGGGTAGGAAAGTGGATTTTTTTGCTTGGTTGTGTTAGGTTAGGCCATAGGAAGGTGAGAAACCAAAGTCTACCCCAAATCAACACAAGATTCCATCCGGTTCTCCCGAAACGGGAGTTTGCACCTCTAAGTGCAGAAACTCACTAAAGAGAAAGTGAAGCCGGTGAAGCCGGTCACACCCCGGAGTAGGATATTGCATATTTACAACACACAACACACTTGTATATATGGTATGGCACAACCTAGGTTTTGGTGAGGTTCCGACGCTCCGGGGCCCCGCTTCGGCGAAACCCCGAATCCGTTGGGAAAATCCTAACGTTTTCGTCTACCCCATAGACGTGCGTCGAAAGGGGTAGGCCAATGGACTTTTTTTGCTTTGTTGTGTTAGGTTAGGCCATAGGAAGGTGAGAAACCAAAGTCTACCCCAAATCAACACAAGATTCCATCCGGTTCTCCCGAAACGAGAGTTTTCAATTCTAAGTGCAGAAACTCACTAGAGAGAAAGTGAAGCCGGTGAAGCTGGCCACACCCCAGAGTAGGATATTGCACATTTACAACACAGATATCACTTTAAAGATAAGTCAGGGCATGTCAAGCATTTCATCTGCACTATATCTATACTATAGCCAGATCAATTCCTATTCTTTCTTCCAGGCGACTTTACTCCAAAGAATTTTGCCTTCTTATCTTGACTCGATCTCACGAAATTGGATTGACTGGCACACCGTGCATCTGGCATTCGCTTCTCCTATCTATCTCTTCCAACTAAGCTGATCACTGGAAAATATGAAACCCTGCAAGCAATCATTCCAGAGCCAACTAGGGATAGGTTTGTTTGCCAACTAGAATAAACAAGGAGATAGTTTTCCCTTGAAAGAAAGGGCCAATTATCATAACATCTTCAAAAGCTTCTCATCAGTATTTATGCCCAAAACACCGGGTTTATGTTTACTCCTATTTAGGAGGGAAACAAGAAAATGCATAGATCAATATATGCATGAATAGCCGATGCATAAACAACTCTAGCTCTAACTCAAGACCGGAACCATGTTAGAATTGTATTCGGTCTTGAGTTAGAATTGTATCGTTCTGTTTGTCCAGACCGAAGTTGTAATAATGATAGTGTGATTTGGTTCCTTTGCAACTTGCGAGTCGGAGTTGAATTCTCCTATATTCAGGTGTCGCAAGTGTTGTGCTTTATGCACTTGTATTATCGATTATATGTGATGTAAATTTCTAAGAGAAATACAAAGTTCATGTAAAAAAAAATGACGTACATCGTGGCACAGCTGGTAGGTAGCCTTTAGCCGTGTATGAAGTTCCCTAGAATTTTCCTTGTTGGCTCCGTCCAAGCTAGCTATTTGCTCTTATGTTTGATTTGTTCTTTTTTTTGAACAAGGTTTGATTTTTTTTTGCGAGAAACCGTATACAACTTCAAAGGATCGCCATCACAGAGAGGAACACCGAAAAGAAGAAGATTACAGACCAGACCCTCTGCAACTCGATGCCGCCGGCGTGGAGCAGGACGTGCCGGTGACGCGCCGCCGCTTCATCTTCCTTCAAGCCTTGGAGCAGAAGATGTCCCCAAGCGGACGGGAAGCCGCCGAACCTCGAACTCCGAGAAGCCTCCACCCAGCTCCAGCTGCAACATCGCCGCCATCCTTCGTCGTCGTCGGCTTCGAAGTCAACCCAGATCCGCCGCCACGCCAGATCTGGGAGGGGGAAGACGAGCCCAGCAGATCCACGGATCCGAGGGGTCGTCGAGGCGAGGTGCACCATCGCGGACCTCCGAGAAGCTCCGCCGTCGAAGGAGACGCGCACCTGCACCAAAAAACACGCCGGCGACCCAACCACCTCCATGGCGCCGCCGACGGGAAACCCTACATACCCTACTAAATGTACACTCGTGAAGCGGGGATCCCCGCCCTCCCGCCGCCGAAGCGGCCGGCGGAGGACGAGGGATCCGGCGGATCGACGAGGACGAAGTGGATCTACGGGGGAAAGAAAAATCGCATCTGCTACAGTGACAGAGAGAGGAAGACGTCCAGGCTCGTCTTGTCCCACTTTAACAAGGTTTGATTTGTTCAAGCTGGAATTTTTTGGCTACTGCTGGGAGCCCTCACCGGGTGGCGGTCGTCCATGGGAAGCTGTCATCAGCTGTCTAGTTCACTGGCACTGCCAAGAGTACATAAACTGGAGCATGTCCGCCATGGTTGATGTGCAGCACAATTAAAACAGATTCAGAAATACTAAGAACACACGAGGTGTGCATAAATGCTAGTGACAACTACTATAAAAAGTATCTTTAGTTCTCCTCCTCTGTGAAAAAATACAGAAATAATTATCGTCTCTAGGTCTATTAAGCTGCATACCATTCAATCTAAAAACAGCTTGACATTGTTTGACAACATCAATGGAAGGCCGTGCAAGGAAACTAACATCTATTTAGACTCTCTGTATATATATGCATTACCATAGAAGAGTTACTCCAGAAGATATCACCATTTTAAAAATTACAAATGCATGAAAAACATGGCGATATCAATTTCTAGTATCGATGGATAATGAGTCATACAATAAACTTATATTTGCATCAAATAATGGAGTAAATAAAAGAAAACATAAAAAATTCAAACATAGATAATGTATATATGCATATTCACCCCATATGAACAGATAACAAGTGACCAAAATAATTAGAGTACTACATAAAGTACATATATTAGGTCACTAGATCCATTCATACAATAGAGCATTACCCATTGGAACGCTTTTCACTTAAAATTTTTCCATGGCTAACCAACGTTGTCTATAAAGTCACAAAAAGGGGTACACCCGAACATCACCATTTGGGAATGCTAGGCGGACACACCCAAGCGAGTGTCAAACAACTAGCTAGCAGATTAGGCACAAACCGGGCGACTGATTTTAACTTAGGCATCAGTGCCACATTAAATGCATTATGCTGAAGCTGCTGTGACTTTCAGAGACCATCTGACGACCACTACCCAAAAAAGGGAATATAAGGTAGACCACCTAGAATTCTCCAGAAGTGCACATATAATGCACTTCATGATTATCCATATCGTACGATACAGTAGTCACCTCCCGTCAGTAATGAAAAACAAATTCCGTTCTGGATGAATTGCAAACATCTCATATAACTCACCCTCACCTCTCGTTTCAAACAGCCCTAGAATGTCAACAATATGCTTTAGGATCCACTTGTGACTAGCATAATCCTCAAGCACACACACAGAGAGTAGGTACTCCTCAGGGTCAATATACCAAGCATGCAAGAGTCCCTGAGACGGCCCCATTGAAGTATTACCATAACTGGGTTCCATGCCTATTGGAAGTGGAATTGTTTTCCAATCCTTCGAGTCCCCCTTTGTGTGACTGCGACTATGTAAGGTTCATCGATCATGAGATGCATAAAGTAATTGAGGAAGGCACATTCTGTAGTAACAACAGGAACAACTCCTTTGTCCCACCAGGTCCAAGTCCATTGTCCAGTTTCCGACGAGTAGATCACCACATTGTCTAGACAACCCCTCAAGGGCACAAACACCACAAAGCAAGACGGAAACGCTGCATCAAAGCCGAGGTAGGCATCCACCGGTTCGACACACACAAGATCACCACCCTCCTCTTCACCCGGCAACAATATAGGAGGCACCACGGTCCACTCATCGGTCGCAGGATTGCACACAACAAGATTCATCTTGTCGTCTTCTCCCTCGGGGCAAGATTTCCAGCATTTGCAGAGTAGAAGGTTGCTGCTGCATTGTACGACCATGATGCGCTTGTAGCAGCCACGCAAGAAAGGAAGGGCAGGGTCGACCATAGGGGTGCCTGTGCCATGCAAATTGCGGAAACGGAGCTCGCCGCCGTATATGTGGTTGTGAAAGAAGCCGGACAGGGTCTGTGGTGACCTCTTGCGGATGTCCGGGTCGCAGCAGAGGGCGAGCCATTCCTTGGACACGCACTTGAAGCGGCAGAGTGACCTGTACGGCACAAGAGAAAGGATGTCGATGAGGGGTCCCTCCGGATGCTGGCCGCCGCATGCCGCTTCTTCTTCCTTAGTCCCTGCTTCTTCCTCTCCAAAGTGACGGATGAAGACGATACGTTTAGGTGTGGATTTCCTTGCATGAATCGAAGATGGGAAGAAGAGGCGTGGAGGATACCTGATACACTTGGAGGGCAGTGGCAGGGAAGGACGGAGAGGGACGGGGCTGAGCGTCCTCGTCTCGGCGGCCGGTTGCCATCGGGTGTTCCTGCTTCGAACAGCCATGCTGGCCTCCTCCTTGCAGCATCGGCTTCTCCTGGCTCGCCGGAAGTCTAGGGTTTGGAAAGGTGAGCGGCGGCTGTGTCCCTCGACGGGCGGCTTTGCTCTTTTCTGAAACGGGGGCCCCAGTTAAGAGGAGTTTTATTGTTTTTTTTTTACCTGAGAGGAGTTTTATTGTTGACAGGACATAAGAAGTCCTTGCGTGGAAAGCCTCTGCTTTTTTTTTACTATACCGGATGCCTTTTTTCCATCCCTAGCGCCGCGCGATGTGAGACCAGCTCGTTAATTTCCTACAACTAACTTAATCGTACGATGGAGGACTTCCTCTCCCGATCGGAAACAAGCTGGACTCGAAAGAGGAGGATGGACAAGAAATCATACGACGGAATCGAGAGCAGTTATTTACCATGTCGGATTTTTACAGATTAATCGAAGACGTCTTCATATCTTTGGAACAAGTTTTAGCACCAATCGAGTTTGATATAACGCAGTTCAGAAAAAAATTATGATATGACGAAATTGCTTCACACACGCGACACTTCCATGTACGATCTCTGTACGATAGTTCCGTCACCTCGTGTTAGTAACGATAGTTTCTTCACCCCGTACCCCAAACCCAAACCCAAACCCACAATACAAACGAAACCCCGTCAAATATGTCCACGGCTCCACCTCCTTTATCTATTCCCTTTCACGACTGCATCTTCTTCACGACCCGTTACTTGCAAAAGAAGAGAGAAAAATGTAAAAAAAAAACAACACAAAATCAGCACATCGTCGCAAAAAGCAACCAATTTTCAAATTTTTGCACAAAAATAAACTGACTTAGAGAGACACCCTGATTAAAACACTAATCCATTTGTAAACGTATTTTTTGACACCGTTTCTGACTGGCGGGCCAGTTGTAAGTACTTTGGGCCCGACGTTCCCCACCGTGCGGCTTCCTTTACCTACGCCGGTGAAGCAGGAGGTGAAGGAGGATCCGATGGAAGTGGTCCCCGCGGGCTACCATGTGTCGTCGCCACTGCACAGCAACACGCACAACATCAATTGCCTTGGTTTGTGCTGGGCTTTGGTGGCATCGGCCACTGAGCTCGAGGAGGACTCGCCAGGCTTCATGAAGACCATCGAGTTCACGACTAAACAGGCTTCCTTCTCTGACGGCCGCGGCGACGCTTCCAGCTCGTGCACCACGCCCCGGGACGCCGCCTCCACCTACCTCCTCCTCCACCATCGTCTACCTCGATGACGGTGACGATGAGCGTGGACTAGGACGCCCCCGTGAACAAGGGCGAGGAGTAGGGTTTAGAGCCGTCTATTTTAAATTTCATTCCAAATACTTTGTAAAATATAACAAATGTTGAATGAAATTTAGAATGTTACAGTATTTATATTTTTGGTTTGATATGTGCCCCTGTGGCCAGCATCCCGCCAAACAGTCTGATGATACCCCTAAAGCGGGCACAATTTGAATTTGCCGGACAAAATTTCAGGAGTGGCGGTGGAGATGCTCTTAGTTCTGAAGAGGTGCGGGGGCAGATAGGTTGTAGGTAGTATGCGATTTGCCTGTGCATCTAGAAACGGCGTGATTTCCTATGTGCTGTTGCGATCAAAGGCTGTCGCCACGAGAGGCCCGTACTGTCAGAAAGTGATCTCGCTTTAGGCTATATCAAGGCTGACCTCGATGTAGCAGTGTCCTTCGTATCAACTTTCTGACAGTAGCATTGTACGAACTTTTTGACATGTCAAACGAAGTCAGGTTATGTGTTGTTAGTTGTGTCTGTGTTCTAGTAGCTGCCTGTGTACTACTAGCTTAGCTAGTTTGGTTAGTGTTAAGATACGTAGGGACTGGGAGTACTTGTGAGTTGTCTTCGTCTTGGAATTGGAGTAAGATTTTGATCCAGGCATTGGTGCGTGTGCAACGTGTGTGAGAGTTGCTGCGTGCTGTGTCTTCGAGTTTGATGTGATTCATCTGTGGGCAAATCCCAACACGCAAAGCAGCACGGATGATGGATTCTTTGCACCGGCATTCGCTAGCAAGTTCAATTCGTCGTCCAATGCATGGCCAGCCATCCTTCCTCTCTATAAATAGCAACTCCTCCCTCGAGTCTAAGCACACAAGAAGAGAAGCGGGAGGCAGACATGGCAGCGCACAAGGGGCTCCCCGTGGTGGATCTGGCGCCTTTCTTCGCCGGTGTCGGGCACACGGCGGCACGAGCCCGTGCCATGGAATCCATTATGGTTGCGTGCCAGACGTATGGGTTCTTCCGCGTCGTCAACCATGGCGTGCCGCAGGAGCTGTTGTCGCACACGCTTGAGTTGTCTGCCACATTCTTCGCGCTCCCGGACGAGGAGAAGGCCAAGGTCCGGGCCCGTCCGGTGGAAGCGACGCCGCTCCCTCCCGGGTATGACCGGCTGCCGTCCCACTCGTCCGAAAAGCACGAGCTCCTGCTGAGCTTCCAGCCCCATCTCGGCCACAACCTGTACCCAGCCGAGCCACATGGATTCCGAGAGGCGCTGGAAGATTGCCACGCGAAGCTGGCCAACCTGGGGCTTCTCATCCAGGAGATCCTCACTGAGGGCCTGGGCCTCCCGCCGGGCTTCCTCCGCAGTACACCGGCAGCGACAACAGCTTCCACTTCCTCCTCGCGCTTCACTTCTTCCCGGCGACAGAGGAGGAGGCCGGTAGGAGCGGCCTGAACAAGCATGAGGACGGCAAGGCCCTCACCTTGCTCTTCCAGGACCACGTGGGGGGCCTCGAGGTCCTTAAAGACGGAGAGTGGGTCTCCGCCGAGCCAATTGATGGGACCATCATCGTTAATATCGCCGATGTCATCCAGGTGCTGACCAACAAGAAGCTCAAGAGCGCCACACACCGGGTGGTGAGGAAACCGCGGGCATGCACAGATACTCTTTCGCCTACTTTGTCAACGTCGAGTGCAACAAGTGGATCGAGCCACTGCCTGAGTTCACCGACAAAGTCGGCGAGCCGCCGCGCTACAGAGGGTTCCCGTTCGGCGAGTACCAGCAGCTGCGGATGAGCAACAAGACCCACCCGCCGGCCACGCCCGAGGAGTTTTATGACATCAACCACTACGCCATCTAAGCACTTATTACTCATTTCTCGCAATTTCGGCTTTCAGTTTCGGATTGTACTATGCCTATACCCAGCATGGAGTCATAAAACGCTGCAAAACACTTGCTTTCAATAAAAATAAATTATCCATTTGCTTCTAGATTAGTTAGCATCCTTAAATCTTTTGATAGAGGGTTCTAAAATGTGTGAGTAAAAAATATTATAACAAAGGTTTAATTATCTAATAGGATCCTCTACATTAGTTGTAACCAATATGAAATTATAGCGCGTGGTGTTTACAGGAGTGGTTTTCAGATCCTCGCCTTCCGTACCGACTATGATGGGTTTGCTCATTTCTTCTTACTTTCGTGGGGAAAGTATTTTCTCATGTCCATGGACCATGGTTGGTCTAAAGTGCTTAACGATTGGTTAGTCTTGCTATAGTTGAAACCTTAGACACAATTCTCCCCTCTCTCTCCTCCCGAGCCGCTCCCGCGGGCGGACGGGGTGAAACCCTAGATCTCGCGCCGCCGGTCAACCCTCCCCCGGCTCCTTTGGTGAAGACCCCGGTATTTATAGTCTTTGCTTTAGGCCGATTGTTCTGGTGATGCTCTGTATGGAAGCGGTACCCATTCACATCATACTTCTCATACTTCTCGACTCTACGGTTACAACCTTGGGAGACACATCTCAACTCATCTGACATCACAACGTTGGCATCAGCTCCCTACAAGTACAAATTGTTTTGTGCATTAGTAAGAGGGATAAGACACGAATTGCAAGGTAGAAGGGACAGGTTTGAAATTACCTTTTCCCTGAACCAAACCGTGAATTTTTTCTTTCCGGGGGCAGGCTCTTTCAAAAGAGTGTCCAACGCGGCTTCATTGGGTCCATCTGATGTTCCCGACCACATTTCATCCGTGAATTGACTAAAAGGAGAAAATACGTATTAGAACGAAATCATGTTAGTAGTTGCAAAGTAATTTGTTCCCCATTTTACCTAAGGAAACTGCCCTCTTCTCCCTGCTCGTCGTGGGTCACTTCCTTCATGTTCATAAGCACATAGAGCATTATGCACTCCAGCTCATCATTGGTCAAGTTATACCTTGTTGGGCCACCGCTCTTGCCACCGGGACACTGGAAGAGGACGAGCTTGGGGTCTCGCTTGGGCTCGTCGACATTGTACCGAGAGGCCTGGTTATGCATAGTGGGAACATCATCGGGGTAGTACGTTAGCCTGGCGTCTGCCATCTCCTGGAGGATAGTTGCCTCGGCTATGCATGACTCAATCTTATTTTTGTTTCCACATTTGGTTCGAATATACTTAAACTCTCTCTCAATACAAAACTGCCAACGAAACTGCACCGGTCCACCCAAGAGTACCTCGTTCGCAAGATGCACAACAAGATGTGCCATCGGAGTAAAGAAGCCTGGCGGAAATATCGTCTCTAAGTTGCACAGCAACTCCGGCACTAGTTCATGCAGCTTCTGAATAATCAGGGGACATACTTGCTTAGCACAGAGCGTGCGGAAGAAATGGCTCAACTCCGCGAGCACTCGCCAGACACTGTCGGGGAGATACCCTCGAACCATCACCGGTAGCAGCCGCTCAATCCATATATGATAGTCGTGACTCTTGAGCCCGGTGACTTTTCCGATTGTATATTGACTCCCTTACTTATATTCGAACAATAGCCATCAGGGAACATCACGACGAATTTGAGCCAATGGAATGCCTCAGACTTTTGCATACTATTAAGGCAGAAGTCAGCATGCGGCTTGAACCAGTTCTTTTGACGGCCTTCAGGAGGCTTCATGTGCATTCTCTCCCTATCACAGAGCTTCTTAACATCAACTCTAGCCTTAACATTATCCTTCGACTTCTCAGGAATGTTCAGGACTGTGTGAAAGAGGGACTCTCCAACATTCTTTTCGGTGTGCATCACATCGATGCTATGGGGAAGTTCGAGGTCCTTGTAATATTCGAGTTGCGTCAAGCCTGCCACGTGAGTCCAGTTGTGCGCCACACCATATCCCACATATCGTGGGCCTTTTCCCTGGGCAGGCACGAGAGCACTTAGCTCGGCGTCAACAGCTGCACCATCGAAAGTTGGTATCGCTTTTTCTTCACGCTCAACTCTACCCTTCTTGAAGTTCTTTTTGTCTTCTCTAAACCGATGCCCTCTTTTGAGGAACTTTCGATGTGTGTCAAACGCGGAATACTTCCGTCCCGCCGTTAGCCACATGAACTCAAGTCGGTTCCTGCACACTGGGCATGGCCACTTACCAGCTGTACACCATCCGCAGAATAGGGCGTACCCGGGCATGTCATGCATGGAATTGTGATACCAAACTTTCATCAAGAAGTTTGTCTTTGATGCACGATCATATGTCAACGTCCCGTGGTGCCAAGAGTGGTTCAGATCATCCACAATTGGCTGCATGTACACACTTAAATTCTTCCCCGGATATTCAGGACCTGGAATGATCAGCGAGAGGAATATGGTCTTCCTTTGCATTAGGGCTCCAGGAGGGAGATTGAGCGGAATAACAAACACGGGCCAGCAGCTGTACGAGGTAGTCGACAAACCATATGGATTGAATCCATCGGTTGCTATCGCGATTCTCACGTTTCGAGCATCTGCTGCCTCATCGGGGTGGTTCGCATCAAAGTTCTTCCATGCCGTACCATCAGATGGATGTCCCATCAATTCCCGGTCGTGCTCATCCTTGTATCTCTTCCCCGTTTTGTGCCATTGCATATGTGTGGCAGACTCTTTGTTCATGTAAAGCCGCTTGATTCTTTGTATGAATGGGAGGTAACGAAGAATCTTAACGGCGACATTTGACTGCGTCTTCGTACCATCGGCTCCTTTTACCACATGATACCTAGAGGCCTTACACAAGATACAGTACTTGTCATTGGCAAACTGTTTCCAAAACAAAAGGCATCCTTTTGGACAACAATCTATCTTCTGATAATCCATGCTGAGATCTCGCAGGATTTTCTTCGTTTCGTACATGCTTTGAGGCAGACAATGCCCTTCAGGCAACAGGTTACCAGTTGTTTGCAGATGCGCTTCAAAGCATGAACGGGTGCTGCCATACTGGAGCTTGTTGGCTAGTGCTTGCGAGATGGCATCGAGCTGAGAAACTTTTGCACCCTCGTACAGAGGCCTCTGAGACGAGGCCATCATATCAAAGAAGGCCTTCGCGGTTGGCTCTGGGTCCTCTGGTTGACGCGGTTCTGGAGGTTCCTCCGGTTCCTCCTGTGATGGTGGCGAATCTGGCATGTCGCCAGCACGGAGATCATCTAGCCAGTTTCTAATCCCATCATCTTCATTGCCATTGATCCGCTGCCGCATCACCCTGCCACTCTCGCGCTCGTACTCATCAAAGTTGACTGTCGTCACGAAGTTCGGCATATACCCACGAGAGAAGAGGTGTTTAATCATATCATCCTTTCCCTGACGTGTACGAAACTTGCAACGAGGGCAAGGGCACTGTCCACGAGCGCCTGACTCTGAACCCTTACGCGCTAACTCCTTCACTAACAAATGCGTCTTCCATACCCACTCATCTGTTTTGTCAACCAAACTAGTTCGGCCACTGTACATCCACCCATTATCTGCCATCCTCTGCTGCTTTACTGTGAGCCAAATAATAATAACATGAAATTAAATGCATCATATTTTTATTTTCTTGCATGCAATGTCACCATTTTATTACGGCCAAATTTTATCTTTTACAACATGCAAGGGTTCACATACACTTCTAATAGGTAGGGGCCTATCCCGCCCGAGTACGTGTAGATCGAGTCGTGTCCCATGTTCTACCCCGACCCGAGACGGAATTTCGGCAGCACCTCCCCGCTGTTCTTCAGAATACACGTCTCGAGCTTGTCAAGCCGAGAGGGTGTGCATCCGAAGAACAACAGGGAGGTGCTGCCGAAATTCCGTCTCAGGAAGGGGTAGAACGTGGAACACGACCCGATCTACACGTACTCGGACTGTCCAACAGGACAACCCGGAAGTGTTACGGTTATAAATATGCAAAGATGGACAATCCTGCATATTTATAAATTTGTAACCCTTCCGGATGGGATCTGACTCGGGTTACGCGACTGACTTGGTGATCTAGACCAAAATAAACCTATGCAGCAAGAGAGGCGAAAGATTTATACCCTCGAAGCGTGATCGGTGGCCGGAGAAGGTCGAGGACGTGCTCCGGAAGAGGGCGACAAAACAAAGGGCACCGAGGCGGCCCCTCCTCAGCTGGAGAAGCCGCGACGACGCGCGGGACCGACGGTGCTGGCTGGCGGGAAGCTACGTCATCTAAAAAGTACAAACAATCGAAATATATAAGCAAATATCCCTCCATTTTACCTAATAATTAAACATAAAACAGAATAAACCATAGAACGATGTAACCATATTAGCTAAACATAACACATATAGACAAGTAGCACAATAATACATAGGTAGCATGTATGATAAGTCTAGCAGTACAACAGGTAGCAAGATAAGTCTAGTAGTACGACAGGTAGGATGATAGACATCCTAAACTCGACTCGCGCCGGTGTCAGTGACGTCGTCCAAGCGGTCCCAACAAGAGGACAGGCTGCTGCTAGAGTCCTCGCCCTGCTGCTGCGTGCCGGAGGGGCCGGCCTCGCCCTGCCCGCGCTGCTGCCGGCTCTCGCTGAAGACCTGGTACTGGACCGCCATCACCTGGGGATCAAGGAGGAGATCCTTGACCAAGGGGTCATCCTCCTCGCGCTGGTGGCGCGCCCTGAGCAGCCTCTCTGCCTGCCGGTGCTCCCTCTCCTCGGCCTTCGTCGCGATCCTCATGCCATCTGGCGCTAACATATGCGCCACGCTCCGCTCATCCTCAAAGTTGAGGATCGCTCTCGCCCCAAAGTGCTGGACCGCCGCGCAGTCGTAGGCGCGGGCCGCCTGCCACGGGCACCTGAAAGTACCAAGCTGGATCTTCCTGTGATCCACTGTGATCTGAGCTGCCCAAGTCGGGATCTTCGTGGGTCTCCGATGAACACCACGAAACTTTCGCTCCGGCTCCGACATGATACTTAGTTAAGTAAAAGCATTTGATACACGGGTTAGTCAATGAAGCATAGATAAAAAAAGCAGGCCTACGTGATTTCTTACCCTCGAAGCGTGATCGACGGCGAAGAAGATCTTCCGCCGACACCCTCCGTCGACAATCCCCACTCTCACGCTCCACACATAATCCTGCACGAGAAACAAAATAAAGAATGTTAATTGCTACACCAAAATAAAATTGGCATACACCAAAACTCTTATGAAAAAGTTTGAACAATTATGACAGCTAGACATACACCATATTTGTAAACCACACATAGAACAATTAGTCAGAATCAATCCATTAAACTAAACCTAGCCAAACACATAATTAGTACCAATTTATTTCCTACAGGGAACCAATCCACTACTTGCTGCCATGACACACATTACATCTACCAATTAGAAAATTAAACTACTCGTGCTCGTGCCCGTGGACATGCTTGTGTGCGTGCTTGTGTGCATTAGATGGCTGGGGTAGAAGAGCTCGTGCTCGTGCCCGTGGATGTGGTTGACACGGCGGTCGATGGTGAGAATGATGCGCACGACGGCGGCATCCAGAGCATGTGGGGGGTGGGAAGGAGAGGGTAGCCCAGCGGCGGTGGTGCTCACCAAGGGGTAGCCGGTGTTGTGGGTCAGCCCGAGACAAGGACGGCGACCGGTCGATGTCGGGGAAGACGGGAAGTAGACGGCGGCCGTGGAAGTGCTCCTCCGCGCTAACCCGGCGCAGCAGGAAGCAGAGGAGGGAGGCGACGTTGGGGCTCTCGGGACGCAGAGGAGGGAGGCGGCGTGGGGGCTCTCAGGGCAGCGTGGGGGCGTGGGGGCTCTCAGGGCAGCGTGGGGGCGGGGGGCTCGGAGCAGAGGTGGGCGGAGCGGGGGTTGCCGGCGGCGGGGCGGCGGATCGGGTGGAGGTGAGGTCGAAGACGGGTGGGGATGAGATGCGGGCTGGGTGTTGACGAGGTTATACTCTGCGGGTACCCCAGCGTAAAGGTACCTGGTGCACGTGATGATCAAAGAAGCCCAAGGATTAATCGAAGCCCACGAAGGAAGGCCAAGACGAAGAGTGTTTTCCAAGTTAGATCAAGTTATAGTCGGTTAAGACTTTCCATACATGTAACCTTGGTCGGTTATGTTTCCCGAGACCCGGTGTCGTGGGGTCACTCTTCGACTACCCCACGGTGGGGATACCTGGGTCACGCCAAGCCCATCAGCCTCATGACGAGGGCCCAAGGAAGGCCCAAGGAGGACGACGTGCGGCCCAAGATAGTCGACGCTAGGTCATGCGACCCCAGCCATGCTTGTAAGCGCCATCGGCACCGTTCACCTGAGACCTAGCCTACCATATAAAGGCTAGGAGGGTCCTTCGTCTAGGGTACGCTCATAGCCGCCACATAAACCCTAGCAAGATTGCCATCTCGCCATTGTAGCCACAACTCACCATCAATAACCAGACAAGCAGGAAGTAGGGTGTTATCCTCCGGCAGGCTGAACCTGGGTAAACGCCTTGCTTGTCAGCCGTCGTGATCACCAGCGCTCATCTCTCTCCCTCAATCAACCCGGGGTACACAACCCAGGGATTTGCCAAGTCCACCCCTCGTCAATTGGCGCCGTCTGTGGGAAAGAACGAGCGCTGGAACCATGGTCGCACCGGCTCCATCGACTTTGAAGACCGACGTCTGCATCACCAAGGAGCCAATCTGCTTCGGCTCCTTCGAGTACACCTTCCACCCGCCGGCCCACCATTCGGTGTACGCCGATCTGCACGTAGGTATGTGCCTCATCTTCGGTACCATGCACTACTTCGTAGACAGCTGTGGAGTACTCAGATCCACGATGATCACACCGCGCACAGCGGTGGCACCCGCATCTATCGCGACTGCCCCAACCACGCCCCCACCTGCTGCGATCGCATCTGCTGCGACTGCGGCGACAACATCTTCGACTGCTGAGAAGATCGTGTCCGCCTCGACTACTCCGACCGCCTCCGCCGCGGCAGAGATCGCGCCCAACACAGCGGCACCATCAGCATCTCCGGCTGTCACGGAGATCGCATCGGCTATGACTACATCAACCACTTCGTCGCCCACCGCGTGGATCGGGTCTACTTCAACCACCTCGATCGCGTCGCTGGCAAGGCCAAGATCTGCATCAACTTCGACTACGTCGACCACGAAGGTCGCGCCATTCTCATCCACGCCACTCGCGTCTCCATCGACTCGCAAGATCGTCAACAAGCCAATCGCGCCCACCTCGATGACAGCGACATCACTCCTCACGTCCGTGGTGAAGGTCGCGAAACTCTAGGGAAGGAGCCTCGGCGGCGACTGTGGTGTCCACCACGTCGCACCCATTTTCAGCTCCGAGCACGGCTCAGACGAAGGAAGCAGCAGTGGCAGCACCCGTCCCACTGCCCAGATCTACCCCGCGCAAGTCTTCATGATCGGCGAGAGGCCGCAGGGCAACGACGACGAACCCGCATACCACTGGAGGTGGTCATGCCGGACCAGGTGACGCGACTCACCATCACCCGCGACATGGCAATCAAAGCCCTGAAGCACGTCGAGGACGCCACATACCCCCACCGGATGCACCCGGGAGGACCTTATGGCGGTCCAGTACCTGCTGCGGAAGGAAGGCGAACGACTCCGCGCAGAGAAGGCCGAGCTCCTCCGACGCAAGGAGGAGGCCGACGCTGTAGGGGGAATAATTATCCCGCGACTTATTCAAGCAAAAGCGCGACTTATTCATAGTCACACCACTATTGGCCTTGCACAAATATGGGCCGACTCAAGATCATGAGGAAGGATCCAGAAGCTGGAAGATAACTTGACTTGGAAGACAAGACATATGATTAGTCTCCAAGTAGGACTCCGGCTCATACTTTCCTTGAGAGAGAAGTTTCCCTGTAACCTTGTGAGCCGCCGTCTTTATAAGGTGGACTCCAAGGACCTAGAACCCAAGGCTCCAAACCCTAGCTCTCATACATCCGAGAGAGGCGACTCAACACATCGATGGCCAACCCCTTGTAACACCATATTCATATCAATACCAATCTAGGATAGGCAGGACGTAGGTCTTTACTCGCATCGAGGGGCCGAACCTGGGTAAAAAACATTGTCTTCTCGGGCCCTGCGATCTTTAGCTCGGAGACGCTCGATCGCTTAATCCCCAACTCTACGAAGTCATCTCCATGACATCTGCGTGATAATCCCACGACAGTTGGCGCCCACCGTGGGGGCTGCGGTCAAGAGCGTCATGTTCCGCGCTGGATCTGTGCCAGGGACGGAGGATCTCATCGTCGATTCAAGTTCGGCGACTTCAACAAACATCGGCGACTTTATCGCCGCGTCGATTCAAGCGACTCAGTGGTATCAAGATCTACATCAAGACTGCTGGACAGCAGCAACGTCCGTGTTGCAGAAGTCATCGACGGTGGCTCGAAACTTATCTCGACGATCCCTTCAGTGAAAAGATGGGAATCGAGTTTCCTAGCAGCCGTCCAAAGGGCATCGGATTCCAATGGTTAGATCCCCGTGGGCGACTCAAACATTGAAGCCCTGTCGAAAGCTGACGGAACTCTGCGCGACTTTGGGAAAATAATTATCGAGGTCAACTCGGACATCAATTCGAAGATCCCTCCGGTGAAAACCTACGGAGCACAATCCCAAAGCCCTCCAAGAAATTTGAGACAGTTCCAACGGTTAGATCACCGTCAGCGACTCACGCATTGGAGCAAGTTTTGTGTCTACACAAGTTCGCGAAATTAAAAAAGGAAAACATCCAGTCGGCGCATCATTAAAGTAAATCAAATCCCTGATAGAAAAAGCCAAAAGACCAGCAGTATTCAGCTCGAGTCGGTAAAGAATTCCATGCCAGCTAATACCAGTTTGAGTCGCACAAAGGAAAACGAGGAAGGAAAGATTGATTACGTTGCATGCAGATCTCACATGCAACGGAATAAATAAATCGATCTGGTTAATCGCCCTTGCTTTGCATGGAAAGTGATACTCCGACGCGCCTGCTCCCTATTTTGAAAAGAGAAGAAGAAATCAATTTGAGTCGCTACTAAATTACATGGTGCGACCTCATGTTACTAAGAATCACATATGGATAGAGGGAAGCTAGGCAAGGTACAAACCATCGGTTCTGATTCGAAGAAACAAGAAAAGGAAAGAGGCGGACAGCGGAAAAGGAGAAGGCGTGATCAACTTCGTCGATTCAAGTCCTAGGACATAGATCAGTGCACATCCTGGGTAAAAGGAAAAAGGAAACATATCAATTAAAGCTCCTAGCTTGGGGGTTAGCACGTGCATGTCCCTGAGGGAGTACGTACGTGGAGCAAGCCAGTGGATGAGTCAGGAAACCGTGGACACCTTGATCTTCAAAATCAACGATCGTCGCGGTTCACAGTATGATCGATGACACATGCGCGGGGGCTTAACATCAACATCGCCTCGAGCGCATCCATGTATATCCACCAGCGAAATTATTCGAGGCAGCAAACGTGCCGTGAGTTGAGTCGCACCTAGCAAGATCGATGGAGGCTCGGTCGCTAGCATCAACTTATTTCACTGGCCCGGGAGATGTTCCAACTCCGCGCATTAATATTGCCCAAGGCGCAATATAAGAAAGAAGCAAACTGGTTCGCTATCTTGTTTTGGAAGAGCAGCCAAAGCTACGTATCAATCCATGTTGGTTCAGGTTCCAAGAAAAGAAAAGGAAGCAGCTTGCATTAAAAAAGGAAAAGGTAGGGAGCGGTCAGCTCCATTCAACCAGCATGCGGCTAAAAAAGAACTGCATGCGACTCATCAGCACGCGGCTTAGAAGCACGCGACTCTAAAGGACCGCCATGCGACTTCACTAATGGGCGCTGTCATCACCAACTTCAACAATCATTGATCTCCGGCGATTCACCACGACTGACTTCAAATTTCGTTGTGGTCTATTTCCTCTTTGACGAGACAGCATCAACTGTCCGCGGATCGTACCGCGTCGTCAATAGCAGGACAATAAAAACAAGATAAGTCCCTATCATACTCAACTTTCGAAGCTTTTTACTTTCATCAATAAGTTTAAATTCATCTACGAGTTTATCTCGGGGGCTGCATTTCTAGGTTATTATGCATTTTTATTAAATGTTTTTGCGACTCATATTATATCATGTCGTAGACTTTAAATTCATATCGACATTTGTAGATTTAATTACATCTACTTCTCAATACATTCGTCAAATTAGAGTTCTTTATAACTCGCATTGCAAAGTCTAGCTATTTACAACTTGCATTGAATATCAAGATCACCACTACATGTCCAAGCATTGATATTTGGCGATTCATTTGTCATTCTATGACTTATCATTATATCAATTTATGACTGATCGTTATATAATTTCATGATTTATCATCGTATCATTTTATTAATCATCATCGACTTATTGTCATATCAACTTATGAGTCGCATAGCGATTTACCCCCATATCAATTTATGAGTCGCAAACAGCTCATCATTACATCAGTTTATGAGTCATTAACGAATCATTATCTTATCGATATTTGAGTTAAACAGGTGACTCATTGTATCACATTTACAGCTAATCAGAGCTGGTTATCATCAAAGCTAATTAGAGCTCGTCACGGCTATTGCAGCCGTTAAACGCAATAATCCTGGTGGCTCGCTGTACCACATATACAGCTAATCAGAGTTGGTTATCATCAAAGCTAATTAGAGCTCGTCACGGCAGTTGCAGCCGATCAAAGCAATAATCCTGGTTATTCTCGCTTTAAGTCAGAAGTATCTTTGCACTATGCGGCCAAAGTACTGGAGTGCGGTGTCAATCGAAGTGCAATCGCCTATCATGGCTGCCAAGCGACCCTGAACACGCATTTTTACCTGGAAAATTTTGAGCCGCGCGAAGACCTACTTAATGGTAATAGAGATAATTTAGAAGGACTAAAGTACCCGCGTGTGGCGTCAATCGAGTCTGATGCCTATCATGGCTGCCTATCACGGCCGTTCTCGACCCTGAACACACATTAGATTTGGGAAATACCGAGTCAAGTACATGCTATCATGCATCGTACAATATGCTATCGTGCATTTTACTAGTTGCTATTACGCAGCTAGTTGCTATCAAGCAACATATCATTTGCTATCATGCAACATATCATTTGCATCATGCAACATATCATTTGCATCATGCAACACATCATTTCCGTCATGCGACATATCATTTGCTATCATGCAGATTATACTATGCTATCATGCAGGATACTATATGCTATTATGCGGAGTACTAACTTTTTATCATAATTATTACCAGCCGCCAAGGCTAACATATTATCATCAAGTTATTATCATTGCTTCCTCGGGGGCTTTGCCCTTTGATTTTCAGGAACCTATAACTCGGCCATACGAGTTTCAATTGGCATGGCCAGATTTTTTATGATTGAGATAATTATCTCCTGATATCGGCTGATGAAGCCACCATTATCTTTTATCTACAACCACATCAAGTGGAATTTATATCATTATTATCTTGCGGCAATAATATTTTCGTCAATCTGTTGCAGGATCAAATTGCAATGATATGCCATCAAGCAGGACAATGAAAGCATGCATGCTTAATGCCTGGGGGCTAGGACAATTAATTTTTTGTCCAACTTGTGATATTTTTTGAGTCCCGAGCAGCATGACCATGCATACAACTCGGCCCTCGGGGGCTACACATCCACCATATCGGGCGGTCCTTATTATATTCATATATCATGTTTATATGCAGATTTCATTTTTTGCAGCACATGAGAATATATATCCATTTGCGAGTCAAATCAGCGACTCGGAAATCTTTAAATACAGGCTGTGGCTATATACCCTTGAGCCGCCATGCGCTCAGATGGCTCGTCATGATAACATGACAGATTATTATACTCTAATGATTGACCAGCTTTTTTATGCTTATGGTCTTTTATGCTTTGATGTCTATGACTCAGCACCTTTGGTTGATATATCTTGTTACTCATAAGTTATTATTCTTATGATTTCAGCTCAGTCTTATACCCAATAGGAAAAGGTGGTTTTCACCAAGTGCTTCACGGAAAACTTACCGCGATTCTGCAGCTTTAATGCGGCCAAGACAGAAGTGCTCAATTGGCAACATAGTGGCTAAATAAACCGCAAAGATAGCGACTCATCGCTTCTACATCAGCGGCTCAATAAGCCGCTACGCTCGCGACTCATCATCAGCGAGTCGCCAAGTGCAACATCAACAAGTCGGCAAGAACTACATACGCAAGTTTGCAAGATCTTCATCAAGACAGAATCTTCCGCCTGATTCTACGAATCACCCGGAAGCTTGGGGGCTAATGTCGGGGGAATAATTATCCCGCAATTTATTCAAGCAAAAGAGCGACTTATTCATAGTCACACCACTATTGGCCTTGCACAAATATGGGCCGACTCAAGATCATGAGGAAGGATCCAGAAGCTCGAAGATAACTTGACTTGGAAGGCAAGACATATGATTAGTCTCCAAGTAGGACTCCGGCTCATACTTTCCTTGAGAGAGAAGTTTCCTTGTAACCTTGCGAGCCGCCGTCTTTATAAGGTGGACTCCAAGGACCTAGAACCCAAGGCTCCAAACCCTAGCTCTCATACATCCCGAGAGAGGCGACTCAACACATCGATGGCCAACCCCTTGTAACACCATATTCATATCAATACCAATCTAGGATAGGCAGGACGTAGGTCTTTACCTCGCATCGAGGGGCCAAACCTGGGTAAAAAACATTGTCTTCTCGTGCCCTGCGATCTTTAGCTCGGAGACGCTCGATCGCTTAATCCCCAACTCTACGAAGTCATCTCCATGACATCTGCGTGACAATCCCATGACAGACGCGTCGAGCGCCAGGAGGGCCGCTTACTCATTCACTGCCTCAACAGAGGTCTCGCAAGGAGCAAGGCGCCACAGAGCCCGCGTGCCCTGATGACGGAGGTCGACCGCGCTAGAGTCACCCACAACCTCGAGTCATCATACATAGAAGACGCAGACGGAATACCCGTCCCCAAGACACCCGAGCCGCACTCATGGCAGTCGAAACATACCTGCGGCTGACACAGCCGCCTGAGGGCGACTCGCGCGCTCTCCTCCACAAGCAGCAGATCATGTCTATCAAGGCACTCGAAGACGCACTGGTAAACAAGGCGCCGACAGAAAAAGCGCGAGAAGATCGAGATCGCCGCGACCACGAGCCCGCAGCACTCGCAGCCCCGGCGACAAGACAACTGCGACAACCGCAGCCAGGTGAAGACCTCCGCAACGTCATCACACAAAGGACGGTAGACCGCAGCCGCATCCAGCGGCCCCAGCACGTCCAACTCGACTACGACCGCAACGACGGCGACTACGAGCCGTGCGGCGCCGCATGCTTCAGCTTCAACATACGCGACACAAGAATGCCCAAGGGCTTCAAGCTCACGGCAGAAGCAGTCAAGTACGACGGGAAGCAGGACCCGAGACTCTGGCTAGAAGACTACCTCATAGCCTGCAGCTGCCAGGGCGGTACTTCGACTACGGCCATGCAGTACATCCAGCTGATGCTCACGGGCTCTGCACGGGGTGGCTCAACACTCAACCCAAGAACGCCTTCAGGACGTGGGACGAGTTCGCGGAAGCCTTCGTTAAATCCTTCCTGGGGACGTACTCGAGACCGACGACGTTCGTCGAGCTACAAGCATGCAAGCAAGGACGAGACGAGCCGCTCCGGTCATACATCCAGCGTTGGACCTTGCTCCGCAACACCATGGAGACCGCCTCGGAGGACCGAGTGATGGATGCCTTCATGCACGGCGTCTCCCGCCGCGACCTCCGCGAGGAGTTTGGTAGGCTCCGGCCGAAAAACATGATCGAGGTCATGAAGATAGCAAACCAGTGGGCAGACGGAGAGGACTCGGTCCGCAATAGTTCACATACTCCCGAAGGACGAAGCCGGACCAAGCAACTGGCGAGAAGGGCGCCACAAGAAGAAGCCGCGTTACAACGGCAACGACTCAATCGAGCTAGTAGCGGCGGGATTCCAAACCCCCCGTGAGGATGAAGCGCGCGACAGCAGTCGCCATACACCATGCACAGTACAGTCGAAGCGGCGGTGACCAGAGTCGCCAATACAGCCAGGGGCAGTACAACCGAAGCGGCGGCAGCAGCTACCGCAGCGACGGAGGCCATAAACGCGAGTGGCAGAAACGCACCTAAGCCCAGCGGAAGAGCTGGAACAACCCTGCAGGCACCACATGTTCAGGAACCCGGAAACGGGCAAGTGGGGATCCAACCACCTGTTGAAGGACTGTCGAAAGGCACGCAAAATATACGAAGCCATGCAGAAGATAGTCACTCCAGCACCCGCAGCGCAGCCAGCCGCGCAGCTGGCCATCCAGGCAGCACCCGCAGTCGCCAATCCAGCACAGGCGGCGGGAGCCTTTCTGCAGCAGCAGCAGCCGCAGCAAGATGCCCCACCGGTGATCCAGGACGCATATCCAGCGGCACGCGGACAACTCAACATGATACAGAAGGGGCGCCCCTCAAACAGGACCAGAAGATTATCACTCGCCAAGTTTTCCAAGCCATCACCTGTCCACCTGCAGTACCCGACTACCTGAGAGGGTCAGAGACACCAATCACTTCTCCAGAGCAGATCACCCGCCTGCAGTACCACGACCCGGGCACGCCGCTGGTAGTCGAAGCTCTGATCGGAGATTACACCCTGAAAAAGGTGTTCATGGATGGAGGCAGTGGCATTAACATCATCTTTGCCGACACCCTCAGAAGGATAAACAGACCAACGACGGACTTGGCGGCATCAGAGACCACCTTCCATGGCATAGTACCAGGGCAAGCAGTCACGCCCATGGGAACGATCACACTCGACGTCATCTTCGGCACACCCGAAAACTTCAAGAGGGAGTCGATCGACTTCGAGGTAGTCGACTGGAAGTCGCAGTACCACGCGATACTCGGGCGCCCAACCTTCGCCAGATTCATGGCGTACCTCACTACGCCTACCTCATGCTCAAGATGCCTGGACCCAAGGGCGTCATCACGGTGCACGGCGACTTCGACCGCTCCAACAGCTGCGACCGCGAGTTCAGCAAGATCTCCGAATTCTTCGGAGTCGAAGAGCACTTCGAGGCAATGGCAGTCGACAACGACAAGACCATCTTCCCAGCCCGCAAGAAACCAGCCAAGGACGCTGCCTTCAACGCGGCTGACGACACAACGACCCATCAGGTCCACCCGACTGACGCCAGCAAGACGGTCAAAGTATCGTCGAGTCTGACTCCCGCATAGGAAGGCGCGCTCGTCGAGTTTCTACGTGAGAACTGGAGAATCTTCGCATGGCAACCCTCTGACATGCCAGGAATACCCAGGAACCTCGCCGAGCACTCCTTAAAGTCCACAAGGACGCCAGACCCGTCAAACAGGCCATGCGACGCTTTTCCGGGCCCAAGCGAGACGAAATCAGCAGAGAAATCGATCGACTGCTGAATGCCAAGTTCATCGAGAGATCAAGGACTCGGACTGGGTCGCCAACCCAGTCCTAGTGGAGAAGAAGAAGACGAAGAAACTCCGCATGTGCGTCGACTTCACCGCCCTCAACAAATGCTGCCCCAAGGACCATTTCCCGCTCCCGCGGATAGATCAGATCATCGACTCGACTGCAGGCTGCGAACGCCTGTCCTTCCTGGACGCCTACTCAGGTTACCAGCAGATCAGACTGAACGTCGACGATGAGGAGAAGACAGCATTCATCACACCCGACGGCGTTTTCTGCTACCAGACGATGCCCTTCGGGTTGAAGAACGCTGGTGCCACGTACCAGCGCACAATGCAAGCATGCCTCAAAGGGCTCATCGGGCAGATCGTCCAAGTCTACGTCGACGACATCGTCGTCACCACCCGCAAGGAGGACACCCTCATCGCCGACCTCCGCAAGGTCTTCGCCGCCCTCGACGAGTATCAGATCAAGCTGAACCCAGACAAGTGTGTCTTCGGCGTGCCAGGGAGAACTGCTTGGGTACCTCGTCTCTGCAAGAGGAATCGAAGCCAACCCTGAGAAGGTGCAAAACATACTCGCAATGCCAGCACCGACCAAGCTTCACGAGGTGCAACGCCTAGCCGGCCGAGTCGCAGCTCTCAGCCGGTTCATAAGTAAGTTGGGAGAAAAGGCCCTGCCTTTCTACCAACTGATGAAAAAGACAGACAAGTTCGAGTGGACAGAAGAAGCGCAAGTCGCGTTCGACCAACTCAAGAAAACACTCACGACTTCCCCAGTACTGGTGGCTCCACTGGAGAACGAGCCGCTATACCTCTACGTGTCAGCCACAAACAGGGTGGTCAGCACGGTACTCGTAGTCGAACGAGAAGAAGGGCACAGCCACCCTGTTCAGCGACCGTCTACTACCTAGCGAGGTGTTGACCCTGTCCAAGCAGCGCTACCCGCACTACCAGAAGCTGGCCTACGGAGTTTTCATGACTTCAAGGAAAGTAATCCATTACTTCTCCGAGCACCCGATCACGGTGGTAAGCTCCTCCGGGCTCTCCGACATCCTGACCAACCAATGCGCGACAGGACGAGTCGCTAAGTGGGTCGTCGAGCTAGGACCCTGGGGGCTGAAATACGCTCACCCGAAGTCAATCAAGGCCCAAGTGCTCCCAGAATTCACCACCGAGTGGATAGAAGCCCAGCTGCCAGATGTCCCCGACCTGTCCAACGCATGGACAATGTACTTCGACGGCTCCAAAAAGTTCAGATCAGCCGGGGCAGGAGTCATCCTCATCTCCCCCAAAGGCGACAAGCTGAAGTACGTGCTACAGATGGACTTCCCAACACCCTCCAACAACGAGGCTGAGTACGAAGCCCTAATCCATGGCATGCGAATGGCCAAGAACTGCGGCGCCACTCACCTCATGATCTACGGCGACTCCTACCTCGTCGTGCAGCAAACCATGAAGGCCTGTGACGCCATCGCCGACAACATGATCGCCTACAGAGACCTGTACAACCAGCTGGAGGGCACCTTCGACGGCTGCGAGTTGCGGCACATCGGCCGCGAAAGCAACGAGGAAGCCGACGCCCTCGCCAACCTGGGCTCAGACAAGGCGCAGGTGCCACCCGGCGTCTTCCTTGAGCGCATCACGCAGCGGTCTGTCAAACTTCGACCCACGCCCGGATCCTCCACACCATCAACGAGCACCGCCGACCCGCCAGGCAAAGAGAAGGAGCCAATGGAGGTTCTGCTCATCGAGCCCACCTGGACGAGCCCATATCTGGCGTACATGCTGCACCAGAGACTGCCAGTCAACTCAGTCGAAGCCAAGCGCATTATTCGCCGTTCGAAAGGCTTCACCATCATCAAGGGGGAGCTATACAAGCGAAGCATCTCAGGAGTACTCCAAAGGTGCGTCGACCCAGTCGACGGTCAAGCCATCTTACTCGAGATCCACGCTGGCATCTGCGGGCACCACGCCAGCAGTCGAGCCTTAGTGGCCAAAGCTTTACGAGCCGGATTCTACTGGCCCACCGCAATGCAAGACGCAGAAGAACTCGTGAGGAAATGTCTCGGCTGCCAGGAGTTCGCCAACAAGCCGCACGCACCAGCTTCAGCACTAAAGACCATCCCACTTGCCTGGCCCTTCGCTCAATGGGGGCTCGACATGGTGGGTCCACTCAAGAAGTCCTCGCCAGGAGGACACACGCATCTCCTGGTGGCAGTCGACAAGTTCACGAAGTGGATCGAAGCCGTGCCTATCACAAGTTCGACTGCCTCCTCGGCAGTTAACTTCATCAGGTCGATCATCTTCAGGTTCGGAGTGCCACACAGCATCATCACCGACAACGGCACGAACTTCACAGCCGAAGAGTTCAAGGACTTCTGCTCCGAGCAAGGCATCAAACTCAACTACGCATCTGTCTCGCACCCGCAGTCCAACGGGCAAGTCGAAAAGTCCAATGGTTTAGTCTGCAAGGGCATCAAGAAGCGCCTGCGAGTACCATTGAAGCGCGCCGCAGGCGCCTGGGTTGAGGAGCTGCCGTCTGTGCTGTGGAGCCTGCGCACTACGCCAAACAGATCCACTCAGTACACGCCATTCTTCATGGTCTACGGCGCAGAAGCAGTCATGCCATGCGACATCAAGTTCGATGCACCCCGAGTGGTGGCCTACGACGAGTCCGAGGCAGAAGAAGCACTCGAGGACGACATGGATACCCTGGACGAAGCACGCGACATCGCCCTTACCCGCACAGCCGTATATCAGCAAGACTTACGCAACTATCACGGACGGCGACTGCGGCCCAGAGCGTTCGTCCCCGGAGACCTTGTCCTCCGCCTCAAACAGAAGAAGGTGCACAAACTAGCCTCCCCGTGGGAAGGTCCATACATCGTGACAGAGGCAATTGGCGGCGGAGCTTACCGCCTGAAGGACTCGAAGACAGGGACAGTCTGCAGCAACCCGTGGAACGTGGCGCAACTGCGCCGCTTCTACGCCTAATCGACTCCCCTTGTAACAAAGTGTACTATCTCAAGAAGCGGCAGGTTCCAGACGCACTCGGGGGCTGCGCCATACAGGTTCAACTCAAAAACCTAGGCCGCCACCCGAAGCACTCGGGGACTGCGCCGCACAGGTCTTAAGTCAAGCCTAGGCCATCACCCGACGCACTCGGGGGCTGCGCCATACAGGTCACTCGCAAAATCCTTGGCCGTCACCCGAAGCACTCGGGGGCTGCGCCGCACAGGTCTAAGTCAAGCCTAGGCCGTCACCCGACGCACTCGGGGGTTGCGCCATACATGTCACTCGCAAAATCCTTGGCCGTCACCCGAAGCACCCGGGGGCTGCGCCGCACAGGTCTAAGTCTAACCTAGGCCGCGCCCGACGCACTCGGGGGCTGCGCCATACAGGTCACTCGCAAAATCCTCGGCCGTCACCCGAAACACTCGGGGGCTGCGCCGCACAGGTCTAAGTCAAACCTAGGCCGCACCCGACGCACTCGGGGGCTGCGCCATACAGGTCCAACTCGAAAACCTAGGTCGCCACCCGAAGCACTTGGGGGCTGCGCCATACAGGTCACTCGCAAAACCTTTGGACGTCACCCGAAGCACCGGGGGCTGCGCCGCACAGGTCCAAGTCAAAGTACTAGGCCGCACCCGACGCACTCGGGGGCTGCGCCGCACAAGTCTGACTCGATACACCTCGGCTGCACTCGAAGCACTCGGGGGCTGCGCCGCACAGGTCTAATTCAAAATCCTAGGCCGCACTCGATCCGCTCGGGGGCTGCGCCATACAGGTTTACAGACGTCTACAAGATACAATTTACTAACTCGGGGGCTACCCCCACCCGACATACATACACTCATATTTCCACTTGGAAAAATTTCTTTTACAAGCTAACGCTATGCAACAGCACTCTACTGCTCTTATTCTACAGGCTCGCCCTTTGGCGCATCAAGTGGCCCTACAAGGTGCTCGCTAAAGTTCTGGACCTGCTGAATCATCTGGGCGCAGCCGCAAGAGTATCGGCATATCACCCTCTCCAGGCAAGCCGTCAAGCACCTTGTGCAATGGAAGATTAGGCCGGTGCAGTCGAACGTATGCCAACGCCACGTTCGCCCCGGCAACAAGTTGAGCGTGCACGACTTCCTTCAACGCACTGCCTTCACGGAACCTCTCCAGAAGCGCAGTCAGTCCATTCGGCTGCTCGTTGTGAGGAAAGTACACCTTGTTGATCTGCCAGAGGGTTTTTCTGCAACCTTAAGAGCACAGCAGCCCGCCAGGTGCGATCCAGCATTCGTGCCAGTACTACCTCTGGATTTGTTCGACCAAAACTGGCGCGCTTCGGGTGAGTCACCGGCGGCCTCTTTCTCTACTCGCTCGTCCACTCGAAGCTGCTCAGCCTTCAAGTCAGAGTTCACATCTGCATCAAGGCCAAGCATTAAGCATAGCAGGAAGACACAGAAGCCGAAGCAAAAACGCTAGAAGGCCAACCTTGCAGCTGTCGACTGATCAAGTCCATCTCGCCAAGCAGAAACTCTTCACGCTGGGAGAACGGCGCAACGGGCCGCGACCTCAATCGCTCCAGCTCCAGCTCCAACTCAGCACTCTTCAGCTTCGACTCGAGCTCAACCACCTTGTTCCTCATGAAGGTGATCACTCTCTGGTCATTTACGCTTCGCACAGGAGCTGGAGGAGCTTGACGGCGGCGACGAGTAGGCGCAGCCGAAGTGGTGTCCTCCTCATCGTCCGCGCCAGTCGTTCCAGCAACGTCAGGAGCTTCGCCCATATCAGACTGCCAAGAATTGACAGCGTCAAGCCAGGAAAAGAATCAACATAATTCATCCAAGCCAGATATCAAAAAAGACTCGGCGACTGCACCCCCGAGGGAGCGAATTCACATTTCATCACAGCATGTTCACTCGCACAATATAAAGTGCATTACAGACTCAAGCCCAAAAGCAGAAGCATAGTCCTAAAAGGAAAAAGTCTACACTACAGACTCCGACTGGGACGGCTCTTCCTAGCAGCCAACTCTGCATCTTGGCAATCCTCTTCTCGAAGGTGGCGACCAACTTCGCAGCTGGCTCGCCTGCACCTTCACCCGCTAAGGGACGCGGTCTGCCATCAGGCTTCCGAGGGAAGTCGCTGACAACCTTCTCAAAATCGCCTACGACTTGGTGACCAAGAAGCAGCTGGAAAGTGAGCTCTGAGCCGCGTACCGTCTGCGCGCGCGTGAAGTCCGCCAGGACATTCGAATTGCCTTCGAATGGAGCCGCGAGTGCGTCAACAGCAGCTGGTGGCGGCTTGTTGGGAAAGATATTCCGGTGCACAGTCGCTAAGGCCTCCGTCGACTTCTGCAGTGCCGCCGTCGACTGCTGCAGCGCTGCCGATGCATACGCGCAGACGCGGTCGACGAAGCCAACAGCCTCCGCCAAGCCGACACTCTCGCTGGAAGTCCCTTCTGGAGGAGCACCTCCGCAAGTCTCTGTTCAAAAGAAATCCACACCCGTAAGACGTCAAAGTCGAAAAAAGGCAAAGTAGGCACTGAGCCGAAAAACTTACTTCCAACAACATCTGCGAGTGCGAGCAAGCGGTCGACCTGGGTCTTCTCCAGATCATCCCGAGCTTGTTCCCGCTCTTGGGCTTCACCCAGCGATTTCTCCAGCTCCGCGACCCGCGTCTTCATGCTCTCCTTCTCGCCTACGGATCAACGGAGCAAAGTTAGCAATAAAGGCAGTCGAAGCACCCCTCGAACACAAGGGTTCACACTTACTATTCGCTTGCTCCAGAGCAGTGCGGAGCTGATCCCTCTCCTGCTCCATGCGAACGAAGGCTGCGGCTCCCTCCATCTGCTGGCGATAAAATGGCTGCAGGAAACACAAGACATCAATCTGCGCCCGACTATTCCAGTCACGCGCATCTTCGGGGGCTACTCCCATCGGGAGCGCTGTACGCGCACCCGATACAGATCTTGCAGAAGGAGTCGAAGAACACTTACATGCTCAAGCAGCCCAGCGTCAACCGGAGTCGCATCAGCAGACCTCTCTGGCATGGCGGAGGTCGAAGCCTTCAAGGCCAAAACGTCACCCGCCAGAGCCTCCTCTCCGGTCGTCCTCGCAGTCTGCTCGATCATGGGAGCAGAAGTGTGCTCCATCTCACGAGGGGAAGAAACAGCAGCGCCAGTACGGTCGCTGTGACAAGAAAACTCAATTCAAGGACCCGCAAGTGAAAAAGCACACTCGACAAAAACAAAGCAATGGTTATGCGACTAACCTGACGACATCATCATCTTCACTTCCCAAGGAGACGGAGGCCATCCTCGCGAACTCGGTCGGCGGTGCAGAGCCGAGTGGAGGCACGACCAAAGGTTCAGCCAGGTCACTCGGGTGCCTAGCACCCGAAGAGGACTCGCTCGTCTCTTCCTCGTTCACACCCGCCTCCTTCACAGGCGACGAGGCAGAACCAGAGTCGCCACCCTTTCGCCTCTGCCGCTTCCGCAGCGGCTCCTCGTCTTCATCATCCTCCTCCAACTCTTCACTCGGAGAGGTGGCGGAGGGAACTTCATCGTCATCAACCTCGTCCTCAGGGAACTCTGCCTCTTCATGAGGTCCATTCTCCATCAACGGAGGGAGACTGACGTAGCTCGAACGACCCTGTCAGCAAAATGAAGTTCGAGTAAGCAAAAGATTCGACAGAAGAAGATACAAGACAAAGCAAACGAAGCTCACCTCAGGCACAGGATTATTAGGCCCATATGGCTCGACTGGGCACTTGACGTTGCACGGGTCAGCGGCTCGGAGACTAGTGATGCTCCTCACCTTCGACTCGACTGCGTCATCATCAAGCTCATTGCCAGCATCCTCACGCGCCCACATGGGGTGGACGCGACTGCGCAGCGGCTGCACCCGAAGCCTGAAGAAGGTGGCGATGAGGTGAATTCCACCGTCTCGCGCCCGAGACTCTTCAGAAGGCCACGAAGTAGCGTCAGCAAGGGCTGAGTCGCTCCCTGTCCTCCTTCGACAGCGGGTGCGCCCACGCGTTCGTCTTCCGCAACTCGCGATCAGCCGCGAATTCAGGAAGCCCTGCTTGGTCGCACCTGATGTAGAACCACTTCTTCCGCCAGCCCTGGACGGAGTCGGACTTCTTCATCTGGAAGTAGGAGGTGTCGCCACGCACCTGGATGCCGAAGCCGCCGACTGGGTACACCTGCTTGCTCTTCCCCACATTCCTCCTCACGAGGAATAGCGACTTCCACAGCAGCCAGTTGGGGCGATTCCCAGGAAGCACTCGCAGAGCACGAAATAGCTCGCGATGCTCAAGACGCTATTGGGAGTCAGATCGTGGATCTGAATCCCATAAGCATACAAGAGACCACGGACGAAATCGTGGAGGGGGAACCCGAAACCCCGCGGAAGGAAATCCACGAAGCAAACGCGTTCCCCCTCGCGAGGAGCGGGAAACCTCTTTCCCAGGAGCGCGCACCGTCGCTTGGTCTACCGGCGGCAGCAGCCCCTGCGCGCGGAGGGCCTCGAGGTCGGCCTTCTTCACCGACGATTTGACCCAGTCGCCGTCGGGCTTCTTCATCACGCTCGCCTCGGCGGCGGCGACGGCGCCAGAACCAGGCTTCCCCCTCTTCATCGCGACCTTGCTCATGGAGGGGAGAAGGAGCAGAGAGCACGCAGCGCAACAATGGCGGAACAGAAGCAGTGGAGACGATGACAGAATGGGGATGGATGAACTGTTCACCGCCGCGGTGAAAATTATATACCGCGCGGTCAGTCAATCCTGGCCATCCCTGCTGAAACCGCTCTCCGCAACAGCGTCTGACCGTCCACGTGTCGCGCGGAGATAGCAACTCGCCGGCCACGCCGCCCACTACGCGCGGGAATCAAGGCGCCATCATCACACCGCAAATTTTCGCGCCCAACGGTCAGAAAAAAGCGGCAACCGCTGTCTCCAGTCAATACTGACAGTGGGACCGCACTGTCACGTCCCATCGGACACAGAGTGCATCAAAAACGTCAGCACTGACGTCAACCACGAAGGCGTAGGAAGTAAGCCAACGGGCTGATGGAGAACTCGAACAGTTCATTCGAGTGCAAGAAGATTCAGTAAGCTCTCAGAGCTGAATAAGTTCGTACAGTAAGCCAACGAGCTGATTGAGAACTCGAACATTTCATTCGAGTGCAAGAGCATTTAGTAAGCTCCAAGTGCTGAACAAACTCGTGCAGTAAGCCAAACCGGCCGAATACACAGTAAGTCACACAAAGCCAGTCGCGACTCCAAGTCGAGTCCCCTCTTTACTCCCATCGGGAGCAGGCTTTTCGACTGAAGAAAAATTGAGTTTAACCTCAATTGCAAGCAATTCAGCTTAATCTCGGGGGCTACTCCCATCGGGAGCGCTGTTCGCGCTCCCGAGTGACTCAGAACAATAGCAGTCGAAAAATCACCGACTAAGGCTGTACTCACAGTATTTTACCCGGAAGTGACAGTTCGACTAAGGAATCCTCCATAAGCCCTGAACGGCCGGAGTCGACCAATTTTACTCATTTCTTTCAGGAACCCGACGGCGTGCCCAGGAGGAAGGAGTCCTTTACCCGACTCTACGATTCGACTAAGCACTCGGGGGCTCCTGTCGTGGGGTCACTCTTCGACTACCCCACGGTGGGGATACCTGGGTCACGCCAAGCCCATCAGCCTCATGACGAGGGCCCAAGGAAGGCCCAAGGAGGACGACGTGCGGCCCAAGATAGTCGACGCTAGGTCATGCGACCCCAGCCATGCTTGTAAGCGCCATCGGCACCGTTCACCTGAGACCTAGCCTACCATATAAAGGCTAGGAGGGTCCTTCGTCTAGGGTACGCTCATAGCCGCCACATAAACCCTAGCGAGATTGCCATCTCGCCATTGTAGCCACAACTCACCATCAATAACCAGACAAGCAGGAAGTAGGGTGTTATCCTCCGGGAGCCTGAACCTGGGTAAACGCCTTGCTTGTCAGCCGTCGTGATCACCAGCGCTCATCTCTCTCCCCCTCAATCAACCCGGGGTACACAACCCAGGGATTTGCCGAGTCCACCCTCGTCACCCGGCCTCCTATATAAAGGCTGGGAGGGTGATCGATCAAGGCAAGGAATCCATAGCCACCAAAACCTCGACAAGATCAGCAGCTCGTCGAACCCTTGTAACCCTCATATTCATACCATAAATACAGAAAAGCAGGAAGTAGGGGTTTTACCTCATTCGAGGGCCCTGAACCTGGGTAAATCCAGCTTGTCAGCCGTCGATTCCACCGATACTACGCGTTCTCTACCACACAATCAATCCTAGGTATAGCAACACGGGAATTGCCGAGGGCACACCTCGACAGGTGTTGTGTGGTTGGGGACGACCGTGCGGGCCGCGCGTTTGGTTAAGTGGATAAGCATACGCCGACGGCATTGCCGTCGGCGTATGGGTTTTGAATTTTTTCCTTTTTTAAAAACAAATCAAATATTATTTTCTAAAACAATTGTAATTAATTTATATAACGTTTTATACATATAATAGGACATATGCATGGTTAAGTGGGGTTCCGTGGCCCCGCTTCGGTGAAACTCTAGATCCGTAGGAAAAAAGTCAAACTTCCGGTCTACCCCGTTGAACGGCGTTGAAAGGGGTAGGACAGTGGAATTATTTACTTGATTGTGTTAGGTTAGGCCATCGGGACACGTGAAACCAACTTTTATCAAAAGTTCTCACTTGATTACAACACACAACACACTTGTATACATATGGAATGGCACAACCTAGGTTTTGGTGGGGTTCCGACGCTCAGGGGCCCCGCTTCGGCGAAACCCTTAATCCGCTGGGAAAACCCTAACGTTTTCGTCTACCCCCATGGACGTGCGTCGAAAGGGGGTAGGCCAGTGGACTTTTTTGCTTGGTTGTGTTAGGTTAGGCCATAGGAAGGTGAGAAACCAAAGTCTACCCCAAATCAACACAAGATTCCATCTGGTTCGCCCGAAAGGGGAGTTTTCACCTCTAAGTGCAGAAACTCACTAGAGAGAAAGTGAAGCCGGTGAAGCCGGTCACACCCGGAGTAGGATATTGCACATTTACAGCACACAACACACTTGTATACATATGGTATGGCATAACCTAGGTTTTGGTGGGGTTCCAACGCTCCGGGGCCCCGCTTCGGCGAAACCCTTAATCCGCTGGGAAAACCCTAACGTTTTCGCCTACCCCCATATACGTGCGTCGAAAGGGGGTAGACCAGCGGACTTTTTTGCTTGGTTGTGTTAGGTTAGGCCATAGGAAGGAGAGAAACCAAAGTCGACCCCAAATCAACACAAGATTCCATCCGGTTCTCCCGAAACGGGAGTTTTCACCTCTAAGTGCAGAAACTCACTAGAGAGAAAGTGAAGCCGGTGAAGCCGGTCACACCCCGGAGTAGGATATTGCACATTTACAACACACAACACACTTGTATACATATGGTATGGCACAACCTAGGTTTGGTGGGGTTCCGACGCTCCGGGCCCCGCTTCGGCGAAACCCTTAATCCGTTGGGAAAACCCTAACGTTTTCGTCTACCCCCATAGACGTGCGTCGAAAGGGGGTAGGCCAGTGGACTTTTTTGCTTGGTTGTGTTAGGTTAGGCCATAGGAAGGTGAGAAACCAAAGTCTACCCCAAATCAACACAAGATTCCATCTGGTTCTCCCGAAACGGGAGTTTTCACCTCTAAGTGCAGAAACTCACTAGAGAGAAAGTGAAGCCGGTGAAGCCGGTCACACCCGGAGTAGGATATTGCACATTTACAACACACAACACACTTGTATATATATGGTATGGCACAACCTAGGTTTTGGTGGGGTTCCGACGCTCCGGGGCCCCGCTTCGGCGAAACCCCGAATCCGCTGGGAAAACCCTAACGTTTTCGTCTACCCCCATAGACGTGCGTCGAAAGGGGGTAGGCCAGTGGACTTTTTTGCTTGGTTGTGTTAGGTTAGGCCATAGGAAGGTGAGAAACCAAAGTCTACCCCAAATCAACACAAGATTCCATCCGATTCTCCCGAAACGGGAGTTTTCACCTCTAAGTGCAGAAACTCACTAGAGAGAAAGTGAAGCCGGTGAAGCCGGTCACACCCGGAGTAGGATATTGCACATTTACAACACACAACACACTTGTATACATATGGTATGGCACAACCTAGGTTTTGGTGGGTTCCGACGCTCCGGGGCCCCGCTTCGGCGAAACCCCGAATCCGCTGGGAAAACCCTAACGTTTTCATCTACCCCCATAGACGTGCGTCGAAAGGGGGTAGGCCAGTGGACTTTTTTGCTTGGTTGTGTTAGGTTAGGCCATAGGAAGGTGAGAACCAAAGTATACCCCAAATCAACACAAGATTCCATCCGGTTCTCCCGAAACGGGAGTTTTCACCTCTAAGTGCAGAAACTCACTAGAGAGAAAGTGAAGCCGGTGAAGCCGGTCACACCCTGGAGTAGGATATTGCACATTTACACACACAAGACACTTGTATACATATGGTATGGCACAACCTAGGTTTTGTTGGGTTCCGACGCTCCGGGGCCCCGCTTCGGCGAAACCCCGAATCCGCTGGGAAAACCCTAACGTTTTCGTCTACCTCCATAGACGTGCGTCGAAAGGGGGTAGGCCAGTGGACTTTTTTGCTTGGTTGTGTTAGGTTAGGCCATAGGAAGGTGAGAAATCAAAGTCTACCGAAATCAACACAAGATTCCATCCGGTTCTCCCGAAACCGGAGTTTTCACCTCTAAGTGCGGAAACTCACTAGGGAGAAACTGAAGCCGGTGAAGCCGGTCACACCCCGGAGTAGGATATTGCACATTTACAACACACAACACACTTGTATATATATGGTATGGCACAACCTAGGTTTTGGTGGGGTTCCGACGCTCCGGGGCCCCGCTTTGGCGAAACCCCGAATCCGCTGGGAAAATCCTAACGTTTTCGTCTACCCCCATAAACGTGCGTCGAAAGGGGTACGCCAGTGGACTTTTTGCTTGGTTGTGTTAGGTTAGGCCATAGGAAGGTGAGAAACCAAAGTCTACCCCAAATCAACACAAGATTCCATCCGATTCTCCCGAAACGGGAGTTTTCACCTCTAAGTGCAGAAACTCACTAGAGAGAAAGTGAAGCCGGTGAAGCCGGTCACACCCCGGAGTAGGATATTGCACATTTACAACACACAACACACTTGTATACATATGGTATGGCACAACCTAGGTTTTGGTGGGGTTCCGACGCTCCGGGGCCCGCTTCGGCGAAACCCCGAATCCGCTGGGAAAACCCTAACGTTTTCATCTACCCCCATAGACGTGCGTCGAAAGGGGGTAGGCCAGTGGACTTTTTTTCTTGGTTGTGTTAGGTTAGGCCATAGGAAGGTGAGAACCAAAGTATACCCCAAATCAACACAAGATTCCATCCGGTTCTCCCGAAACGGGAGTTTTCACCTCTAAGTGCAGAAACTCACTAGAGAGAAAGTGAAGCCGGTGAAGCCAGTCACACCCTGGAGTAGGATATTGCACATTTACAACACACAACACACTTGTATACATATGGTATGGCACAACCTAGGTTTTGTTGGGGTTCCGACGCTCCGGGGCCCCGCTTCGGCGAAACCCCGAATCCGCTGGGAAAACCCTAACGTTTTCGTCTACCTCCATAGACGTGCGTCGAAAGGGGGTAGGCCAGTGGACTTTTTTGCTTGGTTGTGTTAGGTTAGGCCATAGGAAGGTGAGAAATCAAAGTCTACCGAAATCAACACAAGATTCCATCCGGTTCTCCCGAAACCGGAGTTTTCACCTCTAAGTGCGGAAACTCACTAGGGAGAAACTGAAGCCGGTGAAGCCGGTCACACCCCGGAGTAGGATATTGCACATTTACAATACACAACACACTTGTATACATATGGTATGGCACAACCTAGGTTTTGGTGGGGTTCCGACGCTCTGGGGCCCCGCTTCGGCGAAACCCCGAATCCGCTGGGAAAATCCTAACGTTTTCGTCTACCCCCATAAACGTGCGTCGAAAGGGGGTACGCCAGTGGACTTTTTTGCTTGGTTGTGTTAAGTTAGGCCATAGGAAGGTGAGAAACCAAAGTCTACCCCAAATCAACGCAACATTCCATCCGGTTCTCCCGAAACGGGAGTTTTCACCTCTAAGTGCAGAAACTCACTAGAGAGAAAGTGAAGCTGGTGAAGCCGATCGCACCCCGGAGTAGGATATTGCACATTTACAACACACAACACACTTGTATACATATGGTATGGCACAACCTAGGTTTTGGTGGGGTTCCGACGCTCCGGGGCCCGCTTCAGCGAAACCCCGAATCCGATGGGAAAACCCTAACGTTTTCGTCTACCCCCTTAGACGTGCGTCGAAAATGGGTAGGCCAGTGGACTTTTTTGCTTGTTGGGTTAGGTTAGGCCATAGGAAGGTGAGAAACCAAAGTCTACCCCAAATCAACACAAGATTCCATCCGGTTCTCCCGAAACGGGAGTTTGCACCTCTAAGTGCAGAAACTCACTAGAGAGAAAGTGAAGCCGGTGTGAAGCCAGTCACACCCCGGAGTAGGATATTGCACATTTACAACACACAACACACTTGTATACATATGGTATGGCACAACCTAGGTTTTGGTGGGGTTCCGAAGCTCCGATGCCCCGCTTCGGCGAAACCCCGAATCCGCTGGGAAAATCCTAAGGTTTTCGTCTACCCCCATAGACGTGCGTCGAAAGGGGTAGGAAAGTGGACTTTTTTGCTTTGTTGTGTTAGGTTAGGCCATAGGAAGGTATTTTACATGTGTTATTTTTATTTATTTTACATGTATATGTTGTAGGTTTGGGTTCCGGAAACTCGAACCGTTATTTTACGGGGGTGGGATACTGAAATTGGGAGGGAAATTATATGTCCGATATATATATAAATTATAACTACATTACATATTATATAGAGAAATAAATAAATAAATATTATATAGAGAAATAAATAAAAAAAGGTTCATCTATACGCCGACGGCCGCCGTCGGCGTATCAACGCCGCTGGACGTTCCGTCACAGCGTCCTTTTGTACGCCGACGACACGGTTTACGCCGTCGGCTGCCGTCGGCCTTACCTGGATACGCCGACGGCGCTTCGTACGCCGACGGCTGTGTGGGCGGCTGCCCTAGCTCGTGCTGTACGCCGACGGCCCCGACATTTAGCCGTCGGCGTACAGTACGGCCGTCGGCGTAGTGTGGCTTTCCCGTAGTGAGTAGCGCTGCCAGCAATTACCAAAGACATGATCAAGTAAAATAAAAATGAATGAAATGTTTTCTAGGATCACACATGACGTCGGTAGACCAGTGGAGTGTGGCGGCGACGACGACAACATCCAAGACATACCTACGTGACGTGTTGTAAAATGTACGAGTGCCATGCAAATGATATAACCTAGACTTAAAGTTACGATGTTTTAATGTATTATCTGATATGGCTATGTCTATGTCTATCTTGCTGATTGATGCAGTAGTTTCGACTGCTGTCGAGTTTGTGCCAGGATATGCAGAATATATACCAAGGTACACTAGCACGTACGTGGGAGATAATCAGGCAACATATCAATTTGTAAAGGAAGGCAATCGAGGGAGACATGCAAAGTATATGCCATGGGAGAATCAACGTGCTAATTCTTTTCAGAACATGCTGTGTTTGTTTGGTTCAGTTAAAAAAGGTAAGATGCTCAGTTTAGATGCTATGGCAGGAGCTGGGTACTACTCCCTTCGTTTTTTAATATAAAATGTTTTACATGCTGCACATGTTGTCTAGATACATACTAAAGTGAGTGAACATGCACACTAATACATGTCTACATATATTTGTGTGCATCTGCATGTGGACAAATGATAAAACATCTTATATTAAAAAACTTTTCACGTTCGATACCACCAGATAACAAGGAGACCTGCGTCCGGTGCACTTCAGAAACTTGGGAATTCACGTCCTTGCAGGAGATTGGGTGGGGCCCGCCAGCAGTATAAATATTCAGAATATGGTGCGTCATCCAAAGACCCGTGTTGTTTAATTTGAGTCCTCTCCTGAGAATACAAGTTGTAGTATCTGCTCGGACAAACAGGTACGCACACCACACGCACACACACCACACGCACACCCCACCTATATGTCTAAACTAGACCTACAACCTATATCCCTAATACGTCCTGAGAGACCTATCCGAAGACCAGCGCTCCGGGACCGACGGGCACGTCGACCTCGCCTGTGGCACGTGGACGAAGAGAGGCACATGCGAGTTATTGCACTGGTCAGTGAACAGTGTTTGCTACAGTGTGCATGTGAACAGTGTGCATGTGAACAGTGTAGCGGGTGAGATGTAAAAGGCAATATTGATACGATAGAGTCCAAATTAGTTTCTTTCCGTTTAGGCCTTAGATATTGCTTGCTTTCCAAGTTAGTTTAGGGAGTACGGCTATTATATAAGCCATGGTGCGTGCGTTGTAAGACGGCAGATTTGAGTTATAAGAAATAGACACGATGTGTTTGGGGTTAAAATACTCGTACCGAGTTTGGGGAAAGCTGACTAAAAATCACTAAGTTTCTTGAGGAATCTTTGCAAAAACATCTACTGGCGTGTGAGGTCCTGCGACGCATAGGAGATTACAAGTTGAGCCTATACGGTTCGTCCACGTTATTCCTTCGACTAGAAGGGTTGGCGTGTTGTTGCTGCGGAGTTTGTGATTGTTTTCGTAAACCCGCGATTGCTACTTGCTGCGATGAAGGTTTGTGCCGTGAAAGATCGGGCCAACAATGGATCGAATCTCGCCATGAGGTTCGCTCCACATCATTATCTTTTGAAATGATATTTATATCTTACGATAGGGGGCACATGCCTCCCCCTCCCCCCCCCCCCCCCCCCCCCCCAAAATCTGAATTGTCTGCGTACCACTTGATACCCGGGCGATGGCAAACATTTCTTATCCAAGGTAGACACTCCCCCCTGGCGTTGGTCCCTGTTTGTCTTATCCCATGGATTTACTTCTCATCAACTCAATCACTGCAGAGTGCTCTCAGGATGTCCAATCGATGGGATACTGGTGCTGGAGAGGACCACTAAACTTACAGGAATGCTTCTCTGGAATGAATTCATTGGTTCTACTAAGGAATAGAGCTACTTATTTCCTTCTTTCTTGATGAACATCGTTCTGAGGCATCACTCTTTTGAGTTCACCTCCTCACCTATGTTGCTGGTGATTCAGAGTCATGTAACTGTTTTGAGTGATACATTCCTCCTGCTTATTGGCTCGATCGACTCTAATCAAGTCGGCTCTCCCCAAATCAATTGCGGAATGGCCACTACCCAGATATCACTTTAAAGATAAGTCAGGGCATGTCAAGCATTTCATCTGCACTATATCTATACTATAGCCAGATCAATTCCTATTCTTTCTTCCAGGCGACTTTACTCCAAAGAATTTTGCCTTCTTATCTTGACTCGATCTCACGAAATTGGATTGACTGGCACACCGTGCATCTGGCATTCGCTTCTCCTATCTATCTCTTCCAACTAAGCTGATCACTAGAAAATATGAAACCCTGCAAGCAATCATTCCAGAGCCAACTAGGGATAGGTTTGTTTGCCAACTAGAATAAACAAGGAGATAGTTTTCCCTTGAAAGAAAGGGCCAATTATCATAACATCTTCAAAAGCTTCTCATCAGTATTTATGCCCAAAACACCGGGTTTATGTTTACTCCTATTTAGGAGGGAAACAAGAAAATGCATAGATCAATATATGCATGAATAGCCGATGCATAAACAACTCTAGCTCTAACTCAAGACCGGAACCATGTTAGAATTGTATTCGGTCTTGAGTTAGACTTTGGTCTTGAGTTAGAATTGTATCGTTCTGTTTGTCCAGATCCGAAGTTGTAATAATGATAGTGTGATTTGGTTCCTTTGCAACTTGCGAGTCGGAGTTGAATTCTCCTATATTCAGGTGTCGCAAGTGTTGTGCTTTATGCACTTGTATTATCGATTATATGTGATGTAAATTTCTAAGAGAAATACAAAGTTCATGTAAAAAAAATGACGTACATCGTGGCACAGCTGGTAGGTAGCCTTTAGCCGTGTATGAAGTTCCCTAGAATTTTCCTTGTTGGCTCCGTCCAAGCTAGCTATTTGCTCTTATGTTTGATTTGTTCTTTTTTTTGAACAAGGTTTGATTTGTTCAAGCTGGAATTTTTTGGCTACTGCTGGGAGCCCTCACCGGGTGGCGGTCGTCCATGGGAAGCTGTCATCAGCTGTCTAGTTCACTGGCACTGCCAAGAGTACATAAACTGGAGCATGTCCGCCATGGTTGATGTGCAGCACAATTAAAACAGATTCAGAAATACTAAGAACACACGAGGTGTGCATAAATGCTAGTGACAACTACTATAAAAAGTATCTTTAGTTCTCCTCCTCTGTGAAAAAATACAGAAATAATTATGGTCTCTAGGTCTATTAAGCTGCATACCATTCAATCTAAAAACAGCTTGACATTGTTTGACAACATCAATGGAAGGCCGTGCAAGGAAACTAACATCTATTTAGACTCTCTGTATATATATGCATTACCATAGAAGAGTTACTCCAGAAGATATCACCATTTTAAAAATTACAAATGCATGAAAAACATGGCGATATCAATTTCTAGTATCGATGGATAATGAGTCATACAATAAACTTATATTTGCATCAAATAATGGAGTAAATAAAAGAAAACATAAAAAATTCAAACATAGATAATGTAATATGCATATTCACCCCATATGAACAGATAACAAGTGACCAAAATAATTAGAGTACTACATAAAGTACATATATTAGGTCACTAGATCCATTCATACAATAGAGCATTACCCATTGGAACGCTTTTCACTTAAATTTTTTCCATGGCTAACCAACGTTGTCTATAAAGTCACAAAAAGGGGTACACCCGAACATCACCATTTGGGAATGCTAGGCGGACACACCCAAGCGAGTGTCAAACAACTAGCTAGCAGATTAGGCACAAACCGGGCGACTGATTTTAACTTAGGCATCAGTGCCACATTAAATGCATTATGCTGAAGCT
Source organism: Poa pratensis (assembly GCA_947311845.1). NCBI lineage: Eukaryota > Viridiplantae > Streptophyta > Magnoliopsida > Poales > Poaceae > Poa > Poa pratensis. The sequence goes on along the minus strand of CAMZMU010000068.1, from coordinate 50,610,040 downwards.
GCTGTGACTTTCAGAGACCATCTGACGACCACTACCCAAAAAAGGGAATATAAGGTAGACCACCTAGAAATTCTCCAGAAGTGCACATATAATGCACTTCATGATTATCCATATCGTACGATACAGTAGTCACCTCCCCGTCAGTAATGAAAAACAAATTCCGTTCTGGATGAATTGCAAACATCTCATATAACTCACCCTCACCTCTCGTTTCAAACAGCCCTAGAATGTCAACAGTATGCTTTAGGATCCACTTGTGACTAGCATAATCCTCAAGCACACACACAGAGAGTAGGTACTCCTCAGGGTCAATATACCAAGCATGCAAGAGTCCCTGAGACGGCCATATTGAAGTATTACCATAACTGGGTTCCATGCCTATTGGAAGTGGAATTGTTTTCCAATCCTTCGAGTCCCCCTTTGTGTTGACTGCGACTATGTAAGGTTCATCGATCATGAGATGCATAAAGTAATTGAGGAAGGCACATTCTGTAGTAACAACAGGAACAACTCCTTTGTCCCACCAGGTCCAAGTCCATTGTCCAGTTTTCGACGAGTAGATCACCACATTGTCTAGACAACCCCTCAAGGGCACAAACACCACAAAGCAAGACGGAAACGCTGCATCAAAGCCGAGGTAGGCATCCACCGGTTCGACACACACAAGATCACCACCCTCCTCTTCACCCGGCAACAATATAGGAGGCACCACGGTCCACTCATCGGTCGCAGGATTGCACACAACAAGATTCATCTTGTCGTCTTCTCCCTCGGGGCAAGATTTCCAGCATTTGCAGAGTAGAAGGTTGCTGCTGCATTGTACGACCGTGATGCGCTTGTAGCAGCCACGCAAGAAAGGAAGGGCAGGGTCGACCATAGGGGTGCCTGTGCCATGCAAATTGCGGAAACGAAGCTCGCCGCCATATATGTGGTTGTGAAAGAAGCCGGACAGGGTCTGTGGTGACCTCTTGCGGATGTCCGGGTCGCAGCAGAGGGCGAGCCATTCCTTGGACACGCACTTGAAGCGGCAGAGTGACCTGTACGGCACAAGAGAAAGGATGTCGACGAGGGGTCCCTCCAGGATGCTGGCCGCCGCATGCCGCTTCTTCTTCCTTAGTCCCTGCTTCTTCCTCTCCAAAGTGACGGATGAAGTCGATACGTTTAGGTGTGGATTTCCTTGCATGAATCGAAGATGGGAAGAAGAGGCGTGGAGGATACCTGATACACTAGGAGGGCAGTGGCAGGGAAGGACGGAGAGGGACGGGGCTGAGCGTCCTCGTCTCGGTGGCCGGTTGCCATCGGGTGTTCCTGCTTCGAACAGCCATGCTGGCCTCCTCCTTGCAGCATCGGCTTCTCCTGGCTCGCCGGAAGTCTAGGGTTTGGAAAGGTGAGCGCGGCTGTGTCCCTCGACGGGCGGCTTTGCTCTTTTCTGAAACGGGGGCCCCAGTTAAGAGGAGTTTTATTATTTTTTTACCTGTGAGGAGTTTTATTGTTGACAGGACATAAGAAGTCCTTGCGTGGAAAGCCTCTGCTTTTTTTTTGGGTGTCTCTAGCTCCCATTCGACTGAGAACTTATTAAGTTCTCAATCGCCGCCACCGCCGGCTGGTCTTCTTCTTCCCCTCCGGCGCCTCCCCCCGCAGCCACCGTCGGCCTAACCGCCTGCCTCCCCGCCCGCGGCCGGCGCACTGCCGCGACGCCTCGCCACCCCGCCCTGCCCCCATCTCCTCCGCCGCCGGTCCGCCGCCGCCCCGGCCATCCCTCTAAACCCCCCGCCCCCTTCTTCTTCGGCGCCGGCGACCCGCACCCTGCACCCCCCAGTTAAGTTCGCTCCTCGCCTCCGCCGCCTCCGCCGCGGCCAGCCGCGGCTGCGGCGACTCCGGCTCGGCTTGGCCCCGCCGCCGTCGCGAGTTAGAAGAAGACGGGAGGAAGAACAAGAAGCGCTGCACGAATCTTGACGCGATTTGAACGGTATACGAAGCGATTGAGCTCTAAGCAAGTTCTCAGTCGATTGAGAACTAGTAAAACCGTTTTTTTTACTATACCGGATGCCTTTTTTCCATCCCTAGCGCCGCGCGATGTGAGACCAGCTCGTTAATTTCCTACAACTAACTTAATCGTACGATGGAGGACTTCCTCTCCCGATCGGAAACAAGCTGGACTCGAAAGAGGAGGATGGACAAGAAATCATACGACGGAATCGAGAGCAGTTATTTACCATGTCGGATTTTTACAGATTAATCGAAGTCGTCTTCATATCTTTGGAACAAGTTTTAGCACCAATCGAGTTTGATATAACGCAGTTCAGAAAAAAATTATGATATGACGAAATTGCTTCACACACGCGACACTTCCATGTACGATCTCTGTACGATAGTTCCGTCACCTCGTGTTAGTAAGGATAGTTTCTTCACCCCGTTCCCCAAACCCAAACCCAAACCCACAATACAAACGAAACCCCGTCAAATATGTCCACGGCTCCACCTCCTTTATCTATTCCCTTTCACGACTGCATCTTCTTCACGACCCGTTACTTGCAAAAGAAGAGAGAAAAATGTAAAAAAAAAAACAACACAAAATCAGCACATCGTCGCAAAAAGCAATCAATTTTCAAATTTTTGCACAAAAATAAACTGACTTAGAGAGACACCCTGATTAAAACACTAATCCATTTGTAAACGTATTTTTTGACACCGTTTCTGACTGGCGGGCCTGTTGTAAGTACTTTGGGCCCGACGTTCCCCACCGTGCGGCTTCCTTTACCTACGCCGGCGAAGCAGGAGGTGAAGGAGGATCCGATGGAAGTGGTCCCCGCGGGCTACCATGTGTCGTCGCCACTGCACGGCAACACGCACAACATCAATTGCCTTGGTTTGTGCTGGGCTTTGGTGGCATCGGCCACGGAGCTCGAGGAGGACTCGCCAGGCTTCATGAAGACCATCGAGTTCACGACTAAACAGGCTTCCTACTCTGACGGCCGCGGCGACGCTTCCAGCTCGTGCACCACGCCCCGGGACGCCGCCTCCACCTACCTCCTCCTCCACCATCGTCTACCTCGATGACGGTGACGATGAGCGTGGACTAGGACGCCCCCGTGAACAAGGGCGAGGAGTAGGGTTTAGAGCCGTCTATTTTAAATTTCATTCCAAATACTTTGTAAAATATAACAAATGTTGAATGAAATTTAGAACGTATTGTGTTACAGTATTTATATTTTTGGTTTGATATGTGCCCCTGTGGCCAGCATCCCGCCAAACAGTCTGATGATACCCCTAAGCGGGCACAATTTGAATTTGCCGGACAAAATTTCAGGAGTGGCGGTGGAGATGCTCTTAGTTCTGAAGAGGTGCGGGGGCAGATAGGTTGTAGGTAGTATGCGATTTGCCTGTGCATCTAGAAACGGCGTGATTTCCTATGTGCTGTTGCGATCAAAGGCTGTCGCCACGAGAGGCCCGTACTGTCAGAAAGTGATCTCGCTTTAGGCTATATCAAGGCTGACCTCGATGTAGCAGTGTCCTTCGTATCAACTTTCTGACAGTAGCATTGTACGAACTTTTTGACATGTCAAACGAAGTCAGGTTATGTGTTGTTAGTTGTGTCTGTGTTCTAGTAGCTGCCTGTGTACTACTAGCTTAGCTAGTTTGGTTAGTGTTAAGATACGTAGGGACTGGGAGTACTTGTGAGTTGTCTTCGTCTTGGAATTGGAGTAAGATTTTGATCGCATTGGTGCGTGTACAACGTGTGTGAGAGTTGCTGCGTGCTGTATCTTCGAGTTTGATGTGATTCATCTGTGGGCAAATCCCAACACGCAAAGCAGCACGGATGATGGATTCTTTGCACCGGCATTCGCTAGCAAGTTCAATTCGTCGTCCAATGCATGGCCAGCCATCCTTCCTCTCTATAAATAGCAACTCCTCCCTCGAGTCTAAGCACACAAGAAGAGAAGCGGGAGGCAGACATGGCAGCGAACAAGGGGCTCCCCGTGGTGGATCTGGCGACTTTCTTCGCCGGTAACGGGCACACGGCGGCACGAGCCCGTGCCATGGAATCCATTATGGTTGCGTGCCAGACGTATGGGTTCTTCCGCGTCGTCAACCATGGCGTGCCGCAGGAGCTGTTGTCGCACACGCTTGAGTTGTCTGCCACATTCTTCGCGCTCCCGGACGAGGAGAAGGCCAAGGTCCGGGCCCGTCCGGTGGAAGCGACGCCGCTCCCTCCCGGGTATGACCGGCTGCCGTCCCACTCGTCCGAAAAGCACGAGCTCCTGCTGAGCTTCCAGCCCCATCTCGGCCACAACCTGTACCCAGCCGAGCCACATTGATTCCGAGAGGCGCTGGAAGATTGCCACGCGAAGCTGGCCAACCTGGGGCTTCTCATCCAGGAGATCCTCACTGAGGGCCTGGGCCTCCCGCCGGGCTTCCTCCGGCAGTACACCGGCAGCGACAACAGCTTCCACTTCCTCCTCGCGCTTCACTTCTTCCCGGCGACAGAGGAGGAGGCCGGTAGGAGCGGCCTGAACAAGCATGAGGACGGCAAGGCCCTCACCTTGCTCTTCCAGGACCACGTGGGGGGCCTCGAGGTCCTTAAAGACGGAGAGTGGGTCTCCGCCGAGCCAATTGATGGGACCATCATCGTTAATATCGCCGATGTCATCCAGGTGCTGACCAACAAGAAGCTCAAGAGCGCCACACACCGGGTGGTGAGGAAACCGGGCATGCACAGACACTCTTTCGCCTACTTTGTCAACGTCGAGTGCAACAAGTGGATCGAGCCACTGCCTGAGTTCACCGACAAAGTCGGCGAGCCGCCGCGCTACAGAGGGTTCCCGTTCGGCGAGTACCAGCAGCTGCGGATGAGCAACAAGACCCACCCGCCGGCCACGCCCGAGGAGTTTTATGACATCAACCACTACGCCATCTAAGCACTTATTACTCATTTCTCGCAATTTCGGCTTTCAGTTTCGGATTGTACTATGCCTATACCCAGCATGGAGTCATAAAACGCTGCAAAACACTTGCTTTCAATAAAAATAAATTATCCATTTGCTTCTAGATTAGTTAGCATCCTTAAATCTTTTGATAGAGGGTTCTAAAATGTGTGAGTAAAAAATATTATAACAAAGGTTTAATTATCTAATAGGATCCTCTACATTAGTTGTAACCAATATGAAATTATAGCGCGTGGTGTTTACAGGAGTGGTTTTCGGATCCTCGCCTTCCGTACCGACTATGATGGGTTTGCTCATTTCTTCTTACTTTCGTGGGGAAAGTATTTTCTCATGTCCATGGACCATGGTTGGTCTAAAGTGCTTAACGATTGGTTAGTCTTGCTATAGTTGAACCCTTAGACACAATTCTCCCTCTCTCTCCTCCCGAGCCGCTCCCGCGGGCGGATGGGGCGAAACCCTAGATCTCGCGCCGCCGGTCAACCCTCCCCCGCCTCCCCATCGCCGGGCTAAGCCCGCGCGGCGTCGGCGGCGGTGGGGCATCCTCTCTCCCTCACGCGGCAGCGGCGGCGTGGGCGCTACGGTCGGTGAGGGCACGGTGCTACGTGCGGGGCACCGTGGCTGCACGGTCTTGGCGCATCGACGGTGGCGGCGGCTCCCCTGGGGCGGCTGACGGCTTGGATGGCGCTGCTCGGTGGTCTGGTGGTTGGAGGAGGTCGGGAGCGCGGTTGAAGGTAGGTCTGCCGTCGCGGCCGTGGCGGGCACGGTCGGTGGCGGCGCTCCGGCCTGGCGGATCTGCGAGGAGGTCTCCGGCGGCTGCCGGTAGGGTTGTGCGGCCTTCGTGCCACCTCGCGACTAGGACGGGGCAGGGCCCCGGGCCTGTCCAAGCCCTCCAGCCCTCGCACCAGCTCGGTCGCTGGTGGCTCTAGGTCAATAGTGCCAGAAACAATGCTTGTACGTCACACGTCAGTTGGGAACCCCAAGAGGAAGGTATGATGAGTGCAGCAGTAAGTTTTCCCTCAGTATGAAACCAAGGTTTAATCGACCAGTAGGAAAACGAGGTTTGCTTCGAAGGTGTTGGTGAAGGAGTGTAGTGCGGCGCAACACCAGGGATTCCGGTGCCAACGTGGAACCTGCACAACACAATCAAATTACTTTGCCCCAACTTAACAGTGAGGTTGTCAATCTCACCGGCTTGCTGAAAACAAAGGGTTAAACGTATCGAATGGAAAATGATGTTTGTTTGCATAAAACAGTAGAGAACAATGATTGCAGTAGATTGTATTTCAGATGTAAAAGAATGGACCGGGGTCCACAGTTCACTAGTGGTGTCTCTCCAATAAGATAACTAACATGCTGGGTAAACAAATTACAGCTGGGCAATTGACAATTGATAAGTGCATATAACATGCATGTGTGAGCTGTGGTGTCTACTATGAGATTCATTTGGGCATTACGACAAAGTACATAGACCGCTATCCAGCATGCATCTATGCCTAAATAGTCCACTTTCCGGTTAACATCCGTACCCCTTCCAGTATTAAGTTGCAAGCAACAGACAATTGCATTAAGTAATGTGCGTAATGTAAACAATACATTCATCCTTGAATAAAGCATTGCTGTTTTACCCCTAGTGGCAACAACACATCTACAACCTTAGAACTTGCTGTCACTATCCCAGGTTAAATAGAGGTTGAACCCAACTATCATGCATAAATACCCCCTCTTGGAGTTACAAGTATTCACTTGGCCAAGGCTTCAACAAGTAACGGAGAGCATGCAAGATCACAAATGACATAGACATGATAATATAATATTCAGCTCCACATAGGTATCAATATAAGTCAGATCCCAGCAAACACAACATGTAGCATTACAATAAGATGATCTTGATCATGATAGGCAGCTCACAAGATCTAAACATGATGGCACAAGTGGAGAAGACAACCATCTAGCTACTGCTATGGACCCATAGTCCAAGGATGAACTACTCACGCATCACTCCGGAGGCGGGCATGGCGATGTAGAGCCCTCCGGTGATGATTCCCCTCTCCGGCAGGGTGCCGGGAAGAGCTTCAGAAACCCCCCGAGTTAGGGTTGACGACGGCGGCGGCAGCGAATATGTTCTGGATGAAAGGCTCGGTGTTTTAGGGTTTTCGCGTCTCGGGGAATAAATAGGCGAAGGGGCGATGTCGGCGGACCCCCGAGGGGCCCAAACCACAGGCGGCGCGGCTGGGCCCACTGCCGCGCCTGGTGGTTTGGCCACCTCGTGGCTCTTCGTCTCTCCTTCGGACTCCGTGTACGTGCTGGAAAAATAGGGACTGGCCTTTTGTTTCGTGCAATTCCGAGAATATTTCCAGAAGTAACTTTCTGAAACCAAAAACAGCAGAAAACAGGGAACTGGCACTGTGGCATCTTGTTAATAGGTTAGTCCCAGAAAATGCATAAAAGCAAATGTATAATATAAGCATGGAACAGCAGAAATTATGGATACGTTGGAGACGTATCAAGCATCCCCAAGCTTAGTTCTACTCGTCCTCGAGTAGGTAAAACGATAACAACAAATAATTTCTGAGGAGACATGCTTTCACACAATCTTGATCAATATATTGCAAGGCTCATGTCATGAATGAAGTGACTCAAAGCAATGATCTATAGTTTGCTAACAAATAGATAAAGAGTAAACAATGAATCATATAAGCAAAAACTTTTCATGAATAGTACTTTCAAGACAAGCATCAAAAAGTTTTGCATAAGAGGTAACTCATAAAGCAATAGATTCAAAGTAAAAGGCATTGAAGCAACACAAAGGATGATTAAGTTTCAGCATTTGCTTTCAACTTGTAACATGTATATCTCATGGATAGTTGTCAACATAAAGCAATATAACAAGTGCAATAAGTAAATATGTAAGAATCAATGCACACAAAGTTGACACAAGTGTTTGCTTCTAAGATAGAAAGGAGTAGGTAAACTGACTCAACATAAAGTAAAAGATAGGCCCTTCGCAGAGGGAAGCAGGGATTAAATCATGTGCTAGAGCTTTTTAAGTTTTCGAAAGCATATAGAGAGCACAAAATAAGTATTTGAGAGGTGTTTGTTGTTGTCAACGAATGGTAGTGGGCACTCTAACCCCCTTGTCAACCAGACTTTCAAAGAGCGGCTCCCATGAAGGACGTTATCTCTACCAGCAAGGTAGATCATCCCTCTTCTCTTTTGTTTACACATGTATTTTAGTTTCTTTATAGATGACACTCCTCCCAACCTTTTGCTTACACAAGCCATGGCTAACCGAATCCTCGGGTGCCTTCCAACATTCACATACCATGGAGGAGTGTCTATTGCAAAATTAAGTTGCTTACTGATAAATCAGGGCAAAACATGTGAAGAGAATTATTAATGAAAGTTGTAATTAATTGGGGCTGGGCACCCCGTTGCCAGCTCTTTTTGCAAATTATTGGATAAGCGGATGTATATGCCACTAGTCCAGGTGAAAGTCTGTCAGAAGTAAATGACAAGATTGAAAGATAAAACACCACATACTTCCTCATGAGCTATAAAACATTGACACAAATAAGGAGTAATAAAGTTTTGAATAGTTTAAAGGTAGCACATGAAATATTTACTTGGAATGGCAGGAAATACCACATAGTAGGTAGGTATGGTGGACACAAATGGCATGGGTTTTGGCTCAAGTTTTGGATGCACGAGAAGCATTCCCTCTCAGTACAGAGTTTAGGCTAGCAAGGTTGTTTGAAGCAAACACAAGTATAAACCGGTACAGCAAGAATCACATAAAAACATATTGCAAGTATTATAAGACTCTACACTGTCTTCCTTGTTGCTCAAACATTTTACCAGAAAATATCTAGACCTTAGAGAGAACAAATATGCATCCCAAGTCTCAACAAGCTCTACGGTAGTTCTCCACTACTAGGCTTTAACTACATGATGCAAGAGCTTAAACATGATCTACTTGAGAGCTCAAAACAATTGCAAAGCATCAAATCAAAACAAGACAATGATCTACAAGAATGCATATGTCTTTTCCAATACCAACTACTACATGTAGCATTTTCTTTCTTCCAAACAAACACCAATAATTTATTTAAACATAAACTCTCCAAATGATAATATAATGCAGCAAGAGAGTATTTATAAACAAGTGCTAACAGCTCGAAGAGATGCATGAAAAACAGGAGCTAAAAGCACTGCAGTAGCTAGTTAAGAATACTCAACAAATATAAGTGAAGAACATGAGTATTCACATGAAAAAGCGGAGCGTGTCTCTCTCCCACACAAGGATTGCTAGGATCCGAATTTATTCAAACAAAAACAAAAATAAAAACACACAGACGCTCCAAGTAAAGCGCATAAGATGTGAAAGAATTAAAATATAGTTTCACTAGAGATGACCTGATAAGTTTGTTGATGAAGAAGGGGATGCCTTGGGCATCCCCAAGCTTAGACGCTTGAGTCTCTCTGAATATGGTTGGGATGAACCACGGGGGCATCCCCAAGCTTAGGCTTTTCACTCTTCTTGATCACATAATATCACCCTTCTCGCTTGATCCTTGAAAACTTCCTTCACACCAAACTCAAGACAGTTCTCATTAGAGGGTTAGTGCATAATCAAAAATTCTCATATTCTGTAATGATACAATCAATCCCAAAGCTTCTGGACATTAGCTACAGCCACCAATGCTTTGTGGAGCAAAGAAATCCACACAAACACAGTAAAAGAGCGAATGCAAAACAAAAGGCAGAATCTGTCAAAAACAGAACAGTCTGGAATGACGAATTTTTTCGAGGCACTTAAGTTGCTCAGATGGATCTGGCCTAAAATAATGAAAGTTGCGTACATATCTCAGGAATATGCGTGATTTTTCTCAGAATTTTTTGAATTTTCTACAGGGAGATAAGCTCAAATCCGTGACAGCTAAAAATCTGTCACTGCGCAGAAATCCAAATCTTGCATCAACTTTCAATATAGAACTTTACTTGGCACAACATTGCGATAAAATAAAGATACAAAGGAGTTGCTACAGAAGTAACAAAACTCCTTGACTCAAAGAAAACAAAAATAACAGCAAATAAAAACGATGGGTTGTCTCCCATAAGCGCTTTTCTTTAACGCCTTTCAGCTAGGCGCAGAAAGTGAAAATCAAGTGTTGTCAAGTGGCAAATCATTCAAATCATCAAAAGCTTCTTCCAACACACAGCTTGTAACAATGGGTATCTTAGATGTTCCTGGAGGTGTTTCATTACCTTTAACCGTACTAAAAGTTTTATCAATTTTAAGCTCATAATGAGTCTTTGGTTTTGGCACTTTAGGAACATACATAAACTTTTGCTCTCTACCCACATAAACTTTCTCCTTTTTAGACTTAAGAGAAGTAAAGGTTGAACTTAAGGTTTCAATAGCTTCCTCTAACTCATCAATTCTATGATTTTGGGTGTCATGGATATTATTATCCTCAAGAACAGTGATTCTTTCATTGATGGTGGCTATTGATTCATTAGTCTTACCAATACAATCAAGAAAATTTGGAAAAAATTCTCCATAGAGTCTAACTTATTTATAACATCCTCCAAGGTGATCTCAATTTTAATATCTTTAGTGGGTGGTGTTCCTACCAAACTTTCAATAATATTACAGGCTTCTAAAGCAGGAGTACCCAAGAAATTTCCACCTGTAAGAGTGTCTAGAACATACCTATACCAACTAGAGATACCAACATAAAAGTTCCTAAGGAGGATAGTGGTAGAGTGTTTCTTAGTACATCTATGATGAGCATCACTAATTCTATACCAAGCATCTTTCAAATTTTCACCTCCTAGTTGCCTAAAAGAACGAACTTCAACTTCAGGAGCATTCATTTTGAAAAACAAAATCAAACTGAATTAAACAAGTAACTAATTTTTTTGTGTTTTTGATAAAGAGAGCAAACAAGACTAAATAAAAATAAACTAAGCAAGACAAATAACAAAGTAAAGAGATTGGGTGTGAGAGACTCCCCTTGCAGAAGCAATTCGGTTTTCCCCGGCAACGGCGCCAGAAAACGTGTTGGTGGCTCTAGGTCAATAGTGCCAGAAACAATGCTTGTACGTCACACGTCAGTTGGGAACCCCAAGAGGAAGGTATGATGAGTGCAGCAGTAAGTTTTCCCTCAGTATGAAACCAAGGTTTAATCGAACCAGTAGGAAAACGAGGTTTGCTTCGAAGGTGTTGGTGAAGGAGTGTAGTGCGGCGCAACACCAGGGATTCCGGTGCCAACGTGGAACCTGCACAACACAATCAAATTACTTTGCCCCAACTTAACAGTGAGGTTGTCAATCTCACCGGCTTGCTGAAAACAAAGGGTTAAACGTATCGAATGGAAAATGATGTTTGTTTGCATAAAACAGTAGAGAACAATGATTGTATTTCAGATGTAAAAGAATGGACCGGGGTCCACAGTTCACTAGTGGTGTCTCTCCAATAAGATAACTAACATGCTGGGTAAACAAATTACAGCTGGGCAATTGACAATTGATAAGTGCATATAACATGCATGTGTGAGTTGTGGTGTCTACTATGAGATTCATTTGGGCATTACGACAAAGTACATAGACCGCTATCCAGCATGCATCTATGCCTAAATAGTCCACTTTCCGGTTAACATCCGTACCCCTTCCAGTATTAAGTTGCAAGCAACAGACAATTGCATTAAGTAATGTGCGTAATGTAAACAATACATTCATCCTTGAATAAAGCATTGCTGTTTTACCCCTAGTGGCAACAACACATCTACAACCTTAGAACTTGCTGTCACTATCCCAGGTTAAATAGAGGTTGAACCCAACTATCATGCATAAATACCCCCTCTTGGAGTTACAAGTATTCACTTGGCCAAGGCTTCAACAAGTAACGGAGAGCATGCAAGATCACAAATGACATAGACATGATAATATAATATTCAGCTCCACATAGGTATCAATATAAGTCAGATCCCAGCAAACACAACATGTAGCATTACAATAAGATGATCTTGATCATGATAGGCAGCTCACAAGATCTAAACATGATGGCACAAGTGGAGAAGACAACCATCTAGCTACTGCTATGGACCCATAGTCCAAGGATGAACTACTCACGCATCACTCCGGAGGCGGGCATGGCGATGTAGAGCCCTCCGGTGATGATTCCCCTCTCCGGCAGGGTGCCGGGAAGAGCTTCAGAAACCCCCCGAGTTAGGGTTGACGACGGCGGCGGCAGCGAATATGTTCTGGATGAAAGGCTCGGTGTTTTAGGGTTTTCGCGTCTCGGGGAATAAATAGGCGAAGGGGCGATGTCGGCGGACCCCCGAGGGGCCCAAACCACAGGCGGCGCGGCTGGGCCCACTGCCGCGCCTGGTGGTTTGGCCACCTCGTGGCTCTTCGTCTCTCCTTCGGACTCCGTGTACGTGCTGGAAAAATAGGGACTGGCCTTTTGTTTCGTGCAATTCCGAGAATATTTCCAGAAGTAACTTTCTGAAACCAAAAACAGCAGAAAACAGGGAACTGGCACTGTGGCATCTTGTTAATAGGTTAGTCCCAGAAAATGCATAAAAGTGATACGAAGTGTATATAAAACATGTAGCAAATGGTATAATATAAGCATGGAACAGCAGAAATTATGGATACGTTGGAGACGTATACGTCGCCGGTAGCCATGGGGGCTGCTGGTCGCCGGCCTAGGGTGGAGCCTTTCTCCTCGGTGCTTTCCTCCATCTCAGCGGAGCGCAGAGCGTGGACGCCGGGGCGGCGGCCCTGGACGGTGGGGGTCTTCTTGCTGGTGCGCGTGCCAGAGACCCTTGTGCTGGCTGGTGACCACGGCCGTTCGGGCGGCGTGGTGGTCGGCGAGCGGCTTGCTGTGACATTGGTGCGAGTGTTCCTACCTGTGCCCGGTGTAGGAGGAGGTGTTGGGTGGCCTAAGGGAAACCCGTGCCCAGGATTTTCTCGGCCGCGGCGGCGACGTTCTCGGACGCCGTCTCCTTCTTGAAGGCGTCGTGGAGGCCCCTCGAGCTCTTTATACCACTCCAGATGAAAATCTAAGATCTTCGGATCGGGCGGTGGCGGCACTCCGGTGTCATGCTCTTCTTGAAGACGCCGCCTTGGAGTTCACGACGAGTCGATCTCCGGAGGTGGCAAGGCGACCTTCATCTAGCTTTCTCTGGCAAAGCTTGTTCCTTGCTCTATACCGCGGCGTTTCCTTTGCGGGGCTCCGGTTTGCCTGTCTTCAGCTTTGTGGACAGTGGCGGTGAGGCTCCAGGTGGTGTGGCCCCTGTGGTGTAGTTCATCTCGACGGTGTGCCATGTGTGTTGGTGTGCCCGTGCTCCCCCTGCTCCGGCCCGATTCCTCTGCCGTCCTGCATGCGGTCTCCGGTGGTGTAGTTCGCCTCGACGGTGTGCCATGTGTGTTGGTGTGCCCGTGCCCCCAGCTCTGGCCCGACTCCTCTGCCCGTCATGCGTCCTCTTTGGCTCTGCCCTGTGGTGTTCACTGTAATCTGTTCGGTAGCCTTGTGTCTTGTGTGTGTGTGCAGTGTCGGGTTTTGCTGGGTTCAGCACTTTGTATCCTTCGCCGCTTTCGGCGTTATTAATTTAACGATGGGCCCTTCGGCCTTGTATTTAATAGTTGAAACCTTAAACTCGCCAGAAACCTTAGCGCTTAGTCGAGCTTTATAGGTGTGAACATTTCCATTTATGTTAGCTTTCTTTTTATAGACTCATTTGTACTCGACATATTTTACACCATCCGGCAGATCAACCAAGTTCGAAATTTTATTTTCATCCAACGACATTAAACCAGACTTTATGGCTCGAATCCTGCCTCGGAATACGGTTGTTCAAGTGGCTCATATTATTATTCCCTCTTTGAGATGCTATCAAAACGACAGATTCCAGGCTGAAGATTAAAAGATTTTGACTCCGAAATGAAGAGTTAGGAAATCCTTCCTACTTTAGGTTAGGAGTTGGAGACGGATTCCACTATGGGAAAGACACAAGACGCCGACGGCCAGGACATACGCCGACGGCCAAATATCGGGGCCGTCGGCGTAGACTGACCAGGCTAGACTTGGTCTTTCCTTTTTTTATTTTAGCTACGCCGACGGCATGCCGTCGGCCTATATATATATATATATATATATATATATATATATATATATATATATATATATATTTTTGAGATACGCCGACGGCAATGCCGTCGGCCTATATTTTCTGTTTTTTTACTTACTCACCGTTTTGAGCATAACTTTTGCATTGGAAGTCGGATTTCGATGTTCTTTAGCTCGTTTTGAAGAGGATAAGTAGATCTGCATCATCATACACATTGCTCAAACTATATTTTTCAAAAAAAAATCATGAGCAAGGACAAAAAAATTCCATGTTCAAATGGGTTTAGCAGAAGAGGGCTCCGGAGCGTCGGAATCGAACCAAAAGTTAGGTGGTGCCATACCAGTGGGTACAAGTATGTTTTGGGTTGTAAATGTCCAAGATTCCACTCCGGGATGTTAGAGGCTTCACCGTCATCAGTTTCTCTCTAGTGAGTTTCTGGACTTACACCTGGAAACTCCCACTTCGGTCGAATTGGAGGGAATCTTGTGAAGAGTTGGGGTATAACTTTGTTTTGGGACTTCCTAGGGTCCACTCTAACACAACCAAGCAAGAGTTGCACTTTTCTACCCCATTTTGACGCCGGTACCGGATGTAGTCGTATAAGCCTGGTTTTTCTCTAGCGGGCTAGGTTTTAATCGGAGAGGGGTTCTAGAGCGTCAGGATCCCAACACAAACTAGGGGGTGCCATACCATGTGTATACAAATTTGTTATGGGTTTTGGATGGCCAAGATTGCACTCCGGGGTGTGACCTGCCTCACCGGCATCAACCTCTCTGTAGTGAGTTTCATGACTTATAGCCTGAAAGTCCCAGATCGGACAAACATGAGGAAATCTTGTCAAGAGTAGGGTTATACCTTGTGACTTCCAGGTCCTAGCCTAAGACAACCAAGCAACTAGTTACACTTTGCTACCTCATTTTGACGTCGGTACCGACTTTACTCGTATAAGTCTGGTTTTTCTCCAGTGGGGCTAGGGTTTCACCGGAGAGGGGCTCTAGAGCGTCGGGTCCCCACCACAAGCTAGGGGGTGCCATAATATGTGTGTACAAGTGTGTTATGAGTTTTGGATGGCCAAGATTGCACTCCGGGGTGTGACCTGCTTCACCGGCATCCACCTCTCTCTAGTGAGTTTCATGACTTACAGCCTAAAAGTCCCAGATCGGACAAACATGAGGAAATCTTGTCAAGAGTTGGATTATACCTTTATCTTGTGAGTTTACATGCACTTATAGCTAGGAAGTTTACATGCACTTATAGCGTGATAGTCCCGACATCCACTTCTCTCTAGGGAGTTTACATGCACTTATAGCGTGATAGTCCCCGATTGGACAAGCCGGAGGGAAACTTGTCAAGAGTTGGATTATGGATGATATGAATGTCATATTTGGATTTATCTCATTTTTCTAATCGATTTAGGCATATTATTTGTCAAATTTCGATTTACGGATTTGTAGATATGAATTATTCAATATTAAATGGAAAAAGGCAAATAAGTTAATTATTATTTGAATTCAAGAATATTTTAATTCAAGATTATTATTAATGATTCATTTCTTTTTATTCAAATAATTATTTGGATTCATAAAATAAAGTTGTGTGACATCATAGTCCATGAGTTAATAGGATTGATAGACTACTATTGTCAGTAAAGCATCCGTTGTTTCTAGGTCGGCGTAGGGAATGCCCTCGGCATAGTAAGGCTGCGCCGACGGTCACCCTCGGCGTAGACTTGCCGTCGACGTTGGTCTCGCTGGGCGACGGCCACCGTCGGCGTAGGTAAGGTAGGGCAATCACGGCCGCTGGGGGGGTGGGGGTGGGTGGAGAGAGGCGATTGATTTGGCGGCGGCGCCATTGGAGCTGTCAATAGGAGGTCGATGCAGAGAGGAAAACGAAGCTGCGTGCGTCCATATGGGCTTGGGCTGATTTTCTTTGGTTACTCTAAGTGATTGTGGGGCCCGGTTGATTAAACAACTTGGATGAGGCTAGTATACACAACTAGTGAATATAAAAGAAAGAATAATTATTGTTACCTTGTCAAGCCTCTCAATTTTGGTAGGTATCAGACATTTTATCGAAATCTGCATGCCTACTCGGACATCACATCGGACTCATAACCTGCTTGAATCAACATTTTATTGTCTCCATTTTTACCTAATTTCGCCTATTTAAAATGACTTTATGCCGATTTTTCAAAAGTAATTGAAATTTAAACTATAAGTGTGTGATACTTTACCCTGAAAGTTTTACAAAAATAATTTTAAGATAGACAACTAGTGATTATATCACATAACCGTTCGATAATTTTGAAAAATGCAACCTCTTTTAATGAAAAGCAATGGTGGTCATTTTGCCCATTTTTGCAAAAACCTCAAAGAAAGTGAAGAAAACCTTAAATAATATGATTAAATTTGTATTTATCATTTTTATTTGCAAGTATTACACAAATATTTACCCAAGGCGCAAGTTTCACATCTTTTCGATTTGTTCATATTTAGTTACCTTGCTTTGAAAATGCCAAAAGAAACACAAATGCATGTATTCTATCCTGATTGGTTAGGAGGAAGTACCTGTGGATTGATGACATGGCGTCTTATGATTGGTCAGAACACCTCACCACCCACACCATCTGCTCTCCTCTCTCCTTATCCTCTCACGCTGTCACACACCAGCACCACACGCACCATATCCTCTCGTCTCTCCTTCTCCTCTCACGCACCAGCACGACCACGCCGACGACGCAGCTTTCCGCCGCCTCCATCTCCTCAACGCCGCCGTCCAACCTCGAGCCACCTACCACGCACCCCCGCGTCCGCGCCATCCTAGACGCCGCCACGCCGATGACTCCCTGGCCACTCTACGCCGAGTAGGAGGAGGACATGGTGCTCTGCCTCAAGCTCCTTGCCCGCGGCGGCGGATGGGCTCCGGACGCAGCTGACTCGACCTCGCCGCCGTCTTCGTCGACCAGGAGCCGATGCTGAGGTCGAGGCTCGTGCACCAGGAGCAGCGCCACCGTCTTCGTCGACCAGCTCGACCACGCCGCCGTCCTCGTCGCGTCGGACACCGAGGCGAGCCAGGAGCACGCCGCCGTCTTCGTCGACCAAGAGCCGAAGCGGAGGTCGAGGCCCGTGCGCAGGAGCAGCACCGCCGTCTTCGTCGTCCAGCTCGACCGCGCCGCCCCAGCCCGTCCCCAGCCCAGCCCGCCCCCAGCCCATCCCAGCTCGTCCCCACCGAGTGGGACGGCTGGGATTTTTTTGTGACGCGTGGACACGCTATGCCGATGGCAATGCCGTCGGCGTAGACTCGACCGCAGTCAGCCGCAGCCATGGGCCCCACCGCGATAACGCCGACGGCCGCGTAGACGCCGACGACAGATTGGGTACGCCGACAGTCCGAGACGCCGACGGCATGCGTGCATACGCCGACGGCGTCCGGCCGTCGGCGTCTTGGTCGATTCCTGTAGTGTTCTAACAATCTAAACTCGTAGGTCTTGTAATCGTTGTCTTTCGCAAGAAGACTAGTTTCCCTATAGATATTTAGGGTGCGAGCAGATTGAAGTATCCATCACACAATTGAACAAATAAATACTAGGGGTGGAAACTGATTGAACTATTCACACGCGATCGAAACAATTAAGGCAATCTACATTTCATCCCTTTACCCTTGTGTTGCTTCCATGTTTCGGCGACTTCATAACATAGATTTTGATCGATCAATGAAAATTGAATTAGAGGCGAGCGAATCGATCTAGCATAGCTCATAGCCATCGCAAAGGCCCGATGGTGTCCCTCCCATACGAGTGAGGTTTTGGGTCTTCACGATGAGTGGACTATCTTGCATATCACTCTTCCAGTGGACCTTCGTTTGGAGGCGCCACCGTGTCATGTCATCGTCGCTTAGGGGACACGGGTGACGTGTTCATGAGCGAGGGGAATATTGTGTCGATTTGTGTGAAATTGCATATATTAGTAGAGATTTCTGGTGTTCAATTGTTTGATTTTGTTTCTTGCCGCCATTTGTATTATCACCACGAGGTTGCGTGATCTCGAAGCCATGACACAAACGCAAAATCTAATTATTGCCTGGGCTCTGTCTTGTTCTTACGCGGTGCTCACCTTTCGCGTCCGTCCGATCGCGATCAGGCGGCTTGCTCGGTGCGGGCACAGCTAGGGGACCGGGGCGACACAGTACACACACAACCGAATCCCCAATCCTCTTCGTCTCTTGCCCGCACACACACAGGAGGCTGCCGGCAGCCCCGACACGATCCGCCCCAGCCCCGGCCGCCGCGCCCCGCCCACCGCCTTCTTCCCGGCCTCCGACGCCGAGGCCGCCGCCTTGATCCAGTGGGTGGTCCTCGCTTCCCTCCACCGCGCCTCCATGCTCATCCTTGAAGACTTCATCGCCGCCGCCGCCTGAAGACCTCCTTTCGCGTTCGACGCCGGCGTCCCCGTCGTCATGCTCCACGCAGTGTTCCGCGTCTGCGACGACCTCAGACCCTGGGCCCCACCTCGAATGGTGCTGGTGCTGCTGGAATGTCTGAGCTTCGGCGCGGGATGGTTTGTGCTCCTGAACGTCGTCGTGGGCGCCATCTTCACCTTTTCGTCGCGGGCGCAGCCGCAGCCGCAGATTAGACAGTAAGCATTTTCTGAATTTTTTGCTTCAACGGGATGTAGTTTCTTGATTAAAATGTGCAAGGGATTGTTCATATGGATTTAGTATTGTACTCATACGATGTATTTTTCTGATATGAAGTTCTTGTCAGATTAGATATTAGGTTTTTTTTTTTGCGTCAACAACATGGAGTTTAAAGATGTAGTTGTCCAAATTTTTCTGATATGAATTTGCGAAATGGATGTAGTTGTCTCTACCAGGATGTAGATATTGCCCAAATTTTACACCCTAATTATGCTGGCATGAATATAACTTCAAGAATTCTGTACTTGCACACACACACACACACACACATGCGTCTTACTTATGCTCACCTCACCGAGCTGTCCGACCTACCGTCAATGCTCACGACTCAGCTTTTTGCCCTTCCCAGTATGAGCTCTATTCCCGTTGCCACTTTTCTCGGTCCAAAACCAAGTCCCCGTATCCATTCTAACTCCGCAGTCTACAAGACCAAATCCAAATCCTCACACGAAAACCATAGATGTACTATGGATTTGCTATGCTTATGGATGTAACGAACCCATAAAATCATTAGTGTTATATGTAATATTCGACACACAAGATGTATGTTTTTTCAACTGAAGTTTTTTGTCATATTATACAGTGTGGATTTACTGAATCTTGGGTTGTAAAATTTGTACAATAAATACATCTGTTCATATGGTTGCAGTGTTCTTCTGACACATAGGATGTATTTTATACTCCAAAGTTTCCTTAAGGTTACACAGTACATTTTCAAGTACTTTATGGCTGTAACAAACCCATAGAATCATGAGATTTATGTAATATTCTACACCTAGGATGTATGTTTCTTACACCTGTAATTTTTTTATCATAAATTTAGATTGTGGAGTTTACTGTATAATCATAGGATGTATAATATGGTTGTAATGTTTTCTACACATATGATGTATTTTTATACTCCAAATTTTCCATATGGTTATATAGTAGGTTTTTCAAGTGCTTTATGTATATACTTTTTTATATAATTAGTATTTGCTGAAGTATTTTTTGCTAAGTTTTATATCTATAAAGCCTTTTGCTATATGGATTTAAAAAATAGGATGTACGTTTTTTTGTTGGTGGAATAACTTTAGATTATTTCTGACTTTGTTGCGGGATTTTTTTGACATCTCTATCTGAAGAAAATCTCCCATCATTTTTTTCTATCATAAGATGATTCCACTGGTACCTATGGTACGACCAATTGCGCCCATATACATCTGGATGTTTTGATTTCTTTATTTTTCATTTATGGAGAAATGTTTGTAATTCATTCTTTTGCTACAGAAACGTTCCTGCACACCAAAAAGTGTCCACAAGTCCGGACAACCGAAATTAAAAAGGATGAAGCAGTTTGCATTTTCGAAGTCAACGTACCTGAAGAAGAAGATGGAGCAGCAAGAGGCGCCTCTAGACGATGTTTTGAGCCTCTCACAACGGAGCCACCACTGCCAGAGGAAGTTCCACTTGTAGATGACCATATCCATGCGCAAGGAACATCTAAACTGGAAAATCAGGTACTGAACATGTTCTTCTTGCAGATGACCATCTCACTGTGCATCATGTTCTTGCAAGTTTTCAGCGGACAACCATGTGTTACCCCCAGGAGGAATTAGGTCAAGCCGTAGGACTGGAGCATTTAGGTCAAGCCCACTAGGAGGAATGCTTGTGGCCATATCTGCAAGCACATGCACCATTTTACTTCTGAATTTACATCTCTTTAATCAGTTGATTACATGATGCAAAAGATAGTATAATTTGTAATAAACCGTTTTATTTGTCTAATTGCATGAAGTTTCTCAAATTTTTTGTGTGTTCAATATGACATGAACTATGATCCTAACTGTATTTTCATGAAGACGAACATCACCTAACTGTATTTGTTTGTTATTTGTTACAGTTACACGACAGGGTTTTATGTACTTCATCATCAAAAGATCAAACCATGGCGCTCTACACTTCGGTTGAGCATAAACTTGACAAAGTAAATGCTGCTATTATAACTCCGCAAGAGTTTTCGTCTTTTCGATGATGTTGGTTCAGTTTTCTAGTTACAAATTACAATCCTCTTTTTTTTGCATCATGTCCGTGCTTGGAGGGGGTGTGGTACGGTGGCACTTTCTACCCTACTTTGTTTCTGCCATGCACAGATTTGTGAGACTACATGATCATGTATATGTTCTGGGATTTTCTTACATGCACATTATGCTTTGAAATGGTTCTGTTATGCTATCATATTCTGCCATGTACAAAACTGAGGTTCTACATGGTTATTCCTATCCCCCAGGTTTCTTACATGCGTGGCTTCATGTTTTTTGTTACAGCAAGTACTAACATTTTAGAAAGTACATCAAGCTATATTTTTATGCCATTCCACTACTAGGAAACTAGCTATAGATAGAATCACTTTTTGCGGCGCACCAAATAGCCATGCGCCACAGAAATATTTTTTGTGGCGCATTGTTTTGCATGCGCCACAGAAATATGTCTTTCTGTGGCGCATGGGGCTCCCATGCGCCACATAAAGACATATTTCTGTGGCGCATGGGTCTAGATGCGCCACAGAAAGCCACATTTCTGTTCCTAGGATATTTTTCTACGTCAGTCTGTCAATGAAAACAGATGAGGAATCAAGTTTTCTTTTCTCAGGCGTGTAGAAGGGTGATCTGGATGCTTACACTAAAATTACATATTGGGATCAATGGGGATGCATCAGGAAATTACATACAAGTGTTTTTTCCATCTTTTTTGTGTTAATCCATGTGCTTTGCATCAGAAGTTACATGGTGGGCATGTTAATGAGGTTCGGTACTGCCGGAAGGAGCTGTAGCAATCAGCAGCTCCTGGTTATTAGGGATCGCTTTGTTTTTTTGCTAATGTAACAAACAGCAGTTGACATGGAGTTTTGTAGTAGCGGCGGCTGCAGATGGGATGGGGGGAGATGTCGATAAAGAACATATTAGAGGATCCAAATCCAGGGGCTTTCAGGTGGAGCGAATTATCTGTGCACTGCGCGCTTTTTTTTCCCTCCCCGCGATGGACGTGCTCGTTTCCGTCCCTTCCTGCGGGGGTGCGCTACGCGACAAAAGGAGCACGTGCGCCCTGACGCTGTCTTGTTCAGACAAGGGGGGCACCGCATAGCGCAAAACAGTGCGCGCGCACTGCCTAGCCGTGTCCGGACACAAAACCCTTGCAAACTAGCACTCCACAAGCTCAAGCTGGTCAGGCATTGTAACAAACGAGTTGATAATGTGATGTGGACTCAACGTGTCCTGACACAAAACCATTGCAAACTAGCACTCCACAAGCTCAAGCTGGTCAGGCATTGTAACAAAAGAGTTGATAATGTGATGTGGACTCAACGAGCAAGCACAATGCACCCGTTATAGGAGGCTGGCATCTCCACGGAAACCACCAGGTAATTTGATCGGGGCTTTGGGACTGAGGTATTTCTCCCCAGGCCAGCGGCCAGGCACCTGGTGGCCAAAGCCCAGGGCTCTCTCAGCCGAGCAGAGCATGAACGCTTAGCCGCGCACTGGGATTTATGACATTGTGCTTGCAGCACCACACAACAACCCACGATTACCAACTCTTTAGCCCCCCGTTTAGCTGGAGTTGCGGGCTCACGCTACTAGGCCTGGCTGATTGAACTACGGAGGGCGCACGATTTAACCTGGTGCTTGCGTTAGTGCCTCCGCGGTGTGGGACTAATTTAATTAAGCAAAGGGAGGGGCGTACGTGCATTGAAATCCATATGCCACATGGGCCTCTTCGAATTTTGTCCTGGAAGAATTTTTTTCTTTGTGATGATTTCTTCAGAACAGGTTAATTACGTGCAATGGGTGAAGTGGCAGGCATCATTCATTGTGGTACTAGGCTGAACGGAGCAAAGGACATGGTTCCATGCTGCCAAAAAAACTTCTATGTGCAGTGCAGTGCATCCACACGTACAAGATTAGGGTGTGTTTGGTAGCCCGTATGGCTTCAACAAGACTTTCTCACTTGGGCCAAGCTAAGGTTATACGGGTTGGGCTGAGATATTGCGGTGTGTTTGGTAGATTGCATGTGTTGAAACTGGTTGACCTGAGAAGCTGTTTGGTGGGTTGTATGTGCTGAGACTAGAGTCTGGAAACTAAAATTACAGATAGGTCCAGATAGGTCCAAAGTTTTACAAAAACGTCCTTAGAAAGAAATTGAAAAAGCAATCAGGTCCCTCCATTCGAACTTGTGTGTGCAGACCAAATCGCCGGCGGCGTCGCTCCTAATCCGGCGCCGGGCGGCGGCGACAGACGCGGGGAACCGGTGCTATACCCGGCGGCGGCGGAGCCAGGCTCGGGGAAGAAGCTGTAGCGCCAGGCTCGGGGCAGATGCGGCGCAGGACGCCGGAGCTCGGGGCAGAAGCGCAGGTGACCGGAGCTCGGGGCACCTCTTCCGTCTCTGGGCACAGCGAGCAAGCACGGCCGGATCCTCGCGGCCGTGCTCCGCGAGATGAGCCGCCGCTGCTCGCGAGATGAGCCGAGGACGAGCTCCGCGTCGAGCTCGGAGGCGGCAGACGCGGGCAGCAACGGTCGGAGGCGGCAGACGCAGACGCGGACGCGGGCGGCCGCGCGAGGAGACAGCGCCGCTGGTCGCCGGCGTTGGACGGGGCTGGGCGGCGGCGTTGGGAGGCCCCTCTCGCGGCGATGTGTACGGGAAGGAGGAGGCAGGAAGGAGGGGGGAATGGACTCGGGGGCAGAGAGAGTTTCGCGAGGGGCGTGCGGCGAGACGCGCGTGATTTTTTTTTCTGGATGAGCTTGGCCTGGGCGCGTTGCGAAGCTCGATTTCTGCTTCTCATCCGGGCATGGCTCATGCCCTCTTTTCGCATGAGGTGGGCATGGCCCAGGTTGCTCACCCAACCTACCAAACACCCGAAAATGTGATGGGGTGGGATTTTCTGGGCTGGGCCGACCTACCAAACACACCCTTAGCCCTCGTCTGATGCATCAGCTACCTTCTTCGTTGGAGTTCCTCGTCCCGCTGGCGTCTCCTCATGAACGCCGCATACCCCATCGATTTGTTGGTCCCGTGTCCGTCTTCACGTTTTCTACCGCTTCGTTTGGTCCAATCCGTTAGTCTCCCATGGCAACCTCGTCTCCCGCCGTTCGGCCGAAGCATACTGCATGACACGGAGGGGGTTCATATCTCTTCGTCGACAGCCGCCATGCATGCAAAGATGGTCGAGTAATAGGCACGCAAATACACTACAGCCAAACGATCTGTGTGTTCGGCCTGCCGAGTCCCGCACGGGAGGTACTTTAACCTACTGTTAAATATAACGCATTTTGTCCTTGTTTGATTTATGTTGAACTCGGATTGAACTATGTAAATCTCTACTAGAAAGCACGGACGCGACCGTAGGTACATCGTGGTCGTTTTGCAACCTACAGTCCGGTCCACAAACCCCACGTCGTCCTCCCAAGCACGGCCCCGAAGCCCATGGCGAGTGAGAGACACCCCGACCACCACGCCGTCGATTTTCGGCCACCCACAACCTTCACATCCTCCGGACAGTGGGAACGGGACTGTAGAGGCCAAAAGAGTTTGGCGTCTGTGGCGGTGCTCCAGAACGAAGCGTGGTGATGGAGGTGTCGGGCGGGGAAGATCAGTTGGTGGCATGTCCACGCAGGGGCGTATCCAGTGGGTCTCACGTGCCATGGCACCCCCCCCCCCCCCCCCCCCCAAACAAAAATATATATAAATGTATGCAACTACTAATATTTTGACTAATTCATGCTAAATGCTTCAAGTATTTAGACTAATTGGTGCTAAATGCTAAGTATAATAGAGAAGGTCAAGTTTGACAACCCCACCCATTTTATTCTAGATGTGTTACTGTGTCCAAGTGGTAGGGCGCAGCAGCGTGCCTTTACCAATTTTATCCTAGACCCACCATTGTGTCCAGGTTGTAGGGCATTTGCGTGATCGATGCGTATACCGGCGGCGAGTGCCTGGACGCGAGGAATTTGTCCCGGGCTGCGCAGGCACACCGGATTTTTTGCCAGCGGCCGATGGTTCGCTATTGACATCGCCGCGAGTATGTCCACCGAAGGCACCGACCGGAGGAGGGTTTGGGGAAGGGGAGGTGGTGTCAATTATTATTATTACTATGTGCAGAAAACCAGAAGAGTCGATAAGGTGAACTGCGTGAGGGAAGAACACTCACCCCCTGAGTGTTACGGGCCTCAGGGGAAACCACCAGGCAATTATAGCGGGGCCTCGGAGTGGGGTATTTCTCCCCAGGCCATACGCCCTAGCACCTGGAGACCAAAGCCGGCTCTCTCCGCCGAGCATAGCATGCACGCTTAACCATAATAAGGTTCCCGTGCCGCCAACGCCACCCATTTGCCTACATGGTCGCTTTGTGGGCTCCATCACACTAGATGGGTGCGTGGTTAGTAATAATGACCTCGATTCAGATGAGTGAGACAAGAGTTTGCCCCTGAGTATGAGCTCATGCGAGGAATTTACTTCTCATTCGAACCGCCGAAAGCATGGCGCCGCGAGGACGATGAGCTAGCCGACTCCGATAACCACTCATTTCACCAAGAACGACGACCAAAACGTACGCGTGCCATCCCGGCGAGAGCACCCCGGAGCACGAGTTACTCGGCTTAGAGGAGACAATCCATGAGATCAAAATGGCCATGTTGTCCCCCGATGGTGGTGTCGACTTGTACGAGGACGAGGAGGCAACACCACTACCACCACCGGCATCGACTTTGGTCGTTATCGCTATCGATTGCAAAAATAACTAGGTTAAATATAACTTATTTTTGTCTTTGATCTATGTTGAACTATTTAAATCTCTACTATAAAGCGGGGATGCGGCCATAAGTACGTCGTGATCGTTTTGCAATTTAGTCCCTAAAAAATTGGGTACCAACCTGCACTCCAGTCAACAAACCCCACGTCTGCCTCCCAAGCACGGTCCTGAAGCGCATGGCGAGTGGAAGTAGGGACACCTCGACCACTGGCCACCATCTCATAATTTTTCGCCACCCACGACCTCCACATCCTCTAGCCGGTGGAACGGACCGCAGAGGCCGAAAGAGTTTGGCGTTTGGGGCGGTGTTCCAGAACGAAGGCATGGCGATGGAGGTGCCCAGCGGAGAAGATTGGTTAGCGGCAAGTCCAGGCAGGGGCGTATCCAGTGTCGTGACATGGCACACCTAAAAATATATTGAAATTTATGCAGTTACTAATATTTTGACTAATTCTTGCTAAATGCTACTAGTATTTGGACGAATTGCTGCTAAATGCTAAGTATAATAGAAAAGTTTTGACGTTTGGCATCCCACCAATGTTATTCTAGATCGATGGGCGCGAGGGATTTCTCGCGGGCTGCGCGGGCTCACCGGATTTTTGGCCAACGGACGGTGCTTCGCTATTGACGTCCGAGCATGTCCACCGAAGCTACGGACAGGAGTAGGGGTTGGGGATGGAGGGCTATAATGTGATGTCAATTGTTACTATGCGCAGAAAAACAAAAGAGTCGATAAGGTGGACTGCGCGAGGAATGAACACTCACCCCTGAGTGTTACGGGCCTCAGAGCATGCACGCTTAGCCGTGCCAGCCCTCCGTAATAGCTGGAGTTACAGGTCCTCACCACCAGGCCCGGCTGATTGTGCCACGGACTTGCGTGTATTTAAGCTGGAATTTGCATTAGTGCGCTGGCGGTATGGGACTAACTAATTAAGCACGTACGTGAGGGGAGTACATGCATGGGCCTGCATGTGTTATGTTTGCCATGCTGCGCTGCCGGCCGATGAGATCTTGTTACGGTTTCTGATACATCAATGTCCATGGCTGAAAGTTAATTACTAAGTGTATTGGGTGCTGGATATGTGTCCGCCATAATGGGGGTGTTGCCCCCAGCGTCTCTCTAACAAAAAAAAGTATGCAGATTTAACTAAAAGATCAAATTTCATTCATATTTGATTATATATTACACAAAGTTTGAATGAAATTTGAACCGCGGCTCCTAACCCTAACCCTAGACCTACTAAAGGTCGTCCCGACTCCGTCATCATGTCCTCCATGTCAAGGACCATGGTGGTGGAGGAGGAGGTGGTACTTCTGCTGGACGCGCTCTCGCGTAGCACGGCTGGTGGAGGAGGCCTCCATCTGCGTGGAGCTTGCCAAAGGTCGCCATGAGGCCGAGCGAGTCCCGCTCTACGGTGGCCACCGAGTCGGCGAGCGCCGTCAGGAAGTCGGGGCTATTGTCGCCGTGCTTGTTCCGCAGCGAGGACGACACGTGGTAGCCCGCTACGATCACCTACACCGACAACTCCTGCTAGGGGTTGCGCAGGTAGAGGCGTCCACGCGGTGGGGATCGTCATGGTGGCTTGCGGCGGCCAACAATGGGGATCGTCGTGGTGGCTCGTGGTGATTGCAGATGATGATGGTGTCGCCTCCACGACACGACGGTGAGCGCCGCTCCTCCTTCACCGGCCGGTGGACGCGGGCCTAGTAGGTCGGCATGGCGGGGCCCGTGGAACCGGTGGCAGCAACCAAAATGGAGTAGGGTTCCCCGGTGGGGTATGCTGGCGGGCAGCCTCAATGGCGGAGGCGGGCCGCCGTGTGGCAGTCCCATCCCACCAGCGGTGCCACACCTCAGCGTTGTAGTGCCCGGCGGGACCGGGTCGTGGTAGAAGGCAAGGGCCTCGTTGCGCTCGCGCTCGAAGAGCTCAGTTATTGGGTGTATGTTTGAAAAACTTATTGACCAAACGACATTTTATTTATTTAAAATAAAATACATAATTGAGAAGTTGTGTCAAAGTAGTCCGGCAAGACTAGTTGCCCTACAGATAGATAGTCGATTGAATTATCCTGCACACAATCGAAAAAACAAATACTAGGGGTGACAGCTGCTTGAATTATGCACACATGATCAAAAAAAATCAATGCAATCTACATTTCATACCCTTTACCCTTGTGTTGCTTCCATATTTCGGCGACTTCGTATACATTTTGATCAATCTATGGAAAATAAACTAGAGGCAAGGGAATCGATCTTGCTTATCCCACAGCCACCGCAAAACCCTAATGGGGTCCCTCGCGGACGAAATAAGTTTCGGGTCAGCACAACGGCGAGACTTTCATCCTGCAAAGCTTCACTTGGAGGCGAGATGGTACCATTTTGTGAGGGGAAAATCGAAGCCATGTCACAAAAGAGTTGATAACGTGGACTCAACGAGCAAGCAAATGCACCCGCTACAGGAGGGCCGACAGCTCCGTGGAAACCTCCAGGTAGATCAGTGAGGCTTTGAGACTGAGGTATTTCTCCCCAGTTTCATTCATGCCCCGTTGCGGTATGCTGGCGGGCGGGCTCAATGGCGGAGACCGCCGTGGCGGTCTCATCCCACCAGCGTTGCCGCACCTCAGCGTTGTAGTGCTCTGGCGGGACCGAGCCGTGGTAGAAGGCAAGAGCCTCCTTGCGCTCGCACTCCAAGAGCTGAGATATTGGGCGTATCTTTCAAAAAATTATTGACCGAATCGCTTTTTTATTTATTTAAAATAAAATACATAATTGAGAAGATGTGTCAAAGTAGTGCGAGAAAACTAGTTGCCCTATAGATAGATAGCCGATTGAATTATTCCACACACAATCGAGCAAATAAATACTAGGGGTGACAACTGATTATTATCCACACATGTTCGAAAAAAAATCAATGCAATCTACATTTCATACCCTTAAAACCTTATGTTGCTTCCATATTTCGGCGACTTTGTATAGATTTCGATCAATCTATGGAAAATGAACTAGAGGCGAGCGAATCGATCTTGTTTAGCCCATAGCCACCGCAAAGCCCTGATGGGGTCCCTCGCGCGGACAAGAGAAGTTACGGGTCTGCACAACGGCTAGACTATCCTGCATATCACTCATCGTGTCAAGCTTCACTTGGAGGCGAGATGGTGCCATCTTGTGAGGGGAAAATCGAAGCCATGTCACAAAAGAGTTGATAACGTGGACTCATCGAGCAAGCACATGCACCCGCTACAGGAGGGGCCGACAGCTCCGCGGAAACCTCCAGGTAAATTAGGAACAGTGGGGCTTTGAGACAGGTATTTCTCCCCAGTTTCATTCATGCCCTGGCCCTTACCGGCCCGGCACCTGGAGGCCAAAGCCCAGGGCTCTCTCCGCCGAGAGGAGCGCATGCACGCTTAGCCATGCACTGGGCTTTATAACATGCGCTTGAAGCACACAGCAACCCACGATTACCAACTCCTTAGCCCTCCGTTTGTTAAGCTGGAGTTACAGGCGCGCGCTACCAAGCCTGGCCGATTGAACTGCGGAGTCGCGTGTATATAACCTGTTGTTTGCGGTAATGTGCAAGCAGTATGGGACTAATTTAATTGAGCAAGGAGGTGCGTACGTGCATTGGAAATCAATATGCCACATGGGCCTCTGCGAATGTAGTCCTGGAGGCTTTTTCTTGGGTGATGATTTATTCATCACAACCGTGCAATGGGTTCCCCTAAATAAATAGTTACGTGCAATGGATAAAGTGGCAGGCATCATTCATTGTGGTACTAGGTTGAACGGAGCAAAGCTGCAAAGGACATGGTTCCATGCTGCCAGAAAAAACTTCCATGTGCAGTGCATCCACACGACAACACGTACATAGCTTAGCCCTCATCTAATGCATCAGCTACCTTCTTTGCTCGAGTTCCCCGTCACGCCGGCGTTGAGGATCCTCAACGAAGCATGTCCACACCGACCGGTTGTTACGGCAGGCGCCCACAAACCACCCTATCGTTGTTTGCTCCGGGTGCCTCATCTAACGGACAGATTATCTGCAGACGATCCATTTTGCCGAAAACCGGCCCTAAGTTTGCGGCTGGTTTGGGGTCCATGTTTGCCTGTGTGGTAATAGGGTTCCTGTGCCGCCAACGACATGCGGTCGCATGCATCATCGCTCTGCGGGCACACATGACACCAGAGGAGCGCATAGTTTGTAATAATGCGCTCGATTCGGATGAGTGAGATTAGCGTTTTGCCGCTGTGCACGAACTGATGTGAGGAATTTACTTCTCATTCGAACTCGTGTTGAACTATTCAAATATCAACTATAAAGCGCGGATGCGGCCATAGGGACGTCGTGGCCGTTTTGTAATTTAGTCCCTCAAAAACTAGAAACCAACCTGCAGTCCAGTCCACAAACCCCGCGTCACGCGGCCTCCCAAGCACAACCCTGAAGCCCACGGCGAGTGGGAGCAGCGACACCTCGACCACCGGCCACCATGTCATCAATTTTCAGCCACCCACGACCTCTCCGACCGGTGGGAACGGGACCACAGAGGCCCAAAGAGTTTGGCGTCTATGGCAGTGCTCCAGAACAAAGGTGTGGCGATGGAGGTGCCCCGCGGCGAAGATTAGTCGTTGGCATGTCCAGGCAGGGGCGTATCCAGTGGGAGTGATGTGACATGACACCCCCTAAAAATATATAGAAAATTATGTAGCTACTAATATTTTGACTAATTCCTGCTAAATGCTACTAGTATTTGGACCAATTGTTGCTAAATGATAAGTATAGTAGAGAAGTTTTTAAGTTTGACAACTGACCAATTTTATTCTTGATCCGCCACTGTGTGTGCAGGTGGTAGGGCAGCACTGTACCGTTACCAATTTTATCCTAGATCCGCCACTATGTCCAGGTGATAGGGCAGCACTGTGCCGTTACCAATTTTATCCTAAATCCGCCACTGTGTGTCCATATGGTAGACAACAATGTGCCATTACCAATTTTATCCTAGATCCGCCACAATGTCTAGGTGTTAGGGCACCACCGCCCCGTTACCAATTTTTTTATACTAAATCCACCACTCCGTGTCCAGGTGGTAGGGCAGCACCGTGTTGTTACCAATTTTATCATAGATCTGCCACCACATCCGAGTGGTAGGGCAGCGGCGTGCGGCAGTTCTTGGCTGGGAACCGATGCATGGAGCCCTGGACGCGAGGAATTTGTCTCGGGCTCGCCAGAAACAAAAGAGTCGATAAGGTGGACTGAGTGAGAGAAGCACACATGCACCCCCTTGAGTGTTACGAGCCTCAGGGGAAACCACCAGGAAATTGTGCTCTCTACCTTTCGGTCTAATGATGACTAAAGAGGCGGGGGCTTCGGACTGGGGTATTTCTCCCCAGGCCATGAACGCCCTGGCACCTGGAGGCCAAAGCCCGCTCTCTCGTCCGAGCAGAGCTTGCACGCTTAGCCGTGCATTGGGCTTTATGACATTGTGCTTGGAACTCACAGCAGGGCCAAGATTACCGACTCTTTAGCCCTCCGTTAGCTGGAGTTACGGGCGAGCACCACCACGCCTGGCTGATTTAACTACGGAAGCTGCGTGTATTTAAGTTGGAGTTTGCGTTGGTGAGCTGGCGGTATGGGACTAATCAGTCACGGGCATTATTAGTCTTTGGTTTGGCTCGTACATGGGCCTGCCTACGTGCTTAATTAAGCGAAGGTGTGAGTCTTTTCTCTGGCTCAAACCGGCCATATCCAGTCCAGCGGGAGAACATGCACGCTCGACCAGCGAGACACCTTGAGGAGAAAAACAGCGATCAGCTTCCAGTCCAGCGTTCGTCTGTTTTTACTTTTTCCCTAACATTTTCACATGTTTGTTTCTCTTTTTCTGTATTTCAGAAATGCTATAAAAAATTCTGAACACGCGATGAACATTTTCGTAGAGTACAAGATAAAGTAAAACAGTTCCCACCATAATTTTTAAGTTAAATGTTCATGTGCTTCAAAAAACGATTTGTAAAACTGTTGAACTACTTGAATATTTTTTTTGAACCCGTGAACATTTTTTAAAGTCGAGATCATTTATTTTGAATCACATGAACATTTTTTCAAACGCCGCGAACAATTTTTTCAACCTTCGTGAAATAATTTATCGAATTTTTTTTAACCTTTCTTATAGAATATGTTCACGTGTAAATTATGTTCATGGGTAAAATCCACAGGAAAATGATTTCCCGCATAAAAAATGTCTTCAAAAATTTATGAACCTTTTTATAGGTGAACACTTTTTCTAAAATATGTTTAGGAGTAAAAATGTTCACTAGTAAAATATGTTCACAGGTAAAAAAAAGTTCAGGGTAAATGTGTTCATGGGTAAAAATATCAGGAAAAAACAAAGTCCATCCCAACTACTAGTATTTGGACAAAGTGTTGCTAAATGCTAAAGTATAATAGAGAAGTTTTAGGTTTGACACCTCACTTATTTTATTCTAGATCCACCATTGTGTCCAGTGGTAGGGCAGCAGTGTGTCGTTAAATTTTATCCTAATTCCGCCACTGTGTCCATTTGGTATGGCAGCATCATGCCATCGTTCTTGGCTAGGAATCGACACGTACAACAACGGGGAGTGCCTGGAAGCGAGGAATTTGTCTGGTGTGCGCGTAGTTGAGAGGGTAGTGCCAGTTATTCAAACAACTGCGGGGAGTGTCTGGACACGAGGAATTTGTCCGGGTCTGTGCGGGATTTTGGAGTTGAGAAGGTGGTGCCAATTGTTACTATGTGCAGAAAAACAAAAGAGTCGATAAGGAGAATTCCAGAATTGTGTGATGGAAAGCACATGCACCCCCTAGAGTGTTACGGGCCTCTGTGGAAACCAGCAGGCAATTATGGCTGGGCTTCGGACTGGGGTACTTCTCCCCATGCCACGGGGGCCCCCTCGGCAGGTCCTGGAGGCCAAAGCTCGCCTCTGAATATGCTGTCCGGGAGCAGAAAGTCTAAATGGAGCTTGAGCTCTATGTAGCTCGTTTTTCTCATAATTCAAAATCGGTACCTTTTTGTTTCAAAAAATTGTGAAAAAAAATCCCAGATATAGATAGTGTCTAGATCTAGAAACGCGCAAAAATACAACTCGAAATTCGTTATATTCTGGTCTACACAAAAAAGACAAATTTGTCAAATTTCAATTTTTTGAATCTGTTTACTGCTCAACACCCAGATCCACCAATTTGTCATTTTTGTCCAGCGCACAATACAATGCATTTTGAGTTGAAATTTTGCCAACTTGTAGATCTCATCGTTATCTACCTCCGGGTTTTTTTTTCCCGATTTTTGGAAACACAAAAATGAAAATTTCGATATTTTTCAAAGAACGAGCTACATAGAGCTCGGGCTACAAAATGCCTCACTCGTCCCGGAGACTCTTTTTTTTCTTGGTGACGGTAAAATAATCAGAAATAGCGAGACATCCCGGAGGTGTATGGATAGGAACGCAGTGTTCTGTGAGTTAGTTAGTTTAGATCGCCGGTGATTATGCATGAGAGAAGTTTGTTGAGATGGTGTTCCCACGATGACATTTGGTGTGTAAATTAGCGGAAGTGTGACACCAGCAACTCAATTTTAATAGTAATATATCCCACGAAAACGGCCCAAAATAACCAAGTCAGCGAGTTTCATGAATTTTAGAGATGGCCGCAAAATCGTCCACGGACATCAAAACGGTGTGATATAAAAAGATCAGAAATGACCAAATCAACGAGTTTTGATGGCCGTCAGAAATGTCTACAGAATTGCTGCAGACATCAAAAGTGGGCTAGCCCACGAAAAAAGCTATAAATAATCAACTAAACCGTGACCGCTGCGTATGGAACTACACGTGCGTGGGTAGAAGGAGGATGTCATCGGCACCGTGCAGGCTTTACCCGTGGGCCGTGGCCCTCACTGATGGCGCAGAGAAGGAGGAGGAGGAGGGGGTGGAGGCGCGCTAAGTTAGTTCTGCCCGGCCTCCTACGGGGGTGACACGGAGCGCATGTTTGTTTCCTGGTCAGTTTTCTCTGCTAGACCGACACGGAATAGGATAAATACAAAAGAACCGACACGATTCACATACTTTGACATATGTGGCGATGTTCCTCATCTACTTCTCAACTGGTAAATTAGCAAGTGGCATCTAGCTAGCCTTTTGCTTGGAAAAATTAACATATAATAAGATTTCTATTGGGGTAAATTATGATGTCGCAGTGTCACTTCTAGAGCGTATACTCTTCTCTGACAATTCTAATATGCATGGAGCATTTAAATTCTGAGCTTCCGGCTTGGATTGGAGCATGGATTTTTTTTCCAGTTTTACTCTCAACTTGTATGAAAGTACTGCTATTTTCACCACCTACTATACCAGTACTCTTGTTTTTACCTTGTGCGTATAGTTGAAGCGGTTGATTATATCCCGTGCACTAGAAAAAAACTGTTCTCAGTGTTCAGAAAGAACATTAGTCTCAGTCAGCAGGTGGCAGTTCATTAAATACCGCTTGATATGTGGTTCGGTTTCAGACTTGGGACTAAACCAGTCACAGAAAATTAAAAAGACAAAGTGAAGACTGAATCACGAGTCAAAGGAGGAAAACCAGAGAACCAGCCCAGACAATAACCCTGTTTCACGCAACATAAAAGTTCTACGATTACACAGCATTGCTAAAAATACTACTACGGGTTGTAGTCTATGGTTACACACTAATTACTAGCTTTACGCTTGCAGTTTCAGTCCGATATCAGCTCATTACTAGACCCCTGATGCCATGCGATGGAACCTAAACCAAGGTCATGGTACAACGGAACATAGGGAAACACTGATCTCAAATAGCCTCGCCAAAGATTGCCGAAAGCATGAGCTACATTCTCTTCTGATTCCTCGCAACCAATGTCATATGCCATCAAAAGGTTCTCTCGATGGTTAGCAATGTAAAAAAGGCTGCAGTCTGGATGACCTGAGATGACAGCATACTCATAGTTGTAGACATTCTGATTACTTAAGCCTAGCAGTTGGTTATGGCTCGTACGGTGCTTCAAAGTCCACTTGTCTGTATCGTGGTTCTCAAGAAACCATACTGAAGGTTGGTAAACAGTCTGTGACATGTAGTATAAGTGACCTTGGGACTGGCCAACATAACCAACTTTATAAAAAGATTTGTCATCTGGCAGTGGAATTATCCTCTTCTCTCCCTCTGTATCTACTGCCACTATCTTAGAAGTACCGATGAAATACATCATCCCATGGTGAAAGACATGTCTACTAGTGATCATCACCTTACTATGGTCCCACCCAGCTTCCTTGTAACTCCATTCCCCAGTTTTGGACGAGTAGATCTTTGTGCCTGCCACACGATATTCCTGAGTTCTCACAATCTGAAATATATGGAAGTTCTGGGAAACATTACGGTCGAAAGCCAAGGCGAAGGTTTCTTCCTCATCAACACAGGGGGGGTCAGGCACCATGACCCATCTCTCAGTAGCAGGATTGCAAACAACAAGGCGGAAAGGACTTCGAGAAGAGCAGAGGAGAAGGCCATCACAGTTGTCCTTCAGCGTAACGTGTTCAAACTCAGGGGGCAAGACAGAGAAACTGGGATCAATCAGAGGTTGGCCTCCGTTGACATTTTGAAAATGGCGAGCTCTTTTGGGGGAGCGCCCTTGGTCTTCGGTGTCGAAGAACAATCCAGCAAGGGTCTGTCGGAGCTGCTTGAGGTTATCGGGGTGGGAGATGAGGTTGTACCAGTCAGGTGAGACACATTTGCAGTGGCACAATGATTTAGGTGGAAGCCGTGACAGGATCTCAAGAATAAGGGCGTGAGGGAGGTTGGTGATGACAGTCTTGTTCCTCCTAGATGGCTTCGCCATTGCAACAAGAATCCCAGTCTGAGGCCAGCCGGTAGTGTCAAATGACCCCTGCAGCAACATAAAACAGAGCTTATTAGCTTCTCCGGTCAGTTTGAAAGCTAGCCAGTCCGTGATAAAAAAATGCACATAGCAAACAGGTGCTTATGATTTATGAACATAATGCAAGAAATTAGGAGGTTCAAAAGAACAAGACAATCTTGGGAAGGTAAAGGCTAAGCCAGGTCCACTGCATTGGGGCTTGTTCTAATCAAAGATAAGGAATACATCCCCGGAATGGGGCACACAAATATTCAGTGATTGCTATACGATACACTAAGTTGCTTCCCTGATGTAAAGACACAACCTCTACGGTGTAGGGTCCCTGGAATTACTGAACCCAGATGATACTCTGCCTGGCTACTACTATTGGCAAACAGCTACTTATGAACATAATGCGAGAAATTAGGAGGTTCAAAAGAATAAGACAATCTTGAGAACGTAATGGCTAAGCCAGGTCCACTGCATTGGGGCTTGTTCTAAACAACGACAACCACTACTAGAAAAATGACCTCTAGTCGCAGTTCCAGAGGACCTTTAGTCGCGGTTGGGCAACCGCGACTAGGCTGGCGGGACTAAAACCCCCACCCTTTAGTCGCGGCGGATTCCGAACCACGACTAGAGGTCCCTCCACGTGGGCTTTAGGGGGACGTGGGGTGTTGGGACCTTTGGTCCCGGTTGGGGTTGGTGGCACCAACCGGGACCAAAGGGTTTTGGTTTTTTTTTTCGATTTAATTGCAGGGTTTAGGGTTTATATATGCCGGGGTTTGGTTATAGCTAGGTTCCCGTGTCCCGTGGTAACCCTTCCCGTTGCGATGACGGTTACGGTGACGGTAACCGTTACGGTAACCGTGACGTTTTCGATGTCGTAACCGTTCCCGTGTCGTATGAAGTCGATGCACATATTTATAACACATACAATTAAATTAAGTAATACTTGAAGATCGTAGACAAGAGTTCGTTGATGCGCCAAGAGTTATCGTAGTACAAGAGTTGAAGCAAAACAACAAGTTACTTTAACGATTTCATACTTTCAGCATCGTAGTACTCTCCTTTCTCCTGTAAGGCCTCTGAAAGGTAAAATCCCGCCAATTCCTCTCCAATTGCTCTGAAGCGGTGGTCGAGTGGTAGCCTCTCGCGCTTTTTTGCCAACTCTGCATCCTTTCTCATATTCCATTTCTCGGTGACTAATACATATATATACTCGCAAACGAAGAATCCACAGTACTCAGTTTCCTTTGGTTGCTCCATGCAAGACTATACAAGAATAGATTTCAGTCAATAATAATGAAGTATGCATGAGAAATGTTGTGTGGACGAAGAGGTAGCAGTACTTACTTGGTTTAACTTCCAATCCAGCTTTTGGCGCCACCCACCTTCAGGATCTTCCGTCGAAACCTTTCCCAAACTCTGCCCGACAAAGAACATTCACAAATGAGTTACTCGTTAATGACTTGACATCAAGATATGAATGACAGAGGCGGTAAAAATGAATGTA
Organism: Poa pratensis; assembly: GCA_947311845.1. NCBI lineage: Eukaryota > Viridiplantae > Streptophyta > Magnoliopsida > Poales > Poaceae > Poa > Poa pratensis. Next base: position 50,573,071 of record CAMZMU010000068.1, on the reverse strand, counting down.
CCTTGCTAGTAAGTCGAAACAACTCCTGTAAGTGTCAGGATGATACCTCAATGAGTCAAGTGAATGAATAAGTCCTTCGTGATGTCTAATGACAAGAAGAATCCAGTGGTAGCTGGGCACAGTCATGCATAACTCATCAGTTAAACTTAACATCGGGTGAGCAAATTAGAATGTGTAGAAGACACTAAAACTTACCCGAAGTTGTAAGGCCAATATATAGTTCTTTTGTCGCAGTATCGCTTGAACACCCTTAGCAAATCATCCGGTGTGTTCTTGTTATACAAGGGATTTATTATGGTTTCTTCGTTATATTTATCCGGGTCAATGAACCCAATGTCATGCTGGTTCAGCTTTTTGAGCTCGAGCATCTTCAATCTGCATAATATAGCACACAAAAGATTAAAATGAGAATAATTACAAACAATGAACGAGACTAGGTAAAGACTTAAATAAATCACTTACAGGCAATAGGAACTCATGATAGATTTGTCGAGTGCCCGCAGATTGTATAGCTGAAAAAGTTCGCTAAACGTAACAGTGTGATTGTAGTCTTCTAAGAAGTGCTCATCGTCTTCCCTACATTTCAGAACGATAGCAGATGTCTTCTTTGCATTTTTCATGTACCATTGATGCAGAGTACGCATTTTTGTTGGAAGGCCTGATTTGCACCAAAGCTTTCCCCGGAACGAAGTTTCTTACTGGAGGAGCTGGTGGTGCAGTCTCAAAATTCAATCTCGAAGCATATTCATCTATAGGCATTTGCGCTTCGGCGGCAAGACGACGGATTACCTCTATGTCAAACACCATCGGCTCTTTAGGGTCAGATTGTACTGGTTGTTTTCCGCGCTGGGGAACTCGACTATCTTTGTTCGTCGGCGGCGGGACAATTAGCGGGGGGACAGAACGTACGGGTTGTTCTCCGAGCTGGGGAACTTGTTTACCTATCTTCGGCGGCGGTGGGACCGATGGTGCTGCTTTTGTAGCTTCCTTCGCCGGCGGGACCGATGGTGCTGCTTGTTTTTCGTTTGCCGCCGGCGGCGGGACTGACTCTGCGTCTTGTTCACCTTTCTTCGGCGCCTCCGCCGCCGTCACCTCGTCATATGACTTCTGAATAGAACGGACATAGTCAGATGGCGGCTTCTCTGGAGGGACATATAAGTTGTCAATGACTTTATGACAAGCCGCTGCAGTATAGCCCTCGGTAAATGTTGGCGGCGGCACTTTCGGTGCGAACAATGATTTATTATGCTCCTCGATGGCTGCTTCGTTTTGGTCAAGAGTCTTCTGCCAAGGTTGCCTCAGATCAGGCGTTCTGGCCCTTTTAGCAGGTCGCCTCTTGACCGGGGAAGACGCGCGCCTTCTCCGTTTAAGCGGTACGGACACTTCCGGTGGGGGGTTCCGTACCGGAGATGGATGTGTCTCATCGATACCCCGGCAGGGTGGGCTTTGCTGAGTCGGTGGCTTTGAGAACTTGATGTATTTCTTGTTCCACTGGACGAAACCACCCTTGACATCGCACAATGCCTCCTCACCGTTACCTCCAGGAATCTCAAGAGCCAATGATTCCGATCCCGGCACAATTTCATCCACCCCGACAACAGCATAGCCAGGATGAATGACACCATTATGGTAGCTTGCTGTGTCGACAATCGGTAAAGCATAGCCGACCGCCACCTTCATGGATATGTTGCTCACAGGCGTATGTAGCTCACATGGTGTCGGTTCCGTGATATCATCCACGGGGTAGCGAGCATCGAGTTCTAGTTGCGTGGAACCCACGCTGCTTCTAAGCTGAGATCGAGCATCCACGACTTCAGGATCTTGGGGCTGCTGCACCTGGCGTTCATTAATGAGTTGCTTCATCTGGCGTTCCAAATTCGCTATCCGCTCTTCACCCTGCTTCTTCTTTCTTGCACGGCTTCTATAAGTGTCAGCGTGCTGCGGATACTGTTTTTTCAAGGTGGCACCGCCGGGTAAGCCTCGTAAACGTCCCCAGTGTTCAGGTTTCCCTAGGGCCCGTGCCAGCTCGTCTTCCTCTCTATAGGGTTCCCACGTACCCGCTAGAACTTCCTTTATTGCATCTTCAATTTTTGGGACCATGTCTACTACTGTTGCCTTGTATTTTTCAACCCTCGGGACAATCTTCCCTTCCTCGTTCAACGTTGCGCCATGCGCGAACAACCAGAATTTGGACCTTTCGGGCCAGCTGTATGTCTGTGGAGTGAAACCTGCAGCCACGAGTTTATCTTCCATGGCTAGCCACTTAGGAATGGCTGACCTGTAGCCACCTGGCCCCAAGTTATGGTGGTGTGTCTTACTCGCAGCATTTAGCTTATTTATTTCCGATCGGGCCACAGCCGCAGCCGAGGTCTTATACGCCTTAAAGGCTTCCCAGTGATCTCTTAGCTTCACCAGTTTTTTTTGACTGAAATCTGGATCAACCTTTTCATATTTTGCCCATAATGTTTGCTTATATTTCCGAAAGGCGTCGGACATCTTGGAGAGAGTCCAGTGCTTGAGTTTCAACTTCAAGGCGGGCTCAATACCATCCGGGAGGTTAAAATGCTGCAAGAGTGTGTCAAAGCAGAAATCTTTATAATGCTGGTGGACATAGCAAGGGTCATCCTCGGCAACGCCTGCTGGCTTAAGCCATTCTGCTATGGAGATCGGGACCTCGTCCCTAACAATAACTCCAGCTTGACTAATATATTTTCTGCGGTTCTCTATCGGTTCCACCGGATCGCCATCTACATCAATTTTATAGATTGGTAACTTTGCATCTTCGCTAGTCATTCTTTTCGCTGGGCCTCGAGGAGCTTGATTCTTAGCCTTTTTATGCAAGGTGGACACCTAAAGTAAGAAATATAATGCGTTAATAAGTGCAATACAAATCAGTTAATGCATTTTGTGTTCAAGCAAATATAGAATTCATATATAAACCTCGAGGTGGAGGGTGTTCGAGGTGGAGGCTGTTATTTCTTCTTCCTCTAAAATACCCTCACCAGACGGGTTTAAAAATTGTGATGCAAATTGCTCAAAATCTTCGTTTCGATCGTCGGCGGCGCCTTCTCCACCGGCAGCATTTGCATCGCGATGCTCAAAAATATCCTGCATGAATAAGTTTTCTCCTTCCTCGTCTCGCACAATTAAAGGGTCATCCATAGCTGAATGTTCCTACACTCAATAAATTTAATAAATTATGATAAACAATAATTTGATACAAAGTATCAAAGTGCTTGATACAAATTTAACAAATTATGATACAAAGTATCCACATGTGCTTGATACAAAGTATGACAAAAACAATACAAATTTAACAAATTGGATACCAAATAGTTCCAAAGGCAAAAGAATACACATATTTAGATATAAACATGATTTTTGCCTCAAAGAATTGAGTTATGCACATAGTATGTTACATCGTCATCCCCTGCAGTATTGAAAATTTTAATCACCTAACAGATAGAAGTGGAGTTGCATGGCTACGCTGACAATTAGTGACCATATCGGTTTGATGTGTTCCGGTTGCAGCGCACGGGCATTTTGCTATAGCTATAAATACCTTATCGAGAAATTGTACGCTCCATTCAACATATAACTTTGTACAAGGATTGACTATGTCTAAAAAATCTTATGATATTTATTTGTCAATGGCTAACAAGGATCTACATTAAAGGAACATTAGAACGAAATAACTTGAAAATTGTCAACAATTCGTGACAATTATGAAACAATGTCTAATTAAATGGAACATTCAAATAACTGAACTTAGTACTATTTTCAGCAAATTCGTCTTTCTCCAATTATTCGTACAAATAACCCTAAATAAAAGCAATACCTAGCTCTTTGTATCGAAAAAAAATACCTAGCTCTTTGTATCAAAAAAAAATACCTAGCTCCTAAATAAAAGCAATACCTAGCGGCGGCGAGGCAGGGGAGGCCGGGAGACGGCGACCACGGTGCGGCGGCGGTGGGGTGGCTGGCGGCCAGGCCGACGTCGGCGAGCTCGGGAAGGAGGCGAGCCGGAGGTGGGGGCGGTCCCCTTGGTCGCCGGAGGGTGCGCGGGGCGTGGCGGCGGCGGCGGCGAGGCAGGGGAGGCCAGGAGACGGCGACCACGGCGCGGTGGCTAAGGGCGAGGCAGGGGAGGGGAGACGGCGACCACGGCGCGGCGGCGGCGGCGGCGGCGGCGAGGCAAGGCAGGGGAGACGGCGCGGCGGAGCAGGGCTTCGCCGGCGTCATCGGCGTCGTCGTGGGAGCCCGGAGGCGGCGGTTCGTCGTGGGAATTGGGGGGACTTTGCGAAAATTTCGCAAATTCCCCAACGAAACAGCGCGGAATCGACCTTTAGTCGCGATTGCTGGCTGCAACCGCGACTAAAGACCCTTTAGTCGCGGTTGCAGCCAGCAACCGCAGCTAAAGGTCGACCTGGGCCGCCAAAATTCTGGCGCCAAGCCCAGGGGGACCTCTAGTCGCGGTTGCTGGCTGCAACCGCGACTAAAGGGCTTTTCTATTTTTTTTTGTTTTTCTATTTTTTGTTCTTGTATTTGTTTTCATTTATGTACTTAGATTTTAATTCTTTTATATACTTAGATTTGTTTTCCTATTTTGTAACCACTACTTGTGTACCCTAAAATTATTTTTGTAACAATTTTAGAGCAGACTATCACATATTTGTAAGATGAATGTTTGGTGTTGTAAAATGCAGAAGAAAGCAGATAAAAATTATTAATTCATTTATCTTAATGCATTACATAAAAGGTTTAATACATTATTACACATGATACAACGTCTCACAAGCGCTTGAAAGAAACACACCCCTGATCCAACATCACCAACATTATTCTACATAAACGGACTTGCTGGCTCGAAGGCCGTAGGATTAGGGGGAACGGCGGGAGGAGCCAGCCCCGTGGGCAGCCGCCCGGTTCTCGCGCGCACGTGTGCGGCGGAGGGCAAGATCCATGGAGGATGAGTCTTTCAGCGCCCAATCCAGATCGGAAGCCTCCTTCGCCTTGAGCTGGTAGGAAGTCTTGGCTCGCTGGACAGGGTAGTCGCGGATAGACTGGAAGGAGGCTTCCATGGCCTCCTGTATCTGCAACCCACAACCTTCTTCCCTGTCGTCGCTCCAGTCGAAGTCGTCGTCCTCCTCCTCCGCGGGAGGAGCGGCGGCACCTGGTGGAGGTGCAGCGCCGCCAGGTGGAGGTGCGGCGGCACCTGGTGGAGCAGGAGGCCGGTAGCTGGGCATTCCTCTCCACGCCGGGCTCGTGGGCATACGGTGGGATAGACTCCCGCGGTTGCGCCCAAGCGCGCTCTGCCGAGCACGCTCGACCTCGTCCAGAAGGCGCTGCGGCGGGCGTGGCGGATCCATCTCGTGGAGACGATGCGTTTGTGGCTAGGAATGGTGGATTAGGGTTTACCCCGTCGGCGACAATATATAAAGACCTCCAAGGCAGCACTGGGGGAGGACACGTGCCCAGGGAAGCGCTGGGGGAGGACACGTGTCGTGACCGCAAAACCCGTCTTTAGTCCCGGTTGGTGTTACCAACCGGGACTAAAAAAGCACACGGATCGTGTGTTTCTTTCGAGCGCTTGTGAGCCGTTGGATCAGGGGTGTGTTTCTTTTGAGGGATTGTGAGCTGTTTGATCAGCAGTATCACGACCACTTCGTGAGCCAAATGACCCAGTTGGTGTTACCAACCGGGACTAAAGAAGCACACGGATCGTGTGTTTCTTTCGAGCGCTTGTGAGCCGTTGGATCAGGGGTGTGTTTCTTTTGAGGGATTGTGAGCTGTTGGATCAGCAGTATCACGACCACTTCGTGAGCCACATGACCCGGTTGGTGTTACCAACCGGGACTAAAGAAGCACACGTACCCTATATATAGCCGCCCTCCTCAGATAGGTTACTCACTCACACAAAACATTCCAGCGTCACTCGGAGAGGCATCTTTGGGCAACCAGCGGCAAGACGTCTCTGATGACCTGCGACCATTCCAAACGGTTGCAGATCATCAGAGATGTGTTGCCGGACGGTTGTAGATCATCAGAGACGTCTTGCCGCTGCTTGGATCGAAGTGGCGCTCAAACACAAAACATTCCAGCGTCACTCGGAGAGGCATCTTTGGGCAACCAGTGGCAAGACGTCTCTGATGACCTGCGACCGTTCCAAACGGTTGCAGATCATCAGAGACGTCTTGCCGGACGGTTGTAGATCATCAGAGACGTCTTACCGTTGCTTGGGTTTGAGAGGTTCCCACATGGATACAGTTACATAAAAGGTTTAATACATTATTACACATCACCAACAACATCCCTATGTATTGTTCACTAGTTCTTCTTGTGTGCCCCTTTCTTTTGAACGCGCCGTAACCATGGACAATCTTCTTGAAGTAACTTGATGGTTGGGTCAATGTTCACTTTGAAGGGCGGAATTTCATGAAACTTATTGTAATCTTCTGACATGTCTGTGTGGTCCTCCACTCCCACGATGTTTCTTTTACCTGAAAGAACTATGTGGCGCTTTGGCTCATCGTTTGATGTATTCGCTTGCTTATCTTTTCTTTTTGTTGGTAGGGTAGACATGTCCTTCACATAGAAAACCTGAGCCACTTCACTGGCTAGAATGAATGGTTCGTTCTCGTAATGAAGATTCTTGAAATCCACTGTAGTCATTCTGTACCGTGTGTCTACGGCTACACCGCCATCTAGGTTGAACCATTTGCACTTGAACAAAGGAATCTTAAATGAAGGTCCATAGGACAGTTCCCATATCTCCTCTATGTAACCATAATATGTTACCTTTTCCCCACTGCAGCCATCTATTGCATCAAAGCGGACACCACTGTTTTGGTTGGTGCTCTTTTTATCTTGGTCGGCCATGTAAAATGTATTTCCATTTATCTCGTACCCTTTAAAAGTCAATATAGTCGAAGACGGTGTCTTGGCCAATAAGTATAGCTGTAGTTCATTTGTGGTGACATTCATCAGTCTTTTCTGTAACCAACCGCCAAAAGTCCTGATGTGTACTCCATCAATCTCATCTTCTGGGTATTTGGAGCGTAAATCATTCTTGTGTTGCTGGATATACGGAGCCACCAAGATGGAACTATGCAGAACTGTGTAGTGTGCTCGAGTGAAAGAATCCACGTCTTCACATATGATTGCTTTCTTTCCTAGCGTGCCTTTTCCACGCAGTCTCCCCTCATGACGCGATTGAGGAACACCAATCGACTTAAGATCAGGAATAAAGTCAACACAAAACTCAATGACCTCCTCAGTTCCATAGCCCTTGGAGATGCTTCCTTCTGGCCTAGCACGGTTATGAACGTATTTCTTTAAGACTCCCATAAACCTCTCGAAGGGGAACATGTTGTGTAGAAATACAGGACCGAGAACACGTATCTCTTCCACCAGGTGAACTAGAAGGTGCGTCATAATATTGAAGAAGGTTGGTGGGAACACCAACTCGAAGCTGACAAGACATTGGACCACATCATTCTCTAAATCTTTTAGAGTAAGTGGATTGATAACCTTCTGAGAAATTGCATTCAGGAATGCACATAGCTTCACAATGGGTACTCGAACATTTTCTGGTAGAAGTCCCCTCAATGCAACCGGAAGTAATTGTGTCATAATCACGTGACAGTCATGAGACTTCAGGTTCTGAAATTTTTGCTCTGCCATGTTTATTATTCCCTTTATATTCGACGAGAAGCCAGATGGAACCTTCATACTACGAAGACATTCAAAAAATATTTTCTTCTCTTCTTTCGTAAGAGCATAGCTCGCAGGACCTTGATGATTATCAGAATGATCGTCGTCTCGTGAATGCATACGTCGATGGGCCTGTCTTGCTTCCGGTGTATCTTTTGACTTTCCATACACGCCCAACAAGTTAAGCAGGTTCAAGCAAAGATTTTTTGTCACGTGCATCACGTCGATTGCAGAGTGAACCTCTAGCATTATCCAATAGGGCAGCTCCCAAAATATAGATTTCTTCTTCCACATGGGAACGTGGTTCTGAGCGTCATTCGGAACAGATAGTGCTCCAGCACCCTTCCCAAATATTACTTTTAAATCCTTGACCATATCATGTATAACAGAACTAGAAGGTCGAGTAGGCTTCCGCCGAATATCTTCCTCACCTTTGTAATGTCGGCCTTCCTTTCTTCCTGCATGCCTCGGTACAAGCCATCGACGATGGCTCAGGTACACAATCTTGTTACCTATATGTTTACCTTGAGTCTCACCTAAACAATGCGTACATGCATTATATCCCTTGTTTGACTGTCCTGAGATGTTACTAAGAGCAGGCCAATCATTGATGGTTACAAACAAGAGCGCTCGTAGATCAAATTCCGTTTGCTCGTGCTCATCCCACACACGCACACCTTCATCACTCCACAGCTGTAAAAGTTCTTCCACCAATGGCCTCAGATACACGTCAATGTCGTTGCCAGGTTGCTTCGGGCCTTGGATGAGCACTGGCATCATAATGAACTTCCGCTTCATGCACAACCAGGGAGGAAGGTTATATATACATAGAGTCACAGGCCAAGTGCTATGACTGGAGCTCTGCTCTCCAAATGGATTAAATCCATCTGTACTTAGACCAAATCTTAAGTTCCTAGCGTCATCCGAAAATTTCGGGAACACTGTCGATTTTTCTCCACTGGGACCCATCAGCGGGGTGTCTCATCATCATGTCTTTTTTACGTTCTTCTTTGTGCCAGCGCAACAACTTGGCATGCTCTTTGTTTTGGAACAAACGTTTCAGACGTGGTATTATAGGAGCATACCACATCACCTTGGCAGGAATCCTCTTCCTTGGACAACCTTGCTCGCCCTCAACTTCACCTGGGTCATCTCGCCCAATCTTAAACCGCAATGCACCACATACAGGACAAGCATTTAAATTTTCGTGCTCGCCGCGGTAGAGGATGCAGTCATTAATGCATGCATGTATCTTCTGCACCTCTAATCCTAGAGGGCAGACAACCTTCTTTGCTTCATACGTACTAGAGGGCAATTCGTTTTCATTTGGAATGATCTTCTTAACTATTTTCAGCAAACTTTCAAAGTGCTTGTCGGTAGTACCACTCTCTGCCTTCCATTGTAGCATTTCCAGTATCGTACCGAGCTTTTTCTGGCCATCTGTACAAGTTGGGTACAACAATTTGCTGTGATCGGCTAACATGCGCTCCAACTTCAACCTCTCGTTTTCACTTCCACAGTCCATTTGTGCATCATGAATGGCCTGACGAAATCATCGTCGGGCTCATCAAATATGGCATCCTCTTCAACTTCGTCTTCCCCCATTGTAGTATCAGCGTGTTCATTGAACAGAGGATAGTTGTCATTATCCTCCTCTTCTTCATTCTCTTCCATTATAACCCCTCTTTCTCCATGCTTGGTCCAACAATAATAACCAAGCATGAAACCATTTCGCAACAGGTGTTCGTGAAGCCTGTCTGTGGAAGAGTATGTATACTTATTCATACAGAGACTGCATGGACAACACATAAAACCATCCTTTCGCTTGCTTGTCTCAGCCACATGGAGAAAATTATGCATGCCAGTAATGAATTCGGCACAAACTCGGTCACCGTACATCCATTGACGTCTCATCTGCATTATATAAGTATATCAAAACAATTATACAACTTATACAAAAATAACAAATAATTATTATGGAACAAAATCATACAACATAGATTTTTTTAAATAAAAAAGAAAGCTCACCTAGGTGGTGTCGGTGACGAGACGGTCTATCGACGACGGTGAGGAGGTGAATGTTGTGACACTGAAATACAAAAACATAATTTAGTTTAAGATCAAATTGACAATACAAAATTGAGCTAAATAAGCAAAATGAGCTAACTTATGCATTTCATCATACACCTACCTAGCACTACAAATATGAATTGAGCTAAATGAGCTAGACAACCAACGAAACGGGCGCCGAAAGAGAGAGTTTGCAGTTGCTAACCCTGGGATAGATGCACCACCGTCAATCTTAACAAATGGTGCAAAAAATCGTGGATGAAATCGAGCTCGGTGGAGAGAAAATGGAGATTCAACTCGAGCTCCAAATGGCCAAGGCTGGCTCGGGGTGGAAGATGAAGGCGACCGACCTTTGGTCGCGGTTGGTGGCTCCAACCGCGACTAAAGGTCCTCGCTAGGACATGCGGCCTTTTTGTGTGGGACCTTTAGTCGCGGTTAGAGCCACCAACCGCGACTAAAGGTCCTCGCGCGTGCCCCGCGTGGCTCCGGCCGCAGGTGGAGGACCTTTAGTCGCGGTTGGTGGCTCCAACCGCGACCAAAGCTCCAGCACAAACCGCCACCTGTCCAAGCCGTTGGAGCTGTCGGAGCCGCGAGACCTGTAGTCGCGGTTCGGAAACGAGCCGCAACTAAAGGTCCGCCTCTAAGGCCACTTTTCTACTAGTGAACGGTTACATACACCCCGAATGAGGCAGGCATACGTATCCACACAGGTAAACCTCGAGACCTCACCGAGGCTCCTCAGAGCTCAGAGCATTTCGGCCGTCGGATCGAGGACTCACAGCGCGATCCGGTGCGTCCGTCTGCGGTGGCATCAGCAGTGTTTTCGTCCGCCGTCGTGGTGTGCATTTCGCGTGTCACTGCATGTGGCCCCAGCGCGTCGCCGGTCCCACGCCGGTCCCGCTCGACAGGGACACAGCGCGGCGATCCGTCGGTGCGCGTCTCCCTCCACAAATCCACTGCGCGGTCGTTTTGCAGAAAAACGCCCGCAAAGGACCATTTTGCAAAACTCGAAAACGACAGGGGCTTTTCTGAAAAATGTTCCGCAGAAACCCCTCCTTCCCCGTCCTCTCTCTCGCACGCGCGCCGGCCGAGTTCGCCGGCGCCACCGACGCCGCGCTCGCCGTCTCCGCCCTCCCCGCACGAATCTGACCCTCGTCCGACCTTCCCCGTCCTCCCCTCTCCCTCCTCGCTCACGGATTTCATCCGAGATGCCGCGAGGCCGTCGGATTTGACTCCGCCGCGCCCGCCATCCTCCGCCGCTTCCCCGCGCCGGCGCGGCCGCTCCGGCGACCAAACCCAGGCGGCGCCGCCACGTACGGGTCGGCCGCAAGCCGCCGCGCCGGATTCGGGCAGTTTCGCATGCCAAAGCACACCGACGCGTCGCCGGCGAGGCCGCCGCCGTTCCGGGTGGCTCCGGCCAGATCTGGCCCCTGTGACGTCATTATGACGTCACAGCCTGCCGGTTTTTTTTTTTGATTTTTTTTTTAAAAAACCCTAAATTTTCCTTACAATTTGTAAAAAAGAAAATAAAAAACTTTAAACATGTACATCCAAAAAAAATATGGAAACTATATCAAATTTATCACGGGAAAAAAAACTAATTACTTACGTCATAATGCAATCATATTTGAATATTTTAATACGTTAAATATTTGAATAAACTCCAAAATCATTTCAAAAAAGAAAATAAAAACATTAAACATGTACATCCAAAAAAAATATGGAAACTATATCAAATTTATCACGGGAAAAAAAAACTAATTACTTACGTCATAATGCAAACATATTTGAATATTTTAATACGGTAAATATTTGAATAAACACCAAAATCATTTCAGAAAACGAATACAGATGCAAAATTAACAATTTTTAAAAAAACAAAAAAACTTCAAATACATACATAAAAAAAATATATCAAATTGATCACGTGGAAAAAAACTAATTACTTACGACATAGTGTAACCAAAATTGAATATTTCAACACGGTAAATATTTCAACGAACTCCAAATTCATTCCATAAAATGATTAAAAATGCGAAATTAATATCTTCGAAACTATCTATCCAAATAGTATGGAAAAATAATACGATTGCAAAATAAAACAAATTGCTTATCCAGTTTCCCATACAACATTGAAAAATTCTAGATAATGCAAACTAAAAAATTCAAATACGGCCACCAAAGAAAATAAATATGATTTCCACATAATTTGAAATAATGCAACCTGCTAATTCCAAATATGTTCACACACAAAAAATGACAAACATGCCAACTTTCCATGTGATTTGAAATAATCCCAAATAATGCAAAGTAAAAATGTCAAACATGGCAACAAAAGAAAATAAATATATCCAAATTTCCATACAATTTCACAAACACTCTGAATAATCCCAAAAAAAATGAAACAAAACGTCAAAATGATCACAAAAAAAAACTAACTACTTACGGCATAATGCAAACATATTTGAATATTTCAACACGGTAAATATATGAAAGAACTCCAAATTCATTCCATAAGATGATTAAAAATGCGAAATTGATATCTTCGAAAATATCCATCCAAATAATATGGAAAAATAATATGATCGCAAAACAAAACTAATTGCCTGTCCAATTTTCCATACGTTACTGAAAAATTCAAATATGGCCACTAAAGAAAATAAATATGATTTTCACATAATTTCAAATAATACAACCTGACAATTCCAAATATGTTCACAAAAAAAATGACAAATATGCCAACTTTCCATGTGATTTTAAATAATCCCAAATAATGCAAAGTAAAAAAACCAAACATGGCCACAATTAAAAACTTTCAAATTATTAATTACAATAATGCAGAAACATACATACAAGATGCACACGAAAAAAAATACTTTTTTTCTAGGTTCGCAAACATAATGCAACAATTTACAGAACTAAAATCTTCTATTTTATGAATTACAACAATGCAAACCACGTATTAAAAAAACGCACAGAAAATGTATTTCCTCAAAAAAAAAACATTCTCTCCAAAATATTCAATTTCTTTCTAACTCCTAACGTGGACTTCAAAATTTTACAAAAACTAAAACCTTCTAATTTACTAATTAAAATATTGCAAATGATACATACAAAGTGCACAAAAAAATACCCGAATAATTATTCCTCCCAAAAAGAAAAATTTCACAAATTTGAATTACTTTCAAAATAGATTCCAAACAAGATTTGTTGAATTTTCTAACAACAAATATCCCCCCCCCCCTAAAATATTCTACAGATTTTTTTAAAAAACAATTTAAAAAGCTAATATAACTTCCTATATAAAATATAGCAAACATATCATCATGAACACAAAAAAAAACATCGACTATTTATGGCGTATGATGAACTTCCAAATTTCAGTATCTTGAAATTCCAGATTCATTTCAAATCTGAGCATTTAATAGACACAAAAAAATAATCAAATATGACAACCATATCAACATGAACACAAGAAAAACATTCGCTATTTATGTCATACGATCAGATCCCATATAAATTTGAATAACTTCCAAATTGCTCAGTTTCTAAAACCTACTTGAACATTTCAACTCAAGATTCGCATACATATTTCAAAATTTCAAATACCTTTCAAATCTGATCACTTTATACACATTAAAAGAATACAAATAGGAATACATTCCAATACGGACCATTTTCGAGAACTCAACATTCCTCTGAGCGCAAACTTTTCCAAATTCAAATAATATTCACCCCAACAATTTTTTTCCAAACATATTTGAAATTCATCAGGTACCTTTCAAACTCTCTTTGCATATCAGGAATTTCCAAAATTGCACACTTTTTAGAAAAGGACATTTCCAAATTTAAATTTTAACACACGGTCCGTGCGTTAATTGTGTCATATTAAGAATGTTTGTTATAGCGTTTTACAAACTGAAAACCAGTGTCAACGGCGGGTGGCGCGCGGCAAGCCGCGCCAAGGAATCTAGTTCTAGTGATTGCTATACTAGTTGCTGTAGTCAGAAGCTGTTACAGGCACTTTCTCTCAATTATCAAGCAGTGTTGTGCACTAAGTTGTTTCCCTTGCACATGCTCTACGGTGGAATTAACTGAACCCTGATGATACTCTGCCTGGATGCTACTATTGGCTTCATTAACACAAAGCAACAGAGGATTTGCTCATACAAACTAGTACAAGAACCAAGCATGGTTAATTAATCAAACGAGGAAAGCATAGCAGGGTAGCGGGTGGTGGAGACCATCACCTTGAAGAGGGGGTCGGGCGGTGCTATGCAGATCCGGCGGACGTCCAGGAGGTGATGTGTAAGGCGGCTCCGGCGTCGGAGCTGACGAGAGAAGGGTGGCGGCAGGAGGGAGTGGAGAGGACTCTAGGGTTGAGGTGGTTATATTGGACAGGGGAGCAGTACGGCAGCAGATCCAGCGTCTCCATGTCGATCGAATGGTGGTGGAGAGGATCGTACACAGCTAGGTGAGGTAGTGTTGAAGACGATGCAGAGAGAGAAGGAAAACATGGGCCTTTTTTCATTTTTTTCTTCTTCAGAAAATAGCTTAGCAAATAATTTTGATAGTTTTGAGACTCAAATGGATGTCCACTTTTATGAAAAAAATAGAGTTTGATGCGATTGTCAAGTTTATGCAATGTGGCATGATGGCATGATGATGCAAAAATATAAAATAACAAGCCGTTTAAATTTATGGTGAAACCCTAGGATGTTAGATAGTCCCGACCGACGAGGTTGGACACGTTTCTCCTTGACCGATGAGGCTAGGAGACCATCTCCATTTTTCGCAACCCGACGAGGCCGGAATTAAATATACGTCTTGACCGAGGAGGCTAGACATCCATTGTTTGTGACCGACGAGGCCAAACATTCACATTGAGACTTTCTGCTGGATTTCGTGGTTGATGAGGCCAGATATTCCACACCAAAGGCCGAGGAGGTAAAGGAAAGTTTCCTTATGCCACTTGTGTCTTTTATTATTGTATAAAACTATATACGACATGCCCGCAAATTTTGCTCACCGTTACTCCATTAGGAAAACCGTTGCTCAGATTTTTTTTGCCATGATAGGAAACTTCAGTCTCGACCACTTTTTATATAAAATGAAGTATTGTACAAAACTTAAGTATCCACTGCCCAGACACTCCAGTACTTCATTATTGGAATACTATGGTTTAAAAAAACTGAGCTCCCAAACTAGGCCTTAATTTGGCATTTTTCTTGAATAAAGGTTAATCACTAGTGTTGCATCGGGCATTCGGTTCGGGCGTTTCGTTCACGCTGCCGCTGACGTTCAGCTCACCGTCATATGGTACGTCTGGAGTTGCTCAAGAGTCAAGCCCTACCCAAGCATCCACACAACAATGAGTTTCCGGCTGTCGTGCTCCGTTCTCACAATAGTCGTCGTCACCCATGGCGACCGTGCCAGGCCTCATTAATGCTACGGCTACGTGCGGTGAGGAGGTGTGCATGCCAAAGGTGCGGCCACCGGGGCTGCTCGGTAAGCGAGCACCGACCGGCGAGCATGGCTAGTTCCAGTACCCACACAAGAGTTCGTACATGCATGCCCCGGAGTGGGTCTGACGGCCTATTTCCCTTAGTTGTTGCCACTTTGACACGTCAGACTGACAATTGGCCCCACCCGTCAGTTTTGGGGTTAGACCAATGTCACGGATGAATAAGTGCTATTTGTTATGTGTTAGCACCGAACCGGTGGTTTTTTGAAGACCCTAACGTATTGTGGTGGCTTTTTGAAACCCTAGCTGCAACTCTGATGATTATTTGTAATTTTCTCTAGAATGATGAACAAAAAAGATCATTTATTATTTCTGGACGATGGAGTGGAAGCATCAAGACATCTTCTCCTTTGAACAACTTGCGTGTATATCAGCAAGTCGCCGACCATTACACTCTCGCGCGACGCATCATACACGTACTGTTTAATGCATCAATTTAAGAAACCAATAGATGTTTAGTGACACCGCCTACCATGAAAGGACTAGATCCTACGAGTTTTCCCGGATATGACTAATGTTGAATACATAAATGGAAACAAAGCGAGACGTAATAAGTGAACGATGTTGTATAACTCAATATCCATACTCTCTTTTGAAGCCGATATGACAAAAACGTCTTCAATATTTATTACCAAAAGCCATCCGACACCGTAATCTCAGTCAATATGTACAAAACTACAATAATCGTGCTAATGTTATTTACTCATGTGTAAATTGGTTGCCTTTTTTAGTGGAGGGAAATAAAATAAAAAAGAGTTGGTAAGGTGGATTGAGTGAGCGAGCACATGCCACCCCTAAGAGACCGACGCGACGGGCCATCTCCTTGGAAAGGGAAACCTCCAAGTAAATGCTCATTCCTTTGGGTTAAGGAAGGAGTGGGCTTGGCGCTAGGGTATTTTTCCCGAGGCCATTTTTATGCCCTTGCAAGTCCTAGCTAGTCCGGCACCTGGAGGCCAAAGCCCAACTCTCCTCCTCCGAGCACGCCGTGCCCGGTGGCGCTTGGCTTTATAACATGTGTTTCGAGCTCAAATCAACCCACCATTACCAACTCTTTAGCCCTCCATTAGCTGGAGTTACGGGCGCGCGCCACCACGCCTGGCTGATTGAACAACGGAAGCTGCGAGTACTTAAATTGGAGTTTTCGTTAGTGCGTCGGCGGTGTGGGACTAAGTAAGCGCGTACATGCATTATTCTTTGGTTTGGCTCGCTCATCGTACTGGGACAAGACAACCATATGGGCCTGCGCATGTTGTCCTGGAGACATATGTTTTGGGCGGATGGTTCTTCAGGACTAGTACGTAGTTGCGTGCATGCAATGGGCAAAAGCGCCACCACAAAGTTCTCAAGAAAAAAGTGCAATGTGCAAAACAGCAGACATCGTTCACTGTGGTACTAGGTTGAACAGAGCAAAGCACATTGTTCCTCGTCACGCCGGCGCCTCCTCCACACCGCATAGTCCACACCGACCGGTATATCCGCGGTCCACCAAACGGATAGATTATCTGCATTATTTTGATACAAAGCCATTGGTTCTTCAGTGAGAGAGGCGACTTCAACCGGCGGTGCTCAAAGCCGTCGTCAAAGGCGCGTGCCGCGTGGCGATGCCTCGTTATCACTACCGGCAGACGCCAGTGAGCCGTCGCGTCCCACAGCTCGTCGGCGTGAATGCGGCGCGCCTTTTCGAGGCAGCGGCGTGGATGCAACCGCTCTCCGGCGGCCATAAAAGGTTGTGTACGCCGTCCCTGTACTCGCCACTCTCGCCACCGCTCTTCCTTCTCTGCCCGCACTCGCCACTCGCCCCGCCACCGCGGACCACACTCTGCCGCCACCGCTCACCAGGACATGGCCGGAAATTGGATGCGCACGGGGGCGCGGCGGCGAACGGCTTCGCGCCGCGCACCTCCGTGAGCAGTCGGAGGCATTGAGGGAGAACGGTTACCCGGTGCCGCCCGACATGCGCGTCGGAAGACGCTGGCAGTCTCCATCCGCGGCATCCCGGTGCCGCGCCTGCTGACGCGGGCGAACCGCGACTTCGCCCCTGCCATGATCCTGCACTACTGGCACGAACTGACGCCATAGATGCGTCAGGACCCGCGCTGGGACCCGGACAACGCGGCCAACTACGACCGCTACGAGGAGGCGTTCCAGTGCCTCTTCGACGAGTAGATAAGCCGATGAGACGGCCCTGGGTCGGCGCCGGTGGACAAGAACGTCGCCGGGCGCGAGGCGTTCTGAGGCATGCCCGGACGCACGCTCCACTATGTCATGGAGCACATCCGCAATGGCGGGTCCCTCCTCGAGACGCCGACGGCGCCTGCTCTGCCCCTGCCTCCTCGGGCACTGAACATGTGGGCGTCGCGTGCGTCGGCCTTGTTGCGCTCGTCGGCAACCTCGTCGCGCTCGGTGACCTCCTCCTCCTCCCGCTCCCACGCCTCGCCTCTGCTCACGCCGAAGCCGGAGTAGATGAAGGTCAAGGCGGAGCCGGGGCTGTCGCCGCTCATGGCGGCAGAGGCAGGCGTGAACGACGACGCCATCGCGCAGGCCGTCGCCACCACGTCCATGAACGATGTGCCACCGTTCAACGGGCCCGCTGCATGCGCGTCGTCGGTGTTCGAGCACGCCAAGGCCAAATGTGTGCCCTTCTTCGACCTCACCGATGACGGCGCTGGCCCTAGCCGCATCAAGGAGGAGGACGGTGGCGTGATGGCTACGTGTTGGTGAACCCCAAGAGGAAGGTTATGATGTAGACAGCAGAAGTTTTCCCTTGAGAAATCTACCCAAGGTTATCAATCCAGTAGGACTTGACGATCTATTGGAAGGTTGTTGATGTTGACTCCCCCTGGCGCTAGGGAGCTTGCACCAACGTGGAATCTGCACAGACACAAACCAGAACTTTGCCCAACACGAAACAGAGAGGTTGTCAATCTCTCCGGTCTTGCAGAAACAAAGAGTTAAACGTATGGTGTGGAAAACAGCAGGAAAAACAGCAAGTAACAGGAAACAGATGATTGCAGCAGGTTGTGTAAACAGTATGAGGAAATTGGACCAGGGTCCACAGTTCACTAGTGGTGTCTCTCTCAGAACAGATAACTAGCATGTTGGGTAAACAAATTACAGCTGGGCAATTGACAAATAGAGAGGGCATAACAATGCAATACATGCCAAGATGTCTACTATGAAATCTAGTTGGGCATTACAACAAAGTACATAGACCGTTATTCCAACCGCATCTATGCCTAAATAATCCACCTTCAAGGCAGCATCCGCATCCTGTTCAGTATTAAGTTGCTAACAACAGATTATTGCATGAAGTAAAGTGTGTAATGTAATCAATACAAGTGCCCTTGGACACTGCACCAATGTTTTATCCCTAGTAGCAACAGCACATCTACCATCTTAGACCTTTCTGTCACTGATCCAGATATCTAGAGACTGAACCCACTATCGAGCATAAATACCCCCTCTTGGAGTCACAAGCATCTACTTGGCCAAAGCATCTACTAGCAACGGAGAGCATGCAAGATCAAGAGCACATAGATAAACAACTTGAATAAACATGGTATCAATATTCATCGGATCCCAGCAAACACAACATCTAGCATTACAATAAGATGATCTTGATCATGTTAGGCAGCTCACAAGAT
Organism: Poa pratensis; assembly: GCA_947311845.1. Classification (NCBI taxonomy): domain Eukaryota; kingdom Viridiplantae; phylum Streptophyta; class Magnoliopsida; order Poales; family Poaceae; genus Poa; species Poa pratensis. The sequence goes on along the minus strand of CAMZMU010000068.1, from coordinate 50,554,123 downwards.
CTAAACATGGAGGCACAAGGTAGAGAGACAACCATCTAGCTACTGCTATGGACCCGTAGTCCAGGGGTGGACTACTCACGCATCACTCCGGAGGCAGGCATGGTGATGTAGAGCCCTCCGGTGATGATCTCCCCTCCGGCAGGGTGCCGGGAAGAGCTTCAGAACTCCTCCGATCTGAGATTGACGATGACGGCCGCGACGGAACTTTTCGTGGAATATGATCGACCGTAATAGGGTTTTCGCGTCGCGGAGAATATATAGGCGAAGAGGCGGCGTCGGTGGCCGAGGGGGGCCACCACGCCATAGGGGGGCGCGGGCCCACCCTGGGCCGCGCCCTAGTGTGGCGTGGCCCCCTGGTGGGTCTGCTCCGACTCCCCTTTGGACTCCGTGATCTCCTCGTGATATTATTGACGATGTCTTTTGTTTCGTCCAATTCCGAGAATATTTCCTTAATAGATTTTCTGAAACCAAAAACAGCAGAAAACAGGGAACTGGCACTGTGGCATCTTGTTAATAGGTTAGTCCCAGAAAATGCATAAAAATGATATAAAGTGTACCAAAACATGTAGCAATTGATATAATAACAGCATGGAACATCAAAAATTATAGATACGTTTGAGACGTATCAAGCATCCCCAAGCTTAGTTCCTGCTCGTCCTCGAGTAGGTAAACGATAAAAACAGATAATTTTTGAAGTGACATGCTACCAACACAATCTTTGATCAAATAACAATGTAATGCACATGATCTGAATGAAGTGATCCAAGCCAATGGTCTATAGTTTGCAAGCAAGTAAATAAAGAGTAAACATAAGTGATCACACAAGTGCAAACTTTCATGAATAAACTATAAAACATTTAGAGATATAATAGTCTAACATAATAGTTAGTTCACAGCAGCAATAATTCTCAACATGAAAGTGTTTGTATCAACACAAAGGAAGATAATAGCTTCAGCTTTTGCTTCAACTTTCAACATGTATATCATATAGATAATGTCAATGCAAAGAATATGATCAACCAAACACAAAGTTATGTAAAAACTGTTATACTGGAGTTGACAATGATGTTTGCTTAAGTAGACAGAAAGAAGTGGGAAAACTGACTCAACATAAAAGTAAAAGAATGGCCCTTCGCAGAGGGAAGCAGGGATTAACATCATGTGCTAGAGCTGTAGTTCCCGAAGGCATATAGAGAGCATAAAATATTGTTTTGTAAGGTAATGGTGTATACAGGTGTCAACAAATCAGCAAATAGGCAATACTCTACTTCACTAGTTGATCAAACTTTACAAGAGCGGCTCCCATGAAGGACGTTATTTCTACCAGCGGGCAGATCATCCCTCTTCTCTTTTGTTTACACACTTGTGAACATTGCTTGACTGACGAATCAGGGGCAAAAAGATGTGAAGAGAATTGTTTGGTTAAAGTTGTAATTAATTGGGACTGGGCACCCCGTTGCCAGCTCTTTTTGCAAAATTATTGGATAAGCGGATGTATATGCCACTAGTCCAGGTGTGTAAAATTTGATCAACCAGGAAATAAAGACCACCTATCTACGTCCTTATGAGCTTTTCAAGTAGTGACACAAAAAGGAAATTGTTTTGAGTAGTTAGTAGATAGCACATGAAGAAATTTACTTGGAATGGTGAAAACACCACATAATAGGTAGGTATGGTGGACACAGGTGGCATGGATTTGGCTCAAGGTTTTGGATGTACAAGAAGCATTCCCTCTTAGTACAGAGTTTAGGCTAGCAAGGTTATTATAAGCAAACATCATTATCAACTGGAATAGCAAGAGTGTACATAAAACACAAGGTTTGACGAACCATAGACTCCCACTGTCTTCCTTGTTAACACATAGCCTTCATCCAAAAATTATCTAGACTACTATGGACTTCCAATTATGCAACAGATTATTATAGCAGAAAATCCTTATAGTAGTTCTTCATTAATAGCCATTACTTACATGATGCACAAGCTTAAACATTAATTACTTGACAGCTCAAAACAATTGGCAAGCATCAAATTACTCAAGACAACGATCTAAAAAGATTCATGTAAGCATTTTATACCACTACCACATGCATAGCATTTTTCTGGTCCAACCAAACACCAATCAACTTATTTGACAACTCTCCAAACAGATATAAGTGAAGCAAGAGAGTACTTTCTTCAAAAGAAACTGAAAGCTCTAACAAGAGATACATGAAAAACTGAGAGCTAACAGCAATAACAGCAACTAGACAGGAATACTCAACAAGTATAAGTGAAGCACAAGAGTATTCTAATGAAAAAGTGGAGCGTGTCTCTCTCCCAAACATGAATGCTAGGATCCAACAAGTATAGCACAGCAAACAAAACAAAACAAACTGAAAACAAAAACACACTGACGCTCCAAGGAAGAGTACACTAGTATGAAGCAATAAAAATATAGCACCATTAGAGATGACCTGATAATTTGTAGATGAAGAAGGGGATGCCTTGGGCATCCCCAAGCTTAGATGCTTGAGTCTTCTTGAAATATGCTGGGGAGGTAAGCCTCCCCAAGCTTAAGCTCTTCACTCTTCTTGATCATGTAATATCATTCTCCTCTATCAACACTTGAAAACTTCCTTCACACCAAAACTTAACAGCTTTTCTCATTAGCAGGTTAGTGCACTAAAAGATAATACTTCAAAGTTCTAGCAAAGACAAAACTCACAAGCCAACTATTTTAAACATTAGCCACTGTTACTAGGCTCAAGTGGGCACTTTTACACGAAAAGAAACCACTTAAAAACTTGTAAAAGAGAGAATGCAAAATAAAAGACAGAATCTGTCAAACCAGAACAGTCTGTAATGACGAATTTTTTCGAGGCACTTACGATGCTCAGATGAAAACTTTTGAAATAATGAAAGTTGCGTAACATCATCAGGAACATGCACAAAAAGTTTCAGCATTTTTCGATTTTTTCTGATTTTCTACTGAATTAAACGGTGACGAACAGCAATCTGTCCCAATGCAGTCCCGAAAATAAAAACCAACTTTGCATTAGTAACTCTCCTTGGCACAACAAAACAGCAAATAAAAGATACAAAGGAGTTGCTACAGAGGTAAACAAGCATCCTTGACTCAAGAAAACAAAAATAAAACAGCAAATAAAAACATGGGTTATCTCCCAGAAGTGCTTTTCTTTAATGCCTTTGAGCTAGGCATGAAGAGATGCATCAAGTATTGTCAAGACCAGAAAATCCAAAACCATAATTTGTCTTGACACTAGTATCATGTGAGTATTTCATCTTCTTCCTAGGGAAGTGTTCCATACCTTTCTTGAGTGGGAATTGAAATTTTATATTCCCCTCTCTCATATCAATAACAGCACCAACAGTTCTCAGAAAAGGTCTTCCCAAAACAATAGGACAAGAAGGATTGCATTCAATATCCAAAACCACAAAATCAACAGGGACAAGATTGTTATTAACCATTATCAAAACATCATCAACTTTTCCTAAAGGTTTCTTCATAGAAGAATCAGCAAAGTGAACATCCAAATGACATTTTTCCAAAGGTGCAAGCTTGAGAATATCATATAAATTTTTAGGCATAACCGAAATACAAGAACCAAGGTCACACAAAGCATTGCATTCAAACTCACTCAGTTTCATTTTAATAACAGGTTCCCAATTATCATCTAACTTCCTAGGGATAGAAGCTTCAAGTTTTAATTTTTCTTCCCTAGCATGCATGAGAGCTTTGATAATATGTTCAGTAAAAGCCATATTTATTTTACTAGCATTAGGACTCTTAGCTAGCTTTTGCAAGAACATGATGACTTCAGTTATGTTACAATTTTCGAAATTGAAGTTGTTGTCATCAAAAACAATGGAGCAATTATCACCAACACCTCTAAAAATTTCAGCACTTTTACTAGGAACAAAAGTAGTGCTATCAGGCAATTTAAACTTTTTGTAGAGGTAGTAGAGACATTTCCAACACTTATTATCTTTTCACTAACAGTAGGGGGCGCATTAGCATGTGAGGCATCATTTGTTTCATTAGTAAAAATAGTGCAAACTCTAACAACACTATTTTGTTCAGCAATTTCAGCTTCTCTTTCTTCTCTCTCCCATCTTTCATGAAGTTCAGCAAGCATCCTAATGTTATTATCAATTTTAATTTGGATAGCATTGAGTGTTTTACTCTCTCTAATATCACTAGGAATAGCTTTTATTTTCAGCATTTCAACATCATGAGCAAGACTATCAACTTTAGCAGCAAGAGTATCAATTTTTCCTAGCTTTTCCTCAACAGTTTTATTAAAAGTAGTTTGTGTGCTAATAAAATCCTTAAGCATGACTTCAAGATCAGAGGGCACACTTCTATTGTTACTGTAGGAATTGCCATAAGAATTACCATAAGAGTTGCTACCATTAGCAGGATATGGCCTATAATTGTTGCTACCAAAATTATTCCTATAAGCATTGTTGTTGAAGTTGTTATTTTTAATGAAGTTTACATCAACATTTTTCTCATCATGAGCAACCAAAGAAGCAAGAGGAATATTATTTGGATCCACAACACCATGTCCATTCGAAAGCATAGTCATAATAGCATCAACTTTATCACTCAAGGAGGAAATTTCCTCAACAGAATTTACCTTCTTACCAGTTGGAGCCCTTTCAGTGTGCCATTCAGAATAATTTACCATCATATCATCAAGAAGCTTTGTAGCAGCACCCAAAGTGATGGACATAAAGGTCCCTCCAGCAGCCGAGTCCAATAAATTCCTTGAAGAAAAATTTAGTCCTGCATAAAAGGTTTGGATGATCATCCAAGTAGTCAGTCCATGAGTGGGGCAATTTTTAACCAAAGACTTCATTCTTTCCCAAGCTTGGGCAACATGCTCATTATCAAGTTGCCTAAAGTTCATAATACCACTTCTCAAGAGATAATTTTAGCAGGAGGATAATATTTTCCAATGAAAGCATCTTTGCATTTAGTCCAGGAATCAATACTATTTCTAGGCAAAGATAGCAACCAATCTTTAGCTCTTCCTCTTAAAGAGAAAGGAAACAATTTCAGCTTAATAATATCACTCTCTACCTCCTTATACTTTTGCATATCACAAAGTTCAACAAAGTTGTTTAAGTGGGCAGCAGCATCATCAGTACTAACACCAGAAAATTGCTCTTTCATAACCAGATTTAACAGTGCAGGCTTAATCTCATAAAATTCTGCTTTAGAAGCAGGTGGAGCAATGGGTGTACAGATAAAATCATTGTTGTTTGTGCTAGTAAAGTCACACAACTTAGTATTTTCAGGATTACTCATTTTAGCAAGACTAAAACAAGCAAAGCACAACTCGAAATTAAAAACTAGATGCAGGAATTTAATTTTTTTGGGTTTTTGATTTTTAACAGCAAGCAAAACAAAACTAAAACAAGACAAAAACAAAGTAAAGAGATTGGAACTGAGAGACTCCCCTTTCCAATAGCCTCCAAGTCCCCGGCAACGGCGCCAGAAAACAGCTTGATGGCTACGTGTTGGTGAACCCCAAGAGGAAGGTTATGATGTAGACAGCAGAAGTTTTCCCTTGAGAAATCTACCCAAGGTTATCAATCCAGTAGGACTTGACGATCTATCGGAAGGTTGTTGATGTTGACTCCCCCTGGCGCTAGGGAGCTTGCACCAACGTGGAATCTGCACAGACACAAACCAGAACTTTGCCCAACACGAAACAGAGAGGTTGTCAATCTCTCCGGTCTTGCAGAAACAAAGAGTTAAACGTATGGTGTGGAAAACAGCAGGAAAAACAGCAAGTAACAGGAAACAGATGATTGCAGCAGGTTGTGTAAACAGTATGAGGAAATTGGACCAGGGTCCACAGTTCACTAGTGGTGTCTCTCTCAGAACAGATAACTAGCATGTTGGGTAAACAAATTACAGCTGGGCAATTGACAAATAGAGAGGGCATAACAATGCAATACATGCCAAGATGTCTACTATGAAATCTAGTTGGGCATTACAACAAAGTACATAGACCGTTATTCCAACCGCATCTATGCCTAAATAATCCACCTTCAAGGCAGCATCCGCATCCTTTCAGTATTAAGTTGCTAACAACAGATTATTGCATGAAGTAAAGTGTGTAATGTAATCAATACAAGTGCCCTTGGACACTGCACCAATGTTTTATCCCTAGTAGCAACAGCACATCTACCATCTTAGACCTTTCTGTCACTGATCCAGATATCTAGAGACTGAACCCACTATCGAGCATAAATACCCCCTCTTGGAGTCACAAGCATCTACTTGGCCAAAGCATCTACTAGCAACGGAGAGCATGCAAGATCAAGAGCACATAGATAAACAACTTGAATAAACATGGTATCAATATTCATCGGATCCCAGCAAACACAACATCTAGCATTACAATAAGATGATCTTGATCATGTTAGGCAGCTCACAAGATCTAAACATGGAGGCACAAGGTAGAGAGACAACCATCTAGCTACTGCTATGGACCCGTAGTCCAGGGGTGGACTACTCACGCATCACTCCGGAGGCAGGCATGGTGATGTAGAGCCCTCCGGTGATGATCTCCCCTCCGGCAGGGTGCCGGGAAGAGCTTCAGAACTCCTCCGATCTGAGATTGACGATGACGGCCGCGACGGAACTTTTCGTGGAATATGATCGACCGTAATAGGGTTTTCGCGTCGCGGAGAATATATAGGCGAAGAGGCGGCGTCGGTGGCCGAGGGGGGCCACCACGCCATAGGGGGGCGGGCCCACCCTGGGCCGCGCCCTAGTGTGGCGTGGCCCCCTGGTGGGTCTGCTCCGACTCCCCTTTGGACTCCGTGATCTCCTCGTGATATTATTGACGATGTCTTTTGTTTCGTCCAATTCCGAGAATATTTCCTTAATAGATTTTCTGAAACCAAAAACAGCAGAAAACAGGGAACTGGCACTGTGGCATCTTGTTAATAGGTTAGTCCAGAAAATACATAAAAATGATATAAAGTATAGTGATACGTCTCAAACGTATCTATAATTTTTGATGTTCCATGCTGATATTTTCTCAATTGCTACATGTTTTGGTTACACTTCATATCATTTTTATGCATTTTCTTCGGAGGGCTCTACATTACCATGCCTGCCTCCGAGTGATGCGTGAGTAGTCCACCCCTGGACTACGGGTCCATAGCAGTAGCTAGATGGTTGTCTCTCTACCTTGTGCCTCCATGTTTAGATCTTGTGAGCTGCCTAACATGATCAAGATCATCTTATTGTAATGCTAGATGTTGTGTTTGCTGGGATCCGATGAATATTGATACCATGTTTATTCAAGTTGTTTATCTATGTGCTCTTGATCTTGCATGCTCTCCGTTGCTAGTAGATGCTTTGGCCAAGTAGATGCTTGTGACTCCAAGAGGGGGTATTTATGCTCGATAGTGGGTTCAGTCTCTAGATATCTGGATCAGTGACAGAAAGGTCTAAGATGGTAGATGTGCTGTTGCTACTAGGGATAAAACATTGGTGCAGTGTCCAAGGGCACTTGTATTGATTACATTACACACTTTACTTCATGCAATAATCTATTGTTAGCAACTTAATACTGAACAGGATGCGGATGCTGCCTTGAAGGTGGATTATTTAGGCATAGATGCGGTTGGAATAACAGTCTATGTACTTTGTTGTAATGCCCAACTATATTTCATAGTAGACATCTTGGCATGTATTGCATTGTTATGCCCTCTCTATTTGTCAATTGCCCAGCTGTAATTTGTTTACCCAACATGCTAGTTATCTGTTCTGAGAGAGACACCACTAGTGAACTGTGGACCCTGGTCCAATTTCCTCATACTGTTTACACAACCTACTGCAATCATCTGTTTCCTGTTACTTGCTGTGTTTCCTGCTGTTTTCCACACCATACGTTTAACTCTTTGTTTCTGCAAGACCGGAGAGATTGACAACCTCTCTGTTTCATGTTGGGCAAAGTTCTGGTTTGTGTCTGTGCAGATTCCACGTTGGTGCAAGCTCCCTAGCGCCAGAGGGAGTCAACATCAACAACCTTCCGATAGATCGTCAAGTCCTACTGGATTGATAACCTTGGGTAGATTATTCAAGGGAAAACTTCTGCTGTCTACATCATAACCTTCCTCTTGGGGTTCACCAACACGTAGCCATCAAGCTGTTTTCTGGCGCCGTTGCCGGGGACTTGGAGGCTATTGGAAAGGGGAGTCTCTCAGTTCCAATCTCTTTACTTTGTTTTTTTGTCTTGTTTTAGTTTTGTTTTGCTTGCTGTTTAAAATCAAAAATCCAAAAAAAATTAAATTCCTGCATCTAGTTTATTTCGGTTTGTTATTACTAGTCAGCAACCCGTGCATCCGCACGGGCTTACAGTTAAAATCTATTAGTTTAGGAAAATTTTGGGTCGTATGCATGGAAGCGTGATTTCACATGATAATAATTTGTAGCAAATGACCATATTATTACAAATTTACAATAGCTCACATGTTTCTTAGTTTCTCTTATCACATGGTACAGAAATCAAACTGTAGGGATAACTTTAGAAGTTCATTAGAGAAAACAGAGATGGCCAAATGCAAACAACTGTTTTCATATATAAACTAATTCGTGTGCAACAAATAGTACTTCTGATCTGATCATATCAGATAAAGATTTATGGATTTGACAGGGCGTAATGCATTTTTTTTTGTTAACCATGGTTTAATGTGCATGTGTGTGTTACCTACTTAATTAACCAACAAAGCCACCAAGTTATTTTGGGTAACTTTCTTCATCACAACTAATCCTTTCCAGAAGCAATTGTTGGTTTGCCTGTCCTCGGCTTCAGAAACATTCTATTTAAAATAAACAATATGTCCTCCTACATGTATTATGCCAGAACCATGTGTACCCGCTGCACATTGGCATAATCAGACTCATGACCCTTATATTGACAGTTTTCTTGGTGTGATTTGGTTAAGAGCTCGCCAAAAAGAAATTGACAGATAATTACTGGGATTAATATTCTTATTAATGTCGTGTTCATATTTACTGGACGTTGTGTTACTGCATTGTTGCAATATTTCAGCCCTTTTTTTGATCTAATGGTTCACTGTAGTAATTTCATTCTATAGTGCAGGAGGCGTCAAATCTGATGCATAAGGCCCTGATAATTCTTCGGAGTTGATCCTAAGTATTATAACTTGGTCATATGGATGGTTCATTTATTTAAATCGGCGTGATAATTTATAGGTGTGTAATTTTGGGGATGATCATAAGATAGGTCAGATTAAGATAATCTGCATTGTGAGATAAAAATGTTACGTACATCTAACATTTAACGGTTAAAGCTATTGAAAAAACTAACCTTCTCAAATGAAATATGCAGTCGAATTGGTAATTGTAGAGTTCCTCCTTGCCTCTCCACCCTTACATGCTGCGCACCTACATTGGTACAAATGCTAATTAGTTCAATAACATATGTGCTGTTTCAGAGTGAAAGAGCATAATAATCTTAGATGCAATAGCACACAAACCTTGAGCGCGGCAGCTTGCAGGCCGAGCTATATGTAGCTCTGTTTTCAAAAAAAAGTTGAATCCATATTTTTTAGTGTCAAAAACTTCAAAACTAAATCCTAGATGTAGAGAAAGCCGAGATACTACTGTCTAAAGTTCAAAGGAAAATATCGTAATATTGTGGGCTACACGAAAAGTACAAATCTGACAATTTTTCAATTTTTTTGACTGTGTACTGTTCACCAATCTGCCTATTTGTCTTTTTTCCCAAGTAAAAATACAATGAAATTTTCCTTTAAACTTTACACAGTGATAGATCCCGACCTTATCTACGTTTTGGATTTTATTTCAAATTTTTTGAAACAGAAAATTGAATATTCATTTTTTTAAACCGGCTTATATGTAGCTCGGCCTCCATTTGGAGTTTCCGACAAACATTTCCTTTGATACATAGTAGCATATTATTATAATTATATTTTCAAAATTGCTTCAAAGAAATTAAGAGAGTTACATGAAATCTATTGAATAAGTATTTGCTAATATTAGGAGCATCACCACGTATTGTTTAGATAATAATATAAAAGCTATATGTGCTTTGGCACATGCATCTGCCACCCTAAATCATTGGAAGTAGTACGTACAAAATTAATTGCTCAGTGTAACAAATTAGCCATGAAGATGTGATAAAATCAAACCTGAGAGCATGCAGACATGCATGCAATGATGTGCAAAAGAAATACCGGATGATCAATCCAGCCTGATAGCATGCATGCCCGCAGTTTACTCACCTGAGATTTATTCGATCAATCGAGGCAGTTGGGTGACGCTACTACCGAGGTTATCCAGCATCTTCTGAATCTGATTCAAATAGGATTAAAAGGAGATCAGTGCATAATGGAGACTACGATCCTGCAATCGGATCCTGGGGTGTAGAGCAGCGCACAAATTATGCTACCGCACACGGAGGTTCATCGCGCACGGCAAGAAGGAAGCGACCTTTTCCTACCTTGATTGATCCCTCAGTTCAACTGAACCTATACAGACAGAACGTGATCACGGGCGGCTATAAATCACTTCGCTATGAGAAGCTAGTACAGAACGTTTGTGACGGCGGCAAGAAATCTCACCGCCATGAGATTGGGCGAGACGTTGATTTGATTGGAATCATTCTTTTTCGTCCGTTTGTACGGAAGGAGATGGGGAGACGCACGTCATGCGGGCGGCGGAGGAGGTACCTACTTAATCAAAAGGGCTAATTAATATGGAGGATACGGGATTCGAACTCACGGCGAGTAGATTGTGTTAAAAAGTCATGCGTGACGCTCGGGCTACAGCTTAAATCCGACGGCCTTAGACAAATTACATCTGGATCCTACGGATAAAACTTGTTAATCTCTAGGATTAACGTGGAAGCTCGTACGGTGCCTCCAATTAGTAAATATAAGATATAAGATATAAGATGTCTAGTTCTTTGCTTGCTATTCATGGGTACTTTGCTTGAAACTTGTCCTATGGCTGAAAACAACTTGAGAAACCTTTATGAAATTTATCTTGAGCTAGAAAATGATGTGTTTGAAGAGAAAATTAAAAAACCTATGGAACTTTATTTGCATGATATTACCAATGATATTGGTATACACTCTTTGAACATGGTTGTTGCTAATGCTATGGAAAATATTAAGCTTGGGGAAGTTGGTAATGATACTATTGAAATAACTTCTTTTGATAAATTTGAGGTAGACAAACATTCCTTGACTCAAGAGAAAGCAAAAATAACAGAAGTACCAAATATTTCCCCCAATGTTGTTTATGAAAATCCATGCTATTTTGATAAGTCTTATGATAATCCTCTTTTTATTCCTAATTTCGAAATGCATGGTAATGAGAGAGTTTGCTTAGAAAATGTTTATGATAAAGCTCTAGATGATGGTCCTATGTTGCTTGATAATATTATTAATTCTACTATTGAGAGTGATCAATCAACTTGTTTCAATATGTCTAAAAGTGGGTTTGAAATTTTTGATCCCACTATCTTGCTTGATAAAAGTTATGTGTTTGTTGATCATAAAAAGCATGCTTTATGTGATAGTTATGTTGTTGAGTTTGTTTATGATGCTATTGAAAATTATTATGAGAGAGGGAAAGATGGTTTTAAAAGTTTTCATGTCACTAAAATACCTCTCTTTGTGTTGGAAGTTTTAAAGTTGGATTTGTTGCATCTTCCTATGCTAGCTGCTTTATGGTTCAATGATTTGTTTTATACAATATTCCTATGCATAGGAAGTGGGTTAGACTCAGATGATTTTGATATTTGCCTCTTGATGCTCTCTTTGTTTTTCAACTCTTATTCTTATGCGAGCATCATTAAAATAATAAAGCCTAGCTGAAAGGCATTAAAGAAAAGCACTTGTGGGAGATAACCCATGTGTCAAGGATGCTTCTTTACCTCTGTAGCAACTCATTTGTATCTTTTATTTGCTGTTTTGTTGTGCCAAGGAGAGTTACTAATGCAAAGTTGGTATTTATTTTCGGGACTGCATTGGACAGAGTGTTGTTCGTCACCGTTTAATTCAGTAGAAAATCAGAAAAATTCGAAAAATGCTGAAACTTTTTGTGCATGTTCCTGATGATGTTACGCAACTTTCATTATTTCAAAAGTTCTTCATCTGAGCATCGTAAGTGCCTCGAAAAAATTCGTCATTACAGACTGTTCTGGTTTGACAGATTCTGTCTTTTATTTTGCATTCTCTCTTTTATAAGTTTTTAAGTGGTTTCTTTTCGTGTAAAAGTGTCCAGTTGAGCCTAGTAACAATGGCTAATGTTTAAAATAGTTGGCTTGTGAGTTTTGTCTTTGCTAGGACTTTGAAGTATTATCTTTTAGTGCACTAACCTGCTAATGAGAAAAGCTGTTAAGTTTTGGTGTGAAGCAAGTTTTCAAGTGTTGATAGAGGAGAATGATATTACATGATCAAGAAGAGTTAAGAGCTTAAGCTTGGGGAGGCTTACCTCCCCAGCATATTTCATGAAGACTCAAACATCTAAGCTTAGGGATGCCCAAGGCATCCCCTTCTTCATCTACAAATTATCAGGTCATCTCTAATGGTGCTATATTTTTATTGCTTCATACTAGTGTACTCTTCCTTGGAGCGTCAGTGTGTTTTTGTTTTCAGTTTGTTTTGTTTTGTTTGCTGTGCTATACTTGTTGGATCCTAGCATTCATGTTTGGGAGAGAGACACGCTCCACTTTTTCATTAGAATACTCTTGTGCTTCACTTATACTTGTTGAGTATTCCTGTCTAGTTGATGTTATTGCTGTTAGCTCTCAGTTTTTCATACATCTCTTGTTAGAGCTTTCAGTTTCTTTTGAAAAAAGTACTCTCTTGCTTCAATTATATCTGTTTGGAGAGTTGTCAAATAAGTTGATTGGTGTTTGGTTGGACCAGAAAAATGCTATGCATGTGGTAGTGGTATAAAATGCTTACATGAATCTTTTTAGATCGTTGTCTTTAGTAATTTGATGCTTGCTGTCGTGGGGTCACTCTTCGACTACCCCACGGTGGGGATACCTGGGGCACGCCAAGCCCATCAGCCTCATGACGAGGGCCCAAGGAAATCCCAAGGAGGACGACGTGCGGCCCAAGATAGTCGACGCTAGGTCATGCGACCCCAGCCATGCTTGTAAGCGCCATCGGCACCGTTCACCTGAGACCTAGCCTACCATATAAAGGCTAGGAGGGTCCTTCGTCTAGGGTACGCTCATAGCCGCCACATAAACCCTAGCGAGATTGCCATCTCGCCATTGTAGCCACAACTCACCATCAATAACCAGACAAGCAGGAAGTAGGGTGTTATCCTCCGGGAGCCTGAACATGGGTAAACGCCTTGCTTGTCAGCCATCGTGATCACCAGCGCTCATCTCTCTCCCCCTCAATCAACCCGGTGTACACAACCCAGGGATTTGCCGAGTCCACCCCTCGTCAATTGGCACCGTCTGTGGGAAAGAACGAGCGCTGGAACCATGGTCGCACCGGCTCCATCGACTTTGAAGACCGACGTCTGCATCACCAAGGAGCCAATCTGCTTCGGCTCCTTCGAGTACACCTTCCACCCGCCGGCCCACCGTTCGGTGTATGCCGATCTGCACGTAGGTATGTGCCTCACCTTCGGTACCATGCACTACTTCGTAGACAGCTGTGGAGTACTCAGATCCACGATGATCGCACCGCGCACGGCGGTGGCACCCGCATCTGCCGCGACTGCCCCAACCACGCCCCCACCTGCTGCGATCGCATCTACTGCGACTGCGGCGACAGCATCTTCGACTGCTGAGAAGATCGCATCCGCCTCGACTACTCTGACCGCCTCCGCCGCGGCAGAGATCATGCCCAACACGGCCACGCCATCAGCGTCTCCGACTGTCACGGAGATCGCATCGGCTACGACTACATCAACCACCTCGTCGGCCACCGCGCGGATCGGGTCTACTTCAACCACGTCGATCGCGTCGCTGGCAAGGCCAAGATCTACATCAACTTCGACTACGTCGACCACGCCTTCGCGCGCAACGAAGGTCGCGCCGTTCTCATCCACGCCACTCGCGTCTCCATCGAGTCGCAAGACCGTCAACAAGCCAATCGCGCCCACGTCGACGACAGCGACATCACTCCTCACGTCCGCGGCGAAGGTCGCGAAACTCTAGGGAAGGAGCCTCGGTGGTGACTGTGGTGTCCACCATGTCGCACCCATTTTCAGCTCCGAGCACGGCTCGGACGAAGGAAGCAGCAGTGGCAGCACCCGTCCCACTGCCCAGATCTACCCCGCACAAGTCTTCATGATCGGCCAGAGGCCGCAGGGCAACGACGACGAACCCGCATACCCACTGGAGGTGGTCATGCCGGACCAGGTGACGCGACTCACCATCACCCGCGACATGGCAATCAAAGCCCTGAAGCACGTCGAGGACGGCACATACCCCCCACCGGATGCACCCCGGGAGGACCTTATGGCGGTCCAGTACCTGCTGCGGAAGGAAGGCGAACGACTCCGCGCAAGGAGGAGGCCGACGCGTCGAGCGCCAGGAGGGCCGCTTACTCGTTCACTGCCTCAACAGAGGTCTCGCAAGGAGCAAGGCGCCACAGAGCCCGCATGCCCCTGATGACGGAGGTTGACCGCGCTAGAGTCACCCGCAACCTCGAGTCATCATACATAGAAGACGCAGACGAATACCCATCCCCAAGACACCCGGAGCCGCACTCATGGCAGTCGAAACATACCTGCGGCTGACACAGCCGCCTGAGGGCGACTCGCGCGCTCTCCTCCACAAGCAGCAGATCATGTCTATCAAGGCACTCAAAGACGCACTGGTAAACAAGGCGCCGACAGAAAAAGCGCGAGAAGATCGAGATCGCCGCGACCACGAGCCCACGGCACTCGCAGCCCCGGTGACAAGACAACTGCGACAACCGCAGCCAGGTGAAGACCTCCGCAATGTCATCACACAAAGGACGGTAGACCGCTGCCGCATCCAGCGGCCGACCAGCACGTCCAACCTCGACTACGACCGCAACGATGGCGACTACGAGCCGTGCGGTGCCGCATGCTTCAGCTTCAACATACGCGACACAAGAATGCCCAAGGGCTTCAAGCTCACGGCAGAAGCAGTCAAGTACGACGGGAAGCAGGACCTGAGACTCTGGCTAGAAGACTACCTCATAGCTTGCAGCTGCCAGGGCGGTACTTCGACTACGGCCATGCAGTACATCCAGCTGATGCTCACGGGCTCTGCACGTGGGTGGCTCAACACTCAACCCAAGAACGCCTTCAGGACGTGGGACGAGTTCGCGGAAGCCTTTGTTAAATCCTTCCTGGGGACGTACTCGAGACCGATGACGTTCGTCGAGCTAAAAGCATGCAAGCAAGGGCGGGACGAGCCGCTCCGATCATACATCCAGCGTTGGACCTTGCTCCGCAACACCATGGAGACCGCCTCGGAGGACCGAGTGATGGATGCTTTCATGCACGGCGTCTCCCGCCGCGACCTCCGCGAGGAGTTTGGTAGGCTCCGGCCGAAGAACATGATCGAGGTCATGAAGATAGCAAACCAGTGGGCAGACGGAGAGGACTCGGTCCGCAATAGTTCACATTACTCTCCGAAGGACGAAGCCGGAGCAAGCAACTGGCAAGAAGGGCGCCACAAGAAGAAGCCGCGTTACAACGGCAACGACTCAATCGAGCTAGTAGCGGCGGGATTCCAAACCCCCCGTGAGGATGAAGCGCGCGACAGCAGTCACCAGTACAACCATGCACAGTACAGTCGAAGCGGCGGTGACCAGAGTCGCCAATACAGCCAAGGGCAGTACAACCGAAATGCTGGAAGCAGCTACCGCAGCGACGGAGGCCATAAATGCGAGTGGCAGAAACGCACGCTAAGCCCAGCGGAAGAGCTGGAACAACCCTGCAGGCACCACATGTTGAGTGGCAGAAACTCAACATGATAGAGAAGGGGCGCCCCTCAAACAGGACCCAGAAGATTATCACTCGCCAGGTTTTCCAAGCCATCACCTGTCCACCTGCAGTACCCGACTACCTGAGAGGGTCAGAGACACCGATCACTTTCTCCAGAGCAGATCATCCGCCTGCAGTACCACGACCCGGGCACGCCGCTCTGGTAGTCGAAGCTCTGATCGGAGATTACACCCTGAAAAAGGTGTTCATGGATGGAGGCAGTGGCATTAACATCATCTTTGCCGACACCCTCAGAAGGATAAACAGACCAATGACGGACTTGGTGGCATCAGAGACCACCTTCCATGGCATAGTACCAGGGCAAGCAGTCACGCCCATGGGAACGATCACACTCGACGTCATCTTCGGCACACCCGAAAACTTCAAGAGGGAGTCGATCGATTTCGAGGTAGTCGACTGGAAGTCGCAGTACCACACGATACTCGGGCGCCCAACCTTCGCCAGATTCATGGCGGTACCTCACTATGCCTACCTCATGCTCAAGATGCCTGGACCCAAGGGCGTCATCATGGTGCACGGCGACTTCGACCGCTCCAACAGCTGCGACCGCGAGTTCAGCAAGATCTCCGAATTCTTCGGAGTCGAAGAGCACTTCGAGGCAATGGCAGTCGACAACGACAAGACCATCTTCCCAGCCCGCAAGAAACCAGCCAAGGACGCTGCCTTCAACGTGGCTGACGACACAACGACCCATCAGGTCCACCCGACTGACGCCAGCAAGACGGTCAAAGTATCGTCGAGTCTGACTCCCGCATAGGAAGGCGCGCTCGTCGAGTTTCTACGTGAGAACTGGAGAATCTTCGCATGGCAACCCTCTGACATGCCAGGAATACCAGGAACCTCGCCGAGCACTCCTTAAAGATCCACAAGGACGCCAGACCCGTCAAACAGGCCATGCGACGCTTTTCCGGGCCCAAGCGAGACGAAATTAGCAGATAAATCGATCGACTGTTGAATGCCAAGTTCATCCGAGAGATCAAAGACTCGGACTGGGTCGCCAACCCAGTCCTAGTGGAGAAGAAGAAGACGAAGAAGCTCCGCATGTGCGTCGACTTCACCGCCCTCAACAAATGCTGCCCCAAGGACCATTTCCCGCTCCGCGGATAGATCAGATCATCGACTCGACTGCAGGCTGCGAACGCCTGTCCTTCCTGGACGCCTACTCAGGTTACCAGCAGATCAGACTGAACGTCGACGATGAGGAGAAGACAGCATTCATCACACCCGATGGCGTTTTCTGCTACCAGACGATGCCCTTCGGGTTGAAGAACGCTGGTGCCACGTACCAGCGCACAATGCAAGCATGCCTCAAAGGGCTCATCGGGCAGATCGTCCAAGTCTACGTCGACGACATCGTCGTCACCACCCGCAAGGAGGACACCCTCATCGCCGACCTCCGCAAGGTCTTCGCCGCCCTCGACGAGTACCAGATCAAGCTGAACCCAGACAAGTGTGTCTTCGGCGTGCCAGCCGGGGAACTGCGGGGTACCTCGTCTCTGCAAGAGGAATCGAAGCAACGACGAGAAGGTGCAAAACATACTCGCAATGCCAGCACCGACCAAGCTTCACGAGGTGCAACGCCTAGCCGACCGGGTCGCAGCTCTCAGCCGGTTCATTAGTAAGTTGGGTGAGAAGCCCTGCCCTTCTACCAACTGATGAAAAAGATAGACAAGTTCGAGTGGACAGAAGAAGCGCAAGTCGCGTTCGACCAACTCAAGAAAACCCTCACGACTTCCCCAGTACTGGTGGTCCACTGGAGAACGAGCCGCTCTACCTCTACGTGTCAGCCACGAACAGGGTGGTCAGCACGGTACTCGTAGTCGAACGAGAAGAAGGGCACAGCCACCCTGTCCAGCGACCTATCTACTACCTCAGCGAGGTGCTGACCCTGTCCAAGCAGCGCTACCCGCACTACCAGAAGCTGGCCTACGGAGTTTTCATGACTTCAAGGAAAGTAATCCATTACTTCTCCGAGCACCCGATCACGGTGGTAAGCTCCTCCGGGCTCTCCGACATCCTGACCAACCAATGCGCGACAGGACGAGTCGCTAAGTGGGTCGTCGAGCTAGGACCCTGGGGGCTGAAATACGCTCACCCGAAGTCAATCAAGGCCCAAGTGCTCCCAGAATTCACCACCGAGTGGATAGAGGCCCAGCTGCCAGATGTCCCCGACCTGTCCAACGCATGGACAATGTACTTCGACGGCTCCAAAAAGTTCAGATCAGCCGGGGCAGGAGTCATCCTCATCTCCCCCAAAGGCGACAAGCTGAAGTACGTGCTACAGATGGACTTCCCAACACCCTCCAACAACGAGGCTGAGTACGAAGCCCTAATCCATGGCATGCGAATGGCCAAGAACTGCGGCGCCACTCACCTCATGATCTACGGCGACTCCTACCTCGTCGTGCAGCAAACCATGAAGGCCTGTGACGCCATCGCCGACAACATGATCGCCTACAGAGACCTGTACAACCAGCTGGAGGGCACCTTCGACGGCTGCGAGTTGCGGCACATCGGCCGCGAAAGCAACGAGGAAGCCGACGCCCTCGCCAACCTGGGCTCAGACAAGGCGCAGGTGCCACCCGGCGTCTTCCTTGAGCGCATCACGCAGCGGTCTGTCAAACTTCGACCCACGCCCGGATCCTCCACACCATCAACGAGCACCGCCGACCCGCCAGGCAAAGAGAAGGAGCCAATGGAGGTTCTGCTCATCGAGCCCACCTGGACGAGCCCATATCTGGCGTACATGCTGCACCAGAGACTGCCAGTCAACTCAGTCGAAGCCAAGCGCATTATTCGCCGCTCGAAAGGCTTCACCATCATCAAGGGGGAGCTATACAAGCGAAGCATCTCAGGAGTACTCCAAAGGTGCGTCGACCCAGTCGACGGTCAAGCCATCTTACTCGAGATCCACGCTGGCATCTGCGGGCACCACGCCAGCAGTCGAGCCTTAGTGGCCAAAGCTTTACGAGCCGGATTCTACTGGCCCACCGCAATGCAAGACGCAGAAGAACTCGTGAGGAAATGTCTCGGCTGCCAGGAGTTCGCCAACAAGCCGCACGCACCAGCTTCAGCACTAAAGACCATCCCACTTGCCTGGCCCTTCGCTCAATGGGGGCTCGACATGGTGGGTCCACTCAAGAAGTCCTCGCCAGGAGGACACACGCATCTCCTGGTGGCAGTCGACAAGTTCACGAAGTGGATCGAAGCCGTGCCTATCACAAGTTCGACTGCCTCCTCGGCAGTTAACTTCATCAGGTCGATCATCTTCAGGTTCGGAGTGCCACACAGCATCATCACCGACAACGGCACGAACTTCACAGCCGAAGAGTTCAAGGACTTCTGCTCCGAGCAAGGCATCAAACTCAACTACGCATCTGTCTCGCACCCGCAGTCCAACGGGCAAGTCGAAAAGTCCAATGGTTTAGTCTGCAAGGGCATCAAGAAGCGCCTGCGAGTACCATTGAAGCGCGCCGCAGGCGCCTGGGTTGAGGAGCTGCCGTCTGTGCTGTGGAGCCTGCGCACTACGCCAAACAGATCCACTCAGTACACGCCATTCTTCATGGTCTACGGCGCAGAAGCAGTCATGCCATGCGACATCAAGTTCGATGCACCCCGAGTGGTGGCCTACGACGAGTCCGAGGCAGAAGAAGCACTCGAGGACGACATGGATACCCTGGACGAAGCACGCGACATCGCCCTTACCCGCACAGCCGTATATCAGCAAGACTTACGCAACTATCACGGACGGCGACTGCGGCCCAGAGCGTTCGTCCCCGGAGACCTTGTCCTCCGCCTCAAACAGAAGAAGGTGCACAAACTAGCCTCCCCGTGGGAAGGTCCATACATCGTGACAGAGGCAATTGGCGGCGGAGCTTACCGCCTGAAGGACTCGAAGACAGGGACAGTCTGCAGCAACCCGTGGAACGTGGCGCAACTGCGCCGCTTCTACGCCTAATCGACTCCCCCTTGTAACAAAGTGTACTATCTCAAGAAGCGGCAGGTTCCAGACGCACTCTTTCCCTTACCAGGGTACCTGAGGGGACTGGAAGGGTTTTAATGAGGCGGCCTGCTCGCAAAAATCAATGAAGTGATTTGTGGAACAAGCTCTCCCCTTTACTTTTTTAGTCAAAAAGCAACATAAACCTAGGCCGTCACCCGACGCACTCGGGGGCTGCGCCATACAGGTTCAACTCAAAAACCTAGGCCGCCACCCGAAGCACTCGGGGGCTGCGCCGCACAGGTCTAAGTCAAGCCTAGGCCGTCACCCGACGCACTCGGGGGCTGCGCCATACAGGTCACTCGCAAAATCCTTGGCCGCCACCCGAAGCACTCGGGGGCTGCGCCGCACAGGTCTAAGTCAACCTAGGCCGTCACCCGACGCACTCGGGGGCTGCGCCATACAGGTCACTCGCAAAATCCTTGGCCGCACCCGAAGCACTCGGGGGCTGCGCCGCACAGGTCTAAGTCTAACCTAGGCCGCGCCGACGCACTCGGGGGCTGCGCCATACAGGTCACTCGCAAAATCCTTGGCCGTCACCCGAAGCACTCGGGGGCTGCGCCGCACAGGTCTAAGTCAAACCTAGGCCGCACCCGACGCACTCGGGGGCCGCCATACAGGTCCAACTCGAAAACCTAGGTCGCCACCCGAAGCACTCGGGGGCTGCGCCATACAGGTCACTCGCAAAACCTTTGGACGTCACCCGAAGCACCCGGGGGCTGCGCCGCACAGGTCCAAGTCAAAGTACTAGGCCGCACCCGACGCACTCGGGGGCTGCGCCGCACAAGTCTGACTCGATACACCTCGGCTGCACTCGAAGCACTCGGGGGCTGCGCCGCACAGGTCTAATTCAAAATCCTAGGCCGCACTCGATCCGCTCGGGGGCTGCGCCATACAGGTTTACAGACGTCTACAAGATACAATTTACTAACTCGGGGGCTACCCCCACCTCGACATACATACACTCATATTTCCACTTGGAAAAATTTCTTTTACAAGCTAACGCTATGCAACAGCACTCTACTGCTCTTATTCTACAGGCTCGCCCTTTGGCGCATCAAGTGGCCCTACAAGGTGCTCGCTAAAGTTCTGGACCTGCTGAATCATCTGGCGCGCAGCCGCAAGAGTATCGGCATATTCACCCTCTCCAGGCAAGCCGTCAAGCACCTTGTGCAATGGAAGATTAGGCCGGTGCAGTCGAACGTATGCCAACGCCACGTTCGCCCCGGCAACAAGTTGAGCGTGCACGACTTCCTTCAACGCACTGCCTTCACGGAACCTCTCCAGAAGCGCAGTCAGTCCATTCGGCTGCTCGTTGTGAGGAAAGTACACCTTGTTGATCTGCCAGAGGGTTTTTCTGCAACCTTCCAAGAGCACAGCAGCCCGCCAGGTGCGATCCAGCATTCGTGCCAGTATACTACCTCTGGATTTGTTCGACCAAAACTGGCGCGCTTCGGGTGAGTCACCGGCGGCCTCTTTCTCTACTCGCTCGTCCACTCGAAGCTGCTCAGCCTTCAAGTCAGAGTTCACATCTGCATCAAGGCCAAGCATTAAGCATAGCAGGAAGACACAGAAGCCGAAGCAAAAACGCTAGAAGGCCAACCTTGCAGCTGTCGACTGATCAAGTCCATCTCGCCAAGCAGAAACTCTTCACGCTGGGAGAACGGCGCAACGGGCCGCGACCTCAATCGCTCCAGCTCCAACTCAGCACTCTTCAGCTTCGACTCGAGCTCAACCACCTTGTTCCTCATGAAGGTGATCACTCTCTGGTCATTTACGCTTCGCACAGGAGCTGGAGGAGCTTGACGGCGGCGACGAGTAGGCGCAGCCGAAGTGGTGTCCTCCTCATCGTCCGCGCCAGTCGTTCCAGCAACGTCAGGAGCTTCGCCCATATCAGACTGCCAAGAATTGACAGCGTCAAGCCAGGAAAAGAATCAACATAATTCATCCAAGCCAGATATCAAAAAAGACTCGGCGACTGCACCCCCGAGGGAGCGAATTCACATTTCATCATCAGCATGTTCACTCGCACAATATAAAGTGCATTACAGACTCAAGCCCAAAAGCAGAAGCATAGTCCTAAAAGGAAAAAGTCTACACTACAGACTCCGACTGGGAACGGCTCTTCCTAGCAGCCAACTCTGCAGCTTGGCAATCCTCTTCTCGAAGGTGGCGACCAACTTCGCCAGCTGGCTCGCCTGCACCTTCACCCGCTAAGGGACGCGGTCTGCCATCAGGCTTCGAGGGAAGTCGCTGACAACCTTCTCAAAATCGCCTACGACTTGGTGACCAAGAAGCAGCTGGAAAGTGAGCTCTGAGCCGCGTACCGTCTGCGCCGCGTGAAGTCCGCCAGGACATTCGAATTGCCTTCGAATGGAGCCGCGAGTGCGTCAACAGCAGCTGGTGGCGGCTTGTTGGGAAAGATATTCCGGTGCACAGTCGCTAAGGCCTCCGTCGACTTCTGCAGTGCCGCCGTCGACTGCTGCAGCGCTGCCGATGCATACGCGCAGACGCGGTCGACGAAGCCAACAGCCTCCGCCAAGCCGACACTCTCGCTGGAAGTCCCTTCTGGAGGAGCACCTCCGCAAGTCTCTGTTCAAAAGAAATCCACACCCGTAAGACGTCAAAAGTCGAAAAAAGGCAAAGTAGGCACTGAGCCGAAAAACTTACTTCCAACAACATCTGCGAGTGCGAGCAAGCGGTCGACCTGGGTCTTCTCCAGATCATCCCGAGCTTGTTCCCGCTCTTGGGCTTCACCCAGCGATTTCTCCAGCTCCGCGACCCGCGTCTTCATGCTCTCCTTCTCGCCTACGGATCAACGGAGCAAAGTTAGCAATAAAGGCAGTCGAAGCACCCCTCGAACACAAGGGTTCACACTTACTATTCGCTTGCTCCAGAGCAGTGCGGAGCTGATCCCTCTCCTGCTCCATGCGAACGAAGGCTGCGGCTCCCTCCATCTGCTGGCGATAAAATGGCTGCAGGAAACACAAGACATCAATCTACGCCCGACTATTCCAGTCACGCGCATCTTCGGGGGCTACTCCCATCGGGAGCGCTGTACGCGCACCCGATACAGATCTTGCAGAAGGAGTCGAAGAACACTTACATGCTCAAGCAGCCCAGCGTCAACCGGAGTCGCATCAGCAGACCTCTCTGGCATGGCGGAGGTCGAAGCCTTCAAGGCCAAAACGTCACCCGCCAGAGCCTCCTCTCCGGTCGTCCTCGCAGTCTGCTCGATCATGGGAGCAGAAGTGTGCTCCATCTCACGAGGGGAAGAAACAGCAGCGCCAGTACGGTCGCTGTGACAAGAAAACTCAATTCAAGGACCCGCAAGTGAAAAAGCACACTCGACAAAAACAAAGCAATGGTTATGCGACTAACCTGACGACATCATCATCTTCACTTCCCAAGGAGACGGAGGCCATCCTCGCGAACTCGGTCGGCGGTGCAGAGCCGAGTGGAGGCACGACCAAAGGTTCAGCCAGGTCACTCGGGTGCCTAGCACCCGAAGAGGACTCGCTCGTCTCTTCCTCGTTCACACCCGCCTCCTTCACAGGCGACGAGGCAGAACCAGAGTCGCCACCCTTTCGCCTCTGCCGCTTCCGCAGCGGCTCCTCGTCTTCATCATCCTCCTCCAACTCTTCACTCGGAGAGGTGGCGGAGGGAACTTCATCGTCATCAACCTCGTCCTCAGGGAACTCTGCCTCTTCATGAGGTCCATTCTCCATCAACGGAGGGAGACTGACGTAGCTCGAACGACCCTGTCAGCAAAATGAAGCGTTCGAGTAAGGCAAAAGGATTCGACAGAAGAAGATACAAGACAAAGCAAACGAAGCTCACCTCAGGCACAGGATTATTAGGCCCATATGGCTCGACTGGGCACTTGACGTTGCACGGGTCAGCGGCTCGGAGACTAGTGATGCTCCTCACCTTCGACTCGACTGCGTCATCATCAAGCTCATTGCCAGCATCCTCACGCGCCCACATGGGGTGGACTGCGCAGCGGCTGCACCCGAAGCCTGAAGAAGGTGGCGATGAGGTGAATTCCACCCGTCTCGCGCCCTAGACTCTTCAGAAGGCCACGAAGTAGCGTCAGCAAGGGCTGAGTCGCTTCCCTGTCCTCCTTCGACAGCGGGTGCGCCCACGCGTTCGTCTTCCGCAACTCGCGATCAGCCGCGAATTCAGGAAGCCCTGCTTGGTCGCACCTGATGTAGAACCACTTCTTCCGCCAGCCCTGGACGGAGTCGGACTTCTTCATCTGGAAGTAGGAGGTGTCGCCACGCACCTGGATGCCGAAGCCGCCGACTGGGTACACCTGCTTGCTCTTCCCCACGTTCCTCCTCACGAGGAATAGCGACTTCCACAGCAGCCAGTTGGGTGCGATTCCCAGGAACACTCGCAGAGCACGAAATAGCTCGCGATGCTCAAGACGCTATTGGGAGTCAGATCGTGGATCTGAATCCCATAAGCATACAAGAGACCACGGACGAAATCGTGGAGGGGGAACCCGAAACCCCGCGGAAGGAAATCCACGAAGCAAACGCGTTCCCCCTCGCGAGGAGCGGGGAACACCTCTTTCCCAGGAGCGCGCACCGTCGCTTGGTCTACCGGCGGCAGCAGCCCCTGCGCGCGGAGGGCCTCGAGGTCGGCCTTCTTCACCGACGATTTGACCCAGTCGCCGTCGGGCTTCTTCATCACGCTCGCCTCGGCGGCGGCGACGGCGCCAGAACCAGGCTTCCCCCTCTTCATCGCGACCTTGCTCATGAGGGGGAGAAGGAGCAGAGAGCACGCAGCGCAACAATGGCGGAACAGAAGCAGTGGAGACGATGACAGAATGGGGATGGATGAACTGTTCACGCCGCGGTGAAAATTATATACCGCGCGGTCAGTCAATCCTGGCCGTCCCTGCTGAAACCGCTCTCCGCAACAGCGTCTGACCGTCCACGTGTCGCGCGGAGATAGCAACCGTCGCCGGCCACGCCGCCCACTACGCGCGGGAATCAAGGCGCCATCATCACACCGCGAAATTTTCGCGCCCAACGGTCAGAAAAAAGCGGCAACCGCTGTCTCCAGTCAATACTGACAGTGGGACCGCACTGTCACGTCCCATCGGACACAGAGTGCATCAAAAACGTCAGCACTGACGTCAACCACGAAGGCGTAGGAAGTAAGCCAACGGGCTGATGGAGAACTCGAACAGTTCATTCGAGTGCAAGAAGATTCAGTAAGCTCTCAGAGCTGAATAAGTTCGTACAGTAAGCCAACGAGCTGATTGAGAACTCGAACATTTCATTCGAGTGCAAGAGCATTTAGTAAGCTCCAAGTGCTGAACAAACTCGTGCAGTAAGCCAAACCGGCCGAATACACAGTAAGTCACACAAAGCCAGTCGCGACTCCAAGTCGAGTCCCCTCTTTACTCCCATCGGGAGCAGGCTTTTCGACTGAAGAAAAATTGAGTTTAACCTCAATTGCAAGCAATTCAGCTTAATCTCGGGGGCTACTCCCATCGGGAGCGCTGTTCGCGCTCCCGAGTGACTCAGAACAATAGCAGTCGAAAAATCACCGACTAAGGCTGTACTCACAGTATTTTACCCGGAAGTGACAGTTCGACTAAGGAATCCTCCATAAGCCCAGAACGGCTGGAGTCGACCAATTTTACTCATTTCTTTCAGGAACCCGACGGCGTGCCCAGGAGGAAGGAGTCCTTTACCCGACTCTACGATTCGACTAAGCACTCGGGGGCTCCTGTCGTGGGGTCACTCTTCGACTACCCCACGGTGGGGATACCTGGGTCACGCCAAGCCCATCAGCCTCATGACGAGGGCCCAAGGAAGGCCCAAGGAGGACGCCCAAGATAGTCGACGCTAGGTCATGCGACCCCAGCCATGCTTGTAAGCGCCATCGGCACCGTTCACCTGAGACCTAGCCTACCATATAAAGGCTAGGAGGGTCCTTTGTCTAGGGTACGCTCATAGCCGCCACATAAACCTAGCGAGATTGCCATCTCGCCATTGTAGCCACAACTCACCATCAATAACCAGACAAGCAGGAAGTAGGGTGTTATCCTCCGGGAGCCTGAACCTGGGTAAACGCCTTGCTTGTCAGCCGTCGTGATCACCAGCGTTCATCTCTCTCCCCCTCAATCAACCCGGGGTACACAACCCAGGGATTTGCCGAGTCCACCCCTCGTCACTTGCCAATTGTTTTGAGCTGTCAAGTAATTAATGTTTAAGCTTGTGCATCATGTAAGTAATGGCTATTAATGAAGAACTACTATAAGGATTTTCCGCTATAATAATCTGTTGCATAATTGGCAGTCCATAGTAGTCTAGATAATTTTTGGATGAAGGCTATGTGTTAACAAGGAAGACAGTGGGAGTCTATGGTTCGTCAAACCTTGTGTTTTATGTACACTCTTGCTATTCCAGTTGATAATGATGTTTGCTTATAATAACCTTGCTAGACTAAACTCTGTACTAAGAGGGAATGCTTCTTGTACATCCAAAACCTTGAGCCAAATCCATGCCACCTATGTCCACCATACCTACCTATAATGTGGTGTTTTCACCATTCCAAGTAAATTTCTTCATGTGCTATCTACTAACTACTCAAAACAATTATCCCTTTTTGTGTCACTACTTGAAAAGCTCATAAGGACGTAGATAGCTGGTCTTTATTTCCTGGTTGATCAAATTTTACACACCTGGACTAGTGGCATATACATCCGCTTATCCAATAATTTGCAAAAAGAGCTGGCAACGGGGTGCCCAGTCCCAATTAATTACAACTTTAACCAAACAATTCTCTTCACATCTTTTTGCCCCTGATTCGTCAGTCAAGCAATGTTCACAAGTGTGCAAACAAAAGAGAAGAGGGATGATCTGCCCGCTGGTAGAAATAACGTCCTTCATGGGAGTCGCTCGTGTAAAGTTTGATCAACTAGTGAAGTAGAGTATTGCCTATTTGCTGATTTGTTGACACCTGTATACACCATTACCTTACAAAACAATATTTTATGCTCTCTATATGCCTTCGGGAACTACAGCTCTAGCACATGATGTTAATCCCTGCTTCCCTCTGCGAAGGGCCATTCTTTTACTTTTATGTTGAGTCAGTTTTCCCACTTCTTTCTGTCTACTTAAGCAAACATCATTGTCAACTCCAGTATAACAGTTTTTACATAACTTTGTGTTTGGTTGATCATATTCTTTGCATTGACATTATCTATATGATATACATGTTGAAAGTTGAAGCAAAAACTGAAGCTATTATCGTCCTTTGTGTTGATACAAACACTTTCATGTTGAGAATTATTGCTGCTGTGAACTAACTATTATATTAGACTATTATATCTCTAAATGTTTTATAGTGTTATTCATGAAAGTTTGCACTTGTGTGATCACTTATGTTTACTCTTTATTTACTTGCTTGCAAACTATAGACCATTGGCTTGGATCACTTCATTCAGATCATGTGCATTACATTGTTATTTGATCAAAGATTGTGTTGGTAGCATGTCACTTCAAAAATTATCTGTTTTTATCGTTTACCTACTCGAGGACGAGCAGGAACTAAGCTTGGGGATGCTTGATACGTCTCAAACGTATTTATAATTTTTGATGTTCCATGCTGATATTATATCAATTGCTACATGTTTTGGTTACACTTCATATCATTTTTATGCATTTTCTGGGACTAACCTATTAACAAGATGCTACAGTGCCAGTTGCCTGTTTTCTGCTGTTTTTGGTTTCAGAAAATCTATTAAGGAAATATTCTCGGAATTGGACGAAACAAAAGACATCATCAATAATATCACGAGGAGATCACGGAGTCCAAAGGGGAGTCGGAGCAGACCCACCAGGGGGCCACGCCACACTAGGGCGCGACCCAGGGTGGGCCCGTGCCCCCCTATGGCGTGGGGCCACCGACGCCGCCTCTTCGCCTATATATTCTTTGCGACGCGAAAACCTTATTACGGTCAATCAAAGTCCACGAAAAGTTCCGTCACGGCCGTCATCGTCAATCTCAGATCGGTGGAGTTCTGAAGCTCTTCCTGGCACCCTGCCGGAGGGGAGATCATCACCGGAGGGCTCTACATCACCATGCCTGCCTCTGGAGTGATGCGTGAGTAGTCCACCCCTGGACTACGGGTCCATAGCAGTAGATAGATGGTTGTCTCTCTACCTTGTGCCTCCATGTTTAGATCTTGTGAGCTGCCTAACATGATCAAGATCATCTTATTATAATGCTAGATGTTGTTTTTGCTGGGATCCGATGAATATTGATACCATGTTTATTCAAGTTGTTTATCTATGTGCTCTTGATCTTGCATGCTCTCTGTTGCTAGTAGATGCTTTGGCCAAGTAGATGCTTGTGACTCCAAGAGGGGGTATTTATGCTCGATAGTGGGTTCAGTCTCTAGATATCTGGATCAGTTGCTACTAGGGATAAAACATTGGTGCAGTGTCCAAGGGCACTTGTATTGATTACATTACACACTTTACTTCATGCAATAATCTGTTGTTAGCAACTTAATACTGAACAGGATGCGGATGCTGCCTTGAAGGTGGATTATTTAGGCATAGATGCGGTTGGAATAACGGTCTATGTACTTTGTTGTAATGCCCAACTAGATTTCATAGTAGACATCTTGTGATGTATTGCATTGTTATGCCCTCTCTATTTGTCAATTGCCCAGCTGTAATTTGTTTATCCAACATGCTAGTTATCTGTTCTGAGAGAGACACCACTAGTGAACTGTGGACCCTGGTCCAATTTCCTCATACTGTTTACACAACCTGCTGCAATCATCTGTTTCCTGTTACTTGCTGTGTTTCCTGCTGTTTTCCACACCATACGTTTAACTCTTTGTTTCTGCAAGACCGGAGAGATTGACAACCTCTCTGTTTCGTGTTGGGCAAAGTTCTGGTTTGTGTCTGTGCAGATTCCACGTTGGTGCAAGCTCCCTAGCACCAGGGGGAGTCAACATCAACAACCTTCCGATAGATCGTCATGTCCTACTGGATTGATAACCTTGGGTAGATTATTCAAGGGAAAACTTCTGCTGTCTACATCATAACCTTCCTCTTGGGGTTCACCAACACGTAGCCATCATATAGCCAAAATATGTAGCAATTGATATAATATCAGCATGGAACATAAAAAATTATAGATACGTTTGAGACGTATCACGGCGCAAGACCAAGCAGCGGTGGCGCCGGCGTGAAGAAGGAGAAGGACGAGGAGGAGGACCCCTACTACACCTTCAGGCGCCGCTACCACCGGGGCCAGTAGATTAGGTTTAGGTTTCTTAAATTTCATTCAAATCTGTAAAATTTCCTAAAGTTTGAATGAAATTTGCCAAAGTTTAATTTTACAAAAAATTATTTGGGCGCCACGAGTGGGGAGTGAGGACGCCCAAAGGCGCCAGACCGTCCGGACAGCGCCCAAAGGGCCTGTCCGGAAGGTCTTTGGGCGCCATTTGGGCGCCGCGACTGGTGATGCTCTTAAGATTACTTGCTATTTTTTGTCTTGAAAAATACAAGAGTAAAAACTAAAAAACTCCATAAAAGTAGAGGATCATGTTTTCATATGCCAACCATGTCTACCATTTTTTTTAAAAATTGAGGGATGCACCAGCCTCTGCATCATGCATGATGATGTACATAACCTTACATAAAAAAAGGTTCCAAACTCACATAGTATCAAGTTTTTACATCTCAAGGATCAGTACTGTGACAATATGAATCATCCAACGAAACACTATAAGGAATAAGCCTCTAAGAAAGTAAGCATAATGTAATCGCCCAGCTTGTTGCCATCCACCATGGTTGAAAATAGCATGAATGACCGCCATCAACCAAAAACATTCAGAATTCATAAGTTTCCGTTATTCTGGTGGTAGATGGAAGTATCACATGTGGATCCAATAAGTAGCTAATTATGAATAACCTACAAAATATGAGTAGGTTCAATCTTGTTAGAAACAACATCATTCCGACCGCTTCAGATTGTCCAAACAAAAGCACAAAGTCGCTAAAAAAACTTCACTTATTGAATCTTGAGTAACCTAAGGTCGGTTGTTCTGGTTAATTATAGACTAATCATCGATTAACTCACTCTTGCATGTCACTGCTAGAAAAATGGTATATGGTCCCGGTTCGGCTGGGCCATCAGTCCCGGTTGCCCAACCGGGACTAGCCAATCGGGACTAATGCTAGTCCCGGTTGGGCCACGAACCGGGACCAATGGGTGCCCACGTGGCCAGTTCTGGCTGGGCGTGGGGGGAGACTCATTGGTCCCGGTTCGTGTTACGAGCCGGGACCAATGATTGTTTTTTTGTATTTAGGGTTTAGGGTCTCCCTCTCGCCAGTGCCCCCTCTCGCCGGTGCCCCCTCTCCCTCTCGTCGGTGCCTCCGTCGTCTCCCCCTTCTTCGCATCGCCGACGTGCTCTCCATCGTTTCCGTACGCATATTATACGCTCTACTATATACACAGTACACGTTGATGCATATATAATTAATATTCGATCTCTTGCGAGAATACAACTATTTAATTACATGGAGATAGATCACATATGTAGTTCATCGTCCGAAGCATAATGTTCTCCCCTTTCATCGATGACCTCCCTAAGCAGAAATCCCGCCAATTCCTCTTGAATTGCTCGTATGCGCCGTTCTGGGTCGAGCTTCTCCCGCATTTTGCTCAAAGAAGTTGTTCTCCGCTCAGAGGTCAACTCGCGAATGAACTCGCAAACGTAGAATCCACATAAATTACTCCCCGGTGGCTGCTGCGGACTTTTCACCGATATATAAGTTAGCTCATCTTTGAATGGACCTTCTACATTCTGTTTGAATAGTGTCCAACACCTGCTTTGGCCAAAAAAATGAACAAAGGAGTTATTAATTACTTGATATCAGGAAACGAACGAAAGAGGCCGATATAATGCGATAATGATTGAAATTACTTATTGAGCATTTCTTTCATTCGGTCCACGTCGCTTGGTCCCAACTTAATGAGTCGTGGACTTCAACTATGGACTTGTCAACTTGAATGCTTAGCAGAATCCAGTGGAACCTGCGGACGTTTACATAAAGCAGACATGCATAACTCATCAATTACACTTAACATCGAGAAAGCCAAATAAAAATATGTACAAGACAGAAACACTCACTTGAAGTTGTAAGGAAATAGTATTTCCGTACAGAAGTTTTGCTTGATTAAAGAGGTGGTCAGGTCATGCTCCACGTCTCTGGGGTGATTGCGTAACGTATGTTCATTAACGATATATGGGTCAACGAACCCAACCTCATAATGTCTAGATGCTTTGCATTCCATCATCTTCATTCTACATAATAGCGTACAAAAGGATATATATATAGTCAGGATAATATAATACAGGCAATGAACGAGCTGAGCTAGAGACTTAATTACGAAAATAAATCACTTACAGACAATAGCAACTGAGGATAGATTTGTCGAGGGCGCGCTGATTGAATAACTGAAACAGTTCAGTCATTTGAACCTGTATACTGTAAGGTTTGAAGAAATGCTCCACTCGAACGTCCACCGCAATCCACTCCTTCGCCCTTCTTTGATGTGTGCACCATGTACCAGTTGTGCAGATTTCGCATATGTGTTGATAGACGCGTGAGCTCCTCATTACTGACCATAGACTCCCCTGTGACATATTTCCGTGCTATCTCTAACATTGGCTGTTCTTCATAGCCTAAAAGTTGACCAAGAGTCATACCCATGGCGGTAGCATTTTCCATGGCCTGCGATACAGTGATACCATGTTCTCTAGCAGCAGCTATGGCTCTGGGGTCCAATAATTGCAGGTCCTTATCCATATCGGCTCTGAAGTCCTTGTCGATATCGGAACACACTATGAGCGGGGGGACCGATTGATTTTTCTGCTGTCCGAGCTGGGCAATTTGTTTCCCGCTTTTTGCACTTCTTTCCTTGTCTGCTCAGACTGGGCACGTGCTAGCTTACTAAGTTCACGACCATAGTCAGATTGCAGATTCATCGATATTTGGGATGGCTGCGCAAGGAAGGACTTAGCCCACTTTTTGGATTTTTCATCGTATACCGGCTTTTGCTCGGGCTTTTTTGGTGCAAAAAAAGTCTTATTGTAGGCAGCCACCTCCGCGGCGTTTTCCGCTACAGTCCTGTCATAAGGTCTAATGGGAAGATTCTTATGAGGTACTTTTGGGAGGGGCGACCTTTTACGTTTCGGTGATCGCTTACCCCTCATAGTACGAGCGGTGGGCGGACGGCTGACGCGGCGGCGGAGACGGCTGCGCTGGAGACTGGTGAGGCGGTGAAGAGGACTGTTGCGCTGGAGAATGCTGAGGCGGTGAAGAGGACTGTTGCGCTGGAGACTGGTGAGGAGTCGATGGCCTTGGCTGCCAGTTCGGAAGCACGATGAATTCCTTTGGCCATAGAATGGTCGCTTTCTTGGCTTCTCCAAGTTCAAGCACCTCCCCATCTTCACCTGCAGGGTGTTCCAGCTTCAGCTCCTCAAAATCTTTCATCACTTCATCCACCGCGACAACAGCGTAGCCATTTGGAACCGGAGAGAAATGGTAAGTTGGATTAGGTCCAATTGGTACGACATAGCCGACCGCCACCTTCATGGTTAAGTTAAAAACTTTCACATGCATCTCACAAGGTGTGCTCTCCGTGATATCATCCACTGGGTAGCGACGAAGTGGAGCCACCGTCACTGCATCATCAGTACCATCCTGGAGCTCCGTGGAAGCCACGCTGCTTTTCCGATTCGATGGGCCGCCGGTACCATCGCATGCAGCTTCTACCATGTGCCGCTGAGATTGGCCGCTAGTACCTTGCTGGCTAAGTGCGGCAATTTGATCCTTCTGCCGCTTTAATTCTTCTTCTATATTACGCAGCCGGTCTGCAGCAGCGCGTGCTTCCATTGCCTCCCTTTCCTTTCTCCTCTGATGGCTTCTATCAGGAAATTTCTTCCTGTGCTCGGGAATCGCAATTGTCTTGGGCTTGGAGCCTGGTACGCCTCGTAACCGTCCGTCGTGTTCCTTATTCCCAAGGGCGCGTGTGAGCTCGTCATCCTCTCTATCGGGAATGAACCGTCCCTCTGCAACATCCTTTACTGCATTTCTAATGCCTTCGATGGGTAGTAGGGGATTATCTTTGTGTCTTCTGTTATATATGCACTTCCCTTCTGCGTCCAACGTGCCCCCATGCCCGTAAAACCAATTTCTTGCCCGTTCGATCCATGCGAGTGGCTCTGGAGTGATCCCTTTAGCCAGCAGGTCCGCCTCAAGTTTCTCCCACTTAGGCATGCTAAAAGCGTAGCCACCAGCCCCCATAGTATGGTGGTAGATCTTTTTAGCAGCATTTGCCTTATTTTTTGCAGACTTTTCCTGAGCTTCCTCCGATTTCTTGTACGCCACAAATTCTTCCCAGTAGTCCCTTATCTTCTCATACCCTTTATCGAAGTCCGGAGTCTTATTTTTCTGGACAAACTCGCTGTTCAATCTTTTCTTCCAGTTCTTGAATAGCTCGGCCATCTTCTTAAGAGCCCAGTCCCTGACTTTTTGCTCCATGTTTTTCCGGGCAATCTTTTCTGCCTCATTTGGATCCTCCTCATCTGGATCCACCTCTGGCGCCAGGGTGAAATTAAGCATGAGCTTTCTCCAAAGTCTTTCTTTGCCCTCCTCGCCGACATATCTTACTCCTCCCTCCTTTGGCTCATGCCATTCTCGAACGGTGATCGGGATGTAGTCCCTAACAAGAACTCCGCATTGCTTTACCATTTTATTTTTAACACCAGGGGGAGCAGTCGGTGTGCCGTCTTCAGCGACTTTTTCGATCCTGTACCTTTCTTGGTCGCCCAACTTTTTGGCTGGGCCTCGTTTTGTCCTTACAGAAGATTTGCTCGATCCGGAGGGCTAAAAGAAGAAAGAGCGTTAATATATGTATATAGACAGCAGAGGCTTAATTAATACAATCTTCGGCTTCATTAATATATGTATATGCACCTCGCGGAGTTTGCAACATTTAATGTTCCACCGGAGCCTTCGGCTTCTCCCTCGTCGGCTTCTCCTCGCCGACTTCTCCCTCACCCCAGCCGTCGGGTTCTACCTCACCGGAGCCGTCTCTTCGGTTGAGAGACTCATCTCCCTCACCGGAGTTGTTCAAAACTGCGAGGTGACATCGCCAACATCTTCCGGCCCGCGGATTATATCCTCGAGGATGTTTTCCTGATTTTCGTCTCGTTCCATAGTTTCTGCAAATTAAGAACAATGCACAAAACTTTAGTTGGGTAACTTGTTCCATATGTCAAGATACATCTACACCTGATACTCTTAATTTGCAGGGGCCATAAATTTGCATCTTTGCATATCTAACACAATTTTTTTCCTAACACAATTTTTTTTCCTAACACAGTACTAACAATTCCTAAACATGGAGATCCTGTTAAATGGAGCCCAAATGCATTTAAAAGTACCATTTGGAACCACTCCATAAATCTATAAAAGACAACACAATTGAGTTTGGGCCATTTTGAGTTACTAAACTCCTACATAAATGTTTTAGTCCAGAAGCTTATTAATCAAGTTTTGGCTACTGCACAAGTTCTGTTAATCATAAAATTAAATCCTTTGAGGGATAGCAAGTACTGAATATTTCTGATCTAACACAATTGGATTCAACTCATTTAGATTAACCATTTGACAGCTAAAAATGTTGTAGTACAGAAGGGTCTACAAACGTTAATTGAATGCCAAATTATTTCTGTTGCTCAATTAATTCCACAAAAATTAGGGATGCTAATTTATCACAATACTAAGCTAACAAAATTGGATTCACATTATTTGAGCTAACAGAGCATCAGAAACAAACAATTTGGTGATTTAAACCCTCTGTAGTAATTTAAATACCATTCTTTTATTATTAATCTAAATAATATGGGACCTGTGTGGTTGGACAAACATTTTTATTAGCTTTCCAAAGAATTTTGATTCATCAATTTTGGACTTATAGATCTCGAGTTACTTAATTTCTAACATACACACAGAATAAAATGTTTCTGTTAATTTCTTAATTCGAGTAAGGAAAAAAAGAAACAGTAAGTCACCGTATCGGCGGCGCCGCCGTGGCCGGAGACAGTGGCGGACGGCGTAGGGCTCACCTCGGGTTACAGGGGGTGGTGTAGACGGCGGAAATGGGCGCGGCGGCCGGGGGAAGGTCGTGGGAGAAGCGGTGGTTGCCGAGGATGGCCCGACCGTCGACGGCGAGCAGCGCGGTGTGCACGGGCGGCGCGGTACTGTGCACGGGCTCCTCTCCTTCTTCTCAGCACGGGCGGCCGGCGTGTGGGCGGCGCGGGCGTCGAGGGCACCGGCGTCGAGGGAGCGTCGAGGGCGAGGTCGGGCAGCCTGACGGCGTGGTGTCGCTCCGTCGCGCGCCCGTGTCTTCGTCGATTTTTGGAGATGAATGAGGAAGGAGAAGAGGCGAGACAGATATAGCAGGCATCATTGGTCCCGGTTGCTGGCAAGAACCGGGACCAATGCTTCTTTGGTCCCGGTTCTTCGTAGCAACCGGGACCAATGAGTGGGTCAGTTAATGCCAGATCCAGTGGCGCGTCCATGGACTCATTGGTCCCGGTTGTTGGAAAGAACCGGGACCAAAGAGTCCTTTTTCAAAATTATTTCGAACTTTTCAGTTCTGAAATGTTGTTCCCGCCTTTTTTTTCTTATTTAGGTGTTTGAAATATTTCAAATGGTTTTGAATCTGAAAAGACTTTCAACATGAAAAGTGTTTAAATTTGAATAAATAATCCGAAACCATTTTCTGTTTTCTAAAATAATTATTCTAACTATTAACCATTTTGCCATTTTCAATTAAAAATGCATTAACTTTATTGCATATTTTGAATTGACAAAACTTTCAACATGAAAAGTGTTTGAATCTGAATAACTAATTCAAAACCATTTTCTATTTTTTCAAATTACTTATCTAAATATCGTTTTTTGTTTTTGATTGTCAAAAATGACATTTTTTGTGAAGAAATATGGTGCAAAATGGCACCCATCCAATTATCACACAAAGTAGACCATATTTTATGGATAATCCATCCAATTAAATGATCGTCTTAGCTAGACCAGAAGTAGTTAATGACAACAATCTTGGGTACATAGACGAACCATAGGTTAGTCATACTCCTGCCTAGGCCTATAATACTCGTCCTCGTAGTCGTCGTAGTCGCCGCCGTCGTCGTCGCTGTCATCGGGCGGCGCTCGCCTGGACTGGAAGCGAGGGTAGCGCAGGCGGGGGTTATCGCCAGCCGTGATGTAGTTCATGACGCTCTAGAGAGTCCGGCCGCTTCACCACAGCCGACGGCCGGCCTCGTTGAAGTTCGAAAGAGGCGGGCCGTCCTCCTCGTACCTGGCGAGCGCCCTCTCATGCCGATTGATGAAGAAGGCGTCCCAAGTCGGGCCATAGTCGGGATGCCAGCGGGGATCCATCCGCTGCGCTGGAGTGAGCTCGAGGTAGTAGTGGTTCGTGATGGCCGCCCGGCGCGCCAAACCTTGAGGGACAGGAGGGACCGGCACGCCTCCAGTGCTCAGCCTCCAGCCGGCGGGGACGTCGTAGCCGGGTGGACAGGGGTAGTTCGAGGCACAAAGCGCCTCCGCCTCCGAGTAGGTTAGAGTGGGTACGGTGGAAGCCATGGGAGAGTGATGAGGTTGCAGATATGAGTTTAGATGTACTATGCCAATGGAGGTCATGCATGACTACATATATATAGTGAGAATCCCACCAATAAGGAAGAAGCACACGGATCGTGTGTTTCTTTCGAGTGCTTGTGAGCCGTTGGATCAGGGGTGTGTTTCTTTTGAGGGATTGTGAGCTGTTGGATCAGCAGTATCACGACCACTTCGTGAGCCACATGACCCGGTTGGTGTTACCAACCGGGACTAAACAAGCACACTGATCATGTGTTTCTTTGAAGCGCTTGTGAGACGTTGGATCAGGGGTGTGTTTCTTTTGAGGAATTGTGAGCCGTTGGATCAGTAGTATCACAACCACTTCGTAAGCCATATCAAGGTTTAATACATTCCATAGAATGCATTACATAAAAGGTTTAATACATTATTACACATGATCCAATGTCTCACAAGCGCTTGAAAGAAACACACCCCTGATCCAACATCACCAACATTATTCTACATAAACGGACTTGCTGGCTCGAAGGCCGTAGGATTAGGGGGAACGGCGGGAAGAGCCAGCCCCGTGGGCGGCCGCCCGGTTCTCGCGCGCACGTTTGCGGCGGAGGGCAAGATCCATGGAGGATGAGTCTTTCAGCGCCCAATCTAGCTCGAAAGCCTCCTTCGCCTTGATTGGTAGGCAGTCTTGGCTCGCTGGACAGGTAGTCGCGGACAGACTGGAAGGAGGCTTCCATGGCCTCCTGTATCTGCAACCCACAACCCTCTTCCCCGTCTTCGCTCCAGTCGAAGTCGTCGTCCTCCTCCTCTGCGGGAGGAGCGGCGGTGCCTGGTGGAGGTGCAGCGGCGCTAGGTGGAGGTGCGGCATCAGCGGATCGTGTGTTTCTTTCAAGCGTTTGTGAGATGTTGGATCAGGGGTGTGTTTCTTTTGAGGGATTGTGAGCTGTTGGATCAGCAGTATCACGACCACTTCGTGAGCCACATGACCCGGTTGGTGTTACCAACCGGGACTAAAGAAGCACACGTACCCTATATATAGCCCCCCTCCCGGACAGGTTACTCACTCACACAAAACATTCCAGCGTCACTCGGAGAGGCATCTTTGGGCAACCAGCGGCAAGACGTCTCTGATGACCTGCGACTGTTCCAAACGGTTGCAGATCATCAGAGATGTCTTGCCGGACGGTTGTAGATCATCAGAGACGTCTTACCGCTGCTTGGATCGAAGTGGCGCTCAAACACAAAACATTCGGGTTCCCTAGCTACGTCCTACGGTGCATTTGATATGCGGGCACTCACGAGCCACCGTCGGGCTGTATGCAGGGGGAACCGTGTGTTTTGTTCCAACTTTTTCGAGCGCGTGTAAGACGTTGGAGTTTTCTTCTGAAGGTTGTACCTAACGAAGCTGAGGTTTGAGAGGTTCCCACGGGAGGTGTGGGAGCCGACAACCACCTACCACGCGTGTTTCACCGGTCGTCATGCAATTAATTAACAGAAAACAAAAAAGAAAACTCACATGTGATATAACCCATTTCTTCTAGGTGGAAACTCCCATTTCGTGTATTATGGTTTTCACCACATAAAGGTTTAATACATTACTACACATCACATAAAGGTTTAATACATTACATTGATTTACATAAATGCCATGAACCCTTCTTCGCGTATGTCCCTGGCCTATGATCGCTTCGGCCGTAACCATGGAGCATCTTCATTATTTAACGGGATGCTTGGGTCAGTTTTCACTGTGAAGGGCGGAATTTCATCAAACTTATCATAATCTGCTGACATGTCTGTCTTGTCCTCGACTCCCACGATGTTTCTTTTCCCTGAAAGAACTATGTGACGCTTTGGCTCATCGTCTGATGTATTCGTTTGCTTATTTTTTTCTTTTTTTCGGTCTGGAGGACATGTCCTTCACATAGAAAACCTGAGCCACATCATTGGCTAGGACGAATGGTTCGTTCCTGTAACAACCAAGATTCTTGAGATCCACTGTTGTCATTCCGTACAGCTGGTCTACCTTTATCCCTTCTCCTTCATGTTGACCCAACTGCACCGAAACAAAGGGACCTTAAAAGTAGGTCCATAGTCAAGTTCCCATATCTCCTCTATGTAACCATAGTATGTGTCCTTTTGCCCATTCTCGTGTTGCATCAAAGCGGACACCACTGTTTGGTTGGTGCTCTTTTTATCTTGGGCGATCGTGTAAAATGTATTCCCATTTATCTCGTACCCTTGGAAATTCAATACAGTCGAAGATGGTGACGCGGCCAACAAGTAGAGCTGATCTCCGACAGTGGTGTCATTCATGAGCTGTAATCGCAACCAACTGCCGAAAGTCTCCATGTGTTTTTCTTTAATCCAGGAGTCATCCTCCCCGGGTTCTTGGAGCGTACATAATTCTTGTGTTCCTCGATATACGGAGCCACGAAGGTGGAACTTTGTAGAACTGTGTAGTGTGCTTGAGTTAAAGAATGCCCGTCCCTACATATCAGTGCTTTCTTTCCTAGCGTGCCTTTTCCACTCAGTCTCCCCTCATGCCGCGATTCAGGAACACCAATCGGCTTAAGGTCAGGAATAAAGTCAACACAGAACTCCTCTGTTCCATAGCCCTTTGAGATGCTTCCTTCTGGCCTAGCACGGTTATGAACATATTTCTTCAAGACTCCCATGAACCTCTCGAAGGGGAACATATTGTGTAGAAATACAGGACCGAGAATGGCAATCTCGTCGACTAGGTGAACCAGGAGATGCGTCATAATATTGAAGAATGATGGGGGGAACACCAACTCGAAGCTGACAAGACATTGGACCACAGCCTTCTGTAAACTTGGTAGAGTTACTGGATCGATGACCTTCTGAGATATTGCATTGAGGAATGCACATAGCTTCACAATGGGTACTCGAACATTTTCCGGTAGAAGCCCCCTCAATGCAACCGGAAGCAACTGCGTCATAATCACGTGGCAATCATGAGACTTCAGGTTCTGGAATTTTTTCTCTGCCATATTTATTATTCCCTTTATATTTGACGAGAAGCCAGCCGGGACCTTGATACTGCTCAGGCATTCAAAAAAGATTTCCTTCTCTGCTTTGGTAAGAGCGTAGCTGCTTAAGTATTGACGCCCTTTATCCGTCTGCTTGTTGTATGGGTCTTTCATACGTTGCTGGTCCTCCCGTGCTTCTGGTGTATCTTTTGTCTTCCCATACACGCCCAGGAAGCCTAGCAGGTTCACGCAAAGATTCTTCGTCACGTGCATCACGTCGATTGAAGACCGGACCTCTAGGACTTTCCAATAGGGTAGCTCCCAAAATATAGATTTCTTCTTCCATATGGGTACGTGGTTGTCAGCGTCATTCGGAACAGATAGACTGCCAGGACCCTTTCCAAAGATTACTTCTAAATCCTTGACCATGTCATATATAACATCACCATCAGGGAGGTTAGGCTTCTTCCGGCGATCTGCCTCACCGTTGAAATGCTTGCCTTTCTTTCTTACGGCATGACTGTTCGGAAGAAATCGACGATGCCCCAGGTACACGTTCTTGTTTCCCAAATGTATACTTTCAGTCTTATCTAAACAGTGCGTGCATGCATTGTATCCCTTGTTTGACTGTCCTGAAATGTTACTAAGAGCAGGCCAATCATTGATGGTTACGAACAACAACGCTCGTAGGTCAAATTCCTGTTGTTTGTGCTCATCCCACACACGTACACCTGGTTCGGACCACAACTGCAAAAGTTCATCAACTAATGGCCTTAGGTACACATCAATGTCGTTGCCGGGTTGCTTCGGGCCTTGGATGAGCACTGGCATCATAATGAACTTTCGCTTCATGCACAACCAAGGAGGAAGGTTGTAGATACATAGAGTCACGGGCCAAGTGCTATGACTGGAGCTCTGCTCCCCAAAAGGATTAAAGCCATCTGTACTTAGACCAAATCTTAAGTTCCTTGCGTCATCTGAAAATGTCGGGAACTCTCTGTCGATTTTTCTCCACTGGGACCCATCGGCGGGGTGTCTCAACTTCCCGTCTTTCTTACGCTCTTCTTTGTGCCATCGCAACAACCTGGCATGCTCTTTGTTTCTGAACAGACGTTTCAACCGTGGTATTATAGGAGCATACCACATCACCTTAGCAGGAACCCTCTTCCGGGGGGCTCGTCATCGCACTCAACATCACCAGGGTCATCTTGTCTGATCTTGTACCGCAGTGCATTGCATACCGGGCATTTATCCATATTCTCGTACTCCTCACCGCGGTACAGGATGCAGTCATTAATGCATGCATGTATCTTCTGCACATCTAATCCTAGAGGGCAGATAGCCTTCTTTGCTTCGTATGTAGTCTCGGGCAATTCGTTATCCTTTGGAAGCTTCGGCTTCATTATTTTCAGTAACTTCTCAAATCCCTTGTCAGAACAACCAGTCTCTGCCTTCCATTTCAGCAGTTCCAGTGTGGTACCGAGCTTTGTGCTGCCATCTTCGCAATTTGGGTACAGCAACTTTTTGTGATCCTCTAGCATGGCCTCCAACTTTAGCTTCTCCTTTTCTGTATCGCATTCTCGCTTTGCATCAGAAATGACCCCACCAAGACCATCAGCGGGCTCATCTGATGCCCGATGTTCACCTCCTTCTTCTTCAACGTCTTCCATTACAGTATCACCGCATTCCTCAGGGAACATAGGATAGTTGTCATCATCCTCCTCTTCTTCATTGTCTTCCATCCTAACCCCTCTTTCTCCGTGCTTGGTCCAACAATTATAGCTGGGCATGAAACCTCTCCGAATCACGTGGTCTTGAATGGTTCTCGGGTCAGAGTACTCCCTGACGTTCCGACACTTCTCACATGGACAAGGCATAAAATTATCCACTTTGTTTGCCTCAGCCACTTCGAGAAATTTATGCAGGCCTGCAATAAACTCGGAACTGCGTCGTTCGCCGTACATCCATCGCATCCGTGCATCCATCTGCATCATATAATTAAGTTTATCAAATACCATTACAATAACATCTTGAATAGTGAAATGACCACCGTACATCGACACGTGCAATATTTCTGTATCAATTACAGATGAAAAGGATAAAGTTGCTAACCTCGGCGAGGATATCATCTTGTGTGAACTTAAGTGTGGCTCGGGCATTTCATCGAACACATCTTGTGCGTGGCAAAGGAAAAAAAAACTAGCACCCACTTCCCACCAATCCAACCAGAAAAAAAAGAGGAGAGAAGAGAGGGGGGGTTATTTATAGGCAGGGGAGGGGCATTGGTCCCGGTTCGTGCCACGAACCGGGACCAAATCTCCGCGGCACGCCACGTGTCTGCCACTGGAGCATTGGTCCCGGTTTGTGGCACTGCTGCGTGATCGGCTGGAGTGGCTGCACGCCTTCGTCCGTGACGCCGACCAGAAACGTCGGGCCGGCACGGACGGCCTAACCCGGGTGTGGGTGCGTCAGACGCGAGACGTCACCTTTGCGGCCGAGGACACGATCGACGACTTCTTCTACGACAAGGTATAATCACTGCGTCCCTCCCCTGACTGAAATCCGTCGAATATCCAAAACAAGGAGCTGGAACGCGATGGCGCTGCTAATGCTGACCTCCACGAAACTTCGCTCCGGAACCATCTGTCTTGTCTGGCCGGCTACAACGCTCCTGAGTCCTGCCGCTGCCGGCCACGAGGTTCCATGTTCGCAGTGTCTACTCTAACCCAACTTCTGAAGCAGCGGCGCATGAAATGAGCATGGAGATAGAGGGAGAGGGAGAGAGAGCGCTGATTTGTTTGAGTTCGTTGTGCGCAAGCTTGTTCACCTTAAGGCCGTCATGGTCTCCTCCACCACCATCACAAAGCATGTTCACCTTACCTAGATCTCACCGATCGGTTCTGCATATCACTTTCTTAGTCCCACTCATCTCGACTCACAAGTCGTTGACCTTAGGCGCTAGTAGTATAATTTAGACTGAATTTCACCTTTTGTTGACACTTAGAGCATCTCCACCGGCATCCTCAAATAAGTGTCCGACACCCTCCAATTATGCTTTGTTTGGAGTGTCGGAGATGTGTCTGCTCAAATTTTTACAAGTGCTCCCAGTGATAACCTCAAACAACACACTCCAATTTTTCATTTGATGGAGCGGATATACTAGTATACCGGCTTGATGCGCGCCGCGGACGAAGGTCTCGTCACCGAGCTCTGCCTCACCTGGGTGGCTGCATCCCGTGACCCTCCGTGCAGCCGCTCCGCAAAGCCGCGCGCCGTAGGAGGCTGAGCTAGACGGCATCTGCCGCCAGCTCCAGGGCAAGCAGGTAGAGGTGGACGGTCAAGGAGAAGCTCACCACAGCCACCAGCGCCGCAACACACCTGCTCCGGGCGGCTCCCTCTCGTCCCTCCTCGAGCCGGCGTGCTCCTCTACAAGGCGGCCATGAGCGGATGGGGACGACGCCGAGCAGCTGGCCACGCGCTCTGTGACGCCTATGAGCCCGTGACTGCTGGCGTGCCGGCTGGTCGCTCATGTGCATGGCGCCATGACCAGGAACACGTGGGGTGGGGCAGCGTCTCGTGCCCGAGCCGTGGCCGCGCCTGCTGCCGGCCGCACACCACGCCCAACCCCCTGCCACCGGGCAAGCTCGTCGCGTTGCCTAGGTCGGCCAGCGGCACCGCGTTGCCCATCTCCGCTCGATCCTCCGCACAGTGGGTGCCTGCTGCTGATTCGAGGCGGAGCAGCGCCCATGTGGCGTTCTCCCGCGCCGCCGGCGGTGCGGCCGTTCGGGCGCACACACGTGCGGATCTGAATGGTGGTGATGGTGCAGGAGGAGGTTAGGGCGGTTGGGGGTGAGGCAGAGAGAGGCGTGGCATGATGGCCAGCCATGGGAGAGACGTGAGAGAGAAGGAGTGGGGAAACTCTTTGACTGACATGATGTATTAGCAAAGAATTATATATCCGCTTGTTATATCCGGCATCCCGAGAGGTCCTCTAAAGTTGGGACCTTTGGGGGTGCCGGACATGTTTTTTTGAGTTAATGGCGCCCGCGGTCACACAACTCGACGCCAATGTGCACTTAAGTCACACTTCTCCAGAATGTGAACATTTGGTCACACAACTCGACAAGTGCGTGCACGCAGGTCACTGGCCCCACTTGTCAGTCCGATTTGGACGGTAAATTTTCAGAAAACCCCCTGGAGTAATATTAATTTTACAAAATGGTCCCCCTGGAGGCCCCATTTTGTAAAATTAGAAGGACCATTTTGTAAAATTAGGAGGACCATTTTGTAAAATTAGAAGGACCATTTTGTAAAATTAATATTACTCCAGGGGTTTTCTGAAAATTTACCGTCCAAAACGGTCTGACAAGTGGGGCCAGTGACCTGCGTGCACGCACTTGTCGAGTTGTGTGACCAAATAATCACATTCTAGAGAAGTGTGAGTTAAGTGCACATCGACGACGAGTTGTGTGACCGCTGGTGCTATTAACTCTGTTTTTTTGTCCAGGCTAGCTTTTCAGTTTTCTGTTCTCACCAGATAGGGTTAATTAGTCCCACAAATGCATTAGTAGAGGACAAAAAGTGGAATTCACTCTATAATTTATTCACTTATGTATTCAGCCTCTTCTCTTCTTTCCTTCCTTCCATATATCACATTATCTAACCAACCTCTATGGAAGTTACTGATATATATTGTAAACCTTTGTTATTGTGTATGTGGTATACGGGTCACGTTACCTACACAATCCATATATATGACTATGGACAGC
Source organism: Poa pratensis (assembly GCA_947311845.1). Taxonomy (NCBI): domain Eukaryota; kingdom Viridiplantae; phylum Streptophyta; class Magnoliopsida; order Poales; family Poaceae; genus Poa; species Poa pratensis. The sequence continues at coordinate 50,509,616 of CAMZMU010000068.1, read as the reverse complement.
AATATATATACTTATATCCATGTATTGTTAGCCAAGGCACAGGCAGGCCATAAGGTCATGCAAGTCAAGTAGATACCATGTATTCCGTCCAGGCAGGTAAGCAATGCCTTGTCGGACACTCGGACAAGAGTTAATGGCATCCGCGGTCACACAACTCGACGTCAATGTGCACTTAAGTCACATTTCTTCAGAACGTGATTATTTGGTCACACAACTCGACAAGTGCGTGCACGCAGGTCACTGACCTCACTTGTCAGTCCGTTTTGGATGGTAAATTTTTAGAAAACCCCCTGGAGTAATATTAATTTTACAAAATAGTCCATTTTGTAAAATTAGGAGGACCATTTTGTAAAATTAGAAGGACCATTTTGTAAAATTAGGAGGACCATTTTGTAAAATTAATATTACTCCAGGGGGTTTTCTAAAAATTTACCGTCCAAAACGGACTGACAAGTGGGGTCAGTGACCTGCGTGCACGCACTTGTCGAGTTGTGTGACCAAATAATCACGTTCTGGAGAAGTGTGACTTAAGTTCACATCGACGACGAGTTGTGTGACCGCTGGTGCCATTAACTCCTCGGACAAGAAATCGGGACCACGAGTTCCACTTGTACACGGTCTAGAGTTCTACTCGTGAGCAAATAGGACCCAGGACCCGCAAGAGGACCAAGTTTTTCAATTCATCGAATCGCCACCCTTCAAGCCGACATAAGCCGATAGTGATCTAGTCCGTATGGTTTCATCCTCATAAATCTGTATGATTTCTCATCTAACTCACTCGCTCTGTATCCGCAAGTGTACTCTATTCTGGATATAAATCCAATTCGACTATTCCCTGCGCGAATGTGGATAAAAGTCGTGTCCCATAGCCATCGGCGACTCTAGCGTATCTCCATGACCAAACAAATCATGTGTAATCACCGTTTGCGAGTAACCTTTAATTTTAATCCACTACATCTTGAACATATCGTGGGGATCTCCTGTCAACAATCAGATCTACGTGGAGAATTTCGATCCCTCCTAGAGAGATGGACCGTTCAGTGCACCGAGGTGATGTCGACATGAAGGATATTCGGGGGCTCCTTCCGACGAGGAATTTGGCAACACTGAAACAGTGGGGCTGTAAACTCAACGTCTCATGCATGATGAACCGAGTGGCAAGTTAGACCTAGTTCGTCTGAAATCCGAATTCTCGGTTCCGCCTCAGGACAGGGTGTAAAGGATCAACCTACGCCAATTAACCAGACAAAGAGGATCCATATTGATTCTAGCCTAGAGCCAATGATGAAGCTCTCGCTCATCACCTTCCTCTAAGAGAACACAGACATGTTCGTAGGGAATCGTCTAACATAGTTAGAATACCAAGATAAATTGTAGAGTGCACATGATGGACATGAACAAGTTTTTCTAAGTTGTCAAGCATAAACTATGTTGAGTTACTCCTCCTTAGAACAAAAGATAGCGATTCTGTAGGAAATCGAGAAGCTTCTCGAGGTTTTTTTTAGAGTGCAACAGGGCGATCGCCCACCTGAACGATTTTCATTAAAAAAACGGAGTGTGACAGGGGTGCAGTGCAGCGCGAGGCGTGCACGCGGGGATGGCATACCACCCCAACGGAGAGGGGTACAAAATGGGGGGGGGGGGGGGGGGGGAGGGGCATGGCTATCCTAGCCCATCGCACCACGCTACAAGGCTACCAACGTCTACACGCCGGGGAGCGCGTACAGTCCACAACCTTAGATGCTCAATGATCAGGGTGACGATCCGTGCGCGGGTTAGCAAGACGCTGTCGAACACCATGCTGTTCCGAGCCTTCGAGCTTCTCGAGGTTGGATTCATTTAACCCATCATATCCCGACTTTGACCGACAACCCGGTGCTGACTCCAGAGGAATACTAGCAAATCCATATGTGCAGCGACCACACCAATTCACACAAAATTCATCATGAGGATATGGCATCGTCATCTCAAAGTCGTCTTCTTGCGAGCACCTCTGAATGGTTGAACTTGGTATTCCTCATCTCACACTTGCATGAGCCGTCTTGTAACTCCTCCTACTATGACTTAGTTGCCTCGACTGAACATATCGTCACTCATCTCCACCTTCATGATTCTTATTAGTACCTTGTACATGTTGTTCTTGGTCACCTTTCCCTTCATCACTAACCTCTTTTTTTATAAAAGGGGAAAGCCCCAGCCTCTGCATCAAAGTGATGCATGCGGCCTTTATTATCATCACTAACCTCTGAGCCATCTTCAATCCCATGGTCTTGTGTTGTCCATGTCCATCTTCTAGACATTAACAATGTTATGAAGTTGACTAAGCAATATTAGATTTCTTCAAACCCTGGCACATATCTAAAGTCAATGAGAACATGTTCAACATTGTAAAGCGTCTTTAGCTTAACATAGACACTATGTATTCCTCAAGTGCTTTTCAAATCTATGTCCAACTCTTTTTTCTCGAAGAATGATCAAGGAGACTTCAACTTACAATAATCTGGCATCATGCGAGGATCTCATGTCTAAGGACATGACATATACATGGTCTTGAGATATAAATGAAAATAGCTCGTTGCGCCTCAAACTAGGCATGTCCGACTCGGTAAGTTCACTTACAAAAGTTAGTACTATCAAATTGGCATCACCATGCTCATGACTTGTAAAACATAGTCATCAACTGAGTCGTACATTAGTCTAGAACATATGCCCCCATAACCTTACCGGTTAGGGGCCATTAGAACATACATCATACAATATGTAGTTCCACAGTCGTATCGCGCGTATGGGACTTGAGGACATCAATGCGCCGCACATCACCCCTTCCACATGACGGAGTCACCGTAGACAGATACTTATCGCATTATACCTAATGCCCGATGATCGACTCCAAAGTACTTTTAGTCTCCGAGGAAGAACATCGATCAGGAGCGGGCTGAAGGACATTTATTCTCATCGACGTCGATGCCCCTTCACCAAAGACAAAGAACTCGAAGACCCTACGGCGACCAGACCCACGGATCCGAGGTTAATATTTTAATATGGACTTCATTCGGACTGAAAATACTTTTTACCTATTAGAGACATGTATGGAAGACTATTGGTGGAATGTTTGTTGCCTTGCAAACCGTCGGCCTGTCCACCACCTTCCCAGGCAGCCGCCAGGGAGTCTAGGCTCTGCCAAGCGCGTGTCATACGTTTAGGGCCATCACTGCAATATAGGCCGGAGGTGTCCTACCACGGGAAACAATGAGTAGAAGAGATCCCGCTGTAAGCCGTCGCCAGAAGGTGCTTTGCCCGCCGGATTCCTTCGGCGACAGCCGAGAGTTGGAGGAGAAGGGTAGGGGACGAGGCTATGGTTTCGCCCTAGTCGGCCCCTAGGAGCGATGCAGACCATGTTGCTTCCTGGAAGCGACCCCCCTTTCACTAGTTAGTAGTGTTTGAGTGTACGTGCACAACACGTCTAGTCTGGCGAAATCAAGGAGGATTAGTATTAGTTCTAGATTATTTGCTAAATTATAGTCTCTTTACGGAACAATAAAGCCACCTCCTTGTACTACACAATCCCATCAATGGATCCAATGTATGTAAGCGCAACAATTGCAATTACCTTCATGGTCGTCCAAACGCCAACAAATTATTTCATGGTCGAGTGCGGAGGCTGAATACCGGGGTGTCACCAATGTCATTGTTGAGGCATGCTAGTTACGCTAGCTCCTGTCCGAAATCCACCAACCTATTCAGCGAGCTAGAGTGGTCTACTGCGGCAACACATCCGTCGTCTACCGTTTGACAAATCCGGTTCAATATTAACGACGAAGCATGTGAAGATTGACCTACATTTTATTCGTGAGCTTTTGATTTTGGATATGTTCGTGTTCTTCATGTTCCGACATGTTCAAGTATACTGTTATATTTATAAGAGAGTTGTCGTTGATTGTGTTCACCGAGTTCCGCTTCTGTCTAGTCTGAACGTCCGGTTTGTTCCCGCTTCGACGGGAGGCGAGGGTATTAGACGTGTACGTGCATGACAAATCTAGTCAGGCAAAATCTAGAAGGATAAAAATTAGTTTTAGATTATTTTCTAAATTATAATCTCTTTAATTGACAACCAAGACACCTCCTTGTGCTATATAATTCCATCAAGAGAACCAATCAATCTAAACACAACAACTGCAATTGCTTTCAGGTATCACATCACGTACCTAAAAAACAAAAAAACAGAACTATATTGAACTGACCTGGGCTAGATAACAAGCACTAACAGGAGACATGTATGGGATGACAAACTAAATTGTGTTCATATACTTTCACGGCATCTGTCCGATCATTATATATCTGCATGGAGTTCTAAAACGTGGGCCTCATTTCATCTGCTGGTATATATATGATCTAAATGGGAATTAAGCCAATCATATCATCTGAGTTTTTTGGCTGGCACGTTAATTTGTCTTCTGACGCCTAGCTGGTATTGTATTTTGGCTTTGCCCAAGGATCTATCACATCCAAATATCACGAACACGACGCACTCAAAATCTTATCGCCAAGGGCCCATATCGTGCCCTTTGTTTTTCTTTATTTTTTCTCAATTTTCTCGGTACAATCTTGGTACAAACTCACTTTGAGGAAAGATTATTATGGCTAACAATCTCCCCCTAATCTTGACTTGTCGCCTCCTCGTGCTTCTCCTGATCTTGACTCGACACAGTTTCACGCCACACCTTGATCGTCATGTCCGTACAGTTAGTATCACCACGCAGGAAACATGCAGTGCACCTTCTTTGCTCTGCTATGCTTTGCCACCGCCATTGATCGGCCTCCCGCACTCGGTTCGCACATCAGTGCCACCGCTATTGCGGTCCTCACACTCGGTTCGCACCATACTCCTCTTGTACTTGCATCCAGTAGCTTCTTCTTCTACTGTCCGCACATCTCCTCGCTTTACAGCAGCATACTACCACCGTCCGCCTTCGGCATCGCACCGAACCCACGCTGGCCGCAACTAGGACGCTCCACGAGGACATGGACACAACACACGGAACACCGTGCTCACCTCAATCGTGACGCGCTTCAACTGTAACGGATCCTCACAGAGACGAGCACTTGGAAACGACGACGACTCACGTAGACGACGCCGACTCAACGTGCCAACTCGCACGTCCATGACTCTCGTACTCAACTCCCCCGAAGACGAACTTGATGAGACTTCCGACGCCGCTCCTTGGCACCACCACTCCATCAACGATCTTCCACCACCACTAGGGATGCCGACGGACGGTCCAACGGACGTGACGGACGGTCCGCCAGGCCCCATCAAAGCACAAAATTTGTTAAGCGCTATTAAGTCCAGTTCAAAATTCATTAAGTGAAGTTTGACTAGCGGACAGGTCGGGACGTCGGGGCGGACGTCCGCCTGCATCCCTAACCACCACTAGCTTGCCACAACAGCCCTCTGCCGTCTCCTCCGTGTCGCTCCGCCGAACGACGATCGCCCGCCCCAAGGCGCTAGTATGGGTCGCATCCCCGGGGCAAGCGTGGCTTCAAATTCTCAACCTTGCTCTGATACCAATTGTTGGCTTTGCCCATGGATCTATCACATCCAAATATCACGAACACGACGCACTCAAAATCCTATCGCCAAGGGCCCATATCGTGCCCTTTGTTTTTCTTTATTTTTTCTCAATTTTCTCGGTACAATCTTGGTACAAACTCACGCAGCAGCCGTGTATATATATACCCGGCCAACCGACCAAACACATCTAAACTTACTCGTACTTGACACAGCTAGCTAACATAGTCCAGACCGGACTAGGACCAACCCTCGTACGTACTCAACTACTAGTAAACTAGTAGTACTAGTCGAATCAGACTAGGGCACACACACGTATGGCAAAACTTGCCAAGACTATTACTTAGCTATTTCCTAATTAAACTCACACGTAGAGGAAAGATTATTATGGCTAACAATGTATACTTTGGTACCTCTAAGAATGAGATCTTCTTGTCACTAACATCAGCAACACGCGGAGCCGTATCAGGTTTCCCGAGCAGCTTCTCGGCTGCTACGCTTGTTGTCGTCCGCCTCCCAGCCTCGGCCTTATCCAGGACCTTCACTATCTTCTTGTAAACGCGGCAGTCGCCATGGAAGCAGCACCAGGCCGACGGCGACGACTCGATCGGTTTGGCTACCGGCCGGCAGCTTCTCGGCGTGGTTCCTGGCCAGCTTGGCCTTGAGCTTCAATAGCTTCCTGAAAACGCGGCATTCAAAGAGGTCATGCGAGCGAGTGCCGTGGAAACTGCACCAGGCCGGCCGCTCGTCGGAGCGCTCGGCGGTGGGACGTTAACGGTGGTTGCTTGCCGTTGTAGCCTGCCATGGCGCCTTTCCGCCGTTGATCTAGGTCGTATATTGAGGGCCCCTTCCTTTTATATGATGGGAGCGAGGAGACTAGGGGTACGTTTCGACTAGCTTGATCCTAGTCCGAGCCGGTGACCTATTCATATCTGCAATTCCGCATCCCACGCGGGCAGGAGTAGGATCAAAGTCTGCTCCGACGATCGACCAAACTTTCCTAAGAGAAAGTCTGCTCCGACGATCGACAATATAACAGCAACTCGATCGGTTCAATTAACAAAAAAAATACTACCATACCGCCCGTTCAACACTAGCGAAACCAGGATATATTGGTAGCCCTGGCGAGGTACATCGGCCGGGCGTGGTGGTGCGAGACTGTTACTCCAGCTTCGGAGGGCCAAGGGTTGGCATTGCGTTGTGTTGAATGTGGGCTCGAGCCCATGGCCCTGGTTCAGATATAGCCCACTACGGCTAGCTGTGATCAGCGTGGCGGAGGGCTTTGGCTGATTTGGGGTTTACGCTCCCAGCCGTAAAATCATCTTCCGTGATTTGAGTGCCTTGGGGTTCGCTCATCTTTGATCCAACAAATATGCCTGCTCTTTTGCTATCTCATAGCAAGAGATACACACCTATATTATATATATAGTATTAAATTAAATATATGGCGTTTTGGCACCCGGAAGCATATGCTCTCGGTTTTTAAAATCCATTTTAAAACACATTTGAATTTTCAAAAAACTCGAACAAAAAAATCGTGTCTACATGCCGATGTTCTATGTGCTCACAAAGTCGTTTCACCGGAAACTGACATTTTTTGTCTCGTGTGTAAAAACCAAATTTCGGTAAAAATAAAGGGTTGTCGATGTTCCATGTGCTCACAAAGTCGTTTCACCGAAAATCGACATTTTTTGTGTCGTGTGTAATAAACAAATTTCGGTGCTAAAAAGGATTTTTTTACGAGACAATTGTTTGTTTTTTCTACACAGACCATTAAAAATGTTGGTTTTCCGCAAATTTTTGTAGTGTACTTGGGGTGTCGATATATACATGCCAATTTTTTTGTTTTGAATCTTTTTTACATTTCAAAATGTTGTTTTTGGGTGGCAGGAGCATATGTTCCCATGTGTGCCAAACTGAATTACGCTAGATTAAAGAGACTAGCATATATACCATGCTTCAATACATATTGATTTTTCTCCCTCGCTCCTCCCCGCGTTGTCGCTTCACAAATACTAACCAACGCTCAAAGCACATGTTAGCGCCAAAACGCGTACCCTAGAGAGTGAGGGGTCCGCGCGTTTGCGCATAAGTGACCTGGCCCAAGTACAATTGCTTTCTATCAGGTTTTCGGTTCTGGGAAGATTCTACAAAGTCCTGGTTTGATTTTTTCTGGTTTACTGGGTTTGGTTCTTTGATATGTTTCGGTTGTTTCTAATATTTTTAAATTCATGAACATTTTCATATTTTTGTGTTAAAAAAACCGGTGGTAGTGTCAGATAGTTTTTTCTTTCTTTCTTACACAGCCTGTGCTAAGCCCAGCCGCCGCCACTACCACACCACACAACTCCACAGTCCACAGCACTTGCTTTGTTGCTGGGAAGCCGGCGACCATGGCGGAGGCAGCAGAAGCGGGGCCTCTCCTCCGCGGCATCCCGGACGAGATCGTGGTATGGGAGGTCCTCGTACGCCTGCCCCCAAAGCTCTCCTCCGCTGCCGCGCCGTCTGCCCCGCCTGGCGCCGCGCCATCTCCGCCCGCCGCTTCCTCCTCGCACACCACAGCCGACAGCCCACCCTTCCCCTGCTCTGCGGCTACAACTCCCTCGCAGACGCCGACGACAGGTTCGTGGACATCATCCTCTTGGACCGCCGGAGAGCCGACGACCAGCTGCAATCCGTCGCGCGACTTAGCCCCATCTACTGGTTCTTCCGTGTGGAGGCCTCCTAGTCCTCTCCATCAACTGCACCAGCTTGTGCATCTGCAACCCGGCCACTCGTCAGTATGCTCCCCTCCCGCTGATTTATGGCATCAGCCCCGTTGGAATGTATCTGCACCCTGCCACCGGCGAGTACCGGCTACTGCTCAACACCCCGCACAACGCTCGAGATGGCTACTGTGTCTTCACATTAGGTTCCGGCCAACCGCCGAGGAACATCGGGTGCCCCCATGCTGAGGGATCGATAGAAGGCACCGGTTCTGTCCTGCTCCATGGTAGCCTGCATTGGTGCACGGCACCAAAGATAGTGGCATTCAACACCACAACTGAGTCGTTCCGGCAGATGCGCTCTCCGATTGTTTCTGGCAGAGCTGACATGTTTGAAATCGATGGCATGCTCGGCCTGTGCAGATTTAATGATGTGGCGATGGAGGTTGTTATCTGGGTGTTGGAGGACTACAAAAGCGAGGTCTGGGACTTGAAGCACCGGGTTGCATTGCCGGTTGCACAGCTCAAGGTGCGGTTTGGAGAGTTCAATGGTAGATGGAATGTGGTGCTTCCATCTTGGGATGGTGATGTGCTTCTTCTACTGGTCAGATTTGGCGACGACTGGTTATTTCAGCTTGACACCAATGGCAACTTGGTTGCTAGTTTCCATAGCAAAGCACTCGGTCCTACTCCACATCAGCTCAAACAAACTCTTGTTCCACATACCTTCTTTCTGGCACTAGAGGGATATTCTGTCAACGCTTCGCCTTTCATCTAACAACTTGTGAGTGAGGTGCTGCTTCTGAATGGCCTAACTGTCACTGTCCTCGTCGTCTGCAGTGAACTGTGTCCACCATGAGGATGCATATGGAGTTATGATAAGAAGCCCCGGCTGTTGCATGGACTCTATGCTTATTTAGAAACCTTTCGGATCTACTCTGCTTGTCAATACTAATGTTGGTGTATGTGTCAACTAATCTGGCCCATGTATCTTTTTTCTTACCTGCCTTTTTCTATGTCTTGAACTGAAGAATTGACTTTGTCTCTATATCTGTGACTTCTTTCTTTCTGGGAGATTGTCTAGTGGCCTTCTCAATGCTCAAGGTATAGTAGTCTACATGTGTTCCATGTTTCTGTGTTTTGTTCGAGCTGACGATGTAATGTGGCAAATTATCGTATTTGTTAAGGTCAAAATTGTAATGGGGCACTTCTCCTTACTTGATGTGTGCACCATAGTTAATTTTTGTTCATGTATCCATTGCATCTGGTTAGGTTTGGAGACTAAGCTCATCATTATAGCGGGACTTCACACAATGCAGGCATGCTTATGTTTTATTAAACTGTAGAAGTGACTTTGCTTTTTTTTTATCTATTGTTCTTCTCTGAACTTGGACCTAGAAGTAGATGGCAACTACCTTGGAAAAACATGTTGTACTAGACAGTTAACATTTATCTCCTCGCAGACACTAGTTAGGTAAGAAATCAACATCCATGGATAAATCACTAGCTGGGCTTTGATAGTAAGTATGTGATCCATGCCTGTAATATCAGTTTTCTGGAGACCAGCCTCTCTGCACTCTTTCTTTCACCCACAACAGGAGCCTTCAGTTCCCTCTCCAGCAGTAGCTCTTTTGGTGCTGCTTGCATTGCCTTCTCAGCCTGCACCTTTCTACTAGTAGATGTACTTAAGAGAGTTGATGTGATCTTTGACTACCCATCATGAGATTGGAAGGATGGGTGATCCTCATTTTTAACACCGTCCTCTACCTACCATAATCAGATCTGAAACAAACAGACTACTATATTTTCGCCTGTACCGTGATGCCTCCAATACAGGTTTAACACATCATCATCCTCTATTTTTGTTGTTTGTGGTATATCAACTATTGTTTCTTTTGTATCAACATTTTGCTCAGCAGTTTCAGAGATTTATTTTCTTAATGGACCTTATTGTCACAATTTCATGTTTAACACATCATGTAGCTTGTTGCCTCCAGTATAGGTTTAACACATCCTCCTCTTATGTTGTTTCTTGTTTTATTGACACATTGTTGCTTTTGTATCTACTTTTTGCTCAGCCGTTTTCATATATGCATGTGTTTTTTTACTGGGACTTATTATCACCAGACTCTGGACTGTATTATCTATATTTACTTTTGCAGCATCTTCAACTATGAGCAATGTCGCTTTCTGCTGCACTGCATTCATCTCACTGCCACTTTTTGTATCTTTTTTTTTGAACCCGAGGCAAAAACTTTGTCTCACCATTTATTAAGCAGAAGGTGCCCGGTTTATTATGGAAGAAACCGGGCGAAAACCATACAACAACACAACACAACCCACGGGGCGAAGCCCCACAACCACGAGAAACCACGACGCCGTACGACGTGGCCACCCATAGCCCAAGCTGCACCAGGTAAGCCGCTCGCAGACCACGGCCGCCGAACCAACATCCGGGGCCGCCGCCCCGGCCTAAAAGGCAACCGCTACTGCCGCTGCCCAAGCAGCCCCGACAGCCTCGCCGCCAGCACACCCCCTTCCGGGACCGCCGTCCCGACATAGCACCGCTCGCAACCGAGCCACGACGCCGCAAGAACCAGCCACCCACAGCCCAAGCTGCTCAGGAAGAGCTGCTCGCACACCACGGACGTCGAACCAACATCCGGGGCCGCCGCCCCGGCCTAAAAGACGCCCGCCGCAACACAGAGAACAACCCTCCGGGGAGCTGCGACAGCTCCCCCAACAGCGCAGAGGCAGCGCAGCTCCGACTCTGAAGAAGAGCTAAGAAGGAGAACTAGGCAGGCTGGCGCCGTGGAAACTCGCCGAAAGGAACATCTGTCGCTAGTCATCGTACACCACCGGGAACCCACCGCAGCAGCTTCGACTTCACAGCAACAAGACATACCGAGGCAACCCCAAGGACACGCCGGAGAAGAGCCGACTACCGCAGCCAAAGCCACGTCTCCGACATCACTCATCATCATCATCGTCGCCACAGAAGCCTCAACGCACCCCCTTCCGGGACCGCCGTCCCGACATAGCACCGCTCGCAACCGAGCCACAACGCCGCACGAAGCAGCCACCCGCAGCTCAAGCTGCCCAAGGAGAGCTGCTCGCAGACCACGGACGTCGTACCAACATCCGGGGCCGCCGCCCCGGCCTAAAAGACAGCCGCAGTTGCTGCCGCCACACCAGCCTCGACTCCAGACGGACGACACCTCCGAGCACCACGCCGGCAGGATACCGGCACCTCCAACTCCAGCCGTCGCGCCCTACCTCCACCTTGCAATGACCGCGGCGCCGAGGTAGAAGGCTGCTGCCCTTGTCGCCCTCGCGGCCAAGAGCAACCGCCACGCCACCCCAGCCCTGACGCACGCCCCTCCCGTCGTGGCGTGACCCGCCTTGACGAAGACCACCACCACCATGACCCGGGGCCGCCGCCCCGGCTTGCGGGCGCCAGTAGGCTGGCTGTTGCCGCCCCAGACGGCTCGAGCCACCCTCCAGCGCCAAGGACGACCGAGACGAGCTACCCCACTACCTTTGGCAGCGGGGCCCGCCGCTACAGCGGCAAAGGACAGCGGCAGCGGCGGCGAGGGTGCCCAGAGAAGAGGCTAGAGGTGGCGGTGCTGATTCCCCCGGTGCCACCTGGGGAGCAGCACGGGGGGACGTGCTCGAGGTCGGAGAATGGGTGCGGAGGAGGACGACGGCTGCTGCGGACCTCGGCGAAGACGGCGCTTGGCTTCTGGATGGATGGAGAGGACGCCGGGGGCCTCCGGATCTGTGCTCGGCTGAGCCGGAGGTGGCTAGAGGTTGGAGATCAGGCGCTGGCGCGGCGGTTCCTACCCGAGCTCGGTCGCGAGAGAGATAGCGCGTCTCTGTCTCCCTACTTTTTGTATCTCACTCATGCTAAATATGCAAATAAACATAAGTTGACAAGCTCCAACTAGATGATCTCCATCGTAAGAATTATATGCACAAAATGTATTCAGGTGAGCTTCTCAGTTATTGTTGATGGAATGTTCATCCATCCCGTTGCGGACCATATAGAGTAATTTCAGTTTGGTTTGAAATATTGTCTATAAACTAGACAAACATATATATTGTGTTTCTCAAGTAAACAATCTGAGAACTCTGATTCAGTTTTGATCAGAGAGGAATTTAGCCAAAGCCTGGCAAATGGACCATTATAATTTGCTCAGCAGTGGAGAATAATGGCAGCTTCAGTCTCAGCATATCATAGACCATATTAAAATTGCTGGAGTCATAACGGAAGACTCAAACTTCTGCTTACTCAAACTCCAGCTTGGGAGGGCCAATGGTTGGCATGGCGTTGTTGTTGAATGTGGGCTCGACCCCATGGGCAATGGCCCTGGTCACTTGTGATTGGGCGGAGGCACTCAGGCTGATTTGGGGTTTACGCTCCCAGCCGTAAAATCAACTTCCGATGCTTAGCTGTGCCTGGTGTTCGCTCGCCTTCAATCCAACAAATATGCCAACTCCTTTTAATCTCTCTCTCTCCTAGCACTTACGAAACGACCAGGAGCATATGCCAAACCCTCCGCGCGCCACGCCAATCAGAGTGTGCTATCTTGACCGGGGCCATGGGCTCGAGCCCACATTCAACACAACGCCGCCTTGGCCCTCCGAAGCTGGAGTAACAGGCTCGCACTACCAAGCCCGGCCGATGTACAACGCCAAGGGTACATCATGTTTTCGCAAGTGTTGAACTAGCGGTATGGTACTATTTTTGTTAACTCAACTCGACCTGCTGTCGCAATGCCACCACTCGAACTACCTCCTCCATCGATCCATCGGCTTTTCAAAAACACATAAACTTTGGGACTTGGTTATTATATATCCCTATTCATCAAGCATAAATCATAAACCTGGAGCAAAACATGGTATGAGCACGCGGTAATCATCAAGTGATTAAGTACTCACGTACTCCCTCCGTTCCAAATTAATTGACTTGCTTTTGTGTAAATATGGATGTATCTATATTTGTATGGTGTCTAGATACATCCATGTGTAATCAAATGTGTGTCAATTAAATCCGAACGGAGGGAGTAACAGTTGTAAACTGGACACTAATTAAGCCCTAGCTATGACAATACATGAAGATTTGTACTCGCTCCGTTCCAAATTAATTGACTTCCATTTGCACACATGCGGATGTATCTAGACATGTTACAAGTATAGATACATCCACATTTGGACAAATAGAAGTCAATTAATTTGGAATGGATGGAGTACTTATTTAGGTCTGAAAAGTCATCGAGCATTGCCCGCTAGTTCTTCTTGCGAGAGAGCATCGAGGCGGCGCAGGACGGCGTCCCTGAGTCCCTGGAGCGCCGTCTCGAACTCGGGGAGCTCCGCCGGTCCCAGCGCGTTGACGTCAGCCTCCCACCACCGGACTGTAGGTGTCACCGCCATGGCCAACTCCACGCCCGCTTCCACGGCCTTCATCCGCGTCTTCTCGGCCGCCACCATCGCCCTGGTCTCGTCCAGCTCACGCCGCTTCGCCTCCAGAGCGGCAGCGCCGTCATCTTCGTCTTCTTCGACGACGGCAAGAGCCGCGGTGCCATCTTCGTCTCGGCCGTCGGCAACATGGCGTCAAGGACGACGTCCACGGAGGGGCTCCCGAAGGCGTAGATCTTACCTACGCGGCGCGTCGAGGAGGGGGGCAAGACGACGACGGCGGTGTCTGCGCCGCAGAGCGCCGAGAGGTGGCCGGCCATGGTGAAGACTGAGTCGTGGCGCTTGGTTAAGGCCACATGGCGCTTGGCCGGGTCCTCGATGAACTTCGACGTGTCCCTCCACTTCCACGCCGTCCCGCCCTGCCTGCAAGGAGGATCCATGGGGTCCATCGGCGTAGATGGTCGAGATGCAGATGGCGATTGGCTCTCGAGCATAAGCAATGAGAACATGTATGTCTATATATGTTGTGCGAGGCTTCGCTTAGCTTCCATATTTCTCATGATCCGAATCCTGCCAGCATGGAAACCTTTCTTTGATTACGGATGACATTAAAACTTTCCCTTTAATTACGGAGGACATGCGCAGAATGTTTATTCAGATTTTAATTAGCATCCGAATCTTTTTCCTAAAATTACGGATATATACATGAAAACTCTTCCATTTAACTACGGAGGACATTGGACGCACGTCATCGAACATGCATGAAAAACTTGCAAATCAACATTGAGATTCAAGAAACTAGTTTTTCACAAGAAACTTGTCATGTGGAGTGCACCTTTAAACTATCCTGGTGATTATTCCAATTATATGTGAGATACAAAAAAAACTGGCCTACACCCCCTTGGGTTACTCATCTATTAATGGAGCCAATTCCCGTGAACTAACCAAAAAACGAAACACTATTGGAGAACCTATTGCAACATCGAAGGGAAACACCGTCCATGTATCCATGTATTAAAATAAAAGGGATTGTCTATCTGTCAGCTAGCTGTTTTAGTTTTCGTGCACAGACAGATTTCCTAACAAATCACGAGTTGGCACGTGGACATGGGACCTGGGCACTAAAGCAAACCTGCGCGCGGCGTTACGGGCGTGTAGGGCCTGTGCGTGGCTGGCTGGCTGCTCTGCCGAATTTGTCCACCTCTTAACGGGTCGTTGCATTCTCAGCCTGACCCGGGCCCAAACAAAAAGGAACCTGTACTTAATCTTCTTTGGGCTGAATCTCTTTCAGGCCACCTCCGGCAGCTTTTCCTTGGTATTTCTGCCGTACGACAGACACAGTTGGACGTACAAGCAAAACTCAAAAAAAGCTGGAAGTACAAGCAAGAAAGAAGAGGAGATCGATCACCTTCTGGCTCGCCTCGTCGGGAAAGGGGGCGAACACAGGAAAACAACGCAGAAAACACACACACATACTAGATGCAAGATTTAGGGGGTAGAATCAACCACAAAAATGGAAGATGATGAACAAATTTATTTACAAAGTAGATAAGGGATTCAGAAAACCAATAGACATAGACAGATAGCTTGATTAGCTGATGCATATAGAACATGAAGTACAAGCATTTCCCCACGAATTACTAGCACCTTCTGTTGAAAATATGAACAAACAAATTTCTGAGAAAAAACACAAAGTAGATAAAGGATTCAGAAAACCGAAAGACATTTTTTTTTAGTTTGCTTACAGTCTCATAGTAATAGCATTTCGCCCAAGTTTCATATAAGACATATGCCATCACAATATATATATAGTTCGCATTCCCTAATAAGCGCCGACATACCATGTTATACCGTTATGGCCCAGCGTTAACTGCCATGGAAAAACCCAGCCACCACCCTCCTCCTACCATTCATTTGAGGTCTAAAGAACATCGAACGTGACCATCAGGTAGTCGTTATCGTTCTTGTGAAAGAGGATGAGAAGAACCATCCCATGTCCCAATTCGTTCTCCTTAGCAAAAGTTAACCATCCATTCCTAAGACAAACCCTTCCATCTTTGCACGTGTAGTATGTTCTTTTTCAGCGGAAAACATACTATTCTCGCTCAGGTGACCTGACAATCATGATCTTGTGCACCATGTTGTTTATCTGGGATTTCATGAAACAGGGTACAGTCTGATTATCAAAAAAGAAATGAAAACTTGATTAGTACCAATAGCCGTATCTTGTTGTGGGTGGGGAAACTAATACCAAGAAAAATTTGAATGAGAAAACACAAAAAGAATATACCATTGATTGAAGAAATCTTTTCCCAAGGTATATATAGAAGAAGGAAGATTGCTTCCTCTTCTTTTGGCAAGGACCATCTGGCCATCACAAACCTCGCACCGCATCTACATTATAAAAAAATGAATCAGCAAAGAAGTAGACTAAGTAACTTAGATGACAATGATACACTAGATAACTAACCAATGCAAATAACATACAGATAAACGCAAAGCTAAAATCCACAGGGAGACATTAGTGACTACAAATAAAACTCACTAAAAATGATCTCAAGAATTATATAGAGACTAGAATAACTACATGACGCCTAGGAACAGTCAAGGCAGGCTATAGACATGCTATATAAACCTGTTTAAACAGAGTATATAAGCAACATATAGTTAATAACATGGTACATATGCAACATGTAGTTATGCAACACATAGATAAGAATAGAGGCCAAATGTGGCAGAGCAGCCACGCTGTGAACTTTAATTTACATAGTTCAAAAAAGTTCTAATAATACAGATAAAAAATGAATCAGCAAAAAAGTAGACTAAGTAACTTAGATGACAATGATACACTAGATAACTAACCAATGCAAATAACATACAAATAAATGCAAAGCTAAAATCCACAGGGAGACATTAGTGACTACAAATAAAACTCACTAAAAATGATCTCAAGAATTATATAGAGAGTAGAATAACTACATGACGCATAGGAACAGTCAAGGCAGGCTGTAGACATGCTATTGTCGTCGTATCGGAATCTGAGATAAGAGACGGGGTCCTGCTAGCCGAGGGTGAACGTAGGGCAAGAAGGTGGACGTCGTCGAGGTCAGGATTGTACACGGCAGTTTACACAGCTTCAGGCTCCACGGCGGTGGCGGAGCCCTACGTGCTGCTATAACTCACTATAAGGCAGATCGCCGTGTTACAGGTTACAATGAGCTATGGGATGTGTGAAAGTATCAGAGTATGCCGTAAAGGCTTCCCGTGGTCCAGCTTATATAGGCGGCCAGACCTAGGGTTACAAGGTGATTACGTATCCGGCAAGTATACTGAGTCCTAAACCTATCAGTCAAGTCTACCGCCTTCCGCCTTGGGCTTGGTGGCTTCATGGGCTTCGGTCTTGGGCCTCCTCCTTGCCGACATCCGCCTTCCTTGGTCGTCAGCTATCTAGGCCGCCCGGCAGGCAAAGCCTTCGCCACCACTGCGGGCCACCCTGGACTAGCCGGATTGATCTATGCTGGTGATACCCTAGTTGGTATATCCCCAACATTAGCCCCTGGAATGTTTCGAGTTCTTTAGGCACCGTCTTCTTTTGTCAGCGACGTCCGTCTTGTCTTGTAGGCGGCTGAAGAGTTTGAAGCATTCCAAAGTTGAAGTAAGCGGCGATCCGTCTAAAGTAGCCAGATGGTTTGCCACCATGATACGTCTCAAACGTATCTATAATTTTTGATGTTCCATGCTGTTATTATATCAATTGCTACATGTTTTGGCTACACTTTATATCATTTTTATGCATTTTCTGGGACTAACCTATTAACAAGATGCCACAGTGCCAGTTCCCTGTTTTCTGCTGTTTTTGGTTTCAGAAAATCTATTAAGGAAATATTCTCGGAATTGGACGAAACAAAAGACATCGTCAATAATATCACGAGGAGATCACGGAGTCCAAAGGGGAGTCGGAGCAGACCCACCAGGGGGCCACGCCACACTAGGGCGCGGCCCAGGGTGGGCCCGCGCCCCCCTATGGCGTGGTGGCCCCCCTCGGCCACCGACGCCGCCTCTTCGCCTATATATTCTCCGCGACGCGAAAACCCTATTACGGTCGATCATATTCCACGAAAAGTTCCGTCGCGGCCGTCATCGTCAATCTCAGATCGGAGGAGTTCTGAAGCTCTTCCCGGCACCCTGCCGGAGGGGAGATCATCACCGGAGGGCTCTACATCACCATGCCTGCCTCCGGAGTGATGCGTGAGTAGTCCACCCCTGGACTACGGGTCCATAGCAGTAGCTAGATGGTTGTCTCTCTACCTTGTGCCTCCATGTTTAGATCTTGTGAGCTGCCTAACATGATCAAGATCATCTTATTGTAATGCTAGATGTTGTGTTTGCTGGGATCCGATGAATATTGATACCATGTTTATTCAAGTTGTTTATCTATGTGCTCTTGATCTTGCATGCTCTCCGTTGCTAGTAGATGCTTTGGCCAAGTAGATGCTTGTGACTCCAAGAGGGGGTATTTATGCTCGATAGTGGGTTCAGTCTCTAGATATCTGGATCAGTGACAGAAAGGTCTAAGATGGTAGATGTGCTGTTGCTACTAGGGATAAAACATTGGTGCAGTGTCCAAGGGCACTTGTATTGATTACATTACACACTTTACTTCATGCAATAATCTGTTGTTAGCAACTTAATACTGAATAGGATGCGGATGCTGCCTTGAAGGTGGATTATTTAGGCATAGATGCGGTTGGAATAACGGTCTATGTACTTTGTTGTAATGCCCAACTAGATTTCATAGTAGACATCTTGGCATGTATTGCATTGTTATGCCCTCTCTATTTGTCAATTGCCCAGCTGTAATTTGTTTACCCAACATGCTAGTTATCTGTTCTGAGAGAGACACCACTAGTGAACTGTGGACCCTGGTCCAATTTCCTCATACTGTTTACACAACCTGCTGCAATCATCTGTTTCCTGTTACTTGCTGTTTTTCCTGCTGTTTTCCACACCATACGTTTAACTCTTTGTTTCTGCAAGACCGGAGAGATTGACAACCTCTCTGTTTCGTGTTGGGCAAAGTTCTGGTTTGTGTCTGTGCAGATTCCACGTTGGTGCAAGCTCCCTAGCGCCAGGGGGAGTCAACATCAACAACCTTCCGATAGATCGTCAAGTCCTACTGGATTGATAACCTTGGGTAGATTTTCAAGGGAAAACTTCTGCTGTCTACATCATAACCTTCCTCTTGGGGTTCACCAACACGTAGCCATCAAGCTGTTTTCTGGCGCCGTTGCCGGGGAAGTACTCATCATCACCATCATCATCATCCTCAAATACTCTCCCGTCAACCAGGCACCAGCTGTTTTCTGGCGCCGTTGCCGGGGACTTGGAGGCTATTGGAAAGGGGAGTCTCTCAGTTCCAATCTCTTTACTTTGTTTTTGTCTTGTTTTAGTTTTGTTTTGCTTGCTGTTAAAAATCAAAAACCAAAAAAATTAAATTCCTGCATCTAGTTTATTTCGGTTTGTTATTATGTCTAGTTCTTTGCTTGCTATTCATGGGTACTTTGCTTGAAACTTGTCCTATGGCTGAAAACAACTTGAGAAACCTTTATGAAATTTATCTTGAGCTAGGACATGATGTGTTTGAAGAGAAAATTAAAAAACCTATGGAACTTTATTTGCATGATAGTACCAATGATATTGGTATACACTCTTTGAACATGGTTGTTGCTAATGCTATGGAAAATATTAAGCTTGGGGAAGTTGGTAATGATACTATTGAAATAACTTCTTTTGATAAATTTGAGGTAGACAAACATTCCTTGACTCAAGAGAAAGCAAAAATAACAGAAGTACCAAATATTTCCCCCAATGTTGTTTATGAAAATCCATGCTATTTTGATAAGTCTTATGATAATCCTCTTTTTATTCCTAATTTCGAAATGCATGGTAATGAGAGTGTTTGCTTAGAAAATGTTTATGATAAAGCTCTAGATGATGGTCCTATGTTGCTTGATAATATTATTAATTCTACTATTGAGAGTGATCAATCAACTTGTTTCAATATGTCTAAAAGTGGGTTTGAAATTTTTGATCCCACTATCTTGCTTGATAAAAGTTATGTGTTTGTAGATCATAAAAAGCATGCTTTATGTGATAGTTATGTTGTTGAGTTTGTTTATGATGCTATTGAAAATTATTATGAGAGAGGGAAAGATGGTTTTAAAAGTTTTCATGTCACTAAAATACCTCTCTTTGTGTTGGAAGTTTTAAAGTTGGATTTGTTGCATCTTCCTATGCTAGCTGCTTTATGCTTCAATGATTTGTTTTACTACAATATTCCTCTGCATAGGAAGTGGGTTAGACTCAGATGATTTTGATATTTGCCTCTTGATGCTCTCTTTGTTTTTCAACTCTTATTCTTATGCGAGCATCATTAAAATCCTAAAGCCTAGCTGAAAGGCATTAAAGAAAAGCACTTGTGGGAGATAACCCATGTGTCAAGGATGCTTGTTTACCTCTGTAGCAACTCCTTTGTATCTTTTATTTGCTGTTTTGTTGTGCCAAGGAGAGTTACTAATGCAAAGTTGGTTTTATTTTCGGGACTGCATTGGGACAGATTGCTGTTCGTCACCGTTTAATTCAGTAGAAAATCAGAAAAAATCGAAAAATGCTGAAACTTTTTGTGCATGTTCCTGATGATGTTACGCAACTTTCATTATTTCAAAAGTTCTTCATCTGAGCATCGTAAGTGCCTCGAAAAAATTCGTCATTACAGACTGTTCTGGTTTGACAGATTCTGTCTTTTATTTTGCATTCTCTCTTTTACAAGTTTTTAAGTGGTTTCTTTTCGTGTAAAAGTGCCCACTTGAGCCTAGTAACAGTGGCTAATGTTTAAAATAGTTGGCTTGTGAGTTTTGTCTTTGCTAGAACTTTGAAGTATTATCTTTTAGTGCACTAACCTGCTAATGAGAAAAGCTGTTAAGTTTTGGTGTGAAGGAAGTTTTCAAGTGTTGATAGAGGAGAATGATATTACATGATCAAGAAGAGTGAAGAGCTTAAGCTTGGGGAGGCTTACCTCCCCAGCATATTTCAAGAAGACTCAAGCATCTAAGCTTGGGGATGCCCAAGGCATCCCCTTCTTCATCTACAAATTATCAGGTCATCTCTAATGGTGCTATATTTTTATTGCTTCATACTAGTGTACTCTTCCTTGGAGCGTCAGTGTGTTTTTGTTTTCAGTTTGTTTTGTTTTGTTTGCTGTGCTATACTTGTTGGATCCTAGTATTCATGTTTGGGAGAGAGACACGCTCCACTTTTTCATTAGAATACTCTTGTGCTTCACTTATACTTGTTGAGTATTCCTGTCTAGTTGCTGTTATTGCTGTTAGCTCTCAGTTTTTCATGTATCTCTTGTTAGAGCTTTCAGTTTCTTTTGAAGAAAGTACTCTCTTGCTTCACTTATATCTGTTTGGAGAGTTGTCAAATAAGTTGATTGGTGTTTGGTTGGACCAGAAAAATGCTATGCATGTGGTAGTGGTATAAAATGCTTACATGAATCTTTTTAGATCGTTGTCTTGAGTAATTTGATGCTTGCCAATTGTTTTGAGCTGTCAAGTAATTAATGTTTAAGCTTGTGCATCATGTAAGTAATGGCTATTAATGAAGAACTACTATAAGGATTTTCTGCTATAATAATCTGTTGCATAATTGGAAGTCCATAGTAGTCTAGATAATTTTTGGATGAAGGCTATGTGTTAACAAGGAAGACAGTGGGAGTCTATGGTTCGTCAAACCTTGTGTTTTATGTACACTCTTGCTATTCCAGTTGATAATGATGTTTGCTTATAATAACCTTGCTAGCCTAAACTCTGTACTAAGAGGGAATGCTTCTTGTACATCCAAAACCTTGAGCCAAATCCATGCCACCTGTGTCCACCATACCTACCTATTATGTGGTGTTTTCACCATTCCAAGTAAATTTCTTCATGTGCTATCTACTAACTACTCAAAACTGTTACATTTCCTTTTTGTGTCACTACTTGAAAAGCTCATAAGGACGTAGTAGTGAGATTTGTCATCTTCCATGCTAATTAATTTACAAGGATTGGCAGCTTCATCTGCTTCTCCACCTTTTATTTTGCATTAAAGAGCTGGTTAGTCCACCCTATAAATAAATAAATAGACACTCCTCCATGGTGAATGTTGGTGGGCACCCGAGGATTCGGTTAGCCATGGTTTGTGGAAAGTAAATGGTTGGGAGGAGTGTCACCAATAAGTGCTTGTTACAAGTGCAGTCCTAAAAACTCTCGGAACCGCTCTAAAAGTTAGTTAGCCATGGAAGATGACAAGTACCTGCTATTTGATTTGTTGACACCTGTATACACCATTACCTTACAAAACAATATTTTATGCTCTCTATATGCCTTCGGGAACTACAGCTCTAGCACATGATGTTAATCCCTGCTTCCCTCTGCGAAGGGCCATTCTTTTACTTTTATGTTGAGTCAGTTTTCCCACTTCTTTCTGTCTACTTAAGCAAACATCATTGTCAACTCCAGTATAACAGTTTTTACATAACTTTGTGTTTGGTTGATCATATTCTTTGCATTGACATTATCTATATGATATACATGTTGAAAGTTGAAGCAAATGCTGAAGCTATTATCTTCCTTTGTGTTGATACAAACACTTTCATGTTGAGAATTATTGCTGCTGTGAACTAACTATTATGTTAGACTATTATATCTCTAAATGTTTTATAGTATTATTCATGAAAGTTTGCACTTGTGTGATCACTTATGTTTACTCTTTATTTACTTGCTTGCAAACTATAGACCATTGGCTTGGATCACTTCATTCAGATCATGTGCATTACATTGTTATTTGATCAAAGATTGTGTTGGTAGCATGTCACTTCAAAAATTATCTGTTTTTATCGTTTACCTACTCGAGGACGAGCAGGAACTAAGCTTGGGGATGCTTGATACGTCTCAAACGTATCTATAATTTTTGATGTTCCATGCTGTTATTATATCAATTGCTACATGTTTTGGTACACTTTATATCATTTTTATGCATTTTCTGGGACTAACCTATTAACAAGATGCCACAGTGCCAGTTCCCTGTTTTCTGCTGTTTTTGGTTTCAGAAAATCTATTAAGGAAATATTCTCGGAATTGGACGAAACAAAAGACATCGTCAATAATATCACGAGGAGATCACGGAGTCCAAAGGGGAGTCGGAGCAGACCCACCAGGGGGCCACGCCACACTAGGGCGCGGCCCAGGGTGGGCCCGCGCCCCCCTATGGCGTGGTGGCCCCCCTCGGCCACCGACGCCGCCTCTTCGCCTATATATTCTCCGCGACGCGAAAACCCTATTACGGTCGATCATATTCCACGAAAAGTTCCGTCGCGGCCGTCATCGTCAATCTCAGATCGGAGGAGTTCTGAAGCTCTTCCCGGCACCCTGCCGGAGGGGAGATCATCACCGGAGGGCTCTACATCACCATGCCTGCCTCCGGAGTGATGCGTGAGTAGTCCACCCCTGGACTACGGGTCCATAGCAGTAGCTAGATGGTTGTCTCTCTACCTTGTGCCTCCATGTTTAGATCTTGTGAGCTGCCTAACATGATCAAGATCATCTTATTGTAATGCTAGATGTTGTGTTTGCTGGGATCCGATGAATATTGATACCATGTTTATTCAAGTTGTTTATCTATGTGCTCTTGATCTTGCATGCTCTCCGTTGCTAGTAGATGCTTTGGCCAAGTAGATGCTTGTGACTCCAAGAGGGGGTATTTATGCTCGATAGTGGGTTCAGTCTCTAGATATCTGGATCAGTGACAGAAAGGTCTAAGATGGTAGATGTGCTGTTGCTACTAGGGATAAAACATTGGTGCAGTGTCCAAGGGCACTTGTATTGATTACATTACACACTTTACTTCATGCAATAATCTGTTGTTAGCAACTTAATACTGAATAGGATGCGGATGCTGCCTTGAAGGTGGATTATTTAGGCATAGATGCGGTTGGAATAACGGTCTATGTACTTTGTTGTAATGCCCAACTAGATTTCATAGTAGACATCTTGGCATGTATTGCATTGTTATGCCCTCTCTATTTGTCAATTGCCCAGCTGTAATTTGTTTACCCAACATGCTAGTTATCTGTTCTGAGAGAGACACCACTAGTGAACTGTGGACCCTGGTCCAATTTCCTCATACTGTTTACACAACCTGCTGCAATCATCTGTTTCCTGTTACTTGCTGTTTTTCCTGCTGTTTTCCACACCATACGTTTAACTCTTTGTTTCTGCAAGACCGGAGAGATTGACAACCTCTCTGTTTCGTGTTGGGCAAAGTTCTGGTTTGTGTCTGTGCAGATTCCACGTTGGTGCAAGCTCCCTAGCGCCAGGGGGAGTCAACATCAACAACCTTCCGATAGATCGTCAAGTCCTACTGGATTGATAACCTTGGGTAGATTTCTCAAGGGAAAACTTCTGCTGTCTACATCATAACCTTCCTCTTGGGGTTCACCAACACGTAGCCATCACACCATCATGGGAAAGACGGCCTGAGTGCTTTCAGGAATCTTCCCGGCATCAGTCTTGTCATTTGACCGATCCCGTCAAATGTTGACGGATGACGTCATGCAGTCCACGACAGTTTGGACTCGACGTGCGTCATGATTACTCTTCCACTATGCACGGGAATCGAGGAGACGGCCGCAGACACCGTTGCCACGACGTGCAAATCGTGGGCACGTGGCGGAGATCGTGTGTCTCGCCCATCTCACGCACGAATCTCGGCACGCAAAGATAAATATCCAAAGGGCACTACGGGGATGAGTTTCGTCCCCATTCGCATTCAACGCAGCCACCTCACCTTCTTGAGCGCTCCTCCTCCTCGTACGCAACTTCGGTGAACCATCGAGCGGAGCTTCTGTGCCAAATGGCGAGCAACAGTGAGCAGGATTCGGCGGCGGCGGTGGCGCTGGCTGCACCTTCGGTGGCCGCGTCTGAATCTGGATCTGCAGCGGCGGCGGCTGTTCCCGCGAGCACACCGGTGACCCCTTCTGCCGCGGCTGTAGGCGGGGTGACTTCTTCTTCTCCAACTCCGGCGGCACCAGCAGCGCCCACACCTGCCTTCTCCCTTCCATCCCTTACGGCAGCTAGTGCCGAGGCCACGTCGTAGGCAGAAGCTGCCGCCGACGACGACGCCGAGGAAGAAGAGGAGGCGGCGGACCTGGGCTCCAGATATTGGCTGCCGTCAATCATGACGTTAGCTTATCTGAAGGAGCTAGAGGATGGCGGCTACATACTGCCTTGGACGGACTGCGCCTGGAGGGTTCCAGGCGACGAACCAGTCCTCGACCCACAAAACGGCGAGCGCATCATGTTGGCGTCGCACAGCCTCCACGGTATGTCATTATCGCTTTCCGCCTTCTTCTTGGCGGTGCTTAGTTTCTACGGGTTGCAGCTGCACAACATAGCGCCCAACAGTATTTTAGTGCTAGCCGGCTTCCAAGCGCTATGCGAAGGGTACTTAGGTATAGCTGCATCTGTAGAGCTATTCCAGTACTGCTTCCTATGCCGCCGGCAAACCATACCAAGCAGCCAGCTGGCAACCTGCGGTAGTGTAACCTTCAACTGCCGCCAACCCGACTGGTATCCAAAGATCCCATACATCGAGTCGGTGAAGCACTGGATCAACACTTTTTTCTACTACAAGGACATCCCGACACCCGGCACGACGCAGTGGATGCCTGTTTTCGTCAATGGACCGCCAACTCA
This sequence comes from Poa pratensis, assembly GCA_947311845.1. Taxonomy (NCBI): domain Eukaryota; kingdom Viridiplantae; phylum Streptophyta; class Magnoliopsida; order Poales; family Poaceae; genus Poa; species Poa pratensis. The sequence goes on along the minus strand of CAMZMU010000068.1, from coordinate 50,484,132 downwards.
CAAGACCTGCTAGACGGCAAAGGTGCCACTCAGCAGCTTGTCGGATGACCTTCGAATTGCCGTCAGGCGGATCGAGTTTCTGACGAAGACAATGAAGGCCCCACAGCTTGATGGAGTTGACACCGTCATCTGCTGGCTGTCGAGGAAAATAATGCCACTCAGCCATCGCCCATTAAAGATGTGCGAGTACAAGGCGGACGACGCCGGCAACAACACCCTTGATCAAGATGTGCTGCAATACTAGCTCAGAGAGCTTGTCAAGCCTCTGTCGGTGAAGGCGGCCGAAGGCGTTGCCATGTTCACCCATGATAACCCAGCCCCAGTGGTAAGCCAGAGCTACTTTGTCTTACTTGACATCTTTGTCCACTGGGTACTGAATTGATGTTTTGCCCTTTTCCTTTTCAGCTGCAAACCTTGGAGGATGCCAACTTGGCTCCCACTGGCACGACACCGGTGCCAGCAAGTCGAAGAAGCGCAAAGTAGGCGGCTCCACCAAGGATTTGGAGAAGAGGAAGAAAGCGGCCACCTCTGCTGATGCAAAGGACGAGGCCTTGGGGGAAAATATCCCACTTAAGCGGTAGGCAAGCTTTTGCTTTCCCTAACTTAGTCGTTTGATACAATTAAGCTTATGTTGTCAAACTTGTACCTTTCTGCTTTACAGAGGCAAACCTACCATGCCCAAACTTCATGCCAACCTGAAGATTTCTGCCGGTAGGGGCAAGCCGCCACGGTCTTCTCCAGCCACCGCACCAACAACGCCTGCCGTTGGCGTTCCCGTGGTTGTATGGCAGGGAACGTACATGACGTCTACTGGTACCGCAGAGGCGGCTGTGGAGAAGATGGCGGGCAAGAAGTCTGTTGCAGGCCCTACTACTTCCAAGACGGCTGAAGCTTCGGCTAATGATGCCGCTCGATTTATGGCTATGAAGCTTGAGGCGGGAGACGAGATGAGAGAGGGCTATGGCGGCTCCTCCTCCAAATCTGGCCCTGACTATGCCGCGGGAGCGAAGGATCCCCGCCAAACATTGAAGAACATGCGTGAGGGCAGCAAATTTTGGCACACGCATATGGAACAGCTCGCCGACATGCTACAGAACGAACTTGAGGTAATCCCCAGTCGCAGCCCCCGATCACTTTGGCGACTAAAAAGGTTGTTTTTAGCCGGCGGAGTGGTCTTGACTTGGATCTCAATTGTTTTGTTTCTGTTGTAGGTGGCTCTTGCGTCCAACGCAGAGCTTTTTCAAGCCCAAGGCACAAAGAACGCAGAATGCCACCAACTTTGGCAAGACATCGAGCTGAAGAACACCCAGATTGCGAGCTTAGAAGAGGCTCGCAAAAAGGATGAAGGTGACAAAACTTCTTTGCTTTCTTTTCGTCCTAGTTTGAATTTTTTCTTCCAACAAGTTCTTTAGTCGTGTTCCTCTTTATTTGTAGAATAACTAAACACTGCGCAAGATATTCTAAAGAACTCCTCTGACATGCAAGCTTTGATGAACGAAGCTGCAGATCTTGCTGAGTTGGTGTCGAAGCTGAAGGCGGATCATGACAAGGAACTGGAGAAGCGGGAGCTGGCCCATGCCGCCGAGGTTAGCAAGTTGACGGGACAACTTGAAGCCCTGAGCAACAACCTCTCCCAGGTGAACAAGAATGCCAAAGAGCAGCAGGACCAACTATCGAAGGCGGTCCAGCTAGCTCAGGAGACGCTTGAAAACCATCTGGATGAGGTCAACGCCATCCACGAGCATGTCCTGGGTAAGCCTCTTATCCTTCATCTCGTTTTGATACCTTGAATTCTTAAGTCTCAAACTGCAGTGTGTAACTGTTTGCATTATGCAGTGTTGGCTAACTTAGGCGATGACGTGGATATGACGCCGCACCTTGCCCGCATCTTGAAGGTTGGCAAAACATCAACCAGATTGTCGGCGCGGGCAAAGCATTTGCCGCCAAGTTCTACCATGGAGAGCACGGCGATCCCGTCAACTTTGATGCTTTGCCGGACCTGCTGGAAAAGGCGGCGACCGAACATGACAGCATGCTACGATAAGCAGCACGAGGCAGAGCCAAGTTGGCGTTGGCGTTGACGGCGGCGTGGTACCCGGAGGCTGATATTCATCAAGTCACCGAGTACTTCTCGACTGAAGACGAAAACAACCAAGCCATCGTGATGCAAGATGTGCTGCGGGCTGTTCGGGGCTACGCAACCCGGGTTGCCAACATGATGGACATCCGCAAGTTCTACAAGGAACACCCGGATCCACACATTGCCGTGGCTGATCCCTCCTTGGCGGGTCTTGAAGTTGCCGGCAGCAGGGAAGGCGAAGCCATGGCTGAGGAGCGCAGCCCCTAGGATGGTGGAGCCAGCCCCAAGGATGCCGGAATCAGCCCCAGGATCTCCCAACAACGTCCACCAAGGCGGCAACTCCTTAGATGTCTTCTCCTGCAATGGTAGCACAAGAAACTGCGTTAATCTGTTGAAAAAAACTTGTTTATATTTTTGGTTTGTAACTATGTTGGGCAAACTTTTATGCTACACTTGGCGGTAGGCTTATTTAAGTGGCCCGCCTTAATATGTATCTCGTTTATATGTTTAGCTGTTTCATATGTTGGCGGAAACTCATCTTAGTTACTTTAGCTGAGCCAACCAGGTGCAATACCAATTAGTTTAGACTCAGAGACCAAAGCCAGCATGTTGGTGCCAACGACATACTACTAGGCGACCCACACACAAACAGATAGATGTGCATACTAGGCGGTGCAAAGGTTGTTTGCTTTTTTAGCCGGCAGACGGCAAATGTCAAACAAGTTGGAACCTTCGTGCGGAGCAAAAAATATTTGTTCGGTAACTTTTATGACAACAATATATGATTGCGAGAAAAGACAAAAGATGGCATGATCCCAAAACTGAATGAGCAAACCACAGATTTTATTTCATAATCATATGGTACTTATTACAATTTGGAAATTGCTAAGTGTAAAAAGGACGTAGCTGCTCAATGTTCCAAGGTCGCTTGGTTTCATCGTACTTCTTGTCAACCTTCCTTTTGCGCTTGCGACCTCGTTTCTTCTTGTATCCATCCCGTCCACCAAGTAATAAGATCCATTGAGCAACACCTTACTGACCACAAAAGGTCCTTCCCATGGCGGGGATAACTTATGCAAGCCCTTCCTGTCTTGGATTAGGTGGAGGACCAGGTCACCAACTCTAAAACTACGTTGCCGTACTCTTCTACTGTGATAGCGCCTCAAACTTTGCTGATAGATGGCGGATCGTGCGAGAGCAACATCGCGTTCTTCATCAAGTAGGTTAAGGCCATCCTGTCTTGCATCTTCTGCGCCTTCCTAGACGTAGGCTTGAATTCTAGGAGAATCATACGTCATGTCAGACGGCAACACTGCTTCTTCGCCATAGACTAAGAAGAAAGGAGTGAACTTGGTTGATCTGTTTGGAGTTGTGCGTAAACTCCAAAGGACAGATTGCAACTCATCCACCCAAGCCCCAGCCGCTCTGTGCAATGGTACTTCGAGACGTGGTTTGATACCTTGTAGGACTAAACCATTTGTACGCTCTACTTGACCATTTGTCTGTGGGTGTGCTACTGAGGCGAGATCTAGGCGGATACCATGCTTATAACCGTACTCCTCGATTTCGCCTTGCGACAAGTTAGTGCCGTTATCGGTGATAATGCTGTGAGGCACCCCGAGTCGAGAGATTTTCCCCATAGAAAGTTTGCGGCTATGGCACCGTCTAGCTTTTTGATGGGCTTAGCTTCAACCCACTTGGTGAACTTGTCTACAGCCACAAGTAAATGTGTGTAGCCACCAGGCGCCGTCTTAAATGGACCAACCATGTCCAAGCCCCAGACTATGAAAGACCATGTGATGGGTATTGTTTTAAGCTCCTGAGCCGGCATGTGTGATTGTCTAGCATAAAGTTGGCACCCCCTACATCTTTTGATGATGTCCTCTGCATCTTGCTTGGCTGCCAACCAGTAGAAACCTTGTCGGAAAGCTTTGGAAACAAGGGCACGTGAAGAAGCGTGATGTCCACACACTCCAGCATGTATCTCGTCCAACAGTTTTCTGCCTTCTTCAGGCGTAATGCAACGTTGGTAGCTACCATTGGTGCTACGCTTGTACAATTCGCCTTTAATTATCGTAAATGCCTTGGCCCTTCTTATGATTTTCCTTTTCAAAACCTCATCGTCCGGCAACTCCTGATTGATCAGGAAGTTCAAATATGGCGTCGTCCAATCTGGCTTTACCAGGTAGATGGCATAGCTAGCATCTTCAACTGGTTCTGCCGACTTTGGGACAAGGAGGTCTGCCCCTTTTATTGATAGCTTGTGCAGGTGTTCCAGGAAAACATCCTTTGGTACCTTTTTGCGTTCAGACCCCAATCTGGCAAGTGTATCTGCCTCCTCATTTTGAGCCCTTGGGATGCGGCGGACCTCGTAGCCTAGGAAACATTTAGCGAACTCGTCAACGGTAGCGCGATATGCCGCCATTGTCTCGCTTTTTGCGTCCCAAGTGTTGGGGGAATACCTAATTGAGTATGAGCCGATGTACGAACTTATCAAGACGTAAGCTGGTGGAGACTTAACAGGCGCGGCTTAACAGGCGCGGCTTAACTGGTGCGGCTTAACAGGCGCGGCTTAACTGGTGCGGCTCAACTGGCGTAGACTTAATTGGCAAGAGAAGACATAACTTGGAAAACATGAAATTACATTACTTAGTCTCCAAGTAGGACTCCGGCTCATACTTTCCTTGGGAGAGAAGTTTCCTTGTAACCTTGCGAGCCATCGTCTTTATAAGGTGGACTCCAAGGACCTAGAACTCCAAGCTAAAAAAGCCCTCATACATCCAGAGGGAGGCGACTCGACACATCGATCGCCAACTCCATTGTAACACCATATTCATATCAATACCAATCTAGGATAGGCAGGACGCAGGTCTTTACCTCACATTGAGGGGCCGAACCTGGGTAAAAAACATTGTCTTCTCGTGCCCTGCGATCTTTAGCTCGGAGACGCTTGATCGCTTAATCCCCAACTCTATGAAGTCATCTCCATGACATCTGCGTGACAATCCCACGACAGTTGGCGCCCACCGTGGGGCCTGCGGTCAAGAGCGTCATGTTCCGCGCTGGATCTGTGCCAGGGACGGAGGATCTCGTCGTCGATTCAAGCTCGTCGACTTCGACATCGCGCCGGTCTAAACGATTCGGCGGTATCAACATCTACATCAAGATCTACCTCAAGCTCGAGCCGGAAGCGTGGAGAGATTCGACCGCGCGATTCGGGGCTCAACTTCAACAACGCCCCTCACGCGCGGGTTACATGACAGCAGCAACGTCCGCATGGCGGACATCACCGGCGGCGGCTCGAAACTCATCTCGACGATCCCTTTAGTGGAAAGATGCGAAATCGAGTTTCCTAACAGCTGTCTAAAGCGCATCGGATTCCAACGGTTAGATCTCCGTGGGCGACTCAAACACTCAAGCCCTGTCGAAAGCTGACGGAACTCCGCGCGACTTTGGGAAAATAATTATCGAGGTCGACTCGGACATCAATTCGAAGATCCCTCTGGTGGAAACCTGCGGAATACAATCCTGAAGTCCACCAAGAAATTTGAGACAATTCCAACGGTTAGATCTCCGTCAGCAGCTCGTGCACTGCTGCAAGTTTTATATCAAGATGAGTTCTCGAATTTGAACAACAGTTCCGGTTCTGGATCAATCTCGTGGATTTGCAAAGCCCTGCAGGCAAAGATCAGTTCGAGTCGGAGAAGAATTGCATCCAGACTACTCCTACTTTAACTTGCACCCGAATCAAGGAAGCTACGTTCAAAAATAAAGAAAGGCAAGGGCTAGCGTATTGGATGGTCATGGGGCAGAGCAAAAAGGACGAGCAAACTATGGAAGACCTGATCAGCTCGATTCATCAGCGTGCGACTCCAAAAGTCAGCATGAAACCATCGCCGACTCGCCACAGGCGACTTCCACCCCGATGTGATCCTCATCAACACCGCTACGGACGACTTCGGCCTCACCCCTATCATGGCCAGTGTCGTGGGATTGTCACGCAGATGTCATGGAGATGACTTCGTAGAGTTGGGGATTAAGCGATCGAGCGTCTCCAAGCTAAAGATCGCAGGGCACGAGAAGACAATGTTTTTTACCCAGGTTCGGCCCCTCAATGTGAGGTAAAGACCTACGTCCTGCCTATCCTAGATTGGTATTGATATGAATATGGTGTTACAAGGGGTTGGCGATCGATGTGTTGAGTCGCCTCTCTTGGGATGTATGAGAGCTAGGGTTTGGAGCCTTGGGTTCTAGGTCCTTGGAGTCCACCTTATAAAGACGGCGGCTCGCAAGGTTACAAGGAAACTTCTCTCTCAAGGAAAGTATGAGCCGGAGTCCTACTTGGAGACTAATCATATGTCTTGTCTTCCAAGTCAAGTTATCTTCGAGCTTCTGGATCCTTCCTCATGATCTTGAGTCGGCCCATATTTGTGCAAGGCCAATAGTGGTGCGACTATGAATAAGTCACGCTTTTGCTTGAATAAGTCGCGGGATAATTATTCCCCCGACATTAGCCCCCAAGCTTCCGGGTGATTCGTAGAATTAGGCGGAAGATTCTGTCTTGATGATGATCTTGCAAGCTTGCGTATGTAGTTCTTGCCGACTTGTCGATGTTGCACTTGGCGACTCGCTGATGATGAGTCGCGAGCATAGCGGCTTATTGAGCCGCTGATGTAGAAGCGATGAGTCGCTATCTTTGCGGTTTATTTAGCCACTATGTTACCAATTGAGCACTTCTGTCTTGGCCGCATTAAAGCTGCAGAATCGCGGTAAGTTTTCCGTGAAGCACTTGGTGAAAACCACCTTTTTCCTATTGGGTATAAGACTGAGCTGAAATCATAAGAATAATAACTTATGAGTAACAAGATATATCAACCAAAGGTGCTGAGTCATAGACATCAAAGCATAAAAGACCTAAGCATAAAAAAGCTGGTCAATCATTAGAGTATAATAATCTGTCATGTTATCATGACGAGCCATCTGAGCGCATGGCGGCTCAAGGGTATATAGCCACAGCCTGTATTTAAAGATTTCCGAGTCGCTGATTTGACTCGCAAATGGATATATATATTCTCATGTGCTGCAAAAATGAAATCTGCATATAAACATGATATATGAATATAATAAAGACCGCCCGATATGGTGGATGTGTAGCCCCCGAGGGCCGAGTTGTATGCAGGGTCATGCTGCTCGGGACTCAAAAAATATCACAAGTTGGACAAAAAATTAATTGTCCTAGCCCCCAGGCATTAAGCATGCATGCTTTCATTGTCCTGCTTGATGGCATATCATTGCAATTTGATCCTGCAACAGATTGACAAATATTGTTGCCGCAAGATAATAATGATATAAATTCCACTTGATGTGGTTGTAGATAAAAGATAATGGTGACTTCATTAGCCGATATCAGGAGATAATTATCTCAATCATAAAAAATCTGGCCATGCCAATTGAAACTCGTATGGCCGAGTTATAGGTTCCCGAAAATCAAAGGGCAAAGCCCCCGAGGAAGCAATGATAATAACTTGATGATAATATGTTAGCCTTGGCGGCTGGCAATAATTATGATAAAAAGTTAGTACTCCGCATAATAGCATATGGTACCCTGCATGATAGCATAATATAATCTGCATGATAGCAAATGATATGTCGCATGATGCAAATGATATGTTGCATGATGCAAATGATATGTTGCATGATAGCAAATGATATGTTGCTTGATAGCAAATGATATGTTGCATGATAGCAACTAGCTGCGTAATAGCAACTGGTAAAATGCACGATAGCATATTGTACGATGCATGATAGCATGTACTTGACTCAGTATTTCCCAAATCTAATGTGTGTTCAGGGTCGAGAACGGCCGTGATAGGCAGCCATGATAGGCATCAGACTCGATTGACGCCACACGCGGGTACTTTAGTCCTTCTGAATTATCTCTATTACCATTAAGTAGGTCTTCGCGTGGCTCAGAATTTCCCAGGTAAAAATGCGTGTTCAGGGTCGCTTGGCAGCCATGATAGACGATCGCACTTCGATTGACACCGCACCCCAGTACTTTGGCCGCATAGTGCAAAGATACTTCTGACTTAAGGCAAGAATAACCAGGATTATTGCTTTGATCGGCTGCAACTGCCGTGACAAGCTCTAATTAGCTTTGATGATAACCAACTCTGATTAGCTGTATATGTGGTACAGTGAGTCACCAGGATTATTGCGTTTAACGGCTGCAATAGCCGTGACGAGCTCTAATTAGCTTTGATGATAACCAGCTCTGATTAGCTGTAAATGTGATACAATGAGTCACCTGTTTAACTCAAATATCGATAAGATAATGATTCGTTAATGACTCATAAACTGATGTAATGATGAGCTGTTTGCGACTCATAAATTGATATGGGGGTAAATCGCAATGCGACTCATAAGTTGATATGACAATAAGTCGATGATGATTAATAAAATGATACGATGATAAATCATGAAATTATATAACGATCAGTCATAAATTGATATAATGATAAGTCATAGAATGACAAATGAATTGCCAAATATCAATGCTTGGACATGTAGTGGTGATCTTGATATTCAATGCAAGCTGTAAATAGCTAGACTTTGCAATGCGAGTTATAAAGAACTCTAATTTGACGAATGTATTGAGAAGTAGATGTAATTAAATCTACAAATGCCGATATGAATTTAAAGTCTACGACATGATATAATATGAGTCGCAAAAACATTTAATAAAAATGCATAATAACCTATAAATGCAGCCCTCGAGATAAACTCGTAGATGAATTTAAACTTATTGATGAAAGTAAAAAGCTGCGAAAGTTGAGTATGATAGGGACTTATCTTGTTTTTATTGTCCTGCTATTGATGACGCGGTACGATCCGCGGACAGTTGATGCTGACTCGTCAAAGAGGAAATAGACCACAACGAAATTTGAAGTCAGTCGTGGTGAATCGCCGGAGATCAATGATTGTTGAAGTTGGTGATGACAGCGCCAATTAGTGAAGTCGCATGGCGATCCTTTAGAGTCGCGTGCTTCTAAGCCGCGTGCTGATGAGTCGCATGCAGTTCTTTTTTAGCCGCATGCTGGTTGAATGGAGCTGACCGCTCCCTACCTTTTCCTGTTTTAATGCAAGCTGCTTCCTTTTCTTTTCTTGGAACCTGAACCAACATGGATTGATACGTAGCTTTGGCTGCTCTTCCAAAACGAGATAGCGAACCAGTTTGCTTCTTTATTATACTGCGCCTTGGGCAATATTAATGCGCGGAGTTGGAACATCTCCCGGGCCAGTGAAATAAGTTGATGCTGGCGACCGAGCCTCCATCGATCTTGGCTAGGTGCGACTCAACTCGCGGCACATTTGCTGCCTCGAATAATTTCGCTGGTGGATATACATGGATGCGCTCGAGGCGATGCTGATGTTAAGGCCCCGCGCATGTGTCATCGATCATACTGTGAACCGCGACGATTGTTGATTTTGAAGATCAAGGTGTACAAGGTTTCCTGACTCATCCACTGGCTTGCTCCACGTACGTACTCCCTTAGGGACATGCACGTGCTAACCCCCAAGCTAGGAGCTTTAATTGATCTGTTTCCTTTTTCCTTTTACCCAGGATGTGCACTGATCTGTGTCCTAGGACTTGAATCGATGAAGTTGATCACGCCTTCTCCTTTTCCGCTGTCCGCCTCTTTCCTTTTCTTGTTTATTCGAATCAGAACCGATGGTTTGTACCTTGCCTAGCTTCCCTCTATCCATATGTGATTCTTAGTAACATGAGGTCGCACCATGTAATTTAGTAGCGACTCAAATTGATTTCTTCTTCTTTTTCAAAATAGGGAGCAGGCGCGTCGGAGTATCACTTTCCATGCAAAGCAAGGGCGATTAACCAGATCGATTTATTTATTCCGTTGCATGTGAGATCTGCATACAACGTAATCAATCTTTCCTTCCTTGTTTTCCTTTGTGCGACTCAAACTGGTATTAGCTGGCATGGAATTCTTTACCGACTCGAGCTGAATACTGCTGGTCTTTTGGCTTTTTCTATCAGGGATTAGATTTCCTTTAATGATGCGCCGACTGGATGTTTTCCTTTTTTAATTTCGCGAACTTGCGTAGACACAAAACTTGCTTCAATGCGTGAGTCGCTGACGGTGATCTAACCGTTGGAACTGTCTCAAATTTCTTGGAGGGCTTCGGGATTGTGCTCCGCAGGTTTTCACCGGAGGGATCTTCGAATTGATGTCCGAGTCGACCTCGATAATTATTTTCCCAAAGTCGCGCGGAGTTCCGTCAGCTTTCGACAGGGCTTCAGTGTTTGAGTCGCCCACGGGGATCTAACCGTTGGAATCCGATGCCCTTTGGACAGCTGCTAGGAAACTCGATTACGCATCTTTTCACCGAAGGGATCGTCGAGATAAGTTTCAAGCCGCCGTCGATGACTTCCGCAACACGGACGTTGCTGCTGTCCAGCAGTCTTGATGTAGATCTTGATACCACTGAGTCGCTTGAATCGACGCTGCGATAAAGTCGCCGATGTTTGTTGAAGTCGCCGAACTTGAATCGACGATGAGATCCTCCGTCCCTGGCACAGATCCAGCGCGGAACGTGACGCTCTTGACCGCAGGCCCCACGGTGGGCGCCAACTGTCGTGGGATTGTCACGCAGATGTCATGGAGATGACTTCGTAGAGTTGGGGATTAAGCGATCGAGCGTCTCCGAGCTAAAAATCGCAGGGCACGAGAAGACAATGTTTTTTGGTTCGGCCCCTCAATGTGAGGTAAAGACCTACGTCCTGCCTATCCTAGATTGGTATTGATATGAATATGGTGTTACAAGGGGTTGGCGATCGATGTGTTGAGTCGCCTCTCTCGGGATGTATGAGAGCTAGGGTTTGGAGCCTTGGGTTCTAGGTCCTTGGAGTCCACCTTATAAAGACGGCGGCTCGTAAGGTTACAAGGAAACTTCTCTCTCAAGAAAAGTATGAGCCGGAGTCCTACTTGGAGACTAATCATATGTCTTGTCTTCCAAGTCAATTTATTTTCGAGCTTCTGGATCCTTCCTCATGATCTTGAGTCGGCCCATATTTGTGCAAGGCCAATAATGGTGCGACTATGAATAAGTCGCGGGATAATTATTCCCCGACAGCCGGTTTCGCCAAACATTGCAAAAATATATAGACCAGCGCCCGGAGGCTCAACGACAGCATCGTCCTTAGCGTGCGTCTGGCCAAATTAAATTGACAAGAAGCCAATAACGCAGCATATGCCAGTCAGTTGCCAAGTTGTGTACTAATAGGCGAGTCAACAAGTAACTCAGATGCCTGGACATCCTCAGCAACACGTGCACGGAGCTCGACGTCAGCATCGCCCGCGAGCTCGTTCGTATGTATCAGTCAGAAAAATTATTTCAGCCATCAGACGTGTCATGATTTAACTCGCACCGAGACAGGACAGATAAAAGTTTTGTTGCCAGCATCCCTTTATTTCGATGTGCGAGTCATGTTCCTTCTCGGCCAGTCGCAAAATGGCTCCTCGCCAACATCAGATGGAAGAATTAAAGCAGCGATGAATCCCGCTGAAACAAGTCGCAAGGAGAAAAGCAAAAAGATTCGATGCAAGTTCTGAAAAGTAGTTGTCCGACATAAAGAAGTACTACTTTAGGTTATGGGTGTCGCACGTGAGCTGCAAAAATGAAAGGCAATCAAAAAGGGCCAGCTTGCTATCCTCACGTGAAAGCCAAAAAAGAGTATTACTAGTTGGAGTCGCACGGATCAAAGAAGAAATAATGGAAGGCCTACATAAGCTGCCAGCTAACCTTTTGCTTTTACGTGCATGCGACTCGAGATATTGCAGCATAGATTGAAAGAGAAAAATAAAAATAAAAGAGGAAAAGAATGAGTGGGCGATCAGCTCAAAGGCAGCATGGCTTCAGCCTAGTTATGCGACTTAAAAATTTACCCAAGGACAGATCGGATACGGCGACTTATATAAGTGAATTTCATTTCGGGCGCGACCTCAGCATGCATCAAAAATAGCTTACGATCAAAAGCAGAGGGGATGGAGAATTAGACTGCAAGAACGGTTGTCAAGATGCGATCAGCATGATTATCACAGATTCGCCAAGGGCGACTTCAACCACATCGTGGATAACAATTTATATTTCGCGGCAACGACGATCCGGCGAGTCGCCGCGATCAAAATTCACTTTCACTATAGACAGCTCCACCTTGATGCGGATACCATCGCGGCTACTTCATTGACATCTGCAGTCCACGGATCATATCGCGTCATTAACGCAAGATAAGTTGCTATCATGCTCATATTTTACAGCCTTTTGCTTTATCAATTAAATTTGAGTTTCACCTTCGAGTTTATCTCGGGGGCTGCATTTCTAGGTTATCATGCCTTTTATTAAATATCTTTGCGACTCATATTATGTCATGTCGTAGACTTTAAATTCATATTAACTTTTGTAGATTTAATTACATCTACTTCTCAATACATTCGTCAAATTAGAATTTTTTATAACTCGCATTGCAAAGTCTAGCTATTTACAGCTTGCATTGAATATCAAGATCACCACTACATGTTCAAGCATTGATATTTGGCGATTCATTTGTCATTCTATGACTTATCATTATATCAGTTTATGACTGATCGTTATATAATTTCATGATTTATCATCATATCATTTTATTAATCATCATCGACTTATTGTCATATCAATTTATGAGCCGCATAGCGATTTACCCCATATCATTTTATGAGTCGCAAACAGCTCATCATTACATAAGTTTATGAGTCATTAATGAATCATTATCTTATCAATATTTGAGTTGAAACAGGTGACTCGCTGTACCATATTTACAGCTAATCAGAGCTGGTTATCATCAAAGCTAATTAGAGCTCGTCACGGCTGTTGCTGCCGATAAAAGGAATAATCCTGGTTATTCTCGCCTTAAGTCAGAAGTATCTTTGCACTATGCGGCCAAAGTACTGGGGCGCGGCGTCATTCATGAGACTAATGCCTATCATGGCTGCCTATCATGGCCGTCCTCAACGACCCTGAACACGCGTTTTTACCTGGGAAATACTGAGCCGCGCGAAGACCTACTTAACGGTAATAGAGATAATTCAGAAGGACTAAAGTACCCGCGTGTGGCGTCAATCGAGTCTGATGCCTATCATGGCTGCCTATCATGGCCGTTCTCGACCCTGAACACACATTAGATTTGGGAAATACCGAGTCAAGTACCATATGCTATCATGCATCGTACAATATGATATCATGCATCTCACCAGTTGCTATCATGCAACCATCTGCTATCATGCAGATTAAAACATGCTATCATGCAGGTCACAACTTACTATCATGCAAAAGTATATATTATAATTTGCTATCATGCAGGGTACCGTATGCTATCATGCGGAGTACTAATATTTTATCATTATTATCAGCCACCAAGGCTAACAGATTATCATCAAGTTATTGTTTCCTCGGGGGCTTTGCCTTCTGAATTTTAGGAACTTATAACTCAGCCATATGAGTTTGAACTGGCACAACCAGATTTTCTAATGATTGGGATGATAATCTCCTGATATCGGCTGTTGAAGCCACCATTATTTATTTAACTACAGCCACATCAAGTGGAATTTTTTAAAGGATGATTCCTTAATTTATATCTAGAGTCTTGACTGGGATTATCTTTTTTCCTAGCTGCTCGACTAATACTTCACAGTTCGGAGTTTATAAGCAATTTCGCTCTACTCCAAATATCATTATTATCTTGAAAGCAACATTTTTGCTCAAGTTATTACAGGATATGACATCAAGCAGGATGACAAAAGCATGCATGCTTAACGCCTGGGGGCTGGGACAATTAAGTTTTTATCTAAGTTGAGATATTTTTTGAGTCCCGAGCAGCATGATCAAGCATGCAACCCGGCCCTCGGGGGCTACACATCCACCATGCATATCTGGCGGTCTTTATTATACTCATATACCATGATTATATGTAGATTTAATTTTTTGCAGCACATGAGAATATACATATCCATTTGTGAGTCAAACTAGTGACTCAGAAATCTTTTAATACAGGCTGTGGCTATATACCCATGAGCCGCTATGATTCAACATGTGCTCAAATGGCTCGTCATGATAACATGACATATTATTATTCTAATGATTGCCCAGCTTATTTATGCCTATGGTATTTTCTACTTCGATGTCTATGACTTAGCACCATATACATATTTGGCTAATATATCTTGATGCTCATAAGTTATTATTCTTATGATTTCAGCTCAGTCCTACATTCAACAGGAAAAGGTGGTTTTCACCAAAGGCTTCGCCGACACCTTCTATAATTTTCGTGGAGAACTTATCGCGATTCTGCAGCTTCAATGCGACTAAACAGAAGTGTTTAAATAGCAAGTGAGGAAGACTTGTGCATGGCCTCGAATGCCTGTGATAGTACATCAACAAACATATGCGAGTCAGCGTTTCTACATCAGCAGCTCAATAAGCCGCTACACTCGCGCCTCATCATCAGTAAGTCACCAAGCTCTACATACTCAAGTCGGCAAAATCATCAACATCAAGTCAAGATCTTCCGCCTGACTCTACAAATCACCCGGAAGCTTGGGGGCTAATGTCGCGGGAATACCTAATTGAGTATGAGCCGACGTACAAACTTATCAAGACGTAAGCTGGTGAAGACTTAACAGGCGCGGCTTAACAGGTGCGAGTTAACAGGCGCGGCTTAACTGGTGCGGCTCAACTGACGCAGACTTAACTGGCAGGAGAAGACATAATTTGGAAGACACGAAATTACATTACTTAGTCTCCAAGTAGAACTCCGGCTCATACTTTTCTTGGGAGAGAAGTTTCCTTGTAACCTTGCGAGCCATCGTCTTTATAAGGTGGACTCCAAGGACCTAGAACCCCAAGCTAAAAAAGCCCTCATACATCCAGAGGGAGGCGACTCGACACATCGATCGCCAACTCCATTATAACACCATATTCATATCAATACCAATCTAGGATAGGCAGGACGTAGGTCTTTACCTCACATTGAGGGGCCGAACCTGGGTAAAAAACATTGTCTTCTCGTGCCCTGCGATCTTTAGCTCGGAGACGCTTGATCGCTTAATCCCCAACTCTACGAAGTCATCTCCATGACATCTGCGTGACAATCCCACGACACCAAGTACCACGTATCTGCTGCGCCACCAAGTCTGAATCTCCATAGCAGAGGACGTGCTGGACGCCTAGCTCCTTGGCAATGTGTAGACCATGAAGGAGAGCTTCGTATTCAACAACATTATTAGTTTCCTTGAAGTGAATTTGTAACACATAACTAAGCTTGTCTCCTTGAGGGTTTCGAAACACAATGCCAGCCCTCGAGCCCTGAAGCATTTTTGATCCGTCAAAGTGCATGATCCAATATGCGTCTTCAGGGAGAGGTACTTCGTCCATGGCCTCTGTCCAATCTGTTACAAAGTCTGCTAAGGCTTGAGATTTAATGGCGGTTCTGGGTTTATATGTGATGTCAAAGGTGGCAAGTTCGATACCCCACTTGGCAACTCGGCCTGTCGCATCTATATTGTTGATGATATCCCAGAGGTGCCTTGCTCACAATCATGATTGAATGCTCCTGGAAATAGTGCCTCAACTTTCTAGCGGCGTAGAAAACACCATAGACCAGCTTCTGGTAATGCGGATAACGCTGTTTGGAGGCGGAAAATACTTCACTGATGAAGTAAACCGGACGCTGTTCTGGCAAGTCTGATTTTTCCATCTTACATTCCACCACCAGAACCACGCTAACAACTAAGTTAGTTGCCGCGATGTAAAACAGCATTGGTTCCTGCGTTCAAGGAGTTGCTAAGATTGGAGCAGACGTTAATGCTTCCTTGAGCTGTTGCAAGGTGGCATCTGGTTCGTCTGTCCACTCAAAGTTGTCGGATTTTTTCAGAAGCCGGTAGAGAGGTAGTGCCTTCTCTCCAAGACGGCTAATGAAACGACTGACGGCAGCCGCCGAACCGGCAAGTCGCTGCACGTTCTTCAGGTCCTTGGGCCTGGATATGTTGAGGATCGCTCTGATTTTTTCTGGGTTGACCTCTATTTCTCATTTGGAAACGATAAAGCCGAGCAATTTGCCGATAGGAACCCCGAAGATGCATTTTTTTGGGTTGAGCTTCATCCTATATATCCGGAGGCTATCAAAAGTTTCTCTCAGATCGTCGAGCAAATCCGCCTTCTTTTTCGACATGACGGCAATGTCGTCAACATAGATGTGAACATTGCGGCCAATTTGCTCGTGAAGGCATCTTTGCATACATCGCTGATACGTTGCCACTACTGCAAAAAGGCTTATAGCCGCCACGTGGTTAGTGACGGGCAAAATCGTGCCCGTCACTAGTAAGTATTACCAGTGACGGACAAGAATAAGCCCGTCACTAGTACAGAACACTAGTGATGGGCTTATAAAAGTGACCGTCACTAATATTTTTTATCAAGACCGCGAGAAAAGGAAAATTAACCAGTGACGGACATCTATTAAACCTGTCACTGGTAAACATATCCCCGTGTACATGTATGAAGAAAATAACCGTACATATGCGTCTAACCTTATCTCCTGATCTTGCTCACGGAGTTAGCTTGACCCCTCGCACGACGCCTCCAGTCCACAATCTCCACCAACGCCCGATCCAACAACCACCTGAGGCCACAACGCATGCACGCGGCCGCCGCCCCGTCAACTCCGGCCTCGTTCCCCTGTGGCGACGGCCACGCCCGCGTCCCCGTGTTACTCTTCATCGCTCACATCCCGCTCCGTCGTGGCGTCGCCTGCAACCGCCTGACCGCCTCGTCGCGTCTCTTCCTCGCATCAGCCGCGGCGGCAGTCGAGCGGAAACGGGGGGTTGGACCAGGTTCTCGGCGTGCTCCGCCGTGACGGTGAGTTCCTCCAGGCCGCCGTCGGCGGCCCGCTCTGCGACGCCCTCTGGCTTCGCTTCCTCGAGAATAAGCAGCAGCAGCGGGATAAGCAGGCGAAACCTAAGCCCGCGCGGCAGCAGAAGGAGAGCAGGCACTGCCATTGCTGCAAGCCACGCCGTTCCCAGCCTACCCGCCAGGTTCCTCACTGCACATCTCGAGTTAAAGCTCACATCTCTTGTTTCTGACCACATTTCTCCCAATTTGTTTGCTAGGGTTGTCTCGCGTGGAGCTGGTGATGGCTGATCTGTAGGCCCTCAAGGTGTACGCCGATTCCTCCAAGCAGGAATTTGTGCTCCGATTCCTCGAAAGCAGCAACAATAGGCGCTTCAGCCCCCGGCTTTCCCTCCCATTCCTACCCACCAGGTTCCTCACTCTGCACAGCAGGATTCGGCATCAATTAGGCTTCACTGATCACAGTGTTGACCCTTTTTTGTTCTGAAATTTGGTAGGGTTGTCATGTATGGAGCTGATGATGGCCGACCTTGATGCCCTCAAGTTGTATGCCAACTACTTCTCGGCCATTCTCACCACTCCTCGCGCAGTACTCTGTCTCACCCTCATGTCCTTGTATTTCGCATAGTTCAAGTAAGGTACAGGTGGCCACCAGCTTTACTTTCGCCTAGCTTTACTTTCTTTGGTTGATCTGTATAATGGTTTGATGCGATATGCATAATCTACTCTCTAGATACTATTTGCATTTCTCGTGGGCGCGGTAAAGGTGCAAATGTTTAAAAGAGCCAACCTGACCACAAATCCTACCCCACAATTTTAATGCTTCACAATACATGGTTGGACAGTTTCTCAAGGATACGTTTCTTGACCTTGTGCATACTTTTGTTAAGGGTATGGTAGTCTTGCTTCATAGCTTTAAGCCATGGTAGTCTTGCTTCATATTTGAACAGTAGTGGTTTGGGTTAACTAGTTTTGTCCCTATTATTTAAATCACGATCAGTTACATGTAAGTTATTTATAGATTTTCGGATCAGCAAAACTGTAATACCAGGATAGTATACATGATCAATAAAACATGCTAATTTCGTGTGGATCTGCTGCATCTTTATATGTTAGAACCTTCTGTTGTTTGAATAGAAACATGTATTTTGAGGCCTGATGGTTAATTCGCAATAGACCAACAAGCGTATGACTTAGAAGTATTACTGTTAGCATATCGTGGTATAGAATTTCTGAGTGTGGTTTCTACATATGATATGTGCAGTGGCTGGTTTGTGGCTTGTGACTTGTCAGGCTTCAGTTTTGACCAGGCTTATGAAATGAGTTTTGCCGAATTAACTTCTAGTTCATATGCCCACTAACCGAACTCATAGGATCGGACTAAATAAGCTGATCGAGACTTTCTATTATCATACTTTGTAGCAGCCAAGTGTTCAATTACTGAATAAGTGTTCTATTTTCTGCCCCATGCAGATCAATGTTAAAAAGCTCAAGTTAGGTGGTGCCGTGCGCGTGCTATAATTTGAACTGAAGTGTTATCGGCTGCTGCTAAATGCCTGCAGGTTTGCTCCCTAAATCGGTGTGGCTGCTCCATGATGGCGTTAGTTTGGAATGCAGTTTTTCTGGATAGCTAGATAGCAGCTGGAGCTGATCATTCCTGGGAAGCACATGGTGTAAGATTTGGCGTTTCACAAGAGTTGGACATTTATATTTGAGGTGTTGGTTGTTCTTAAATGACAACAAATTGTTTTGGATATTGTGCTATCCATGTTAATTCCACTTTGTAGTACATATGATTGTATTTTGTTACCTATGAGTGTATGTGATCATATTGTGTTATCGATGTGCAACTGCAATATTTTTTATTTGTAATTTTTTTATTTCTAAAATTTATACTAGTGACGGGCACAATTGAATGACTGTCACTAGTAAACAAATACTAGTGACGGGCAAACGCCCGTCACTAGTAACCTATTACCAGTGACTAGTTATCAGTGACGGGCGCTTTGCCCATCACTAGTAGGCATTTTGGGCCTGTCACTGGTAGAATATTCTGCAGTAGTGTGCGCCGGCATTTTTTAGGCCGAAGGGCATCGTGATGTAGCAGAAGGTCCCGTAGGGCGTAGTAAACGATGTTTTGAGTTGGTCGGATTCTCGCATTTTGATTTGGTGGTACCCGGAGTACGCATCCAAAAAGCACAACAGCTCGGAGCCGGCTGTGGAGTCTATGACCTGATCTATACGAGGTAACGCAAAGTGGTCCTTAGAACGGCACTTGTTCAAACCGGTATAATCAATGCACCTTCTCATTTCCTTATTGGGTTTTGGAACCATTACAGGATTTGCCAACCAATTAGTGTGTACTACCTCCCTAATGAACTTGGCTTCTTGCAACTTGATGATCTCCTTCCCTATTGCCTTCCGCTTCGTCTCACCATAGCGCCATATTCCTTGCTTTACTGGCTTGGCTCCTTCATAGACGTTAAGAGAGTGCTCGGCAAGTTCCCTCGGGACACCTGGCATGTCGGCTGACGACCATGCAAAGATGTCCTGATTCTCACGGAGGAACCTGACGAGCGCGCTTTCCTATTTGTCATCCAAGCCAGCCCCGATGGTGACTTGCTTGGAGCTGTCACCTGGGACCAGGTCCGCCTTCTTTGTATCCTCGAACGCCTTGAAAGTCTTTTTGGGCTCTGCGGTCTTTATATCTTCCGTCAACTGCGACGTATCAAGTTCCTTTTTCAACATGGCTAATTCCTCTGCGTGGAGGACTGCCTAGCGAAGGCGGCATTGCCACGTTCGCACTCCTTTGCTTTCTTGAAGTTGCCATTGACGGTGATCGTACCGTTGGGTCCAGGCATCTTCAGTTTGCTGTAGATGTAACACAGCCGAGCCATGAACTTGGCGAAAGCTGGCCGCCCAAAGATGGCGTGGTAAGCACTCTTGAAGGGACTACTTCAAACCTAAGATACTCCAAGCGGTAGTTGTCTCAGGTCCGAAAGTAACCTCAAGTTTGATGCTACCCATTGACTTGGCTTGCTTTCCCGGAACAATGCCATGAAACTTGACTTTGCTATAGTCAAGCTGGCTTTCCGACAAGTTCATGCGCTTCAGGGTGTCCGCGTATATGATGTTGAGACTAGTGCCGCCGTCCATCAACACTTGGTGAGTCTGAAGTTGTCGACAATGGGTCGACTACAAGGGCGTATTTGTCGGGGTGAGGTACATGGTCTGGGTGATCATCTCTATCCCAAGTGATTGGTTTCTCTGACCAGTCTAAATACTGGGGAACATCAGGCACAGTGGCATTCAGCTCGCGCATCTCCGCCTTTTCTTCCTTTGCCGAAGGAGTGCCCAAGAAACACACCAGTTGACCATCTACCTTGGGTATTGTTTTTCCTTGCGTGCCAGCTTAGGTTCCTCATCCTCCGACATGGAGATTGCTCCATCGTCGTCTTCCTTTTTGTCTTCTCAGCCTTTTTGCTCTTTTTTGGCTTACAGCCAACCTCGGGGTCCTTCTTGAAGTCCTCCATGAACCGGCATTCCCCATGTGTGGTTAACTTTGCCTAAGGACGCGTGGATTGGGCAGGGCAAGGCTTTTGCCTGATCGTATGTCAGGCGTTGCTTGCTGGAGCCGCCTTCTTTACCCTTTCCTTTCCACTTGTGGCTGCCGCCTTTGCCTTCGAAGGCGCGGCGACCTCGTTTGACGGTCCGGCTTTGTCGTCCTGGGGAGCCTTGCATTTGTGACTTGCTCGCCTGCTTGGCGCCATGTCATGTGCGCCGTCTCCATCACGTGCGTCATCATCCGCCTGTGCGTACATGGCTGCTACTTCGAGCATGACTCCGAGATCTTTGACCTGCATGCGCACGAGCTTATGTCTGAGACTTGAGCCCTTCAGGAGGCCTGTGGTGAAGGCATGGATTGCTTGATTGTCGTCTACGTTTTCGCAGCTTGCCTTCGTTTGAATCCACCTTGCCAAGAAGCTTGTAGCAGTTTCATCCGGCTTTTGCACGCAACGAACCAAATCTGTGTATGTATTGGGTCGCTTTATGTGCCCTGGAAGTGCTGCGTGAACACCTTCTCCATGTCATGCCAGCTATGAATGCTTTTCTCCGGCAAGTTTTCGATCCAGCTTCGGGCTGTCCCTTCAAGCATGAGGGGAAGGAAGCGTGCGGCGACGAGGCCATTGCCCCGGCAATTTCGACTGCCAACGCGTAGTCCGACAACCATGAGTTTGGCTTGTCCGCTCCATTGTACCTTTGATGAGTTTTTGACACTGATGTCATGTCTCGGGGTACTTGAACGTTGCGGATGGCTGGGCCAAAGCACTTAGGGCCTAGGTAGGCATCCTGCTTTCCAGCCTTAATGTCATTGAGATGATGTCGTGCGTCTTGCGGACTGAGCTGTTTGCCAGATCTGTCGGCATTAGGCTCGTCCTGCGCTGCCCGGCTGTGCCTAGGCTCATTGTTGTGCCCCCGGCTTCCACCTTCGTGCCTGGGCACTGGTGGTGGGGACTGTGTGCGGTCCCTGCTTCTTCTTGGCGGGGGGCGTTGTCACGATTGCCGCCACTCCTTGGCGGCTGCTTGCTTCCGCCTTCATCCCGCCTAGGCGGAGGAGGTGAGGCCTTGCGTCTGTTGCCGGTTCTGGACGCCTCGTCACGCTGCCTTCTGGGAGGTGGTGACTTACGCGGGTCCTTCTCCTTGTCTTTCCCTTTTCCATGGCTACTGGAGCCGGATGGATCTTCGGGGTTGCCACCTGCCGCAGCTTTGCAAGCGTTGGATTTGGATTCCAGCCTTCCTCCTCTTGCGTCCGCCATGTCGGCGCGAGAATCAGCACGGGCCTGCTGCTCTAAAGCTTTGTGAGCAAGGATCGATGCGTAGTAAATCTTCTCATCCTTGTCGTAGTCATCGTTGTTGAGGATATCTAAGGCGGCCGTAGTGTTGAGGACAGGGGTGGCGAGGATGACGTCCCCGTTCTTATCCTTACGCTGCGGCGCTGTAGCCCACTCGAAACCAAGCTTTTGGGCAGGGGATTTGAAGTTGTCAGGCGACCGATCCCTGCCTTTCTTGCTTTTCTTATCTGCCACAGGTCTGTCGGCTTGGGCAGTGGAGTAGTGGTGAAAAGATTGCGCTTGGGGTCTAACTTGGCGGTTATCTTGGCGTTTTCTCCTTGGCTTCGTCGAGGAGCCCCTGGACCTCTGCTTGCTTGCTTTTGAGGTACTCGGTTTGCTCCACCAAGGTGTTTCGAAGTTTCTCCAATCAGCCGGGTTGGTTTTGTCGGTCACCGGCGTGTGCAGAACTTACGCCAGGGCCGCCATGTTCCCTATCTTGCTGGGCTCGCCTTTCTCTAGAATCCTCTTCTTTGGAGCCCCGGAGGCTCCGGAAACAGTGGATCGGTTGCCGGGTCCCAGCGTTGGCGGCGTCTGTTGCTGCTGCCTGAGCTGAAGCTGCACCGGTGACATCCGCCACGAAAACCTGCTGCATGTTGACGGACGAACCTGTAACCTCTGAGAGAGGTGGAGGCTCGGGTGCGTTGAAGCACCTTTTGATCCTTTGTTCAAACATGCTTGTAGAATCTTCTTCGGAGTTAGAATCTATGTTGACTTGAACAGTAGATCTGGATCGGCATCCGACATGGCATCATCCTGGAGTGCAGGAAGAATAGATTCGGGATCTTGACTATTGGGCTGGGAGTCAGATCCCAGTCTCGTCATGCCGACAAAGTGTAGATCTGAATCTGCGGACTCCTGAGAGGAGGCAACTCAGATCCGTCTTGAACGTACGCCTTTTGATTGCAGGGCGGGTGGGATGGCGAATAAATTCGCGGCAACCCATATGCTTCAGATGTGTAGCCGATGAATACATCGACGCCGCCAAACGGCACAACTCCGCATCCGACAATGTAGTCGTCTGCGGGGATGTAGGACTCGTCGCAGCTGATGTAGTGGTTGTCGCCGTAGCGCACGGCGCGGCCGACGGCGATTGTTTCGCCGATGCCGCCTAGGGTTCCGCCTAGAACGTGACGCCTGACGCCTTAGGCCCCATGGTGGGCGCCAACTGTCGTCGTATCGGCATCTGAGATAGGAGACGGGGTCCTGCTAGCCGAGGGTGAACGTAGGGCAAGAAGGTGGACGTCGTCGAGGTCGGGATTGTACACGACAGTTTACCCAGCTTCAGGCTCCACGGCGGTGGCGGAGCCCTACGTGCTGCTATGACTCACTATAAGGCAGATCGCCGTGTTACAGGTTACAATGAGCTATGGGATGTGTCAAAGTATCAGAGTATGCCCTAAAGGCTTCCATGGTTCGGCTTATATAGGCAGCCGGACCTAGGGTTACAAGGTGATTACGTATCCGGCAAGTATACTGAGTCCTAAACCTATCCGTCAGGTCTACCGCCTTCCGCCTTGGGCTTGGTGGCTTCATGGGCTTCGGTCTTGGGCCTACTCCTTGCCGGCATCCGCCTTGGACTAGCCGGATTGATCCATGCTAATGATACCCTAGTTGGTATATCCCCAACAGCTATATAAACCTGTTTAAACAGAGTACATAAGCAACATATAGTTAATAACACGGTACATATGCAACATGTAGTTATGCAACACATAGATAAGAACAGAGGCCAAATGTGGCAGAGCAGCCACGATGTGAACTTTAATTTACATAGTTCAAAAAAGTTCTAATAATACAGATAAAACATGAAATAAAACTGAGACTAGCTAATATATACAATAACATAGAGACACACAGAGAAGCTTGAATATATGAGAGTGACACACAGAGAAACCTGAATCGACACACAAATGCCTCAAATGACAGAGACATATGCCTCAAAAAAGATTAAATCTTGTTTAATTCTGGTATATATATCCTCAACAAGACAATAACAAATTTTCAGCACGGCAACAAAGAGATCATCGAGCCTAGCAGCTTACCCTTTCTGAATCAGAGTTATATATCTACTCTCTTGTGTCTAGTGCTGTAAATAATGTTTTATCCAAACCATGCATGCATTGGAGGAGGACTGCATGTGATACAGTATCAAGATGAAAATTGCAGCTTGCAAATAAAGTTCAGTATCATTATATGTGCTTTTGGTCTCATTAATCTTTTTTCTGCATTATCGCATATTCACATTTTGAATTCTTTATGCACTAATAACATCTAAAACTATGTAGAAACATCTGCCTGACAGATTCCAATCTGTTTTATTGTTGAAATCTTAGTGGTCTGTGTATCCGTTATTTCCTTTTTAGTTTTACAGGTGGGCAGTGTTTCCCTTTGATGTTGCAATAGGTTCTCCAATTGTGTTTCGTTTTTTTAGTTAGTTCACGGGAATTGGCTCCATGTCTGGATGGTTTCTCTTAGTTTAATAGATGAGTAACCCAAGGGGGTGTAGGCCAGTTTTTTTGTATCTCACATATAATTGGAATAATCACCAGGATAGTTTAAAGGTGCACTCCACATGACAAGTTTCGTGTGAAAAACTAGTTTCTTGAATCTCAATTTGTTTTCTATGAGTGTACTTGCTGATATTGTTCACAAGAAAAAAGAATGATGTAACGTATACGGTACATCACACCAGAGCAGATCGAGTCATGTACGTATCTTCTTTACTATTAAATGGGAGTTGGACGTACATTGGTACGTCTGGAGCAGACGATCGCTCGCTCTGTGACCGTTCGATCGATGCGGCAGACGATCCATCGCTCGATGGCCGCTCGATTGATCGCCGCTCCCTCTATCGGTCCCCGAGTTCAGCCCATACTCGCAACCCACGGCCGCCGCCGCCACACATGTTCTCCCTCCCCGAGCCTGCTGTCCTGCTCCTCCCCAACCGGCGAGAGGCCATCGTCGCCGCCCTTGCTCATCCCTATCGACGCGAGGTCCCCCTCTCTCTCGTTTCTCATATTTCTCATCAGAGATGATCGCGTGACGGCTGCTTCGAGTCGGCAACAGACCATGAGGAGAGCGAGGTGGCAAAGATTTCGAGGGCATCGCCTCGCCATGGCACCGGTGGTCATCGGCTTCCCCGCCGGCGATGGCCTACGGCCTGCCTCTGTTACCTGCACCGGCGGCCTCTGTTCTCCCCGCCGTGTACGCCTCGTAGATCCCCGACCCACCCCCAATCCTCACCTGCGCCACCAACTTCCCTGCCGCCGGAAGCCAGGCCCTCCTCGCCGCTGGCCTATTCCGTCGGTCTGATCCGGCTAGGAGACCATGGTGAACAGGTGCTGCATTTCCTCCACTTCCCCAGACTCGTTCGATTGCCTCTGCGACTGATTCCAACTGGTTCAAACTGTGGCCTTAACGCGACCAACACAGACCACCAGAACGAGCTGGTACGAGCGATCCGCCGCCGCAGCGGTGGGCTCTCTGACCGTCGCCGACGACGGTGGTGCATCCCGGACATCGCTGCGGGAACCAGTGAGTGTCAGAAGAAAGTGCAGTTTGGAAAGCAGAGACAACAGCTAGCTAGCTAGACGATCTCGTCGTCGGCGCTGCACTCACGAAGGGGCTGGAAGCACGGATTTGGCGCACCTGCTGGCCTTCATGTGGTTAAGGCTGCTCCAGGATTCAGACTATGGATCAAATGCTACCTTTTCATGTGTATTAGTACCTGCGAGTGTGTGTACATGGAGTCCTGAAGATTGATTACGCGCTTGAGATATTTTCCGCCTGAGTTGGAAGCGTAGAAGTTAGCTAGCTAGCTTTGTAGATTGACTAGATTTTTATCTTGTTGACAAATATCTCATGCGCTTGAGATATTTTCAGTGGCCTTCTTTGGCGTTGGCCAATGGTTAGTTTCTCGATGCATCCAATTATACTATCAGCTGAACCTGTTATTTCTTCCCATCTAAATTTGAAATTTGACCCTATGCGCACCCTTGACCAGAAACTTCGAGCCACTGCTAGAGCTCTTACAAGCTGGGGACAAAAGCGAGTTGGAAACATCAAGGAACAACTCCTTGGCAAACGAGGTGATTCGCCAACTTGATGCTGCTCAAGATTACCGTCCTCTGACGGCTGAAGAAGCTTGGTTAAGGCGTGAGTTAAAGAAGAAAGCTCTCGGGCTGGCCTCTCTGAATCGTACCATTGCCAGGCAACGTTCAAGACTGTTGTGGCTAAGAGAGGGCGATGCAAATACTGAATACTTCCATGCGCATGCCAGTAAAAGGAGGAGGAAAAATCACATGTTTAAACTCCGTGACTCAACCACCGAAGCAAGCACTCAAGAGGAGATGGAAGAGCTGGCTACAAATTTTTTTGTGGACTTGATTGGTACACCACAAGAACGGGACTGGGACCTTAACTTGGCAGTCCTGGACCTCCCAACTCAGAATTTGCTGGATTTAGAAAGGGACTTCTCTGAAGAAGAAATCTGGAATGTTATCAAGCAGCTACCGGCGGACAAAGCTCCGGGACCGGATGGGTTCTCAGCCCGTTTCTTTCAAACATGCTGGCAGACGATTAAAACGGACTTTATGGCAGCTATCACACTCTTGGCCAAAGGAAATCATCAGAGCTTACATCTCCTGAACCAAGCTTATATCACTCTTCTCCCTAAGAAAGATGGTGCTGCAAGTATTGCTGACTTCAGACCAATAAGTTTGGTGCACGGATTCGCCAAGATTTTTTCCAAGGCACTGGCTTGCAGAATTTCTCCTCATCTGAACTCCATGATTGCTGTGAACCAGAGTGCATTCATCCGTGGCCGTTCTATACAAGACAACTATATGTGGTAAGCCAAAGTGCTAAAACTTTTCACCGACGCCGTGTCCCAGCGCTTTTTCTGAAACTGGATATTGCCCGAGCCTTCGACTCTGTTTCCTGGCCACTGCTGCTCCAAATCCTGCGCAGGCGTGGCTTTGGCCCTAAGATGATTGCTCGCATCCTTGCGTTGCTTTCCTCTGCCAGCACCCGTGTTCTTATAAATGGCAGTCCTGGAGATCGAATTTGGCACGCTAGAGGACTCCGGCAGGGTGATCCCGTCTCTCCTACTCTATTCGTGATTTTTATGGATATTCTAAATGCTGTGTTCTGCAAAGCGGAAGAAAGGGGGATTTTCCAAAGTCTGCATCGGTGGGGTGTCCGCCATCGACTCTCACTCTTTGCAGATGATGTTGCAATGTTCGCTGCTCCTGACCCAAAGGAAGTGAAAGCTGCAGGTGCTCTGTTGCACTTGTTCGGTCAGGCATCAGGGCTGAACTGCAACCTAGCAAAAAGTGTCATTGCTCCTATTGCTTGTGAAGGGATGGATGTGCAAGCCATAACTGAATCTTTTCCCTGCAACCTATCAAATTTCCCTTGCAACTACCTGGGACTTCCTTTATCATTGCGGAATCTAAGAAAAGCTGAGCTGCAGATGCTGATTGACAAGATTGCCAGGAAGCTGTCCATTTGGAGAACCCTCATGCTTTCTCAAAGTGGCAGGTTAATCCTGGTTCAGTCTGTTCTCTCAGCCATCGCTGTCTATCACATGCTATCCTAGATATCCCACCCTGGGTGCTCAAGAAGATTAATAGCATATGTCGCTCCTTCTTCTGGCATGCTTCTGCTGAAGCAAATGGTGGGCATTGCCTAGTGGCTTGGGAGCAGGTATGTAAACCAAAGAGCATGGGAGGCTTGGGCATACACAATCTGAAATTCCTGAATGCAGAACTACGAATGAGATGGAGATGGCTGGAGCGTGTTGGACCAGCGAGATCTTGGACGGGCCTGCAGTTCACATTGTCGATTGATGCGGAGGAGATGTTCCAAACTGCTTGCTCCTTCGCAGTAGGGAGAGGAGACAGAACCAAGTTTTGGACAGATAGGTGGATAAATGGGCAGAGTCCTGCACAACTGGCTCCGGCTCTTATGTCCTTTGCTACTAGTAGAGGGGCAAAAGATAGAACTGTGGAAGACGCCATCCACGACCAGCAGTGGATCAAGGACATTAGAGGTGACATTACTCTGCAAGCTCTGGCTGAGTTTATGACCCTCTGGGCTGCGGTGCAAACACAACTGCCGTTGTCAGATCAAGATGATTCCTTTACTTGGCGTCTATCAGCAAAAGGCGAGTACACTCCCTCTTCTGCTTATCGGGCCTTCTTTCATGGCACCACCAACATGGATTATGCCCAGTCCCTGTGGAAGAACACAGCTCCATTGAAGGAGAAATTGTTCTGTTGGCTTGCTTTGCGTAATCGCTGCTGGACAGCGGAAAGAAGGCGTCGCAAGGGTCTCGACCATCTTGACAAATGCACTCTTTGTGATCAGGTTTTGGAAGACATCGACCATTTGCTTATTCAATGCCCCTTCACTAGAGAATTCTGGTTCCTTCTTACTCGTGATCTGGGAGTGCCAGACATTGCTCCACAGCCACTTGAAACCCTTAGAAGCTGGTGGATGTCCATCTCCAACCGACAGCCAACAAGGAACAGGAAGGGTATCATGCTGATCGCAATTGCAGGCCTTCGCCGTCTTTGGCTGGAACGCAATGCGCGCACCTTTGAGCAGAAGAACTTGAGTTTGGGTCAGCTTGTCGACTTGACCAAGGAAGAGCTGAAGCTGTGGGCTTTGGCTAAATCAGGGGTAGATCGTAGAACTGTGGGTAGAAGTGAGGAGTAGTTCTTTGTAAGTTGTGGGTGCGTTCGTGTGGACTTTGAGCTTGTACTATCCTCTTTGCTAAATATTAAATAAAAAGACACGCAACCTTTGGTTGCCTGTTCTTGAAATTTTTTTTTTACATATTTCAGATTTTGCACCACCTCTTGTTGTTCAGTTCAAAGGCTTGCACAAGTATACTCCACCATTTGCAATGTATGTGGTGATTGCTGAATGTGCTCTGACCGAGACATGTCACATGAAGAGAACATAGCTATATGGTCCAAATTCAACTATGAATCATTCAGACACTATACTTTGCAGTTACAGCTTTAAACAAGTGCATGAGCACGGATTTAATTTCTCAGGGAAAAGTGGACTTTTGAAATAGTTGTTGCAATATTAACATGCTTTGTTATAGTGTGAGGGCTATGTTACGATATAATGTATAACTTACAAATGCATTTGTTTCCTGTAAAATAAAATCAGGTGGACCTGCATGCGGAAAGCGACCTTGACGTAGTGTCTGCGTCCCTTGGTGCGTCTCCCTGCCCACTGCATTGCAAAGCACTCCAGGCCTGTGTGGCTGTGCCCATCATCCTCGCTGAAGGCTCATGTTAGTGTTGATAAAGGTTAGTAATCTGGTCTGATTTGAGGTGACTGAAAGACTCTCCTTCTTTTTCCTGTAGGTGACGCAGTGAGGGCTAAGGGATTACTACACAGCTATTGCGGCTTAATGCGAGTGTTTAGCGTAAAACTACCACTTTACAAACTAAATCACAAAAACATACTATTTTTGCCCGCAATCGCAAAAAGCTACCACATTTCGTCGCAAATCACAAAAAACTACCAAATTGCACTGATCGTGAATTGAACAAAGATTGACACTGAATCCGATAGGTGGGACCCACATGTAAGTGATTACGTGGCATGTTGACTTTTCAGCGTAATAAAAATCGAAAAAGAAATTAAAAAACCGTGGTCGCCCATGGCCGCGCTGGTGCTGTCCATGGCCGCCGCCCCCCGCCCACGGCCGCCGGAGCCGTCCATGGTCGCGGCCGCCCCCGCCCACGGCCGCCGGAGCCGCCCATGGTCGCCCTCCAGGAGGTCGGCGGTCAAGCGCATCTGGTCGCCCAGAGCGTCACCGACGCCGCCACGGGCGCCGTGGAGACCGTCAAGAACGCCACGGGCGCATCTGCTCTTAGGGCCTCCCCGCCCTCTTCCTCCCGCCACGCCGTCCGCAAGAACAAGTTCGTCGACTTCGTCGGCGAGTACCACCTGGACCTCGTCGTGGGCTACGGCGCGGTGCCGGTGATCGTGCCGCGTGTCGCCGGCGTGCACGCCATGCTCGACTCCTTCGAGCCCATCCACGGCGTGCTCCTCTGCGAGGGCGAGGACATCGACCCCTCCCTCACCGGCGGCGACGACGGCAACCTCACGCCGGAGCAGCTCGAGGAGGTGCGTCGGCTCCACTCGAGCGACGCCGCCGTGGACCACGAGAAGGACTCCATCGAGCTCCTCCTCGCGCGCCGCTGCCTCGAGCGCGGCATCCCTTTCCTCGGCATCTGCCGCGGCTCGCAGGTGCTCAACGTCGCATGCGGCGGCTCCCTCTACTAGGACGTGGAGCATGAGCTCCCTTCCGATGCGCCGGGAGCTGGACGCGGGGGCCGAGTTCCTGGAGACGCGGATGCGGCGGCGGTGCGGCCGGTGCGGCGGATTCGGTGTGGCCGGTGGAGCGGTGCGGCCGGCGACGTGCCCGGAGTGGATCAGACTGGTCGCGGCGGTGCTGCGCTGCAGTCATCCTAGCTTGGACCCCGTGCTTTGCTTCTGCCCACAGTTTTTTTTCATATTTTTATTAGACTGAAAATTCAACATTACCACGTCAGCATAGGTACCTGTCCACCTCAGCAAATTGCTCATTTTTCTGCCACCTCAGCACTGACAAATGGGTCCCACCTGTCGGATTCAGTGTCAATCTTTGTTCAATTCACGATCAGTGCGATTTGGTAGTTTTTTGTGATTTGCGACGAAATGTGGTAGCTTTTTGCGATTGCGGGCAAAAGTGATATGTTTTTGTGATTTAGTTTGTAAAGTGGTAGTTTTACGCTAAACACTCGGTTAATGCTAAAGGTCACAAGGTCAAATCACAAATTTCGATCCTTGTAATTTATTTATTTTCTTAATCGATGATTGATTTTCTGTAGTAGTATATTATTGACATCATTATTGCTGCTGCTGTTTGTGCTGATGCAAATATTAATGATTATTGGATATAACTTCATCTAGGATAAAAACTGTAAGGTCACTCCAATTGGGGCATAGATTTGTAAGGTTAAATGATATTCATATGCTTTTCAAATGGATGTAGGGGACAATGTAGATAATAATAACATAGAGCGACTCTCCATTGGATCTTAGGAAAACACCAAAATTTATAACTTACTGTGATCTTTGCAAAACAAATTGTAGGGTCACACTATTTGGCTGCAGATAAGAAAAGATGAGCCGAGTACGTCTATATGGTGATGGCCCTTTGCAGTCCAAGGTCTCCAAGGTACTAGCATCATCCTGTAGCGCTGCCAGCCATGTAGGTGCTGGATGTTTTCGTGGCGCGTCTTCGACGCAGCCGAGATAGCTAGAAAGAAAAACTCCGCCGATGCTAAAGGTAAGCAGGTTATTTCACAACCTATGCGTCTTCTTCTTGAGCAGCGACAAGGTACCTTTTGTTTTGTTCAACTAAAAAAACTCCTTTTTCTGCTGCTTAATAACCTTCTAGGTGCTTCAAAGATTGATTTGTTCCACATCATTTGTTACTTGTTACATTTTGTTAGATAAATAACCAGAGCCAAGAATTGATGATTATTGTTGAGATTTGTTCAAATTTAGATTTAGTATCCGAAGTGAACACTTGAGCAGTGTGTCATCGAGGCTCCAAAACAAGCAAAAGGAGAGAATCATGAGCGGAATAGATGTCCTCTCAATTTAAGTTTCTTTGTTTTCTGTTCATATAGATTTAGGGTACAAAGTTGGCTTTCAAATTGGTAAGTGAGACAAACAATGCAAATGTCTAATCCTCTGAAGTTAAATGATGAAATACAAGACAATGTTTTCTTACCTTGCATTGATGTGAATATCTGGAGCTCTTCCATCTGTATATTGTACTGTAGAGGACCCTAAGCTATAAAATCATTAATTTAAATAAATAGTGCAATGATAATGAATAATTAATCTAGAAGTCCAAGAATTATGAAAAGGAATATCTCCCTACTGAAATTCAGAACTAGCCACATTTTTGGTTTCTTCAGTCCACTTGTACAGGCGAGATGCATCAATGCTTACTAACATATGTTTTTTACTAGCCATCTGCCGCAAATTTTGTGTTGCCAAACGCACAGTCGGTGAGTTGCTATTCAGATAAAGTGTGAGCTGAGGATGAGAAAAAATAGAATGGGTCGGTTTAGATGATTTACATGCTTGAAAAAATAATGCAGTCTTAAAAGGAATATTCTTATTCTCCAAATTAAAACATCAACCTGGTCAACCTGCAAGAAAGTTCTATTATTTACATGTTTGGAAAAATAATGCAGTCTTAATACAGGTGCTCTCGTGTGTGAATCAAGCCAAAAGTATGAAGAAAATCTTTGCTCATCTCAGCTTATAATATGGGACGTGGGAAGCACGGATAGGAACTGTTTCCTAACTTATCACAGCTTACATTCAGTGCAACATGTAAATACACTGATGAATTTCCTTGTCTGAACAGTTGAACTAGAAAATGGGGAAGGAGCGGCATAAGCTTATGATGTTGCTGCCATTGAGATTTCTGCCGAACATGCTATGATCAGATTTAGCACAAGCAGATTTTATGACTCGTGATGTGCCATGTACAACAATTATGTCCCTAAAAGGTTTTTTTGTTCGAGTTGGTGTAAAATGTGCACTGACATTCAAACTATGCTAATGTTTATTAGGAATGAATTCTGAAGCTTATAAATGATTCTGGATTTCATGTGTGCCAATATCTATATGTACCTAACAGAACATTTGCTTTCTGTCGACGGTTCGCTACTCTATTTCTGCGTGATCTAAGTGTAGCGTACAAAGTGTGTAGAGTGATAGATTCAGGGGTTTCCATTTGTCAATATAAGCGTGTGTCACCGGAAATATCAAATACCATGCTTATTTTGTCTGGAACCCTGGGTGCACTTGACAAAATAAATAGCTTGTGCATTTATATTTTGTTAACTCGTAGCAACGCACGGGCATTCAACTACTATACGTAAAGCCTGGCCAAGAGATCGGTGCGCTGAGATGCACAGCTCTTTGTTCCCAGCGAGTGGCATCAAGATATCAAGCCGATGGGAGGATGCATCAGAGATCAGACGGTAATCAGCCGATCTGGCAAACTATTTACAAGTTTTCATAACTGATGTTGATTTGCAAGTTTTTCATGCATTTTCGATGAGGTGCGTCCATTGTCTTCCGTAGTTAAATGGAATAGTTTTCATGTATCCGTAATTTAAGGAAAAAGTTTCGGATCCTAAAATCTGAATACCCATTCTGTCCTCCGTAATTAAAGGAAAAGTTTTAATGTCATCCGTAATCAAAGAAAGGTTTCCATGCTGGCAAGATTCGGATCATGATAAATATGGAAGCTAAGCGAAGCCTCGCACAACATATAGACATATTCTCATTGCTTGCGTTGGAGAAACAATCGCCATCTGCATCATCATCTTGCTGATGGATCCTCCTTGCAGGCAGGGCGGGACGGCGTGGAAGCGAAGGGACACGTCGATGCTCATCGAGGACCTGGCCGCGCGCCAGGTGACCTTCACCAAGCGGCGGGACTCGATCTTCACCATGGCCGGCCACCTCCCCGCGCTCTGCGGCATAGACACCACCGTCGTCGTCTTCTCCCCTCCTCCAAGCGTCATCCTCTCGGTGCTCCTCATCCTCTCCTGTTCCACCGGCGTGCTCTACCTGAGCTACTCCGACAACAGGTCTTACTTCTCGCAGATTCCCAAGTGCGACATCTTCCAGGGCGAATGGGTCCCGGACGACGCGGCGCCGCACTACACCAACGAGACGTGCTCCCACATCCAGGATCACCAGAACTGCATGAAGCACGGCCGGCCGGACTTGGAATTCCTCCGGTGGCGGTGGCAGCCGAGTGGGTGCGACCTCCCACGGTTCAACGCCGACAGGTTCCTCCGTCTCGTCGGGAACAAGACGCTCGCGTTCGTAGGGGACTCGCTCGCCAGGAACCACATGCAGTCTCTCATCTGCCTCTTGTCCAAAGTACGTATCTAGCTAGCTGCTAGCTACGTGTGTGTGTTATTGTTTACGCCTCCACTCTCAGTAATGTGTTGTGACATGCAATGCTGCAGGTGGCGTTGCCCAAAGACGTGTCCGCGGCCGGGAGCACAGAGGCCAACAAGATAATGTACTACGAGGGTTACAACTTCACTGTAAAAATCTTCTGGTCGCCGTTCCTGGTGAGGGCGGAGGACGATGCCGGTGTGTACAAGCTCTACCTTGACGAGCCCGACGGCAGCTGGTTCTCTGCCATGGCGGAGTTCGACTACGTGATCCTTTCAGGGGCCAACTGGTTCACGCGCCCGTCCATGTTCTACGAGAGGGGGCAGCTCGTGGGCGGCAGCTACATCGCCCTCAACATCACCAGCAACCTCACGCTGCGCTACTCCCACCGGATGGCCTTCCGGACAGCGCTGCGGGCCATCAACAACCACGCCGGGGTCAGGGCAAAAGTCATCGTGCGGACGCTGTCCCCGATGTCGCACTTCGATGGAGGGACGTGGGAAACTGGCGGGGACTGCCACCGGAAGCGTCCTTACTGGAGCAACGAGACCACAATTGCCGGCCTGGAACTTGATTTCTATACCGCGCAGGTGGAGGAGTTCACGGAGGCGAAGAAGGTGGCAGCGGCGACCGGAGTGGACATACTTCTTATGGACACAACTGGCGCCATGCTGTTGCGGCCGGACGGGCACCCAAGCCAGTACAGGCCCTGGTCGGGCGAGAAGTGGGCGAGCTACAACGACTGCGTACACTGGTGTCTGCCTGGGCCCGTCGATGCCTGGAACGACATGTTGCTTCAAAGTCTGTCAGACTAACAATCTGTATATGTGCGGTTTGGTTTAGTTCATTTTGTCATGCAGGGTTTCCTTGATCCATGCATGGTTGAGCCCGATTACTTGAATTTTCTTCCAGAACATTTGATCATTGTTACCACACTTGAACATTGCTTATGTTTTCAAAGTGAAATTTACTTTTTTTCTGTGGCTAAATAGATAATTTGTTTCTTCTGTTTTCTGCAATTTTGGGATATAGTTGTGTTGGTTTCACAGCACCTACTATTGCACACTACATTTTCATGTTGGTGCCAGAACGGCCAAACTATTACTGATATACTCCCTCCTTTCCATATTACTTGATACTAAAATAGATGTATCTAGACTTATTTTAGTTCTAGATATATCCATTCTACAGTCAAGTAATATGGAATGGAGGGAGTACAATATACTGTACCTACACAAGTGAAGTAGCGAAAAATAGAGCAAACATAGACACAGACGAACAGTGGACAGACAACACAGATCAAAAGAGTGGTGTGGAATGTGGATCTAGAAGTCGTTGCGGAGTGGATTGCAAATGAAGGGGCAACATTTCAAAGAGATCCGTACAAAGAGCACACAATGTGCATAAAGCGTGCACAAACGTCAAACTGGAATCCAAAGCCTCGATTAGAATTCACATAGAATGAGAATAATTTCTTAGAATAATCAATACAAACTTTTCTCCTTATCTCGACCAAGTGGAGCATCTCTTCCGGCTGTTATTGCCCTTCTTGAGACTCCTTGAGGCAACCACGGGAAGACCAAGATATAGGAGCTAGCGGACCTGAGTCCAAATATTCAAATCACCTAATAAAATGTAAATGCAATCGTAGATTAACTTGTTAATATATTCAGATATGTGAAATAGGTCATCAGGGTGGCTGGATTACCAGCAGTACAACGGCAAAAAAGATGCCCCTAACCGGATGATCCCCAGCGAGCAAAAGACGTGGCTCAACAAAACAACATCAGTTTCCAGCTAGCCAATGGATCTGGACCATGCTTTTCAGAGATGCAGTTGACGACATCGCTGGCTCGGCGAACGCTGGGCAGGGCAACACTGCACATGATTACAACGATCTGTGATTACATCGATCAACGGTTGCCATCATAGAAGTAATCTAAGTTACACGTGTGTGGAAAAACCTGAAAGCACAACCACGATATGACCCATTTTAGGAAAACAACAGAAAATTATTGAACAAACAGATATATATATTGCATGAGGTGCAAATGCCTTAAATCTAACAAACATGCAGTCCTAAGTTAGATCGCATCATTCTATACTAGAAGGGTTAGGCGCGCTTTGCCGCGCCCGGACAAGTGAGTAGTTTTGTGCTGACAGGTTTGTTCTTCGTGTGGTTCAGTAGTAGCATGCATTGAATTTTCAGTTTAACCACGAACAATGAACCATTACAACAAAAATTAGTTCATATGAAAAAACAGCGGGTAAAGTCTGAGTAGTTCATTAGAACAGTCAATGATTCATACTGACAGTTCAAAATAGAAAGATTCACTTTATAATAATTACAATATCGAAATGTCACCAACCTTGGCACTTCTGAAAAGTGATTACATCCTATCAGAGATAATCGTTAAAAATACTAACTGATAGAACAACAGCTGCAAAACAATGGACCATTACAACATCTTCGTTCACATTGCTAATAAATATCAACAAAAATTAGTTTGACACATTTGACAGTAATTAGTATACATAAGTTCTCCCATTCATGATTCATATGAAAAAAGAGCTTCCTTAAGATGAACAAAGAACATATCACAGGGTATGTATACCCATATTCTATCAGATATGCGAACATGATCTACATATGCCCTACGGCAGAGAAGAGCTTTACAATTAAAAAAACATCTTCAGGAATGACAATGTTAGGAATTTATCCCTTCTCAAAAAAAGGCTAATGGATCTCTCAGGTAGGTAGATAATAGATGGACCATGTAATAAAATTCTAGTAAACCAGCATATTAAATGATTAAATCAAGATAATCTAGTAATCGATGGAAGGGTTTAGCTGACACCTAAGTACAAATTGCAAGGCGGGAAGAAATATGTCCTTTCAAGCATAAACGACATAACCAGAGAGTACAAAATAATTTCGCTGATCATACAATGGGCAGATGATTAAGCAATTATACATGGCGTGTATTTGAATAATAGAACTGAACTCAAACTCAAACTCAGAAACAAAATAGAAAGATTACTAATGCAGGTAATAGTCTTTCTTTAAATGATCACATGTTATCTTTTATGAAAGCACTTTACTGTTTTGGTCATTCCAATATCACAATTATATTCATCTTGCATGCAATTCGGTCTCTTTTAGTCTCTAACATAACCAAGCTTAGGCTTAAGCACCAGCACACTTCAGACTCATGGTGGCTCCGTTGGATCAGAGAGTCTGAATCAATTTGCCGGCGCCATCACCCCATAGTGACAACTTATGTATACATGTGGACACATAATTTCTATACATTAAATCAATGAAGCATGAGCAAATAGTATCTCTGGTGACATGAATGACCATATGCAAATCAGGTAGAACCAACACAGTGGGATAGCAAAGCTGCACCTTCCATCAGTGACACCCAGGTTCCTTTTGAAAATTGGTTTGCCTTTAGCATCCAGCGAAGCAAGAGGAGATACACGGGTGATGAGAGTAAAGATATCTGCAATGCACGACAATTCACACAGAGACCTACATCAGTACAAAGATCCCAAAAAAACACGTGAAAATACATGAAAAGAACAATCTACATATTCAGAGCAGCAAAGTACCAGCAAGATATGTCTTATCTGTAACGTTGTCCACAAGCTCTTTGAAAGAACGGAGCACCCTAACCTCAAACCTATGGATCGTTGACCTAGACGGTCTTATAACCGGAGATACTTCAAAGTGCTGCAGGTAATAGACATGGCCATCGACTAAAAGAGGCTTGAACTTTGGTATCTGACCCTGTCGGACAAATTCATGAATGCGTTTACCCTGCATTTCCAGCAAAGCAGGATCCATGTCAACAACCACACCTATATAGAGCGATATTTAGCGCGCACAGACGAAAAAACAGACATGCCTTTTCATCGACCACCACTAAATGCAGCCTCAACAACTCATTGTCTCTCTTCTCGATTCTCGTCCCGATGTTCCCACAAACGCGCCACCCTTACCCTTATTCGCCAATTCTGCGTGTCATCGCTGATTTCCTTAAGCAGCGAGTATAGCTGCGCGACGATCAGTCAAGCAGCTACAAAACAAAAACCACAAAGCCAAACTATGAGTATAACCCGCACATGTAAACAATACTTTAGACAACAAACAATACAGATTCAAAAAGGCGCAGATAAGAAGCCGCACATGACTACACAGCTAATTACCAAAGCAGGCAACACACGCCAAGGAAAAAGAAGACACTCAAACAACACACCAAGAGAATCTAATCAGGGAGAGCAAAAAGGACTTACTTGAACACTATGTTTTTGGTCATCGAACCACATGATCTGTCTTCAGCCTCAATCAACATCTTCAGACCTGAAGGCGAAGTCACCCGCCACACATCCACATAAAGCTGATCGTGTCTAAAGACACGTGCCTTAAGATCGATGCCAAATTTTCCAAGGGTGTGACCTGGCTTTTGTTGATGGTCATCGCACAATAGACTTTAACAGGAAACTGCGAACGCTGTAAGACAAAGGGACACTTAGGACTGGATGCAGCCAAGCCAGTGAGGATAGTGCCTTGCAAAACATGGTCGTCTATCCTCGTAACCAGCAGCCTCGTCCCGTTGCATAGGACTACACCCTAGTTTAAAATGCTTAACAATATGACAGGACAGCCAACCTTCAAACTCAAACAATGACTCAGATAATTTGGCACTGTAAGAGTACGGATGCCGTTTAGAAATTTTCAATCAGCAAAGAGCAAACAATTACATGCTAAAAGCAAATGATCAAGGACATCAACGTTTTCAGTTTAAAAAGGTCAAAAATACATGAGCATGTTATAATTGAAGTCTCAAATACAAAAATGTGTTCCTCAACAAACCATGACAGGTTTACTCATCAAACAATCAATAATAGTTCATGCAAGATTTAATCTGAATGTCACAGCGATAGTGTAACAGGTTCAGTCAAGAAACTCATTACCTCTCCAAAAAATTAAACATGTTTGCTTTCCTCCTTGAAAAGTCAGACCTGCAACCTCCATTCTACCGAGTTGGTCTTCGTCACAATAGCAGAAGCACCACCACCACTGCATCCAAGAAAGAAGGGAAGGACGAACAAGGCTTGACCTAGAGGGACAGAAAACCTCTAGATCAACGATAGAGAATAATGTCAGCAACTTACGATTGTAAAAATTGTGAAATATGTTCATAAGCTCCTTTGAGATAACTGTAACACTGGGAGGCTAATGTTAAGTATACCGGTTACTAATGCTCAACAGAATTCTGAAATTTTCGGTTCTTTGCAGACCTCTGTTTCATGCCTACAAATTGAATTAATCATTTACACAGTACTGGGTGGTGCTAACAGCATTTTCAGCACCTTCTGCAAAATGATGCAAGTTGAACTTTGGCACACTTTATCTTGGCACAAAGCAGTAAACATAACAATGAGTGTGCAGGTCACCAGCAATTAGTGGCAATGCAAGGGCAAACCATTCTTCTAGAGACGTTTTAAACAAAAGAAATAGTAGGACAGTGAAGCCAAGCCTATTGCAGAAGATCTCTTTGTTATATTACAAGTATATCTGAACTCGTTTAAATCAAAAAATTGCTTAGCCGACATCTTTCTTTTACATCACTATTTTAATGATTGTGCCGGTTCTGCTTCTAGGCATTTTATTTATTCATTGGTTTAAGAAGCTGTGGGTAGACTGCATTGCAAATATATTGTCGTTAAAATTATACCTCCAGAAAAAATAGGGTCCTCTGCATCGGCCTTTCCATTTTAGCAGTCCTTCCACAAACTGAATCGGCTTTTCCTATTTAGCAGTTCTTCCAAACTGAATTATTGAAACTGTTTCGCCGCACATACTAATCCATGGTTCCGTCCTAAGTATATTGAAAAGAAACTACACTGTCTAAATAATTATCTCACCATGGTTAACTAAGTTTTGAAAATGCACCTGCTCACGAAATTGATCCTTCACGCACTGCAACCACTCCCAAAAATTAAGTCGGGCTGATCAAACCTGCTTTAGCTGAAAAGAACATTCGGCTCTCGCTATCCTCTGCTAGCAAGCTTATTTTCGTGAATGTATGTCATGTCCTACACGTAAGCAGCTTAACACTGACGAAAAGAATTTTTTCAATGCATACTATCGAACACTGTCTTCATCCTCAGACAAATGCTCCCGCCATGCTTCTGCATTTATTAATCCAATAAAATCATCTGCTAAGTTACTGGATCACATTCTGGAACTAAAAACTGAATGATAAATTGACTTTTGACTGAAAAATCCTCACTCCAACTCACTTGAATCTATGATTTGAATGAGACATTGGCAATTGATCGAGAAATCGGAAACAAGACCTGGAAGCGGAGCTGCGTCGTCGGGCTGACACACGAAGGCGGGACATTGCATCGTCGAGCAGGTCGCTGTGAGTGGAGCAGCAGGTGTAGCCCAGCGGCTTGACACGGAGGTGGGAGCGGCAAGACGCGGTAGATGGATGCGGGGACCGGCGGACGAGGCGAGCTCCGGTGAGAGCCCGCTCGAGCGGTGGAGCTCCAAGACCAGGCGTGCGAGCTCCAGAGCGAGGCGGGCGAGCTACTGGCCGGGAACCTGAATCCGTCGCTGGACGGGTGAGATCAGCCACCGAGCGGGACGGGGCTGCACCACAACAGGTCTGGCTCACAGGCCACTACGCCCACATGATCTAGCGGCCGCCAGGGAGAAGGTTGGCGTGGACTGGGGATGCCGGGAATGGGAGGTCGAGAGGAAAGAGAGAGCTGCGTCAGAGAGGGCTTGGGGAGGGAGACGGCGGCGTTGATTGGTTGGTTGGTTACATGAGGACATGTTTTCTGAGCCCCAAATGAACCGTCTTACTATTTTCGTAATAAAAACAAGAAATGAACGAACCGTCTTACTGTACCATTCAGCCATTGACGGTGGGGCCAAAAACGTGGACGCACCACAGCTCAGGAAATCTAGGGAGCTTAGTTCTTGTAGGGGATACGTGTGTACATTATGCTTAGTCAAATCAGTCAAGCCATATCTAGTTCCTTGCTTAAACTGCACCTGTACAAGCTTATACTCTTGGTCGGGCAAAACAGTATCCAATCATAACTGCTGCTAGGTTTGCAAAGAGAGCCGAGGGGGCTAGGATGGGGAGCAGTAGGCCGGACGAGCGCCCACCAGAGCTTCAGCGGGGGACTCCTAACGGCAGAGACTAATGTCCTTCATGCGCGCGGCCGTTGGCGAGGAGCAGCACCCCGTGGACATCCTTCCCTGTTTGCATCCGCGCGACGCCGTCACATGGAAAGGGCCCGCGTCCATATATACGGGCGAGTAGGCAGTTGAAGAGCTCATCGTCGAACACCGGGGACGTCGTATGGGCGAATTGGCACCTCCGTGTACACGTCCAACTTGTGGCGCAGCTGCTCCTGCTGATTCCTAAGCTGCGACCGGCGGCGGTGGCCTGTTGGTGCTCGGCACAGGCCGGTTGACCCCCTCGTTCCGATGGATCCGCGCGGCGTTCCCGATTTCCGAGGACAGTGATGTGGCCTCGAGTCCTCGACACCCTCGTCGTCATCCGCCTCTTCAAGATCGGGTGCCTGCTCCGGTCATGGAGCACGCATATTCGCGTTTTGAATAATTTATGCACTAATAACATTTAAAACTGTGTACAAACATGCGATTGCCAGATTCAAGTCTATTTAATTTGACTTTAGCTAATTCTCAATTGTCTATATATAACCAAAATTTGTCGATGCTTTTAGTATGAACATAATCAACAATGTGAGAAACAAAATTACGTACTGATTTTTTTTTCCCAATCGGGCTACTCCCCTTTCCATTAATTGCTCCACGGGAGTTCAGTTTTACAAGACCCGAGCAACATAAAAAAAGGGGAGAGAACACAAGGAAAATTCTTGTTTTGTGGTAGGAAAACCCGCCATGCAATCTCGGCATCGAGATCACACTACGGGGCCAAAAACCTACCCTATGCTACAACATCCAGATATTACGTACTGAAAATGACAGTGGAGGTCTTTCTTACTGATTGGCAAAGGAAGCGGATGAGGTCGTCGTCGACGTAGTAGGTGTCGCCCGTAAACTCCATGCACTGCCCGGCGCTGATCCAGATGGCGAGCCGCGCCATCCTCTTGAGGCTGATGATGATCTCGCGGAAGAGCTGGGAGTGTCCGCGCAGGTCGATGCGGCGCCACAGCTCGGGCTCGCGTGCCGTGCTGCGCCAGGACCGGCACGTTCTCGACGCGCCGCCGAGCATGAGGTCGACGTGGTCCATCTTGTGGAAAACATGCAGCAACGCGTCGAGTGGCAGATCCGCCCAGTGCCTCCTCCGGGATCGTCTCCTTCGGATGCGGCTCAGCCGTCGTGAGCTTCCGCCCCGGCGAGCCGGCCGCGGCGGTGGCGGTAACAGCGGCATTGATCGATCGCGATGTGGAGCTGCGGCGTTCACCGGGCAAGATCAAATTAGTTCTGATCGGATCTCTGGTTTTCCTTTTTTTTAAGGACAAAAAGTTAACGTCCTTCTCGCTATCGTAGTGTGTGCTCGTGCAATTCGGTATCCATCGTTCTGTGCAGCAAATTTAGGCGTGGCAGACTTGAATACATATTCGCAATTTCTTTTTCTTGGTCGACCTCGTTCTGGCTTATCGTGGGCTCACTTGTTCTGACCGCGCGATGGAGATCTGACGGTGCGCGCGACCCCTCGCTCCGACATGTTAGCCCGAGTCGCGTGCGCCTAGCAGTTAAGTG
Organism: Poa pratensis; assembly: GCA_947311845.1. Taxonomy (NCBI): domain Eukaryota; kingdom Viridiplantae; phylum Streptophyta; class Magnoliopsida; order Poales; family Poaceae; genus Poa; species Poa pratensis. The sequence goes on along the minus strand of CAMZMU010000068.1, from coordinate 50,441,405 downwards.
GCCGGGGAGAGAGAAACCGCATTTCCTCTCTTCCGCCCGTCTTCTCCGGCGATTCTCCCCGTCGAGGCGTCGACTCGGGAGATCGACGGGCTCCTGCGAGTCGATCAAAGGAAGCGACCTCGGGGGCGGAGATGGAGGGAGCCGGAGCAGTGCTGGAGAAGGAGAAGGGAGAGCGGCTCCGTCGCCGAGATAGTCGTCCCGAGGGTTTCGCTGCGAGCATCGCCGGCAGTTCCAGCCAGGTAACCCCACAGATCTCCGCCCCATTGTGTTTCCTGCATCCAATGCTTTTTATGTACGGCACTTTTTTCGTGCTTAGTACCCGCAAATCGTTTGGAGATGCCTTTTGTCGCCTGCGATCCCGTTCGATGATACTTGCTAGGGGACGGGGATGCATCCCGTTCAGGGGAGCAGAGGTTGCTGTTCAGGGAGCGTGATAGGTTGGGAGGAGGAGACTGTACGGGGTGTAGATGTCATTTGTAGGTGTATTTTTTGGGGATTTTTTTAGGTGGCGGATTTTTCTGATTTGCCAATCCCAGATGTAATTTGCTAGGCATCATACTAGTAGACGTGACTTGTTCAGACCTAGGTATCTTACTCGTAGCAGCAAATTGTTGATGTCATCAGTTATAACAACATTTTTTAGATGTAAACTAGCAAAATGTGAGTGTTCTGATGTAATCTTTTTGATAGGTGTCATTTGCTAGGCATCCTATTAGCAGATGTGAGTGTTCTGCTGTAATTTTTTACATAGAAGTCATTTGCTATGCATCAGTTGTAGTAGTGCTGGGGAGTAGAGACTTTTTTGCAATACTGTTGTTGCTCTTTTCCCCCGGAAACTTGCTTAACAATATGCTTACTGAACTTTCGATAAACTTTTGTGCTTACTGAAAACTTTGGTAAACTGTGTGTTTACTGAAACTCGGTCAACTTTTTGTGCTTATTGAAATTTGGTTAACTTTTGTGCTTAATGAAATCTTGGGTAACTTTTGTGTCCGTGCAAACTTGGTAACATTCTTACGTAGATGTAAAAACGTTGAATCATGTTCGTCTCGCTGCTCTATGCTCTCGTACACGAGTTCACGGCGCTCCCAGCTAGTAAAAAAAAAAGGAACGAATGGGCCTTCGTTGGGGGCCCTTTTTGTTGTTCAGGGGGGAGTATGTACTGCTCTGGTATAAAAACAGCTAGTTTATATGATAGCTATCTGATCCACATGGATTTTTGTTGCCAATATGAAATTATATAGGGGAATCTGTCAATGGAAATATAACCTATTTTTTACCTGATTTAAAATTACACACTCATGTTTCATTAGTAAAGACTAATGCAGAATAATATAGGGCAATATGTCAGTGCAAATATAATCTATTTTTACCGAATGTAAAATTACATGCTCAGGTTTAACTAGTAAAGACTAATGCAGAATAATATAGGGGGATTTGTCAATATAAATATAACCTATTTTTATGTAAAATTACATGCTCAGGTTTCACTAGTAAAGACTAATTATGGTTATGGGCATACCATCAAAGCATTTTACATCTCTAGTGGGGATGTAAATTTATATTTTGTATGTAATTCCCCCGAAAGATAATGGAATGTAAGTACTTAATTTTCTATTTTGGTTATTGAGGGAAACTGAAATTAATGTAATCTGGGGGGATTTTGGAGTGGAGGAAACTTACATGCCTGGTTAACAACTAATGGGAATGAGGGGAGGGAAATCTGGGTTCTTCTTGGCACGGGCATGAAATTAAGCTACTGTTTTTCTGAAGCTAATGGCAATGTAAGTAATTTTCCCCTACTATTTCCTGAAGAAATTTGAGGTGGATGAGGGATTTTTACATCCTAATTCCACACCCAATTCAATGAAATTTTACATGGAATTTACATGCCATTTTTTTATACCCAGCAGATAGATTAGCATCCTAGTAATTGTAATGCTTATGCTAGGCTTTAACATGCATCAAACAACTATTTTATATGCATATAAGCATTTTTTTGCTTCCAGGATTCTTTTTTACACCCTAATTTTATTCCTTGTGTTACAGGAAAGGAGTGTGCAAAGAAGATGATACAAAACTACCAAGGATGATTCATGGGCCACTTTTACATGTCCCTAGGCTTTCAGTCAGATGGGGTGTAAGAATAGTAGAAATAGATGGACTCATGCTTCTACAACTTCTTAGATATGAATTAGTTCCCGGTGCAAACTTGTTGCTATCAGGTGTGGGTGTAAGAAAGATAGATGCAAGTTCTGCTTCAGATTGGTTGTTAAAAGTAGAAGCGGCCTGGGGAGACATCCATAGCAACTAGCTTCATCAGGTGCCCAGGTTCACCTTCAGGATATTATATCTCCCGGAGACAGAAAAGAAATAACAAGAACATGGGGAACTTACATCTCCTGTTAATCTGATGAATATTTTCTCCACACACCCGTCGATGGATGTAAGTATATGATGAACTGCTGAGAACAAAATGTAAGAGAAGTAACTGCTGCAGCCAGTAATGTTCATTGAATCATTGTTGGTTTCAGATAGCTGTATGTTTACATCTACTGTTTGTTATCCATCGATATAATTCTACACCCGCATGGATGTATGTTTACAACTACTGTATGTTTTTGATTGCACGCCAGAATGAAAATACATGGTACTTGCAGTTTGATTACTTTGCTAGATATACATGCATATACTTCTAAAACACTTGGATATAGGCAGATACAGTTACATTTGAAGCTATTTTCTGCATTTGTATTTTTGCACGCATTTTTTGTTATAGTTTAGATGATCCACGTGTCAATTTTACAGTGGCATGATAGGATGTTACATGAATGTATTTTCGTAGAACATTCATGTTGCTAGTAGGGGTGTAAGAATTAGCTGCTAGATTCAGAGCACCCAAGTACATGTTTGATTTTCTTAGAAGGTTCAAATCAAGAATGGTGTAAGAACTAGTTTCTAGGGAGTTCAGAACAATGTTTAGGCTATAAGAATAAAAGATTTGTAGAACATAGCAGGGGTGTTCAAATCAGTTTCACTAAGTCCTCATGGTACTAATTGTCAAGAAAATTCTAGGATTTTATGCTCAACAGCTCCTAATTTTGCACCTTTATACATCTAATCCATAAAAAATAGACTAGTATTGGTCAACAATTTTTGCTCACATTTCTGACAAGAAATTATATTATTACAGGGATGTAAATTGCGGATCGTCTACTTGCTGTTTGAGGGGAGGAGCTCAGGCACATTGAAGAAACTGATGGGGTGAAAAGATATGTTGTTGATTTCGAAGAACTTACATCTGTTTGTTTTTGAATCTGCTGTTTGCTGCAACTTTGTTAGAGCCTTGTACTTCTTGATTTCAGCTACAAACTAGCAGGATCTGTGTGTTTCATTTGGACAGATATCTGTGTTTTGGGGGCGATGTAAAGCTTGATCTACATCAGGTTTCTGGTCTGCTGTTTTTTGTTCTTGAAACCTGGAGAAAGAGGGACGAATGGAGGGCAGAAGGGGTTCCTTCAGGCGTTGTTTTCTTTTTCTGCAGGGATTTCTGGGTGGCGAGGGTAGGAAGAAGAACACCTGGGAGGCGTGATTATTGGGGCCTGGGTGCCTTGGCTATTTATGGGCCTGCGCGTCTTGAGATTGCGTCCAGCCAAAAACCCACCTGGGCCGTGCGTCCCGCTCGTACTGTGTCGTGCATGCGGGAATTCTTTCCCTTTCGCGAAACGTTTTCTTCCTTTTTTCCTTTTTCGGAATGTCAGGACTGACCTCGCTATAAGCCATGTCGTGGTCGACCACGACCTAGCATCGTCCATACATATTTTGTACAATCAGCTATGCTTTTTCTTTCGCACGGCAGAGGTTGGGTACCTTAAGGCCCTGTTTGTTTCTAGAGTTTTTGTGAGGATTGGTGGGGATAATACTCTAGTATATTGGGTGAAACCTCAAACTTCAAAACATCGTTTGTTTCTAGTGTATTAGACAGGTTTTATCCCCACCTTTCCTCACAAATCTTCAAACTCTAGTTCATTTTTTCTCAATCCCCTAGGGGATTCAATATACTACCCTTACCTAGTGGATTGATCTCCAATCCCCTAGTGGATTAGGTGAAGTTTGGGGTTTCACCCAATCCACTAGAGGATTATCCCCACCAATCCCCACAAAAACTCAGAAACAAACAGGGCCTAACGGGGACTTGTGAGTCTCGGGTAATGTAGTTGATATGCGGGAATAATTTTTAGAAATTCAAAACATTGTTAAAAGATCTGAAATTTTATACACTCAACCATTGCAAGTATTCTGCTCGTGTAAAAAGTTGGATAGTAAATAATTCTCGTTGACTTCTGGACAAAAAATTAAATTTTCGACGAATAGTGTGTATATAGCGCTACTTTAGGCAAATGTTTACCTAGGGTGCAATAAAAGTTATTTTTTGGCGACACATTTTGTACGGATACAATACTTGATAATGTTTTCCCGAATGTCAGTTTGGAACTTTTTGAATTTTTCTTTTTTAATTATTTTCAAATATCAGGGTGTACCCAGGTTCTTCTATGTATTTTCCTTGCGTACCCCACCTATAGTAAAATTTATTGTATAAAAAAGGACAAGGTTATGTAGTGCGCGGTTACCGGTTAGTCCACGGAGAACGCCCCAATATAGTCTGACTTTCCTCGTGCTACTACGGCAACCAGCGACCGTGATTTGCAAGAACGGTGGCCGGTTTTGCTGCACCCCACGGTGACAGCGGGCGGCGACAACGGCGACGCACTAGGGTGCTGCAACCGTGGCGAGGCTACGACTACGACATGGATGCTTTCTCTCTCTCTCTCTCTCCCGCTCTGTGATGTGGGGAGTAGGCGACTATGCTGGCAGTGGTGGCTGACGGGTGCGACCAAATCATGGCCATCGCAACTAGAATCGTCATGTGGTGGTGATGTTAGCCGTCGGCGGTGCTACCACGAGTCGAGCGTGCAGTGCTGCAAAAGGGACGACATCGATGCTACCCTGGGCGGACGATGATGCTCCTATGGGAGGATGGTGATGCTACCTTGAGCACACGACGATGCTCCCATGGGCGGATGGAGATGCTACTGTGGGCAGACAGGCCGTGGAGTGCTGCAAGGAGATGGCGATGCTACCATGGCCGGACAAGGATGCTACCATGGGCGGTCAAAGCTGCTACCATGGACCATGAGCATGGCTGCAAGCGCCTACCATAATGCTGCTGCATCACCGACGCCGCGTCGGTGTTCTCCGAGGATGGCTGTCGATGACGGAGGAGCAAACCGAGGAGGGATTCTACATCGGCGATGACTATGGCTCCGACAACGACCTGCACCCGACGCCCAGCTTCCAGTGACAGACGATGGTGCCGCGGTTGGAGATGGGGATTTTTCCATGTTTGTGCGATTTTGCAAAACCGCTTGAAAAATACAGGCCATCTTCCCAGGCCCACACATCTAGATACTTAGATTACTCATAGTCTGAGTAACATAAGTAGTAAATACCACATAGGAAAAAAAGATGATTTGACATGCAATTAATAAAGAGAGATGCAAATGGAGTAACATAGATAGTTAAAGTAAAATCACATTCCCAATACGATGTGAGTCTTCAATGTAGAGCAGCCTTACATGTAACAAAACCCGATTGCCCTGGGTAGACAAAACCCTACCCTGGGTTCATTCTCTATGATAGCCCTCGGCGTACAAAAATTGACAGTCACGCTCATCATTGCTACCAAGGTACAACCCGAGAAAGAGCAGGCAGGCAGCAGGCACCACCAAGTGAGAATCGCCCCCGATATTTCTGGACTCTCCCCTCTCTCTACAGTGCTCAGGAGGAGATCTCGGAGGCGACTCGGGGATCTCCCGGCGGCCGCCGGCGTATCCGCGGGATTCCTCCCCCTCCGCCGGCCGCTTCGGCGACGGGAGGGTGGGGAATCCCCGGATCTGCGTTCTGGTGTTGTAATTAGGGGGTTCGCGGGCGGCGGCGGCGTGGCGGGGTTGCCGGCGTCGTTCTTTTGGTGCTCTGCGGCTTCCCCGTCTCGGTGTCGTCGACGACGGCGCCGCCAAGCTGCAGGTGAGTCACCCTTCTGCCGTTGCTTTCTTCGGCGACGACGGCAGCGTGGTGGCGAGTTTTCCGGTGTCCGGCGGAAGAGTTTCAAGATGGCGGTGGCTGTGCGGGCTTGTGGTGTGTTGGTGGAGGACCTGGCCATCTCCGGTGACCAGATCCGGAGCAGATCGAGCTTGGGGAGGCCCCCCGACCGATGCGGCTTCTTCGTCGTCACGGCCAGCTCCTCGGAGGTGGTCTTTGTTGCGGTTCTTCGACACCTTCGGGCCAGGAGTTCTTCTGCTTCTTGGGTAGTGGGTGGTGTGAGATCGAGCCAGCTTTGCTGTTCTTGCTTCTTTTCTGTTCTTCGTTCTGCTTGTAATCTGCTCTGTAATCTGTTTGTTGCTGTTTAATACAAGTATGGAAAATTCAAAAAAAAAAAAGGTACAACCGATAAAGTGAGTACTGACTAACAGGTCTACAGGTCTCAAAATAATTGATCTTGATCTTGCCACACTTCGCTCGCATTCTGCTATCTATAATGATATTGCAGCAACCGCGGAGATCAAGCAACTCCAGGTGAGGGCAGTTGTCAAGGATGATCGTTAGCCCTTGGTTGTTGAGTTTGCTGCGGATAAGCTGCAGGGACCGTAACTCATGCATCCTTGCAATCGCCAAGGCTTCACTGTTATCTGCATGGTATCCTCCTATTTTGACACGTTTGAAGTGCTTCAGTTGCGGACATGTTGTGGCAACAAGCTTGATAAAATGTGTGACATCTCTAACATGCGGAAAGCTCGAGTTCCTCCAACAGAGGCCACTTCTTTATTGCCTTCGTGAATATATCAATGTTAACATAGAACTCGGTTAGACGAAGGCTTTTTAGTAAGGGTGCCCTGCAAAAGTAGCACGTTATTGAAGTACCCTGTAATATGTCGGCCAATATGCGACATATTATTTGCCAATGTAGTCAAGAAATCGCACGGTGCAATTGGTAGAAGTAAGTAAAAGATTCAGATGATGGAACAAAAAACTTCCTTATGACTCCTCTAGGAAAACCCACTTTAGGGCTCCTTAAGAATGTTAATAGAGTTGGTTTGTGATATCAGGCACGAGAAATAGGGAAATCCATATCGGCTCATAGGTCTAGATGCACCGACTGTATAATTTTTTTTCAAAATATCAAAAAATTATAAATAAAATTTCGGGTATATACTAGATAACATTTTTTGTGGGTTGTCAAAAAAGGACAAATCATGGATTTTCAAAATGGCTTTGTACGCGATTGTTTTTTGTATTTTTTGCATAGGTCACGAAAAATGGCTATTCTTCACGAAACTATTTGTGCTAACAAAAAATGTCATGATGTATATCCAAAATTTTATTTGGAATTTTTTGACGTTTTGAAAAAAAATAAAAATATATTTTACATAACGGGTGCATCTAAACCTATGACCCAAAACGCCATGTGCCGAGAAATACCAGTATTACTTTTTGTTAATATGCACATCAGCTAAACACAATCGAAGAAAAAAATGTGCTAATTTTTTTCGAGATTGGAAATGTGCTAATTAAAAAGAGAGGGAGAATTCCAATCCTAATGTTAAGTATATGCTTTTGAGAGACGTGGATTACATATCATAATAAAGCGTGCATTGCTACGGCCGATAGTTAACGGATAGAAAAAAGTAGGAAATAGCTAGCTAGGTAGCCATCTAGCCGAAACTTCTCGATGCATTTGGTACCAATTACCAAATCAAGGACGTAGGAAGAGCAAATATAAGAGAAGCACAGGAATCGGGTGGAAAGCATCGGATGCAAAGCAATTCCGCAAATATAAGGACATTGACTATAAAGATGCCTGTGGCAGATCAAGAACAGAAATCTTACTGGTCGGCGAGGTAGCGGAGGAGGTCGTCGTCGACGCTGGAGTCGTGGCCCATGAACTCCGTGCACTGCCCGGCGCTGAACCGGATGGCCAGCTGGGCCATCCTGTTGAGGCTGATGGTCTCGCGGAAGAGCCTGGAGTGGCCGCACAGATCGATGCGGCGCCACAGCTCGGGCTCGCGAGCGGCCCTGCGCCAGGACCGGCATGCCCTCGACGCGCCGCCGAACATGAGGTCGACGTGGTCCAGCTTGTGGAAGACGTGGAGCAGCGCGTCCAGCGGCAGTTCCGCCCAGTGCCTCAGGGTTTTGGATCGTTGTCTCCTTCTGATCCGTCGCGAGCTTTCGCCCCTGCGAGCCGGCGGCGGTGGTGGCAATATCAGCAGCATCGATTGCGAGGTGGACTGAGATGCTGATCTCTGGTTTCCTCTTTTTAAGGATCAAAACTTGTGCAATTTTTTTTCGAAAAAGATTAATTACTTTAATGAACTCCTTCTATTTCCTTTTTTGACACGAGTCTGTTAGGATTTAATTAATTATGTAATCCCTGCTTTTAATATGTCGGTTTGTTGAACCGACATACCCCTTTTGTAACCGCTTGTTCGGATGCTATATATAGCAACATTCATCATCAATAAAGAACACAGTCGAATCATTTGTTGTCTCTCGCTTGTCTCTCGATTTTACTTCCAACACATTATCAACCACGTTGCTCTACATCTGAGCGTTTTCGAGATCGAGAAGAACAAGAACAGAAGAGGAGGAAAACGAGTAGCAGGAAGACGCCCCGCACATACCGTCGACGGACGATGGTGGACCACCTGCGACTCCTCTGCACAGCAAGGTGAGCCGTCGCATAGCGCGGACCGCCGCCGTTGGCCATGCCCGCGGCATCGCACGGCTTGTGTCCTTGCGGCGCGCTGGCACCCGCAACCGCGGCCTCCCGATGCGGTGGTGCTCCTTGCGGCGCGCTTGGTCTTCACGACCAACGGACGGGCGACGCGCCCCTCTCCCGCGCCGATGCTATCTCCGACCCCAGTGGCCGTTGAGATCGCCGCGCCTCCCGTCGCAACACCCACAGTCGAGGACGATGCCGTGTCGCCGGATACCTGCACACGCCGTCCTCCGGGGGCCGCGGCTACCCTGCCACCCCTCCGTCTTCACCACGCACGGGCGCTCCGTCGCCTCATGGCCCTCGGCGTTCCGCTCTCTAGCCCGCCGTCCAGCAACCGCGCCGCGCGCGTGGGGACTTGGAGCCCGGCCGCCCTCGGGCATGCGAACGCTGCGTTCAACGGCATCGCGCCGGGCACCCTGGCTCCCTGGAGGATCCTCTAACGAGGATGAACACGGCGGGAGCGCTCGAGTTCCTCCAACAGCGGGCAATTCTTTATCGCCTTGGCGAATATTTTTTGCTAACATACAACTCGGTAAGACGAAGGCTTTTGAGTAAGGGCGCCCTGCAAGAAAATCACGTGCTCTAAGTACCTCATTTTATTAGAAAAGGGGGTCCCCGGCCTCTGCATCGTGATGATGCACACAACCGTTTTATATATTAACAAAAAAACAGAGTATGTGTATCAACTTATTACAATCATGGGTCGGCTAAAGTGGTAACAAGAACTAGCCAACAAAAAAGGGGCAGCAAAAAAGACAACCCATCCTGAAGTCTTCTAGTGTGCCGCCACCCTCCCTGGTTGAAAATAGCTTGAAGAACTGTCATTAACCGGGAGCAACCACAGTCCATGACGGAATGTTGGTCATGTGATAAAAGGAAGGACCACATGGATCCAGTAGACCGCTCGGTGAACAATCCGCAAAAAATGAGCATTTCTATTGGTGTTAAAAACTATATCATTCCAGCAATTCCAAATTGCCCAAAAAACGCACAAGTTCCAATACGAATGCGTGCTTTGGTTTTTTATCAACCCCATGCAGCCAGTGTCTAAACAAATTAGCTATACTGGTTGGAGGTACTATGTTAAAAGTGAAATGAATCAATCTCCAAATATCTCTAGTAAACGGACAGGAAATAAACAAATGCTCAACTGTTTCATCCGATTGACAAAAAACCACATTTCTCCCAATAGTCCAATTCCTTTTTATCAGATTATCCTTAGTGAGCAACACTTTTCGGTGGAGGAACCACATAAAAATCTTAATCTTTAGCGGAACTTTCAACTTCCATAAGTATTTACGTAAATAATGGGTATGTACATGCATTAGATCAGAATACATGGAACTTACAGTGAACTTCTTTGTTGTAGTCAATTTCCAATGAAAGAGATCATCATCATCTGATAGGCCCGTTAAATATGTGACATCATTATTCGCCAATCCATAAAAAATCTTACGGAGCTATTGATCCATGATCCAGTAATAAATAGAAAAGAACACTTTCTTGGGGAGAGCAAAAAATGGTACACTATAGGTAGAGGTATCCATATATCTGAATTTGTCAATGCTTTTAGTACGAACCAAATCAAAGGACGTAGGAAGAACAAAATTACGTAATGCAAATGACTGGGGAGGTCTTACTGATTGGCAAGGAGGCGGATGAGGTCGTCGTCGACGTGGTGGTTGTCGCCCGTGAACTCCATGCACTGCCTAGCGCTGAACCAGATGGCGAGCCGTGCCATCCTCTTGAAGCTGATGATCTCGCGGAAGAGCTGGGAGTGTCCGCGCAAGTTGATGCGCCGCCACAGCTCGGGTCAGTGGCGGATCTAGGATTTGATCAACAGGGAGGTCCCAAGCTTAAAAAATTTGGTTAAAAAAGCATCATAAATTCAGCCATAATGCCTTATGCCAATAAAAGATAACAAAAATAGCCACAATTCTCAAATTTCAACCTTACACTACTCTACGTGTTTTTGCTGCCATGAAAAGCTTGATAACATCATCATCCTTCACTTCCTTGAAGATCTCCTTCTCAATATATGTGACCAAACAATCATTAAACAATTGCTCACCCATAGTAGTTCTCAGATTGGTCTTCACTATGTTCATCGCAGAAAATATTCTCTCAGCACTCGCGGTTGCCACCGGCAAAAGTGTTTGAGAAGCAAATACACCAACTTGTAAAGCACACTCTTTTTTTTAAGGGGCTTTCAATTAAGTCTCAACCTATTACAATCGTCAGTGACAAAGGGGATGATACGGTCTGGAGTAGACTCAAACCAAAAACCATCAGTTTCCTCTATCTTATTACATTTTGCAAGCTCATGCGCAACCTGATTACACTCTCTTTTCACTACAGACATACAAAATTGGAGCCCAGACTTCTTAATTGTGTCAATCTCTCTGTAAATGAAACATAGTTTAAACAGGTTCTTGTTAGAGGCGTTGCACAGTCCGTCTCCACTTCAGAGGGCAATATTCCCGCCTGCATGCATTTCTAGAGCCCAATTAGAGCTCTTGCCTCTGCTTCTTCGGCATCTTCACAATACGGCATACGTTGCCGACTAGCAGATCACCTTCGCTGTGTGGTCTCTGATGATCATACCCATGGAGGCGAACTTCGAGTCCTGTAAGAATGAAGCAACGAAATTTATTTTAGTTTTCCCAGGCCCAGGGGCATTCCAATTCAGTCTAGCCCCATCATCAGTAATGGTTTGCATCGTCCTCACGAGTGTGGCCTGTATAAACTTCTGTTTACTGCAGTGACTATACCCATTGCAGTGAGTTTCAATATAGTTTTGGAGGAAAACAGCAGAGGCCTCAATGGTACATGTACCGTCTTCATGGATAATGTTATTCCTCAGGTGCCAAGCTCTCCAAAGCAGCAGAAGAATCCGAGGTTAGGTCTCCTTGTTAGCATTTGCTAGCAAAATAAGAAGCCAATCCAGTCCAGTGTATCTGAATAGGTTCTCATCCGGCAGGCACCACACTTTCCTCATTTCGAATCTAAGAGCTCTAACTTTTGCGCATCCCACAGTGGCATGATAACTATTATCTTCAGCAGATCCATAGATAATGCAAGTGCTATCTATCTATATCAAGAGTCCTTGGCCATTTATTCCTTTTAGTAGCCAGGTTATCCGAAGCACATCTCCAGGCGAAGATTCTATTTTTGTTCGAAATCTTACACTTCCAGATAAGCAGTGGCGGAGCTTGGGCCCAAGTAATGGGGGGCAAATGGGCTTCACAGACATGCTGGGCCAGAATTGGGGGGGGGGGGGGCAAATACATCAAATATCACTGTTTTTTGTATAAAATGGGCCAAAATGAACTGTTTTTTTCGAAAAAATTCTTGGGCTGGGGGGCGGCGGCCCCCTGGCTTGGGCATAGCTCCGCCAGTGCAGATAAGGTTCCAAATGTTTCTCGAGTCATCGCCATTAACACTCCCACCGCTATTAAGTTGAGATTGCCTTTGCATATAACGGTCAGCTTATAGGCACTTTTTACAGTGAACACACTATTTTTTTCAAAATGCCAAGCTGGAGCATCATCATCCTGAGGCATCGGTTTCAAACCCAAAATCAACTCTGCATCATAGGGGTGAAAGATGTTCCTGGCCTTTTCTTCATTCCACTGTCTAGTGTTCTAAATAAATAGGTATTTTACCGTCCTGCATCTTGAATGAGTTTGCAACCCATGACAGACATTGGGTTTCTCCTAGGGATCCAGTTTGCTAAAGCACACTCGTTTTTGTTTCAACGAGCTTCATAGAAAGCTGACCAAGATTTTCTAAGTCCGTGAATCTATAATCATTTCTCACGTCAACAATAAAGCTGTCCATTTGTAAAGAAAGTCTCATCAAATCCGCCTGCGAAAAATCCTTGGGATAGAACTCGACATGCCTTAAAACATTCTTTCTATCATAAGAAGCAAATGCATTGATAGGATTCGAGACTGATATGCAAATAGGCAACTCCATATTTATTTCATCAAACCTATTATCAAGCTCTTGCCGAATACTATCAATGACACCAAGGAATACTTCTCTTTTATAATGATCATCAATTGCTTGTTTTGGGTAACAATGAGGTGATCTTGCATAAGGAACATACCTAGCGTGATCCACCGCTGAGAACTTGTATGTGACAAGATGGTTAGGAGGGTGTTTATACTCCCAGCACACCAGAGTTCAAACCCCAGGTTTGACACTGGTGTTTCTCAGTTAGGCGGAATATTCTTCAGTGGGAGGCGACGTTCCCGTCGACAGCGAGGTGCCTATGGTGACTTCATCAATCTTCATAGGGGTAGAGTGTACGTGTGTACGTTCATAGGGGTGAGTGTACGCATGTGTATGTGAGCGTCTGCGTGTATACTGTGTTTCGCAAAAAAAAAACTTGATCCACCGCTGGCAGCTGTAGCCTCCCGCCGTTTCCGTGTGAGCACTAGTAGAAAAACCACCTTTCGTCCAGAGCCGAACCAGCCATTAATCCCGGTTCATAGAAAAAACCGGGACCAATGCCTAGCATTGGTCCCGGTTCGAGCTGCCAGGGGTCCATTCAGCATTGGTCCCGGCTCGGTTGGGGACATTGGTCCCGGTTCGTGCCATGAACCGGGACCAATGCTCCGGTGCAGGACACGTGGCGTTCCACGGAGCTTTGGTCCCGGTTCGTGGCACGAACCGGGACCAATACCCCTCCCCTGCCTATAAATAACTCACCCCCTCTCTTCTCTCCTCTTTTTTTCTGGTTGGATTGGTGGGAAGTGGGTGCTAGTTTTTTTTCCTTTGCCGCGCACAAGATGTGTTCGATGAAATGCCTGAGTCACACTTAAGTTCACACAAGATGATATCCTCGGCCGAGGTTAGCAACTTTATCATTTTCATCTGTAATTGATACAAAATTATTGCACGTGTCGATGTATGGTGGTCATTTCACTATTCAAGATGTTATTGTAATGGTATTGATAAACTTAATTATATGATGCAGATGGATGCACGGATGCGATGGATGTACGGCGAACGACGCAGTTCCGAGTTTATTGCAGGCCTGCATAAATTTCTCGAAGTGGCTGAGGCAAACAAAGTGGATAATTTTATGCCTTATCCATGTGACAAGTGTCGGAACGTCAGGGAGTACTCTGACCCGAGAACCATTCAAGACCACGTGATTCGGAGAGGTTTCATGCCCAGCTATAATTGTTGGACCAAGCACGGAGAAAGAGGGGTTAGGATGGAAGACAATGAAGAAGACAAGGATGATGACAACTATCCTATGTTCCCTGAGGAATATAGTGATACTGTAATGGAAGACGTTGAAGAAGAAGGAGGTGAACATCGGCATCAGATGAGCCCGCTGATGGTCTTGCTGGGGTCATTTCTGATGCAAAACGAGAATGCGATACAGAAAAGGAGAAGCTAAAGTTGGAGGCCATGCTAGAGGATCACAAAAAGTTGTTGTACCCAAATTGCGAAGATGGCAGCACAAAGCTCGGTACCACACTGGAACTGCTGAAATGGAAGGCAGAGACTGGTTGTTCTGACAAGGGATTTGAGAAATTACTGAAAATAATGAAGCCGAAGCTTCCAAAGGATAACGAATTGCCCGAGACTACATACGAAGCAAAGAAGGCTATCTGCCCTCTAGGATTAGATGTGCAGAAGATACATGCATACATTAATGACTGCATCCTATACCGCGGTGAGGAGTACGAGAATATGGATAAATGCCTGGTATGCAATGCACTGCGGTACAAGATCAGACAAGATGACCCTGGTGATGTTGAGTGCGATGACGAGCCCCCCCGGAAGAGGGTTCCTGCTAAGGTGATGTGGTATGCTCCTATAATACCACGGTTGAAACGTCTGTTGATAACCCCCAAGAGCAAGGGATCACTGTAGCACCTCTCAATGTGGAAGTAAGGTATCGATCCGCAGGAGCAAGAAGGAAAAGTTATCTATTCCCTACAACTAAAGTGTCACAAGTTTTAGTTGATTATGCACTAAACAAGTTTAGAGAACAAGATGGTTGGTTTGATGGATGTAAAAGTGTCCCAATCCTCTTCTTTGCAAGAGGACAAGACAAAGGTAGTAGCAAGTGAAAGCTCTCAAAGAGAGAAAGCCCAATCCTCTATGTGGCAAGAGGACAAGCTCAAGTGTGTGTTTCATATAGGAACAATGGACATGGTTCATGTGTTCACTTAATCCTCTCTCTCTCATCTACGGTGATCATCATGTTATAGATAAAGTACACACAATTGTCATGTTTTAATGGTAGCTTTTTATGACGGCTATATGTCCTAAAACACATAGTTGAAAGAAATACTCATTTGTGTTGCTAGGTCACTAGCGTGGTTTCTCTCACTCCCACATCATACTCTTTCTTTTTACCCCCCAGATAAAGGATGTTGGGCGGTACTGTGTCACTCAATACCTATGCCATGTCACATCGGCCATCCCGTACCCACATACATCATACTTCAAAGTATGACAAATCACAAAAGCTCCAACACAACGGTAAATGCATAACAAATCATCTCACACCACAATATTCACCACAAAGGTATTACATAGATGACCGTAATCATGTTCAGCAGCTCATACGGTACTAATTAGTGAAGCTCAAGAGAGAGGAGAGATACAAAAGTTACCAACACAAACCCTAGTCCAGGGGGTGGACTACTCCCCCTTCATCATGGTGATGATGGTGAAGAAGTTCTTGTTGTAGATGTTGATGATGAACACGCCGGAGGGGGTGGAACCCTCCGGAGGCGATTCCGGCGGTGTTTCCCCCCTCCGATCTTCTCCGGCGGTAGCCTTCTGACTCTCTGTTTCGTGGTTCTGTGTTTCTCCGCCGCCTCCTTTCGCAAAACGCCAGGGGACCTTTTTTATAGGCGTTTTTAGGTCAAGATGGAGTTGGTGGATGAAAGATCGACGGCCACGGAGTTCCGAGGGGAAACGAGCTGGGCCCACACGGCCAGGTATTTTAGGCCGCGTGGGACCCTCCCATTTTCCAGCCTGTTTGGCTTCTGGTCTTCAATTTAATCCCATTGCGTTCGTCTCAAAAATTCTGAACCGTGCTCTTTGGCCTTGCCCTTTTTGGAGTCCCGAAGCTCCCGGAAAGTCTGAAACACTAAAAAAGACGTTTTCTGGAAAAACAGGGTTAATTCCAAATAAATGGGAAAACTATGAAATATTCCCAAAATCATTATAAAGCATTGATATAACCCTTATATGATGCAAATATGATTGGAATATAAGCAATTAAAGTGCAAAGTTCATGTATGCATTTTACATGCATCAACATCCCCAAGCTTAATCCATGCTCGTCCTCGAGTATGAAGATGATAAAACTAACATGGACTTTGCAATTTAATACTTAACAATGAATATCAAAGATGATTACTATTGCTACATATAGTCAAATGATTCATTCTTCAAAGGAGTAGCAATATGCAAATAGTTTATAAAGTGATATCAAGTATTCAAAACAAGGATGTTCATTGATAGTTCACAAAGTGTAACATGGTAGCAAGTAATATGGAACACATGTATGCATAATGATAAGTAGAACATCCTACAATGGTCATAGAGTGTAGATGAAAATCTGAATATGATAGGTGTACACTTTGGAAAGATGTATATGTGAGTAGAGGTAAAGCATGCATAAGTTTCATCCAACTTCCAAACTCTTCTACTTAAGTTAATGATTGAATAAGGTATTCATTGGTGTCAAGCTCTCATTGCCCCTATCATAGCATCTTGAATGATTAAGGTTAAAATGAAAGCAAATATGAGTAGTGTGCTTGATAAAGAATGGGTTGAATGTCTCATGCCCCTTGAATACAAGTACTTACACCATGTGTTACTCAACTTGGGAAACAAAGCAAGTTCAATTAAATATCATTGTAAGCATAATAGTATCATCAAGAGCGTCAACTGGGGTACCTCTTGTCCCAAGATATGGAACAAGCCCATATCAAAATGACAAGACAAACAAACAAAATGAACAATCTCAACACCTTTTTATTTACCATTTGGAATAGTTTTTTATTGCAAGGTGTATCACAGAAGGTTCACCATAATATGTAAGTAAATTTCCACCATGAATGATGCATGGCTTAGATTAGCGGCCCAGGCATCTCTCTAACCATTTACACAAACTCATTTAAACTCACTTTATTTCCACATTTATTTCAACATGATAAGCATCCATAGACAAAAGCACATGATATCAACTAAATGAGATGAAGGGCGTGTTGAAAGCTTGCCATGTGACAGCACATATGGGCTAACTTCCAACCCAAAACATTCATCAAGCCACAAACATCATAATCTTAATCACAATGGGTCAAGTTTTATTATGCAAATAAAAGAACATTGTGCATCAAGTTCGTGAGAGCTATATAACCAACTTTTTTTTCCATTGCAATCAATAACATAAACATTTTCATTCAGAGGTAAGATAACACAAACAACATGTTAAACATACTCGGAATAGCATAAAGCCAATAGGTAGATATGGTGGACTCACTGGAATAACTTTGGTTGAAGGTGTTAGAAACAAGTTTTTGCTTGTTGGAGTTTTTGGGCTAGCAAAAGGGAGAAAGTTGACCATCTAGATGCATGCATGAGTGTCCATAGAACTAACTAATCCATGTTAAACCAAGTAAAATAACAATCAGCACCAAAAGATGAATAAGTGATAGCCCTACAAAAAGAATTTGCAAGCTATTACTCATAAACAAGCTCATGAATCATGCAACTATATGTATCATGAAAAATCAAGTCAAACATCCCTTTTCCCAATCTTATAAAAGCATCCAACATATTTCAACCCATATTTCCAGTAGCTCTCTCATATATAATTGATAGTGTGGTGGTCTCTCAAGTCTCAAACAAAAACAAAAAACGACGCTCCAAGTTTATGCGATAAAGTGTTTCGATCGAAAAACAGAAGTTGGACGTGTGCAAACCGAGAGTGTGTAGGTCCAGCGAGGTTGTCTTCACATCCCCAAGCTTATGGTCTTCACCATCCTTCTATAGCTCTTGGTGCATCTCCTCCAATCCCTGTGAAAAAACTTCAAAAGACCGTTTCTCCCATCTCTTTTCTATGGGTTGCATTAATAGTGATAAACAAATAGGTTCCTTGCTGCATATAATCTGACATGGATATACCCTTCGGGTACCCCGGCGTGAAGGTGCCTGGTACAGGCGAAGCCCAGTAGAGGCCTAGAGTTAAAGAAGCCCGTGAAGAAAGAAGCCAGACGAAGAGAAGTTTCCTAAAATTAGATAAATCATAGTCGGTTAGAACTTTCCATATGTAAACCTAGTCGGTTACGTATCCAGGACCTGGCCTCCTATATAAAGGCCAGGAGGGTAACCGATTAGGCAAGCAATTCATAGCCACCACAATCCCGACGAGACAAACAGCTCGCCGGACCCCTGTAACCGCATATTCACAAGATCAAATCCAGACAAGCAGGAGTAAGGGTTTTACCTCAATCGAGGGCCCCGAACCTGGGTAAACTCTCGCTTGTCAGCCGTCGAGTCTACCAGTACTACGCGTTCTCTACCACATAATCAACCCTAGGTACCTAACCATGGGATTTGCCGAGGACACCCCTCGTCAATTGGCGCCGTCTGTGGGAAGAGGTAGTGCTGGATTCACGGCCTCGCCGGTTTCATCATCAGGTGGTCACTCGACAACCTCTCCTTCACACGGTAATTCACCGATCGCCTCACCAAACGGCGGATCGCCGATCATAACTTCAGACGGCAACTCGCCGATCCCATCGACTGGAGCAAACTCAAAAAGCGAACACTCGCCAATTTCTCCAAGGAGGCTCAAACCACATTCAATCGAAGCTCAACAGGCCTTCGAGAGTCTAGAATCAGGTTTGGACGTTACTGTTGGTGACTTAAATTTTTTCGTTGATAAAGATGGTGTGCAGGATCTGTTGGACACAATCGACATGGAGATACTCGACAATCTGTCGACTGCATCCGCAACACCTTCAATCTCGGCAGCAACATCATCACAGATCGCACCGATCCAAACACCAAGTGACTCTGCAACTTCGATGGACGACGAAGAATTTCGCAAAGCAGTGGCCAAAAACTTTGGAGGAAGCGAAGTCGAATCTGTGTTCCGTCCAAACAACTCGGCTGAGTCACTCGAAGGCAACTTCGACTGCACAAACCTCCCGCAAAGCAAGGAAAACCTCGATGACAGCATTTACCTAGCCGACTTTAATGGCCCTGAGGTGCAGGCCAACCACGAGATCTTCACGTGCAATACCAGAAGCTTGGACAAGACAATCGACGATCAACTCGACTACGGCAAAACCAACAGCAAACCGAGTAACTCCGACATGAGTTTGGATGAAGACGCCGAGTCCATGGTACGTGTCAGCAGCGTGGAGATCGCCAACCAAGTAATACCTTACCAGGTGTATACCGCAAGCGCCGCAGAAACATCCGCGGCAGCAGCATGTCGTCGACCCACACAATTTCCATGCACAGTTACCATGCCTGACGGAAGGACCACCCTAACCATCACGGCTGAAACAGCGGAGAAAGTGGATCAAATCATAAAAAATTGCGCGATGATGCCAATCGACGCAACTCCAGAAGAACAGATGACTTACGCATACTTCAACTGGCAAGAAAATATTCGACTGAACAATTACAGAGCTACACTCGAGGAACGCAGAAAACAGGCGAGCATATCAAGCGCCAGGCGAAAGGCACTATCCATGAGTTCTACTGGGAGACACGATCCCGCAAATAGGCCAAGGCTCAACCTGGGTGAAGCGGATCGAGCTGCAATCACTCGAAACCTTGACCCAGCTTTTATGGAAGTGGATAGGGAAGGACTGATCATACCAACTGAGCCAGTTGGAGCACTGATGACATTGGGCAACTACCTCAAAACAATCGAACCTCCAGTGGGAGATCCAAAGAGAGATCATCACCTTCAACTATACAAGCAACTGGCGATTGCGACAAAGGCCATACAGCCAACGCAAACCACACCCGCACGAGAAACATATCGGGATCGTCGCAGTCGAAGCCCTAGGGGAAGAAGCGACGGAAGAAGCTCGCGCCATCGGAGGAGCCGATCTAGAAGGTCATATAGCAGTAGCTCTGACTCAGGGGCAGACATAGGGCCATGCGGAGCATTGTGCTTCACTCGACGAATTCGGGAAGCTCGCATGCCCAAGAAGTTCTCACTCGCAGCAACGCCAAAATTCAATTGCAAACAGGAGCCCTCAGGCTGGTTAGAAGATTACAGATTAGCCGTCGGCTGTCAGCGTGGCACAACAACTACAGCAATGCAGTACATACAACTCATGATGGAAGGAGCAGCTCGCGATTGGCTCAAATCGTTACCCGAGTCATATTACGACTCGTGGGAGCAATTCCGCGATGATTTCGTCAGATACTTCGGACCCTTATGTGACAGGCCCAAAACATTTGAAGAACTCAAAACATGTAAGCAAGGCCCGGACGAGTCGTTGCGATCATATATAAGGCGATGGACCACCATCCGCAACTCGATAGGGCAATCGACGCCTTCAAGGAAGGCTTGTGGAGGAAAGATTTCAGGGAGATGCTCGGACGAGAAGACCCAAAAACAATGGCAGCCCTCATGGCAATCGCAACGAAGTGGGCAAACGGAGAAGACTCAGTAAGAGGCAATCAACCTACGCCATCACACGACAACCACGACAGAGATAATCGAGATCGTAGAGACAACTATCGGGATGATAGAAGGCGCAAGCGCAAATATCGCCACTATGATGATGACAAGCCAAGTTTCGTAGGAGCAGGGTTCGCCCAGCCGCGAGATAGTCGAGACCAAACTGTCAAACATCCTGAAGATAACCGAGACAATCGAGACCACCGTACAGACGACCGAAGAGACAGTCGAGATCGCCGCTCAGATGATCGCCGTGACAATTATCGCGGACGTGACAACCGCGACAGTTACAGAAGGCCTGAATGGCGCAAACGAGCAGACAAAGAGCCAGAGCGCTCACTCGAAGAGCGGATGGACGATTACTGCAGATTTCACCTATACAAGGGAGACGACTAGGTTACGTGCTAATCATTCATTAAAGAACTGCAGGGAATTCGACCAATTGGCGATCGAATACGTACTACGCCTGCAAAAGGAAGGACGCGCTCCACCGCAATTGACGCAAGCACAGCCAATCGCAGTAACCCACACGCAAGCGGTACCAGCTCAAGCGTACTCTACACCGCAACATGTGCAACAAGCTCAGGTATATTCTGCGCCACAGCAAGTACAGTACTCAAGCATACTCTGTTCCACAGCAAGCAAGCCTACTCAGGCATATACAGCGCAGCAGCAAATGCAACCAGCACCAGTATACATGGTGCCCACACAACATAACGGAGGAACACAAGTGGCAGCAGCCATACATCAAGTACCCCAGGGAGAGGAGCAGCAATACCCTCCCACTCGAGGCCAAGTGAACATGATCCAAAAAGGGCGACCATCCAATCGAGAACAGAAACTGCACACACGACACGTCAACATGGCGGTCATGGCACCACCAGCTATTCCAGAATTCTTGAAAGGATCCGAAGTTCCAATTACCTTCAACCGAGAGGATCACCCGCCAGCAGTATACCGACCAGGGCACGCAGCCCTTGTACTCGATGCGCAAATTGGCAACTACGCCATGACTAAGGTCTTCATGGATGGAGGCAGTGGCCTCAACATAATCTTCACAGATACCCTGCGAAGGATGAACAAGGCAGTCGATAACCTGCCAGAATCGACAAACACCTTCCATGGCATCGTCCCAGGTAGAGCAGTACACCCGAAAGGTACAGTCCAGCTCGACGTCACATTCGGAACCCCTGAACACTTCAGAACCGAGTCGATTGAGTTCGAAGTCGTCGACTGGAAGTCACAATATCACGCTATACTTGGGCGTCCGACGTTCGCAAGATTCATGGCTGTTCCACACTACGCTTATCTCAAGCTCAAGATGCCAGGCCCAAAGGGAGTGATCACAGTCAATGGAAACTTCCAAAGATCGGATTCATGCGATCGAGACTTCAGCAAAATCTCTGAGATGTACGGGATAGAGCAGACACTCGCAGAACTTGAGATCACCAATGATCGCACGCTCCTACCAGAACACAAGAGGCTGGCATCCGACAGAGAATTCAGTGCCACAGACGACACAAGGAAGCACCAGGTGCAGCCGACTGACCCCGCCAAGACGGTCAATGTGTCGTCAAGTCTAACTATCGCATAGGAAAGCACGCTCGTCAAATTCCTCCGTGAGAACTAGGAAATATTTGCATGGTCTCCATCTGACATGCCAGGTATTCCCAGGGAATTTGCCGAGCAATCTTTACAAATTAAACCAGGTTTCAAGCCAATCAAGCAAACTATGCGCCATTTTTCTGATCCAAAAAGAGATGCAATCGAAGCAGAAGTCGACAGGTTGCGTGCAGCCAAATTCATTCGAGAACTCAAAAAAGCAGACTGGATAGCAAATCCCGTGTTGGTCGACAAAAAGAACTCAGAAATAAAGCGAATGTGTGGAATTCACATCCCTGAACAAATGCTGCCCGAAAGACCACTTCCCATTGCCTCGAATCGACCAGATTATTGACTCGACGGCAGGGTGTGCACGATTGTCCTTTTGGATGCATACTCTGGTTATCACCAGATCCGGATGAAAAAGGAAGATGAAGAGAAAACATCATTCATAACTCCACTCGGAGTCTTTTGCTACACGACAATGCCGTTTGGTCTAAAAACGCGGGTGCAACTTACCAGCGCATGATGCAAAACTGCCTCGCCGAGCAAATTGGGAAGAACGTACAAGTTTATGTAGACGATATCGTCGTCAAAACTCAAAACGAGGATACTCTGATCAAGGACCTCCAAGAAACGTTCAACAACCACAATCGATACAACATCAAACTTAACCCGAAGAAGTGTACTTTTGGTGTGCCAGCTGGACAGCTCCTTGGTTATTTGGTATCAGCAAGGGGAATCGAAGCAGACCCCGAAAAGATTCAGGCCATAATCACGATGAAGAGTGTCACAGCCCAAAATTTTGCCTCTATATAAGTGGTAGTAGGACCCCAAATTTTTGAGCCAACAAAAACTTTTATTTTCACCTGATATTCCTGTTGAAACAATACTTTGTGTTTTGCAAGGCAAGGAGTGATTTCTTTCCAAACCAATTTAAATTTTTCATAAAACCAACCTAGTTTTCTCTCGAGGTCCATTTAAGAAATTCTTGTTTTAATCCATTTTCCAACATGGTGCCTTGAGAGATTTTTGTCCAAAACCATTTCATCAACTTGATTTTTAACTTGACAACATCATTTAGCAAGGAAGCATCCAAGATTTCAAAAATGCATAGTGGTTTGAGTGAGTTTTTCAAAAAAAATTCAATTAGGGTTTTTCCTAAAACCCTACCCAAGTAGATGTTTTAAAATTATGATTTTATGAAGCCAAAATATTCAATTTAGTGGTTTTTGGGTTTTAACTTGTTCTTTGGTGTGTGGACTCCCAATCCATCCACTTGTTTTAAATTTTGGAGTTTTGGAACCCATCAAAATTTCCTCTCTATCTATTCCTCTATTCTCTGAAAACAATCATATACTCTTTATCAAAATTCCAGGAGTGAGGTGAACTAATAATCATCCCCACTTCATATCACTCCCTCTTCAAATAAACCTACTTTTTGATTTAAAACAAACCCCTCAATCTTTTATCAAAAAGGAAATGAAGTTCATGAGTTGAAAATGATCTTCATAAATAATTTCCCTCCTAAATTTTCCATTTCCTCCAAAACAATATTTTCTCTATGAAAATATAAATTATTTTGAATATCATTTATTGTCAAGGAAGTTCCAAAAGTCCAAAACAATATCTCTTACTTGGTTTTAAAAATATTAAAGGAGTAATAAATTTTATTTACCAAAAATACCCTATTTAAACTCTATGAACAAAAATTGAGCAAAACATTTTATTTTGCAAAACCAATTTTTGAGGAGTTTCTACATGTATATGGGAGACTCCATGAATTTTCTCAATTTTTTATAAAATGTTTAGGTGCCCCAAATAAAATCCCTAAATCCTACTGGTTTTAAAAGAAAATAAAAGAATTAACCGAGGACCTATCCGTGAGAGGAAAAAGAATTCTAGGGGGCGTTGTGCAAAACCGTCGTTGACCTCCTGTAGCCGCACCGCCGCACGCCGCCGTGCCCCCACCGCGTCAACGCCGTGCTCCCGCGCCTCCCCCTGCCCCACGCCTCGCCCTAGAGGAGATAGACCTCCACGCCACCCCTCTGCTCCTCCCACTCGCTCACTCTTCCTCTCCCTCTCCATTTCTCTCAGCCACGAACGCGAGACCCGGCCGTGCCGTCGCCGACGCATCGCCACCGTTCCGAGCCTCCCCTCGCCAGGCCAAGCAGCGCAGTAGCTTCGCCGAGTCGTCCTCTTCAACCTCGTGCAAGGAATCGCTGGATATCGTCCGGTATCGCCGTCGCCGTCCCGATCCTCTTCTGCTCCGGCCGCCATCTTGCCTGGAAGAATGCGAGCGGTACCGTCCATCATTCGCCACCATTCCTGCACCCCCGAGCTCCCCTTCCTTTGCTCTAGCTAATGGACATCACCGTTTCTCCTAGGGACGCCGGAGTCGCCGTAGCCGTCCTCGCCGCGCTCGCCGCCGCTCTCGGAGCGCGCCGTGCGTGTCGCCGGGGAAGGAAAGGAGGCAGCGTACCCCTTCGCTAGCTCGCGTGGGCCGCGTGCTGGGCCAGATCCTGCGCTCCACGGCCCAGATCCAGCAGATCCAGCCCACTGATATTTTTTTTTAGGTTGTTTATTCTATTCCTGGTAGATTTGTTTCTGGCCATTTAGTTTAAATCGTTTTAAAATAGTTTTAGTTTGAATCTGGCCAAACCAAAAATCATGGGTATACCCTGGCATGTTTGTGACCATCTCCAAGTGGTAGATCCACTTTTGGATAAATAGTTTTGGAGAAAATAAATGTGAGCCAGAACTGCTGCTTTTCACCAAAAATTCAATAACTATTTTTCTATGATAGCTATTGATGCAAACTCAACTGTTTTGGAAAGCCCTAAGTGATACCTAGCCTTAGCAAGAGGCCTTGCATGCAAATGATTTTCCTAGATAAAATGGCATCCATATTGGTAATGGACCAGAGAGCACTTCTAGGATTTTTGTAATTTTATTGGTGATGATTTTTGATGTGAATCCAATTGTGTTGGCTTGTATATGTTTAGGAGTATCTAATCCTAGCTTTGTGTGATTTATTGAGCTGTAGATTAAATTTGGTGTGTAAAACTAGTTTTGAGGCTTTTCTGAAATTAATTGCTTTTAGTTTTATTTAATTTTATAAATTGTGTTAGTGTTCTTTTTATGAATTCTATCATGTGTAGGTTTGATATTCTCTGGTATGAGTGTGTTAGATTATATAAATAGCATGTTAAGAAAAGTTTGGTGTTGCATGGGGTATTTGGAAGTGATACCACTGTTATGGAATTTCCTAGATTTTTCTAGTTATTTAGAATTTGTGAGTGGGTAAAATCCTTTGTGTGGAATAATTTTAGAGAATGTTGTGTGAACCTCAGTAGCTTATTATGTTGCTACTGGTTGAATTGCATGTCACCCTTGTTTGGATATTACTTAGCCTCTAGCCAAGCTTGAATAGCTAGAATTACTATTTAGGAATTTGTTAAGTTTATTTATTTTGATGTGAAATTATTGGGTGTGACTAAAAATGTATGCCTTGCTTGATTATAGTTGTTAGGGTACTGCCCTTGCTAGTTGTTGTTGTTTACCATATTTTAATATGTTAGTACTGTTAGTAAAATTGGTTAGGTATTTTGGTTTGAATAATATATTTGCATGGCTTGATGAACTTGTTGAACTTGAGTTGAGTACTAGCTCAAAGCCCTTGCTAGTGTATCCACCTTAGCTGGGTGAGATATTTTGCTTTACCAAGATTAGCTGGTAGTTTAACTTTTGTTCGAAGTATTTCCTGTTTCAGGAAAAATGGTTGATTAATTGTCTCTACTTAATGACTATTGTTTGTTATCATTGCTTGATGTTTGCTTGCTGTATGTGATGCTTGGTGTTAGTGTGTACCTTTAGTTGGTACTGATTAGTGATTACTTTCTTTTTGCGACGCTAGAGAACGACGCTTCCGGAGATACTTCCGGGAGGGATTTCTGAAGAGAGAAGGGATTTTATTTGTTATTGATCTATGAAGAGAATTCCAAGGACACATCTGAAAAACAGGCAAGCTCCCAAATGCTTGCTACTATACTTATCATTATATCATGCATGATTTACTTCTGAAGTTTTACAAAAACTTGGAAAAACAAAACTATTTTTGATATGGCCATTACTACTAGTGTTATTATAAATTATTACATTGCCATTAGTTACAACTTGGTGTTACCAAGCCCTTAGCCACCATATGGAATATTTACCACCACAAGTTAATAATTTTGAAGTCCCTAAGTGGACACCCCTAAAAGTGTGTTTTCGAAAAACAAAGGTTTTAAAAGAAAAACCCGGGAAAGGTGGGACCTTGTCCACGGGAGGATTGTGAAGAAGATGTTTTGGAAATGTTTTTCGAAAACGACACATAGACTAGTCTTGTGCCTGACAGCCCTACCGTACAACCACATCACTCAAAATGGGCACGGGCTTAATGGAAGCTTGTTTGTGTTAGTGTGAGACTTTACCTCAATTGGCTAGAAGGGGTTAAAGTCCCCGGAACCGAATGCTGGATATGGGCATACAAAGTGTGGACTGCGAGTGCCACCGGCAAGCAACAGTGGGTCTCCTGCCATGGCGGTGTGATGTCTAGGGGCAACCGGATCGATACGGCTAGCTCACTCGGTGCCGGGGAGAACAAACCCACTGAAGAGGTAATCGCATACTAGCATAGACATAGTGGAAGTTATGATCGGTTATCTGATGTTCGCATACTGTCGCGGGCAGTCCGTGGTGTTCACGGCAGATGTACCGGATGGTGTGGTGAAAGTGTACAAACTCTGCAGAGTCAAAACTATTCGAATAGCCGCGTCCGCGGTCATGGACAGCTGAATGGTCAATGTCGTCTAGCATTGTGTCGATGTTTTAAAAAGGAGGTTTTGGAAAGGAGTGTACCTGGGAGGTACTGGAAAGGCGGATTAAGTACCTGGGAGGTGCTGATGATGGAAACCTGATGAGTGTTTTCCAAGAAGTTTTGCAAAGAAAAAAATCTGCTCTTCTCTTCAATATTTCTTTGCGAAAACTTATCTTTTGAAGTATCTTTTTCAATAAAGATATAGAGATGTTAATCAACCATGATGAATCTTTCATCCATCATGGGTAGTGAACCCTAATTACAGCCTACCTATTCCACCATATAAGCATACTCGCATTTCATAAAATTCATTCGGGATGTCTTGCGAGTACATAATTGTACTCATGGCTGTGCCCTGGATATTCCAATGTCCAGATTTTCATTGAGAAGACTACGTCGAAGATGAGGAGTATGCGGAAGATCGAGAGTTCGTCGACGTCTGTGCGAACTAGGAACGTCTCCCAGTCAGTTGCCTGTAGGTAGTCAAGGCATGACTTGGGCTCTATCACGTTGTGTGTTAATGTCTTCCGCTGTGTTATGAGTAGTTTGTCGGCCCTGCGTGGCTGTTGTTTAAGGCGTGGTCATGTGCCCCCTTTGTGTAAGACCTTAAGTATTCGTTATGTAATGGATGATGTATCTGCAATGCCAACTTAAGTATGTTGTTCACGACTGACTGATCATGGGATCGTGAATGTATGCATACTGGAGGTCTCAGACTGCCGGTCTGGGGTCCCCACAGAGTTGGTATCAGAGCCATCCTGACTATAGGAGACCTTAGTTAGCATGGACGCCAGATAGGAAAGAAAAATATTTTTTGGTATCATTAAATTATCATCTAAAATATTTTCAGCTAAGGAAGCCTAAGTATAGCTTACTCTCCTCTCATCTTTTCAAATTATTCTAAACCTTACCCCTCTTAGTTAAAAGTTACCTAAAATTTTCTTCTGCTACCTTATCTCCATTCAAATTTGTATACCTGACGATGTTCCCAAGGCAAGATTTGAGATCAAGCAAGAGAGAAAGGATTGCCAGTTGATGTTCCCCTACGGAGAGCCCGATGGATTTGACCCATCTCCGCCTAACCGGCATGGCTAGGCGTCGGTCCGCCGTAAGGTGCAGTAGGACTTGTCCCCCTGCGTGAGAGAGACTCGCCGGGATCTTCCTTAAGAAGCGACCGACACATCCCAGCCTATATGAGACCCGTTCTATCTGCCATTCATCCCCACCCTCGCCATTGAAGTAGAATCCCGCTGAGAAACCTTGCCCTCATGGCTTGCTCCAGTTCCAAAGCCCCGAGTGAATCGCCAGCGCTGCCCACCTTCCTCCTAGAAACCATGGCCGATGGGCACCTCGGTTTTCCACTGGTCCTCAGGAGAGTCTGTGATCTTCTCGGTTGCCACATTCCCCCTCGTTATGTCGTGTTCAAAAGTTCAACCCCATTTCCTGGGGGTGATTTTCGAGCAGATGTATACCTCAGTCCATACCCCTCAGGCCCGAAGCAGCCCCAAGTGATCCACGGTAGGAACATGCCTACTCTGTATCAAACCATCCAGAAGGCCGCCTGGGAAGCCCTTGCTCGTCTCCGGCACTCAGAGCCGGTGGTGTCGCAAAGTCGAGCGTTCCGCTTTTTCCCAGCCAGGCCCCAGCCTGGTGCAGAGCTGATCCAGACCTCCACCGACAAAGAAGTCGATCCCGCCATCATTAGCAGCGTCGCCTACGGAGCTGCAATGTCGGCACTCTGTGATTCCCTGCTGGAAGAACTCGTGACCACTCGGCGCACCCTGATCCAAGTCAGTCTACAGCTGAAGGAGTCAAGGAACCCTGCGTCAGGTACCAGCCTCCAGGCCATCCCAGCAGAAGCAGTGACCCCAGTCCACCAGTTCATCGAAGCACGAGGTGCAGTAGCCCGAGTTCAGCAGCAACCCCAAGAGCAAGGTGTAGTCCTCGAAGGTGTGCCTGTAGATCCCCACCCCGCGGAAGATGGAGAGGTGGACACCACTCTTCGTCTTGGCCGTACTCCACCATCTACCCAGGGCCCTCAAGCGGAGTAGATCCCGTGCTTTGTTAGCTTGATCTGCGCTCGTGGGTTAGTAGAAGCGGCACGTTGTTTGCTTGTTTGTTGTTGGTGTTGTGTTTGTTGTTGTAAGCTGTTGGGTTGATGTCGAATCAGCCTCTGTTAAAATTTGGTGCTTTGATCCTCTTGTTATTGGTGTTGATTTGGAAACAAGTCTTAAGGTGTGTTGTCTGTTCTTTGTTATTTGTGTTGGTTGTGGAAAACTCGTGTGTAGATTGATTCCCCTTTTGGGATCAACCTTGTGCCTCACGCACAGCTAAATTCTGGCGAGATATTTTCTCAGTAGCCCGTTTCCCTCTCTGAAACGCTCGTACCTCTACAAATCTGTGAATGCTGCAAGACCAGAGTTAGGGTAGCCAAGAAGGATTCAACGATACAAATCTTGCTCCAGCTCGTCAGCGAAGGCAAGATTGATACAACCCGGAGGTCACTACAGAAGAGAAACTTCAGGAAACAAAGGATACAAACTCGGCCCTAACGAAGAACACTGCAACAACCCAGTACGTATGCAAAACACTCCAGAAAATTCCTACTCGCTCACACGCTCCACGGCACTGCCTGAAGACGAGCCTGCTTCACCCGAAGCAGTGTCACGAGCCCCACGACGACGACGGACAGCTCGAGCAGCCTGCTCACCTCCAGCCGGAAGAACAGCCACCTCAGCCACCGGCGGTGCAGCTTGCACCTCCACTGCAGCTTGCTCCTCCTCTGCAACAAGCCCCTCCGGCGCAGCTAGCTCTACTGCCGCAGCATCTCCACCAGCGTCAGACCACCACCTGCATAAGCTAAGGATCAAAATGACCAACGCCGCATACAGCAGAGCGGTCACCACCGACAACGAGATCCCGAAGAACACGACGATGAGGACATGCTCAATGAAGCCCGCTCTCTCCAGCATCTCGCAGTAGGCTCTGAAGAAGGCGTGAATGAAGCTCATGGTGGATGTGAGGAGTAGAATAGCCTAGGAGGTTTCCGATTTATAGCCCAAGCTCGAGTGCCGCCCCTCGTCACCGTCTTGCGCGGGAAAGTGAAGAAATCACGAGCAGTGCTCGCCCTTTTGCGCGAAATCATCGAATCTTTGATCCCCAAAGCCGTGCTGGCCGCTGCATCGCAGCACGCGCATCAGTACCACCACCGATGAGTGCTCCGCGCACTGAAACCAGGCCATGTGAGGAAGGAGAGAAAGCGAGAAAGAAGAAGAGAAGAAAGAGAGGCGAGACTGTCAGGTGGACCCGGTCCCACTTGTCTCGTTTTCCCTAAATCCTTTACAAATATAATTTTGGACAAACCAATCTCACTGTGTCTGTGAGCCAATTATTGGTGGCACAAATATTTTAGTACGAAGAAATTTTTTGTATCTCTAAATCCCATACCCTCGAATTCCCTAGTACCCCACCCGCGAATCTCGGGGACGAGATTCATTTTAAGGGGGGAAGATCTGTCACAGCCCAAAATTTTGCCTCTATATAAGTGGTAGTAGGACCCCAAATTTTTGAGCCAACAAAAACTTTTATTTTCACCTGATATTCCTGTTGAAACAATACTTTGTGTTTTGCAAGGCAAGGAGTGATTTCTTTCCAAACCAATTTAAATTTTTCATAAAACCAACCTAGTTTTCTCTCGAGGTCCATTTAAGAAATTCTTGTTTTAATCCATTTTCCAACATGGTGCCTTGAGAGATTTTTGTCCAAAACCATTTCATCAACTTGATTTTTAACTTGACAACATCATTTAGCAAGGAAGCATCCAAGATTTCAAAAATGCATAGTGGTTTGAGTGAGTTTTTCAAAAAAAATTCAATTAGGGTTTTTCCTAAAACCCTACCCAAGTAGATGTTTTAAAATTATGATTTTATGAAGCCAAAATATTCAATTTAGTGGTTTTTGGGTTTTAACTTGTTCTTTGGTGTGTGGACTCCCAATCCATCCACTTGTTTTAAATTTTGGAGTTTTGGAACCCATCAAAATTTCCTCTCTATCTATTCCTCTATTCTCTGAAAACAATCATATACTCTTTATCAAAATTCCAGGAGTGAGGTGAACTAATAATCATCCCCACTTCATATCACTCCCTCTTCAAATAAACCTACTTTTTGATTTAAAACAAACCCCTCAATCTTTTATCAAAAAGGAAATGAAGTTCATGAGTTGAAAATGATCTTCATAAATAATTTCCCTCCTAAATTTTCCATTTCCTCCAAAACAATATTTTCTCTATGAAAATATAAATTATTTTGAATATCATTTATTGTCAAGGAAGTTCCAAAAGTCCAAAACAATATCTCTTACTTGGTTTTAAAAATATTAAAGGAGTAATAAATTTTATTTACCAAAAATACCCTATTTAAACTCTATGAACAAAAATTGAGCAAAACATTTTATTTTGCAAAACCAATTTTTGAGGAGTTTCTACATGTATATGGGAGACTCCATGAATTTTCTCAATTTTTTATAAAATGTTTAGGTGCCCCAAATAAAATCCCTAAATCCTACTGGTTTTAAAAGAAAATAAAAGAATTAACCGAGGACCTATCCGTGAGAGGAAAAAGAATTCTAGGGGGCGTTGTGCAAAACCGTCGTTGACCTCCTGTAGCCGCACCGCCGCACGCCGCCGTGCCCCCACCGCGTCAACGCCGTGCTCCCCGCGCCTCCCCCTGCCCCACGCCTCGCCCTAGAGGAGATAGACCTCCACGCCACCCCTCTGCTCCTCCCACTCGCTCACTCTTCCTCTCCCTCTCCATTTCTCTCAGCCACGAACGCGAGACCCGGCCGTGCCGTCGCCGACGCATCGCCACCGTTCCGAGCCTCCCCTCGCCAGGCCAAGCAGCGCAGTAGCTTCGCCGAGTCGTCCTCTTCAACCTCGTGCAAGGAATCGCTGGATATCGTCCGGTATCGCCGTCGCCGTCCCGATCCTCTTCTGCTCCGGCCGCCATCTTGCCTGGAAGAATGCGAGCGGTACCGTCCATCATTCGCCACCATTCCTGCACCCCCGAGCTCCCCTTCCTTTGCTCTAGCTAATGGACATCACCGTTTCTCCTAGGGACGCCGGAGTCGCCGTAGCCGTCCTCGCCGCGCTCGCCGCCGCTCTCGGAGCGCGCCGTGCGTGTCGCCGGGGAAGGAAAGGAGGCAGCGTACCCCTTCGCTAGCTCGCGTGGGCCGCGTGCTGGGCCAGATCCTGCGCTCCACGGCCCAGATCCAGCAGATCCAGCCCACTGATATTTTTTTTTAGGTTGTTTATTCTATTCCTGGTAGATTTGTTTCTGGCCATTTAGTTTAAATCGTTTTAAAATAGTTTTAGTTTGAATCTGGCCAAACCAAAAATCATGGGTATACCCTGGCATGTTTGTGACCATCTCCAAGTGGTAGATCCACTTTTGGATAAATAGTTTTGGAGAAAATAAATGTGAGCCAGAACTGCTGCTTTTCACCAAAAATTCAATAACTATTTTTCTATGATAGCTATTGATGCAAACTCAACTGTTTTGGAAAGCCCTAAGTGATACCTAGCCTTAGCAAGAGGCCTTGCATGCAAATGATTTTCCTAGATAAAATGGCATCCATATTGGTAATGGACCAGAGAGCACTTCTAGGATTTTTGTAATTTTATTGGTGATGATTTTTGATGTGAATCCAATTGTGTTGGCTTGTATATGTTTAGGAGTATCTAATCCTAGCTTTGTGTGATTTATTGAGCTGTAGATTAAATTTGGTGTGTAAAACTAGTTTTGAGGCTTTTCTGAAATTAATTGCTTTTAGTTTTATTTAATTTTATAAATTGTGTTAGTGTTCTTTTTATGAATTCTATCATGTGTAGGTTTGATATTCTCTGGTATGAGTGTGTTAGATTATATAAATAGCATGTTAAGAAAAGTTTGGTGTTGCATGGGGTATTTGGAAGTGATACCACTGTTATGGAATTTCCTAGATTTTTCTAGTTATTTAGAATTTGTGAGTGGGTAAAATCCTTTGTGTGGAATAATTTTAGAGAATGTTGTGTGAACCTCAGTAGCTTATTATGTTGCTACTGGTTGAATTGCATGTCACCCTTGTTTGGATATTACTTAGCCTCTAGCCAAGCTTGAATAGCTAGAATTACTATTTAGGAATTTGTTAAGTTTATTTATTTTGATGTGAAATTATTGGGTGTGACTAAAAATGTATGCCTTGCTTGATTATAGTTGTTAGGGTACTGCCCTTGCTAGTTGTTGTTGTTTACCATATTTTAATATGTTAGTACTGTTAGTAAAATTGGTTAGGTATTTTGGTTTGAATAATATATTTGCATGGCTTGATGAACTTGTTGAACTTGAGTTGAGTACTAGCTCAAAGCCCTTGCTAGTGTATCCACCTTAGCTGGGTGAGATATTTTGCTTTACCAAGATTAGCTGGTAGTTTAACTTTTGTTCGAAGTATTTCCTGTTTCAGGAAAAATGGTTGATTAATTGTCTCTACTTAATGACTATTGTTTGTTATCATTGCTTGATGTTTGCTTGCTGTATGTGATGCTTGGTGTTAGTGTGTACCTTTAGTTGGTACTGATTAGTGATTACTTTCTTTTTGCGACGCTAGAGAACGACGCTTCCGGAGATACTTCCGGGAGGGATTTCTGAAGAGAGAAGGGATTTTATTTGTTATTGATCTATGAAGAGAATTCCAAGGACACATCTGAAAAACAGGCAAGCTCCCAAATGCTTGCTACTATACTTATCATTATATCATGCATGATTTACTTCTGAAGTTTTACAAAAACTTGGAAAAACAAAACTATTTTTGATATGGCCATTACTACTAGTGTTATTATAAATTATTACATTGCCATTAGTTACAACTTGGTGTTACCAAGCCCTTAGCCACCATATGGAATATTTACCACCACAAGTTAATAATTTTGAAGTCCCTAAGTGGACACCCCTAAAAGTGTGTTTTCGAAAAACAAAGGTTTTAAAAGAAAAACCCGGGAAAGGTGGGACCTTGTCCACGGGAGGATTGTGAAGAAGATGTTTTGGAAATGTTTTTCGAAAACGACACATAGACTAGTCTTGTGCCTGACAGCCCTACCGTACAACCACATCACTCAAAATGGGCACGGGCTTAATGGAAGCTTGTTTGTGTTAGTGTGAGACTTTACCTCAATTGGCTAGAAGGGGTTAAAGTCCCCGGAACCGAATGCTGGATATGGGCATACAAAGTGTGGACTGCGAGTGCCACCGGCAAGCAACAGTGGGTCTCCTGCCATGGCGGTGTGATGTCTAGGGGCAACCGGATCGATACGGCTAGCTCACTCGGTGCCGGGGAGAACAAACCCACTGAAGAGGTAATCGCATACTAGCATAGACATAGTGGAAGTTATGATCGGTTATCTGATGTTCGCATACTGTCGCGGGCAGTCCGTGGTGTTCACGGCAGATGTACCGGATGGTGTGGTGAAAGTGTACAAACTCTGCAGAGTCAAAACTATTCGAATAGCCGCGTCCGCGGTCATGGACAGCTGAATGGTCAATGTCGTCTAGCATTGTGTCGATGTTTGTAAAAAGGAGGTTTTGGAAAGGAGTGTACCTGGGAGGTACTGGAAAGGCGGATTAAGTACCTGGGAGGTGCTGATGATGGAAACCTGATGAGTGTTTTCCAAGAAGTTTTGCAAAGAAAAAAAATCTGCTCTTCTCTTCAATATTTCTTTGCGAAAACTTATCTTTTGAAGTATCTTTTTCAATAAAGATATAGAGATGTTAATCAACCATGATGAATCTTTCATCCATCATGGGTAGTGAACCCTAATTACAGCCTACCTATTCCACCATATAAGCATACTCGCATTTCATAAAATTCATTCGGGATGTCTTGCGAGTACATAATTGTACTCATGGCTGTGCCCTGGATATTCCAATGTCCAGATTTTCATTGAGAAGACTACGTCGAAGATGAGGAGTATGCGGAAGATCGAGAGTTCGTCGACGTCTGTGCGAACTAGGAACGTCTCCCAGTCAGTTGCCTGTAGGTAGTCAAGGCATGACTTGGGCTCTATCACGTTGTGTGTTAATGTCTTCCGCTGTGTTATGAGTAGTTTGTCGGCCCTGCGTGGCTGTTGTTTAAGGCGTGGTCATGTGCCCCCTTTGTGTAAGACCTTAAGTATTCGTTATGTAATGGATGATGTATCTGCAATGCCAACTTAAGTATGTTGTTCACGACTGACTGATCATGGGATCGTGAATGTATGCATACTGGAGGTCTCAGACTGCCGGTCTGGGGTCCCCACAAAGAGACCCGCCAAGCTTCATGAAGTGCAACAGCTAGCTGGTCGAGTAGCAGCACTCAACAGGTTCAACAGTAAGTTAGGAGAAAGAGCACTCCCGTTTTACAAACTGATGAAGAAGGCGGAAAAATTCGAGTGGACGGATGAGGCAGACGCAGCTCTTCAAGACCTCAAAAAGATGCTCACAAGCCCTCCGATTCTGGTAGCACCTAGAAAGAATGAACCACTCTACCTTTACTTCTCTGCTACCAATCGAGTGGTCAGTACAGTTTTAGTAGTCGACATAATGGAAGAAGGGCATAGCCAGAGCATACAGCGGCCAGTCTACTACGTAAGTGAAGTCCTCTCCCCATCCAAACAACGCTACCCGCAATACCAGAAACTGGCGTACGCCGTGTTCATGACCTCCAGGAAACTCGCACACTACTTCTCCGATCACCCGATTACCGTGGTCAACAAGTCGGCAATCGGGGACGTCCTCACAAACCCCAATGCAACAGGTCGAGTAGCAAAATGGCTCATCGAGCTAGGACCACTGGGCATCAAGTATGAGCACCCGAAGTCCATCAAAGCACAAGTCCTGCCAGATTTCCATACCGAGTGGATCGAAGCCCAACTTCTAGGAGTAACTGATGTCTCTAATTCATGGATGATGTATTTTGATGGATCCAAGAAGAACGAAGGAGCAGGAGCAGGAGTGGTGCTCATCTCACCAAAAGGAGACAAGCTACGCTATGTGTTGCAAATGGGATTCGAGTTTCCATCAAACAATGAAGCAGAATACGAGGCGCTAATTCACGGCATGCGCATGGCGAAAGCTATGGGGTGTACTCGACTAATGATTTACGGCGATTCCAAACTAGTGGTGCAGCAAACAATGAAGGCCTGCGACTCAATTCCAGATAACATGACGCTCAAAGTTCCTCACATTTCTGCAAACTAACAATCAAAAATACACTTTTTAGCAAAGTAACATAAATCCCACTCGAAATACTCGGGGGCTGGGTTCATATTCAAAACCCCACTCGATATACTCAGGGGATGTTTCATACTCGAACCTCACTCATAACAATTGGAAGCTCAAAGAATACATACATTTGTCACAAATCATATACAGAAATTGTCTATTCGTTTTTTATCTCCGTTACAGGGCCAAAAAATTGATCTCGGCAACGGCTTATAAAGTTTTCAGCTGCAGGATATGTCTCACCTAGACACGATTGAGAGATAAGTTCACCTGGAGCAGGTGGCTGTAGGGAAAATTTAGGCCTACGACTGCGTATATAAGCCATGGTAGCATTGGCTCCAAGCACAGCAAGGTTCATCAAGGATTCTTTAACTGATTCTGATACTCGAAAGATGTCAATCAAAGGGAATAATCCTTGAGGCTGCGGCCCACCAGGAAATAGTGCACGATTCAAACTGGCAAAGATGCGCCTGCATATATCGAGTACTTGGGCGTTCCTCCATACTCGGTCCTTCAAAGTAAGCAAAGCACGCGCGTGAACTTTGTCCAGAAGTAAATGTTGACGGCCATTCGAAGGATCTTCAATCGCCTTCTCTAGTAATCGAGAAACTCTCCTATCCTCTTGCTCGAAGTTGGGAACAAATGCTGCAAGTGCAAGAAGGATAAGGATAACGATCAAAAAACAAGGGTAACAATCAAAGAGGATCGGGAGATCAAGTTACTAACCTTCGAGTTGGCGATTCACAGATTCCATCTCCTCCATCACATAATTTTCTCGTTGGGTAGTAAAGCTTGGGCGTGAATTAAGAAGATCAAGTTCAGCCTGCTTTTCTACTAGCTCTTGTTCCAGTTCTTTTATTCGATTCCTAGCATCATCCAGAGCTCGGGAATTCCTCTTCGAGTAGCTAGCATTCCGATTGGCAGTTCGAGAAGAGCAAGGAACATCTACAGCACAAACTTCATCCTGCTTCATAAGGAGTACAAATGCATCATCACAAACATATGAGAGATCATACATAAGCTCGCACAAAAGAAATCATAACATATATAACCATGCAAGCATGGGGCAGAAGGATTCGAGTAGGTTCATAATTACATCCCAAAAGACAAAGGAAAGTAGCAAAGGTGCATGCTAATCCTAAGCACGAGAAGCAGATTCTGTCTTGGTCTTGCGCGACTGAGTCCTAATAACTTCAGCACGGCGCTCCATGGTCTGGATACACACCTCACTCAGGCGAGTGGCTGTGTCAGTCACATCTTTAAAAGACAATGGTTTCCCATTGGACCTCTTCGGGTACTCAGACAAATGGCGCTCGAAGTCAACCTCTACGCCATTCCCTAACAAAAGCTTGAGGGTGTACTCTGAGCCGCGTACCATGCATCCGCGAGCAAAGTCCGTGACTGCTGTTGTTCCAGCACCAAAAGCGCCCACAAGCTCATCGACTGAAGAGGGCACATCAGCTGCGGGGATTATCTCCTTGTGTAGGGAGCCAAGAGCACCAGAAGTGGCAACAAGATCAGTCGAGGTCTTGGACAAGACCATCTCCAGATCAGCAATCGCATCTTCAAGTGACACTTCATCATTAGATGGTTGCGAAGAAGAAGCAGCGGTGTCGAGACCTGCAAAAGGAGAATAACTAAGGTCGGCATATGTCAAAAGTAGACAAATTATGAACATAAACAGAAAAAACCACGCATACCTCTAGCAGAACGTGCCAATGAAGACAGTTGACTGAGGATCTCCTTCTCGCGATTGAGAGCTGCATCTTGGGCTTCCTTGAGTGCCTTCTTAGAATCAGCCTCTTCAGTCGATTTTTGCTTCCCTGCAAAAGATCACATCAAAAATGTTATTCAAATCAAAGAGTTAGCAAACACTCGACTGTAAGCAAAAGAGTCATAAAATTACCAGAAAGCTCAGATGCAGAAATCTTCAAGGAGTCCCTTTCCTTTTCCACACGGACAAGAGTTCGCACCCATGTGGAAAGGGAAGCATACATTGGCTGCAAAGGAAAGTAAGAGCAATTTAGAGTTAATCGAAGTACAAAACACATATTCAAAACTTGGGGGGAGAAGCGCGTACATGCTCAGTCCAAGAATCAGAGGAAGATGCTGAGGCACCAGCGTCGACTATAGCCTTCTCCTTGTTGGCAGCTTCAACTAGAGGAGCAGCTGGAGCAACCAAAGATGTAGTGGCTGTGTCGACCTGCTGGGTGATCATAGGTTGTGGAGCACTCGTGGTGTCCACAGCAGGAGGAGAAGGTGGTGATTTGCCACTATACACGATAAGGAAAGTATTACAAAGCAGAAAAGCAGCAAAACAAAACTGTCACTCAAAAATTATTTACTCAAAACAAACCTGGACTCCTCATCATCTGATCCGGGCTCTTCGTCAAGGGCTAGCGCTCCTAGGAAAGGAGCACTACCCGAAGGAGGAGGAGGACGCGAAGCTAGAGGAGAAGCAGCCAGAGGAATACTTTTCGAAGGCGAGTGAGTACCCGAGTTGCGGGTGCCCGCTTGACCATGTTCATCAGATGCTTCGCTTGGCGAATCACTCGCCAATCGAAGTCGCTTCGCCTTGCGGGTGTTCAAGATTTCCTCCGAGTCAGCTACAACTTCAGTCGCGCGCTGATTAACTTCATCTCCAGCTTCAACCTCCAAGTTTTCGACTGGAGTAGTATGCGCTGAAGCAGGCTCGGTTGCAGGAACATGAAGATCTTCTTGTGCCATGGTTTCTGAAGTAGGACCGGCCTCAGGCAAAGGCGGCAGGGAGGAAGCAGTCGAGTGACCCTGCAATCAAAATTCAAAGTTCAGAACAAATA
The DNA here is from genome assembly GCA_947311845.1 of Poa pratensis. Lineage (NCBI taxonomy): Eukaryota > Viridiplantae > Streptophyta > Magnoliopsida > Poales > Poaceae > Poa > Poa pratensis. The sequence continues at coordinate 50,402,302 of CAMZMU010000068.1, read as the reverse complement.
AATTCATATACGCATAATACAACGAGTAACGTAAAGCACACACATACCTCAGGTAGCGCGTTGCCTGGCCCATAAGGCAACAACTTGAAGGAGAAGTCAATCGACTCAGAAGCCTTGATGCTAGTGATCTTCTTCACTTGGGCACTAAGCTCCTTTTCAGACAACTCCTCTTGACTCATTCTGGTTGAGTCGAGTGGCCCCTCATATTGCCACATAGGGTGGGCACGGAGACGCAGGGGCCACACTCGCATCTTCATATATGTGCTAATCAACTGAATTCCAGACACACTGGTCAGCAGATCAGGTAACTTCGCGAGTAGAGGAGCAGCTTCCTTGGCCTCAGCATCAGACACCAGATGATCCCAGGCCGCCGTCTTGGATGGCTGGGTCTCAATCGAAAAGGCAGGAAGAACCTGCTGATCAACTGGCACATAGAACCATCGTGTCCTCCAGCCTTGTGCGGAGTCGACTGCCTTCAGGTCAAAATAATTCGACCCACTAAGAGCCTGGATGTTGAAACCCCCAACAGGGCATGGGCGCCCTCCTCTGCAATTGGCGCGCACCTGAAAGAGGTGCTTCCACAGCGGCCAGCTTGGAGATACTCCCAAGAAGCACTCGCATAGCACCACAAAGCATGTAATGTGCAGGAGCCCATTGGGAGTCAGATCATGCAGCTGTATGCCGTAGGCATACAGCAATCCTCGCACAAAATCATGCAGGGGGAACGAGATGCCGCGGGGAAGAAACTCCGCAAAACACACACGCTCCCCGGCGCGAGGAGCAGGGCGTACCTCCAATCCAGCGGCGCGAGCAGCAAATTGTTCAGAAGGTGGTAGCCAGCCCTTCTGACGGAACTCCTCGAGATGGGTCTCATTGACGGAGGTTCGTGACCAATCGCCCGGTGACTTGGTGCGGGCAATGGTGGCGCCACCGGCCGCAGTCAAACTCTTCCCCTTCCCGGCCGTCTCGGCGGCAGCACTGCGCTTGGTCTTCTTGGGTGCCATAGGGAAGAAGCAGATGGAGGCAAAGCTTGAGCGCAGAGCAATGGTGGGCGATGTGCGCGGAGGAAGAAGAGGCAAATGGCAGGGTAAAGAATCCCGGGGTCGGAAGATGGGATATTTACTGTGTTACGCAAAAGAATCACAACCGTCCAAGCAAAATCTAGATGACACGTGTCACCCACGAAGAACAACCGTCGCAGCCCACGCCGCCCACTACGCACGCAAAATAAGGAAGTCATCATGATTCCACGAAAATTTTGCCACGAACGGTCAAATCGGAGCAGAGATAGCGTCTTCTGTTGGTCAAAACCCTGACAACGGGCCCACAAGGTCATGTCCTGTCAAAAATTTGACAGGCACGCCGCAAGTGTCATGCATGACGTCAAGCACACGAGAAGAAGAGGAATGAACATAAAACGCAAATCGATTGATACCATATATCGGTTGAAATAACGATTGACAAAAAAGTACTCCCATGGGAGCATACGACAAAAAATTCTTCGATTGAGGACATGCAGAACATAATTTAAGATTGTCCTCTATTGCAAACAATAAACCACAATCTCGGGGGTTACTCCCATGGGAGCGCTGTCGCGCTCCCATAAAGCTTCTAAAAAGGTAAAAATTACTCACTCGGCAAAGTTGACTCGACTGATTCATTTCGGCAAAGTCCTTTAATTTCACAAACATAATTCATAAAATTCCCGGACTATGTCAATCGAAAAAGTCTCGGATGCTGCATACGCAAATGCAAAGATAAGACCTGCCGATATTAATCGAGCTGGGCTAAGGGACACTCCGGCAGTGTTTTCCCTTAAGTTTTTCCGTGTCAACAGACATGATGAAAATCCTGACGGACGCGTCGGGTAGCAAATATGATCTGCAGAACGAATCAGTAAGACCCCAAGCGGCCTGAGTCGAATCTGTCCAGTGTGTACCAGGTTCGAGTCCGGGGACTCGAATCTGATTGAAGGCTAGTATGGTGTTGCCCTAATGAGCAGTTAACTGACATCGTTGATTCGAGTAAGTTCAGGCCTACTAAGTCAAAATCCCTAGGCAAATACATCAAAAGTGTTCCAGATTCGAGTCCGGGGACTCGAGTTTGATTGAAAGCTGGTATGGTTTTACCCGAATGCGTAGTTAACTGAACTCAACTTTCTTCGAGTGAGTCAGGCCTGCCAAGCTATAATCCCCAGGCAAAAGTTGTTTCGAGTATGTTCCAGATTCGAGTCCGGGGACTCGAGTTTGATTGAAAGCTGGTATGGTTTTACCCGAATGCGTAGTTAACTGAACTCAACTTTCTTCGAGTGAGTCAGGCCTGCCAAGCTGTAATCCCCAGGCAAAAGTTGTTTCGAGTATGTTCCAGATTCGAGTCCGGGGACTCGGGTTTGATTGAAAGCTAGTAAGGTTTTACCCGAATGTGTAGTTAACCAGTTTGGAGTATTCTGGGCCTACTATGCTAAAATCCCCAAGATTGCATAAAAACATATATACTGTTCAGAAAAATAACACATGTGGAGTGCATCCATGATTCTCCATAATCAAGCAAGCACTCGGGGGCTACTGACATGGATATACCCTTCGGGTACCCCGGCGTGAAGGTACCTGGTACAGGCGAAGCCCAGTAGAGGCCCAGAGTTAAAGAAGCCCGTGAAGAAAGAAGCCAGACGAAGAGAAGTTTCCTAAAATTAGATAAATCATAGTCGGTTAGAACTTTCCATATGTAAACCTAGTCGGTTACGTATCCAGGACCTGGCCTCCTATATAAAGGCCAGGAGGGTAACCGATTAGGTCAAGCAATTCATAGCCACCACAATCTCGACGAGACAAACAGCTCGCCGGACCCCTGTAACCGCATATTCACAAGATCAAATCCAGACAAGCAGGAGTAAGGGTTTTACCTCAATCGAGGGCCCCGAACCTGGGTAAACTCTCGCTTGTCAGCCGTCGAGTCTACCAGTACTACGCGTTCTCTACCACATAATCAACCCTAAGTACCTAACCATGGGATTTGCCGAGGACACCCCTCGTCATAATCCTTGAACAAACATTCATATGACATGTCCAGAAAGTGTATAATGTTGTATGCCTACTCATAGACTCAATTGGATAAAAAAGATTCAACTTAAAAGCTCAAAGCATGCATCACACAAAATGGGACAGAATCTGTCCAGAAAAACAGCAGCAGCAAAACGTATTTTTCTACCCTACCAAACTTTCTCGAAAACTTCCGAAAAAATTCATGCATACAGAGGATGAAAATTTGCAACTATAGTTCAAATATGAGCTCATTCGGAGTTACACAATAAGAATTAAAAATCATACCGTGCACTGACTCGTGCAGGAATAAAATCTCCGAACTCAATAAGCAACTTTTCAAGACCAAAATGGGTAAAACTTGGCACTTTATTTAAAACTCCAGAAACTAAACTAGACACAAAGTCTCTTGTTACAGCAAGAGGACACAAAGAAAATCACACAAAAAATAACCGGGTTGTCCCCCGCAAAGCGCTTTCTTTATAGCCATATAGCTAGGCTTGATAGTTTTAATGATGCTCCCATAGGAATAAGAGTTGAATATAAAAGAGCAACAAGAAGCAAATATCAAACACATTTAAGTCTAACCCATTTCGTATGCATTGAGATCTTGTAAGAAAATAAATCAATAAAGCACAAAGTGACTAGCATAGGAAGGCAAAGCAAGTGCAACTTCAAAATTTTCAACAAAAAGAGAGGAGACTTAATATTATTGTGGTATATGAAGTCATGTCTCCCTCTCTCATAAAAACTTTCAGTAGCATCATTGATAAAACCCACAATATAACCATCACATAGAGCATTCTTATCATGATCCACATGCATAAAAGTATCCTTACTCTCCACATAAGCATAAACAGTTTCATTAGTAATAGTGGGAGTAAAACATTCATAATAATCATTGTAATCATCATATATAGGAGGCATATCATAATCACAATAAACTTTATACTCAATAGTGGGTGGACTGAAAATATCATATCCATCGTCATAAATGGGAGACATAGTATCATCAAACAAGTCAAAGAACCTCCCCAAGCTTAGATGATTGCAAGATATAAAATAAGTTAAAGAGACCTCCCCAAGCTTAGTCTAGTGCACACAAAAATAGAAACTTAAGCGCTACGCTCCCCGGCAATGGCGCCAGAAAAGTACTTGATAACCCCCAAGAGCAAGTGATCACTGTAGCACCTCTCAATGTGGAAGTAAGGTATCGATCCGCAGGAGTAAGAAGGAAAAGTTATCTATTCCCTACAACTAAAGTGTCACAAGTTTTAGTTGATTATGCACTAAACAAGTTTAGAGAACAAGATGGTTGGTTTGATGGATGTAAAAGTGTCCCAATCCTCTTCTTTGCAAGAGGACAAGATAAAGGTAGTAGCAAGTGAAAGCTCTCAAAGAGAGAAAACCCAATCCTCTATGTAGCAAGAGGACAAGCTCAAGTGTGTGTTTCTTATAGGAACAATGGACATGGTTCATGGGTTCACTTAATCCTCTCTCTCTCTCATCTACGGTGATCATCATGTTATAGATAAAGTACACACAATTGTCATGTTTTAATGGTAGCCTTTTATGACGGCTATATGTCCTAAAACACATAGTTGAAAGAAATACTCATTTGTGTTGCTAGGTCACCCCTCGTAAGGCTAGCATGGTTTCTCTCACTCCCACATCATACTCTTTCTTTTTACCCCCAGATAAAGGATGTTGGGCGGTACTCTGTCACTCAATACCTATGCCGTGTCACATCGGCCATCCCGTACCCACATACATCATACTTCAAAGTATGACAAATCACAAAAGCTCCAACACAACGGTAAATGCATAACAAATCATCTCACACCACAATATTCACCACAAAGGTATTACATAGATGACCGTAATCATGTTCAGCAGCTCATACGGTACTAATTAGTGAAGCTCAAGAGAGAGGACAGATACAAAAGTTACCACCACAAGCCCTAGTCCAGGGGTGGACTACTCCCCCTTCATCATGGTGATGATGGTGAAGAAGTTCTTGCTGTAGATGTTGATGATGAACACGCCGGAGGGGGGGAGCCCTCTGGAGGCGATTCCGGCGGCGTTTCCCCCCTCCGATCTTCTCCGGCGGCAGCCTTCTGACTCTCTGTTTCGTGGTTCTGTGTTTCTCCGCCGCCTCCTTTCGCGAAACGCCAGGGGACCTTTTTTATAGGCGTTTTTAGCTCAAGACTGAGTCGGTGGACGAAAGATCGACGGCCACGGAGCTCCGAGGGGGAAACGAGCTGGGCCCACGCGGCCAGGTATTTTAGGCCGCGTGGGACCCTCCCATTTCCAGCCTGTTGGGCTTCTGGTCTTCAATTTAATCCCATTGCGTTCGTCTCGAAAATTCTGAACCGTGCTCTTTGGCCTTGCCCTTTTTGGAGTCCCGAAGCTCCCGGAAAGTCTGAAACACTAAAAAAGATGTTTTCTGGAAAAACAGGGTTAATTCCAAATAAATGGGAAAACTATGAAATATTCCCAAAATCATTATAAAGCAGTGATATAACCCTTATATGATGCAAATATGATTGTAATATAAGCAATTAAAGTGCAAAGTTCATGTATGCATTTTACATGCATCATCTGTTCAGAAACAAAGAGCATGCCAGGTTGTTGCGATAGCACAAAGAAGAGCGTAATAAAGACGGGAAGTTGAGACACCCCGCCGATGGGTCCCAGTGGAGAAAAATCGACAGAGAGTTCCCGACATTTTCAGATGACGTAAGGAACTTAATATTTGGTCTAAGTACAGATGGTTTTAATCCTTTTGGGGAGCAGAGCTCCAGTCATAGCACTTGGCCCGTGACTCTATGTATCTACAACCTTCCTCCTTGGTTGTGCATGAAGCGAAAGTTCATTATGATGTCGGTGCTCATCCAAGGCCCGAAGCAACCCGGCAACGACATTGATGTGTACCTAAGGCCATTAGTTGATGAACTTTTGTAGTTGTGGTCCGAACCAGGTGTACGTGTGTGGGATGAGCACAAACAACAGGAAGTTGACCTGCGAGCGTTGTTGTTCATAACCATCAATGATTGGCCTGCTCTTAGTAACATTTTAGGATAGTCAAACAAGGGATACAATGCATGCACGCACTGTTTAGATAAGACTGAAAGTATACATTTGGGAAACAAGAACGTGTACCTGGGGCATCGTCGATTTCTTCCGAACAGTCATGCCGTAAGAAAGAAAGGCAAGCATTTCAACGGTGAGGCAGATCGCACAGGGACATACGCGAAGAAGGGTTCATGGCAATTATGTAAATCAATGTAATGTATTAAACCTTTATGTGATGTGTAGTAATGTATTTAACCTTTATGTGGTGAAAACCATAATACACGAAATGTGGTAGGTGGTTGTCGGCTCCCACACCTCCCGTGGGAACCTCTCAAACCTCAGCTTCGTTAGGTACAGCCTTCAGAAGAAAACTCCAACATCTTACACGCGCTCGAAAAAGTTGGAACAAAACACACGGTTCCCCCTGCATACAGCCCGACGGTGGCTCGTGAGTGCCCGCATATCAAATGCACCGTAGGACGTAGCTAGGGAACCCGATCCAAGCAGCGGTAAGACATCTTTGATGATCTACAACCGTCCGGCAAGACATCTCTAATGATCTGCAACCGTTTGGAACGGTCGCAGGTCATCAGAGACGTCTTGCCGCTGGTTGCCCAAAGATGCCTCTCCGAGTGACGCTGGAATGTTTTGTGTGAGTGAGTAACCTGTCTGAGGAGGGGGCTATATATAGGGTACGTGTGCTTCTTTAGTCCCGGTTGGTAACACCAACCGGGTCATGTGGCTCACGAAGTGGTCGTGATACTGCTGATCCAACAGCTCACAATCCCTCAAAAGAAACACACCCCTGATCCAACGTCTCGCAAGCGCTTGAAAGAAACACATGATCCGTGTGCTTCTTTAGTCCCGGTTGGTTACACCAACCGGGTCATGTGGCTCACAAAGTGGTCGTGATACTGCTGATCCAATAGCTCACAATCCCTCAAAAGAAATACACCCCTGATCCAACGGCTCACAAGCGCTCGAAAGAAACACACGATCTGTGTGCTTCTTCCTTATTGGTATATGTAGTCATGCATGGCCTCCATTGGCATAGCACATCTAAACTCATATCTTCAACCTCATCACTCTCTCATGGCTTCCACCGTACCCACTCTAACCTACTCGGAGGCGGAGGCGCTTTGCGCCTCGAACTACCCCTGCCCGCCCAGCTACGACGTCCCCGCCGGCTGGAGGCTGAGCACCGGAGGCGTGCCGGTCCCTCCTGTCCCTCAAGGTTTGGCGCACCAGGCGGCCATCACGAACCACTACTACCTCGAGCTCACTCCGGCGCAGCGGATGGATCCCCGTTGGCATCCCGACTACCGCCCGACTTGGGACGCCTTCTTCATCAATCGCCCGACTTGCGGTCACGACACGTGTCCTCCCCCAGTGCTGCCCTGGAGGTCTTTATATATTGTCGCCGACGGGGTAAACCCTAATCCACCATTCCTAGCCACGAACGCATCGTCTCCACGAGATGAATCCACCACGCCTGCCGCAGCGCCTTCTGGACGAGGTCGAGCGTGCTCGGCAGAGCGCGCTTGGGCGCTACCGCGGGAGCCTATCCCGCCGTATGCCCACGAGCCGTGCACCTCCACCAGCCGCCGCCGCACCTCCACCAGCCGGCGCCACACCTCCCGACGAGGAGGAGGACGACGACAACGACTTCGATTGGAGCGACCATGGGGAAGAGGGCGGCGGGCCGCAGATGCAGCAGGCCATTGAAGCCTCCTTGCAGCCTGTCCGTGACGACCGTGTCCAGCGAACCAAGACTGCCTACCAGCTCAAGGCGAAGGAGGCTTCCGAGCTGGAATGGGCGCTGAAAGACTCAAGATCCATGGATCTTGCCCTCCGCCGCAAACGTGCGTGCGAGAACCAGGCGGCCGCGAACGGGGCTGGCTCCTCCCGCCGTTCCCCCTAATCCTACGGCCTCCGAGCCAGCAAGTCCGTTTATGTAGAAATGTAACTGTGTTATAAAAACTGTTAGTGTTGTGTAATAATGTATTAAACCTTTTATGTAACTGTGTGGAACTCTTCCGTGGACTAGTGGTAGCCGTGCATATGCGCATAAGGGCCAGGTTCCGGGTTCGAGTCCTCACTTGTATCTAAATGACAAAGCCGGGGTGGAGTCCCCCCTCTGGTCTTGTTGTTGTTCTTTTATGTAACTGTGTGGGGATGTTGTATTAAAAATTAAAAAGGTTTTTGAAATAAACAGATAATTATTACAAATTTTTAGACAATAAAATCAATAGATAAAAAGAAATAAGAAAAAGACAATTAAATCAAAAGTATGCAAAACAAATTTAGTTAATGCATTTTTAATTGAAATTTGGCAAAATGGTTAATAGTTAGAAATTTGGCAATATTTATTCAAGCACTTTTCATGTTGTCAGTTTTTTTAAATTCAAAATTATTTAGCATTTAAAAACCATTCTATGAAATTTAGGTATAGAAGCAAAACAACCAAATAAAAAAAAGGCGGGAACCGTGAAAACTTTGAAAAACTTTTGAAAATTCACTCTTTGGTCCTGGTTCAACAGACGAACCGGGACCAAAGAGTGCTCGGTGAGCGCTGCACGTGGCCCACTACCTTTGGTCCCGGTTCGTGGCTGGAACCGGGACCAAAGAGGCTTTGGTCCCGGTTCCAGCCACGAACCGGGACCAAAGGTCCCTGCTTTATGTACGGTTGCCCCTTCGTTCCCCAATCTCTCCAATTTCATGAACTCTCTCTCTGCACGCGCGACGCCGGAGCTTTGATTCGACGCCGTCAGGCTGCCTCTCCGCCCGCGCGGCTCCACGACGTGCCCTGCCGCCGCCGTAGACCTCCGCCGCGCCCTCCATTCTCCGGTCAGGCCAGCCGGCCGCCCTTGCTGCAGAGAGAAGAAGGAGAGAGCGCCCGCACGCCGACCTCCACGCTCGCCGGCCCTCGACATCCGGCCGCGCCCTCTATGACGGCCACGCCCTCGACGCCCGGCCGCGCCCTCTATGCCTGCACGCCGGCCTCCACGCTCGACGCTCGACGCTCTTGGCCTTTCCCAGGTTCTCCAGGAGTTCGCCGACGAGCCGGTGGTGCGCCGTCCGTGACAAGCTCTCCGCCCCAGCGAACCAGGCCGTCCCCGACCCCATCCACAGCATCCCCGGGACGCCATCGACCTCCTCCGCCGCCCTGCACGCTCGCCGTCGCCTCCTTGTCTCCCCACGGTGAGAAACCCAGCCGCCCGAGGCCCCCCTCTCTGTTTCCCTGTGCGTCTCCACATCGGAGGAAGAAGGAGAACCCAGGTCGTTGATCTTTAGATCGACGGTCGAATGCACGCTGGCCTCTTTGCTAAATCCTGGCCCTTTAGATTAGATCCAACAATGGTGTACCTAACTTTAAAATTCAATAACTCGAGAAAAATATATCCAAATAAATCAAATGAAAATGCTATAGAAAGCTTATGAAATTCTCTGTGCAACTAAACTAGTTTCACCATGTTTAGATTATTAAAAATTGAGTAATATTTAAAATGTCACAGAAGGTTGAAAACCTAAACTTGTTTGTTTCTAATACTCTATAAATCCAAATGATGCCAATCCAATTTTGTTAGCTTAGTACTGTGATCACTTAGGTCCCCTAATTTTGGTAGATTTAATTGAACTTGTTGTCATGTTGTGACTTGTTAGAGGTGTGATCATTTCCTATGTTTATCTTGGAATGATTATACTTGTTTGTTTGTTTGTTTGTGAGTGTGTGTGAACCTAAATAATTTGAATTTTTGTTGGACTCCTTTAATCATTACATTCCATGTTTATCTATTTTTTTCTACTATCAGATATACTTTATTATACTTTGTTTTGTTGGATTATAACTTGCAAGTCTTAATTTACAGAAACTATGGAACACGACAGAGACGAACATCAGGAAGACATCATCGAGAGTATGATACGCGGGGAAGATGTCACCTCGCAGTTTCTGAACAACTCTGGTGAGGGAGATGAGTCTCTCAACCAAAGAGATGGCTCCGGTGAGGGAGAACCCGACGGCTGGGGTGGGGGAGAAGTCGGCGAGGGAGAAGCCGAAGGCTCCGGTGGAACATTAAATGTTGCAAACTCCGGCGAAGTGCATATACATATATTAATGAAGCCGAAGATTATATTAATTAAGCCTCTGTTGTCTATATACATATATTAACGCTCTTTCTTCTTTTAGCCCTTCGGATCGAGCAAAAATTCTGTAAGGACAAAACGAGGCCCAACCAAAACGTTGGGCGACCAAGAAAGGTACAGGATCGAAAAAGTCGCTGAAGACGGCACACCGAATGCTCCCCCTGGTGTTAAAAATAAAATGGTAAAGCAATGCGGAGTTCTTGTTAGGGACTACATCCCGATCACCGTTCGAGAATGTCATCAGCCAAAGGAGGGAGGAGTAAGATATGTCGGCGAGGAGGGCAAAGAAAGACTTTGGAGAAATCTCATGCTTAATTTCACCCTGGCGCTAGAGGTGGATCCAGATGAGGAGGATCCAAATGAGGCAGAAAAGATTGCCCGGAAAAACATGGAGCAAAAAGTCAGGGATTGGGCTTTTAAGAAGATGGCCGAGCTATTCAAGAACTGGAAGAAAAGATTGAACATCGAGTTTGTCCAGAAAAATAAGACTCCGGACTTCGATAAAGGGTATGAGAAGATAAGGGACTACTGAGAAGCATTTGTGGTGTACAATAAATTGGAGGAAGCTCAGAAAAAGTCTGCAAAAAATAAGGCAAATGCTGCTAAAAAGATCTACCACCATACTATGGGGGTTGTGGCTACGCTTTTAGCACGCCTAAGTGGGAGAAACTTGAGGCGGACCTGCTGGCTAAAGGGGTCACTCCAGAGCCACTCGCATGGATCGAACGTGCAAGAAATTGGTTTTACGGGCATGGGGGCACGTTGGACACAGAAGGAAGTGCATATATAACAGAAGACACAAAGATAATCCCTACTACCCATCGAAGGCATTAGAAATGCAGTAAAGGATGTTGTAGAGGGACGGTTCATTCCCGATAGAGAGGATGACGAGCTCACACGCGCGCTTGGGAATAAGGAACACGACGGACGGTTACGAGGCGTACCAGGCTCCAAGCCCAAGACAATTGCGATTCCCGAGCACAGGAAGAAATTTCCTGATAGAAGCCATCAGAGGAGAAAGGAAAGGGAGGCAATGGAAGCACGCGCTGCTGTAGACCGGCTAAGTAAAACAGAAGAAGAATGAAAGCGGCAGAAGGATCAAATTGCCACACTTAGCCAGCAAGGTACTAGCGGTCAATCTCAGCGGCACATGGTAGAAGCTGCATGCGATGGTACCGGCGGCCCATCGAATCGGAAAAGCAGTGTGGCTTCCACGGAGCTCCAGGATGGTACTAATGATGCAGTGACGGTGGCTCCACTTCGTCGCTACCCAGTGGATGATATCACGGAGAGCACACCTTGTGAGATGCATGTGAAAGTTTTAACTTAACCGTGAAGGTGGCGGTCGGCTATGTCGTACCAATTGGACCTAATCCAACTTACCATTTCTCTCCGGTTCCAAATGGCTACGCTGTTGTCGCGGTGGATGAAGTGATGAAATATTATGAGGAGCTGAAGCTGCAACACCCTGCAGGTGAAGATGGGGAGGTGCTTGAACTTGGAGAAGCCAAGAAAGCGACCATTCTATGGCCAAAGGAATTCATCGTGCTTCCGAACTGGCAGCCAAGGCCATCGACTCCTTACCAGTCTCCAGCGCAACAGTCCTCTTCACCACCTCAGCATTCTCCAGCGCAACAGTCCTCTTCACCGCCTCACCAGTCTCTAGCGCAGCCGTCTCCACCACCGCGTCAGCCGTCTCCGCCGCCGCGTCAGCCGTTTCCGCCCACCACTCGCACCAAAAAAGCTCGAGCAGAAGCCGGTATACGATGAAAAATCCAAAAAGTGGGCTAAGTCCTTCCTTGCGCAGCCATCCCAAATATCGATGAATCTGCAATCTGACTATGGTCGTGAACTTAGTAAGCTAGCACGTGCCCAGTCTGAGCAGGACAAGGAAAGAAGTGCAAAAAGCGGGAAACAAATTGCCCAGCTCGGACAGCAGAAAAATCAATCGGTCCCCCCGCTCATAGTGTGTTCCGATATCGACAAGGACTTCAGAGCCGATATGGATAATGACCGGCAATTATTGGACCCCAGAGCCATAGCTGCTGCTAGAGAACATGGTATCACTGTATCGCAGGCCATGGAAAATGCTACCGCCATGGGTATGACTCTTGGTCAACTTTTAGGCTATGAAGAACAGCCAATGTTAGAGATAGCACGGAAATATGTCACAGAGGAGTCTATGGTCAGTAATGAGGAGGTCACGCGTCTATCAACAGATATGCGAAATCTGCACAACTGGTACATGGTGCACACATCAAAGAAGGGCGCGAAGGAGTGGATTGCGGTGGACGTTCGAGTGGAGCATTTCTTCAAACCTTACAGTATACAGGTTCAAATGACTAAACTGTTTCAGTTATTCAATCAGTGCGCCCTCGACAAATCTATCCTCGGTTGCTATTGTCTGTAAGTTTATTTTCGTAATTAAGTCTCTAGCTCAGCTCGTTCATTGCCTGTATTATATTATCCTGACTATATATATATCATTTTGTACGCTATTATGTAGAATGAAGATGATGGAATGCAAAGCATCTAGACATTATGAGGTTGAGTTCGTTGACCCATATATCGTTAATGAACATACGTTACGCAATCACCCCAGAGACGTGGAGCATGACCTGACCACCTCTTTAATCAAGCAAAACTTCTGTACGGAAATACTATTTCCTTACAACTTCAAGTGAGTGTTTCTGTCTTGTACATATTTTTATTTGGCTTTCTCGATGTTAAGTGTAATTGATGAGTTATGCATGTCTGCTTTATGTAAACGTCTGCAGGTTTCACTGGATTCTGCTAAGCATTCAAGTTGACAAGTCCATAGTTGAAGTCCACGACTCATTAAGTTGGGACCAAGCAACGTGGACCTCAATGAAAGAAATGCTCAATAAGTAATTTCAATCATTATCGCATTATATCGGCCTCTTTCGTTCGTTTCCTGATATCAAGTAATTAATAACTCCTTTGTTCATTTTTTTGGCTAAAGCAGGTGTTGGACACTATTCAAACAGAATGTACGAGGTCCATTCAAAAATGAGCTAACTTATATATCGGTGAAAAGTCCGCAGCAGCCACCGGGGAGTAATTTATGTGGATTCTACGTTTGCGAGTTCATTCGCGAGTTGACCTCTGAGCGGAGAACAACTTCTTTGAGCAAAATGCGGGAGAAGCTCGACCCAGAACGGCGCATACGAGCAATTCAAGAGGAATTGGCAGGATTTCTGCTTAGTGAGGTCATCGATGAAAGGGGAGAACATTATGCTACGGACGATGAACTACATATGTGATCTATCTCCATGTAATTAAATAGTTGTATTCTCGCAAGAGATCGAATATTAATTATATATACATCAACGTGTACTGTGTATATAGTAGAGCGTATAATATGCGTACGGAAACGATGGAGAGCACGTCGGCGATGCGAAGAAGGGGGAGACGACGGAGGCACCAGCGAGAGGGAGAGGGGGCACCGGCGAGAGGGAGAGGGGGCACCGGCGAGAGGGGGCACCGGCGAGAAGGAGAGGGGGCACCGGCGAGAGGAGGCACCGGCGAGAGGGAGACCCTAAACCCTAAATACAAAAAAAAACACTCATTGGTCCCGGTTCGAACCAATGAGTCTCCCCCCACGACCAGCCAGAACTGGCCACGTGGAGCCCCATTGGTCCCGGTTCGTGTCTGAACCGGGACCAGCATTCGTCCCGATTGGCTGGTCCCGGTTCGGGAACCGGGACGGATGGCCCAACCGAACCGGGACCATAGGCCAGTTTTCTACAGTGGAGTCTGTTCAGGTTTGCGCTTTTTTTTTTGGTCCACTGGATGCTGGCAAGGACGGAACGAGCGCTGCGAGAGATGCGAGCTGGATGAGTAAATGGGCTTGTTGGGCTGCGGAGAAATACATGGGCTGCGAGAAACAGATGGGACTCTGAAGTTTTGACCACACATTTTGTTAATTTCCTCTTTTTTCATTCTGTATACATGTACAATTGGTCTGACTATACTAGTTAAAAGAAAATCTGCATTTTCACTGGATCAGCCACCGGCTTGGGCTCGCGTGCGCCGCTGCGCCAGGACGGGCACGTCCTCGACGCTCCGCCGAACATGAGGTCCACGTGGTCCAGCTTGTGGAAGACGTGCAGCAACGCATCCAGTGGCAGATCCGCCTCCGGGATCGTCTCCTTCGGATGCGGCTCAGCCGTTGCGAGTTTCGGCCACGGCGAGCCGGCGGCGGCGATAATAGAGGCATATATCGATCGTGATGTGGTGCTGTTGTGATAACGGGAAGATCAAATTAGTACTCACCGTCTCACCGGATCTCTGCTGGTTTCCCTTTTTTAAGGACAAAAAAGTTAACGTCCTGTGCAAAATTATAGCGTGTGTGCTCGTTCCGTCCAGTACAGAATTAAAATCTTCCAAATAACTTAAGGATTCCTGGACGGAGCACTACCGGACTTTGGGTGCTGCGGTGCGCGGTGTCCCCGTGCCGGCGACCGAGAGATGGCGGCGTCGGCTTTTGAAGGTTTCGAAGGTGAGGTTGCAGGTGGCCGAGATGGCGTCGGCTTCTGTCGTGCAGGGTGGAGGTGCTCGCGCACCGAGGGGCATCGACTTCCTGGTCACAGGGGGAGTCCTCCCAGTCCAAGCTTTCGGAGGAGATGCGGCGGGTTCCGCCGGCGCAGCGGCTTGCTCGACGGAGAAGATGCCAAAGTTCGGAAGGACTTCAATGTAATTTTCTTTTTTTTGGACTTTTCTGTCAGAGTTTCGGTTAATGTAATCAGACCCTTCCTCGCAAAAAAAAAAGCCCTCGGCAAAGCTTTAGGGTGTTGTTTGCAGCTTTATGCTGGGCTTTGTGACTTATCCGTCATTATCCTTACTTACCCTTCTCCAAAAAGAGAGAATTGGAGATATTTAACAAAGACAAACATTTATCCATCACGTAACTGCATTAACTCCTAATATAGAGAGAAGGGCATCCATATTGGCCGGTAGCTCCTCGATGACCATGTTGTGCAAACTCTGGATGTCAAAAAACTTTCTCTCGTCTTCGTGTATGACAAAGTTGATGGCGACTCCCGCCGTCCAGAACAGACCGCTACGACCGATGCGATAGAGAAAGTTCTCCGGCTGGGTCGGCAGGTCGTAGTTGACGACGAGGGGTACTTGGTGGACGTGTAAACCACCCGGAGCAAATGCGTCGTTAGTGGTGATGAGCAGCCGAGAAGACCCGGCTATGAACTCCGCCATGATGTCATCCCTAGTGTTCTGGTCCATGTCTCCATGAGTCGCGGAGACCGTGTAATCCCTTCCCCACATCTTGTCGGTGAGCCAATCCACCTTGCAGTAGGTATTGACGAAGATGACCCTCTTGGAGGTTGGCAAGAACTCACACAAGTCACAGAGAGTGTCGAGTTTCCTTTCTTCCTTCTCTGCATCGACGTAGAACACCCTTCCTGCCATAACTGTAGTAAACAGAAAAAACAGGAGCATATTAGGTCAGCAACAGTTGATGCATATCAGTAAAAGCACAATTAGTAGTCAACATGTTTGGAGCAACGATTCGGCACAAACTAACAGTGCAAGCTAACAGTGTTGCTAACCAAAATCCAGTATTCAGTACAGTCGAAGAGACTTTATTAATTACGCAATGTAAACTAATGCGTACGTACTTGGTCGAGAGAGAATCAACCCGGCGATGTCAAGATGACAATGCTAAAGAATCTAGCTAGTCTACCGCGGTAGTAATAATAATAACCAAAATAAATAGGCATGAAGCTAAGATATGTCAAAGAATCGATCTCGATATCAAAACCCTAGCTCATAACGTAGAACTTTCGGACAAAAATTAAACATTGGGTTCCGGTACCAGAATGAAAGAACGAGAAAAAAATAACATAAACGTGGACAAGTCGATCAGTCGATTACCTGAAGCGATATGGGCCGGGTGCTCCTCGATGACCATGTTGTTGAACCTCTGGATGTCGAAAAACATCCTCTCGTCTTCGCGGGTGACAAAGTTGATGGCAAGCCCTGTCGTCCAGAACGAACTGCTACGACCGATGCGATAGAGGAAGTTCTCGGGCTGGATCGGTAGGTCGTAGTTCACGACGAGGGGTACTTGGTGGACGTGTAAACTACCAGGAGCAAACGCGTCGTCAGTGGTGATGAGCAGATGAGAAGACCCGGCTATGAATTCCGCCATGATGGCATCCCTAGTTTTCTCTTTCATGTCTCCATGTGTCACGGACACCGTGTTATCCCTTCCCCTCATCTTGTCAGCGAGCCAGTCCACTTTGCCACGGGTGTTGACGAAGATGACGCTCTTGGGGGTGGGCAAGAACTCGCACAGGTCAAAGAGAGTGTCGAGTTTCCACTCTTCCTTCTCCACGTTGACGTAGAAGACCCTTCCTGCCATAACTGTAGTAAACCGAAAAATATGAGCATGTTAGGTCAGCTACAGCTGAGGCATTAGCAAAAGCACAATTAGTAGAAAACATGTTTGGAGCAAGGGTCGGCACAAACTAACCGTGTAAGCTACTAGTGTTGCTAACCACAATCTAGTATTCAGTACACACCATTAGAGTATAGATATTATGTAAAGTAAACTAACGAGTACGTCCTGAGTCGAGAGCGAAACAACCTGGCGATGTCACGATGACAACGCTGAAGAATCTAGCTAGTCTACCGCAGTAGTAATAATAACCGAAATAAAAGGAAGGAAGCTAAAATATGTTGAAGCATCGATCTCGAGATTAAAACCTAGCTCAAAAAGCAGAACTTCCAGAAGAAAATTAGAACATTGGGTGTCGGTACCGGAAGGAAAGAACGAGACCAAACAAACATAAACGCAGACAAGTCGATTAGTCGGTTACCTGAAACGATATTGGCCGGTAGCTCCTTGATGACAATGTTGTTGAACCTCTGGATGTCGAAAAACATCCTCTCGTCTTCGCGGGTGACAAAGTTGATGGCAACCCCAGTCGTCTAGAGACCGATGCGATAGAGGAAGTTCTCGGGCTGGGTCGGTAGGTCGTAGTTCACGACGAGGGGTACTTGGTGGACGTGTAAACCACCAGGAGAAAACACGTCGTCAGTGGTGATGAGCAGACGAGAAGACCCGGCTATGAACTCCGCCATGATGGCATCCCTAGTTTTCTCTTTCATGTCTCCATGTGTCGCGGACACCGTGTTATCCCTTCCCCATCTTGTCGGCGAGCCAGTCCACCTTGTCGCGGGAGTTGACGAAGATGACGCTCTTGGGGGTGGGCAAGAACTCGCACAGGTCACGGAGTGTCGAGTTTCCACTCTTCCTTCTCCACGTTGACGTAGAAGACCCTTCCTGCCATAACTGTAGTAAACCGAAAAATATGAGCATGTTAGGTCAGCTACAGCTGAGGCATCAGCAAAAGCACAATTAGTAGACAACATGTTTGGAGCAAGGGTTCGGCACAAACTAACCGTGCAAGCTAACAGTGTTGCTAACCAAAATCCAGTATTCAGTACACTCCATCAGACTTTATTTATTACGCAATGTAAACTAATGCGTACGTACTTGGTCGAGAGCGATTCAACCCGGCCGTGTCAGGATGACAACGCTGAAGAATCTAGCTACTCTACCGCGGTAGTAATAATAACCGAAATAAAAGGGAGGAAGCTAAGATATGTCAAAGCATCGATCTCGAGATTAAAACCTCGCTCAAAAAGCAGAACTTCTGGACGAAAATTAAAACATTGGGTTCCGGTACCAGAAGGAAAGAACGAGACCAAACAACACAAACGCAGAAAGGTCGTTCGGCCGGTTACCTGAAACAATGTTGGCCGGTAGCTCCTCGATGACCATGTTGTTGAACCTCTGGATTTCGAAAAACATCCTCTCGTCTTCGTGGGTGACAAAGTTGATGGCAACCCCAGTCGTCCAGAAGGAACCGCTACGACCGATGCGATAGAGGAAGTTCTCCGGCTGGGTTGGCAGGTCGTAGTTGACGACAAAGGGTACTTGGTGGACGTGTAAACCACCAGGAGCAAACCCGTCGTCAGTGGTGATGAGCAGATTAGAAGACCCGGCTATGAACTCCGCCATGATGACATCCCTATATTTCTCTTTCATGTCTCCATGAGTCGCGGACACCGTGATATCCCTTCCCCACATCCTGTCGGCGAGCCAGTTCACCTTGCCGCGGGTGTTGACGAAGATGACGCCCTTGGCGGTGTGCAAGCACTCGCATATGTCACAGACACTGTCGAGTTTCTGCTCTTCCTTCTCCACGTTGACGTAGAAGACCCTTGCTGCCATAGCTGTAGTGAACAGAAAAGCAGGAGCATGTTAGGTCAGCAACAGCAAAAGCAAGCTAATAGAGCAACCAAGTTGAACAGATGAACATCTATTATCAGACGCACAACTAGTAGTCAACATATTTGGAGCAAAGGCACCAATTAACCACGCTAACAGTGTTGCCAGCCAAACCAGGTATAGTACACACCGTTAGATTTTATTGATTATGCAATGTAAACGAAAGCGTCCTTTGTCGAGAGCGGATCAAGATCGCATACATCTGGTAGTAACCAGAATAAAAGGCGTGAAGCCTCGAAACATCTCGAGATCAAAACCCTAGCTCAAAGCAGAACTTCCGGTCGGTTCCGGTACGAGAAGGAAAGTACAAGACCAAAACAACACAAAGGCAGAGAGGTGGATTGGTTATCTGAAGCCAAGAGCGCGTGCGTATCCGTGACTGCGATTCGATAGATTCGTCGGTAGTTTTGCGGGAAATAGAGATAAACGAGTAGGGTTGCCTCTCCCTTTTATGGCAGGTTCTTTTCCTTTGAAGAAAAGGAAATTCCCCTTGATTTCTTCCTCTAATCGGTTCCTGATCAGTAGGTCTTGCCATATTCCCCAGCAGCAGACGCAGCCGGTTTGTTTCCTGTCAGGGGGCTCGCCCGTAATGCCATACCACCGACGATGAGCAAACTTGTAAAATTATTATCATCCCCTAAGGTCGGACACTGCTGACTGCTCGCGTGGCGTTCTGCGCTTCGTCCGCGTCGGAAACGGCGGCGGCAGGTCTTCTTCCCTCCCCGGTGTCACATGCTGCTGGTCGTAGCGGCAGGTCGTACATGCTGCCCAAGGCGTCGATACCTGGTGTTCAACTGGTCCTCAAACTCAAATTGGAAGTCTAGACAGTTTTGGTTCAGTAAACCAATCTGATAACTCAGCACCTACCAGGTGTTCAATCGGTCGTCCAACTCAAACTGGAAGTCTGGACTCTGGACAGCTTTGGTTCAGTTAATGCAGACGCTTTGAGTGCAATGCTTTGAACTCACGAGGACAAGCTTCGTGTCTAGCTACACAGGCTGTATGAAATCTGGAAAGGTTTTTTCTGAAACGTGAGCTGTTTGAAACACAAGAAAAAATGGGAATTTGGTACCACGTTTCCCTTTTGCGTCTTTCTCTATGTTAGGCAGTCCATTCAAACAGCTTCCTTAAAACAGAACCCATGGGTACTAGTTCCAAAGAAAATAAACACAGGTTGAGTGCAGCGATATGGAGGCTGAGATCCACGGAGCTCGGTATTTCGAAATTTTAAAAGTTGCATTTTGAAGTTTTAAAAAATCAGGAAAAATCTGTATGTTAGATAATAATTTAATCTACAACTGTGCAAAAATTCAATCCGAAATTTGTTATATTTTGGGCTTGGCAAAAATGACAAATGAGCGATCTAGGTATGTGAACGGTACACAATTTTGAAAAACTTAAAATTTTGCTAGATTTGTCTTTTTTGTGTAACCTAAATACATATTTCACGTTAAAAATTTGACTACTAATAGAACCGACCTTTTTAAAAAATAAAAAATGCAATTTTAATTTTTTGGAAATTTCGAGCTACCCGGAGCCATCTAGGAATCAGTTCATGCCGGACAGCCACTAACCGTCAGAAAAGGCTAGAACCGTCGGCAACCATATATGCCGATGGCTGCCGTCACATTCTAGTCGTCGACTTATTCTCCCTTGACAATCAAAGCCTAGGCCGTGCCTGCACAACTGTGCCAACGGTTTACGGCAGTCGTCTGCCGGCTAGTAGCTACACATGCTCTCTAGCTAGTCGGCGCGGCGAGCGAGCAATCTTCCTCCTCTGGGTCGAGCGAGCCCCATGTTGCGCCGTTCGTGCGTCATGCAGGTACAATATAATCCCTGGCTTGTTCTCATGCAAACAGGCAACAAACAGTCCGCGAATCGATGTTTCGGATTGTGAAAAAACATGGATTTCATTGTTCATGGACTACTCCTTTTACTTAATTCGGACATTGTAAATAAACAATTATCTCGAGAAAGATTATCGCTTAGTTGATAAGGCACTTAGAATGTAACTGATAATAATAGCAAATTGGCAGTATTTGGGCTATATACATGTTCGATACAGGTAATGAAATTTACTCATTTTTACGGAAAGTCAGCCGTTTTGCATTTGTTGTATACTACAGCAACTCATTGAAATATACTACCGCTGTTCATTTTAGCCTACCAAAACCTTTTCTATTTTAAAACAAAGATAGTATTTTACAATATGTATAATACATGTCACATTATTGTGGTGTGTTGCCTGGAACAACCTGGCACGCAAGCTCCATTTGGTGCCACGCCATGATGCACTTATTTAATAAGCTCTGCTCCTTTAGAGTATATTTATAAATATATGTGGGAAAAAAAGTCTAGACCTGAATGAAAGCCACCACGAGGAGCTGGTCTTCGATGGCATCCGGGAAGACATCGCCTTATGGCGATCTGCCGGCCGCGTGCTGACAATCTGAGCTAGCCGGCTTCTTTGTTTATCCTTAGGCGTCGAGTTGTGTGCTCGGCTGGCCAGGCCTGTCTGGCGCAGCCTCTGCTGCCTGTAACTGTCTGGTGGCACACGCTTCGTGTGTTCAACCTGATGTACCTTCTTTTCTATCTTAATAAAGATCGGTCAATAGGCCCTTCGAGAAAAAAAGTCTAGACCGACATGACATGCCTTGCTCAGTCAGGCCCGCCACTAGGCATAAAAAAACAATCTTTAGCACATAGTTAATCCATGATCTCATAGTTGGAACCATGTCTCCAGATGGATGTTCTTTTTTTTTACATGGTAATACGATTCTCATTGATAAATAAAAGACGAGATACAAAATACGTATACACCGATCTTACAGATCTAAAAAGATAGGATAAACTTATGTGATAAACCAACGCCTATCCCTCTTCTTCGGCACCATCGTAGCAGCCACCAAAGAAAAAGTAGACAAATCACCTCTTCACCTGAGCTCGACGCGGCTCCATCGCTGATCATCAGCTTTTCGGACCTCCAAATTAGTTTGTCATAGGACAAATCATTACCGTTGAAAGAATCAGACTGGGGCAGCACGACCCCGGACACGCCATCGAACTTCAGCACTGACACCCCCGCACGACGATATTGGAGTAGGGAACCAGAACCATCAGCCTCCAACCACAAACCCAACACAAGGTGCACCATCTTCCAGCTGTCACCAGTGCAGACCATCGTCTGCACGTACTCCTGGACGAATCCTCTCTGCTCCACCATGGCACCGGAGACAACGCAGCGGCAACGGGGACAGAACAGGAGGAAAAACCCATCTGATGGAGTCGCCGCCGCCGCCTCGCCGACACCATCCATGAACGCTATAGCCACCGATCTGAAAGATCGGCAAGCACACAAAGCCACCAACTCCGAGACGCCGCCATGAAGGACAACGCCGGTGTAGGAGTGAAGTTGAGGCAGATTTATTTGCCCGGGCGCCGCTCCCACCACCCCAACGATGCACCATGCCAGAACCTTTCTAACCCTAACTACCATGCAAAAATGAAGAAACCGGGGTCCCCCTCCCTCCCACCGCCGAAGCAGCAAGCGGAGGGAGGGAGGCCCAGCTCTCCCGCCGGTGGAGATCGGTGGAAAAGTAGTCCGCTTCCTAGTTGCCTGTGGAGGCGGCGGCTAGGGTAGGAAAACGTATAACTCGTTCGTCAACCGGACCAGCAACCGCCGTTGTCTTCCCTATGAATGTTCTTTTCTTCTAACTCGTTCGTCAACCGGACCAGCAACCGCCGTTGTCTTCCCTATGAATGTTCTTTTTTCCCGCCAGCACATGTGATGTCGACATGAAAATTATACATGTATTTTAACAGAATCTTTGATGACATTGTATATGCTAAAGTTTTTTTAAAAAATAAATTACATTTTTTTACATGCCAAAGCAAAAAAAGGAAGTTTTTATTTGCATTGTTAATGCCAAAGTGTTTCCTTTTGTTTCCCAAAACATGTTTTCTTTCCTTTTTCTTGCCAACGTAATTCCAAGCAGGGGAAAACAGAAGATGTTGCTATCCAATCGGTACACTGATTACAGAAATAGCCTGGCCAATTCTGCTCCCCCTACCCCCTCATACTCCTCCTAAATCCATTCCATGGCCCTGCCAAGTTCAGGAGCCTCAATGTCTTCCTCCAATCCATGCCCCTGATGGTATGCACTCTTATAATTGAACTTCACAGGGGCTTGGGGACGTAAAACGAAGCTGTGCCAGGTTGTTGTTCCCATCTGCTGTCCATTTCTGTCTGGATTGGATGACTGAGTTGCTGATGTGGTTGAAATTAGGGAGGGAGGGGAAAGCTTCTGAAGAAAGGGACAGGCAGATCCGCATTATTTGATTTGGTTTGGGAAAGTAGGGAGGGGGGAAGGTGGTGGCCATTGAGGCTGGCAGGTGGTGGTGGCACTCGCCGTCGCCGTCGCCGCCCGCCCCCTTGGCTTCCCACCTTGCTCTTCCCCCTCCCCTGCTCCCCCAATCTTCTTTGACAGGTAACAACCGATCGATCCATCCATCAATTTGTATCAGTTTTGTGCTTGTTCTTAGCTTCAAGGATGATGCGCCTTTGATCTGATCAGATGAATTTGTTTCTTTCCTTTTGTTTTCTCCGTCTTGTAAAATTTATTGCGTAGTAAATAGAGAGAGAATTTTGGTTGTGACTCGATTTGATCTTGAAAATCAATGGGGAAAGAATCTCTTTTTGGTAACTCAGTAGAGGGAAAAAAATTGATCTTTGTTGCCGTTCCCCGCTCTAGGAAATCAATCATCCGATCCTCAATTTCCGTTCAAAGGATCCAATTTTCTTCCCGCCTACTGACACGATTTTTTCACATTTCGTCGTCACAGAGGGGGCTGCTGCACTCCTCGGTATCCATGGCGGCCGTGCTGGACTCCCAGGTCCAGCGGTGCGCGGCGGCGCTGGAGGAGTTCGCGGGGCAGGAGGCGTGCGCGGCTCTGGGCATCCGGGAGAACGTGCGGGGCCTGCTGGCCACGCTCGCCCGCATCGACGCCGTCGTCGCCCACGAGGGCCGCCGCCGCCTCCTGAGCGCCCAGGTCGACGCCTGGGTGGCGCAGGTCAAGGACGCCATGTACGAGGTCGACGACGTGCTCGACGTCTGCGCCGTCGAGGGCGCCAAGGTGCTCGCCGACGCCGACCACCCGCCGGCGCCCAAGGTGCGCTGCGCCTTCATGATGTTCTCCTGCTTCAGGGCCTCGTCGGGGCCCCCCAAGTTCCACCACGACATCGGGTTCACCATCAGGGACATCGACATCCGGCTGCGGGACATCGAGATGCCTGCCCTCCCTGCCGCCGGATCATCATCAGAGCACTCGCACACCGCCAAGAGGAGGGACTGGTTGGTCATCAGCGATGAAATGCTGCGCAGTACGAGCTGCCACAACGATGCCGCCGTGGGGACGCAGGTGCAGAAGGCCGTGGGTGGGCTCGTGCCGAGGATGCTCAGGGAGGGCAAGAAGAAGGTGGACGTCTTCGCCGTCGTCGGCGCCATGGGGATCGGCAAGACCACGCTTGCCAGGGCGATATTCACCGATGAGAGGATGACCGAGAACTTCCCCATCTGCGTCTGGGTGAAGATGTCCAAGGATCTCTCAGAAGTAGCTTTCTTGAGGAAGATCATCGCGGGTGCCGGTGTAAACGTTGGGGATACAGAGGACAAGGAGGAGCTCCTCGGCCTCCTCGTCTCTGCTCTGTCAAAGAGGTTTCTTATCATCCTAGATGACCTGGACAGCCCCAGCATATGGGACGATCTGCTCAAAGATCCACTGGGAGATGGCGTGGCGAGAGGCAGGATCCTGATCACGACGCAGGACGAGGAAGTGGCGACGGGCCTAAAGGCGATCGTCCACCGCGTCGACAGAATGGACGCAGAGAATAGCTGGGCGTTGCTGCATGAGCAGGTTTTCGCTACAGGATCCAGTTGTTCGGAAGTGCTCGAAGAAGTCGGGGTTAAGATCGCGGAGAAGTGCCAAGGCCACCCTCTAGCGATCATGGTCATCGCAGGTGTGCTGAGGTCGAGAGGTGCGAGCAAGGCCGAGTGGGAGATGGTCCTCAAGAGTGATGCTTGGTCCATGCGACCGTTGCTTCGACAAGTGCCACAAGCTCTCTACTTGAGTTATGTCGATCTGCCTTCTGAACTGAAGGAATGCTTCCTCCACTGTTCTCTGTATCCGGAAGAATGCCCCATTCGGCGCTTTGATCTTGTGCGGCACTGGATTGCCGAAGGCCTTGTGAGGGCCACAGAAAACAAGGAACTGGAAGAGTCCGCCGAAGAGTACTATTTGGAACTGATAGGCAGAAACTTGTTACAGCCTGATCCTGATAATCTTGACCAGTGCTGGATAACGCATGATCTTCTACGCTCACTAGCCCGCTATCTGATAACAGATGAGAGCATCTTAATCGATGGTCAGCAGAGATCATCGAGCCTAGTAGGCCCGTTGTCCTCATCACTGTCGAAGCCTCGTCATCTAGCATTATGTAACATGGAGGAGAACAGCTCCCTGGAGGGTCCCATTTCAGTGAAGCAGCAGATGAGCCTCAGGTCACTGATGCTCTTCAACAGCCCGAATATCAGAATAATAGATGATCTTATCGTGTCAGCCCCGTGCTTGCGTGTGTTGGATTTGAGCAATACAGCAGTAGAGGCTCTCCCGAAATCCATAGGAAACTTGCTACATCTGAGGTACCTCAATCTTGATGGAACTCAGGTCAGAGATATACCCTCTTCCGTCGGTTTTCTCATAAATTTGCAGACCTTGAGCCTTCAAGGTTGTCAAGGATTACAGAAACTCCCTTGGTCGATCAGTGCATTACAAGAGCTTAGATGCCTGTGTCTCGAAGGAACTTCCCTACGCTATGTACCAAGAGGTGTAAGTGAACTGAGGCATCTTAACCACCTATCTGGTCTAATCATTGGCCATGACAGCAGCAATGATCCTGAGGGCTGTGATTTGGATGACCTTAAAGCCTTGTCAGAATTGAGGTACCTTCATATAGAGAGAATTGACAGGGCTACTACTTCAGGAGCTTCTGCACTCACAAACAAGCCATTCCTCAAGGTTCTACACCTGTCTGAACAAGCACCATTAATTGAAGAAGAAGAAGAAGAAAATGAGGAAAAAAACCAAGAGGGAGCAGAGAAAGAAGAGGACAATCATGAAATAAACAATCAACGCAGTAAAGATGACGCAGCCAAAGCGAGCGAAAATATATGGAATGAGCTTACCCCACCCCAGAGCGTCGAGAGGCTGGTAATCAAGAACTACCAAGGCCGAAAGTTCCCAAACTGGATGGCGGGTCCCAAGCTAAGCACCTCCTTCCCGGCCTTGTCTTCCTGGATCTTGACAACTGCACGTCTTGCACCACGCTGCCCGCGCTTGGCCGCCTGAACCAGCTCAAGTCCCTGCAAATCTCAAATGCAGACTCAGTTGTCACCATCGGTTCTGAATTCCTCGGTGCCACTGTACTGTCACAAACCACTTCGTTCCCCAAGCTTGAGGTTTTAAAGCTAAGAAACATGAAGAAACTGGAAGACTGGTCTTTAAGTGTGGAAGAGAATCAGATATTGTTGCCCTGTCTCAAGTCCCTGCACATACAGTTCTGCCCTAAACTGAAAGCTCTCCCGGAAGGTCTAAAGCACGCTGCAGCTCTGTGTGACCTTCACGTCGAGGGTGCGCATGCCCTCACAGAGATAAAGGACCTGCCAATACTATCCGATGAACTTTACCTGAAAGATAACAGGGCACTATTGAAAATCTCCAACCTACCCGTGATTCAGTCCCTCACTATCGACGACTGCTCTAAGCTGAAGCACGTGTCGGGCCTCAACACGCTGCAGCATCTGAAACTTGTGTTTCCCCCGTCCACGGAGACGTTCTATTTCGAGGAGCTGGTCATCTTCTGGAGTATCGCGTTCCCACGCTGGCTGGAGGTTCTGATCCGCAAGCACAATGGCCTGCGTCGGTTTGAGCTGCAGTGCACGCTCCCTCTACTCAGGAGCTGCCTGACGGTGGGAAGAACTGGCACGTTGTGCAGCAGATCCCCGAGGTGCGCATTACGAGCACCGATGGCAAGAAGTACATAAGGTACAACAAGGGCCGACGCATCTACGAGACAAATGCTCAGTCTGAAGACTCATGAAATCTTCCTGAAAATCTTCTTGATACGAATGGTGTGTTCGTCTCTGCCTTGCAGTACTTTTCATCTTTCCTTAATTAATCTTCTCAGAGTGATCATGGGTTTTTACTACTTGCATGCAGGAGTATTTAATGCTGTTTTTCTCTCTTTGCAGACACTTGTTTGATTTGGTAGAGGGACATGTTCCGGTCAGCCCTTCTGGAGTCTTTCTGTACATTACGGGAGTTGTATATTATCATCCAAATGATACATATACTAGAAATTGTTTGATGAGCTCTGAGGAATGAGTAGGGTATTTTTTGGGAATCAGTCGGCAGATGCTCTTTTTTTTCTCCCTTTGCCAAAACTGAACATGGCTTAAATCCTTCACCAGGACTCAACGTGTGATTCTTTTCTGTTTCCTGGTTACGCCTATTTGTAAATTGTAAACAGTGAGCTTGCTGGATTTCGATGAGTGTAAAGTATTGCCGCTTGTGTACATGAATTTGTTTTTTGTGCCAGTATGTTTTTGTGATATACTCTTACGTACTTGGAAATTTTGTGTTGCGCAAATTTCGTGAATATCTTGGGATCAGATTCCCTCAGTTTGGTGAATGCCTTGAATTGAGATGAGTGCTACATTCTCCCAGAGTTCCATGTTCTGGTAAAAAAAAATATGCTAAATCTCCCTTTGATGCTTTTGAGTTTTCAAACAAGACCTTGGCTCATGCAACTTTTTTTCTCTTTCGATTCTCTTGAGTTTACTTTCTGTCTTTGAGATGTGATATGGCGGCCTATGGGCATGCATTTCATATCGAGTAGCCAGCAATTCGCTGTGCATCAAGTTCAATGGAAGCTTTTTTTTTTGCAAATAAGTTCAATGGAAGCTTAACTTAAGCTTCAAGGGAGAATATGCTTTGGTTGCTTTTTATGATCTTCTAAAAGTTCTTGTTTGGCCAAATACAAATGTCCAGTGGCAAAAAAGGTTTACCTAGTGCCACAGGCAAGGGGATAAGAATGGTGCAAGTCCAAGGAATCTTACATTTGCCTTTTGTGTTTCTTTGGAATAACTTCTCCCAGGCAATGTGCTTTCTCCTCTCAGCTTAGCCTCATCTATCTTGCATTTCCAGCTATGCCTCACAGCAAAAAGGAAATCTTTCTCCATGGACGGAAGATTTGTGCCCTCTTCTATAAATTGTCGTTCATCGACACCCAGACCATCACACAGCTCCACGACATTCTTCCTTAGTTGCCTTTCACAATATACTTCTCACCATGGCCACCAAGCTCAGCTTCAAGAGAATGGACAGCGTTGCTGAGAGCATGCCTGATGCGCTACGGCAAAGCCGGTACCAGATGAAGAGATGCTTCCAAAGGTACTAAAATCGAAACTTCGAAAGTTGTCATAGATGAATCAAAACTGTGTGTGCTGTAATAAATGTGACAAGTTCTTTATGTTATGGCCTGCATTAAGAGCTACTGCTGTTGTGGAAGTTTTGTCAGCCTGAAATTTGAGATAAAAATGTTTCAGGTATGTGTCGAAGGGCAGGAGGCTCTTGAAGAACCAGCAGCTCATGGAGGAGCTGGAAAAATCACTAGATGACAAAGTCGAGAAGGAAAAGCTTGTTGAAGGCTTTCTTGGTTACATTATATGTTCGACACAGGTAATTGTGCTTTAAATTACCCAATTCTCTTACGTGGCTAGAATTTTCATAGAATGAAATTTAGTAACGTGGGTGACCTTTATGTTTGCAGGAAGCTGTGGTGCTACCACCGTACGTTGCATTCGCTGTCAGAATGAATCCTGGTATCTGGGAATATGTCAAAGTTCACTCCGACGAGCTGTCGGTCGAAGGAATTACACCATCGGAATACCTGAAGTTCAAAGAGACCTTGTATGATGAGAAATGGTATGTGTTACCCAATATAATGTGAGCTTTTACATGGATCAGAAATTTGATGCCAGATGAGTAAAATCATGAACCTGAAATTGCGGTCTCTTCATGTGAATTTCAGGGCCAAGGATGACAACTCATTGGAAGTTGATTTTGGCGCTCTTGATCTCTCAACACCTCATTTGACGCTACCCTCATCCATAGGGAACGGGATACAGTTTGTCTCCAAGTTCATGTCTTCAAAGCTGAGTGGCAAGCCTGAAAGCATGAAGCCGTTGCTAGATTATTTACTCGCCCTGAATTACCGTGGCGAGGTAAAGAGATCAGTCATTCATGCCACAGGGATTACCATAAGACCAAAAGTAACAGACTGATTGAACTTATATATCCTTATTATGAACATGCAGAAGCTGATGGTTAATGAGACAATTGACACGGTGAACAAGCTTCAGACAGCTCTGCTCCTTGCAGAAGTTTTTGTTAGCGGGCTGCCAAAATACACACCATATTTGAAATTTGAACAGAGGTATGTGCTGTGACATTAAGTAGATATAGAATTCATGGTGCAAAAATATGCAACTAGACCTAAGATTTATTTACAAATGGTCTTGCAGATTTCAAGAGTGGGGATTGGAGAAAGGATGGGGTGACACTGCCGAAAGGTGCAAGGAGAGTCTGAACTTTCTATCCGAAGTGCTCCAGGCACCGGATCCTATCAACATGGAGAAGTTCTTCAGCAGGGTTCCAACCATATTTAACATTGTTGTTTTTTCTATTCATGGTTACTTTGGCCAAGAGAAGGTTCTAGGCTTGCCAGACACCGGGGTCAGGTACCGATATCATCACATAGTAGGAAATGATGCTCTGTAACAGGTTATCATACTCTGAAAGCATATGGTTTCTCTGTAACAACAGGTTGTCTACATCCTGGACCAAGTCAGGTCCATGGAAGAGGAGCTGCTGCAGAGGATCAAGCAGCAGGGTTTGAATATAACACCAAAGATTCTTGTGGTAAAGCTGGTTACACCGTGATTTGTTGCCTAGTCATTTGTTGGACTGCTAAACTAATGGCTACTATTGTGCCGCAGCTAACAAGACTGATACCAGATTCCAAAGGCACAAAATGCAATGTGGAGCTCGAACCAGTTGAAAATACAAAATACTCGCACATACTCCGTGTGCCATTCAAGACCGAAGACGGGAAGGATTTGCGCCAGTGGGTTTCTCGGTTTGACATTTACCCTTACCTAGAGAGATACACACAGGTTCGCCATTTGCAGATTATTTATTAATTGTCAGCACTCTTGTGTTAGTGAAACT
This sequence comes from Poa pratensis, assembly GCA_947311845.1. NCBI lineage: Eukaryota > Viridiplantae > Streptophyta > Magnoliopsida > Poales > Poaceae > Poa > Poa pratensis. The sequence continues at coordinate 50,372,359 of CAMZMU010000068.1, read as the reverse complement.
TGAGTAAAACTTCAACCCGACATAATTTCAGGATGCTTCTACCAAGATTCTCGACATTCTAGAGGGTAAACCAGACTTGATCATTGGCAACTACACCGATGGCAACTTGGTGGCGTCCCTCATGTCGAGCAAACTAGGAGTCACACAGGTGAGAAAAATGTCTAATCAGATTGGATTCCTCAAGATTTCCTTTGCCACCAATCGTAGTTGATATGACATTCCTGAATGATCTTCCTGACAGGGAACAATTGCACATGCTCTCGAGAAGACGAAGTATGAGGACTCAGATGTCAAGTGGAGAGAGCTGGACCAGAAGTACCACTTCTCCTGCCAATTCACTGCTGATATGATTGCCATGAACACAACTGACTTTATCATCACTAGCACATACCAAGAAATTGCTGGGAGGTCGGAGACTTGAATATTACTGTAACTTCAGTGCTCTAACAATCCTCGAATACTTGCTCCTAGAAACATCTAACATGGACACATTATGCAGCAAAGAGAAGCCTGGCCAATACGAACATCACTACGCATTCACAATGCCCGGGCTTTGCCGCTTCGCCACTGGCATCAATGTCTTCGATCCCAAGTTCAACATTGCTGCACCTGGCGCCGATCAGTCCGTCTACTTCCCCTACACGCAGAAGCAGAAGCGCCTGACAGCTTTACACCCACAGATTGAGGAGTTGCTGTACAGCAAGGATGACACTGATGAACACATGTAAGTCCCTTCCCTTGGAAAACACACTTACTTCTGTTTGTTTGATCAGACATAGCTAGCTGCTAACTGCTTTGATTCTGCTAAATCAGAGGGCATCTGGCCGACCGAAGCAAGCCGATCATCTTCTCGATGGCAAGGCTGGACAAGGTGAAGAACATCACCGGACTTGTCGAGTGGTATGGACAGAACAAGAAGGTCAGGGACCTTGTGAACCTCGTCGTAGTCGCGGGCCTCCTCAACGCTTCACAGTCCAATGACCGAGAAGAGATAGAAGAGATCAACAAGATGCACAATCTGATCGACAAGTACCAGCTCAAAGGACAGATCCGCTGGATCAAGGCACAGACTGACCGTGTCCGTAACGGCGAGCTGTACCGTTGCATCGCCGATACAAAGGGGGCATTTGTTCAGGTAAATAATCTTGCTAGAAATCCAACTTTTTCAGTCATGAACAATGTATGCCTCCATTCTCTGAATTTTATGCTTCAGAGTAAGCTCCACTCTAGAGATAAAATCTCCACTCAAGCCTCACACTGCATATACTCTCGTTTCAGCCCGCAATCTATGAAGCATTCGGGCTAACAGTCATCGAGGCGATGAACTGTGGGCTGCCAACCTTCGCGACTAACCAGGGAGGGCCGGCAGAGATCATCGTCGACGGGGTCTCTGGTTTCCACATAAACCCGATGAACGGCATGGAGGCAAGCGCCAAGATTGCAGACTTCTTCCAGAAGTGCAAGGAGGACCCTAGCTACTGGAACAGGGTGTCGACTGCTGGACTTCAGCGCATCTACGAATGGTAGGCTCCAGCTCTTACCCTGCCTCATGAATGTTGATCTTGGTATGACTATCTGATAATAAATTCTAACCATGTGCTACACCTGATGGCAGCTACACATGGAAGATATACGCAACCAAAGTGCTGAACATGGGATCGATGTACGGCTTCTGGAGGACTCTGAACAAGGAAGAGAGAGTGGCCAAGCAACGGTACATGCAGATGTTCTACAATCTTCAGTTTAGGAATCTGGTGAGTTTAGTTTCAGCGATACATCCAATGCGGTTGCCAATGCGAATGCAACCAAGATGTTAACAGATGGAATTCATTTCTTTTCTTTCAGGTGAAGACCGTCCCCAGGGTAGGGGAGCAGGCTCCGAGAACCACTGTTGGAACCGCAGCAGGTGTGGCGGTGCCCAACAACCAGATCGTAGCAAGGCCGAGAGAAAGGCAAGTGTGCGGACTCTTTCGAAATTTACTGAGGAAAGACCGGGCAAGCAACTGACTGACTGACCCGTTTGTTGTTTCGGGTTTGGGGGTGCTGCAGAAAGCCGCAGAGCCGGGTCCAAAGGTTAGTAGTCTCCCTTCCAGCAATGAATTGGATCCTAATGTGCTAGACTATATCAAGCGTGAGCGCATGCTGATATTTGGATGCTTCATTGTCATGCTCAGGATGATGACCAGCCTCCTCGGGCCAAAGCCGCCAACGTACGAGCAGAACGGCTACAGATGAACCATGATTGTGTTCTGAAGCGAAATGTTCGCAGCTCGGCGCCTTCTATTGATAACCAGAGTGGTGAAGTGATTGGTGTGGATTTCTATATATCTGTGATTTTTTTTATCGTGTAGATTGTTGATTGGAAACATGTAACAAAGATCAAAACTGCCCATGGCAACAAGTGAAATATAATGCAAGAATTGGAGATTGTTCTGCTCTTACGACCCTATATGAGATATGGAAAAGGCCTTGTGCAATCTTTATCTGCTCCACTTCATCACACTATGTTAAAAAATATGGATCTGATAATTGCTTTTGAAACATTTTCTAAACATGAAAGAGTGGAAACTCTGTTGAGCACTGAGAGTTTTGCAAGAAAACAGCAAAAAAAAAAAGAACTGTAAATAAATGTATTAACCTGACAAGCACATTTTGAAGATCCAAATGCAAGGATGGCAATTGATCATGATGGAGAAATAATAATAATCCTGGAACATATAGATCCATATGAATAGAGTTCAAACGAGGCAAGTGTAGCCTAATAGAACAAGGTTCACAGCTCTTAACAGCACACACTTCATTTAGATTAGCATTACATCACCATTACTGAATTCATCTGGGGCATTAACAGTCATCACCCAAGGAGCCTCCTTATTTATTAGTAGCAGCAGCACAGGATGATGATCCTGGGGCATCATCGTCATCAGCAGTAGAACATGACTTTCTTCACGCTGTCCTTGAGCGCCGGGAGAGGCCTGACGACCCCGCCGCCAGGGCGCGGGTGCTGCGGGATGTCGTCGAGCCACCGCCGCGCGTGCTCGCCGCGATGGAGCCGCTGTCGGAGCTGTCCGGCTCCATGTAGAAGCGGGCGCGGAAGGCGGCCAGGTGAGCGTAGTACGCCGGAGGAACTGCAATGCAGGCAATCGTCTATCCATTAGAAATGTTAACTGAAACCTCCAACACTTTCAGTTTCACAGCTCATCCCTGATGATGATTATAGAGATATTCAGGATGGCAACTCACCGATCGACACCGACCGCGTGCACCGAGCGTAACTGTTTTTCAGAAGATATTGATTGAAAGTTAGGGAGAGAAATGTTTATCGATTGTTCGAGAAGTTGACGAGGAGCGGGTGAAGAACGGCGAGAACTTACGTGTAGCAGAGGTTGTTGGTGAGGGTCTGCAGCGCGTCAGCGGTGAAGTTGTTCTCGTCCCACAGGACATGGTAATGCGCGGGGCGGCTCGTTCCCTAAGGTCGGATAAAACGGAGATCATTTTAAGTCATCGTCATCTGATAAAATGGCAGGAAGATGTACTGCAAGCAGGTGTCATCATTTGTTTACCTTGATGCCGGCATGGCTGCAGAGGAAGAAATCAAACTCTGTAGGGTGGCAGATCTTGGAGTCGACAACAGTGCCTGCAAATGGACGAAGAAAATTCAGATAAGAGAACACATTAAAAGATATTTACAAGAGGAATATGGCAAGCAACCTGATGAAGAAGCATGGCATGGCATGACAGCAATACTCACCAGGGAGGATGTTGCCGCTGCGGTCGACGGAGCTCTGGTCGTTGTGGTTGTGCGCGAACAGCCTGGTGTGGTGGCGCTTCTGCACCACTATGAATGTCACCTGCGGCTGGTAATTCGCCTCCAGCGACGCGCATGCCTGAAAGCATATGAATGGGATCAGAGAAGGGAGTGTGAAATCATGAAAACTTATGAGAGAACTTGTTTTGTTTGTTACCTTTCGGATGGCGTCCAGCTCGTGCAGTAAGACTTGGTAGAACTGGCCTTCACTCACGCCATCCCTGCGAAAAAGAAGCCACATTTAGTTCCAACTCTCAAGATGAGTGTAAATTTGCGTTGAAGCATGACTGCATGAGTGTAAATTTCTGCAATGGACATACCTATAGAACAGTATCCTCTGAGGCTTCTCACCAGTTGATCTCTTGAAGGATATGAGGAGCTCCCTGCAAATGCATGCCAAAGAATGCATTAACTCTTGCTTGTGAGATCGAGCAGAAGGAAGGAAAAAAGAAACAAGACTGAAGATGGTGAATGACCTGATCATGCCTCCATGGATGGTTCCTCTCTGGGGATCATGGGTGACATTGTACAGATCCTCTATCAGTTCCTGCCTGTGAGACTGAGCAGAGACCAGGCCAGCGTACTTGGTCACCTCAGGCCAATCTTGGGAGGCCACAACCTGCAGGGCAGGGTGGCAAATAGTTGCAGATCAATGTTTTCCAGCAAACATTTCGACCGATGTAGACAAGAACAGTCAGCCACTAAACATGGAGCAAGAATGAATGAGATTGTTCAACTCACCGCGGCAATGGAAGGGCTGCTGTCTTCACCAGGATGGGGGTGGGTGACGTCGGCACCGAATATGATCGTCGGCCTGTCGGTGACCATAGGGATGCACCTCGACACTGCATCAGCCAGCACGGTGTTTCTTCCCCCAACCTTTGAGAACAAAGAGAAGGTTGCGTTAGGCTCGGCGACCAAAAGAAAACGCACAAAACATGACAACAGCACCGACCTTGACATTTATCTTCAGAGAAAGGTTTGCCAGGATTTGCTTGTTCATTTTAAACACTTGCTTCGTTAAAACACACTGGGAAATCAGCCCAAGGTCGATTTCGCAGACACGTTTCAGGTCACCTGATACCAGCAAATTATACATGAGAATTCGGCCTGAACCTCGTGTCTAGAAGTAGTGCAGAAATCATCATACCATAAAGTGAGCCATTGTTGTCAGGAAGTATTGCAATAAGCAGTTCGGGCTCCTTGCGCTGCGGCCCAGGTATGGTCATCGCGTCGTGGAACCGAGCTTTCAGACCTCGCTCCACCTGATCGGGACGCACATATATAGCCGGAAGAACAGGATCTGGAGCAAAGTCCTATAGTTGGTAGTAACACTGTTACTGTCTGTAAACAACAAGTACAAGGGGAAAAAATAACATGTACAATGTGCAAGAAGAATTCAGGGGTACTTGCCATTCCTGAGGCCTGGCACATGCGAGCGAGTTCGCGACAGAATCCGGTGGCAACACTGTCCTGCACGTTTCGCGCAAAGTTGACACACATCCAGCTCCTAACTCTACCCCCATTGACCATTTTCTAGACAAGGAGATGAAAATGAACAGTAAGGCTTGAGATAACAGAGTAAACAAAGGGGCATATACTTGATAAAGAATATAACTTGGCCAAGGCTGTGGCACTAGTACAGCTGTTGGATGTTACCTTGTTCATCATATTCCACTGGCCAACTCTAGGCAAGCAATCCTTCTCTCTGCCAGTCTCACTGTACTTAAGGCGAGGAGCAGGTAAAACCCGCGCCTCGACTGACGCCAGCCGCTCGCTGATCTTGATGCCAAACTCTTTCGCATAAGGATCTTCGTGGTAAGAGTTGTGATTGACCATCTGTGGAGAGACACAGATGAAAATGTTATTTGCATAAGCATGTGAACTTGCTTACTTGCACATACATAGGATGATGGCAGAGCCCAAACAATACTGTGACAAGAAGAAATGCTATACCTGAACTAGGTCACGCTCCCGATCGTGCGGGCGCTGGCATGTCTCCTCCAGAAGAGCTCTTATCTGACTCTGGTTGAGCCTCTTGGAGTACCTCTGCCCCTCCACTATTTTGCACACCTGGATAAAAATTCAGATTTTGCAGCACATGTCAAAACCAATAGATTTGCACCTTCATGTTGACAAGAAAATAAAACAGTACTGTACATCTTCACTAAATGAAAGGAATTTGAGGCATATTTTGGTACAAGCATACCTCCATGGGGAGGTAATTCGGACGCTGCTGGTTGCCGACTTGCAGACAGGGGAGGTATGTGTGCTGGATGGCAAAGCCATATGTCTCCTGGAAGTATTGGATAACAGACTTCACTGTCCCCCCTTGATCCACTGGAAAACTGTCACAAAAGAACATCATTTTTTGTTAGGAAAACAAGAATGGTACCATAGAATTTTCAATCTACATGAATGAGTTCAGAGGAAGAAACTACCTTAGTTCCCGAGTTGCCTGCGATGTTAAACCAGATATGCGGTACTTGCGCCGTATGTTGCCACGGTGCGTGACTTCCACCTTCACTCCTTTTAGGGCCTTCTTGATCTGGGGTATTCAACAATAACATGAGAATTACTTAATAAGTTTCTGAAAAAAACTGCAAACAAATAGCTCAGATATCCAAGACAGACTAAATCCATTCAAACTTAAGAAGTTAAGACTAGTTCGTCAATTCAAATCTGAGACTAGCTGCTCTTCCTAAGCGAAGCAAAATGATACAGTGATGAGCACAAAAGTGTTGGCCAAGTATACCTTTACACGTTCAGCATCTGAGAGGGACCTCGTGCGGATGTCGGTGTTCAAAAGCTGTCCAACGAAATCGATGACAGGCAGCGGCTCAAAGAAAGATGTAGCTGACATATCTGAAAAGTCAGAAAAAATATATTTTGCGGTAAGTACTGAAGAAATATGAAATCTGAATAGCCAAGTAAGCAACACCAACATGCATCTCTGTCAAAAAAAGTTCAGAGTAACAGGACTATCTGAATGCATCCTACCATAAATAAAGACAACATCACATCTCAGAGGTAGCTTGAATGCAAATAACAAGTACTAGAGAAGCTTGAGAGTTGCATTAAGCCTCAAATTATCACTGATTATGCTAGCTAGCTATTTGAAAGTCCATTCACTAGTTGACTATCCAAACCTTTATCCATCGGAAGGTTCAGTTCTGAATGTTACGGCCAGAAGAACAGCAACACTTATGGAAATATGACAATGCAGCAATTTTCATTTCAGGTGGAGACGCTCATGTGTATGAGTTTATTCATAAGCAGGAAGTTGGGTCACAGACCAAACATTGACTCAGCAATGTGCATCATTGTCATTGGGTATCAGTCAGAAGAGTACTTGAGTGTAAACATGAAGCAGTGTATCTATAAGAGGGGTTTTAGTACTGAATGCTGGCCAGAAGTAACAACCATTGTGGAAACATAAAAGTGCAGCAAATTTTTATTGCTAATCAGTAGATCCACCGTGTACTGGATAACCCAAACTTTCAGAAGAGTACTCATTGAAAAATGTGCATATGTATCAGAAGGGCTCTGTTCTGAATGTTACGTCTAGAACAACAACACTTGCGGAAACATAAACATTCGCAAAGGACCACGGTACCCAAGGCCCCAAGCACCATGATCCCCATTTCATCGTTAGCAAAACATATATTCATGAGAAAGGTAAGAACTTCACCAATATTCAGCGACAGTCCCATCTGTGTAGGCCTTATGGTCTGGTAAAACCCGCGCCAGCTCTCCACTCCGTCGCCGAGAGACCGCCGCCTCCCGAGGTCCGGCGAGAAGAAGGATCGGCCATACGGCTCGTATCTGCGAAAAAATCAATGGAGATATGAAGCACATGACTGAAAAAATTTCTCACTGACATCTCCAAATCTCCAAGTATATCAAAGAACTCTTAAGAGACCAATGCACTCTACCTAGCCGTTGGCAGCTCACGCAGGACGATGTCAAGGACCTGCAGGGCCTCCTGGGGAGCCTCCGCCTGCCTCCCGGCGATGTACTGCTCGAGCCGGCGAAGGTCGGCTCGTGCCGCGAACCTGATCACCACCTTGAACGTCCTCTCCCGCCTAGATCATCACAGAAAGAACATTCAGAACCATTTACACAGCATGATCTGCACTGTAAGCTTGTGACCAGAGAAGCATTCTACAGACCTCTCTGCACCGGAGCCGTCGTCCTCGTCGAGCAGGGTGATGTGGAACTCCTTGGAGGTGAAGGGCAGCGGGCCGGCCGTGTACATGCTCTTCCGGCCGTCGTAGGCCGGGAGGCGTCCGCCGAGGTAGGACGCCCTGTGCAGCCGCACCAGCTCCTCCATCACGGCGCGGCCCACGCCCCGCGAGGCCGTCTCCGGCGTGATGGCCACGTCGTACTGGTGGAGGTCCCTGTCGGGCAGCTCGGCCAGGAAGTGGTTCGCCTTCACCAGGCACCGCGTGCCGGCCCGCCCGCTCCCCGGACGGTGCGGGAACTTGTACGCGTCGCCGGGCAGCGGGATCGGCGGCTGCACGACGATGACGAGCGCGCTCGGCTCGGCGCCGCCGTCCAGGACAGACAGGCCTCGAGCTGCTCGGTGACCACCTCGACAATAGCCGGCGGCGACGCTGCCCCCGAGTGTCTGTCTCGACGTCGGCGGGCTCGCTTGGAGCGACGTCGGCGTGGACCATTGCTTGGCGCAGCTCGGGAGCTATCGGTGAGGCAGAGGGGCCGGCACCATTGTTGTGCGCCGGACGCTCTGCGGAAGGGCGCCACTGCTGCTGCGCCGCCGGCATCGCGCCGCGAGGTTGATAGGAAGCTCCCCCGTGGCCATGGTACTGCGGCTGGGGGTAGAAGCCACCACGGCCAGGACGGCCGCCTCTCCCACCATTATCCTCGCCGAACCCAGGCAGCCGCGGCCTCCTCGACCCCATGCTCGATCAGCTGCCAACAGATGAGAGAATCTTTGGTCAACACGACCGCAAAAAATATATAAGGCAGTAAAAAACTTGTGTGAAATTGAGCAGATGAGAATTTCAAAGTTTGGTGGTACTACAAAATCAAGATAATAAATTCATAGCAAGATTTGTCTGCAACTGAGCTACCATACATTCATGAACAATGTAGATCCTTGGTCGTAGGACTTAATTACTTGATCAGAGGTCACACAAAACTGAACTAAAGAACAAGTGGAGAACAGCGTACTCAACTATGTCGCCCAGCCCATAAATCGGGACAAAATCGAAATAAAACCACGATTACCAAGTCAAGTTGTCAAGTATAGATCCCATCTTTCATACAGAGAAAAAGGACAGAAATTTTTAGCGACTAGAACTCAAGGAGCACAGAAACGAACACACACGCGCACGCATTGGCATGCATTGCCTTTTTTCCAAGATACAATCGGACGAACTAAAGAACCGGGAACCAGAGCACAAAAAACACGCGATATGCCAGCAAAATTAAAAACATGGCTTTTTGTCATTTATCATGATCTCCAAGAACCTAGCTACCGAAAGAAAACAGTATCTAATTTCAGAGACGGGTCCAGGGAGAGGGGAACGCGAATGGAGCTCCCGATCAATCACCTTTGAGCAGAGATGATTCGATGAACTCGCGACCAACTACTACACGATTCGCTCTGTTTGTGCTCTGCTCTGCTCTGTTCTTGGGGAGGAGATTCGGTGGTGTGCTGAGTGAAGTGGACACGGGGAGGAAACGCCAAGGAGATGACTTTATATGCAGCAGCAGCTGAGCAGTGGTGCACCCACAGGATCCTCCCTCCCTCTGCTGTTTGTAATTTTTGGTAGGTTGGTTGGGTGTTTTCATTACATGGATTCATGTGCTGGTTGCTTTTTTTTTTGAGGCCTCTTACAGTGGTACAGTTGTAGTATCTGGATTCATGTGCTGGTTGCTGGGATATATATCATGGGTCTTTTTTATTTCTAGCTAGATGGATATATAATCCCTTTTTTACTGTGAAATTTATCATAAAAGTTATTATTATATGTTTGGAACCTACATTACAGCATTGCTCTATGATATTTGCTATGTAACGAAACAAAATATGTAAATATAATCTAAAATGTTCTTAAGAGTTGACCAACACGTATATTATTTTAAGTACTTTAAACAAATAATTCCAAATCTATATTATGGCTTCTCATATAAGGATATGAACATGAATTTTTTCGCTTTGAGTAAGAAACACATACCACCCGGATTTAACTATCAAAATTGATTGGTTTTAGTTAACATGTGGCCCCACCCCATTAATAGTCTAATTTTCTTATGCCATTTTATCATGTCAGCAATCCAGGTTAGACTTTTGTCTGCATGGCGCAAAATCAAAGAGGATAAATAATGAAACCATTTATTATCTTAGATACTAGGACGGAGGGAGTAGTACACTCTCATAGGAAATCCTATGCACGTGTCATTATATCACATACCATTGTACAATTAGCTAGGCTCCAGCGTACTACTCCCTCCGTCCTAGTTTTTAGGGACTCAATTTACCAATCTCTTGGTCCAATATGCTAACTGATTGGGGATAAAATCTTGCATGCATTGGTGGGGAGAGACAGCCAATCACTAATTGAGAGAAAATTTAATATAATTGTGCCTAAGAGGTGGGGTGTTTCGGGACTAACTGTTTTTTTGGGATTGTTGCCAGAAAACTAGCACGAAGGGAGGGTAGTAATTAACAAGCTCTAAAAGACCACATTAAAAGGCGATGCCTTGTGATAGTTGTATCTAATTATCCAACATGCATAAGGAGACACCATTCAACAAAAATGCATTGGGAGTGGACTATTCCAGGAATGAAATTATATAATTATGTAATATTAACATTTAATGGTAAGTTACTAAGTCCATGAAATCCTTAGACTCTTACACAAATAAGTTCTTTACTCATGAAAATGCGTTCTCTTCATTATGGAAGGTGCAATGTATCTATAACACCAAGTCCTTTAGATTACAATTTAAAATGTGACCATTTTTAGCTTGTGTAGAGATCAAACTCCACATAACCAGAATTTTAAGTACTATATATTCTGAGAATGTGAGAAATGATCATAGTTTTATATGAAATTTGGAACTTTTGAATGTTATGGTGTGCAATGTGTTTGTGATTTTTATTCATAATGTTTGAAACACTTAGCATGACTCACATCAAAATAATAGTGATGTGGGGTGGCCACGGCAAATCTCAGGGTCGACTACCCCAGGTTGATTGAGAGGGAGAGAAGTTGGAGTGCTGCTAGTTACCACGGCTGACAAGCAAGGCGATTTACCCTGATTCAGCCTCCCGGAGGATAATACCCTACTTCCAGCTTGTCTGTTATTGATATTTTGGAGGTGTTACAATGACGATCACAGCGAGATGTCGATCTTGTTAGGGTTTTTGGTGGTGGAATATGAGTGTGTCCTTAGATCAGCGGCCCTCCCAGCCTTTATAAAGGAGGCTGGGTCTCGGGAGTTCGCAACCGACTAGATTTGCAGGTATGGTAGGTTCTACCGACTTAGGTTTCGCCTGCCTTGGGGCGTACTCTATTTTCTTGGGCCTTTAGTGGGCTTTGAGCATCGTCTTCTAATAGGCCACCGGTTGGGCCCTTGTCCTTGCGTGCACCAGGTATCTTCATAGTGGGGCACCCGATAGGTAGGCCCACATCAAATAGCATGCACGTAGACCAAATAATAATATTGCATATCAGCTAACCAAAAAGAAGGAAAAAAAGGAAAGAGCAGCCTCATGTGTCTAATTCACCTTTAATTTGGATGTAAACCATTATCCAAAGAGTTATGTCTACCGTTTATTGCATGAAAATGTTTAATTAACATGCTCGATAAAAACGACGAGGTCCGTGGAAATCTCTAGAAAAAGGGTTCCCTTTGCAAAGGTAACCCCACCATCGTTCTAATTGTGACAAGTGTCGGTTTCTCCTCACATGATCCAATTTTGGGTGTCTACATGTCTGCCATGTGTCACAATTAGATTGAAAGTGGGGAGTATGAGAGAGAAAGGGATGGCATACACGTACGTGGGCATACCGTTTTCCCTTTTTGCTTTTAATTTTTCAAATCCGAATTTTAAAAACGAAATATCTTGAGAACCGTTTATCCAAATTACGAACCGTTTTCATTTTTGAGATCCTCGCGTCGAGATCTTCAAAACTAGATCCCATATTGATATGTTTCGGCGAACTTTTTTTGTACAATCGGTTATGTATAGTTGTACAACCTGTGTTTGTAGTTGTACAACATGTGTCTGTACAAACTGTGTATGCGTAGTTGTACAACCTGTATCTGTCTAGTTCTGCAACCCGTGTTTTTACAACCTGTCTGTCTAGTTGTACAACATGTGTCTGTACAACCTATGTCTGTCTAGTTGTAAAACCTGCTTCTGTATAACCTGTGTCTGTCTAGTTGTACAACATATGTTATGTAGTTGTACAATCTGTGTATATGTAGTTGTGCAACCTGTTATTTGTACAACCTGTGTCTTTTTAGTTGTACAACTTGATTTGTATAGTTGTACAACCTGTTAGTTCGTCCGTGATGTACCCTCCGTACGAAAAGTTTATACATCGTGGTCCATGTAATTTGTACACTCTAGTAATCACTTTTTTTTAAATTTATTTTCTAATCACACTTTTTACAAATCGCATAGCTTCTGTACGTGTCCATTCTCAATGATCAGCCTACACGGAGCATCTCCTGCTCATGCACTCGCGGGCGGAGGGCCAGATCCTGTACGTTCCACCATTCGGAGCGATCGGAACATACGCGATGTACGCGCGGACTCGATACACGCAGGGCCAGCTCGCTTGCGCTGTACGCCGGAGATTCGGACGCGATCGGAACGACGTGAGTTGTTTGCTAGCTATCTCCAACGGCCACGAGTCGTGCGTGCAATGCCCTTTGGAAAGGGTATACCCCGAGGTCCGTCCGTTCCTCATGGTACGTGCTGGTGCTGCTAGTATGGCAGATCAGGCCCACCCACCTGCTCAAACTCAACAGTAGTAGTGGATTCCTGCCACGTGGGCCTCAAAGCCCTAAACTCAGGATTCTGTCGCCGGGGTGGTGGCCGCCGTCATGGAGATAAGACACGGGAGATCACCACGACGACCAGTCTAGCTTAGCTTGGCTTTTTGGGAGAAGTTGGCCCCACCAGCACCATGATCAGGGCAGATGATTTTGGCACCTGGGCCCCGTGATCCAAATTGTGCCACTCATCTCCCTACGTAGTGACCACCGACCACAAGAAAAAAAAAGTATTTCCGAGTTTGCAATTTGTTTTTACAAAAAACCACGAACGTACATACTGCCTTCGTATTTATTCATGCAAAATTTTCGATAAAAAATAGGTGTGTATGTGCCCGGCCTACACAAAGAAGAAAAGAAAATGGAACTTGCAAAAATCCTAGTGCTTGCGCTGTTCCCTGGTCGCTTTGTTTTTTTTTTTTGCCCAAATTACGTACCTCTGTATTTTAAATTTGGTTTATGTTGGCATACACGTACCGATATACATTCCTTACATGCATGATTTATGTTGCATGTTTTTTTATGATTTTCTTGTTCACTGTAGATCAGGAGTACCCATGTTCATCCAAAGAGGAGCTATAGCCTATAGGAGGGGCCAAGTGGCCAACAACCCACCCCCTCCAATGGATCAGCCAATCCCATGGAACTGTTGTGGGGGACTGCTAGTTGTTCCTAAGACATTTTTTAATTCAAATGTATCTAGAACTATTTTGTACGTAATTTCACTCATTTAATATGTATGTAGTCAATATTGAAACACTAGCTAAAATTACTTACATTAGTGAACGGAGAGAGTAGTATATTTCATTCGAGAACATGGAAGGTGGCTTTTTTTTCGAAATAGATGGAAGGTGGCCATAATAACGACCATTAAGCTATACAAAGATATACATCGATCAACCGGAAGACATCTTCACGGCGACAACTGTCGGTGCACCTTCACGAAGGATGCCCCGTTTCGGAAAAAAACAAGCTTGATGAAAGGGTGGACCTGATCAGAAGCATATGTCCGGACCTCACATACCTACGTACACACATCATTTAAATTTGGAGGCCTCACCAAGATGCTCAATCAATCTTGTTTGATATAGCAGAACAGCTCAACAGCGATCTGGGAGCACAAACCGGTCTAGCAGAACATCAACGCGCAATGGGGGAGCTATAGCATGTGGCACCAGGGTGCCTAATTAACGGTGCACCAAGAGAGAAAAATCATCTTTTCGGGGGGGGGGGGGGACATATGCGGTGAAAAATTGCTATTTTACCAATAAGATTTTCCCTAACTGGTGTCATGTGCAACCCTTCCAACATGTAGCTCCGCCACTATCAGCACGCACCACATGCTAACACTCAGACACCGCGACCGCTGTCTTCCGCCAACAGAACCATCGACAACGGGTGAGTCTGCCTGGCCACTGCAGCCGCCGGCGCCGGCGGTGGCGGCCGCGCTCGGCCGTCAAAGGCGGCGGGCGGGATGGGCGTGCCCCGACGATCTCCCTTCGCACGGAGGCGGGTCGTCAAGCGGTCGGCGCTGGAGGTGGTGAAATCGGCGGGAATCCTCTCCGGCGGCGGCGTCGCGTGGTTCTACGGCAACTTGGCGGCGAGGTGCTGCGAGGCCCGGCGATGAGCGTGACCTGCCGACGTTGGAAAGGCGCGGCCCCCCACGGTGGAGGTGCTCCTGTTGTCCGTGCGCTCCGGCCTCGCTCGGTCCAGATGGGGCTGGGCGGGCCTGGTCAGGGCTCGCTCGGGTAGCAGGCCAGCGCGTGGTGCCTGGTGGTGCCGGTTGCTGGGCACTGTGGCGGTGCCGGTGGCCGACCAGGCGGCGGCGGGCTGGATCCCCACCGTCCAGCCCCCGTTTTCAGTGGTGCTCATAGTGGGACGGTGGTCGCGCGCCTCCTGCTCAGCTGACGGCCAATCTGGTTCGCTTCTCATCGACGGCGGTGCCAAGAAGGCTCCTTTATGCGCGTGTTCGATGGCTTTGGGGTCGACAACAGGGTCGGGACGAAATTCCTGCGTGAAGCTAATGACGGCGACGCCCGAGGGCGCCGTCACCTCCTTGGAGGCGTCATCATGGTGCTGTTCGTGCTTCCCCGCTTTGACTACCGAGGGAAACCCTAAGTCCGGTCTTCGGATTGGGCGGCGGCGGCACGTCTGTGTCGTTCCCCTCCTTAGAGGCATTGCCTAGGTGGTTCGTGGATGTCTCAGTGCGCTAGTTGGAGTCGGTGTCCGCCGTCGCTCAGAGCGTGGGCTCTCGGGGCGCTATGTACACCGTCGTCGGCACTTCTTGGTTGTCACCTCCTCCGGTATGGTTTGGTCCCACCGTCCTCTCGCCGACTCTCTCTTAGGCGCTTATGGGTGGGCGGTGCGTTGGCTTGTGCTATCCTGGAGTTTGAGTCGGTCTGGTGAAGTTCCCTTCTTTGGTTGTGACGCGGCCTAGAAGCTCGGTGTATCGCCTCCTCGCCATTCATGGCTGAAGATGGTACAAGGCGAATTCGTGTCGTTTGGTTCGTGTGGGTTGCGTGTAAACCGTGTGGCGTTGTGTTTGTATCGTGGAGCCTCTTGGCGTTGTACTGGCCGTCTTGGCCTCTTCTTCTATGAAATATGATATACCTGCCGGGGTATATCCTTGAAAAGTCAGAACCATCGTAATGCACGCGTCCATCACGAAAACCCTGCCGCGACACCCACCGTCGTCGATACGGTAGATGAAACGCCGCTCCACATCTTGGTCTTTCCAGCCATCATATGCTCCGAAAAGCGATGCCCACGTGAGCGGCAATGACACCAATATGGCCATCATCGTCTGATCTTGGATGCCCAGATCTAGTGTTTCCCTCGTCGCATCATGAGAGAGGAGACGATGAGTGCAGCGACGATTCCTTCACCAAGGTAACGATGCAAATATGTCGCCATCGCCCTCCATGACCAAAGTTGGAGCTTGATTTCCACCGGCAGCATCGCCTCTCCAACTCGCAAACAGGTGGATCACCATCTGAGAACCGTAGATCAGCTCCGCGTCATCTCCCAACCGCACCCTAGTACGGCCGTTCGCCGCATCGACGATGGATCTGGGTGGGCGCCCAAACCCACGGCCCACCGCCTCCTCCCACAGATCAACCCCGCATGCGACGATAATCGTGGGAGAAGGAGGCTACCGTCGCCTGACTGAGGTTGCCGCCCGAGGCACCGCATTCGAATGCCTCCGCTGAGGTGGCGGCAGCAGGAGAGGATTTGGCGACACTAGGGTTAGGAATCCCTAGGAATCGGCGCGAGGGGGGTCTGAATGCGTGTTAGACTGTTTCTAACACGCATCATGATGGTGTAGCTATCAACGAGAGGAGTAGTTGGATGATGTATTGGTGGATACACGATCCATCCTCTATACGTACACGCATTGGCGCTTCTGTCTCTTGTCTTTGTTTCGCTTGGAGAGTCAGCCAGTCCATCTGTTGTGGTTTAGACGTACGACCGGGTCCTGATTGTGCGGTAGGGCTGGCTCTCTTTCTTTCTACACTGGTAGTGATCAAATGATGCCCACATGAGCGGAAATGACACCGATAGGGCCATCATCGTCCGATCTTGGAGGCCGGATCTAGTGTTTCCCTCGGAGCATCCCGAGCAAGGAGACGATGAGTGCAGCCATGGTTCCTTCACCAAGGTAACGATGCAAATACGCTGCCATCGCCCTCCATGACCAAAGTTGGAGCTTGATTTTCACCGGCAACATTGCCTCTCCAACTCGCAAACAGGTGGATCGCATGGTGTAGCAACGAGAGGAGTCGTTGGATGATGTATTGGTGGATACACGATCCGTCCTCTATACATACACGCATTGGCGCTTCTGTCTCTTGTCTTTGTTTCGCTTGGAGAGTCAGCCAGTCCATCTGTTGTGGTTTAGACGTACGACCGGGTCCTGATTGCTTGATTGTGCGGTAGAGTTGATCCTCCTGGCAGGAGGTACGATTCCCTGGTCGATCGCCGGATGTCCTGTCCTGAGATAGGGCTTTGCCGACGAGCAGTCTAGCTAGGTATACTAGCCTGTGGGAGCATGCACAGCAGGGCTGAGCCTGAATGGATAGACTTGGCCAGCCAAAGGGCTGGCTCTCTTTCTTTCTACACTGGCCCCCCACGCCACGCGTGATCAAATTGTGCCACTGTGATCTAGCTAGTGACCACCGACTTGCACAACATGACAAGGAGCAGCACGAAATGCGGCTGCATTGCTTGCCTGCTTGGTGGTGATCATTTTTTTCTCTATATATTTGAGTGCTCGCGTATCAAAAGACTCACATTCATTCACGAGTCCTGCCGATTATTGGATCTCCCTAGCTCGGCCAGTCATTCAATCATGCATGGAGCAAGCAACAGAGCCTTGCGCGCCTGGCTGCTGCCTGATTGTGAGTGAGTACGTAGAATCCACGCCATCAATAACGCATGCACCACACCCCTGCAAAGCTGCACTGCCACTGCCCATCCATCATCCATGTGAGAGCGTTCATGCTTCGTTCAGTGCAGGAGCCAAAGGCTAGCCGCCCGAGGTGCACGGCCTATTCACGACTTGTTTGTTTGCAACTCTAGTGTACTAGCTTCATCCCTTCACTGATTGATTCTTCGGCCATGATATGGTGGTGGATTCAGAAGCAAGCCAAAGTCAAAGTCTGACTTCTTTTTCAGAAAAAAGTTGCGTCCTGCACTATATATGGCTTTACATATATCGGACTTGGATAAGGCCGGTGTTTAACCTTTTCGATGCCAACAATTTCTGCAGGATTTCAACTCAGCGAGTCAGATGTCAATCATCGATCCAATAGCGCACGCATCATGAGAGCGCGCAGGGCATGCTGTTTGCTAGCTTGGCTTCATCCGTTCATGATTCGTTTGTACGGAATGGAAATGTCCGTGCATGCATATAACACAGAAAGATACAAAGTTAAATCGAACTCAGCTTTTTTTTCTTTGCTTTCAAGGATAATTTTTACTTGTATGCACTGCACACCAACAATGTTGTGTACTACTCCATCCATATCAAAATATAAGATGTTTTACCACTTTTTGACCCACATGTACGTAGACATGTTTTAGTGACACATTCACATGAATCTTGCACTAAAACATGTCTAAATACATGTGAGACCAAAATGTTAAAACATCTTATATTTTGATACGGAGGGAGTATGTGTATGTGGCACACGCATGGCATGGCTTACATATACGCATCAGCTACCAAATGGTTGTGGCGTATATTCAATCAAAGTCAAATTAAGCCACGTTTTTGTGTTCACTACACATTTTTTGCGAAAAGGACCCTGGTATTAAAAGAAACACCGAATGGTACAAAACACCTTAATAAAAACGAAAATTACAACGAGATCTTTAAAATGTCCTTCGTCTTCAACCTCCAGATCGTGTCGACGGCGCGCCGCCGCTGCCGCTTCTCCCAGAGCCGACCTGACGTTGTTGCTTGCAGGCGGGAAGTGGCCGAACGGGTCGAGAAGACCACATCCGTCCCAAAGCCGAAGAAGAAGGATAAACCGCCGATGAAGCTACACGACGATCCGGAGACCGCCACCGCTAGAAGAAGTCCTCGAGAACCAAACCACTCCCACGAGCTTCTCGACGTCGCCGCCGAGATGGGGCTGAACCCGGGGAGACATTATTGCAAGAAGCGCCGCCGCCACCAACAAAGCGCCGTACCAGCAAATCTGGACACTAAACCAGAAAAACGGAGCCCTCCCGCCGATAAGGACCGAGATCCACTGCGCCTCCAAGGCCTAAAGGCCACAGAGACGGGGCAGACCTACGGCAGCGCCAACGAGAGGCGTTTAGATCCGATCGCCACGTCTTTGTACAAATTTTTTTCTTCACCTTTTCTCTCGTAGCTCGTTTGTTCCAGAGTACAAAAGTTTTCGATGTTCAACAACAAAGTACTCAGTATTACATGGAAGAATAACTAGTATAAAGTACACACAAACACGGTGTACAAATTATACAGAATTGAGAGTATGAAACAAACAGAAAGGTGTACAAAGTACACAAAATAGGAGTATGGTGATTTGGAGGACGAGCTCCACGAAGCACTTTTTTTGAAAAAAATCAAAACAACATTTTCAAGTTTCTAAAAACTGTGAAAAAAATCCTAGATGTAGAACATGATTATGTCTACCATTGTGCAAAATACCAATCCAAAATATTGTGTTTTTTGGCCTGTGCAAAAATAACAAAATTCTGGATCTGAGATCTGATTTGAAAATTTTCAGATTTGTCAAGATTTGCCTTTTTTTTTTGTGTAGGACGGAATACAAACTATTATGTATTGCCAATTTACAGACTCGTGGAATAGGTCATTGTCAACGTCTAGATTTTTTTAGAATTTTTGAAAAATAAAAAAAATACCGATTTTATGTTTTTCAAAAAGGGCTCCATGGAGCTCGTCCTCCAAAAGAACTTTCCGCACAAGATAGGGAGTATAAACAGGGGCGGCGCCACCAGGGGCGAGGTGGGGCGGCCGCCCCCCCCTCAACTTTTGTGTTTTTTTACTATAGGTATTCAGTATGTATCTACACTCAATATACGTCAAAGTGAGGGCTAAAAAAAAAGAAAAAAACTGGCAGAACAACCGTCTCTAGTCTGACTCGACCAAACCCTCGCTCCCCTCGGTCCAGGCTGCCTCAGTCGATCCCCTCGCAGCCTCGCTTCTTCGATTCCCCACCACAACCCAATCCCTAGCTCGCTCCGCGCCTCCGCCCTGCTCCCTGCTCCTGCTCGTGCTCGATCCGCCGCCGCTCCTCCCCTGCTCCTCCCCTGCTCGATTCCCTAGCCCTGCTTCTCCCCTGCTTGATTCCCCAGCCCATCGCTCCTCCCTCTGCTCCATTCCCCTGACTCGCGCCGTCGCAAATCCCACGCCCTGCCCGCCGCGAAGCCCCGACGCCCCGCCGCCAGTCCCTGCCCCAGCGCAGCTGTGCCTTGTCTCTGCTTTGGGCGTCCGGCCCTGCTCCGGGCGGCTCGGCTGCTCTGATAGTCCGATGGACGACGAGGCCTACTGGCTCCAGTTCGAGGAGGAAGAAGCCGCAGCAGCCATGGCTCTAGCTCAGGAAGAAAACGAGGCCTCCAGAAATCTCAAGAGGACATGCCATGAGCAGGTTAATTTCTTCTTTCGATTTGAGATTTTATATTTGATGTCTACTTGTATAGTGATTAGTGAGTAATAGTGTGCAGGAGATTGCTCAAAGATTGATTTTGATTTCAATATTGTAGGACACTCAACAAGCAAATGTTTCTGAAATTTTTGATCTACCAAATGTGGTTGCCGATCCTGGAATTCGGAGACCAACTAATGAATATGCTACCTCTGAAATCAACATGGATTCAACTTAATGGTATGGTACTATCTTCTTATCAAAATGTAGCACTATTTTTTATGTAGTCAGTTTGTACTTGTGCTTTATGCAATATGAAATTGTGGACACTTTCGGCTATAATATTGTGAGACTTTGACTTATTTACATTGTGGATTACATGTGTTGTCAAAAAAAAATTCGCCGGTGCCACACCTTTTACTATTCACCCCCCCCCCCCCCCGTCTCAATTCCTGGCTCCACCAGTGAGTATAAAGCACACAGAACGGGGATTGCAAAATACACAGAAAATATGGTGTAAATATTACACTGAACTGGGAGTACAAAACATACACAGTATAGTGTACAAATTACATAAAACAGGGAGTACAGAATACACATAACACGAATCGCTGACACAGATAATACAAGTATACAGAAAACAGAGTAAAAAAGTATACAAAACATTTGTCGCAGCCAGTGCGAGACTAAAGTGACCTTTGCAAAGGGTCCCTTTTCTACTGATTACTGGCTCTGGCCTGTTACTACCAAAAAATCTCGCCTCACTAGGGTAATTCCTACTTGATTTTCTAATAAAAATCATGTGTAGTTGCACGCTAAACAAAAAACATATGCAATTGCATGCTAACGAAAACATGATTTCTAAAAACCATGAATCAGAAAAAGGTCATGTAGAAAAACCATGTCAATTTTAAAGAATTCTTATGAAATTATAACCTAGCTATAAATCATGTCTACTTTTCACTCTTAACAAATTGATGATGTGCAATTGCATGTTCATCATGTGTAATTACACACTCACAAAAACATATCCAATTGCACGCTAAAATGAGATCATGTGCGATTGCATGCTAAAACGAGAATCGTGTGCAATTGCACACTAACAAAATAACATGTGCAATTGCAGGCTAAACGAGACTTATATGTAATTGCACGCTAAACAAGAATCATGTGTAATTGCACGCTAATAAAGAAACATGTGCAATTGCATGTTAAACAAGAATCATGTTTAATACGCTAGACGAGAATCATGTTTAATTGCACGCTAATAAAAGATGTGACATTGTGCGCTAATGAGAATCATGTGCAATTGCACGCTAATATGAATCGTGTGCAATTGCATGTTAAACGAGTCATGTGTAATGCGCTAGACGAGAATCCAATTGAACTGCACGCTAACAAAAACACATGTGCAATTGCACGCTAACGAGAGTCATGTGCAATTGCACGCCAAAAAGAGAAAGATGTCGTCACGAGCGAACCAGGAAAGCTAAACTAGAGTCATTTGCACATTAAACTAGAGTTATGTGCAATTGCACGCTAACAAACATGTGCAATTGCGTGTTAACAAGAATCATATGCAATTGCATGGTACCGAGAATCATGTTCAATCGCATGCTATCGAGAATCTTGTCCATTTGCATGCTATCATGAATCATTAATCAAAACATCAAAATGGCCCTATTTCTGACCCCGACTGAGTTACTCTTAAGGATACAAAAGAAATAAAAAAGTTCGTCTGGAAAAAAACATGTGCAATTGCACATTTATGCAAAAAAATGGACGGTACGACAAACCCATATGCAACTACATCATACATATATCATGAGTAATTGCAAACTAACAATAGAATCATTAACAAAAAATAAAACTAAAAATAAAAAATGCTCAAGAAAGATAAAAACGTGCAATTGCACGCTAATAAAAACCATTTGCAATTGCAGGCTAAACGAAAGTCATGTGCAATTGCAGGCTAAATGACAGTCATGTGTAATTGCACGCTAAATAGAATAATGTGTAATCGCACGCTAACAGAAAACATGTGTAATTGCACGCTAATGAGAATCATGTGCAATTACACGCTAAAACGAGTAACATTTGTAATTGCTGGCAAACAAAAAAAATGTGTAATTACATGCTAATAAGAATCATGTGCAATTCCGCCACGTGCAATGGCACATGCAACTAGAGAAAGAAATGGGAAATGCAACTACCTAAAAAATTAATATGCAATTGCACGCTGATTTCATGTGCAATTGAAGATAGACGTAAGGAAAAAGAAATGCAATTACACGATATAAAAATACATGTGCAATTACACGATGGTTGCATCTCCAATTACAAATGTGTGCAAAGGCAAAAGGTAATTAAACACTATAAATATACATGTGAAGTTCCGCGATGGTTCCACGTGCAATTGCAAATTTAACTAGAAAAAATGCAAATTTAACTAGAAATAGAGATTAAAACTAATTACACGCTAAAAATGTGAATGTGAAATTACACGCCGACTTAATATTCAATTGCAGATGCACGCAAAAATAGAATTACACGCTATAAATATGCATGGGCAATTACACGATTGTTCCATGTGCAATTACAAATGTGCACAAGAAAAACGGCACGCATGGCACAACTTCAATTACAAAGAGATGGAAAAAATCAATTACAAAAAAAAATGAAAGTGTAATCGGACGTCTTTACATGTGCAACTGCAAATACAAACAAGAAAAAATATTCATGGCAACTGCAATTATGAGGGATGAAAATAATGCAATTACACTCTATTGTGTAGTTATGATTCTGGTGCAATTTACACACACAAATATCCAGCTTACAACCACAAGGAGGGGTTGTGAAAACATGTAATTGCACGCTATTAATGTGTGTGTAATACATTGCTATAAAAATGCAGCTGTAGAGTGTAGAGTACTAACGTATCCTCGGCCTTTCCCCGTTGAGTACTCTCTCCCATAGAAGCAAGCCGAGACAGAAAGAAGATAAAAACAATATAAAACCTTAGCATAAAAGGGCCCAAACAAAATATAAAAAGGCCCCCTCTTCCCCTACACCCGGCACCACACTCAACCAGTACACAATTTGGTGCTTCCATGAGTAATTTTGCATTAAGATCAAGAAAATATTACCATTCTACCTTTAGTTGATGAAACTAAAATTTAATTTAAAAAAAGTAAAAATCAATCATGATAACTGATTTGGTGTCTAAAAACAAAACCACCGATATCAAAATGTATGCATAATTTAAAAAAAATGCTAAACCACATATTTAATTTAACAAAAAACAGAAAAAAATCATACTGCTTTAGCTTAAACAAACAGGCAGAAGAAAATATAGTCTAAAAAAGCCCACTACCCGCTATTCAAAACGCCATACAAAAAGCCTAACAACAGCAAAACAACCAGAAAAGAAAAAACGGCCACTTGAATGCGGGCCGAAGAAGAAACACCAGCCAGACAAAAGCCCAACAGCAACAAAAAAAACGAGGAAAGAAAAACGGGCCACATTCATGCGGGAAGAAACACCCGCCAGCGCTGAAACACGAATGTAGGAATCGACCGAGCATTAAGGTTGATCTCGGGCAACCGAGCGTTAGCAAACGCGAAAGTTTTAATGTCATCCGTAATCAAAGAAAGGTTTCCATGCTGGCAAGATTCGGATCATGATAAATATGGAAGCTAAGCGAAGCCTCGATCGCACAACATATATAGACATACACATGTATCCATCTCGTACATATTCTCATTGCTTGCGCTCGAGAGACAATCGCCATCTGCATCTCGACCATCTACGCCGATCGACCCCATGGATCCTCCTTGCAGGCAGGGCGGGAGCGGGACGGCGTGGAAGCGGAGGGACACGTCGAAGTTCATCGAGGACAAGGCCAAGCGTCATGTGGCCTTAACCAAGCGCCGCGACTCGGTCTTCACCATGGCCGGCCACCTCTCGGCGCTCTGCGGCGCAGACACCGCCGTCGTTGTCTTGCCCCCCTCCTCGACGCGCCGCAGAGGTAAGGTCTACGCCTTCGGGAGCCCCTCCATGGACGCCGTCCTCCGACGCCATGTTGCCGACGGCCGAGACGAAGATGGCACCGCGGCTCTTGCCGTCGTTGAAGAAGACGAAGATGACGGCGCTGCCGCTCTGGAGGCGAAGCGGCGTGAGCTGGACGAGACCAGGGCGCAGGTGGCCTGCGAGAAGGCGCGGATGAAGGCCGTGGAGGCGGGCGTGGAGTTGGCCAAGGCGGTGACACCTACGGCCCGGTGGTGGGAGGCTGACGTCAACGCGCTGGGACCGGCGGAGCTGCCCGAGTTCGAGACGGCCCTCCAGGGACTCAGGGACGCCGTTCTGCGCCGCATCGATGCTCTCTCGCAAGAAGAACTAGCGGGCAATGCTCGATGACTTTTCAGACATGAATAAAAATCTTCACGTATCGTCATAGGGCTTAATTAGTGTCCAGTTTACAACTGCTACGTGAGTACGTAATCACTTGATGATTACCGCGTGCCCATACCATGTTTTGCTCGAGGTTTATGATTTATGCTTGATGAATCTCTACTATACTAGCAAACCTGCCCGTGCGTTGCCACAGGCGGACACATTTCAAGCTAATAAGGAGATAATCGATTACGCTCTTAAATTTACACAAAATAGATCACCAAGTTGGGAAGGTGAATGGCAACAACAGATTGCTGTGCCACATTTTTCTTGTTCCCATATCGTTCTAGCTGCATTTGATGCCCATTCCTGTAGTATTTCAATTTGGACAAAGAATGAAAGAAATTCTAATGCCCCAGTTATAAGTGGAACCATAATTAACCGTTTTGCTATTTCAGATAATGTAATTGTATTGGGTAAATGACCCAATGGATCAGCTAATAAGCATAGCGAGTTAGAAGATATATTACATGTAGATTCGTTTGAATCTAGGAACGACGAATACAAAACGAACAAATTCCCCTACCATTTCATTCGAATCATACACAAAATCATGTAAATCTTCTAGCATATTTTATGAACAAATTTCATCACGGATGAACAAATTGTTCTGGAGCTCCAATATGAACACACGTGAACAATAAATTAGCTCCACGATCGTGGAAAGCCAATGATTTTTAGTAATACATTGCAAGCTTCTCATCAAGATAATCTATTTGCTATAAATGTGTGGACAGCCTGAATGGCTAAATCTTTAGATTACAAGCGTACTACTAAAATGAAGAAAAGGCTGGATGCATAGTGTATTTTCGTCCGTGCGTTAGCTTTGCTGTTACTGACGTACAGTGGAGGCAGCTACTTCGTCGCAAAAACGACTGAAAAGTGAGGAAAAAAGGAGAAGATAGGAAAGGGTTATGGAGATTGGAGAGTTCAGTGGATTGTGGTGTGTGGCTGTCGCGCCGTCGCCTAGCCCATCACACGGGGGACTGGAATCAGCTCCCAGCGATCAGAGCGAGCTGCACCGCCGGCATATCAAGCGGCCCGTGGCCGGAGAGAGCTCCACCCGACCAGATCGAGCGCGACCGCGGCCAGATCGATGGTCCCAGCCAGAACGAGCTCCACCGCCGCCAAATCAAGCCCTCATCCTTCAACGTATAATCGTTGTTGCCATCTTCACCCTCGGCCACCGTGTACGCCTCCATATGTTCCTCCGCACGCCGCCGGTTCACCGCCTCCTCCGCCCTACAGCTGATTGGATCCTTGCTGAAGACGCTCATGTTGGACTCCTTGCCAAAGAAGATCGATCTGCTGCTATAGATGAGGATGAGCTGGGCCTCAGTTCCTGATCTTCGGTCAAAGCACCACGTCCGTGTGTAGGGGAGAGCCGGAGAGGTGAACTGCCGCCGTATCCACAGGATGCAGGATCAGGGAAGTGCGGGGCGCCGCTTTGTTGGGGAAAAGCAGGTCGGGCGGCTGCGTTTATGCGTAGATCCGGCCGATTCGGTAACCTCCAGTAGGTGCAGCAGGAGCGGAAGTCGCGGGCCGTCGGCGGCGGCGACGGAGGTGTTCCGTGCGCGAGGAGCAGAGGAGAATACCCCAGGAAGAAGAACAGTTTGAGATAAGTTAGGAATCATTATTTTGACTTGGCGGTGGCAGTACTGCAATACCTCACAAAACGCAGGGGTAGAATAGGAAACTGAAAAACGTACCAACCATCACCTTAAGCCGTATTATATAGTAGAGATTAAAGCGCACTTGGTGTTCGCTGGTACGTCGTCCGTCCTCCTCTCCCCCCGCATGTGAGAACCCCGAGAGAACCAGCGCAAACCAAAACATGGAGAGGAGTCGAAACCGCCGCTTCACATGCAAACCTCTCCCGAGTCCTGATCCCCTGCCGCGCACACGACCCAGGAAAAACCGTTCCTCGCGATCCTTGGCGTACAACCGTAAAGGATAACGACGGTGGGCCTGGAACCACCAAACAACGGAGAGGCCCTCAAGGCCTCAACAACGAAGAAGAAGCAGAAAAAACCGTGAGAGCCTTCGTCTTCCCGTACCTTCGCCACCGCCGCCTTGCCGTACCTTCGCCCAGCAACGGCTCCAAGCAGGGGCAGCCCCTTCTCCAAACCACCTTCCGCACCCTACCATGCCGGACTCCCTCTTCCCCCCTCGCCACCAAGGCCGGCCGGAGAACAGAGAAACCACACCCAGCTCCCACTGCCGCAACCAGATCTCCCCTCGCCACCACGGCCGGTCGGAGACCACAAGCAGCAGCACAACTCCTCCACCACACCACGAACCCCAGCTGGAACTTCACCAGATCAGACCATCGCCGCATACACTGAGGACATCGAGGAGCAGCGACACCAATGTTCCTCGATGAGCTTCTGTAGAAGCAACGCATGCAGCCAACAGCCGAGCGCCGCTCCCCCAGCACGAGGCCAGAAGCAGCCCCGCCATGACGAAGACGGGGGACCAAAATCCCAACACGCAGTCGACGCCTCCGCAATGACGACCACGCCAGGAACCACCGCTCACGGACTCCCGCAACCAAACCATGGTTCGCCGGCGAGGAGGGGATGCCCGGAACCACTTATTCACCGACGACCACGCCACCTCCAACCTCCGAGCAGCGCCGTCCGGGGACCTACCCCTACTATCTACAGGCCGGCAACACAGGAACTGGGTTCCCACCCTCTCCCACCGCCGAGGCGGCGTACAGAGAGGGGAGGAACCACCGCCCTGGCCGGCGGCAGATCGAGGGACGACGACCTCCTCCCTTTTCGCCTCTGTGAGTACTGTAGCAAGGGGAAAAGAGACGGGCCGAGTTGGCTTGTCTTCTTCCTCCGGCTTTTGATGGACGGGACATAGCGCGCGCGGCAGGGGACCAAAGGATGGCATTTAAATGTAAATATGCGTTTTGCTGTCCGCCGTTGGATCTCAGCGATCAGATGGCTGAGAACCAGAACTGGCTTTGATAAGACTAATCCTTTCCTTAAACTCCGAAAAGGAAGCTGTGACGGAGACGTCGGAGATACCAAACTCCTGCTCCTCCTATATTGGCATCCTTTCGCGGTTACTCTTACTTCCCTCCCAAACCTTCATTCCCTTGATGCCACTCCATCCTCTCCTATATTAACCCCTTTTCGGAAAGAAAGAAAAAAATCAGCTAGCTAGCGCGCGCTCGCAATGTCCTCTGATTTTGACCATGAAGACCGGATCGTTCCTTCTGCATATTATACACCAGGTGATTTTATTTCATTCCGTTTTTTTATTGGAAGCATCATTTCATTCACTGACAAGACCTGTCGATCGATCGTCTGCCTGATGCAGGGACCCTTCAGCAGGAGCTGGACACAGCCCAAAACGTGTGGCTGGTGCCGCACACGGCAACGAACACGGCGCCACTGCACGAGAACAGGCAGCAGGTGATGCTGGAGCTCATCGGTGCATCTCCCACCGGCGAACGCCTCGGGCTGGACCTGGTGGCTGTCCTGGACGTCAGTGGAAGCATGACGATCGAGGATAGGCTCAACAAGATGAAGACCGCCATGCAGTTCGTCATCGAGAAGCTCAGCCCCATCGACCGCCTCTCCATCGTCACATTCTCCGATGACGCCGAGAGGCTGTGCCATCTGCGTTCGTGACCCAGGCTTCCCAGGCACACCTAAAGGATCTCATCAACGACCTGAAAGATAAGTCCACAACCAACATACAAGCCGGCCTAGAGACTGGCCTCAAAATCCTCAACGACCGCTCCATTGCCGCCGGCCGCGTCGCCAGCATCTTTCTCTTGTCCGATGGGGAACAGAACGAAGGTGATGCTACGATTGTTGATGTCAGCGATGTGGCTGTCTACACGTTTGGTTTTGGTGCAGACTCCAACCACAAGGTACATGAACATGATCCCTGCCTCCTTCCCTCCATTGATTGATTGATTTGTTAGTAATTAATTAATGAGCACCGTGTCCCGCGCAATTGCACGGGCAACGTCTTCAATCATCTCTAATGATTCGAAGGATTTTCGTAGAAATTTGGGAGGAGGGGTATGGGCGTGAGAAAATTAGCTTAGAGTTAGAAAGTGTAGGAGACAATTTATACGGTGGTATAGGTGGGTCAATTCTTTCAAATTCAGATGTTCAATTTTACCTTCAAGATCTATTGGTCAGATGTTTTGCTGATCTATTAAATCGATGGTCATATTTTTTACTTTTTGTGAGATCTTTTAGACTATTTTTTTTTCTGGTGAACGCGTCATATGCTTTAGAATAATAGAATATATATTTGATGGAAGGTGTTGGGGGAGATCGCAATGAAGAGCAAAGGAGGAACGTTCAACTTTGTAGAGGACGGGGAGAGCATGAGCGAGCCGTTCTCGCAGATCCTAGGTGGCCTCCTCAGCATCGTCGTCCAGGACCTGAAGCTCACCGTGTACCCAAAGCCAGGCGACTCCACGATAGAGAAGGTGAACGCCGGTCTCTACCCGCAGACCAGCAGGGACACCAAGACAGGCTCGGTAACCGTCAGCTTCGGCGATCTCTTTGCCGCAGAAGTACGCAACATTATGATCGACGTCCTCCTCCCTGCTGTCCACAGGAGTAGGAACGTGACTGCCATCATCGCCAGTTGCACATATAGGTATATACGTATACTATCTACTATATGTCTCCATTAATTTGTCTAATACATTCGTACATACATACACGTGCAGTATCAACGGAAAACCCTTCGTCTCCCGTGAATTTACGGTCACTATACGGCGCACCGGATCAGCTGACCCTTCGTCTCCCAAGTCGGAGGCCGTGAGGACCGAGCAAGTCCGTCAGATCTACATAGAGAACTTACGGCAGGCGATTACACTGGCAGACACCGTGGGCCTCCAGAGCGCCAATAACAAGCTGGTGGAGGCCAGAAACGACCTTCAACTTGAGCAGTCCAACTCCAGGATTGACATCCTCAGGGCCCAGCTGGATAAGCTCCTCGAGCTGATCAGCAAGGGGATGGAGTTGAAGGCTCTCCGCGCCTGCCTGCTGTCGATGATGCTGTTGCATGGCCGCCAGCGCGTCGCGGAGACAGGCCACATCAAGGGCGACAAGCTCTACGAGACGCAGTTCACGGACATATCCCGGAAGCAGGCCGGAGTTCATGAGAAGGACCCCACCAAGGTGCCGCCGCCGGCCTCTCAGGACGTCGAGCAGGCGAAGATAGTAAGAGATCAGCACGACATCAAGAGGCCGCCGGCCGTCGTGGAGACGAGCACCTGGAGTTGGAGGACCTGGTGGGGGGATTGGGAATCACATCACGAGCGCTCCAGGTGGGCGTGCGCGATGGTGATCCTGTGCATAGTGCTCGCCGTCGCCGTGATCGTGATCGGCCTCACGCTGCTCGCCGTGTACCTCCTCAACATGCCCAAGATGCCGTACCTGGTGGTCTCCGACGCGCAGCTAGGGGCGCTACAGTACGCCCAGCAGGACGGCACCATCCAGTACCTTCAACTGCCCATCACCATCCTGGCCGAGAACAACAACTCTAAGGCGGATGCCACTTTCTCCCACGTCGACCTCGCCCTGCAGTTCCACGGAGCCGACATGGCTCTCCTGCGGACGCCGGCACCGTTCGTGGTGGCGCGGGAGAGCTCCCTGCCGCTACAGTACAACGTGGTGTCGACGGGACGGACGCTAGACTCGGCCGGGATGCGGTCCATGGACGAGTCGCTCAGCGCCGGCATGGTGCCGTTCGACCTGCTTGGCAAGGCGCGCGTGCGCTGGAAGGTGGGCATCTTCCTCAAGGTTCACTTCTGGACACGCATCTCGTGCCGTCTACACTTCTTCTTCCCGGGCAACAGCACTGTCATGCCCACCGATCTCCGCAGATGCCATTCCAGGTCGCCGTAGCAGTCAGTGACTCAGTGCTGCTCCTCCTCCTGTATCAAACAAAACACATATACATAGCCATATACTTGTACACACACATATACAGTGGCTGAGCTACAGCAAACAACTCTAGGGTGCACAGCTTTACCAAGCACATGACGATGTACAAATTTTCTAAGCAAAAGTGCACCAAATTATGAAGAATGCGACAATTCTGAGCATATATAATTCTCCATAAAAAAAATAGCCAACGGATATATATAATAACAAAGAAGTGACAAGCACAGTGCTAACAAATAGATAATCCATTGAGATTTACAATATTGATAAACTAAGGTAAAATGGGAAATTAAGATGACATTGACTAACAAAACATGGCCATGTCCGCCCCTGCCAGCATGGAACCTTCACAAAAAACAACCATGTCTGATCCAACTTGTCCGGTTGTCCCAGCAACCTAGCTATAAAATAAAATTGAATATGGTGAAACTTTGGTAAAACCTCAAAATAGAAGAAAGAACAAATGAAAATAGTTAAGTCGACAATTTACCTTTATATTTTAGAATTTACGACCTCTCAGTTTCATGAAACGATCAACCACCGGATCATTAGTGACTTTCTTCATTTCTTCTTTCTCCACATAACAAATAAGGTTATCGCCCAAACTTCCGTCATTGAGGCGATTGCGTAAATATGTTTTAACAATCTTCATTGCCGAAAAGCATCTCTCAACCGTGGCAGTTGCAACAGGCAGTACTAGTACTAGTTTCAAAAGCCGGTAAACCAAAGGATAGCATAAATATTTTCTTGTTTCAACCAATATTCGGGAAAGCTCCACAATTGTTTGTATATTGGAGAATCTCTCATCAGCTTGCACATCTGCAATGTAGAGACGAAGATGATGACTAAGGTCCCGGAGTTCTCCAGAATCAAAGTCCTTGGGGTAGAGTTTGGCCAAACTCATCAAATTCTCTGAATTAAAATCATGGAATGAGTCTCTTGGACTCAAAGATGTGGACCAAACAAGCAAGTTAGAGGTTGTCTCGTTAAAGCGACCATCAAGCTTTTTAACTAGCCAATCAAGAACGTCATTGAAACAATCCACTTGAAAATGGTGCTTGTTGGTAATTCCAGTTCTTTTCCTTTTGTTCTTTGGGTTAACATAGGCTTCTTCCATTGCCAACTTGACAAGATCATGTTCATCACAAAAGGCAAACACTTCATCAAGGAGAGTTTGCCATCCGTGTCCTCCAAGCTCAACCAAGTGACTTCTTGTTGATTTCACACATTTCATAGCATTCACTATGTCTTGATCCTTGCATTGCTCTTGGTTCAATCCTTTCCCGGTGTCAAGCTGCCCACAACCTAAGGCTTTACTCCGTTCTTCAAGATTAATATCTCGAATCATGTCCCTCCGCTTCGCTGATCTTTGCAAAGCTACATCAATGTGTTGGTCTTGTTTTAATAAAACATCACAATCTTTCATTGCCTGATTGTGAACACTCCCAATATCTCCAACATGCTCCTTTAGTCTAATTTTTTTGCCCCAACTATTCCAACCATCAACAACAAGTAACTCATAACCAGCCCCTTTTTTATTGCGGTCCCTAAACAAAAAGCAACAAAAGCAGTATGCTTTATCCTTGGACTCACTATACTCGATCCAACTCCCATACTCATCAAACCATGCCGGATTAAACCTTCTATTTTTGTCCCCAATCAATCTGACTGGAAAATCATAAGTGCGAGGTTGGCAAGGCCCATTTTCCAAGTATTTTCTTCTTACCACATCCTTTTGATTTGGACGATACTGCTCGATGCATTTTCTTTTGGCAGGATCAAACTGAATTTCCTCTTCCCAATTCATATCCGGTGGAGTTGAAGCTGCCCATGGACTTTTCCTTTTCACTACAATGCGATCCATGATGAACTTTTCTGCAATTTGATAGATGACAATACATTAGTTATTAAAAAAACACACTTCGGTTCTTGAAGAATAAACATTTATAATTTTATATACAAAATTCCTTCAAGAAATAATAATTCGGTGACCTAAACCTAACTAAATCCGAATTTCTGAATTGTGAGCAGTGGAGTGATTGTGAGAGGAATTGAACAAGAAAATAGAGAAGGGCTAATATTACCTCACGGTATTTGCTTCCTGGCGAATCACAGATTGTTGCCGTCGGTGGTCGGCGACAAAAACGTCAAAATTGGGAATTGGGGATTAGGGATTGCCGGATTGGATGTGGCATGTACAGAATCACCGACGAAGAGCAGCAGCGAGCGACCGGCGTCGGCGTCTTCGGCGGCGGAGCCGTGGAGGAGGCGAGGAGCGCGTCGGGCCCCGCGCAGCGCCGCCGTGCACCGCCTTCTACGCCTCCCAGTGGCCGCAGTCGCGCGCATGCCTCCAGCGTCATCACAACCAGCCCCGCTCTCCTTCCCTCCCGACGCCTCCGCCGGCCGTCCTCCCTCCATCGCAGCAATGTCGCCCAAGGCCCCAATACAATCTAGGTCTCTGCTTACAAATTGGAAAGGGAATCAATCGTAATCAAAGCAATGTTCGTCCGCGATACAACATGGGCCTATGCTTATAGATAGGAAAGGATAATCAATCGTAGATGGGAAACTGAAGATACTAGCGTGGTGCTGCCCTTCCAGTTCCTCATTGTCTTCCACGCTGGTTCACGACGCACAGAACGCGCTTTTGCTCACCCGTCGCCGGCCACGGCCTCGCCACCGCAGGCTCCAGAAACGCCGCCGTTTCACTGCAGGAGTCCATGCCGGTCTGTCCCTTCCGGCCTCGAGCCCACGTGGTGTGCCACTGCGCCATGTACGCAGATGATCGGTACGAGCTGTGGCCGCGGCGGCAAGGGTGACTGACTCTGCCAAGGTGACCTCACACGTGGTCAAGCGCGTGTTCAAGGACCGGGAGCGTAACCCCAAATTCGTGAAAGCTACGGGTGGTCAATAATATTTGGCTCAGCGGCCAAAACCTGTTGTTTTATGGTGATCCAAATTCGTTTATACTGATGAAGGCCAACTTGTGACGAAGGAGAGCGGAACGCCCCGGAGTCAGAACTTGGCCCATAATGTCCGCTGGCCCATCCGGTATGCACGGAGGGGGGGTCAGACTGCAGCCCGTTGGGGTAAGCCATACATTGTAAACCCACGGCGTTTTGTAACCTCACCCGATTATAGTGAAGTATTGCTGGCTGGCGCCCGTGGTTTTTTCTCCTCCATTGTTGGAGGGATTTTCCACGTTAAAATCTCGTGTCCCCATTGGTTTGATCGTTCCGCACTGCGTCGTTTCTTTGCTATCGTTTATAACAAAACCGAGAACATGGCATGTCGCTCCTTTCGAACAATAACTGTGTTGGGAATAGAGAAGCTTTTTGCAGATTTGTTTTTGTTAATCTTGTGCCGCATACATACAATTCCATGCATGCGCCCATGCGCCCATGCCCCATGGTCAAGCTACGTGATGTTGATTTTGTGTTATTTGTAGGTACAGGGGCGATGGTGCTTTGTAGCCTCGAGTCTGACTTGGCAGAGATGGTTTAAGATTAATTTCAGAGTTAATAGTTCTTTTTAATTTTGATTGAAAGAGATTGCTTAATCATAATTGTTTGCACATAACCTTTCTGCATGTTATATAAAGTAGCACATGCCTATCTTCATATCTTTTTTGACAAAGGGAACAATATATGCCGCCATACTGCAATTTCTGTAAGCTTTTCAAAATATGTGAAAATGTGAGCGTCTGCGTTGTACTGTGTTTCGCGAAAATAAAGAAATCAGTCGTACATTTGTACAACTCAAGTCACACGGTGCAGCGATGTGCATATAACACAATGAAATGAGAGAAATTTAAAGAAGATATACATTTTATTTAATCAGGTCTTTGTTTTATCTGTTTTTTTCTCGCGGTGACAAAGCTTTGTCTTTGTTGCGTTGAAGAATAAGGAGGAGATATAGGCATTGTCATTGCAATACATGAATCTTTCATTATTTATAAAAAAAATTTAATACGACATCATCTTTTGCTGGAGGTGAGATGACCGCATTAATTTGTAGATCTTAATCTTTCATGCGTGAGATGAATTTCATTGATTTGCTGAAGTCTTGAAAAGGTGTGCATGAAAACAATTTCATAGATCTGTTGAAGCCTTGCAAAGGTACCCAAATCATGCAGTACACCCATCTCGTGGCACGTGAGACCAATTTCATAGATTTGCAAAAGTCTTGAAAAAGTTCCAACTCGTGACAAAACTTGAAGTGACAACGTGATAGAGCAAGGGTGGATCAAGAGAACGCATCAATGGAGGGACGTGAAGGGAGATGTTTGGTTCTTATTCTTGCACGGGGCTGATATAGTTAAGAAATTATGAGAACAAAGATTGTGTCATTCCAGCAGCCAAACGTGCCGAGTTTAGGTGGAAGGAGACTTTTGGGGAAATCTCAAAACTCAAGAGCAAGGAGAAGGCCACCGACGAAGTTATAGAGGAGAAGATGCAATTTTATTTGCAGATGTACAAGAACCAGCGCACACCACAGGTGATGGAGGCGTTTCGAGATTTAGTTGTGAGTAATGCTTGATCTCTTCTCTAGTGGTGAGAGTTTGTGTGTGTTTGGGGAGTTTCTGTTAGTTGGATATGAGGTGTGGCCTGTTAGTTTGGGTCTAGGTTCCCTTGCTTTAGGCACAGATGACGTTCCATGAGTTAGAGTGTGCGGTTTTTTAACCGTGTATTGCATGGTTTTTGGGTCCGATTTCTCTAATTAACTGGATCAATTCTATTCCCCTTCTAATAATGAATAGGCAGAGCTCCTGCTATTTACCATCAAAAAATTGTCAGGGAAAAATGAACCGAGATCGTCGCTATATGAATGGAAGCCATGTTTCATCATGTATGATACACATTTCTGAAATTTGGCATTTGCTTCGTTGTTTTGTGATTTTTTTCCGTGGCAATTCACGGGCATTCATTCAACTAGTAGGGATAATAATCACTACTTAATTACTACCGGCGCCCCTAAGCCGAACCGGCTAATAAAGTGGGTTATTAGGGGGTTAATCTGGTTCAGTCAGGTTATTTATACTCCCTCTGATCCCAATTAAACCTGGCAAGTTGTATAAGGGTTATGTACATGTGTAGTTTCTCCCACGTCATTTAAAACAGACTAGAGGGAGTACAAAAGTCAAGAAGAACTTGTCTGTGGCAAGATGGTTAGGAGGGTGGTTGTACCTCTAGCCCACCAGAGTTCAAACCCCAGGTTTGGCGCTAGTGTTTCTCATTTAAGGCGGAATATTTTTCAGTGGAGGCGACGTTCCTGTCGACAGCGAGGCGCCCGTGGTGACTTCGTCAATCTCAAGACTTGACCCGCCGACTCGGTCTCTCGGAGGTGTTCATAGGGGTAGGCTGTGCGTGCGTGCGTTCATAGGGGTGAGTGTGTGCACGTATATTTGAGCGTCTGCATTGTACTGTGTTTCGCAATAAAAAAATACAAAAGTCAAGGGGTGGCCAAACGTGTTTATGTGTTTTTTTAAAGCCGATGCATCGATCGAGGATGCAGACATCCAGACGGGCTGCGTGGTGGGCTTTAAATAGATGGATATATACATTGCGATAGCAACTCGATTGAGCTAACGAAAAATAGTACTCTTGCTAGGATTTGGGTTTCCATCTTGGCAATTGACTCAGCTCTGTGCATGGAGTTTAAATCTTGTTTAATTCATGTTGATATGGTAAACAAGACAATAGCAAATCTTAAGAACAGCAACGAAGATATCATCGAGCCTAGCAGCTTACCCTTTCAGAATCAGAGTGATACATCTACTCTCTTGTGTCTTGTGCTGCAAATAATGTTTTATCCAAACCATGCAGTGGAGGAGGACTGCATGTGATACATTATCAAGATGAAAAATGCAGCTAGCAAATTAAGTTCATATCATTATATGTGCTTTAGGTTTCATTAGTTTTTCTAGATTATCCCATATTCCAACTTTGAATAATTTATGCACTAATAACATCTAAAACTGTGTACAAACATGTGATTGCCAGATTCAAGTCTGTTTTATTGTTATACATGAGCAGTGTTTCCCTTCAATGTTGCAAGAGGTTCCCCAATTGTGTTCTGTTTTTTGGTCAGTTCATGCGAATTGGCTCCATGTCTGGATAGTTTCTCTTAGTTTAATAGATGATGTAACCCAATGTGTGTAGGCCAGTTTTTTTTTTTGCATCTGACGTAATTGGAATACTAACCAGGATAGTTTAAAGGTGCACTCCACATCACAAGTTTCGTGTGAAAAAATAGTTTCTTGAATCTCAATTTTTTTTTCTTTCTATGAGTGTACTTGCTGATATCTCACATAATTGGAATAATAACCAAGAAAAAAGGAATGATGTTAACGTATACAGTACATCACACCTGAGATACTCAGCTCAATAGCTCATGTTCCCAGGGAGGGGCATCAAGAATGAGTTAGGTACGTGTACGTAAAGCCTGGTCAAAAGATCGGTGCGCTGAGATACTCAGCTCATGTTCCCAGCGAGTGGCATCAAGAATCCAAACCAAAATATAGATGGAGGATGCATCAGAGTCAGAGATCAGACGGTAATCAGATGGAAGGGCTGGATCGATCGAGGAGGCAGACATCCAGACGGGCTGCGTGGTGGGCTTTAAATAGATGAATACATACATTAATTGCGACAGCAACTCGGGTTGAGTTAACAAAAAATAGTACCATACCGCTAGTTCAATGCTAGCAAAACCAGGATATATTGGTTCTACGCGCTTTGTACATCGGCCGGGCTTGGTAGTGCGAGCCTGTTACTCCAGCTTCGTAGGGCCAAGGGTTGGCACTATTGCGTTGTGTTGAACGTGGGCTCGACCCATGGCCCCGGTCAAGATAGCACACTGCGGCTAGCTCTGATTGGCGTGGCGGAGGGTTTGGCTGATTTGGGGTTACGCTCCCAGCCGTAAAATCAACTTCCGACCTTACGTGTGCCTTGTGGGTTCGCTCATCTTTGATCCAACAAAAATGCCAACTCTTTTTCCCTCTCATAGCAAGAGTTACCCACTTTTTTGTGTCGTGTGTAAAAATACGAAATTCGGTGCTCAAAAAGGCTTTTCACGAGATAATTTTTTGTACATAAAAGATGTCGGTTTTCCAAGAAACTTTTTGTGGGTACATGGAATATCCATATATACATGCCAAATTTTGTTCCGGATTTTCTTGACATTTCGAAATGTTGTTTTTCGGTGGCAGGAGCATCTGCTCCCATGTGCCAAATTGAATTTCCATAGATTAAAGAGACTTGCATATATCCCATGTGCCAAACTGATTCTTCTCCCTCGCTCCGCTAAAACGCGTACCCTGGAGAGTGAATGAGTTACGCTAGAACGCTCAATGCGCATAAGTGATCTGGCCTAGGTACAATGACTTTCCATCGGGTTTTCCGGTTTTGTGAAGATTCTGGAAAGTTTAGGTTTGATTTTTTTGCTTTACTGGTTTTTTCTTGTTTTGGTTGTTTTATATGATTCAGTTGTTTTTCTACTCCTTCTAAATTCATGAAGATTTTCATATTTTTTGGAAAATGTTCATTTTTTAAAAGCGTTCATTTCTAGAAATGTTTCAGATTCCAAAAAAATCATATTTAAAAAATGTTCATTTTTGAAAAAGGTTCAGATTTTGAAATTTTTTTTTGAAAATAGTTCAAAATTTTAAAATGTTTATTTTAAAATGCTTCCAATTTAAAAAATGTTCATTTTTTAAAATTGTTTATATTTAAAATTGTTCATTTCTTGAATGGTACAGATTAAAATGTTCATTTTGAAATGGTACAGATTTTAAAAATATTAAATTTAAAATCTGAACAAGTTTTAAAATTGAAACTGTTTTATGTGTTTTAAACTGTAGAAAACCAAATTGTTTCTCTAAACTGACTAGCATCAACGATCAGCTAAATGAAAAAGAGAGGCACCGCGAACCGACAGGCACCCAACAGCCTACGAGACTATGAACCGGGTTGGCCCAACAAGCGTACGAGACTACGAACAAGCTGGCCCAGCAGGGATGCTCTTCAGGCATCGAGTGGCGAACCGATGCGTGAAGCGTACCATAGGAGTTCCACCGAAGGGTCCAACCTCCAAAGCCCGCCGCTGCCGGTAGCCCCTTCCCTCTCGCCTCCGCCGAAAGCCCGAGCCACGAACGACGATGGCCTGATCTCTCTCCCGCGGCGCCTCGCTGTGAGGGCCGTTGGCTTGGGCGGCGACGATGTTCCTTGACGGTGGGGCGACGGGAGGGCGCGTGGTGGCGGTGCGCGCGGAGGGCAAGTGAGGGAGCCGGCTGCGAGCGTCCAACTACCCATAGTCACGCATGGGGGCTGGGCCCGATCAGGGCCTAAGTGGGCCATGTGCGGTCGTAAACCTTGCTAGTACCTTCCGAAACATGAAATTAAATTTCGGCTATTTGGTCTGGAGTAAAAATAATGTTGCTTACAACGGGTTCTTTGATGGTGATGTCCAGAGGTACAAATTCCGTCCTTAATCAGCGCGGTTATTTCCTTTCCAATGTATCTTGAAGCTGGCCAAGTACAACTCTTTATCTTCTTGATCCCGATTTAGCTGCAGCGCCTTGATCTGCTCGCTTCTTCTCTTCTTCCACGCCTCGAAACAGGCCTTGGCGATGTTCTTCCGACAAGTCCTTGATGATTAGCTTGATGATGTTGTTTGTATTGATACCGGGGGCATCGGTCTTCAAATTGGCCATTGGTGTCCAATTTTTATATCGAATCGTCCCCAGCGGAGTCGCCAAAAAGTGAGTTGTCTCGAAACGCGTCACACAAACACGTACTCGTGTACTCGCGGCGCCGAGGGAGATACTCCACAACTCGCCCGCGGGAGGCCGGCTTCCAGCACGATACACAAGACATCAATCATGCACTTTTTAGAAGAGACGCCCTAGCCCCTCAGGAAGCCCCGTCAGAGGAAGCCGGCGACGATTGGTTGAACCCGGCCAGACTTGGCCGCTCCAAGGTTCGGTTGTGGATATTCGATGAACTCAGAAGTCACCGAATAACGGAAGCAGGAACAAGGATTTGAGGATAAAAAGTAGGGTTGTATTAATCGGCTTTTTTGAAAGGAAAGCGGTGGGGGAAGCCCCCACAACGAGTTTTTTTTCAAATAATAAGAACCCAAATTCACGTCCATCAAGACTTGAACCTGGGTGGCTGAGTTGTACATCCACTCCACTAGCCAAGTGAGCTAGGCTCACTTCTTGTTGTATTAATAGGTTGTCAATTGGTTGCGTAATTTTAATTGGCCATCACCTCTCACATATATATGAATCGACTGGACTTCTCGTAGAAGCATTGTACTTCTAAACTAATTTTTTTTGGTCGGTTTTGTACTGAACCCATACTCAAGTGTCCTTTTTCGGCTACTTTAGAAAGCCGACTTTTGTCCTTCCGCGTTGACCTCAAACTTGTCTACCCTTAATGCTTGAATCGACTTGATTTTCAGGTCCTTTGGCGTCTCGCAAGTCCCGAATCCGGCTTGCTGCCAAGTCCTTCTTGACCCACCATTCCACAGATTTCGGTGTAGTCAATTTTTTCTACTCCTTTATTGTAGAATCCTTTGTTGCCGACTCCTTTATTGCCGACTCCCAGTTTTGCCGGGTTCCCTGTCCAGATTTGCAGCATTATGATATGTCTCAAACGTATCTATAATTTTTGATGTTCCATGCTTGTTTTATACCAATTGCTACATGTTTTGCATCTAGTTTATATCACTTTTATACATTTTTTGGGACTAACCTATTAACAAGATGCCAAAGTGCCAGTTCTTGTTTTCTGCTATTTTTGTATTCCAGAAAAGCTAGTCTGGAAATATTCTCAGAATTGGACGAAACTACACGGGGGTGCCTATTTTTCCAGAACACGCCTGATGGAGCGAAGGAGCAGCAGAGGAGGGCCACCAGGGCCCCACACGCCACGAGGGCGCGGTTCCCCCTCTGTCGCGCCCTGGGGTGGTGTGGGCCCCTCGGGGGTCCGCAGCCGCCGCCCTTTCGCCTACTTATTCCCTCTGACGCGATAACTCTAAGTACCTAAGCAAATATCCACGAAAAGTTCCAGAGACGCCGCCGTCGTCAACCCTAGCTCGGGAGGGTTCAGAACCTCTTCCCGGCACCCTGTCGGAGAGGGGAATCGTCACCGGAGGCTTCTAATATGATCTTGATCATGTAGGGCAGCTCACAAGATCTAAACATGATGGCACAAAGTGGAGAGACAACCATCTAGCTACTGCTATGGACCCGTAGTCCAAGGATGAACTACTCACGCATCACTCCGGACCCATCTAGCTACTGCGGCGACCTCGCTCGGGTCGACGCCGAGGCAGCCGTACTTGAGCGAGCAGAGGATCCACCGCCGCGGCTGCCTCTTCTTGGGCAGCAGGCGAGAGCACGGGAAGCTGGCGCCACTATCCCGGCCGGTGACGGCATCACCGGCCAGGCCGGGCGATGCTGCCCGGAGCAGCGTGACCGCGGTGGCCATGACCGCTGGCAGCCGCAGAAGCAGAGGTAGAGGAACAGAGCTCTATGCTATCTATCTATCCTGCCGAGAGAGAATTCAGGTACGCATGTACTGCGTGACGAACGGATTCACCACTGTGGTGTGAAGAAAAGTGTTGTTGGAGACACACGCGCACCGTGAGTGCTGGCGGCACTACCGGCCACTAGCTCGCCGTGCACGGCTGGAGATGCGCACGCTCACGCACACACAAGTACACAGGTATTCAGTGACAACTCTGGTTTGGGGGCAAAGGGGCTAGGAGAAGCTGCCAGGACAGCGGAGGACGGCCACTCACCTCTTATCAGCACCCACTTCGAATCACAGCATCAAGCAACCAAATTCCCTATTTATTTCTTTTCTGGCTTGCATATATACACACATGTACGGCCAGATCCTGGCTTATGTTGTCGAGTGCATGTATCTGCATGAATATACTATGCTACTAAGCTAGGTTGCGTCATGGCAAGCTGGGACAAAGTCGTGTGTCTGAGTGTGGTGTCCTCTTGTTGCTTCCTAGCTAGCCCCGGGGGTTCAGACTTCACACTTAGGGCTTGTTTGGCTGTCTGGGATAAATATCCCCGGGAAAATAATCCCGGTCGGGAATCTGAAGAAACAGTGTAAAACACCGGGATTTTTCCCCCACCTCCGGACTAGGGGAAAAGTCTCCCCGGGAAAAGGCCGGAATCCCCCCGGGATTGCAGTTACCAAACAAGCCCTTAGAGGGAGAGAGAGACGTGGAGAAGACAAGGGCCGGCCGGGGGGGGGGGGGGGGGGGAAGGATAGGGTTATCACGTATTCACATGGATGCGTGCCTTGGAGGGCGCTCAGTGGTGACACCTGGAAAGGGATGAATGTATCCCTGCTGGAGGGCTGTCCTACGTGGCGCTGCTGGTCCCTACCCTCCAGCGTGGTACTACCATGCTATTTTTTATCATCTTCCTAATCGATCTGGCTGTTTAGTAGTATAAGTACTACCACCTTATTATTTTACTCAAGTAATGATCGATAGTTTATCGCATTGCCATAGCTAAATTATCTTTGCCAAGGGAACTCTGATTTTGCCATTTTGGAGAATCAAATGCATTTTTGTTTTGTGAGTTGCAAGCTTCTAGGTTTTTCCATCGTAGCTTTTGCATCATGTGAGCGTGTGGTGGAGCTCACGAGTAAACCAAAAATCAAAATAAATCGAGTGATGGAGCAGAATACGTGTAGAACTTTTGAAACTGGCTTTGACTTGTTTACGCAGCACAGTGACTATAAGGGATACATAGAAAATTGTCATGGATACTATGCCTAGTCATGAAATTTGTGTTGACTGAATGTTTGGAATTTGACAAAAAATTATGACTGACTATCTGTTACGTACGATTCTGTTGTGCACGCAGAGGCTGCTATATGTTGCGTCTTCTTCTTGCATTCATGAAGTCGATGGAAATTGATCAGATTCTTGGCAGCCCGGGCGCTTGCCATTCCCTGAAGGTGACGGGGGCATGGGAATCGAGGTTTGACTTCGGTCAAATGGAGAAACTCGACGGACCAGAGTGAGAATGAATATCTTGTCTTCAAATATTGGTAAATAAAAGGCACTCGTTTTGGTAAGATCCTAGAGTGATCCAAGCGGTCTTTTTATCGCTTAAGCGTAGCATGGAGTAAGAAATATTCTTGAGCGAAAAACACGATGATCTGAAAATGAATAATATATAAGACGAATTTGCTTAAATATAAGGCCGGATCTCAGGTAAAAAACTGACAACTGGTTTCTATCTTTGTATTTGCCCTTGAGCCAAAATCCTAAGGCCCATCTGGTCCATGGTAGCACTAGCAAATATTTGGGCTTTCTCAAGGCTTGCACCAATTACGACCCAACGGAGACCCCTATGTTTTTTTTTTTCAAATATCAACCGCAGGGAGTTGTCCCCAAAATGTCCTGTTGATGACCGAGATCACTCGAGCTCTTAAAAAAGAACTAAAAACGCGTTCTCAAATCTAAAAAATCCACACGAGTACAACTACATGTATGGTATGTACGACACAAGTTTTGTCAAAATCTCTACTATATAATATGCACAGAGGTGATGGTTGATGGTTGGTACGTTTTTTACTTTTCCGCTTTTGCCCTCGCAACTATCTAATATTACGTGTGTGCCACCGCCAAGTAATTTGACAGGGCGTCATCTCCTCCCACAAAATCCGGTACTCTCGCCCTCGTCCCCATCCCGGCCGGCTCCATCCCCTCCTCCGCGGAAGCAGGCG
Source organism: Poa pratensis (assembly GCA_947311845.1). Lineage (NCBI taxonomy): Eukaryota > Viridiplantae > Streptophyta > Magnoliopsida > Poales > Poaceae > Poa > Poa pratensis. Next base: position 50,329,226 of record CAMZMU010000068.1, on the reverse strand, counting down.
GTAAAAAAATCCCCGACGGACGGTGGTTCATCCATACCGTGAGTAACGATGCAAGTGCGACGAGACATGAGAAGCTGGGGCAGAGGATCCCGCCGCCGGGCACGGGCGGGGCGCATGGGTGCAGGCCACAGCCGTCGCCGAGGTGGCTGAACCCGGCCGGGGCGCGCGGCCGGAGGATCCCACCCCCGGGGCATGGGTGGAGGCTGCCGCCGTCGCCGAGGTGGCCGAGCTGGCGTCTCTCTCCCCACAGAGCTACTCTCCTCCGCTGATTCCTCGCCGTCTCCTCCTCCCGCCTCCCCTCGCACGCCGGCCTCTCTACCACGCGCAAGCCGGGCGGGCCGGTCGCCGGAGTGTCCTTCTTTTTTCCGCTCTTTTTCCTGCCCTGTTTCGAGCTTCTTTGGTTCCGCCGGTCGCCGCCGACGAGCTTGTCTGGAGGTTGCTGGGCGATCAATTCCAGCGAGAAAGTTTGCTTCTTTCCGTCCCCGCCGCAGCCGAATTGTTTAATCCGGTGGCGGGTGGTGTCGCTGCGTCCCGGCGTCGATCTCGGCGACTTGGAAGCCGAGATTTACAGCACCCATGGCTTCCATGGCGCACGCGGAGGTAAAAAAAAATCCCTCCCGCTCGCATAGCGCATTATCCTCCGTTTGCTTCAGATTGCTTACGATTTGATCCCGCGGTAAAAAATTACCTCTGGGGAGGCCGATTGATTACCCTTCCAGATTTTTGCAGTTACTTCTCGGTGATTTTTGGGTACCTTCGGCGTCCTCCCGGCCGGCCGACGTCCTTCCCTTATCCCCCGATTTGCGCCCCTCCCAGCCCTGTTCTTCTTCAAGCTGAGAGGTACTGCGGACAAAGAGCGCGGCGGTGGTAGCGGCAAGGGGGATGCGGCCGTGCGGGGCTGCTCGCTCGGAGGCCTTGTGAACGAGGCCGTGGAGATGGAAAGGTATTCGCAGACGCTCGGCCTCGCTGGTGTTGCCACAAGCACGTTTATGCGGATGGCGGAACAAGCCGGCTGAGGTTATTTCTCTGTATCTCACCACTATAATGGGAGGACAAATTCTCGGCCTGAGAGAGCCCCATGCTACTGTAGCTAGCTACAGTTGTTACTGTAGATTTCTACAGTACGCTACAGTATGCGGTGGGTCCCGCCCGTCAGCCTCATAGCAGGCTGCGGATTTTTGCGAAGAAGCACGCGGGGGGGGGGGGCGCGGAATTTCCATACTCTTCTCAGAAAATTCTGCTCCAGGGACCTCTATGTAATTACGGGAAAGTTCGGGTTGCTTTTTGTAAAAACATCACAAACCCCCACCTTCCTCCTCCGCGGCCGCACGCCGCCACCGCGCCGCCGCGCGTCCTCGCCGCTCCTGCCCTCCCCGTCCACATCCACGCCCATGGCGTCTTCGCCGTCGCCGCCTACCCCTCCTCGCCGCATCTCGCGTCCCGGAGCGCCGCGGAGTCGCCGGAATCGCCGCGGACGCGCCCGCGGCCCGCCGCCGCTTCCGCACGCCGACCCGGCCGCTCCGGCGACCAAATAAGAGCGGCGCCGCCCGCTGCGGGTTCCCCGCGACGACGCGAACCCGATGCAACCGCTCCCAGGTCCTGCATCGCCGTGAGTCGTCGCCGGCGGCGCGGTCGCCGCCGCGCCAGTGCGCTGCCACATCCCGGCCCCCGTCCACGGGTGACGTCATGCTGACGTCCCCGCGGGCCTGGGATGGCTAGGTGGGCCGCTGCTGGGCCTCGCCGGCGTGCGCGGCTCGCTTGGCCCGTTTTTTTTCCCTCCTTTTTTTATTTTCCTTTTCCCACAAAAAAAAACTATTACACCTATTCAAATACAAAAAAAAATACAGATATATCCCGTGTTTTCGTTCTGCAAGCTCATTTCAGAAACAAATAAATTTACTGCTTATTTGTAGTACTTAGTTCCAATAAAAAAAATGAATTGCTACTTACTTCCAGATAATTTGGAATACATCAAAATTCGCGAAGAAAAAAAAGAAATACATTTGAACATTTTAAATTGACCACGATATTAGACGTATTACTTATTTGCAAAAAAAAAGGAATGCTACTTACTTGCAAACGAATTGGCTACATCAAAAATTCACGGAAAACAGATCAAAAAAAAAAACAGATTCGAACATCTTTTATTTATTTTTTCCCTCTTTTTTTTCCCTACTTTCCTTTTCCCACAAAAAAGAAAAAAAAACTGTTACACCTATTCAAATACAAAAAAATGGCAGATAGTTCCTGTATTTCCGTCTGCAAATTCATTTCAATAAAACAAAAAAAAATTATTACTTATTTGTAGTACTTAGTTCCAAGAAAAACAAAAGTTCCAAGAAAAACAAAATGGAATGCTACTTGCTTCAAAAAAAATTGGAACACATCGAAATTCGCGAAAGAAATGAAACACATTTGCACATTTAAAATTTCCCACGAGATTAAATGTATTACTTGCCGGCCTACTACGTCGGCTTTTTTTTCTGAGATTTAAAAAAAAACAGTGTATTCCAAATACATAGTATTTACATATGTCACGAAATACAACTCCAATGGCAAAAAACAAAATAGCCATTTCAAATGTTTTGGAACTTTCTTCACGCTATTTCAAATCTTATTTCCAACTGAATAAAAATAAATCAAATTACAGAGTTCAGAAAAAAAATGATTAAAAAAAATATTCAACCACTTCACAACTTATTCCATCATTTCAAACAGATTAATTCCATCAAACTACAATTTTTTTAAATGATTCAAACAATTTAAAACAGTTCACACCTTATTACACCATTCAAAAAAAAAACGCGATAATTTAACTAAACTGCCTCTAAATATGCGCACAAACAACTAAATTCATTCATTAAAAATTTGCCTACACCAAAAAACACAGTGTTAGATTACTATGTTTGCAGACATGTCCAACTTGCATATTTCAAAAATGTTAATTTGTGTGGCCTTCATTATTACTGAACCACCACTGCTCTAAAACAATATTGGATTTTCACTTTGAATTGTGCTAATCTAAAAAAAATTGTCCAACTGTTTTAGAAAACCGATAGCAGTCAAGAAACAATATATCTCATATTTAGATGGGCTTACAAATATCAACATAAATAATCCACACATGTAAATACTGAGGTATAAATAATTTTAAAAACTTCACATATACTGCCTTACGGTGTTTAGACAATTTTGCAGAACTACTGCATGCTGCCAAAGCAATAACTTCAACTATATCCCCCACAAAAAAATCAAAAAAAAAATCATCAAAACAGTCACAACAAAATAAAATGCTGACTATTTCTAAAATATTACTAAATTTCAAAATTGAATATTCTAAACATATAATTACCCATTTATATGATGGGCTTTCATACGATAGGAATAAATATACCAAAATAAAATAGTACGAACGGAAATATTTAGAAATAGCTGTTCTAGAAATATTTTCCATAACAACATATTTTATTACAACCAAACGCAGCTATATCCACCAGCAATAATTGAAAAAATTCATCAAAACAATCACAAAAAAAATATGCTGACTAATTACAAAATATGACCGAATTTATGCCTCGCAAATCCACCAAGGGCATTTCACAAACCAAAAATGATTCGAGCCTAGAAAACACCCAACTTGAACAATTTTCAAAATCTGAACAACAACCATATCTCAGCACTCCAACAAAAATTATAAATTTGAACATATCAAAATTTCATACGACTTTCAAACCTAATCATTTCGTAAACACTGAAAGAATTCAAATTTGAATACAATCTAGGTTGCACATATTCTAAAACTCTATTTGACCACAAACATCACAAAAAAAATGATAACAAATTCTGCAAAATGAAATAAAATTTATACACCTAAATTTGGTAAAAAAAAATATAGCGCACTTCTATATACACTTGCTCCGACTATATATAGCTTAATTTCAAAAAAAAAAAAAAACTCTAGCTATGGAATCCAATTCAATAGATGTGCATTTCCACCCATTATGAACTTTAAGTAAAATATTGGCAGCAAACTAAATTAACCTCCTCTTAATATGAAATTCAGATGCAATTCTTCAAATTATATATTCACTTTACTATATGCTCATACGGTCACATCTTCTGATTGCGAATCTAAATTAATTATTTAGACCAACATACAAACATAATGAAACATTAAAGTTTGCCAACTATTCGAAATTACCGTACCATTTCAAAATTTTAAAATTGGTCACCATTTTTACATAACTCAGATACATTTTTTTAGTTACATTTAAAAATTCATGCCAACAAAGAAACGTATTTAAATACTTCCATTTGCTATATATTTGGATATTCTCTAAACTATATAACAAATGCCCATAAAAACCAACACTAACCATCTATGGCAAAACACAAAACATATTTACAAATTCAAAATAGTCAATATTTAGATGCAATATAAATGAACTTTTCCGAATTGTAGACTCGAATTCAAAAAAAAATGCATTACTACTAACAATGTACTTACATTAAATATTACTTGGAAGATAGAAGTATATTTGCATATTACAACTTCCTACAATATTAAAGGTACTACAGAATATATCTACATGCTCACAAAAAAAAAATACTTATTAATGCCAAAATACGAACTTATTTACACATTTCAAAATTAAAAAAAAATCACACAAACGCGGATGGGGTCTACTTAATGATGGAATATAAAATCTGTTCATATTTCATTTGAACGAATCTTTTCTTATGGTCTACAAAAAATAAAAGAAATATGAAATATTCGGAATTTTGTTTAAACAAAAGAAATAGATAAAAAAGAAAAGACTTTTTATGCAATGTTCCAAATTCTTAAACAAATGATAATGGAATCATTTTTTTACAACACTCCAAATGCTTCATGTCTCACTTAATAATGCGTCATTTATCTAAGAACTACATGTATTGTCAACTTTACAATAACAAAATATAAAACATGCTCTCAAGTTGCAATTTGTCTAACATTTGAGCGAATATTCCGATATTCCATAAAATAAAAACCAAAATGCTCATCAAAAATAACCGAAGTGCACTCAAAACAAATACCAAATTTGTTTCAACATTTCAATTTGGCTAGCAGTTCGACTGACACGAGCAAACTTTCCCCAAATATGGAATCAAATTCAAATGGATTGTTCTGATTTTGATTAAATATTGACGTCCAAAGAAAACATGTTTGAGCATTTCAAGCCTTCAACTATTTGAATATTGTACACAACATATCACAAATGCATGCAAAAAATGCTGCTTATTCATAACAAAACAAACAAATGTTCCAACACACCAATTTAGCCAACATTTTGGTTAACAAAAAAAATACCAAGGATGTGGCGTGACAGCACGCTAAAAAAAAGTGAAAATACAAATTTTGTCAACATTTAGAGATGATCCACATGCCTTTTTCCTGATTCCAATTAAGAAAAAAAATTACCACCATTTAGAGATAGTTCATGTGCACTTCTCCTAATCTCGATTAAATGTTCACGTCGAAATACAAACATGTTTGGACTTTTCAAACTACTAAACATTTGAATATTGTACAAAACATATAAAAAAATGATCGTCAAAATTGCTACATACTCACACAAAAGTAAAAACATGTTTGAATATTCTAATTTGGCCAAAATTTACGCAAATATTCCGACATTCCATAAAATATAAAAAAATTGCTATAGAAAAACCGTTATCTACATATATCAAAAATGTAAATATATTAATTCATCAAGAATTTCCTATTCAAACATACTCATAAAAAAAATATGAAGACATACCAACATAACAACACACAAAAAATGCTAACATTACGTGCCACATTGCCGAAAATCAAATTCGAATATTCCAAAAAAAATACCTTACAAAAGACTCACACATTTTGTCTTCATTTCAAACAATTTATATCTGAACATTTTTTTTTAATCCAAACCATCATCAAATTTTTACATCAAGGGTGTGGCGTGCGCCGCGCCAAATACCACTAGTCATTCTAGCAAAGCCGGCCTGATTGAGTCGCTGCCGCACGTCCGTATCTAGCTGACTTGCTTCAAAACTAGGATTCCATGGGTGGGTGATCGATGTACTACTACCGAAGGAGAAATAATCCAGTCGATCATTGATGTCTTGGTGTTTGGAACATAAATCTGTCTAGAATAAGCTCCGCTTGCTTTTTCGTTGAAAATAGATACACTGCTTCCACCTAAGCACAATACAGTATGATTTTTCTTGCCACGTGATTATAATGTGAATCCACCGGAAGCACTAACATGTTTGTCAGAAATAGGTAGACCAGGTTTCAAGGCCAACTACAACTTCTGTGAGTATGTATTGAAAGAGAAACAAAGTAATTCACTGTGTATATAGCAACATCACAATACTAAGTCCAGCACGGTCCTACAGGCAGAAGAAGTATCTGGATGTATCCTGCAAAGAAAATAGAGGTTCAGGCCTGTACGTAAGGTAATTAATGACATGTTCAAAAGATCTCGACCAAGAGAAATTTACTCTTGTAAATGAGTTTTTGATCAACATAATTCATATTTAATTTCATTGCATCGGATTTTTTAAAACCTAACTATCGCAGGATAATGATCACCCGTAGCAACGCACGGGCTGTTTGCTAGTATATTATTATATGTGATCACTTATATAAGAGCAAACGTATTCGGAAAGTTTTTTTTGGCTCCCGGGCTCCAGCTCTCTCCGTTTTAAAAAAAGTCGAAAATCATCTGAGTTACAAAACATTCTGAAAAGAAAATCTAGATGTAGCCAATGATATGTCCCACAGATGTGTAAATTTTTAATTTGAAATACTTTATATCATGGGCTACACAAAAATAACAAAATCTGATAAAACGTGAGATTTAAAAATATACATAATTAGATCCACACTTTTGTCATTTTTATGTACGTCATAAGAGCATCTCCAACAAGCGATAGCCCGGCGCGCTAATGTTTTTTTACAGCGCCGACGAGGCTGCTGCCGCTTCCTTTGTTGCTGCTACGGCCAACTGGCCTATTGGAGGGTATAACACGTTTATCCCGCTCCTATTTATTTCCATGTCTGCAGTACTAGTGATTTATGTAGATGCTTATACTATGTGTCTAGTACATGGTTATATTATCAAGTTTCAGTACTGTTTACGTCATGCTCATGATTTATAATTGGATTAATTTAATCGAACAATTGCTTATACTCTCAACAGTAGTTACATCTCGCGAGCAAAAATAACACCTGACTCGGAAGTTCTCCAAGAAAGGTAGTATTACATTCTACTATATATAAAAGGCAGAAGAATCCCTGCCTCGTCGTGCAGCCACGTCGGCCCAAAAACGCCAGCCGCCAGGTCGTGTAATCCGACGGCCAGAAATCGGCCACGCCTTCGATTTTTGTTTAATGGGGAGGCGACACGTCACCCGGTCGCGAGCCGGTCGTCCCGGTGGCCAGCCGGTCGCCCACCCGGTCGCCGTGACACTTTGCAAAAAAGTCCTCGCACTTTCAGTTGTTTGCATACTTTCATGGTTTTTCTCCGCGGGAGGGCTTCAATGCAATTTCCAGCAAAGACAGGGGCTAACGTGTAAAATTACCAGCGAGCTCTCCTCTCCCCCCGCGCGACGCCGTCCCTCCCCGCTCCGATTGGAGCCCACCACTGGATCCGCCGTCGCCGCCTCGACCTCCTCGGCGCGTTTCGGCCGCCAGGACGCCGCCGACGAGCTGGAATCGCCGCGGCGTGGCCCGCCGTCCTCCGCCGTGTCCGGCCGCCGTCACGGCCGCTCCGGCGACCTATAAGTGGCGGCGCCGCCGCGTTCGGGTTGGCCGGCTCCGGGCGCACCCGGCACGCCCACGCGCGCGTCCGAAGGCACGGCAGCGCGCCGCCGGCGACCCCAGCGCCGCCGCGGGCGAGTAGAGCTAGGGTTGCCCACTGTGACGTCAGCACGACGTCACAGTGGGCCCACCCTGTCAGTTTTCGATTTTTTTTTGGTATAATAGCCCCAATTTTATTAAATTTGAATAATTCATAACTTATTGATTTAAAGTCAGAAAAATAAGCATAATATATCAAAAATTTCAAAAAAATGAGATCTTTTTTTGAATGCCATAATCATATATGTTTGAACTATTTATATTGATGCCATTAGACAAGGACTAATAAACCCTAAATTTAAAACATGGGTATGTTTTACAACCCATTTAATTTGGCTATGAATCTAGGGTTGAACAAAATTAGTTAAAAATATGACAAGTATATCAGCATGACCGCAAAAATTATAGTTGCCTATTCACGGCATATGATCAAATTTCAAATTATTCCAATATGTTAAATGCATTTCCACATTCGAGCATGTAATAAACGCAGAAAAATCGAATGCCTTCCAAATGTGAGCACTGCCGAAAATGTAAACATAATTCAGATATGAAAAAATTCCCAACTTTACTAATTGTCGAGATTTGACCGATTCCCAAATACGAACTTTTTATCGACTCTCACTAAATTTAAATCTGAGAAACATTTTCGACGGTAGATCACGGCCATAAAATTAAAGCATTTAATAAACGTGGAAACAATTCAAATGTGAATACCTTCCCAATTTGACCATTTCAAAAATTTGAACAACTTCTCATGCTAGATAATTTTCAAATTTCAACAATTTTACAACTTAATAATTCCAAACGTTAGCCCACGGGCGCGGCGGAGTCCGCGGCTAATCCCCTAGTAATACAGAAAGGTAGTTCCAATAACTGGCCTCTTTGAATGCTTACTGAAAATAAAAAATACATAGGAAACTAAAATTATTTCTTGACGGACACAAGATTTTCCAGGTGAAACTTGCAGAGAGCAATGTTTCTCGGGAGGTAGTCTGACTCCCCGGTAATGTTTGTAAATGTCCGCGTCCGAGGATCATAGACTTGCAAGGCCGATGACACCTTCATCCATCTTGGAATACAATGTACAAGCAACTTTTCGACATCGTGCATCACCCTCAAAGGCCTATAACCAAATTGGAGTCCCTGTGAGAACGAGCCAGTGGCTCAGCGGTAGCGTGAGGCGGTGGCCAACCTACCCATCGCGAGTTCGATCCCTGGGATCAACTCGCGGTGTCTCACCCGGGAGTTTTCCCGAATTAATTTGTGGAGGGCCCTGTGGGCTGCGGTTTTCGCAGAAGACTGAGCCCTAAATCAGTCTGTCCCAGCTCAAGCTTCTGGACCGATTCCGCCGTGGTTCAGTCAGTGGTATTGTGGTGTGCCCACCACCGCAGGGGTTTCCCAGTAGGTCTAGGCTCACAGAGGTCCAGAAGCTTAGTATAGTCTGGTTAGGTCTAGCTTACGCACAGGTGGCGTGCGTGTGTGTGGTGTTGAGTGTGTATGGAGTGCGTTGTGTGTGAGTTCAGATACTACAGCTGTACTGTAAAAGACCAGGAATTCTCAAAAAAAAATTGGAGTCCCTGTGTTATCATTGTGTACGACTTGGTCCAATTACTTTCATTGGAATCGTCCAAGGTCCATATGTTGGTGGACATCTGCCTGCCATTGTAATCCTCATGAACCATGCAAAGAGCACCGTTAAGCTCAGTTATATAGTAGTGTGAAATCATACTCCTCCGCATCCGCGCGCTAACCATTTTCCCTGAACCCTTGATTGGTTCGTCCTTCCACTTCTCGTTCTCGAGATCGAAGCAGAGCAAAGTGTCATCGGAGGGTACCCCTATCGCGAAGAAGTACATGACACCATTAATAGCGACGGGAGAACGCCTGCAGTCTATGGCATGTTTTGGGATCATCTGTTTCTGTATGTTCATCCTCCATCGCAAGTGCCGCCAAGGGCGAGGCGGACCAGCTTGTATACACCTGATGGGGTTGCACGGCCGATGCAGAAGGCTTCGTACTTGCGTAAAACTGAGTTATACACTTCCATTCCCGGCGTTACCAGAAGCACCTCCCCGGTGGCCAGGTCGACCACAGGGGGCCCTGGTAACGCCCCCTGCTGACACAGACAAGGTCGTCGAGGCTCGTCGTGTAGTACATAGCAGTGCCACCAACGCCTTCGATCACCCTAACGACATTGCCATCCATGTCCATGAGCCGCAGGTCACGCCCGGTGTTCCCTCGAAAGTCCCCGGTGTGGACGAGGAAGGCGTCGGTCTGCAGCAACTTGTGCGCAGCGAGAAACGCCGAGGTAGAGATGGGGTCGCGCCAGCCCTTGGATACGCATTGGAACCGACAGACAGACTTGATCGGGTCCGGGAGAGGATGTCGAAGATGGCGTCATCTGGCAGGGAGACGGCGGTGGCTTCCGACATGTCGCCGTCGATATGCGCGCAGGCGCAGGCGCAGCTCCCTCCCTCTTCCTCCGCTGAGAGTATAGTATAGATCACCGGCCGGCTGGCTCCTCCTCCTCCTCTCTTGGTTGGTTCGATCGACGTTGCGCACGTACAAGATAGAGTTGGAATCGGAAACGAGTTTAGGAAAAAGATACATCAAAGATCCCGGTCCGTCGATGCTCTACTAAAACCAGCCGATTGAAATGAGGAGAACGACCGATGAACATATATGGTAGAGGGTTACCGGAGCCGAAACGGAGCTGTTCCTGTGATTACGGAGCCGGCCGGTGAGAGCACATCGCGACAGCTACAGCGACAACACGAGGAGAGCACATCGTGTCGGCGGCGCCGGTGATGGCAAACCGTCCGCTATCCTCCGTTTCGCCGCGGCGGCAAACAAACGAGTAAACCTGGGCCGCTACAGAGAGGCCTTTGACCGTCATAAGGCTGGAGTAGTAGTACTGCCCGTTGGGCCTCGAGATGTTTAATTTTCTTCAGCTTTCCGAGGGAGACCCATGCTGTTTTCGACGAGGAGCCACAAGGCAAGTGTTTCTTCTTTATCTTATACTCCTTTTCTAAACGGAGGGAGTACTAATAATATAGTCCACGATAACAACCATGTGATCTGGAAGCTTGTTGAACTAACCGGTGCTATATCAAGACCAAGTACAATATATGCATGTTATTATGCTAGCTGATTGATGGAACTTACAACATGGAAGAACTTTGAAAGAACGAATAAACAAGCAATTTCAATGGTTTGAGGAAACCACGGGTAGAAACCTAACGATACTCTAGAATCTTGTTGCTCGATAACTCTTCTATTTAGTTACACATCAAGTACACAACCACACGTTTTAGAAATCTCTGCCAAGATATTTACTAGGGTACAAGTTTGAGAGTTCTTTGTCTAGATACTCAAGGATACAAAATAGTCCTGACAAATGTACACATACCTAGATTTCATCTGAATGACGCAAATTAATCCGTGGGAGCATGCGATTGTTTTAATCCTTTCTCTACTTTATAAGAATTTAATGAAATCAAAGGTTGAAATTCCAAGGGCTCAAGGACGAAACAACAAACTCTTTTTCCATGCAATCTTATGGTCCAAACTCCACGCAAAGTTTATATGTCGAAGCTGTTAACGTAGTAGTATTATAAATTTTTGTGTTAAACTTTAGCGCTATTATCTTATTGCTAAACGCTAAGAAAATACTGAGTACAAATGTTTAGTATAAAAAATGATAACCATTCACTATGTGTTTGGTTTGGTACAAGTTTTTTCCGTGCCAAACCGAGATGTCGGCCGCACAGAGAGGGAGATCTCAGCGGGAAAATGGCTAGAAGTTCATTCATTGGAACTAGCTGACATGCCGATGAACCATAGAGTGTCATGAGTCACAACAAATGAGTCATCCAATATTTGGAGTTATTCAGTTTTATCTCCTCACTAGTACCGACAGATTTGTTAGTCCAAGTTTGGAATTGTGAGAGTCATCTACTTGAGGCAGCTATGCGACTGTTAATAAGTTTGCCGATAGCATGAACAATTTCTTCGACCCGATTATTGTTGCCCTCTTTTAAATTATCCTTTGCAACTTTGAAGATGCAAAACAGTCAAAACGATATTTGAATCTGCAATGCGTGGAAACATAGCCCGGCCTCCAATTTTTCAAACACGATATCAATAAGCCTAGAAAAGAATAATTTAATCAGCATGGTTGTATTTAGACTAGTATTACTTACAAATAAACATAAGCTGTTGCATCACGCGGTTTCGTGGAACGCCGAACATGACCCCAATATCGATCAACGCCATGTTACCTCTCTTCTCTTGTGCACGATATAGCACGGCACAACCTATGGCCAACCTAAACCAAGCTGCCTAAACTTTGCCAAGATCTTTACCCAAAAGATAATAACTATGCCACGACCGGCTTCAGCGCAAAGAAAATTTCCTAATTTAAGTGGCTTGAACACTACTAATACCTGCCACTATTGCGTGGGCCGGCTCTCTACCTGATAATTGGCCCACTCTCGCTTCCTCGCCAATACGGTCCACCACGTCATTTTGTTATGAAAATTCCATGTACTTTTATTTTCATTACTTGTTTGTTCAATGGATTTACATTACTGGACATATTCACATTTTTAGATCATTAATCATACGGTTTATTATGTATTCCTCAATTATCGATGTGTTGTTTCTACGCTATTTTGGACAATTAGTCCAATGCACTCACCCTCTATCTCTACTCCCTCCTTATTCCTACAAAATTCTTATGTTTTTTTACTGTGCACCATTCTCAAAGGTATCTTTTATAAAATTCTAGTATTTTAAAATAATGTAAACATTTAAGTGTATGACACTTCAATCCTTTATTTTTCCTATTCATACGCTAGATTCCGAATAAGGCCTTATTCTTAATCGCATTTTGTTCCAGGATTTGTATTACACGACAGCTTTCACATTTGAGATCATTAACATACTATTTGTCCTACATTCCGTAGTTACACGTATGTTGTTTCTACGCCATTTTGGACAATGGGTTATGTCACTTCATTTTGCTTCGCATCTGGTGTACTGGCAATGAATTAAATATATTTTTCACCATTTTGCATCACTAACGTGATAAGAGTAAGACAAACACTTTTTACCCATAATAGACCAATTTTTGGGAGTAAAGCAAAATTGTTTAAAGGACCAAAGTGTGTCTCATCTTTTCACGCACACACACTGGTTGGTCCCTAATTAGTAGACGTTTAGTCACCGGTTCCACCTCAGTCGCCAGTGTCATTTCATTCTACTCCATTCTTTCCACGTAGCAAATCAAAAGGGGCCCTGAATTGCCACGCGTGCAAGAAGAAACTTCCTAAAGTGGCGCGCGGTACAAGCTCCTTACACTGCCACGTGGGACCCAGCTTACCTGTCTATGGACCCACTGCTCCTTCCACCACTGACGCTGCCCATCCACGAGTGTATAAAACCCCACACGCAGTGGCAGAGTCGGAGCCAAGCTAGATACAGTCTCAGGCTACACGCGCCATAGGCCATAGCCGCAGCAGGATCGACACCATGCGCGCTCCGGCGAGCCTACTCCTGCATCGCACGGCCGCCGCTGTCGACTCCGGCGAGAAGTCCTTCTCCTCGCCAGCACCCCGTGCTCAGCATCAGCAGACGATGACAGTGGACACGAACATGATGGTGATCCTGGCATCGCTGCTCTGCGCGCTCGTCTGCGTTCTCGGCCTCGCCCTAGTGTCCCACTGCGCCTGTCGCCGCGGACGTACCTCAAGCTCTGACCACTCACCTCCACCGCCGAAAGGGCTCAAGAAGAAGGCCATCGACGCGCTGCCCACTGTCTCCTTCGCCGCCTCACGGGAATCATCGCCAGCAGAAACGACGGCGTGGTGTTCGTCGTCGGAGTGCGCGATATGCCTGGCAGAGTTCGTGGACGGGGAGGGCGTTCGCGTGCTCCCGCGATGCGGCCACGGCTTCCACGTCGCCTGCGTCGACGCCTGGCTCCGGAACTGCGCCACGTGCCCCTCGTGCCGCGCCGCCATCGTGGTCGCCGTGGAGCCCGCGAAGCCCACACCGGAAGCACCAACGGTGGTCGTGGTGGTGGCGGCGGGAGGAGGCAGCAGGTGCGGGAGGTGCGGCGAGATGGCGGCGCCGGCCGGCAGTGGGGATGACACCTTCTTGCCTTAGCTTCTCTTCTACATCTTCCAATTTCCTTTTCTTCCTTTTTTTTCTGGTTGTTTTAAGTCTTTCACTGGTAATTCATTTAATCAGGTTTGTAGTATTGTTCTCGTGCCTCATTTCCTTCCATCTCTGCTTTTTAGTTAGGTCGTTGTAGAACCAAATCCAGTGTATTGGGACAATTTTGCCATGTTGAATATTTCTATCGGCTGTGATGCGTCCGATATTGCTTTGGTCTCCATCAGAATCGATTCGCCATATTGATAAAGCACAATACGATAGCAGCTCGACTGATGGAGAAGGGGCACAAGTGGCACGGGGACTAATCATCATTGTAGTTGAAGAAATAGGCTTTGACGAAATAGGCCGTAGCCCCGCTATATAAATATAGCAAACAACCGATACAACCAACAACTTGCAATGCTGGGGCGGCAGCAAGCATACAAAAAAAAAATGGAGACATAGGTGGATCAACAAAATGGAAACAAAGAAGAAATAGGCTTACGCCCCGCTATATAAATATAGCAACCACACGAAACAAAGTTGAGACCATTGCTCCCAAAAGAAAGGAAAAAGAAAAAGAAAGCGAAAACAATGCCGGCATCGGTGGATCAACGAAAACGACAATGACTTGCAACCGCTGCGTCCTCTCCGGAGTATTCCCACCACGACCCTAGCACTCTGAATCACCACGTACCAAGCAGCATCTCCAAGAAGGAAAGCGACGAAGACGACGCTGCAGCCCGGACTAGTCCTAGGGTTTCCCCCAGTACGCTCCGAAGAGTGAAAAAGAGGTACACCCGACGCCCTTCAGAAAGGAAGGGTGACACTCTCAAGCGTCACTGCGTCGGTGTCAAACGACATGGATTTCTCCCGACCCCAAAAAACCACATCATGGACAATCTGTAGCGCTCCACCAAGCTTGCCATCCACCAACAGACGCCACCACGGTCTTGAAGTCATCATATCGTCTCTCCATGGCAAACGTAGCAAGGCCGGCCAGCCTGAGACGAAGCACCCGTAGACAAGATCCAGCAGTATCACAACCACGTGGGAGGGAACAACCTCCACCGTCGTAGACGGTAGCCGACCGGACGCAACGATAAGAGCACACCGTGTCATTGGAGCCGGAGGGCGGCAGCAGTACAACCACCTGAGGACGTCCTCCACCGCCATCGGCGGGTGCCGACCGGACACGGCAGCAGGGACACACCAGGCCGGGCAGGCCCGGTCGAGCCCCGAGGGGCTCGTGAAGTCCCCGCCGCCATGCTGCTGCACGTAGGCCGTCACCGCCGCTACCCACTCGATCGGCCCATAGGCTCAGCCGGACCCAGACGGGCCCGTGAAGCTCCCGCCGCCACGCTGCAGACAGACGCGGCATTAGCACTGCCATCTCCGTCACGACCCGCGCATCAAGCCAACCGAAGGCATCCGGGACGAGCTCACAAAGGCCCACCCGAACCCAGATTGGGCCCGGAGGGCCTAGATCTGGGCTTGCAGGGCATGCACGGCAGAGCTCCATCACCAGTCACCCTCGTCACCAACGGCGACAACATCACCACAGCCGCCACCCGCACAGGACCAGGGGACCCCCGCCGCCGCGTCGGACCGTCGCCGCCGAGGAACACCTCCATGGCCATGGCCGCCCGCGCCAACCACAACCAGGACGGGGAGAGGCCGGTGGTCCGCCGCCACGGGTGCCGCCCGGCCTAAGGCCGGGCGCCGCACACCGGCGACGGCGGGAGGGGAGACCGGAGGGAAGGGAAGGCTGGGGACGGGAGGGGGAGGCGCGGCCCGACCGCCGCGGGGGCGGCGCGGGTCGCGAGAGCGGAGGGTGGGATGGGGTCGCGTTTCAAACAGGAATTCATCATCATTGTAGTTCAGATGCGTTCAATCTCAGCGATGTAAACTGTAATGTCAGAAGAAATTGGCTAATATTCTGTTAGTAACACGACGCGTATGGTGCACGTGGAATGCTTTTGCAATGACCACAATTGATGATTCATCTGAGATTCTTATTTGCTTTGCTACATAGATGTATGGATGAGAGGTTTTTTACTGTAGGGACGTAGAAATATGAATCATTCACCAAGCAGATCCGATGGCCTAGATTTGTCAAAACTAGGTGACCAGATGAGTAGTATTTATTCACCAAAGGGCAAATTCGGTAGAATAAGTTCCCAAAAAAAGGAAAACACACAAACAGTTATTTACAAGATCAAAAAATTTCGTGAATCAGATTATAAACAAAAAAAGGATTGCTCTATCTCCATTCTCCATGCATGGCGGCGACAGACGTGGTGCGTGCACGTGTAGTCAGAGACCAGCCACCAGGCGAACGCCGAAGCAAAATCCACGACCACGCCGTGCAGGTCAAGTGTGACCTAGTTCCTGGATCAGTTGCTTCTGCTCCCCCTCAATTTCATGTCATTCGTTGTCACAGACTCTCGGAGATGGCACATGTCGCTAACATCCGACGATGGTGGGGCATGCAAAAGAGCGTCGACACTCTGTTTCCTACCATCATGTACGGCGAGGCTTGCCGACTTTTTGTGTGGGAAGGACTAAATTTCTCCTAAAAATGAATAAATAGTGTGAATTCCCCAGAATACCAACGTCATGGGCGGTTGAGATGATCCAATACTTGTACCCTATGGGACTAGTAAAATCCCTCATTGAGGATCAATGCCCGTTTGTTTTTTTTAAAAGTGACTCGTTCAGATTAAATTTGCACCCGCGAGTGGGGTAGTTTCCAGTCGTATATTGTGTTTATTATTTATTCCCATGCATAAAAAGTTAAGTGGCTCGCTAGCCAAGCCAAACCCAAGCATTGGAAGACGATGCGCTTGATGAGGAGTTGTGTGTTCGCGCAGCCAAAACATAGGAGCTCATTATTGTCATGAGTGACAACCTTCACCAGTTAGGACGTGAATAAAGTCGTGGGACTTTTTTTTTCCGACAACCACTTCACCGTCAAGATATTGCCGCTAAAGATAGAGAGATCTAACAATAGAGAAAATTGATCAAAACGCCAAAAGTTGTTGTAACTTGTAAGGCCACCGTCGGGAGCTCTATTGGCAGCCCGGCAAAGGTTCCAACCCAACCTGCCAAGAAACTAAAACCAGGCGGCGCATGATCGGCCATTCCCATGGCCATGGGTAACAACACAAAAACAAGGTGCTCCCATGATTTGATATGTCTACGTGAAAGATGGAAGTGTGTTATGATGGGCATGTCTGTGGAAGAACAGGAATGTGGGCAAACGCAAACTTTCCGACAAAGGGGGTTGGCCAGCTATAGCTACCGCTGGGATAAGATCATTGGGCGATAGATACACACACTGTCAACACTGATGCACTGCATCTCGTTTCTAAATATCTGCACTTTATTTTGAGGATCAATATCTGCACTGTTTTCCCCCGATGGATAGATGGCCTTTACGTGTACCGTCTCATCTCAACGATTCACCTTTCTCTTCAAAGAATCATCATTTGGTGATAGAAATGTAGCCGAGGGGGCGTACGTGTAGCAGATACTGTTGTTAACTTAATCACGCACCATGCATGTCTCAGACTCTCAGTCATCCATCCAGGTGACTCTTGCTAGTATTTTTCAAATGTTCAAGATGGATAGCCCAATTGAGTCAAAAAGCTCTTGCACGTTCCTCCCCATCTTAGAGCATCTCCAACCGGAGGCCCCAAACCCACCCCAAACGTCCGGGCGGACCGCCCGGACAGGGTTTGGCCCAAAAAACTCCACCCAACGGAGGCCCTCAAAGCCATCCCAAACGACCGGGCGGTCCAGCACACCCCAAACCCAGGCCATATCTGGGGCAGGTTTGGGGGCGCCCGGACGCGCCCGCCCCGTACTCGCTGATAGTGCGGACCCACGCTTTGACCGCCTGGCGGAGCAGATAAGCTAGCTTGACCGGCGTCGGCATTCATGGCGCACCGGCCGGCATTCATGGCGTACCGGCCACATCCGACTATAAGTGGAGGGACCGGAGCAAACCCTACTTCCACCGCACTTCCGCCGCCGCCGCTCTCTTCTCCTCCTGGGTGCCGAGTTTCCTCCTCCACCTCATCCACCATGCCTCGCCGCCTCTCCACCACATGCGCCAAGATGACGGCGGAGAAGTGGGCACAGCTCCGCCGAGAAGCGGAGGCCGCATAATCGCGCGTGTCCGCAGAAGTGTTGGCGGCGGAGGGGACAGACGTCGGCTACGGCATCCGCCGCGTGGGCTCCGACATCGTCAAAATGACGGGTTCGGAGTACCTCCGGCAGATGCACGAATTGAATCGGGCGCAGTCGGAGACGATGGCGGAGGAGTGGAATCAGCAGGCGGAGGCGGAGCTGGCAAGGATGCGGGCGGAGGACGAGGCCACGCGGGTTCGGGCCGAGGAGCGCGCAAGGGTGACGGCGGAGCACCGTTTGGCCGAGGAGCGGCTCAAGGCCGAGGCCACGGACCGCATCTTGGTCGGGCAGATGAAGAACAGGCTCGGCTTCGTTGAGAAGCAGAAGCAGGCGGAGGAGCGTTCCGTGCAGGCTGCATCTACGTGCCATAACCTTCCGGATCTGGCTCCTTCTACACCGACTCCGGCGAACATGGGTCTTCTCCGGACCCTCCTCCAGCTGCGGCACATGGCGGCTCCGGCTCCGGCGACGGCGCGGCAACGGTCATCCTCCTGTCCGACGATGAGTAGACTAGGCTAGGTGGCTATCCGGTCGCATGAACTGCACGTAGGTTTAGTATGCACGTTGTATGCTTTTGTAGTAATTTGGTATCTTAAATTAGAGGTGTGTGGTTGTAGCAACATGTTTTTAGGGGGTGCCCGGTCACTGTACGCGGACGCGTCCGGACGCGTCCGCGCACAATTTGAGAGCCGGATTTGGGGGCTCCGCTTGGAGATGCTCTTACTTACCCATCGGCTTGCGCCGAAAATGGCGACCGGCCGGAAAAAATTCGAATTAAAAGCCGCCGATCGGCGATCGGCCGGCAGGCCGGCAGGGGTAGCTTTAACTTTAGGAACTCGTTGCCGGCGACGTCATCGGCGGTAGGCTTTTCGGAGACGACGCTCGGCGACTTCCCGCTTGCCAGGAGGCTGGCTCGTTCCAACATGTGTCAAGGAGCAGCGGCAGCGGCGCGCCACCGACGGCTTCCGTGCGTCAACGGCGGCGAGCTCCAGAAGAAGAAGATAGAGGACCATTTTGTAATTTCCTTTTCTTTCTGGACCGGTTTGTAAGAGCTCAGTTTTAATATATCACCCTTTTCTCCGAAAAAAAAAACTTTAGGAACTCGTCTTCACCAAGCATTCCGTATACTACTACGACCGTACTACCGGTATGTTTACACACTGAAATGGAATAGAAGCATGAATGACAACGTGTTAAGAGACTAAAAGCGTGTTTTCCTTGTGGCTAAAGGCCATGACCGGGGAACACTAAGCAGTAAAGGCGAGAGAGAGCTCGGACCTCTCCCCTTTACCCATCTACAGTAAAGGCGACTTTTTCGGCGACACCGCGCACAGCAAGCTCGTAGCCGAGATTCACCGGATCCCTCGCCCTCCGGCGGCCGCTTCGGCGGTGGGAGGACGGGGGATCCATGGATCCGTGCCGTATGTAGATTAGGTGTGCGTGGTGGTGTGGTTTCCGGCGGCGCTGGGGTGGTAGCGGCGGCGTTGGTCTGCCTTTTGGTGGCGGCGGTCTACCCCTCTGCCGGCGCGGCTCTGCATAGCCCCGCCGCGGATCTGCTGCTCCGTCCCCGTCTGCGGCTCCTCGGAGTGCTCGGGGGGACCTCCCCTTTGCCGGAGACCGTGGTGGCGGCTCCGGTGACTGACGACTTTGAAGATGCAGGTGCGGAAGGCCAGGACGGTGTTGCCGCTCGTCGTGGTGGGCGGAGGTGCTACGGCACCGAGTGGCGTCGACTCCCTTGTCGCGAAGGGGTGCCTCCCAGTCCAAGGTCATGGAGGTCGTGCGGCGGGCTTCGCCGGCGCAACGTTCAGCTCGAAGACGACGACGCCGAAGCTCAGGAGGGCCTTGTTGTAATTTCTCTTGTTTCCTGGGTTTTTCTGTAAGAGTTCTGGCGTCTGTACCTGTATTTTCCTCGCAAAAAAAAAGGCCATGACCGGGGAAGTCAAAGTGTTAAGAGACTACTCGCTCAGGTCCAAGTTAATTGACATCGATTACTCTAAATTTGTGTCAACTAATTCAAAACGAATGGAGTACTACGTAGTACAATATCGCTAGCTGTCATATTACGAAACAAGAGGGAGATTGTTATTAAATACTTAAATACTCAGTGTGAGCCGCACTAACTCCTCGATTCACCTTTCTCTTCAAAGAATCATCATTTGGTGATAGAAATGTAGCTGAGGGGGCGTACGTGTAGCATCATGCATGTTTTATTATATCTATATAGATTACCTCAACAAGCGCAATGTGTATATATCTCTCCGATATTTACGCACGTTTTTTGATCGCTTTCCTAGTGGTCTCTGGTGGTGAAACCAAACGAATCTAGGTAGCTCCTTCGCACTTCACTCTCACTTTTGGCACAAGCACAAACGAAAAGGAGTTAATTTTAAGCGTGCGTGCCTAGCAGTCTATGCCTAATCTTCCACGCATGTTCATAGTACGTTCCTCGTACAGTGCTGCCCTTCCACTTGCTAGCTTCTATCATGCATCACTTTCCATGTAGTAGTACCAAACCAAAGCAGCTAAGTTTGCCACGAGTGCAAGCAAAAATATCCTAAAGTGGCATACTGGCACCTGCCACTACGGACTCCGAGTGGGCCCCATTCTACCTGTCTAAGGCCTCACCGATCTTTCTACACCATAAAAGGACAGTACGACACCATGCCTTCGATCATGGAAATTTCGTACACATGAGAGGAGATTTGGTGCACCCGATCTCTAGGATCATGGTGTTTTAAATATCAAAATGATATTTACAAGTTTCAAAAAAGAATACTAATGTAGCAAATGGTCTATTCCACAAATCATGTAAAAAATTAATTTTAAATATTTTATATTCATGGCTACAGAAAAATGACAAAAGTGTAGTTCTGAATATGCATATTTCAAAATTACAAATTTAACAGATTTTCTCATTTTTATGTAGCTTAGCATACAAAGCATTTGAAGTTAATTATTTGCATATTAATTTCTGGGATAAATCATTGGCTACATCCAAGATTTTTTTTCAAAAAAATTGAAACCCGTAAATATTTTTTCAACTTTTTTAAACACCAGTATCACTAGTGCCCAGGAGCCAAAGACACTTTCGCACATTAATTGACTGTTTTCACATTTTGGATCATTATGCGTTTGTTTTCCATATTCTTGCCATTTGTTCACTTGTTTGAGCCATTAACTATCTTTTCTTTACATCTTGTATTACAAATAGAGAATTGAAATGGTTATTATCCGCCGTCTAGGATCATGGACCGGGTTAGTTCATTGTCCTTACATGCCTTTTAGAATAAAAAAAATTCCATGCCGAGGGAGAATTCCAAGATTGATGACCAACGACGATTCTATACATCTTTTATTCAGAAAAGGAGACCACCCGGTGATTATTCTCAAATGGTGGTCTCAAATCTCTTGGGGATATCTCTTTAACTCATGTTTGCTCTTCTTCAGGTAGCAAGATACGTACCATTTATCAATTATTATCCTATCACAATACTGTAAAACTGAGCAATTGAGCAAAGTGGTCAGAGGCCTCGTCCTTATCGTGTGAGATTGATATCTATTAGCAAGAACTAGTTATATGGATATCCCTAATAAAGCGTCCCACCAATTCTGGGTTAAATTCATGCATATTGTATACCGCTTGCGGATATGGTTAGGTTATATTTTATTAGATTAGATTAGTCAAGCAAATAGTCGTTCACAATGAGAACCCTTTCCCAGTGTGATCGGTCGATCCGAGTTAGACTAGCTACGCAAATTCACTTTGCAATAAAGTAAAGTTTTCAGTGTATCATGAAAATAATTTGCATTAGAAGTTTGAATTAAAACGTGTCTCATCCTTTCACACATACCGGCTGGCTTGTTGGTCCCTAATAAGGAGTACACGTGTAGTCACTAGTTCTACCACGAGTAGATATTTCTGGCTTGGGAAAAAGCCCGGCGGGGAACAGGACCGTGAGGAGATTCGTTCTTATCTATAGATAATGCAAGAGAGAAAGGAACATATACCTATTTACATAACAAATCCTATGGTAGGTCGCAAATTGGGGGAATTCGTGCCTACTCGGCATTTCACGAGTTATGAAAATGCAAGAAAGGATACTAAATCTCGTCGTCCTTTTTGATTGAGAATTGTATCTGTGGCTACTGCTGTTTTGTTCTTCATGTAGCATTCAGATCGAATGACTCGCATCCCAAGCGCGCTGCCCTCCTAGGCGCGCAACACTAAGTAATCCAAGCCTCCTTTCGGTCGAACCCTAGGAAAGACGACTTTACCTATGGTGATCTCTTTATTAAGAAAAAAAATTATTTATAAGTTTTAGAAGATATCTGAAAATAGTACTACATGTTGTCAATGTTGTATCCCACAAATCTGAAAAATCTCAATATAAATTAGTTTATATTCCAAGGTTCATTTTCTGGACCTGTGTTACGAGCAGGATGTATGACAAATGCTAAGGTTTCGTTAAAGGTTAATGAAACCGGGGAGCGATCCCTGAAAATCTAAAAAATAATTGACACAATAGAGGAAGTTTTTTCAATTTTCTTAAAACTTGAAAACATGATTTTAATTAGTTTTAAATAGAGGAGCGCTGGATCTCAGAAGTAAAACATGAATTTCTTTTCTACCACTCACGACAGTGTCACTATACTGTCCTTTTTTACCTACACTGTCACTAGATTCTACTGCTTGCTTTCCACGTACGAATCGTCAAACCAAACAAGCCAAAATTGCCACGCGTGCAGAAAGAAACATCCCAATGTGGCATGGACCGGACAACAGGGCAACTGCCACGTAGGCCCGGCCTACCGACGGTGGGCCCAGCGCTCCTTCCCCCAACCATTTCATCCATCCACGCACTCTATAAAGACCCGCACACACGCTCGGTCAGAGTCGGAGCTAAAGAAGTTAGAACATAGTTGCAGAGTCAATCAGTTTGTAGTACAGACTCTACAGAGCGGAGCGGCGATGCCACGCCCACGTTCTTGCCTTAGCACTTTCCCCTCTTTGTTCCTTATTTGCTAGGCTATCGTATGATTTCCCAGATGCTAGTCAATCAGTTAATAAGGTTTGTAGTACAGTTGTTCTACTTTATTTTTCTAGTCCCCTCTGCTTTTCAGCTAGATGCTCTCAATCCAATGTATATAGACAAGTTTTTTTGTTTTTGTTTTTCGAAACGGAGTTTATTTAGACAAGTTTCGTGTTCTTGTAAACTTGTGATTTCCAAGTTCTTTGTTTTCCTCTCCAGGGTACCTGCATATTGTTGTTGTTTTCATTTTGTTTTGGGTGGTCCGGTCTGTTCTGCTCTCTGGCCGCACATAGCTGATTAAGGTTTAGTCTCCGACAGAATCGATTCGCCATTGATTAAAGTACACCATAGCCGATTAAACTTGTGATTTTCCTGTTCTTTCCTTTTTCCTCTCTATGTTTTCATTTTGTTTTGGGTGGTCCTGTCTGTTCTGGTCTCTGGCCGCAAATAGCTGATTAAGCTTTAGCCTCCATCAGAATCGATTCGTCCAATTAAAGTAGAACATGATAGCAGATCGACTGATGGAGAGCGGCCACAAGTGGCACGGAAACTAATAATCAGTTGATGCGGTCAAGTTTGATCATGATATTTGTTCTAACTTATGATTCTGATAGGTAAGGTGTACGTGCCGACTGTTTTTGCGATATGTGGAGATTCCCTTAAGTTGATTATTTGCTTTGTTTCTTGGATATGTGGAGAAAAGTGTGAAAATTAACATGCTTCTTACCTTCACAAACTCATGATGCGTTTGGTGAATACACATGACTTGTTCAATGTTTATTCAGGTGATGACGCGAATTGAGAATATGCAACCCTCGAAAATTTATGTAAGGCCAAAGAGGGTACCATTTACTTCGATGATATTTGTCTGCATCCTCGGCCTTGCCCTTGTCTCTCGCTGCACCTGCCGACGCCGGCGCAGCTCAAGCTCCGAGCACTCTTCTCCACCGAACTATATTGTTACATTGATTTTGTAATCAGGGAAGACAAACTATATTGTTACATTGATTTTGTAACTTTTAAAGCTTGCAATTTCATTGAAAATCATTTTGGAATCTCATGTCTGGAAATTTCCCTAACAAATACAGTGAAGGCAATATTTCAGGCTTAAAGCTCGACGAGGTGAACATTTATAGAAAAATTGGGAATATCCATGATCCCTGCTGAACTATTCTTGGTAAAATAAAAGATACCAGAAATGGTATAAATATGGTATTATCATCATGTTTAACTAATATTTTCAAATGTATTTAATCAAAATATTCAGGAGAAAAGACACCACGTATTCGTGTAAATTAGCATTTATTTTTTTAGCTGGAATCAGCACGTATTATGATACAATGCACTATGCATGGAGGTACTATGTACATATGTATGAAACTACTAGTATATGATATAATCCACACTATGGCCCATCTAACTCAACAAATGTACATTTGCCTCAGAATGACTTACTGAATTAGACCACATCCTCGATCATGTTCCAGGGGGTGTGATATGCCGACCCGAAGCATGGCAAGCAGAGCATCTACTTGGTCCAGGCTCATCGCTGTGGCAGTTGCCCAGACTAAGAAGACTAGGTTCCTTTGAGCGATCACTGTGCCCCATCAGTCATTCTCCTGGTCGCTCGAGGTGTATGGCAGACCAGTGCGGAGATCGTTAAGCAAGCTCTTTGGGGTTGGGTAGCGCTTCGTTGGGACAAAATCAAGAACAGGAAGGTTGTTCTTAATTAGGACGGGAATGATCTTGATCAACAGGTTATAACAAATCATGTAGTACATGCCCTTGGGTCTCGGCTGCAATAAGGCTGGGTTGTGCACCACCAGTTCGGCCAAATTCTCATCTTTGTCCAGCTCTACAACGAGTTTATCAATGTCCTTCAGGTCCAAGGGCCGCATGGTAACGGCGTTAGCTCCGTGGGCTTACTCGATCAGATTGTTGAGGAAGTTGAGATAGGACACGAAACTGGCCTTCTTCTTATCGGGCGTGAGGCTAGACACAGATGAAAGGTCAACCTCCTTGAGTGCAAACAAAGTCAGCCTTGGGAAGATGTTCACATTTTCCTCTGTCCAAAGATCCTCCGTTGACAGACCAAGGTCGTTGCACTTGTTCACATTTTCCTTTATATTGAATTTTTATACTTATTACCACTACCATATTTTAGTACCGCAGTTAGCAAAACTAGCACTTAACATCCCTCCTAATTTGGTTGTATAGATAAATCGATACAGAGCTCGTTGATCCATAGTTCTAAACAATTCCTCATAAATACTAAATTTCTTTTTTATTTGAGCCTTGGACCCTAAATGCTATGTTTTTAAGACATATACCATAAATTAAGCAGGGTTTACACTTACGTTTTGCTACTTATTTATGTTTTTATCTTCTTAAGACAATGACTACTAATAAAACCTTCAGTTAAATTGATTCACTGTGGGTATAAAAAGGGCACAATCACATTTTGGACCAATCTTAGTGTATTTGTATATGTTTCCATCCATTTTTATATAATAAAATGTCTTGGAACATATATATATATATATGGTGGTATTTCTAAAAAGTATCTCCACAATTGTTTCTAGAACGTTTTTTTGTCCATTTGACGTTTAATTATTTAATCCTAAAATTTTGAAGTCAATTGCTCGATGTGATTCATAATTTACAAGTGTCTTCATTTGGGTTGAGGTTCTACTATTGAAAATTGATGCTCGTGCGCATTGTACTTGGCATAAAAAGTATCATGCATCAAACACACGGAATAGAACATAGTCTAGGATTTAAGATAGTTGCGCTCTACTCATTTTTCCGGACCTATTAGCACCGGATGAAAGGAGAGGGAAAAAAAGGCCGAGTCATACACTGGAGCTATAGTGATACACTGATCTGAATAGGGTGTAAACTGAAGCAACTTGGTGTTTTTCTGTGGATTGTGTTGTCATTCATGTTGATACATAATGCTGTGGGAAATGTAGGGAATTTGTGGTGAAATTGTATTGGGAAATGTAAACTGAAAAAACGTTGGGTTTTGTAGTTCTAAACAATGTGAAATTTTAGTGTTTATAGAGGCAATTTTATAAAATGTCCATAAACATTATTTAGAGGCACATTATATTGTCATTCATGTTGCCATTGTTGATACATATTGTTGTGGGAAATGTACGGACAATGTGGTGAAATTGTACTGGACAATGTAAACCGACAAAAGGTTGGGTGTTTCAGATCTGAACAATGTGAAATTGTAGTGTTTATATAGTTAGTTCTATGAAATGCCCATAAAAATATTTAAAGGCACATTGCTGAAGTGCCTCTAAATGTTTTCAAGTCATTGCTACAGGGATCCCAAAAACGTTTCAGAGGAATTTATGTAAAGTGGCCTTAAAAATGATATGAGACAATTTCTCATGTCGCTCACCTTCATGAGCATGCACTTACATATTCGCCATACCAATGTCTACTTCATGAATAAACAAGACTCATTCCGATGGTATTGGCACCCGAATGGGTAATTTCTAGTTGTGTACAAAATTTATTTAGTCTGAGGTGACGGTAGTCGCGACTAGTTAGCGGTGTATTTCCACTTGGTTTGAGGGTGTTTGATTGTTACTCTTCGTATTGTTGTCTTATGAGGAATCTAGGCCTAGTTGACCTTTCAGCCAATTTTGTACCTTATTTTTGACGTTTATAATTTCGATTTCTTTTTAATGAAAAGTTAGAGCTAATTTATGTTGCTTCAAGAGAACTCAAATTCTACTAAAAGAGGCGACATTTAACTAAACATAACATTCTTGAGTAGGTGAAATGCTTCCAGAGTCGGTTCAGAACCAACCCCTGCCCATAGGCTTTCATAGTAGACTTAAATGTCGAGACCAAACTAGATACCACTTAGTGTGACAAACCGAGTGTCAGAACTTTGTGAGGTCAACCACAGCCGCTCGTACGACACATAGCTCCGATTGGTCTCGGGACTGGCCGGTGATCCTCTGTGGTGCATTGTACCTGTTGCGGAAACGGACTTTAGTTGGTTCCTTTGCAGAATCAGGAAGTTGAAATGTTCTTGCCCCTCACCTTGCTTATTAAGGCGTGAACCAACAGTCACTCTACTTTTCGTTCGACAACTAAGATTCTTTGTTTTGCCATGTTTCGCCGTGTGAGTCGCCCGTGTTGCCGGCACTTGCGCTGTCCGGATTGAAGAAGCGAGCATGTTCCCCGGCCAGCCTAGGAGGAAAATGTTTCTCACGCATTGTTGGTCGCTCTTGATCCTAGGAAGCTCATTTTTAGCTCCGCGTTTTGGCTCCCAGGAGTACTCAGAAAACATTTTTTTTGTGAAAAGATGAATCTGGATTTCTTGTGTTGTAAGATTTTTTTTTGTCTTTCACCTCTCTCTCCAAAGGTTTATGAAGAAAATAAATATGAATCTCGTAGACAAAAAAGAAAGCAACACCAAATTTGCGTTTTAGCACATGTTGCAAATAAGGAAA
This sequence comes from Poa pratensis, assembly GCA_947311845.1. Classification (NCBI taxonomy): domain Eukaryota; kingdom Viridiplantae; phylum Streptophyta; class Magnoliopsida; order Poales; family Poaceae; genus Poa; species Poa pratensis. The sequence goes on along the minus strand of CAMZMU010000068.1, from coordinate 50,301,477 downwards.
TGCCTTTCCCCTTTAAATTTTATGCGTGGGCATATGATATGGACATTAATTAAAAATTTCAGCTGTTTTGACCTTTGAAATGCCTTCTTTAGCGAGATATGAGCATGTGCTGTGGTGAGCCGTTCTAAACTTGCTTGCGCGGTATAGGATTAGAACTATTGATGTGTCAGACCTTATATAGGGATTTGTTTTTTGGCGGGGAGATATTATAGGGTTCTGATGCTACTAGCTAGCTAATTTTTTACATTCAACACAACAACACAGTTGTAAAACTCTCACCTGCTTTGTTAAATTTGGTCTCTTCAGATTCATCATTTTATAAGAGTTATCTTACACAACCATGGAGTGATATATGATTAGAAAAGGGGCAATATCTCTAGCAGATAAACCGGAGAGAGAGTTACTGGTCAAAGTGATGTTTAGGGACTGTGCCAATGTTTATTTTTTGTTACTACAAACCAGAAGTCAATTAATTAAATTGGCAGTGCTATGAAAAGAGGAGCATAAGAAGTGTGCAATATTATCTAATGTTTCTGAGTTAAATAACACTCATATAACGATATTAGAGACCGTCGATTAAACAAAAAAAAGTGGAGAAAAAACTAACGACATGCATGGTATTAACAAAAGGGACTGTCTATTTGTCAGTCGACTGTTTTTGATTTCGCGGTCAGTCTCATTTTAAGCCAATCATTTGTTGACATGTGTAAACTGTGGCCCACTACGCTAACGTCCCTGCGTAAAAAAGAACTGACGCTACGCGTGACTGATTTCCGCTTAACGGGCGCTGTGTGTAAAGCCCGACTCGAAAACCCACCTGCTGTCTCGCCCTGTTAACTCGCCCAACGCCCCAGGCCGACGCTCCTCTATTGGGCCGCCTTTGGTCAGATCTGCCTGTTAACGAGTAATTTTCTGTTGACCATTTCCCTCCATACGTGTAGCTAGTCCTGGTCTTCAGAATCGATTCCCACGATAGGCCACTCCTCACGTACCTATTTAAAACAGACTCACGTTCGGTTGTAAACAGTAGGACGTTCACGTGTACGGACTAGTACTTTGCTAATTTTTGAAAAAATGTTCTTTTTAAAATGGTTTAGATTTTAAAAAAATATTATATTTGATAATCGTTCAGTTTGAGAATATTAATATTTAATAATGGTTCGTATTTTTGAAAAATGATCACATCTATGGACCAAAAATAGTAGTGAACCGGAAATGCGGGTGAACCAAAAATAATAGTAAACCAAAAAGGAACCAAAATTTGGGTTCACCAAAAATAGTAGTAAACCAAAAATATTGGCAAACCGAGTACGTCACGATGTGGGAGGGTCTTACCAAAATACAACAAACTGATAAAATATATAGGAGGTTCTACATTAGACAAGCTGACATCGAATAACTCCCAAGCAAAGGGTCTAGAGAACATCGAAAGAGATGACCAGGCGGTCATCGTTGTCTTTGTGGCAGAGGATCAGCACAACAGACCCATGGCCTATCTGGTGCTCAGTTGCGAATTGCAGCCATCCAGCCGTGAAGCAGATCATTCCATCTTTGCAAGTGTAGTATGATTGCTTCATAGGTGTTCCAATCATATCTAAATGAGAAATGCATTTCCCTCCTCGGATATGTTGAGAACAGAGGCAATCTCTTTTGGGATCCGCTGTAGGAAATAAAAACAACATGAATAACACGACAGAAAAATAAGAAAGATTGCCGACAACTAGACAAAGAATTGCAGTCAGCTTAACAGTCCATTGTGCCCAACATCTAAAAATGTTATGGTGTGGACAAAAACATGTCCCAGACCAATACCTCATGTGAGGACACAATGATTCATCCTAGCAGTCTGACCAACAGTGAGTGTAAGTCCTCTTGAAAACACGACATAAATGGCGGTATCCTAAAAAACATGAGCTTCTATACATTTAGAATATACCAAAAAAAGAAAAATGAGTCGTACACTAAAGGTTCAGGCAGAGAAACCACTAAGTGAGAGAGAGCCAAGGAACAGAAGCATCATCGATTGGCATTAAAAAAAGATGATGGAAAAAGAGACATACAAAATATAATTCTCTATCCATCTAAATATAGAGACAAACTAATTATAGAGACATAATAAATATATAAAGAGACATAGCAAAGATAAAAGAGAGAGATGCAGTAAATTCAGAGAATGACAGAAAAAATTAAAGAGAGAGATGCAAAGATAGAGATAGATACACTGCTACATGCAGAGAAACCACTAAGTGAGAGAGAGCGAAGGAACAGAAGCATCATCGATTGGCATTAAAAAAAAGATGATGGAAAAAGAGACATACAAAATATAATTCTCTATCCATCTAAATATAGAGACAAACTAATTATAGAGACATAATAAATATATAAAGAGAATAGCAAAGATAAAAGAGAGAGATGCAGTAAATTCAGAGAATGACAGAAAAAATTAAAAGAGAGAGATGCAAAGATAGAGATAGATACACTGCTACATGCAGTAATAGAGATAGAGATAGATGAAGTAAATTCAGAGAATGACCGATGCATATATATAGAGAGATAGATGCACATGACAAGAGAGAAGAAAAATAAGAGAGATATGCAGATACAGAGAGAGAGAATGAACACTAGACTGATAGAGAGAGAGAAAAGATAGAGAGAGAGCTCTTGAATATATACATAATATAGAGACTGAATAGAAGAAATATAGAGATATATCATGACTGAGAAATCAAGACTGAGAAACTGAATCACTGAAACGAATCACAACACTGAAAACAACACTGAGACACTGAATAACTGAAACAAGAATGAGACACTAGAAATCACACAAACAAAACTGAGAAAAAAATCAAGACTGAGAAAATGAATCACTGAAACGAATCACAACACTGAAAACAACACTGAGACACTGAATAACTGAAACAAGACTGAGACACTAGAAATCACACAAACAAAACTGAGAAAATAAATCAAGACTAAGAAAATGAATCAATGAAACAAATAAAAAACTGAAACCAACACTGACACACTCAAAAACTGAAGCTAAACTCAGAGAAGAGAGAGAGAGAGAAAAATAAGCGACAGAGAAAAATAGAGATAGAGATATTTGAAAATAAATAATTAATAGAGAAAATAGCAAAAAAAATAGAAAGAGGCAGAGAGATAAAACATTAAGGGATAGAGAGAGAGAGACTGAAGCTAAAAGATATAAAGAGATATCTGAAAGTAAATGCCCGTGCCAAATAGAGAGAGAGATAGAGCAAAAAAATGAGAGAGAGATTGAAGAAAGATCTAAATGCATAAAGTGATATATATAGAGAGAGAGAACTGCAAAACTGAGAAATAGAGAAAACTGAGAGAGAGAACTGAGAAATAGAGAAAAGGATATATATATAGAGAGAGAGAGAGATGCAGAACTGAGAGAGAGAGAACTGCTAAACTGAGAAATACATAGAAAAATGAGATATAGAGAGAACTACATAACTGAAATATAAAAGGATAGAGAGAGAGATACGACGAGTAGAGAAGAACTGAGAAAGCAAATTTAAGAGAGAGAGAGAGAGAGAGAGAGAGAGAGAGAGAAAGCATAGAGAGAGATAGAGAGATACCTGAACTGAAATGAGATAGAGAAATGTCAACTGAGAAAGCAGAGAGAGAAAGAGATATAAAAGGATAGAGAGAGAGATACGACGAGTAGAGAAGAACTGAGAAAGAAAATTTAAGTGAGAGAGAGAGAGAAAAGCATAGAGAGAGATAGAGAGATACCTGAACTGAAATGAGATAGAGAAATGTCAACTGAGAAAGCAGAGAGAGAAAGAGAGAGATATATATAGAGAGAGAGACCTCAAGCAACTAACACCTTCAGGTGATTAAATGCAGTACTTCAGAACCATGTAGATATATGAATCATGGTTAGTACTTCTGAACGTTGTGAGATCGCAGAAGTACATGTAACAATGGCGACTGAAACTGAAACTTGCACAATATAGGAACTGACACTGAACTCATGTTTTGCAAAAAATCTTGCATAAAGTGCTATAGTCATTTAATTAATTGTACAGCATAAACATAGTAATTATGCTACTGTTTTGCTAACATTTATTTTAATGCTGCAGGACAATGGTTTTACATTCACGGGATTGCTCCAGGGGGAATTTCGCACAACATATTCATCAACAAAATCATTATTTTCGATACAGGTACAATTTAATTAAAAAATATTTAACACTTACCGCAAGAAAAAAAGACTAAGCATATGAACAAAAGAAAATGTTACGATACAAGTTACGCTCTACTGATATAAAAAATTAAATGCAGATGGACCGTGCAGAGGAGACTCAATTTTCTTCAGATTTCATGCAAAAAAGGATTGGACAAGACCAACAATCAAGCGAGATTTGTACACAAGTGTGAAAAATCTGGAAACAATCTTAAGAAATATGTTGAATACTATTCTAATTTTCCAAACGAGAAATTCCTCTTCATACTATTCACATCCCTGCAAAAAAGAAGAAAATTACTTAAGAACACAGAAAGAAAGAAGACACAAAAAGAAAGGTGTAAAACAGAGTTTATCCAAGAAGAATGAAAGAGGTAAAACAAAACCTGCTTCCTGAAGAACTCAAAACAATGCGTCAATGTCTCTTACATCATGGCCTATCACCTGAAACAAGAAACCAAAAAAACATATGGGCCTTAGCCACTTACCCTCGACAAAAAGAAAAAAGCCATGTGATGCCAATAAACAAAAAACAAGAAAAAAATAACAAAACTCACATCACGTTCGCTGTACCCTTCGCTGTGCCCAAAATCAAAGTTATCACCTCCATATTCAGTGGGTATGCATTGGTATCTACACACAACAACAATGCAGATATTCAAACACATATATAGTGAAAGAAAACACCAATAAACGTCACTACTGCCAACCAAAATTATACACATATGGACATATGGTCTCCATCATACAAACACATATGGTGTCCCATCCAAAACACTAATATAGATCCTGCAAAATTACTACCTATAGATCCAGAACAAATAAACGCCACGACATCACCCGGCGAGATCAAACCTTAGCCTAGACAAATCAACAACAAAACTGAGCCTCTAACCTACACTGATTCAGATGATTCAGACACTAGAAAAAACACATCCCTCACTACCCTCTGCTGCGGACAAAAGCTACTCACTACAGCATTCTCCCCCAAAACTCTACCACCCCGTCGCATGCATCCGCATCCGGCGACTTGGGAAATCCAACAAAACAAACACTCGCAGTTGCACACCCGAACAGCCTCCAGGACAGGACAATTCTCAAGGACGGTGGTCAGTGCTCCCACGGTGATGTCAACGTAGTCAAGTTCGAGCAAACGCAGCTCCAACAGAGGTGATTCTCTTGAAGCATTGAGGAGTCGTTCACTGAAGACGTAGTGGCAGAATAAAAGGCGTAGGCTATTCAGTGTGGGCTACCTTCAAACCATGGCACCCGTTGAATGTAGGCGTAGGCTATGAAGTGGAACCTTTACGACTGAATCTTCGAACATAAATTCTGCAATTACCTTTCGACGATATAACAAAGGAGCTCATCGGTGACAAAATTGTTCCCGGCAAACACCCGGCGACTTAGGAAATCCAACAAAACAAACACTGCCACAGTCCACAGAACTGACGAGGGAGCTGGCTGAGCTAACAACACAGAGAATCTGTCCACGCCGCCAGCAACGCCACGACCGTCCGCGCATTTCAGCCATGGCAAGGCAGCAGATACCGGCGAAGCAAATTGACTACTTTGTTCCACCGCCTCCCCTTCCCCTCTCACTCTCTCTCAGCGACTTAGAAAACCAACACAGACAAAACACTGCCGCGGAACTGACGAGGGAGCTGAGCTAACAACACAGAGTACCTGTCCCGCCGCCGGCGTCGCCTCAACCTTCCGCGCATCTCCGCCATGGCGAGGCAGCGGCTACCGGCGAAGCAAAATCGCCTCCTCTGCTCCATGGTCCACCGCCCCCCTTCCCCTCTGGCCCTCTCTCTCTCTCCCCGACGGAATATTCTAGACGAAAAGGCACGCGGCGAAAAAGAAAGAGATAGAACAGGCTTCGGGCCAGAAACCAGCAAAGCCCACCGAATCCAAACCCGTTAGCGCGAGCAGGACATGATACGCACTAGACAACCTGGCAGAAGCGAGCGCGCATCCTAAAGCCAATCGAACGGGCAGAAAAAAGACTGAGAGGGAAATGAAAAACAGTCGGCTGACACGCAGCAAAATCCTAACAAAAACGCCTACCTTACACAACTATGGAGAAATTAATCATGCTCCATGAATAGCATACCATGGGGCAAATAACTCAACAAACGGAGTAATAATAGTTCAAAATGCCGTTCTAATTACAAATTTTATTCCCTCTTGTTCTTCGTCTTCTCAACTAGATACGTACTTAAGCATGCCATCGATGGATCAAAAGAGTAATTAATTAATGATCGTGCTACTCACTCAATGCATGGATAAAAGTAGGGATTGGTCGTTCAATCAATCAAGGGGTTGTTCTGGCAATCCCTTGGCGCCGACGTTGAAGAACTCGATGATAACCTCGAGGGGGAGCCCCTTGGTCTCGGGCACCTTAAGCGCGACAAAGACGAGGGCGATGCAGCACACGCACGCGTAGATTCCAAACACCCCCGCGAGCCCAACAGAGTTGAGCATCACAGGCAGACTGTAGGTGACGATGATGTCGCCGATCCAGAAGATGAGGGAGCATAGAGCGATGCAGAGTCCGCGGACACGCGTGGGGAAGATCTCGGCACAGAGGATGTTGGGGATGGGGCCGAAGCCCATGACGAAGGTGCAGAAGTAGACGATGACGGAGCCGGTGGAGAGGGCGGCGTGCGCGGTGGTGGCCATGGGCACGATGTTGGCGACGATGAGGACAAGGAGGGAGAGGATGAGCACGGGGATGGTCCAGAGGAGGAGGCTACGACGGCCGGCCACGTCCATGAGCCGCATGGCGATGCCGATGCTAGGCATCATGAGGAGCGTGGTGAGTCCCGAGATGAGGATGGAGGTGGAGTCGGCGCTGAGTCCGAGGCCCGCGAGGAGGACGCTCACGCCGGCCTGGTCCAAGATCTGCGGCGTGTAGTAGAGCACGCCATTGATGCCCGAGAACTGCATACAACAATCAAACACAACATGTGTAACCAAGTCAGCATGCATGTATATGGCACGTCGTCTTGACTGAAGAAAACATAATAAAAAAATAGATACAGGTATACTGTACCTGCTGGAGGATCTGGATCATCATGCCGCAGAAGAGGGCGTGGCGGACGCCGGGCTCGAGGAGCTCGCGCCAGCGTGGCCCGGATGCAGCGGCCTTGGTGGCTACAGCTTCCGGCGGGTTGGCGAAGGCGGGTTCGGTGGGGCTCTGGCCGATCAGGACGTCCTTGGTGTAGAGCATGGACTGGCTCACCAGCGCGGCGGCGTGCACGTACTCGCCGGGGCCGCTGCCCGTGCCGGTGCCGTCTGCGCCGCCGGGGACGCCCTCCTCGTGCAGGTACATCCTCTTGACGCCGCCGCGCTTGACGCCGTCGGGGCCTACCTTCTCGGTCCACTTCCACGCCAGCTGCCACCCGCCACCGATGCCCATCGTGCTCGCCGCGTCTACGCCGCCGCCCACGCTGCTGAAACGCTGCATGCTCGACTGGCTCCGCTCGTTTGCATTGTTCATCCTGCTCTCCACCTCCGTGCTCTGCCTCGACAGAAGCGGCGCCTCGTCATCATCGTCGTCCGAGAGGTACTCGTCGTCGTCGTCATCATCATCATCGGGCGCCACGTTCTCCTCGTCCCACGCGCCGCCGGGGCCGGCTCCAGCAGCACCCCCGCCGCCGCCGGGCCTCTCGGACACGCTGAGCATGCTGCCGAGGTTGGGGAAGAGCGTGCTGCCCCTCATGCTCCCGGTGCCGTCGCCACCGGGCAGCCGCTCGTGAACGCTCCCGAGCAGCGCCACGACGGGGTCCTTCATCATGTCGTACATGCTCCCTGCCTCCCTGAACCCTGCTGCAGCCCAAGCGCGCTGCCGAGCATGCTGCCCCTCCCGCCGGCTACAGGCTGCGCCACCCACGAGAGCCCCTGCTCCGGACCGTACAGCGTGACGGTGTCCCTCTGCTCCTGATCACCGTCAGCCGGGCCGACGACGTACTCCTCAATCTCCGTCTCGCCGGCGCTGCCCAGACCCTCCACCAGGAGCGCCATCTCGCCGGACACGTCCTCCCTGCCTCGCAGCATCTCCAGCACCACCCTGGCCTCCTTCATCCTCCCCTTGCTGACCAGCCACCGCGGCGACTCTGGCAGGTACAGCACCGTCAGCAACAGATACACGAGCGACGGCGCGAAGAGCACGCCGAGCATGGTCCGCCAGCTTGGGTCGACATTGAGCGTCATGGCGAAGATCATGCAGTATGACATGCACATCCCGAAGGATCCCGTGAACTGCGGCAGGGTGTTCAACAAACCACGGATCTCGGGCGGCGCCGTCTCGGAGATGTAGACGGGGACGAGCGTGACGGCGAGCCCCACGCCGAAGCCGTCGACGAGGCGCGCCAGGAGGAGCACGTACACGTTCGGGGACCACAGCATGAAGAGCCCGCCCGCGAAGTAGAGGAGGGAGGAGGCGATGAGCATTGGACGCCGGCCCACCATGTCGGCGACGGGTCCAGAGAAGGTGGTGATGATGGTGGCGCCGATCAGGGAGGTGGCCACCACGAGGCCCTCGATGGCCGGCTGCGTCTCGAGGTGGAACTCGCGCTTGATGTAGAGCACCGCGCCGGCGATGGTCGCGTTATCCCATCCCTGCAGCAGGTTGCCGATGGCGGCCACCACGGCCACCAGCACCGCGCCCCTCATCTCACCGGCACGAGTGAGATCCGATCGAACAGAGGAGGGGGAGAAAGAGAGAGAGCTCTCTTGTTGGAGGAGTTGGGTGCGTACGTACGTAGGAATCGGATATGGAGTCGAGGGAGGGGTGATTGGCAATGGAGATCCACGAAACTCGGAGCTAAATTTGGCGGTGGAAACTTTCCTCTCTCGAGTCTCGATGGATCTCTGCAGTTTGCATGCATGGCGCGATCTATTCTGGAGTGTCCAGCCTCCTCCCGACCGACCTCTTTTCTGATCGCGTGCGACCCGTACGTGTACGTGGTGCAACTTCAACTATCGTGCGAGTGTTTGCTCCGATTTGAAACGACAAGGTCTCGTGTGCTCGTGGGTATCTTGTACCTGTAGCCCGTCTCTAAAAAAGTTGCTACATGATGGATCGATGAAACAAGTTCAAACCTGGACAAGTAGCGATGGTGATGAGATGCATATATAATTCTGTGAATATATACTGATGTGTTTATTTGCAGATTGGTTTTTTTACTTTCAGTTTCAAAACTCCTAAACGAGTCCACCGTAATTGGATGCCAGAACATATCGACTCCTATGGTGGCCGAAGGCATAACCTAAAAATTACAAAAAAAAACTGGAAATAATAAACAACAAACAAATAACTATATCTACCATGGAGAACTTCGGGAATTGGGTCACTTTGGCACATCCATATGACCCGAGTTCGACCCCCGGCGGGGGCTGAATTTCGGGAATTCTCACCTAGGTGGATTTCTACTCTATCAATGCCACCAAGGGCTAGTCCGGACAGGCTTTCGTTTTAACTATATCTACCATGTCACAAAAGTTCATAATCGAATTTCGAACACAGCTTGAGAAATAAAAAACAACAAATCCTGGACCGATCGTGTTAATGGGCCAAATTCGTGGCCCCGTTCCAAATAATTACAATTCATAACATTATTTTTATTTTTATTTTGCAAATTGTATGTAGATTTTGAAATCTGATTTTTGTTGGCATGGAATATTTGTATCAACATGCTACAGTATTTTCGGTTGTTTGGAATATTTTTAGAGGATCTTTTTAATCTTTGGTAGACCGGTTGCACCAAAATTGTGGAGGCACCCCCATATGTCCTCCCTGCCACTGCATCCTTTCTCATTTGTAGTTGGGAGTTCCATTGAACTTGTTGTTGAGGACCATTCTGGTGACCATCGGCCCAGCTAATAAGCACTCCAATGCCTTCATGATAACAATAGAGGATGTATATTGGGCATGGAAAGTAGCTATGATGAATACAAATGATGTTTGGATCTCGGACGAAATTGGAGGAGGGTTTTTCATTCCCCGTAATATGAAGTTGTGATAGTTCCAATCCTTCACAAGGTAATGTTTTCCCACTTATCTTCAAGTCCTTTGGTTAGACCACTCAAAAAAATCCTTTGGTTGATTAATTGTTTGTGTGGTCGTGATGCATTTTTGTTGTAACAATTACGAAAGAGATTCTAGATAGTTAGCTCAACTAAAGAATGAGTCATGTTAATACATAGGTAATAGTTCTTAGGATACGAATATTCAGTTTGCTATAATGTTGCCGTCATATCCTTTATTGTGTTGATGTGCAAAGATATTTTCACTCGGAAAATCGGCCAATAATTTGCAAATCGAGTTCGAAATTTCTTGTGGAAGCAACCTCTAAATACAGTGGTGGAAGACTTAATTATATGTGCATTGTCAACCTTTTTTTAGGGTTATCAGTTAAATATGTAATCAATTGAGATGCAACCTGTCGTGCTCGCGTCTGCAGTCCGTATATGAAAAAGTTGCAACATGCATGATAAGATCGAACCGGGAGCTGCGATGGTGATGCGATCCATAGTTCTATGCATATATCGAACCATCCTGTTACTATTTTATTTATTGTTGAGGAAAGCATCACGCTTTATTACGATGCTAGACCCCATCGGACGGCTCCCTAGTTCTTATCGAGGAAAACCTAGACCGCCGTTCTGCTCCAGCTCTCCTGTCGCCCTGCCGCCGTTCTGCTCCTCCATCCTCGTCCGCCGCCGTGTCAGTGCCCTAGCTTCGATGAGTGGCCTCGGCGTCAGGCGGCGGTTCGTGACCTGGGGGTGTTTGACGGTTGTAAGCGATTGTATTCGCTGCGCCGCTTAGACCTCGCCAAGGTCGACCTGTTTTACCGGATGGCAGAAGAAGCAGCCGCACATGCCAAGGTGGTGCCGACGCTGACGCTCGCCCAAGCCATGGCGCCCAAGAGAATAAGAAGCTGCAATGCGGATTTGGCGGCGGCGGAGGCGGCGGCGTCCAAGATCAGGACGTTACCGCCACCCGTGCTGGCAACGAGGCCACCGAAGAACTACCTGACGGGCTTCAGCGCCATTAATTTCTTCCCGACTGCTTCAGAAAACAAGGTGTTCGTCTACGACTGCGCCAATCGCGTCTTCAGCTTCGACACCGATGATGCCTGCGTCCTCACCATGCTGAGCCTACACGAGCACAAGCACAAGCCACTGGCCATCTCCGTCCCTCCCACACCCCATCACATCTATGATGGCGAAGACTCGGGCGACCTCTACATCATCGATCGCCTCCTCAGGCCGGACAATGGGATGCCGCAGTTCGAGGCCCTCGTGTGGAGGAGCCACCGCTGGCACTGCGACATTCTCCCGCTGCCGCCCTCCATTGTCCACCACAAGAAATCCTTCGTCTGCGCGTGCGCCCTTGTCGGGAGTGACACCATCTACGTCTCCATTGCCTCCATTGAAGGGCCCCTCGACGAGGGCACCTATTGCTTCCACACCAAGACTCGCGAATGGAGCAAGGCCGGCAATTGGCTCATGCCCTTCAATGGTAAGGCGGAGTATGTCCCAGAGCTAGGGCTCTGGTTCGGTGTCGCAGGCTGCGGCTCGCACCTCCCTTGCGCCGTCGACCTCTCCGGCGTCGTCTACGGGCTGAAGCCGACGCAAGACCAGACATTGATTTGGGCCGATGAAGACCTGCCAAAGGAGTGGCACCCCACGGGTGAATTAATGTTCGACACCAAGGTCATCAGCCTCGGCTCAGGGAGATTCTTCGTTGCTAACTACTTCCGTACCATGAAATTCGACAAGACCGACAACATGATGAGAACTGTCAAGAACTTTGCCCTCTTCACTGGTATGGAGGTAGAGTACCGGGATAAGGATGTCACTTACGGAGGCAGCAGCAGAGGAAAGGGAATGCCTGGCCTTCGTATGATTAAGCACAAATCCAGTCGTTCCATGTTTCACTTACGGAGTATGATCGACAATGTGCTCTAATTCAGTAAGTCATTCTGAGGCAAATGTACACAGCACCTCCATGCATAGTGCATTTTATAATAATACGTGCTGATTCCAACTAAAAAAGTACATGCAAATTTGCACTAATATCTAGAGTCTTTTCTTCTGAACATTGTCATATACTAGTAGTATCATACATAGTACCTCCATGCATAGTGCATTGTATCATAATACATATGCTGATTCCAACTAAAAGAAAATACTCATACATGCTAATTTACGCCAATACACGGTGTCTTTTCTTCTGAATATTTTGATTAAATACATTTGAAAATATTAGTTAAACATGATAATAATACCATATGCTTATACCATTTGTGGTATATTTTATTTTACGGTTTTGCTAATTCTCAGCTAGCTGAGAAATAGCTTAGTGCTCAGTCGATTCTATAACCGTCAGATTGAGTGCCAAGATTCGTGCTGAATTTTGTTTTTATTTGTCCCGGTAGCTTTCTGTTCCAGTATTGCAGCACGGATCGTGTTTGTACGTGGGTCTTAGTTGTTTTATTCTATTAGTGTTCCGACCTGGGCCCGTAGGCACGTGGGTGTGCTTTTTTTCTTTACGTGAGCAACAACGCGGTCAGCTTATGCTTTTGTGTCGTCCTTGCATTTGCATGTTTTTTTCTTTCGATCATTTTAATTTGTTCCTTGCTATTTTATTACTTTTGTAATTATATATAATTTGGAGTCTTCCCGTGTCTTTTTTTAATTTTTGCAACCAAATTTGTTACTATTTTTCTGTTAAACTTTGAAAAACCTTATATCCCGGAATTAATGCACTTTCATGTTGTGTTGACTATTATCTTACCTTGAAGTGTTTTTGAATTTTTAGTTTATTTTTTTGAATTTAAAAAATCGGTTTTGCTAATTCAGCTAGCTGAGAAGCTTGGTCAACAGACTAACCATCCGATTTGTTTAGCCCTAAGATTCGTGCGGTTCTTTTGTCGCTTGTCTAATGCTACATCCGAAGCCTGAACTATACGCGCAGAGGTATTGCCTTTGGCTGGGCCTTCTACCGACAACTAGATGGGCTTTTTACTGTTTTTACGTCCGTGGCTTTTTTTGTGTGTTGTATTTTTTACTTTTTTGCCGTTTTCTTTTTTTGTAATTGTGTTGTTTTGTCATTGAAGGGAGCAAGAAACTGTCGGTTGGTTTATCCCTTTTTGCTGATTCTCAAAAGAAAATTATGATAAGTTTCGTATCTCCGTATACTTATTATTATTATTGTTTATTTTCCCATCTAATTGTCTCTATATTATTTATTTGTGTGTGTTAAGCGGTGCACAGATTTGTTTTTTAGACTTAGTGTGCTTAAATATTGTTCATTCATGTTTTTAAATCTATTTTTCTTAATTAGTTTTTTTTTGAGTTACCAATTCCTAGTCATACGAGAATTAGTTAAATCTCAGTACGTTTTTTAGCCCTTGGATCTATGCCACCAAAATTCGTGTGAGTCAATTGTTGGTTTGTGGCTTTTGTGTACGGATGCGGAAGTTGTTCTTTTCTGTGTACGAGAATTTACTATGTGCCAATGTTTTTCGGTTGCAAGTTTTGTTGCAACTAAGATTTTTTTTCAGTTCAAATTCGGCTTCAACTGACATTTTTTCAGTTGCAACTAAGTTTTTTCAGTTCCCAATCGAGTTGCAACTGCACTTGCAACTGAGATTTTTCTGAGGGATGCCCTAGTTGAAACTGAGATTTTTACCCTTTTTTGTCCCCAATTGCAACTGTACTTGCAACTGCGATTTTCAAGGGATGCCCGTTGCAACTGCACTTGCAACTGTGATTTTTTTCTTTTTCTGTCCCCAATTTGCAATTGTACTTGCAACTGGGATTTTCTCGAGGATGCCCCAGTTGCAACCACACTTTCAGCTAAGATTTTCTTTCTTTTTTTCTCCTAGTTGCAACTGCACTTGCAACTGAGATTTTCTTGAGATGCCCCCAGTTGCAACGCACTTGCAATTGAGCTTTTTTCTCCTTCTTTTCGCCCCAGTTGCAACTGCATTTGCAACTAGTTTTTTTTTCTCGAGGATGCCCCAGCTGCAACTACACTTGCAACTAAGATTTTCTCAGTCTCAGGTATGCCTCGGTTTCAACTTCACTTACAACTGAGTTTTTTCTTCTTCATATCTTTGTTCGAGTTGCAACTGCACTTGCTACCGAGATTATTCTCGAGGGGATGCCCCTAGCTAGTTGCAACTAATCGTGCAACTGAGATTTTTTTTCTTTTTTTTGCCCCAGTTGCAATTGCACTTGCAACTGAGATTTTCTTTCCTTTTATTGTTTCAATTGCAACTGCACTTGCAACCTGAGATTTTTCTCGAGGGGACACCCCCTAGTTGCAACTGAATGTGCAACCGATTTTTTTTCCCCCAGTTGCGACTGCAACTGAGATTTTCTTCTTTATCTCCAGTTGCAACTATACTTGCAACTGAGATTTTCTCGAGTGATGCCCTTGTTGCAACTGCACTTGTAACTGAGATTTTGCCAAGTATGCCCCAGTTGCAACTTCACTTGCAACTGAGATTTTTTTCCCCAGTTGCAACTTCACTTGCAACTGAGATTTTTTTTGTCCCCAGTTACAACTACACTTGCAACTGAGATTTGACTCTTTAGCATCAGTTAGCCCATCTACGCCTAAGGGTGTAATGTAGTGGGTCAGTCCAGGTAGAGTTTCTCTATTTTCTTTTGGTGCTTTGTTCGTATTTTCTTTTTATTGTTTTTATTTTTAGTTTCTTCTCCTCTTTCCTTCTATTTTCCCTTTTTATTTACTATTTTTTGCTTCTCATTTTTTTACTTCTTTCCTTTTTTTCATATTTTTGTTTTTATTACCGTAGAAGAAGTGAATATTTTTACATCTCCAAACTAATGTTTTTCGAATTTGTGTCAAAAATATTTTTGAACTTGTGAACAATTTTTCATAAGCGTGCGAATTGTTTTATCACATGAAACTTTTTTTGTGTTGGCAAAAATATATTTTTAACTAGCGAACACTTTTTTATACCAGTGAACATATTTTTAATTTGCAAAAAAAAGAAGTGGACTATTTTTTGAACCCGCGAATGATTTTTGAATTTGTGAACATTTTTTTTCAAATATATGAACATTTTTTAAAACTCGTCAATATTGTTTCTTAACTTTTCAAAATAATGTTCATTTATAATACACATTTATTTTTGTATGATTTTAAAAGCAATAAAATCAGTGAAAAACTAGAAAGGTAAAAAGAAATGGAAAAGGAGAAGAAAGCGTAAAATGTTCTTTTGTATAAATACAAAAACATTTTTCCTGAGAGAGGACTTTTGGCTCTCGAGGTCGCCTTATACAAAAATTCGAAAGTGGTATTTCAAAGTTTTAAAACTTTCTAAAAAAAAAATTGAAACTGAGTTTTTTGTTGCAAGTATCAAACTGAAAGCAGCGTGTAAAGGAATAAAAACCAAAACGTAACTATAGTTGGTTATCGCTCTGCCCGTGTAAAAGCTAGTGGAGCGGCCGGCCGGTGCATGCATACAACTTTGTACGATCGTGTAAAGAGACGCAATAAGTACCACCATGCAAAATAACTACCGTATAATCTAATGACGCCAGCTGACTGAGAATTAGCTTAATTCTCAGTCAGCTGAGCATTAGAGAGACCCTTTATTTTACCAAGAATAGTTCACCGGGGATCATGGATATTCCCGATTTTTTATAAATGTTCACCTCGTCGAGCTTTAAGCCTGAGATATTGCCTTCAGTATATTTGTTAGGGAAATTTCCAGACATGATTGAGATTCCAGAATGCTTTTCAAGAAAGTGTAAATGGAATTGCAAGCTTTAAAAGTTGCAAAATCAATGTAACAATATATATAGTTTGCCTTACCTGATTACTGATACCTATTTGTTTGCTCAGCGAGCAAGAAGCACTGGAGCTGGTTCTTTGTTCTGGACAAACAAGGTTGAGGTCATTGATGTTGGTGCGTATTTGCTCACATTCAGGTCCTCCAACAACAATTATCCATTGGTGTCAACGACTTATAATTTACTTCATATTTTGTTGATGTAAGAAGGGATAGAACTACAGATTTAGTTAAATGAGCAATGAATTGCTAGTAGTTTACTTTTGTGCTCCATTCTTTTCCTACCAGAAAAATACCATCGAAGTAAATGGCTCTTTTTGTTTTTGTTTTTTACATGGAAATGAATTTCCCATTACTCATAGGGCAGAGCTATATCGCTGGCCACCTTATAGATACAAACTCTGGTGCTTCACCCTCCTATCCATTACACGTAGTACCAGCACGGAGGCCAAACCGGGCTAAGGAGTGAGCAACACCATTACAAGTACGAGATACATATTGAAAGGTAAAAGCTTCAAATGAAGCAATACAAGTACTTCGTATCTCCTGCAGCAGAACACCGCGATTGGTGACAGATCATAGGTCTTCTTCTGTATAGTAGTAACCAACGTCTGACATTCAGACTCAAATATTACTCGGTTCAGACCAAGAGCGGTCAGACCTCGGCATGCAGCGCATCCTTCAGAGTCTGCAGTTTGCCGGCCATGTAGAGCACCACGCCGGCGATCGTCACATTGTCCCAGCCCTGCGGCAGGTTACCGGCCGCCACGGCCACCAGCACCGCGCCCCGCATCTCACCGGCATGAGCTGTTAGCGTTCAGCTCACTCGAAGTCACAGAGAGATGAACACAGTGGTTTGCGCTGCGTACAACCTGCAGCTTTTCCGTTTTCTCGTTTCTCTCATTTGTAGTCTGCTACTCCTACAACTTAACAAACGATTCTAAAACTGTGGCCATGACCGAGCATGTGCCATCCCACGACCGCTCTGCCACTTTCACGACGATGCCGTGCCATCCCATCCCACGGCGACTTTTTTTTTTTTTGTGAAAAGAACCTTGGCATTAAAAGAAACACCAAACAGTACAGAACAACTCAACGAAAACGAAAATTACAACGAGATCCTTGAGATGCCCTTCATCTTCAACCTCCAGACCGTGTCGACGGTGCGCCGCCGCTGCCGCTCCTCCCATAGCCGGCTTGACGTTGTTGGTTGCGGACGGGAAGTCGCTGAACGGGTCAAAAAGACCACATCCGTCCCAGAGCCGAAGAAGAAGGATGAACCGCCCATGAAGCTCCATGACTATCTGAAGATAGCCACCGTCAGAAGAAGTACTTAAGAACCACACTACTCCCACGGGTTTCTCGACGTCGCCGTCGAGATGGGACTGAAGCCGAGAAGACATTATTGTAAAAAGCGTCGCTGTCGCCACCAAAATGACGCCCCAACAAAGCTGGACACTAAAACCTAAAAAACGGAGCCCTCCCACCGACGAACGCCGAGATCCACCGCGCCTCCATGGCCCGGAGGCCACAGAGGCAGGGCAGACCTGCGGCGGCGCCGACGGGAGGCTGGACGAGGCGTTTGTCTAGGCTGAGATCCGATCGCCTCCTGGAGGCTGGAAGCGAAGCGGTATGTAACTTGGGAATCAGGCTCTCCGAGTTTGACTGTGAAACTGAAAACTAACACTTCTGTCTGGAGAATATCCGACAACGACAACGCCTAGATATGTACGCTACAATAGAAGTGATGTCTAAAACTGTCTGTCAGGCTTGCAGTTCAACACGAGCGAGATCCGATCGAAAAGATCGAGGGGAGACTGGGGAGAAGAAAGTGAGAACTTTCTTGTTGGAGGAATCGGATATGGAGAGGGAGAGGTGATTGTCAATGGAAATCCACGAAACTCGGAGCTAAATTTGGCAGTGAAAACTTTCCTCTCTTGATCGATCTCTGTTTGCATGTGGAGTGGGACTTGACCAGCTTGTTCCGGGTTCGAGTCCGGGGACTCGAGCTTGAAATAGGCTAGTAAGGTTTTGCCCAAAAGTGCAGTTAACTGGTCCCGATCTGTCGGGTGTACCAGGCCTACTATGTCAATCCCTAGGCAAAATAGCGAAGCATCAGTCGACGAGTATTCCGACTCAGCATGCACCTTCGAGGCAAGCTCGATCTTAAAACAGACTAGGCATCAATCGACATATCTATCGGCTCAGCATACACAGTCGAGGCAATCTTGGCTTCCAAACATACCAAGCAAAACAAAGGATACTTCGAACATACTTGATTAACCAGGTACCTAGCAAAGTAAATAAACTACGATGTGCATTGCGGAAGAGTCCCTGCCCGATTCTTCGAGTGGACCATACACTCGGGGGCTAGTGACTGATGTCTACGTGTGGTTCTATTCTTGTAGACAGTGTTGGGCCTCCAAGAGCAGAGGTTTATAGAACAGCAGCATGTTTCCCTTAAGTGAATCACCCAAGGTTTATAGAACTCAGTGAGGTAGAGGTCAAAGATATCCCTCTCAAGCAACCCTGCAATTAAGATACAGGAAGTCTCTTGTGTCCCCAACACACCCAATACACTTGTCAGATGTATAGGTGCACTAGTTCGGCGAAGAGATAGTGAAATACAAGTGATATGGATGATTGCAAGTAGTAATTGCAATCTGAAATAAAGATGGCAGCAAGCAAACATGTAGCAGAACTTGTTGTAAACGGTGTTTCAATGCTTAGAAACAAGGCCTAGGGATTATACTTTCACTAGTGGACACTCTCAACAATGATCTCATAACTGAATAAGTAAAAGCTACTCTTAAACACTCTCTTGTTGGATAACAAACACCATTCATTGTGTAGGGCTACAAAAGCACACCTCAAACCGGAGTAAGCAAGCGCCACAATGTCATAAAGGAGTCACACACGGTGCACACACTGTCACCTTTACACCGTGGAGAGTACCGGAGTTTATATTAAAGTAACCTATAGAGTACATAATAGATAAAGAGTAACATCTAAATATTCAACTAGATTAGCACAACTGAACACAAGTAAATACTGCTCGGGATCATTCTCCTTCTTGATGAAGCAAGAGTACTATGCGTAGGGCTGCAAGTGCACACCTCAAAGTCTGAGTAAACAAACACCATAATTCTCAAGAATAAGCCATGATAAATGTCTAAATTATTCATAGAGTCACACAAGTACCCACACTGTCACCTTGATACCGTGTTGTCACAATGACTCCAGAAACTAGACAAAATCACTTGAGTAGCATAAACATTATTAATGTATTCAGCGATACTAGCAATACATATGATCACATAAAGATCACACCATGTGAGAGAGAGATGAACCACATAACTACCGGTAGAGCCCTCAGCCTCGGGGGAGAACTACTCCCTCCTCATCATGGGAGTCAGCAGCGGCGATGAAGATGGTGGTGGTGTCGATGGAGATGACTCCAGGGGCAATTCCCCGTCCCGGCAGCGTGCCGGAACAGAGACTTCTGTCCCCCGAAACTTGTCGTCGATGGCGGCGGCGCTGCGGAACTCTTCGTGGAAATTGGCTTGGTATTTTAGGGTTTTCGCGTCTAAGGCAATATATAGGCGAAGGGGCGATGTCGGCGGAGGTCCTGGGCTCCCTCCTCACCTCCCGGCGCGCCTGTGGGCCCAGCCGCGCGAGCACGTGGTTTGGAGGCCGTGGGCCTCCCCCTGGCTTGCCCTTCTGGCTCCGTGTGTCCCTCGGAAAAATAGGAGGTTTGACTTTTGTTTCGTCGAATTCCGAGAATATTGCCCGAACAGCTTTTCTGGAACCAAAAACAGCAGAAAACAGAAACTGGCACTGTGGCATCTTGTTAATAGGTTAGTCCCAGAAAATGTATAATAATGATATATAATGCATATAAAACATGTGACAATGATACATAAAACAAGCATGAAACATCAGAAATTATAGATACGTTGGAGACGTATCAAGCATCCCCAAGCTTAGTTCCTACTCGTTCTCGAGTAGGTAAAACGATAAAAAGAAAATAATTTCTGAAGTGACATGCTACCAATATAATCTTGATCCAATAATAATGTAAGGCATGTGAGCTGAGATCAAATCATTCACAGCAAATGTCTATAGTTGATATAAGAGATAATAAAGCAAGTTAGTAAAACAAGCTAAAAGTTTTCATGAACGATTGCTTTAAAGACATGAAACCGTACAAGGTTCATTAAAGATGGTTTAATTATCCAGCATAGGAGTTCTATCCTTCAATCCAAGCATCAAGCAAATTTTCATAACATAGAAGGATTCAGTCAAGTAAATATAAACATGAACGTCATGAATCAACTGTTTCGAAGTCTACTCAACCGGTGAGCGCAAGCATTTGGTATTGGCACCATGATGTTATGGCAAAGAGAAAATTAATAGGGGTTTGGAAGGCCAATGGAAGAAAGTCTCACAAAGTTATAAGTGATCATTAGACAAGAGGAAGTCTTATAATCGAAGCTATGTAAGGAGTAGTGATTGCCATGCAACGGATGCATATAGAGCTATATGTGTATGAAAGTTCTCCAATGGAACTAGTGGGGGTGCATCCAACTTGGTTGCTCATGAAGACCTGAGCACTTTTGAGGAAGCTCATCATTGGAATATACAACCCAAGTTCTATAGTGTAAATTCCCCCTCGTCGAGAGTTGGGACGAGCACTGCGACGAACGCACGGGTCTCATACTGAACTGCTCCTGCCGGACAAGTGAGACTGACGGGGCGCTGGACAGCGAGGTGATGAGTACCTACTGCTGCTGCTCCCGTTGGGGTCGAGATTATGAGCCACGACGCCGGACGCAGCACTTCACGGCCGTACATCAGCTCCCCGGGCGTTGGCGAGCGGCCGGAAATCTCTGCAACGTTTGTCCAGTCTTGTGTAACAAATCTGGATATCTCGGCTGTTTTGCTTTTGCTTGGCTTGGAACTCGATCGGCTCCACGTGTTGGTCCTTTCTCTCCGGCGAGTGGCCGGACCTTGAGGAAGTACAATGTCGAGAGCTCCAATGGACGGCATGGCGCACCGGCCGCGGCCTCGGGCCGCCTCATTGGCTCGCGCTGCTCGGCGCTCCGTCTCTGCGCGGCGTTCTCGCTCGGCCCTCGTGGTCTTCCTCTGCACCTCGTCGACGGCGGGAAGGCGTCGGCGCCAGTGCAGGTGGCAGCAAGGAGCGCGGCCGCGGCCTCTACGGCGAGGAGGACGGGGATCTCACGTTGGAGACGGGACAGAGTGCCACCATGGCACCACGGTCGACGGCGACGAGCGGTTCGGCTCTGACCTGACCTGGAGCAGCTTGTTGGCTTCGATCTGCCGTGACGCCGCACACGAGAGACGAGAATACACAAAACGCGTTTATACAAAAACGTCAAATAGTCGTTTTCCCCAAAACTAGGATTTCTGGTTTTACGAGAACCCAGTTTTGCGTATCCATGAATTAGTTAGACCAAACAAACATGGTTTTAATTTGTTAGGCTCTTAACCGTGTTTAACAAGAACTGGTTTTCCGAACACTCCGTATCCAAACAACCCCTAGAGGAACGTACGATTGGCCGTGTTCATGGAGCAACCCTCTCACCTAGCGGAGAGGGAACCCATATGGTCTTCCATGGTTTGTCACCTACGCTCACCTTTCTTAATGTGTTTCACATAAATCCCCTCAAATTTACATAATTGTGATGAGAAATTCCACTCATTTTTTAAGATAGGTAATAAAATGAAATTTTTACAATTAGTTTACATTGAATTCAATTGGTTTAATAGACGTTGGTAGGGCGAAAATGCAAGTACATGTTCATGAAGGCCAGCAGCAGGTTCAGTTAGTAGCATGGGCGGACGCAGAGGGTGGGTAGGGTGGACCACGGCCCACCCAGAAATTTGAGATTTTTTTTACCCCCTAGATATGAAGCAGGTTTGGGCCAAGTTTGGGCTGCTCTTCCTCTCCTTCGCATTTTTCTCCACCGCTCTAGTACTGCATACGCGTACGAGAAAAGCCAAGTCACGAACAAGCAACCTTCTCTCCCTCTGTTCTCTTTTCTCGTGAGGCGCGACACACATGGCGATGACCTAGCCGGCCGCCGCCCCGCTCTTGGATCCCCCACCGCCGGCCGCCGCCCCCGCTCTGAGCTGCCCCGACACTGGCCGCCGCCCTCGCCCTGGGCTCCTCCACTGGCCGCCGCCGCCCGCTCGACCAAGCTCGACTAGCTTGGCTTCTACAGCCGCCGCTTCTGCCCGTCTCAGAATAGAGTGAGTGACATTGTATTTTTGCTAGTATTGTGTAAATTGACCCGAAACTGAACCGATTAAGTCCCAATTTTTGCTAGTATTGGATTTGCCCCAAAACTGAACCTAATAAGCCCCAATGTATTGTGTAAATTGACAATTTCTTGTCACAAACTAGCAACCAATTGATTGTATATGTTGTTTATTCATTTTTCTTCTAATTGTAGGATTCATTGTGAAGAGGAATAGCCATAGTTGAACCTTTCATGGGAATGAGAGAACGTAGAGTTACAAAAAAATATAGTGATGTAATTTTCTATTTATGCTATATTTTATCATGTAAGACTTTATTTATGTGTTTGAACTATTTTGCACTGAGACCATGCAACTTTAAGAAATATGTATTGATCTACAATGTCATATGTCATGAATCAATTTGTTGTTTATATTGTCATTTGCCCACTTTTTCTTAGAGTGTGTCCACCCTCTGATTTTTTCATGCGTCCGCCACTAGTTAGTAAACATGCATGCCACAGTGGGAGTAACATAACTAGTAATATACATGCCATTTAGGTAAAAATGGTGACGGGGCAAATAACTAATGAGGAGAGAGAAAGTTGTAATAACATAGGTAATTAGGGTAACATCACATATTTCAATGCAATATGAGTCAACAATCTAAATGAACAAATGAAAACTTACATGACACCACACATATGTTACTAACCACCATAATCTCTACTATATAATATATGTAAGCGACCGTGGTGCCGGTGGTACGTCGTGCGTTTTGCAGTTTGGTCCTCAAGTTTATACGAAATTAACCCGCAGTCCACCTTAGGCCTTCGCTTTTGCATTTTCACCCTCCCACGAAACGGTACCGACCGAGAGAAAAAATCGCAGAGCACCATCGTCTCCCGGGATCCCTCGTCTCCCACCCCTCTCGCGATTGGGATGCGACGGGGCCGGCGTGATACCTCTTTAGATGCGGGCTTGTTGGCAGGGGCGGTGGATCTGGAAGCAGCGACATGGAGGTGAACGAGCGGTACTCAGCAGTGCGGGCTGAGGCCGAGCTATCTTTCTCTTCCCATCCCGCCCGCAGCTCCCAGATCCAAAGCCGGAAGGAATCGCGCCAAGCCCGGATGCGCGCCGCCACTTGCTGCTGCTCTTACTGCTGTTGCTAGGTTCCGCGGAGATGCGGGGCGTCGAGGCGGACGGCGGCGGCGGCGCTTCCTCCTCCAACGCCGCAGGTGAGGCGGCTTTCACGCGGGGAGAATTTGGTGGTTTACTTGCCGTGTTTGATCTGTTCGCCGGTCTGGTTGCTGTTGTTGGGTTGTTGGTGCTGTTCTGGGTAGATTTGGTTGGTGCTCGAGGGAAGTCGGTCGGCGCTTTTGCTCTGCTTCTGGTGCGAATCCCCGGCTGCCGGCGGCGAATTTGTCCCACTTTGGACTCGGGAAACCAGAGAGAACTTTATTGATTGTTTGTTTGCTTGCTTGATTGGTTTCTCGTGCTGTTCTTGCTTTTGTTCTTGGTTCCGGGTTGTATAATCTGCTAATTTGGTCTGATGTTCGTTGCTGCAGATAGTTTTGACGCTGGGCAGTATGCCTTCTTCAACAAGGAGCCGCGTGAGGGGCTCGAGCTCGGTTGCTTGGAGGTTGATGGTGCTCATGCCAATGGCGGTGGATTCAGCGGGCCAGAAGATGGGTTGTACAGGCTCTCTTCGGTCGCAGAAGAGGTGCTAATTCTTCCTACCCACAGAGTAGACATATTTGTTATGAACTGTCTCGTTTGTGCATGTCTTATTCAGTGGCATGTGGTTTTTGCAAGTTGGATGTTAGTAGTGGGGCATTAGTGCTGGAGGAATCAAGAATCAATGCATGTATGTGGGTCTCTAGGGTTCAGAGCAGTAGTGTTAGAGAAACCAAGCACTTGAATGAATGGTGGAAAGGTTTGAGCTACCTTGATATATGCGTTTAATGAGCGAGTTTAGCTCTTCTTTGAGAGCACAAAAGCTCCATTACGAGGGTGGACTATCATGTTCCAGATGGAAGAATCATCTTCTTGCACCCATGCTGTTTCTAACTGGCTTAAACATCCCTAGAACCTTGATAGTTGATTATGAGTCGCCAGTATCTATTTCAGGATTTTGGTGCAGTTTGGATCCTAGCATAATGTATCTTCTGTTGTCTGACCCTGAAGATCATTTGTTTCTCGGCCTACAAAATAATTAGTTCTGGAACTTGGGGGGCCGGGATCATTCGTCGAATGCAAGTGTGTGAAATACTCTGGTCCGCACGGTGCAGCAACACCATAGAGCGATGGCTGTGATGTCCAGGAAGGGGTGATGGTGAAGCAGCCGCAATGCCTGGTGCAATGTCACAGCCTTAGGATGGCTTGATCGATCTGAGCCATGATGACGAGTAGGATGAAGAAATATGTAGAGGTGCTGTCGTTGAACCAAGATTTTCAGGTAAAACAAGTTTCTGTATGTGGCATGTTCCTCCGACTGTAGCTGTTGTTGCTGGGAGCCTGGGACTGAAGATCGTGGTCTTCTCTCAGTCTCTTCTATATAAACAATATATACAGTACATGGATGGCAGGAGAAGTATTGTGCTGATTGGAAAAAGATATGCATAATCAGTATGCATTAATTTGACCAAGATTGCAAACTATTACATGTACATCTTCAAGAAAAAGTAGTCATGCTTTCTACTGGGATATGACTTACTGTTCTTAAAATTTGTTGAGCAAAGTATCAGCAGAATGTAGCGGTAACCTGAATTTTTTGGTTAATTGGACTTTAGATGAACACAGAACACAGACACACCTGTTTCAAAGCAACATTTGCCAAATATTACCTTTTCACAAGGTCTATTGTCCTGAATAATTGCTTTGCTATGTCTGTAGAAAATCATGTTTCTGTCAGTTTGTTTCTGTATTGCCATGTGTGCTAAACCTTACCTGATTCCCCTTTAACATTTTATTTTTATGCCCTTCTTATTCATTGAATGTGGACTGGAAGGGTTCCTCTGCTGCTTTCGTTTAATATCTTAAAATTATACCGTTCTGTTTCACTTTCACGTCGTTCAGTAACATAATTGTTGAGCAATTAAGTTAATTGTGTGAGCCGCCAATCAGAGACATGCATTCTAGCTGTACTATTTTTTTAAACTAATGCATCTTTTACATAGCTAAAAACCTTCTCATTGATAGAGGAGATCAAGAT
This sequence comes from Poa pratensis, assembly GCA_947311845.1. Lineage (NCBI taxonomy): Eukaryota > Viridiplantae > Streptophyta > Magnoliopsida > Poales > Poaceae > Poa > Poa pratensis. The sequence goes on along the minus strand of CAMZMU010000068.1, from coordinate 50,275,946 downwards.
TCATGCTATGATAGTGTTGGTTAATTAATTGGTAATAGTGGGCGTGAATAATTGTTACTCATGCTGCTTTCCTATTTAACAAAAAAATTCATGTCTACAAATAATTCTTTTTTTATTGCTTAGTCTTCGTCAAATTAGTTTCTTTGGATAAGTTGTAGACTGCCTTAGTTAATACCAAATAATTGTCTTTATTTTTATGATCTTCTGATTGTAAGTGCATATTCAGCTCTAATATCACACAACAAAATCTGCCAACAAGTTGGAAAGGCTTAATAAAACTTAAGTGCAACGGTCTATTCATAGTAACAATCTCCATTTGGTAATATACTACATAACACTCATATGAAGGATGAAGCACGAAGTACGTCATCTAATCCGCCCAACCATGCAACTAAAATTTACTATATGAGGCTCCATGACATAGATTTTTTTTTCTCCCCTGTTGCAGCGCTTTTTTCTCCCCGTTGCAACACACGGGCACTTTGCTAGTAAATGTAGTAATACAGGCTAGTAATATGTGCATGTCCAGTTTTCTCCAAATATATGTGCAGAAAAGTAAATAAGCATCTTAAGGTAACTACTCCCTCCATCCTATTTTGCAGGGCATAATCCCAAAAACGATTTGTCCCGTAACCAACCCCCACCTCCTAGTCACAATTGTATTTAATTACGTCTCAATTAGAGGTTGGTTGCCTCCCCACCAATGCATACAAGATTATAGCCCCAATCAAATATCACCTTGGGACAAGATATTCGAAAATTATGCGCTGTGTAATAGGAGGGAGAGAGCATCACTTTCTGTCGTCACAATACTGTCAGCATTGACACCCTGCCCGCTGCGTTGCAAAGCGTCATCTATCAGATCAAAGTTTGAACAAACTGTCATGATCCAACTTGAACGCATCCGAATTATACTGATGATTAGTTTCCATGCCACCTGTACGCCTTTGCCATCGGTCGAGCTGCTATCATGTTGTGCCTTTAACCAATGCTGAATCAGATTCTGACGGAGACTAAAGCTTAATCGGCTACGTTCGGCCACAGAAAACGACGAAAATAAACAGGTTCCAGCGAGAGGACAAAAGAAAGAACTTGAGAATCACAAGTTTATACTTTACAAGAGCTACAAAACCTGTCCTGGTAGATTGGATTAACGAAATAGAAGAACGGTACTACAAAGTACAAACCTGATTAACTGACTGATCACGTAGCCTAGCAAATAAAAGAACGAGAAAAAAAAGGAGATAAGCTAAGGCAAGAACGCGGGCGTGGCATCCGCACCACCGGCCGATGGCGCTGCCACCTCGCCGCACCTCCCGCACCTGCTGCCTCCGCCCGACACCACGACGACCAAGGTTGGCACCGCCGGTGCGGGCTCCTCGGCGACGATACTGGCGCGACATGAAGGGCAGCTGGCGCGGGTCCGGAGCCAGGCATCTACGCAGGCGACGTGGAAGCCGTGGCCGCACAGCGGGAGCACGCGCAGGCACTCACCCTCCGCGAACTCCGCCAGGCATATTGCACACTCGGAAGACGACGACCACGCGCCGCAGGTTTCATCTCTGGTGATGATGATCCAGGGCGAGAAGCGGCGAACGAGACGGTGGGGAGCGCGTCGATGACCTTTTTCTTCAGCCCCTTGGGCGGAGGAGTTTCGTGGTCGGCGCTTGAGCTGCGCCGGCGTCGGCACGTGCAGCGGGAGACGAGGGCGAGGCCAAGGACGCAGACGAGCGCGCAGAGCAGCGACGCCAGGATCACCACCATGTTCGAGTCCACCGCCATCGTTGGAGACGTCTGCTCCTCCGGGGCCTTCATGCTCGCGGGCGTCGAGGACATCGTCTCGCCGGGCCCGGCGGCGATTGCGGCCGTGCGGTGCAAGAGTTTCGCCGGGGCGCGCATGGTGTTGTGTCTTGCCTGCTGCTATGCTTAGCGGTGGACTGCGCGACTCTGTTCTAGCTTAATTTGACTCAGACCGAGCGTCTATGTGTTGGGCTGGGATGAAGCTCCTCCGTCTCTTTATAGCGTGCGTGGAAGAATGACATAGTGGGGGTAGGAGCACGCGGCAGTGGCTACGGTTCATGACACTTTTGGATGTTTCTTCCTGCACGCGTGGCAAGTTTTGCTCTCTATATTTTGGGAGACAAGTTTGGCTCCTTTTGCTTTGACACTTCCTAAGTGGAAATAAGCAAGCAGTAGAATCTAGTGACTGTGTAGAAAAAAGGAGAGTATCGTTGACACTGTAGTGAGTGGTAAAACTAGTGACTAAACGTCTACTGATTAGGGCCAACAAGACAGTGTGTGTGCAAGGATGAGGTACGCTTTAATTATTTAAACTTGCGCTTTACCTTACTCAGCCCCCAGCCCTTGAAAAAAACTTATGATGCTATTTTGTTATCTCTAGACGTTGTGAAGAAAACTTTATTTAATTATATAGTGAATTTGCGAGGGAAAAGGGGCAATAGCTAGTCTCACTCATATCGATCGATGCCACTACTAGGAAAAAGTTATTATTGAGGATCGCTATCTGTTTATCTAACCCTATCTGCAATCCATATGCAATCTGGATGAATGTGATCTAGAGTTAGTGCACTTTATTTGGGATATCCATGTAACCGGTTCCAGCTACTATATATGCAATATGGATTTATTTGGGATCTACTCGCTGGAAATGGGTTGGAGGAAGATGGCGGAGGTGACTACCGAAGCGTGCGCACAAGGCACTATTTCTGGAGTTGGCCGTGGGAGCCGGCGATAGTTGTGGCCGGGGCATAAGGCCCCTGTTTCTCTATCGTCTGTGCTAGTTGTGGTGTTTCACTGTTTGGTGGCTTGTTACTTGTATGTTCGTACTATAAGATTCTTTGTCAGTCTATATGTTGAATAAATGAAATAAAGAAGCCGTATGCATGTTTTCGATGCAGAGGCCGGGGTAATTCCCCATTAAAAAAGACAAAAGGCACATGCTCTTGCCTATAATTAAGGCTTGTAAATTGAGGCTATATCTCCAAATCTTGTAACACTTCTACTAGTCCCATCGATCTCGCACGACAAGGACAAAAGGCACATGCTCTTGCCTACTTTCCCGGATTGCTCATATCAATACAAGTACATATGTGCAATGGGATATTAACTAGTATATAGATTAAAGTTTTTTGCCACTTCAATTTTTTTTTTTGATAAAGAGATTTATTACTTAAAAGGTTTAAGCATTACTCCCGTCCTCTGCATAAGAATGCACACAGCCGCAATCCAACCGAACGGAAAAAAATGTAGCACCAGACGAATTACAATCAAGAGTAAGTAAAACGCCAATGCGTAGGCCAACCACCAACGCCTATGGAGAACCAATGTGGCGATCAAGCGACCATCCATGTCGGATACAAATATCCCTCGCCACCTCTTCCAAACATGCGCATGCCTCCGTAAAGAGGCCTCGATGCCCCTCCCATTGTAAGGTGGACCACGAACGGAGAATACTTGTGCACCGGTAGAGTACCTGCAAACGAGAAAAATCTTTATTATTGAAAACCTTGTCATTTCTACACAGCCAAAGAGATCATATTACGGCTATCGCTCCCACCCTAATAACAGTTCTAAACTCTTTTCTCTATCCCATTTAGCCAGTTGTCAAAAATATTTGCAACAGACTTGGGTAGATATAAGTTAGAAGCTATCTGGATAGATAACCAAATAGAACGCGCAAAACTACACTCGAAATAAGTGTTTTATTGTCTCCTGTTGTGGACAAAACACACACTCTGTACTTCCATGCCAGTTTCGCTTAACAATGTTATCCTTTGTTAAAATGACACCCCTACGAAGATATCAAGTAAACACTTTGGTTTAAGCGGAATCTTCATTTGCCATATTTTTTATTATTATCGACTGGTACATCGGAATGGACTAACGCCCTATACATGGAGTCTACCAAGAATTTTCCATTCCCACATAAACTCCAACGAAACTCATCGTGACCTTGTGTAAGTTATACAGAAGTCAACCGTGCCAGCAAGGCGTTTCAAGACGTTAGTCTCGGCCCAATGGGGTCTCGCCTGAATGTCACATTGGGTGGTGAAGACTGCATAACCGTAGCTATGGTATCCTTTTGTGACGAACAATATTGTATAGAGCCAGATACTGATCCCGGAGGGTGGTATTACCTAACCATTTGTCCTCCCAAAATCTAATCTCCGATCCATCCTTAATTTTAAATACTCTGAAGCGGAAAAAAATGTTGTTTCGCCACCATCAGACCAGCCCAGAAGTGAGAATCACCAGGTTTTCAATATATCTGTGATACTGCCTTCATGCCCATGTATTTTATTTTAAGAAGCGTTTGCCAAACCACATCTTCGATTAGTAACTTATAAAGCCACTTACCAAGGGGGCTGAATTCTTAACCTGTAGGTCATGAATACCCAACCCCTTTTGATCTTTTGGTCGGCAAACTACATTCCATTTAGCTAGTCGATATTTCTTTTTCTCACTATCTCCTTGCAAAAGAATCTTGATCGGAAGTAATCCAATCTATGTAAGACCCCTTTTGGTAGCTGGAAAAGGATATCATGTACAGTACCAAATTAGTTAGTACCGAATTAATGAGGACCAACCTCTCGCCAAGCGATAGTAATTTTCCTTTCCAACTAGACAGCCTCGCTTGAAGACGTTTCTCGACGTGCTTCCATTCCGCATTAGTCAGCTTTCTATAATGTATTGGAATGCCCAAATACATTATAGAAAATTGACCTTGCTCACAACCAAATATTTCGGCATACTGAGCAGCTGCGTCCTAGGCGTCGCCGAAGCAAAAACAATTCACTCTTATGAAAATTGATCTTCAACCCTGATAATTGCTCGAATGCTGATAAAATTAATTTCAGATTCGCTGCTTTATCTAGGTCATGTTCCAAAGAATTGTACCGTCCGCATATTGAAGAATAGATAATCTCCCATCAACAAGATGTGGGACTACCCTTCAATTTGGCCATCTTCCTTTGCCCGTTCAATCATGATCGCAACATATCAGCCACTTCAACACTTAGGATATTTTTTCCTGGCGTTCATGGCAAGTTAGAACGCTTAATCCTATCTTTACGTGGAAACTACACAATAGAATTGACAGTATTGTACGAGGATTAACCAAGTAAGTGGCAGTGTTAGTGACCAAACAAGTAAATGAACGTATGGACAACGAGAGGCCGCTTTAAACGTCCTTTTGTTACGTGCTTTTATCAAAAGTGAAAGTGAAGTGCAAAAAATCTAGCTAGCTCGTTTCACGACAAAATAAGACCACGGGAAAACGATTAACGTATACATAGTGCGATTATGCGTGTTGAGGTAATATATATGTCACTATTTAAAATATACATGCATGATCCATAGATCCCATAGGGAGTAGCTAGTGCGGCTCACACTAACTAGCTATCAAGGATTATATGTAGAAAGTGAGTTGAGATGGAAGATAAAGTACGATTGCTTAACCATCCTCATCTGGTTTCATAGTTACGTATACTAGTTGAATTTGGCGCGTCGTCACGCCACTTTCTTCGTGATAAAATTTTTTATTTTTATTTTTTAATGGTTAATATATTTTTGTAAGTAAGTTTTGGCTGTGTTGATATGTGTAGTCGTGACATTGGCTGAATCGTGGTTGAAAAAAAAAGAACGCAATATGTATAAATACATGGAATTGTAGGTTCAAAAATTGTTGAATTTACAAAATTAGACAAATTTCTGAAATTGTTAGAAAAGTTTAAAATTATGACAAATTGGACACACTGCATAATTGGTGTAAAATGGTTGTTTTAGGTTTTCTTATTAAAAAAATTTGAAGTTGTTTAGTCATGCATGAAAAAATGTGTTAGTTGTGAAGGTTTCATTTTTTGTACAAATTTGGGTTTTTTTTTTGTGAACTATGGATCAGAAGATATGAACTTTATAGCTTTATGCATTTTCCGTAATTTTATTTTGTAAGTAAGTTTTGGTTGTCTCGATATGTGTAGTTGTGTCATTAGCTAAACTGTGGTTGTTTTTTAAAAAAGCAATATGCATAAATATATGGAGATGTAGTTTCAAAAATTATTGAATTTACATAATTAGACAAATTTTTGAAATATAACCATTTCGGGATTGTTCTTATTTAAACAGTGTGAAATTCTGGATTTTATTTAAATGTAAAGAGAGCTTACGTCGAAAAATTTGGTCAGATTGCGAAAAATGTTCAAATTTGGAAATTTTTCAGATTGCTCTTGTTGGTTATTTTTGTGAATATAACTTGTTTCTTTTTTGTTGCATAATATGTTTTGTGAATAGAATGGTGACATTAGAGAGAATTAAGTTCAATTTGAGCGTTCATTGAATTGAAGGTTTTTTTTATTGTTGCACAATATGTTTTGTGAATAGAATGGTGACGCTAGAGTAAATTAAGTTCAATTTGGGCGTTCATTGAAGTGAAGTCAATATACTTTGTGAATATAAATGTTGAATATGTTGTATTACCATTTATTAAATTCAATCTATTTTTTTAGAGTGAATGAATTTGTGGTTTATCCAATATGCATCTAGTTAATCACTATTTAAATTTAACTACGTAGCTAGAGAGTGTTAAGTTCAATGTAAGCGTTTGTTAAACCGATTTGCATAATTTTGGGGAGTTTAGTTATGTTGTCTCTAAATTTTAACTTATTCGAGTTGTTATAATATGTTTTATGCTTTTTATTAGATGCTTAATTTAACTCATTAATTGGAGGAAAATACATTACATGAAGTTATATTTTCTCTAAATAATGCTATATTATGTTTTACATTTTATTATTAGGTACTCATTTTAGATCAATAATTAGAGGAAATACGTTGTATGTAAATTTATTAGGTGTAATTTAAAATCTATCCGTAGTTAGGGGATGTGAAGTTTTAATCTCTGCAATTATTCGTTTAACCAAGAATTTGTGGAAAAATTGACCTTCACATATCTAGAAGAAATACACTTGGATTTTTTTAAAAAAAATATTGAACTCTTTTGGAATTTGGAAACATGGTTGTTTTTTGCCCGGAGTAGCAAGTATTTTTTTTCTTTTAATAGGTCGGATATGTTATTCATTTTTTTCAGGTCGATATACTGAAAGTATTTTTTTTTACACTTTTTGTTTTATGCAAATTGGAACTTGTGAGTTGTCGAATATGTATATATTTTTGTTTGTGCATTTCGTGTGTATGAGTGGAATTGTTGTAATTAGTAAATTGAAAGTCTTTAGGTCTTGTGTATTTTTTTGAAATATATTTTGGAACTTACAAAGTAATCGAATATTTTTAGAGGGAAAGAATGTCATGGGGAAATACTTTATTTTAAAAAAAATTGTTTGAAATATGCAAACTTGTGAATTCAAATTTTGAAATGTCCATATTTTGAAGCAGTGCAGATTTGGATTGTGGAAGTTATATTTCAAAAGTTGCAAAAAGTTTCTAAAAAAAGAAAAGCAGGGGAAAAAAAGAACAGAAGGAAAAAAAAAAGAAGGAAGCGCAGCCAGGCCGGCCCACGTAGCGGCCCACGTGGCCAGCCTAGGCCCGCGCCCAGCTCGCCGTGACGTCGACGTGACGTCACGGGCGGGCGGAGCTGCCGCGGCGGCGTCTAGCTCGCCGGAGGCGCGCGACGACGAGCCAGGACCCGCGCGTGGGCGCGCTGCACGCGGCTGGTCGCGGGGCGGCCGTAGACGGCGGCGCCGCTACGCGTTGGTCGCCGGAGCGGCCGCGGCGACGTGCAAACACGGTGGAGGCCAGCGTGGACGGCGGCGTTAATTACGGCGACGGCGCGGCGTCCCGGCGGCCGATCTGCGGTGAGGAGGTGGAGGATTTGGCGGCGGAGCTCGTCGTGCGCTCGGATCGGAGCGGGGAGCAGCACTGCGACGGCGCGTCGCGTCGGCGACCGCGGCGAGCTGCGACGGCGCGTCGCGTCGGCGACCGCGGCGAGCTGCGGCGCCGCGCGGGAAAGGGGAGGGGAGGGGGGAAGTGGCGACGTTTTTTCTCTGAGGTCCCTACGCTTTACAACATTTACAAATAGGTCCTTCGCTTCGTAATGTTGTGGACCGCGGAGGAGGAGCCAGATTTGTGGGGGGTTGTTTTAAGAAAACCGTCACGGAGGAGCTGTGTGTGCCGTTCGATGAAGAGGCGACGGCGCACATCAGAGACTGCTACAGTAACACTGTGGCTAAGCTACATCAGCTTGATCGCTGAGAGATCGCTAAACGGATAGTCTTTTATATAGTTAGTAATATAGTAGTAGTATCTTAATGCGAACACTTTGACCTTCTCGGTGATGGCCTTTTTGAACGAGGAAAGCCCGCTTAGTGCCCACCCTTGTCATGCATATACTGCTATCCCATTTCAGTGTAAGCATATCGGTAGCACACCGTATTAGTAGTAATACAAGAATGCTCCGAGTTTGTAAAGGTAAAGCTACTACTGCCGACCGATCGGCCGCTTCTGATCCAAACTTTTTCCCGGCCGGTCGCCATTTTCGGCGCAAGCCGATAAGTAAGATGAAGAGGAACATGCAAGACCTTTTTGACTCAATTGGGCATCCATCTTTTTACACATTTGAAAATCCTACTACTAGTCTCCTTGATGGATTATTGAGACATGGTGCGTGATTAAGTTAACAAAGGTATAACGTTCTGCGGAAAGCAGCTAGCAGCTAATATATGCGGGATGAGTACTGTTCGTTGCCGTGTTATCGGTTAGGTTGTCGCTCTGTTCGTGCTTGATTATCCATCAACTTTTCAAACAAAATTCCCACTACCGACCTCTCATGTATCAACTTCGTCTTTCAGCAGTGCAAATGCTGCATGTGCCATCATGCCATGCATGCCTCACGAGTACTAGTACTACTACTTAAGTAAATATCCCTTAATGATCATAGAGAATTACCATGACCGCTATGCTGCACATGCACCACACTACGCAAAGATGCTCAACAGGTCCCCGGCGCCCAAATTATATGACATTTCAATCACCAGATTTTTTTAGAAAAGGGGCAGTCCCAGCCTCTGCATCGATTGATGCATGCGGCTATTTCAATCACCAGATGAGTTGATTCTTTGAAAAAGAAAAGGTGAATCTTTGAGATGAGACGGTACCCATAAAGGCCATCTATCTATCGGAATCAAGCGGAAAAGTGCAGATATTTGGATAGTAACTCCTCATGATCTTATCCCAACGCTAGCTACGTGGCCACCTTTGCCGGAAAGTTTGCCATTTGCCCCACATTCATTCTTCCACACATATGCCTATCATCACAATGTTCATCTAGTACATAGACATGTCAAATCGTGGGAGCACCTTGTTTTTGTGTTCTTGCCCATTGGTTTCATGGAAGGTTGGGTACTTGGGTTGGAACGCGCGGGCCTGCTAGTATTGCTTCCTATGGTGGTCGGGGACCCACACGTCAACTTTCGGTTTCGATCAAGATTCTCCGTTGATAGTTCTTGGTGGCAGCGTCTGGACAATGAAGTGGTTGTCGAATAGGGAAAAAGTCCCACGACTTTATTCATGTCCTATCTAGTAAAGCTCGTCGCGCACGGCCATAGGGAGCTGAGATGTTTTGGTGGCGCGAACCCATGGCTCCTCGTCAAGCCGATCATCTTTGGAAGCTTGAGTTTTGTTTTGCTAGTGGGCCTCTCCCCTTTCGTGGCATGACAATACACGAATAAAATCTATTTACGACTGAAAATTACCTCTTCGGGTGCAAATTTAATCAGAATGAGACACATTTTATTTACCAAACTGACATTGACAAGAGCAATAAGATTAGTTGGGTTTTTTTTTGTACCATTGTCCATGATTATTAATAGAGAAGTAGAAAATTTTAGCAAAATAATGTAGTGCAGAAAAAAAAACAAGTATCTCATAAGAATCATCACTTTTGGTCATCCTAAAAAGGTGGTCAACGTGCACCTTACTTGTCGTGTTGTAAAAAGTAGTCGACCAAATCGATTATAAGTTTCAACAAGTGCCTAATAAAACATCAGCCAATTTCTTCGGACGTTACAATTCACATCGTTGAGACGAGTTGCTATCGTATGACGAGCCGATTCTGAGGAGACTAAAGCTAGATCGGTTGCATGCGGGTCACTGATATGTTCAGAGCAGATCACCCCAAACAAAAATTGAAGACGGCAACGGATTAATTCCCTCCCACTGATGTTGTTAAGACCAAGTCAAATATATTCTTATTTAGACCAAGGGATTTGTGAGATATCTCATGTCTTGTTGCACAAGTACGCACTCCTATGGTCTCCTCCGCTAAGTAGGAGTAGCATTTAGCAGGCCAAACAATATCGGTTTTGTTGTGTTGAATGCAGCAAGCTACTAGCATGCATCTGAGCCCATTCAAATATTCAACATCACAAACTTGGCTTTACCGCGGAGCTAGTACAAATATCAGTCAAATAATATTGGTTTTTTTTGTGCAATATCGGATTTCTTGTGTCCGCTGGGAAGCGAGCGCGTGGGCCTTTTATAGCACTTGTGGCTGGCTTACAGTGGTGGCCCAGACACTGGTAGGTTGGAGCCCAAGTAGCAATGGGGTCCAGGCCGTGTAAGGATAATTTTCCCGCACGCGTGGCAAGTTCGGCATCTTGTGGTTTAGTATTACGTACGTGAAAGCATATACTCAAAAAAAAGTACGTGAAAGAAAGCAGTCGATCGGTCGATCAAAGCCACGAGGAAAACACTGTTATCGTGGATGGCTGTCTGTTTATGTAATCCAATCGTGTCAAGTTGCTTATCTAATCTAGTATAATCTTACCCTATCTGGGATCGATTTAACAGCATGAATGTCATCTACATTTAATGGGACACTTTGTTAGGGATATCGTTATAACTACCAAGCGCCCAAGACCGTAGAAAGGTGAAAAGTGACAAATTCTCAACTAACTGAACCAGGAATTCATAATACATGAGTTCGACAATCACATCTATGACACAGTAACACCAACAGAGAAATTGATACTACCTTGTATACCTTGCGCACCATCATCAACCAGATCCTAATAGTAAGCTATCCAGACTGCAGCATGTGCCCACATCACAGGATCACAAATTATATCGCTATGGGTGATCATCAGCTCGATTGTCGGACCGCATTCACGGACCCCCCCCCCCCCCCCCCCACACCCCACTGCCGCTAATTTTTTTAAATAATACACGAAAATTATTTAATTCTGGAAATATTACGCTAAAATTTTTTTCAAAAATATTTTCCAATCGTCGTTGCTGAAGCCGACAAGGGCTTGTCGTCTTTGACGAGGACGACCGGAGGCTTGTCGTCCGTGGCCAAGACGACTAGCCAGTCGTCTCTGCACGCATGCAGTACTCGGCTGTGGCGAAGACGACTAGCGCGTACTCGGCTTTGGCGCGGACGATTAGCCCATTTAGAGTAAATTTGTTTCGTGATTAATTGTTCCCGCCTTTTTCTCCCGCCATATTTCTCTCGCCCTTCTTCTCCTCTCTCGCCATATTTCTCTCGCCCTTCTTCTCCCGCCTTTTTTCTCCCGCCCTTCTTCTCCCGCCTTTTTCTCCCGCCCTTCTTCTCCTCTCCCGCCTTTTTTCTCCCGTCATTTTCCTCCCGCTCTTCTTCTCCCGCCATTTTTCTCGCGCTCTTTTTATCCCGGGTGAGCCTATATATACCCCAACAGATTTTGTGATGGAGGCGTGTGGTGCGCGGTTATTTCCGTAGTCGCATAGGAACGATGTCTGGTAGTTCGGGTCCTAGTTTGGAGCATAGGTCGTGGTGTGTTCTGTATGAAGCCGCAATATGGACTGAAGGTAATATTAGGGAGGGTAGGGCCAAGAGCTGTTATAGGGAGCTAGTTAGTGAGTGGGGCAACATTCGTGAGCTGGGAGAAATTATAGCCAAAAAAACAAAATCCAGATGACCCCTGAAGAAATTTCAGATGAAATTGATGGGTGGCGGTGGAAGTGGCAGAGAGTGAATAAGCTAAAATATATCGAGGCGGGTCTTCGAGACATGCCTATGACACCTAAGTCAAAGATAATCCATTTTGCGGCGAATGCCTATGAATTTCACGTGGAGGTAACTGAGTACGGAAGTTATATTACGTTAGAATCTAGTGTTATCGTACTAATTTATTTTCGTCTGATATTGTTAATTTCCAGCACTGGCCCGCCGATGCACAGTTTCTGAACAAAGAGATCCCTCATTTTGGTTGGATGGAAATGCTTTTTGGCGCTTGTCCTGATGGGCGTCCACAGGATACTCTTCACGCTGATGCAGTGAAGAGGGCTATATCGAAGGCGAGAGTGGTGGATCATCCAAGAAAGCCGTTCAAGATGATAGTGATGATGATTTCATGCCTCCTAAACGAGGCAACTCTAGACGCAAGTTGAAGAGTGTTGGTGCATCGAAGGCGTTCGGTCTGTTCGGTTTGCTCGGTCCGGTCTTTTCGGTCATCCAAAATTTCGGTCATCTAGAAACGCTGACCGAATTACGGCCGGTCTTTTCGGTCTTTTTGTATTCGGTCTTCGGTCTTTTCAATCCGGTCTTCGGTCATGACCAAATAGACCGAAAAAAGGAAATAACAGCAACACAATCTCTTGTTATATTTAGCTCATCCTCATAGTTATATTCCTTCAGCTCATCCTCATGTTCAAATGTCATCTACAAAAAGACAGCAACACAATCTCTTGTTTAGATGCCAATACAGTCTAGCACTAAGCCTGATCTAGCACAGTCCGGCAACAAAATTACAGGGAAACAAGAACCAAGCTTGTTGTGTGCTTGCCATGCGTACCACAATCTCTTGTTCTAGTAGACATAGGAGGAGGCGGAGAATGGATGGAGGTCGCTGGTTCCAGGCGGCAAGATGGATGGATACGTGCTGAAATTGGGGAAAAGAAGTAGGGAACTAGGCCTCGATGGGCTGTGCTACATGCTAGAGTACACGAGTTGGGCCTGAATGTCTAATTCGCATCGCTAGTTCGGTCCCTTCGGTCATTTCGGTCCTCAGCTCGTGATAACGAACAGACCATATTATTTCGGTTACTTGATTCTCAGGACCGATATTATTTCGGTTACCCGAAATTCTGGGTATTTCGGTTTCGGTCCGGTCTTTTTGGGTTCGGGCTTCGGTTTCGGTTTTTTGTGCCCGGGGTGACCTATGACACCTAAGTCAAAGATAATCCATTTTGCGGCGAATGCCTATGAATTTCACGTGGAGGTAACTGAGTATGGAAGTTATATTACGTTTTCGTCTGATATTGTTAATTTCCAGCACTGGCCCACCGACGCACAGTTTCTGAACAAAGAGATCCCTCATTTTGGCTGGATGGAAATGCTTTTTGGCGCTTGTCCTGATGGGCGTCCACAGGATACTCTTCACGCTGATGCAGTGAAGAGGGCTATATCGATGGCGAAGAGTGGTGGATCATCCAAGAAAGCCGTTCAAGATGATAGTGATGATGATTTCATGCCTCCTAAACGAGGCAACTCTAGACGCAAGTTGAAGAGTGTTGGTGCATCGAAGGCTGTCGCCGATGAAAATAGTGATGACGACTTCATGCCTCCAACACGAGCACGTGGCAGAGGGAAGTGAAGTCGTTGATTCGAATTAGTTATCGTTGAGTTCCATGTAATATTTGTACCAGTAGTTGTTATATGCAGTGTTTAGAACTAGTGAAGTTGTAACGTGGACCTGTAGTGTTGTATGTTAAATTAATTTATCGATGCAATGTGGAATGTTTCGTACATAGATAATAATATGTCTCGTACATAGATAATAATATGTCTCATACGAACATAAATATGAATATGTCTCACATACAAATAGAAATACGGATATGTCTCATACATCCTAAGTACGAATATGTCCTGAAGATAGCACTGACCCCTGCGTCGCTGAGCATCACGAGGAGGGGGCTGGTCGGGCATCGTCCACTGGTACCTGTGAGGTGCCCGGGTTTGACGAGGCACTGTCAAGTCCCCGTCATCCTGTGTATCCTGTGTGCGGTATGGTGGAGGAGTCTGGTGAATGAGACCCTATCGCGGCTGCGTGGGGAAATCTGGAGTGTCGAAAATGCCCAACCAGCTGGACATTTCGTCCCCCGCGTGGGCCCGAGCCTCCTGGTCACTCCCCCACCCTGATCCAGATCCTGACGCCTGCTGTCCGGACGTAGCCGTGTGATAGCCATAGGCTCCTACAGATGGAATCATTAGTACATAAGAAATATGCAGTCCCAATTGAAATATGAAAACAATATACGTACCGTAATCCGGGAAATCCGGGGTGGGACCTCGGTACTGAGGAGGAGACTGTGGCCGATACCCGTAACTGGAAGTGGGACCCTGCCACACCGAACCTCCTGCCTGGTCAGGAGGAGGTGGCCTGGGCTGTGGTACTATACGTGGACGCGGCTCATGTCGGTGATGCGGCTGCTCCTCGTGCTGCTGGTGCAGGAGATGCTGGTCGTCGTGCTGCTGCTCCTCCTCGTGATGATGCTGCTCCGGATGCATCTGCTGCTGCCGCTGCTGCTGCTGGCGTCGTGGCGGGGGGCGCGGGGGTCGTTGTGCCACCGGGTGGCGAACAACGTCCTCTGTGCGGGTGCATGTGAGTGTCGCGTAGACGTCCCGTAGCTTCCCCTCCAGCCTCTTGAGCCAGGATATCGACTGCTCCCGTGGTATAAGAGGGCCAGCGGAAAGAGAACGTCCATACTCAGCGATATCAGTCTGAATAATCTCGTGCGTCAAATTAGCCTGACAATAGAAATACAAAGTATAAAATATATATGTGAAAGCATGTACCAGTTAGATGAATTAGTGAAAGGAAATAAAATATTACCGCGTGCTGTATGGACGCAGAAGTGTCATATATCGGGTATGTATCCCACGTAGTAGGGGCAGGTATAACCTCCGGGTGAGAGTGCCGAACGATAATTAGCCGTGTTCCGGACATGTACCTCTGCAAGTAGGCATTGTATAGAGTGATATCAAACCCGACAGTCTCGACCCAGAGCCGTGTCGTCGCAGTGTCCCACTCTGAAACGTAAGGTTGTAGCCTCTGCAGCCACCCTGCCGCGCTCCGACTAATCCCCTTCCTTGTGTTCCTAAAATTTGGGTGAGTGTTCTATCAGTAAATATTGATTGAGTACGAACAATTTAGAAAAAAAAAATACTACTTTAGACATACCTGTGGTACACATCTGGCAGGGGACGCTCTACTGGCGGAGGATCTACCAACTGTCGAAGACCAAATTGCCTCATAACCCTCTGTTGAGACATCTCCTCCACGAAGACATCGAAGATGATCTTCGATTTTGTCATCCAATACTCTCGGTCACATGTGCAGAGATCAGAAATACCTCTGGGGTATCTTCGCTGAATGAGCTCGTCCGTGTACGGCTCCCAGATCACCGAAGTGTACACATCAAATTGCTCGTTAAAAGCAATGTAGCACTGCTTCGTCTGCTCAGTAGCAAAGCGTCTCTGCGTACAGCACAAGTTAATTTCATACACGGCCGCAATAGTAAGTTTGTCAATGTAGTAAATTATAACTAGGGCACAAGGAGAGCAATTCCTTCTTGCGCAGCTTTTTAACCATCGCACCCAATCAGTATCACACTCTAGTGGTCTCAAAACGAAGTAAATATTTGTCCTTGAATGGCTCCACCAAGCATGAACACTGACGGTCTGTGTCTGACTATCAAGCCCTAAACTTCCCGCCAACCAATCTTTTACCTGACTTAGAGACCATGTTTCAGGAGCTGGGAGGTCAACATCTATAAATTCAAACTCACTCAGATCAGCTCCCGTATCACACATTTGGACTCTATCAGGACCATAGAAAAATCTGATCTTCACTAAATCAGACATCTCCGCTGACATAAATAAATATTGACTATCATTAATATTATTCCGCATAAATAAACTCCTAAAAAATATAGCTACATTTTTTCAAATTAACCTACAAATATAGCTACAATATTTACTACCGTCACAAATTATTTTTTAACAACACATGTTCATACATGTAACGGATATGGCACCACAATTTTGATAAATCGAATCATACCCTAAAAGCGTGAGAGGCGACGACGTTCGGCGGTCTCGAATCAACGGCGCACCAACACGGGCAGCACCACCACAATGCAGCCCTCCTGCACCACCACCACCATGCAGCCCTCCAGCACCACCACCGCCATCACCACCACAACCACCCGCCAACCATCACCACCACCACCACGAGCTATCCCATCAGGAGATCGGAGTTCCCCTAGCCTGCCTCAACCTTCTAGCACCGATTAATGGTGGCAAACGTGAAGATTATTGGTCTTAATCGCTGGTTTAATTTGGTTTGTGTGGAGAGTGGAGAGAGGAAAGGAAGAACACCCGGGTAGCAGGAAGAAGAAGCGAAGAAAGAAGGAAAGAGAAGAGAGGAAGGGCGCCCGTGCGGTCGATGCTCTGCTGCTCCTTGTCGTCTTCGGCGAAGCCGACTGGGCCCGCCATGTCGTCGTGGGCGAGGACGACAGGCCACCCAGGACGACAGGCCGCGCGGCGACGTGGCCCATCCACTAATCGGCGAACGCGTGGACGAGTGGGCATTGTCGTCTTTGACGAGGACGACTACAGATTGCATAATATTTTTGAAAAAAAAATTAGCGTAATATTTCCAGAATTAAATAATTTTCGTGTATTATTTTAAAAAAATTAGCCCCCACTGCCCCACCATGTCCACCGCGGGTTTGATCGTCTACACAATCTGACAAAAAAAAGAAAGGTCCGTTAGTTCGTTAGTTCATACCTGAGATGTCGACGGTGGGGAGGGAAAGGGGACAAGAGATAAGGATTATGATTAGGCTATTTGAGATCGTGGTAGTACGGAACACCCGTTTTGATGACATGGAAGCTATCCAAGTCGATGTGATGAGCGATCCTGGACCCGACTCTGTGGTTCTTGTACTCGTTATATATAGTGCATATATGTTGAATCCTGGCCGGCAAAGCTAAAATGGTTTGATTTTTACACATATCTCAATGGGATCATGTAGCAACATGTGTGTGCCAACATGTGCGTGGGGAAGGGGGAGGGGCAATTGCCCCGCGGGCAGCATGCTATTACTGATAAAAATGTAACATAATTAAGGACGGTCTTTGGTTCGGAAGTGGTAATGGTAATGTCAACGAAATCAGATCCCGGGGTGTATCGTGAGTGGAGTGGTAAACTCGGGTTTTTGTTTGGTACAGTTCCGTAACGGAAACAACTTATTAGACCAGCCGCGGGCGGTGCGGCACATCTCGCCCAACTACATCGCCGGAGCCGCGGTGACGGTCGAGCGCGCCTACCACCTAGTCCTCGCCATAGTCCAGCCTCCAGGCACAGCCGGAGGACGTCGAGCAACGTGCGGCACAGAAGCACCCGCCCGCCGCGGCCGACGGCGAGCCGGCGAAGAACTACACGCCTTCTTCCTATGTTCTTCCAGGTGGCCGTGGTGGACGGCGGGCAGTGAGGAAGCGGCCGATGTTCGTCGACAGATGGGACACAGAGTTGCGGACGTCGACTTCTTGACCTGCGTATGGCAGCTCGGGAGCTCGGGCGTTCTTTGCCACCGCCCACCGCAGTCGTTGACGGGGACCATGGCCAGCTGGCACGACGAGGAGAAGATCCCACTCTGGTCGGGGATGGCCGAGGCCCGAGGGGACAGAAGGAGGAGGAGGAGGAGGCGGCGCTTTAGCCAGAATAGGTCGTGGGGAAGATGAGAAGCGAGAAGACGAGATAGAGGTAACGCTTTCCCATTACACAAGATTTTGGGCGGAATCAGATTTGTACTAAACCGGGAACTGATACTGTGGTATCTAATTACGGGATTCTCGTACAAAACAAAATCTAACATAATCAGCTAACACCGTAAACAGGTTACGTTACAAATTCACGAACTAAACACGTCCTAATTATTACATCAAAAGCATATTTACACTTTCTTAGAGTATACCGTTCTTATCAAAACTTTAGTTGGTCAAAAAATAATCTTCATGCTACGATGAGTGACCCTGTTTGAGATTCACGAGATTTTGTGGTGGATCCAGCTATTCTATGCGATTTCATGAATAAGTTTTGGATCAGCGCAAGTATTGCTTTCAGGAAGATTGAAAATGGTTTTTTTAAGAAAATGATGAAGTCAGCACACCCAAGTCTCTAGGTTCATGGCCGAAAAACTCTCAAAAAGGATTGTGTATCTATGTATGAAGAAGAGAAGAAGAATATTAAATCCAGCTTGGCTAGTTCCGGCTCTCGTTATTTTCACAACTGACATGTGGACATCAGTCCAAAAATTGACATCAGTTCAATGGGGATGATTTTGTAGCTACATGTGTGTGCGGACGTGTCGGTGGGGAAGGGGGAGGGGGCAATTGCCCCCCCGGGCATCATGCTATACTAATAAAAATGTAACATAATTAACTATTACATCAAAAGCATATTTACACTTTTTTAATTAGAGCAAGTCAGTACGCCGACGACACTCTTATCCTGATCCAAGATAATGACGCAGCAGTGGCAAACCTTAAGTTTCTTTTGATGTGCTTCGAAGATATGTCAGGACTAAAGATCAACTACCACAAAAGCGAAGTGATTGTGATGGGTAAACCTAGAGAGCATAGACAAAGGGTGGCAAACATGTTAAACTGCAAACTGGGTGCTTTCCCATTTACGTACCTGGGGCTGCCGATTTCAGACCGGAAGTTGACGGTGGACCAATGGAATTTCCTAGTGTTGAAGCTGGCTGCAAGGGTTGAACCGTGGGTGGGGAGATTTCTATCCTCCGGGGGGAGACTGATTCTGTCCAATTCGTGCCTTTCCAACCTAACTTATATAACACTTACTAATTGAGATATGTATCATCTCATCCAGAGCTAGTGCGGCTCACACTATTCCATTTTCGAAGCTAGTGTGAAGAAGATTCCATTTTCCAACCAACACCGAGCTGAGTCAACAAGAGTTGCGCATGGATCGATGTTAATCAGTTCAGCAAAAATATGCATGCATGTCCGCTCAATGAGCGACACGCTTTTATCAAAAGTGAGATTAAAGCAAAACAAGGAGGTAACTAACTTATATAACACTTACTAATTAAGATATGTATCATCTCATCCAGAGCTAGTGCGGCTCACACTATTCCATTTTTTTTTTTTTTTTGAGGAGGATCCAACACATAAATTCAGACAGCTCAAAACACTTTACAAGAAAGTCCAAACGAAAGCAGAAATTACAAAGAGGACCCCAGAAAAGTGCAGAGAACTCCCTGAGCTATCGGAGAAGAGACAGATGGATCCACAACGATCCCCAAGACCCTAGGCGACAGCGCCGCCGCCGTACCACCCACCGCTGGCAAGAGGAAGCCGCTCCAGCATGTAGAAGGTCGCAGAAGCCGTCCGCCGCGCAGCAACGGAACCGAAGCTCGATGAACGAGTACGACCACGGCCTTCCCTTCCCGCATCCGCCAATCTTCCAGCCGGCGGCGCTCCGCCTAGGTCCACCACCACCGCCCCCGAACCAACTCCAGACGCCGCTCCTTCGCCTCCACGGCCAGGCAGAACAAGCACCAAGAGGACCACCACCACCTGCAGCAACAAAAACAGAGCAGCACCGTCCACCCACTCCTCCCCTCTCCACCACGGACGGCCAGAGGAATAGAGCAAGAAGATGCGCCCTGACGAACCACCTCCACAGCCTCTCCGGCGAGAACGCCGGAACGGGGAAAAGAGGGGGAGGACAAGAGCTCAACCACCGCCGCCATCGCCACCGTCTCGATGCCGACGCGAGCCACACTCACACCTACACTAACCCTAAACTATATACGCACGGCAGCCTCCGGGGCTCCCCCCTGCCTCACAGCGCCCTAACGGCGGCCGGAGGCAGAGGGGAGCGGCGGATTCGCCGGCGGGAGCAGATCACGCGCGGTCGCCTCCTCTCCGCCTCGCTCTCTACTGTAGCAGTGGATAAGGTGTGGTGGGACACTATTCCATTTTCGAAGCTAGTGTGAAGAAGATTTCGTAAGTTAAGGACTTAAGGTAAAGCTACGTACCCCTAATCATCAGCTCGATGGTCGGACCGCATTCACGGACCCCCCCCCCCCCCCCCCCCCACACACCACTGCCGCTAAATTTTTTTAAATAATACACGAAAATTATTTAATTCTGGAAATATTACGCTAATTTTTTTTCTCAAAAATATTTTCCAATCGTCGTTGCTGAAGCCGACAGGGGCTTGTCGTCTTTGACGAGGACGACTGGAGGCTTGTCGTCCGTGGCCAAGACGACTAGCCAGTCGTCTCTGCACGCATGCAGTACTCGGGTGTGGCGAAGACGACTAGCGCGTACTCGGCTTTGGCGTGAACGATTAGCCCATTTCGAGTAAATTTGTTTCGCGATTAATTGTTCCCGCCTTTTTCTCCCGCCATATTTCTCTCGCCCTTCTTCTCCCGCCCTTCTTCTCCTCTCCCGCCATATTTCTCTCGCCCTTCTTCTCCCGCCTTTTTTCTCCCGCCCTTCTTCTTCCGCATTTTTTCTCCCGCCCTTCTTCTCCTCTCCCGCCATTTTTCTCCGCCATTTTCCTCCCGCTCTTCTTCTCCCGCCATTTTTCTCGCGCTCTTTTTATCCCGGGTGAGCCTATATATACCCCAACAGATTTTGTGATGGAGGCGTGTGGTGCGCGGTTATTTCCGTAGTCGCATAGGAACGATGTCTGGTAGTTCGGGTCCTAGTTTGGAGCATAGGTCGTGGTGTGTTCTGTATGAAGCCGCAATATGGACTGAAGGTAATATTAGGGAGGGTAGGGCCAAGAGCTGTTATAGGGAGCTAGTTAGTGAGTGGGGCAACATTCGTGAGCTGGGAGAAATTATAGCCAAAAAAAACAAAATCCAGATGACCCCTGAAGAAATTTCAGATGAAATTGATGGGTGGCGGTGGAAGTGGCAGAGAGTGAATGAGCTAAAATATATCGAGGCGGGTCTTCGAGACATGCCTATGACACCTAAGTCAAAGATAATCCATTTTGCGGCGAATGCCTATGAATTTCACGTGGAGGTAACTGAGTACGGAAGTTAAATTACGTTAGAATCTAGTGTTATCGTACTAATTTATTTTCGTCTGATATTGTTAATTTCCAGCACTGGCCCGCCGACGCACAGTTTCTGAACAAAGAGATCCCTCATTTTGGCTGGATGGAAATGCTTTTTGGCGCTTGTCCTGATGGGCGTCCACATGATACTCTTCACGCTGATGCAGTGAAGAGGGCTATATCGAAGGCGAAGAGTGGTGGATCATCCAAGAAAGCCGTTCAAGATATAGTGATGATGATTTCATGCCTCCTAAACGAGGCAACTCTAGACGCAAGTTGAAGAGTGTTGGTGCATCGAAGGCTGTCGCCGATGAAAATAGTGATGACGACTTCATGCCTCCAACACGAGCACGTGGCAGAGGGAAGTGAAGTCGTTGATTCGAATTAGTTATCGTTGAGTTCCATGTAATATTTGTACCAGTAGTTGTTATATGCAGTGTTTAGAACTAGTGAAGTTGTAACGTGGACCTGTAGTGTTGTATGTTAAATTAATTTATCGATGCAATGTGGAATGTTTCGTACATAGATAATAATATGTCTCGTACATAGATAATAATATATCTCATACGAACATAAATATGAATATGTCTCACATACAAATAGAAATACGGATATGTCTCATACATCCTAAGTACGAATATGTCCCGAAGATATCACTGACCCCTGCGTCGCCGAGCATCACGAGGAGGGGGCTGGTCGGGCGTCGTCCACTGGTACCTGTGAGGTGCCGGGTTTGACGAGGCACTGTCAAGTCCCCGTCATCCTTGTATCTTGTGTGGGGTATGGTGGAGGAGTCTGGTGAATGAGACCCTATCACGGCTGCGTGGGGAAATCTGGAGTGTCGAAAATGCCCAACCAGCTGGACATTTCGTCCCCCGCATGGGCCCGAGCCTCCTGGTCACTCCCCCACCCTGATCCAGATCCTGATGCCTGCTGTCCGGACGTAGCCGTGTGATAGCCATAGGCTCCTACAGATGGAATCATTAGTACATAAGAAATATGCAGTCCCAATTGAAATATGAAAATAATATACGTACCGTAATCTGGGAAATCCGGGGCGGGACCTCGTACTGAGGAGGAGACTATGGCCGATACCCGTAACTGGAAGTGGGACCCTGCCACGCCGAACCTCCTGCCTGGTCAGGAGGAGGTGGCCTGGGCTGTGGTACTATACGTGGACGTGGCTCATGTCGGTGATGCGGCTGCTCCTCGTGCTGCTGGTGCAGGAGATGCTGGTCGTCATGCTGCTGCTCCTCGTGATGATGCTGCTCCTGATGCATCTGCTGCTGCCGCTGCTGCTGCTGGCGTCATGGCGGGGGCGCGGGGGTCGTTGTGCCACCGGGTGGCGAACAACGTCCTCTGTGCGGGTGCACGTGAGTGTCGCGTAGACGTCCCGTAGCTTCCCCTCCAGCCTCTTGAGCCAGGATATCGACTGCTCCCGTGGTATAAGAGGGCCAGCGGAAAGAGAACGTCCATACTCAGCGATATCAGTCTGAATAATCTCGTGCGTCAAATTAGCCTGACAATAGAAATACAAAGTATAAAATATATATATATGTGAAAGCATGTACCAGTTAGATGAATTAGTGAAAGGAAATAAAATATTACCGCGTGCTGTTTGGACGCAGAAGTGTCATATATCGGGTATGTATCCCACGTAGTAGGGGCAGGTATAACCTCCGGGTGAGAGTGCCGAACGATAATTAGCCGTGTTCCAGACATGTACCTCTGCAAGTAGGCATTGTATAGAGTGATATCAAACCCGACAGTCTCGACCCAGAGCCGTGTCGTCGCAGTGTCCCACTCTGAAACGTAAGGTTGTAGCCTCTGCAGCCACCCTGCCGCGCTCCGACTAATCCCCTTCCTTGTGTTCCTAAAATTTGGGTGAGTGTTCTATCAGTAAATATTGATTGAGTACGAACAATTTAGAAAAAAAATACTACTTTAGACATACCTGTGGTACACATCTGGCAGGGGACGCTCTACTGGCGGAGGATCTACCAACTGTCGAAGACCAAATTGCCTCATAACCCTCTGTTGAGACATCTCCTCCACGAAGACATCGAAGATGATCTTCGATTTTGTCATCCAATACTCTCGGTCACGTGTGCAGAGATCAGAAATACCTCCGGGGTATCTTCGCTGAATGAGCTCGTCCGTGTACGGCTCCCAGATCACCGAAGTGTACACATCAAATTGCTCGTTAAAAGCAATGTAGCACTGCTTCGTCTGCTCAGTAGCAAAGCGTCTCTACGTACAACACAAGTTAATTTCATACACGGCCGCAATAGTAAGTTTGTCGATGTAGTAAATTATAACTAGGGCACAAGGAGAGCAATTCCTTCTTGCGCAGCCTTTTAACCATCGCACCCAATCAGTATCACACTCTAGTGGTCTCAAAACGAAGTAAATATTTGTCCTTGAATGGCTCCACCAAGCATGAACACTGACGGTCTGTGTCTGACTATCAAGCCCTAAACTTCCCGCCAACCAATCTTTTACCTGACTTAGAGACCATGTTTCAGGAGCTGGGAGGTCAACATCTATAAATTCAAACTCACTCAGATCAGCTCCCGTATCACACATTTGGACTCTACCAGGACCATAGAAAAATCTGATCTTCACTAAATCAGACATCTCCGCTGACATAAATAAATATTGACCATCATTAATATTATTCCGCATAAATAAACTCCTAAAAAATATAGCTACATTTTTTCAAATTAACCTACAAATATAGCTACAATATTTACTACCGTCACAAATTATTTTTTAACAACACATGTTCATACATGTAACGGATATGGCACCACAATTTTGATAAATCGAATCATACCCTAGAAGCGTGAGAGGCGACGACGTCCGGCGGTCTCGAATCAACGGCGCACCAACACGGGCAGCACCACCACAATGCAGCCCTCCTGCACCACCACCACCATGCAGCCCTCCAGCACCACCACCGCCATCACCACCACAACCACCCGCCAACCATCACCACCACCA
The DNA here is from genome assembly GCA_947311845.1 of Poa pratensis. Taxonomy (NCBI): domain Eukaryota; kingdom Viridiplantae; phylum Streptophyta; class Magnoliopsida; order Poales; family Poaceae; genus Poa; species Poa pratensis. The sequence goes on along the minus strand of CAMZMU010000068.1, from coordinate 50,251,824 downwards.
CCACGAGCTATCCCATCAGGAGATCGGAGTTCCCCTAGCCTGCCTCAACCTTCTAGCACCGATTAATGGTGGCAAACGTGAAGATTATTGGTCTTAATCGCTGGTTTAATTTGGTTTGTGTGGAGAGTGGAGAGAGGAAAGGAAGAACACCCGGGTAGCAGGAAGAAGAAGCGAAGAAAGAAGGAAAGAGAAGAGAGAAGGGCGCCCGTGCGGTCGATGCTCTGCTGCTCCTTGTCGTCTTCGGCGAAGCCGACTGGGCCCGCCATGTCGTCGTGGGCGAGGACGACAGGCCACCCAGGACGACAGGCCGCGCGGCGACGTGGCCCATCCACTAATCGGCGAACGCGTGGACGAGTGGGCCTAATCGTCTTGGCCATGGACGACAGGCCTGTAGTCGTCCTCGTCAAAGACGACAAGCTCCTGTCGGCTTCAGCAACGCCGATTGGATAATATTTTTGAAAAAAAAAATTAGCGTAATATTTCCAGAATTAAATAATTTTCGTGTATTATTTTAAAAAAAATTAGCCCCCACTGCCCCACCATGTCCACCGCGGGTTTGATCGTCTACACAATCTGACAAAAAAAAGAAAGGTCCGTTAGTTCGTTAGTTCATACCTGAGATGTCGACGGTGGGGAGGGAAAGGGGACAAGAGATAAGGATTATGATTAGGCTATTTGAGATCGTGGTAGTACGGAACACCCGTTTTGATGACATGGAAGCTATCCAAGTCGATGTGATGAGCGATCCTGGACCCGACTCTGTGGTTCTTGTACTCGTTATATATAGTGCATATATGTTGAATCCTGGCCGGCAAAGCTAAAATGGTTTGATTTTTACACATATCTCAATGGGATCATGTAGCAACATGTGTGTGCCAACATGTGCGTGGGGAAGGGGGAGGGGGCAATTGCCCCGCGGGCAGCATGCTATTACTGATAAAAATGTAACATAATTAAGGACGGTCTTTGGTTCGGAAGTGGTAATGGTAATGTCAACGAAATCAGATCCCGGGGTGTATCGTGAGTGGAGTGGTAAACTCGGGTTTTTGTTTGGTACAGTTCCGTAACGGAAACAACTTATTAGACCAGCCGCGGGCGGTGCGGCACATCTCGCCCAACTACATCGCCGGAGCCGCGGTGACGGTCGAGCGCGCCTACCACCTAGTCCTCGCCATAGTCCAGCCTCCAGGCACAGCCGGAGGACGTCGAGCAAGGTGCGGCACAGAAGCACCCGCCCGCCGCGGCCGACGGCGAGCCGGCGAAGAACTACACGCCTTCTTCCTATGTTCTTCCAGGTGGCCGTGGTGGACGGCGGGCAGTGAGGAAGCGGCCGATGTTCGTCGACAGATGGGACACAGAGTTGCGGACGTCGACTTCTTGACCTGCGTATGGCGGCTCGGGGAGCTCGGGCGTTCTTTGCCACCGCCCACCGCAGTCGTCGACGGGGACCATGGCCAGCTGGCACGACGAGGAGAAGATCCCACTCTGGTCGGGGATGGCCGAGGCCCGAGGGGACAGAAGGAGGAGGAGGAGGAGGAGGCGGCGCTTTAGCCAGAATAGGTCGTGGGGAAGATGAGAAGCGAAAGACGAGATAGAGGTAACGCTTTCCCATTACACAAGATTTTGGGCGGAATCAGATTTGTACTAAACCGGGAACTGATACTGTGGTATCTAATTACGGGATTCCCGTACAAAACAAAATCTAACATAATCAGCTAACACCATAAACAGGTTACGTTACAAATTCACGAACTAAACACGTCCTAATTATTACATCAAAAGCATATTTACACTTTCTTAGAGTATACCGTTCTTATCAAAACTTTAGTTGGTCAAAAAATAATCTTCATGCTACGATGAGTGACCCTGTTTGAGATTCACGAGATTTTGTGGTGGATCCAGCTATTCTATGCGATTTCATGAATAAGTTTTGGATCAGCGCAAGTATTGCTTTCAGGAAGATTGAAAATGGTTTTTTAAGAAAATGATGAAGTCAGCACACCCAAGTCTCTAGGTTCATGGCCGAAAAACTCTCAAAAAGGATTGTGTATCTATGTATGAAGAAGAGAAGAAGAATATTAAATCCAGCTTGGCTAGTTCCGGCTCTCGTTATTTTCACAACTGACATGTGGACATCAGTCCAAAAATTGACATCAGTTCAATGGGGATGATTTTGTAGCTACATGTGTGTGCGGACGTGTCGGTGGGGAAGGGGGAGGGGCAATTGCCCCCCGGCATCATGCTATACTAATAAAAATGTAACATAATTAACTATTACATCAAAAGCATATTTACACTTTCTTAATTAGAGCAAGTCAGTACACCGACGACACTCTTATCCTGATCCAAGATAATGACGCAGCAGTGGCAAACCTTAAGTTTCTTTTGATGTGCTTCGAAGATATGTCAGGACTAAAGACCAACTACCACAAAAGCGAAGTGATTGTGATGGGTAAACCTAGAGAGCATAGACAAAGGGTGGCAAACATGTTAAACTGCAAACTGGGTGCTTTCCCATTTACGTACCTGGGGCTGCCGATTTCAGACCGGAAGTTGACGGTGGACCAATGGAATTTCCTAGTGTTGAAGCTGGCTGCAAGGGTTGAACCGTGGGTGGGGAGATTTCTATCCTCCGGGGGAGACTGATTCTGTCCAATTCGTGCCTTTCCAACCTAACTTATATAACACTTACTAATTGAGATATGTATCATCTCATCCAGAGCTAGTGCGGCTCACACTATTCCATTTTCGAAGCTAGTGTGAAGAAGATTCCATTTTCCAGCCAACACCGAGCTGAGTCAACAAGAGTTGCGCATGGATGTTAATCAGTTCAGCAAAAATATGCATGCATGTCCGCTCAATGAGCGACACGCTTTTATCAAAAGTGAGATTAAAGCAAAACAAGGAGGTAACTAACTTATATAACACTTACTAATTAAGATATGTATCATCTCATCCAGAGCTAGTGCGGCTCACACTATTCCATTTTCGAAGCTAGTGTGAAGAAGATTTCGTAAGTTAAGGACTTAAGGTAAAGCTACGTACCCCTAATCAACCGCTCGGTCGGCCGCTTTTGATCCAAACTTTTTCCAGTCGCTCCATTTCCGGCGCAAGATGATAGGTCGATCGACGAACATGTGAAACTTTTTTGACTTGACTGGCAATATTTTTGCATATATTATGTTGAGTGAGTGGCCGATATAGTTCGGAAAATATATATGTGATCGATCGATTCCGTGTTATCTGCTACTGCTAGGCTCTCTCTACGTAGGTGTATTTGGTTATTGGTCAACTAGTCAAACAACCAAGTACAATCCAGCCGACTGGCTGGCCGTCTACTTCCACTATCAACCTCTCATGCATCAACGTTAATTCAGTAGTGCAACTGCATTCCAGCAGCTACGTATGCATGATGCAGCACGTGTGCATGCCAACAAGTATTTATCTAAGACGAGAATCCTGACCGTCGGCTGTCAACTCGGACGGCCAGGAGCATTCACAGTCAAAACCTAAAACCAGTAACCTTTGCCGCCCTGTTTGATGATTTGAACATGACCCCGCCATAGCTGCAGATGCACCATACTACATGCGCAGCTGGTCCCTGGCAACCAAACCATGGATGTGGATTCCAATCATCTACTGATAATCTTCATGATGAGACGGTACACATAAAGTGTATCCATTAGGAAAGTGCAAAGATATTTAGGTAGGAGTTGCAGAGTATGTATATATATCTGCCGCCTCACGATATATCTTATATATCCCCTGGGCTAGCTACACGGCAAACCACCTTTGCCCAAAAGGTCACATTTTCATGTTCTTCCTGATCCACATATATGCCCATTAATGTCGCGCCAATTGCCGTAGGTTTTTGTTTAAATCCATGGGATTGACGGTCACACTCCGCCTAGTTTTGAATTTTTCTAGGTTATAAGTTGAAACCCTACGTCACCGGGCCTAGCGATAGACGTTTCCAAGGTCTCCGGGTAAAGAAAACACGCTTTTTGTGCGCGGCTAGATTTAATACCCTCTTGAAATGGGCATTGGCAAGGACGTGCGCATATGCCTCATGTATCCAAGTTGCGACTAATTATCCGCTCGAGAAATTGTCCATTTTCTCTACACATTTACTATACATATCAAATAAGAATTTGAAAACAATCATCACATTTGGTCATCGATAAACACAGTCTACATAATGGTATGATAATATGAAATTTCAGTGAAAAACTAATAAATTCCATTAACATATCAAATAAGCATATGAAAAGAATCATCACTTTTCGTAGTCTATCAGACATTTCAGTTCTGACAAGCGTATTCTATTGACTCGTTGTCTCTCTATCGACTAACTGAATCCTGGCAGCAAGGAATCACATTCACGTTAGCTAATTGCTCGCTTTTCTCCATAATATATATACATGTCTCTGAAACATAATAAATAGTGACAGACCGGATCTGATCAACTAGAAATCGGAAACACTTGAGCAAATTATCTGTTTTCTCCGTATACAAGACTCCAAAACAAAGCAATAAGAGGGAGCGAAAGACTTTCCGCGTAAGAGCTCTTCAAACTTTGCTTATTAAGCTCAAGTTGAAGACCCGACAATTCTTACCACTCGCGTTGCAAATATTGTCTAGCTTCTAGTAGGTATCACGACAGACTAAATCAAGTCAGCAATAACACTACCGAATCAACTGATCTCCATCCGTCTAGACTAAAGATGATAATGAGTCGCTCCACCTCTAATCGAATCGTCCTTGAATCGATCTCCATCGGTCGAGTAACTATCATGTTGAACGGCGAATCGATTCCGATAGAGACTCAAGCTGCTTAATCGATCGACTATGTGCGGCTTCATAGTAGAGTGGAGCACCGAAAATAAATCGAAAATGATATGCAGATTCCCTCGAGATAAAAAGAATAAGTTAAACATCACAACTTTTGCTTTAGTGACCATGAGCTACAAAACTTGTCCAGATACACTGGGTCGACGGGGACTTGAAAAGCTAGCAGAGGGTGAAAGAAAATGAAGAACAAGAACAATACTACAAAAGTAATTAAAAAATTGCTAGATGGTAAAATCTCGACACACATCCTAAAAATTTGAAGATGGAGAATAGAAGCTAAGGCAAGAACGCCGGATCCACACCACTGGCCGGCGCGGCCACCTGCCGCACCTCCCGCACGTGCTGCCTCCACCTGCCACCACCACCACCATGGTTGGCGCCGCCGGCGCCGATACAGGCTTGGCAGGCTCACGGCGACGATGGCGGCACGACAGGAGGGGCATGTGGCGTGGGTCCGGAGCCAGGCGTCGACGCATGTCACGTGGAAGCCATGGCCACACCGGGGTAGCACACGCAGGACCTCCCCCTCCACGAACTCCGCCAATCATATTGCGCACTCCGACGCCGATGACCACGCCACTGTTGCCGCCGGTGGTGATGATCCCGGTGGAGAAGCGGAGGCCGTGAAGGAGACGGTGGGGAGAGCGTCCATGGCCTTCTTCTTGAGACCCTTCGGCGGAGGAGAGTGGTCTGAGGAGCTAGATGTGTTGCCCGTGAGATCTTTTCGCGAGAGAGAGAGAGAGAGAGAGAGAGAGAGAGAGAGGGGAGTGTGTGCCAAAGAAATGGTTTGCCTCAATTTTCCCTTCGTATTCATCCCTCTAAATAGGGGCTGCAGCCTGGCTGCCTAAGTCAACTATCCAGTCACATCACAGATGACGTGACCGGTCATACCTCTATCTGACATGCCACTGTTGGCGATGTCATGACTAGAAACTACTGTAGGTGACGTCTAGCACGTCCTACACTGTACTTGATGCAGAAGCATCACTTCAGGACACTGACTACAGGACAAAAGAGTCACTGTATCAGAGGAGCCTGGTAACTAGTTCGACTCAGGACAGGCCCTGGAGTCGAACACATCCTCGACTTGGGACAGACCCCGAAGTCGGCACTCGATACACTTTGTCGACTCCTCACACTCGAAGGAACGTCGACTGGACACACAAGCCTATTTCCAACAATCACTCCCTAGGCTTGAGTTCCGGAGACACCTCCACCATGCCTATCCTTGTCCGCAGCTCCGCCAGGCGGACCGACCAAGTGGCTTGGTCAGCATGTCTGCGAGTTGGTGTTCGGTGGGCACGAACTCCAGCTCGACTTTCTTCGCCTCCACGCAGTCTCGAATGAAGTGGTACTTCAAGTCGATGTGCTTTGATCGCTCGTGGAAGACGGGATTCTTGGCGAGCGCGATAGCCGACTTGTTGTCGACCTTGAGCACCACGTGCTCAGCTTCGCCGTTGCTGAACTCGGACAGCAACCGAGCCAGCCAGATCCCCTGGCAAGCAGCTGTGGCAGCCGCCACATACTCCGACTCGCAGCTCGACAGAGCCACGACCTTCTGCTTGAGTGACTGCCAGGTCACTGGGCTGCACCCGAGGAATACAGGGTGCCCGACGTACTCTTGCGCGAGTCGACGTCGCCCGCCAGGTCGCTGTCGCTGTAGCCGACCAGGCGCGGTGCACCTTCTCTCCTCCCATACCTACACCCGAGTCGCTGAGACCCGGCGATGTAGCGTAGGATGTGCCTCACAGCCGCGAGGTGCTCCAGAGTTGGAGCCTCCATGAACCTCGATACGAACCCGACTGCGAAGGTCAGGTCCGGCCTCGTGTGCACCAAGTACCTGAGGCTCCCGACGATGCTCCGATACTCGGTCGCATCTGTCGCGGGTGCCGTGCTGCACTTGGACAGCTTGAAGCGTGGCTCCATGGGTGCGTGGACGGGGTTGCACCCGCCCATCCCCGCCTTCTCGAGCAGCTTCTGGGCATAGGCACCCTGCGAGATATCGATCCCGCTGGGTCCTTGTCGAACCTCGATGCCAAGGTAGTAGCTTAGCAACCCGAGATCGGACATCTGGAATAGGCTCCGCATCTCCAGCTTGAATCTGTCGATGTCGCTGGAATCCGAGCCTGTGATCACCAAGTCGTCGACGTAGACACCGACTAAGAGCCGGCTCGGAGTCGCTCCTCGCGCGTACATGCCATGCTCCGACTCGCACCTTGCGAAGCCGAGCGTGACGAGGCATGCATCGAGCTTGGTGTTCCATGCCCTTGGCGCCTGCTTGAGGCCGTAGAGCGCCTTGCTGAGTCGAAGCACCAGGTGCTCCTTCCCCTTTGCAGCGAAGCCGGTTGGCTGCTGCACATACACCTCTTCCTCCAACTCGCCGTTGAGGAAGGCTGACTTGACGTCCATGTGGTGGACGTCCCACCCCGCACTCGCCGCCACGGCTAGCAGTAGCCTGACGGACTCGAGACGGGCCACGGGTGCGAAAACCTCGTCGTAGTCGACCCCGTGCCGCTGCACGTAGCCCTTCGCCACCAGGCGAGCCTTGTGCTTAAGGACTGCGCCATGCGCATCCTTCTTCACCTTGTACACCCACTTCAGGCCGATCGCGCGGTGACCTGGTGGTAAGGTGGCCAGCCTCCAAGTCGAATTGGACTCGATGGCCTCCAGCTCCTCTTGCATCGCCTGCCTCCAGCTGGCATGCACCTTCGCCTCATCGAACGAGCCTGGCTCTTCGGAGGCGAGATAGTGGAGCTCCTCGTCCGGCTCAAGGGCCGAACCCACTTCGAGCACGTTCTGCAGAGTGCGGAACCGGTGGTCGAAGCTCATGTCGTCTTCTCCATCGAGCATACCTGAGTACCTCGAGGGTGGCGTGACGAACTCGACGCCTGAGACAGCCGGAGTCGAAATCTCGGCTGTCGGGTGCTCCGGTGTTGTTGGAGAACCAGCTGGGGATGCACTCCCCACTCCAGGAGTTGGCGAGTCTGGAGTCGGCGAGTCGGGTGCTGGACCCGCACTCCCGTCACTCGAAGTTGGTTGCGGCTCGAACACCATGTGTCAACCGCGAAAGTGTCGACTCCGAAGGTGTTCACCGGAGTGTCCGGCGAACTCCAGTCCCAGCTCGCGTTCTCGTCGAACACGGCATCTCGCGTGATGGTCACGCGGTTAGTCACCGGGTCATAGGCCCGATAACCCTTCGTCCCAGGTTGGTACCCGACGAAGATCATCGGCCTGCTCCGGTCGTCGAGCTTCTTCAGCCCGGGGCGCGTCTCTCTGACATGCACCACGCACCCGAACGTGCGCATGAAGCTCACATTCGGCTTGCGGCCATGCCAGGACTCGAACGGCGTCATGCCGTCCACGCTCTTGGTTGGCGACCTGTTCAAGATGAACACGGCCGTCGTCACTGCCTCACCCCAGAATTCTCCGGGTACCTTCTTGGCCTTCAGCAGACTGCGGGCCATGCCCACAATCGTCTGGTTGCGTCGCTCCACGACGCCATTCTGCTGCGGGGAGTACGGAGCCGTCAGGTGACGCTCCATCCCGAGCTCAGCGCAGTATGCTGTGAAGGACCCGGAGGTGAACTCGCCTCCGCGATCCGTGCGCAGCGTGCGCAGCTTGCAGCCTGTTTCTGCTTCGGCTCCCGCCTGGAGTCGAATGATGGCGGCTGCGGCCTCGTCCTTCGTCGAGAGAAGGGCGAGCCACATGTACCGCGACAGGTCGTCCACCAGTAGGAGGAAGTACCTCTTCCCACTCGGTGTGGCCGGGGTGATCGGCCCGCAGAGGTCGCCATGGACCAACTCGAGTCGCTCCTTCGCCCGGAACTTCGCTTGCTTTGCGAATGGGGCTCGCCTCTGCTTCCCTGCGAGGCAGGCGTCGCAGAGCTGGTTCACGTGCTCCACCAGAGGGAGGCCACGCACCATCTCGCCCTTCGCCAGTCGGCGCAAGCTGTCGAAGTTGAGGTGCCCGAACCGCGCATGCCAAGTCCACGCCGGGTCGTCGCCAGTGCCCACGACTAGGCACACTGGCTGCGCGACTCGCGCGTGCAGCTTGTACATCCGATTCGGCTCTCGCCTGACCTTGATCAGGAGCTGCCGCTCCCTATCACGCACTCGAAGGATCCCATCCTCGATCAGCACCTGGCAGCCGTTCTCGTCGAACTGGCCCAGGCTGATGATCTGCGTGTTCAGCCGGGGTATGTAGTACACCCCGGTGACGGCCCGATGCTCGCCTGACTTGCAGACGAAGAGCACCGTCCCTTGCCCGCAGATTTCGACTCGCGAGCCATCACCGAACTTGACAGTTCCAATGATGCTTGTGTCGAGTTCCGCGAACGCGGCGCGGTCACCAGTCATGTGATTGGTGGCGCCCGAGTCGAGGTACCAGACGCCCTTCTTGGCGTCCCCCTCTTGCGCCAGGTTCACCTGCGCCTTCTCCTCTAGCATGAGGAGGACCGGCTCCTTGCGAGTCGGGTCAGCCAGCTCCTTGCGAGCTGGCGCAGTCGAGTGCTTTCCACTCGACGAGGGTGTCGAGTCCTTGCGACCCGACACTCCCGGCTGCTGGAGCCGGGTGGCCAACTCCTCCCGAGTTGCCATGGTCAGCTCTCCTGAGCCAACGCAGTCGAGTGCTCTCCACTCGACGAAGTTATCGGGTGCTCTCCACCCGACGAGGCTGTCGAGTCCTCCTGACTCGACACTCCCAGATCCTTGCGACCCGAGACGGCCGACTCCTCTCGAGTCGCCGAGCCCAGCTCCTCTCGAGCTGGGGCAGTCGAGTGCTTGCCACTCGACGATCCTGCCGAGTCCTCCTGACTCGACGATTCTGTCGACTCCTCCTGAGTCGACATGTCCCACTCCGCGATCCACTGGATCGGCGCGAGTTCCTTCGGAGGAGTCGACGATCCCTCCGACTCTGCCACCGGTCGAGTCGCTGACTCTGCCACCGGTCGAGACAAGGGTGCCGCCTCCGAGGTGCTCGACTCCGCCTGGCGAGTCGAAGCAGGGAGCTGTGGGGCAGTCGCGATGGTGCAGGTCTCCATCATGAGGAGTGCGCTGTCATCCTCATCGTCTCCACCACGGACGAGGTGTGCTTCCGCACCCTCTGCGCGCACGAGGTGTGCTTCCTCGCGCTTCTTCTTGCGGCAGTCCCGCACCCAATGGCCGGCGACTCCGCAGTACCTACACGCGTCTTTCGACGTGCCAGGGTTCCCAGCTCCACGAGCTGAGTTGCCTCTACCGCGACCGCGCGGCTTGCCGCCGCCGCGTCCGGTATGGCTGGAGGATCCACCTCCATCCTGCAGGCGCATCCGAGAGAACCACTCCTCCTCCGTGAGGAGTAGTTTCCCAGCCTGCTTGGCCTCCGGCTTCTCCGCCTCATGTCGCTCCTCAGCCGTTTTGAGGCGGCCGATGAGCTCCTCCATGGGGAGCTTGTCGAGGTCGAGCAGGGTCTCGATTGAGCATGCCATCTGCGAGAACCTCGTGGGAACGACCGAGAGAAACTTACGGATTGTGTCTGGCTCGGTGATGGTGACGCTGAGCACCCCAAGCTGCGACACGAGTGACGACATCCGCATGGCGAAGTCGTCGATGTTCTCGCCGTCGCCGAACTTGATGGCCTCGTACTGCTTCTTGAGCGCAGTCGCCTTCGCCTCCCGGACACGGGTATCTCCAACCCGCATCGTCTTGATCGCCTCCCACGCCTCCTTGGCCGTCGCCTTCGACGCCAGTGTGGAGATCATCTCCGGCGGAACGGCGAGCAGCACGTACTCGAGTGCTGCCCGGTCCGTCTCGCGCTCCTCCGTGCCATCGTGCACGGCGGACCAAACACGGCGTGCCTCAAGCTTCACTTGCATGAGCAGCGCCCAGTCCGCGTAGTTTGACCGCGTGAGCAGCGGCCACGAACTACCGGCCTCCCGCACAACACGCTGGACTGCCAGCGTGCTTGCGGCCTCCTTCACCTCCGCCGGCATGAGCGCCTTTCCTTCGCCCATCTCCGGTGAGATCTCTCAAGAACTCAGGCTCTGATACCAATTGTTGCCCGTGAGATCTTTTCGCTCGAGAGAGAGAGAGGGGAGTGTGTGCCAAAGAAATGGTTTGCCTCAATTTTCCCTTCGTATTCATCCCTCTAAATAGGGGCTGCAGCCTGGCTGCCTAAGTCAACTATCCAGTCACATCACAGATGACGTGACCGGTCATACCTCTATCTGACATGCCACTGTTGGCGATGTCATGACTAGAAACTACTGTAGGTGACGTCTAGCACGTCCTATACTGTACTTGATGCAGAAGCATCACTTCAGGACACTGACTACAGGACAAAAGAGTCACTGTATCAGAGGAGCCTGGTAACTAGTTCGACTCAGGACAGGCCCTGGAGTCAACACATCCTCGACTTGGGACAGACCCCGAAGTCGGCACTCGATACACTTTGTCGACTCCTCACACTCGAAGGAATGTCGACTGGACACACAAGCCTATTTCCAACAAGATGTTCGACGTCGGCGGCAGGCGCAGCGGGAGACAAGGGCGAGGCCGAGGACGCAGACGACAGCACATAGCAGCGATGCGAGAATGACCACCATGTTCGAGTCCACCGCCATTGTCGGCGCCTTCTGCTGCTGCTCTGGAGTAGAACGCGGTGCTGGCGAGGAGGACGACTCGCCGGCGGCGACGGTGGCGGCCGTGCGGTGTAGGAGGCTCGCCGGAGAGCGCATGGTGACGCTGGTGCTATGCTCTGTGGACTCTTCAACTCTGTATCTTGTTTGCTTAGATTTGACTCTGACTGCTCTGAGCGTGCTTGTATGTGCTGTGAAGCCCCGATCGAGCGTGTGGCTTTTATAGCACTCGTGGCGGGAAGTCATGGTGGTGGAAGGAGCAATGGGCCCACTGACAGGTAGAGTGGGACCCACATGGTAGTGGAATGAGTCTGTACGGTCAAGGCCACTTTAGAGCATCTCCAAGCGGGGTTGCCAAACCGCCCCCAAACGTCCGGACGGACAGCCCGGACATGATTTGGGTCAAAAACATGCATCCAACCGGCTCCCCTAAACTCTCCCATACGTCTGGGCTGTCCGGCAACCCCCAAACCCACCCCATATGTGGGGAGGGTTTGGGGGCGACCGGACGCGACCGGACGCGTCCGGGCGGACAGTTTTTCCTTTGTTTTCTTTTCTTTTGTGCTCCGTTGATTCTTCTCTCTCCTTCTCCACCAATCACATGTGAATGACCCCACATTTTGAGAAGGTTTGAGGTACATGGTTGTAGGAGACCACTTTTAGGGGTTCCGCTCACTGTCCACGGACGCGTCCGGACGCGTCCGCGGATAGTTTAGGGGCTGATTTTGGGGGCTCCGACTGGAGATGCTATTAGGATGTTTCGTCTTGCACCCATGGCAATTGTTTGAGTGGTACAACTAGTTATACTAAACGGCTAATTAGGGACCAACCAGTGTGCATGTGTGAAAAGATGAGACAAACTTTAGTTCTTTAAACATGTGCACTTTACTTTACGTGCAAATAAAAACTTTGGATGCCAACTATCTATACTATGGAAAACACCTTTTATTTTATTTTATCAGCGGCAGCTAGTCGGCCAACTCTAGTAGCTAGTTTCACTCGGATCGGTCAATGCCACTCGGAAAACGTTATTATTGTGGATGGCCATATATATGATTATCAAATCTAATCTAAACCTATCTGCAATAGATATGCATGAATGTGATCTATACATAGTGGGACTCTTTGTTATCCATATAACTGGTTATCACTACTATATATGGCCAAGAGAGCCCAAGACCAAAGAAAGGTGAAAATGACATTGTTTAGACAATGCCTCAAAAGTGAGGTGTACGATTAACCATATATATCTTGTGCTAGCTAGTGTCGAATATGGCAGGGAAATAACTATTTTAGTTCTATGTTTGCAATATATTAGATGTAAACACACACAAAAATTAAGAACTTATAGTTAGTGGTCCAAGATGGTGAAGAAACGGCGAGACATGAATTTTGCTTCAACAAATGTTGGAGAAATAGAAATACATAATGATCCAAAATATGAAAAAACAGCCATAAATTTTAGTCGCGCCAAACAAAGTGACGAAGAAAGAGAAGAGATACACGAAACAAACTAACTCCTTATGTTACAAAACAATTGAAGTTCTAGCATTGTTCTATGTCAAAATAGTTTAAGTTTGACCAAGTTTATAGAATAATATATCAACAGCGATAACTCCAATATTTTTAGTTAGATCCGCAATACAATATATTTTATAGTATGTAGATTTAGCATTGTATATATCAACACATATTTCTTTAAATTCGATCAAACTGAAAGAGATTTGACTTAAAACAAACCTAGAGGGTCAATTATTTTAGAACGATGGAGTGCATCCATACAAAATGACATGGTGGCCTTTTATGGCGTGGAATTGTGGGTGGATCCACGGATAGGTAAAACAGGACCAACACGTTAGTGGTAGGCGCCAGTACGGCCCGTGCCACTTTAGCATATTTTCCTTGCACTCGTGGCAAGTTAATTGGGTTGCTTTAGTTCGGTTCCAAATTCTATGTCAAAAAATACACGTAAGGTAGAATGATGAATCTATAGCTTAGTGACAGTAATGTACAAGTAAGTAGCAGCGCAAGCGCTAATCTATGACGAATCGACGATGCCGTGTTAACTTAAAAATAGGTTAGGCCGACTCTCCCAGTGGCGAAGCTGCAGAAAAGAGTCATTGGGTTCACCCTGCTGTTTGCACAGTGTTTTTGCAGTGTTACACACAAATTTAACACTGATTTTACAAGATTTATTGGGTTCATGTGAACCCAACGCTTGTGTGCCAGCTCCGCCACCGACTCTCCCTCTCCTTTTGTGACGTGAATTAGTCAACCAATCCAGTCAATCCGTCAGCTCAAGCCTGTCGACTACCCCCACTATCTCTCACGTATGCATGCGTTCACTAGGTACTAATCTCGCTAACGACTTTTTTTGTAGACAAGACTGTCACACACCTAACCCATGCACGAAACTAATGTGGTTTAGTATTATTACTAGTTAAATACATGTGGGGCTCTAAAGTTTCTTTTCCCGCCAGTAAGTCGCAATGGCATTAAAACAAATAGATATGTGTTCTCCAACAGAAAACGTAAATTTTGCCAATTAGGCACCCCATGGTGCAGTGCGGAATAACGAACCACGTACACGGCGATCAGTATTTTCCTGAAGTTGGCATTAGCCCATCAGAAATGATCACATATTAGGAAATGACATTTGTATGCCATCACCATAAACTTCACACTCAAATAAAGTTTCCAAGTAAAAAAATTAGAAACTTTAGGCACAATTTAACATGATCTTTAGCACAAATTTTGGCAATTAAGAAAATACTAGAAGTGCATAAACATTGTGAGAGTATTGACTGCAGAATCAAATGCACCGAAAATAGAAAATTGCCTAAAAGACATAATTTGACCCATTAATTACCCACAACTTCCCATTAATGAAACTTTATCATCATTACTTTATGGAAAACAAAAATTCCGAAGCGAAATATTTCGTTAGTTCGATTTTACTCTGCAACATTACAAATAAATCTATAGCATAATTTTCAGGCAATTTTTCAATTTATAAAGGTGAAAAAAATTAATGCAGAAAATGCACTGAATAAATGAAAACAGCCTGAGACTTAATTTCGGCCTACAGTCAAGGGCAGCCCATTAGTGATTCGGCCTAGAAGCGGAAGCGGTATAGATTTTTTCAAGAGGAAAAAAAAGTTCAGCAAGACTATAAAACTTAGTACAAGTTTTAGAGTACTTGGTAATTTTAACAACCGTCCATCTGCTCTAATCGTACGGTGATAAAATTAGAGCTACCAGAAATACCAGATTAAAAGAACCCAAAACTACCTGAAACTACAGGTATTTTTTATTTTTAATCGAAAACAAAAAGGGTAGTTAGGTAAATTCGTGTCAGTGACCCCACCGTCAGATCCATCCCCTTTCTCATCTCACTCTCTCTCAACCCGCCGCCCTTCTACAGTTCTACCCGATGGCGGGGCGCAGGTATCGGCCCCCGCCGCCTCCCGCCGTGACGTCCTCCTTCTCTTCCCCTCGCTCGCCGTCGCCTCCGCCATCCTCTGCCCGCTCGCCTCCGCCGTCGTGGCAGCCGATGACGAGGCCCCAGCACCTCCTCCGGCCGATCCTGCGATCCCCACCCCGCCGCCTCCCCCGACGGAGCAGAAGGAGCCCGGCAATTCGTCCACGAGGGTGTACGACGCGACCGTCATCGAGAAGCCGCAGGCGGTGGGGAGGGAGGCGAAGGGCGGGTGTGGGTGAAGCTGGATGCCACGAGGGTCGTGTACCTCGGCGAGGCTGAGGTCGTGTCCGACCCCGACGACCGCGTGCTCGAGCTCGAGATCTTCAGGAAGCTCGCGGGTCGCCTGAAGGAGGCCTAGAGGGGCTTGGCCTTCGCGCTCAAGGCATTCCCCTGCGACCTCCAGCTGCAGCTCGACTAGTTCATGAGCCTAAGGTACGATGCTCTCCCTTATTGCAAGAATATAGCAACTCATGTGAGTTACATCTATGCTTCGAATAACAACATAGTATTCCTAATCACAGTTTTAGTTAGAGGATTTTGATGCACATAGGGTTTATTGAAGTCCTAACATTGGTTTCATCTTCCAGAAAATAAGTCTTATTGCTTACAAATGAAAATGCATTCTTGAAAGTTAATTAATGTTTATAACATGTACAAGTATATGCTTTATGTAGGATTGATGGCAGCGTCTTAAAGCTGTACTTGATGTAGTGGCCAGCAGAGCATTGGCAGGAGTATGAACCTCTTCTGAATTAATGCCATTTAAAATTCTTCTTGAGAAGATTGGTGGCATGTTCCAGGAAGCCCTTGCAATTGTGAAGTAAGTTACTGCTAGCTAACATTTTAATGGTAGAACATTGTCATCTGACTATTGGTAGCGTCTAACTATGTGGTTCAGTTTGGTTAGCACTTATCTAGAAACTAGAATTAGTGATCTTGGTGGCATAAACATTACATGAAGGTGTTGTACAGCTAAACATGCATTTCTGTAGAATCTGGAATAACATCAGTGAAGAGTTGGACCAATCTCATAAACGTTAGTTTACTAGTTACAGATCAGATCTGAACTTTATAGTTGCATAAACAATATAACTTTGACCATTGAACTCCTTTTGCCAAAAACTGAATAAAATCTACAGTAGAGTAGCCCCTTGCAAATTATGTGTTGTCAAACCAGAGGTCCATATCCACACATTGTTGTAACTTTCAGTTGCATCGATTAGCATGTGACTGGGTAGGTTATTATTTCTCAATTTAGTAGCTGATCCATAGTTACTGAAGTAGATCTTGCAGAAATAGTGCATTTGACTTGCAATCTCTCACGAACTTTTACCTTCTGCTTTTGTTTCAGGTATATGAATTCATTATCAGCTGCTCCTTTGATAGCTCTAGTTGGCTTTGGACTTTATAAGCTGGGTTTCCATCTGTATGATTTTGAGCATGTTGTTACCTAGACGAAGATCAGAGATGAGGCTGCCCTTTGAGCCAGCGCCGGCGCCTTAGCTCTCAGAGCTCTCATCCTGCACACCTGGGATGTTCATTAATTTCATGCACTCGCCCTGTAATCACCTCTTAGGAGGCATGTAACCCAAACTCCCTTTTCAATATAATGAAACACAAAAGTCTTCTCGAGAAAAAAACTGCGTTCTGTTCAAGATAACCAGAGTGTGGCCTATGCTTATATGCTGACAGTTGGAGGAGCATACAGGATTGCACCACCGAAGACCCAAATTCCGACATGAACACTTGCGTTCTTTCTACTAGAATCCCAGAAAATTGTGTGCAATAGTGTTGCATGTATGTGAAGTTGTCTGGTCTCTTGGGACATCTCCGACATTACAAACTAGAAGAAGAATGCTTTTATTTTTACTCCAAAGCAACTTGGAAACAGTCCTTTCTGTCGAGTTGTGTATGGTTAGACCTAGATCATTAACAATGTTCAGCTATCCTCGGAATGATTCAAGCCCTTTCTTGGATATGAAGCAAAAACCTTGTACATCAAGGTCGATCTCCAAGTAATTTGATCACTCTATCAACCCAACATGTCATGCATGAGTTTTGTTTTTAAAAAATGTAACGAATCAAGACACGAGCCTGATTGACTAAAAATGTTCTCATCCTGTTTAGATTGCTAAACAAGTTAACAGTATCCAGCAAATATCCACAACTTGCATCATCACCACCTTAGGGGGCATCTCATCACTTACACTAAATGATCATTCATTTTACTTCAAGTTGACAGTAGCAAGAACATTGCGATTTAATAACAAATCAAACAGTACTTCATACAAGAATACGCCCATTAGGACTTCGCGGCACTCTGCCCCAGACCTGGGCTGTACAATATTTTTCTGCCTTTTCTTTTCCCTGTACCTCTTAGGAGGATTGTAGCTTGAACTCTGCCTCTGAATGAACAGAAACGCATCTCTTTGTGTTTTCTCGAAAATAAGTATGTGCACAATAGTCAGATTTTCTATCCCGACATAGACACACTTTGTTCAATCTTTCAGTCACCGTGACGCTGTTGATGCCGGAGACGTGCAGCAGCAACACTCTAGGGTGATAGCGGAATTCGTCTGCTGTGCTGGAGAGGTCCATAGAAGAAATGGGTGCAGGCGGAAAGGACGCTTCGGCAAATACATCCTTGGCTACACAAAAAGCACATCCATGTTCAGTGTAATTTCAGCACAAAAAAAAGCCAAGAATATAGCTTTTCTCCTAGAATAACAAGATACCACCGCAAAATATACAAACTGAGGTGACCACCTTTGTGTCAGTTCACCAATTTAGTTTATTGTGCACAACAAGGACTCAGTTACAAAGTATGAGATTTTCATGTTTGACAATGACTAGTCTGCTGCATTTCCTAGTAAAGTAATGTGATAAAACGCATTTGTCATCTATTTGTTGGGATATGTGTGTCAAGACCATATTAACTTGCTAATGGGGCACAAGCATTGATCTATAATTAAGAGACGGTCTAACTAATCTTTGTTGTTATTCGAGGTATAAGGTTCTTGATATCAAGAGTATTATTATTATGTACTAATTACTGAAACTTTCTGTTGTGGTAGCTGCTATTACTCCAGCTCGCCCAGAAGAACCAAAGGTTGCACTCAAATCCCAGAAAACTAGTATGTGTGAAGTGTATTGCATATACAGAAATTCACAAAGTATGTTTTCACCATAGTGCTTGGATAGTCCCATTAGCCATATATGTACATCAAACTTCAAAATATATGGTTGGGTGCAAAGATGGTGCCCAAAATTGGGGATTTTGAACTTTCCAGACTCCATTGAGCAACATAATGTACGCGCAAACAGTCGTGGGAACATAGTAAGCAATTCAGACATTTTGACACAGTTATTCGTATGGATTAGGAAAGAACACAAGAACATGGAGTGCAGCAGCAGAGTATACACACCATTAGGACCGAGTTGACGAAGAGCTCCTGCACGTCGCCGTCGACAGCGTCCATCAGGTAGCCGGCTATAGCCTAGTTTTCATCACGAGCCAGAGGTGACAACTGACCAGGGCTTGTACCCCTGCGTCAATAGCCATTGGCGGCGCCTCCCGCCGGCCACCGCTGCCTCCGGCCTAGGTCTCTGCCGCTTGAAGACGGGAATATGCCCGTTAGCCTCCGGATAGCAAGCCGTTTTCGTGGCCTCCAGGTCCTCGCGCCGGCGCCGCCGTCTACGGGATCGAGGGAGAGAAAGGAGGCCGGCGGCGCCGCCCTCACGGGATCGAGGGAGAGAAGATGGTCACGAGAACTGTTCGTTTTTTTTTTTTTGGTAATCCATAGACAAATGACCATAATACCCTGGTGGGATTAAACTTCTGCTTAGCGATTGAATCAATGGCTGAAATAATTTAGGAGGGGAGGTCGGCCAAATCAACGGCTGGAATAATTTAGGACCGGAGGAACCTGAAACTACCGACGGAGTTTCCCAAGCACCGTAAAAGAGCTCAAAACTTAGACCACAGTGCATGGCCAAAACTGGCCCAAACCTCGCCCGAAGGACCTTTATCTCTGCGCGCCATTTCCTTTACTCTCCCCGATTTCTAGCCAGCCATCCCATGGCGGCGCGTCGTGTGCGACGGCAGCGCGCATGGCAGGGAAGAGAAGGGAAATGCCAGCTAATAATCTATGTTACTCAACCTGGCATGAAGTATAGCAGCCACCAGACTCTGATTTGTAGAATGAGCAAGTCACCGGATTCTGAAGATGCAGGCAGGGTAAAAGACAACAGAAAAATGATCAAATTATGCACTTCCAGTTAGCGTCACAGCACATCATAATATCTTCCAGCAGTGTAAAGATAGAGATGCATGCTGTCAGTTGCTTGTTACTAAAACCAAAAAACAGAGCAATTGAGAGCAGCGCATGAGGTGCTTAAAATCTCAAATTGCTCCGGTGCATCACAACATAGTTGCTATTCGGCGCATCGGTTCAGTAGAGAGAAAAGGACGAGTTGCAGCTGACCGAATGCATAGCTATCCACAGCGCTAGCTACCTCCACTCTCTTCCCCTCCCCTCCCCTGTTTTGAGGGTCGACCTCCGCTCCATGTTCTCGCCCCCGGCTCGCTTCCCTCTCCTCTCCGGCGGCGTTGCCGGCCGATGCAGAAGAGGAGGCGTAGCGTGGGTTGTAGATACTAGGTTTAAAAGCAGATCTGCCGATGTAAATTTTGCTTTTGCTGTGTTCGTGGCGGATGCCCGTTTGTTTTCTTTCTTCTTCCTCTTCGGCTGGCTTCCGGCGACCCGCAGCGACGCCGGAGCCTGGCCTTTTCCCCTCTGCTCGCTGGATCCATGGGGGATTGCGGGCAGGGATGGAGATGGCCAAGGTCGTTTCAATAAAATTGCGTGTTGTATCGTCCTCTTCGTGGATCAAGGGCTGGGGTGGTGGCTTCTTCTTCCGGGCGGCCGTGGTGGCGATGAGCGGATGAGGTGCGGCTACTTCTCCTCTGTTTCGCGAAGTGGATCTTGCTGCTTCGTGCAGCTTTTTTCCTGTCTCTCCTTACTGGTGAAATGGCGGGTCGTGAAGCTGGCCTTCGTTGCCGATGCCGGCTCGACATCCTGCCCGGGCCGGGGCGTGCCCCCCGCCGATGTACCATCTTCGACGCCAACAGCTCGCCGTGTTTGGCGAGTGGCAGCTGCGGCGACTTCAAAGGGATTGAGTTCCCGATCGACCTGTGCAGGTGGCTCAGCGACCGTCGTGGTTTCTGTAAAAGGGAGGCAGCTGTGCCGTCTCTGGATGTTTCTGGTGTACTCTCATGTATTATCTTTTAATTAATCCAGTTGCGGTTGTATCAAAAAAAAAACTATCCACAGCGCTCGGGAGATGTTACAAAACCAACAGTTTACCCTTACAAATCATCTTCACGAGGTAACTGCACAAGGTTTGCTTTATTCAGCTCAAACCTCAAACCATCGTCGATCAATGTTTTTCTAAAAATCTTGGAAATCATTCCATATTCTGTTACATACCTTATGTTCTCAGCATGGCATCAATTTTCTTCCTGCTAAAAAAAGGCCAAAATAAAGATATTTCAAAACAGGGATGCATGGAAATCAACATAAAAAGAAACTACAATATATTCGAATTATCTTATTCATGATTCCGTTGGTCCCCCAAAGATCAAAGACAGGCACTAGATATCCTTGCATCTGACAACGAATTTCAAACAAAGTGAACCAACAGAAGCAGCCACCAAGCAAGGTCAATGTCCTCATTTTGCAGAAAATTCCGAATCACTTCACAGATTATCACTCACCATATTACATCTGACCTCATTTTACAGCAACAATTAACTCTTCTCATCAAGAGGAATTAAAATCGTGTAATTTAACCTAGTAGCATTCTCATCAACCATTAAACAAGAAATAAACCCGATGCCACACAGCTTAATCCACCTGGGACTAACGTTGTAAGCGCTGAATCTCAAGTTTCTTGAAAACCTTATAAATATTTCAGATCGTTTGTACTACTCCCTTCGATCCATATTAGTGGGCATAGTTTTGTCTAAATTCATATGTATCTAGTTAAGTATTTAGACCAACGGAAAAAATAGCACGCTATTTCCCGGTTAATAGCACGATATAGCGTATTTGGAGAGACTACGCTATATTTAGCCTAAAGTTGACGCTACGGCGCTATTTTCGTCTTATACGCTCGAAACCACACTAAACGTGGTAACGTTATAGCTACGCTAACAAAAAGTCTGGAAATAACGTTAGGTGATGATGATGGTGGGCAATCTGGTGGTTTTTCTAGTTATTCTGAAGATGATGTCAATGATTCTGATTAAAATTTAAAATATTTATCTTTTAGTTTATTACTTTTTCATGGTTTTAAGCCTCATATTTGTATTCGTACCATGGATTTGGCCTTGACATTTGAATATGGTTACCTGGTTATGCATGTATTGTTTCTGGAAACAAAATTAGTGCTGAAATCCTTAATATTTGGGCTATTTCTTACAACTTTTTCCTCACGCTATTTTATATGTAACTTCGCTATATCACGCTATATCTTGTATAGCTTCTGGAGGAGGGCCACGCTATTTTTGATAGCACGCTATTTTTTTCCTTGATTTAGACTAGATACATGTGTATCTAGATAAAGTTGTGCCCACTAATATGGATCGGAGGGAGTACTACTACGCCAAGGACTATGTGCAACCACGGTTGAAGAGCGCACTTCAGACTTCACACCAAAGAAAACTTGGGTTCAACCTAAGAATCTGTCTTGAAGTTGATATTAAGTCCTCTGTTTTGAGCTAGCCATGAGTACATCCAGGAGTGCAGATATTCGTATTCAGATTGCCTAGACCTTAGCAAGCTAGATCGATCGTGTCACGCCCTGACAAATAATGTAGAGGAGTAACAACTGAGCAGTAACAATGAGCGTGTATTTTGTGAGTCAACTAGCTGCCAAGATACAAAAGGCCAAAAAAGGCCAACGTAGTTATTGAACATAGCATGTATTCACCAGGATTAGAATCATGCATATGTTCGCAGTCACACGACTGTGTGGTTTACAGTCAGACTAGAATAGGTTATTTACAAAACAGGACGTCTTATAAAAAAATTACAAAATATTGTGCCATAAAACATTATTTTACAGGTAGCTAATATTAGCACCAGAAACTAGTAGTACACACATACACATACCAAAGTGCCACTTACTCTCTAAATCAAGCAGCATCAATAACATACAACTCTTGTGCAGTTCAACTGCACATGAAGCAGGCCACTCACGCTGCATCGTTGAGGGTCTTCTTCTTCTTCATCATGCGAGCCCGAGTTATAGCCACCCTTACATAAACCTCGTCATAAAGCTTGTCAACAAACTGGAAGTAGGCAATCGCCCAGGTCCTCCTCAGTAACATGGTGCAAAACACCGTCCAAAGGCCGACCACAAATCCTATGCTCATCCCAAGGTACAGATATGTGATATGATCTCCATCTTCATGGACGACACTTTGCTCTATTTCAGTAGTACTAGTAGAGCAGTTCCTGGAGAGAGGGTGACCGCAGAGACCGGGGTTGCCAATGTAGATATCGATCTGGTTGTCGAGAGTTTGCAGCTGCGGCCCGGATGGTATCGCGCCTGATAAGTTGTTGTATGACAAGTTCAAGTAGCTCAGAGAGGTTAGAGCCGACAAACCTGACGGGATTTCACCAGAAAACTTGTTATAGGATAGGTCGAGGGACTCCAACTGCTTCAGATCACCAATCTTGTTTGGGATCTTGCCGATCAACTGATTACTTGATAAATTCAAACTGGTGAGCCCAATGAGCAAACGTATCTCCTCTGGAATATGTCCTGTTAAACTATTACATGACAGATCAAGATTAACCACTAGGCTGAAGACGTCAATGGTATAATATAATCACGTGTTTGGCCTTTTGTGATTACTGGCATGATATCCGCATAAACATAGTCAAATACATCCTTATATATGACTCTCATTGCTTTCAAGGTTGATAGCAACCATGGTATGCTTCCTGATATATTGTTATGGGCCATGTCCAAATAATAAAGATTTTCAAGGCAAGTAAGGTTCTTGGGAATATGACCACTGAACATGTTTGATCTCACCCTCAAAATTTCCAATCGTGGCATTTTTTCTGGTAGCCACTTTGGCAATGTTCCAAAGAACCTATTGTATGAAAGATCAAGGAACATTAACCGTGAGGCACTCTGAAGAAATTTAGGGAATTCACCTGAGAGACGATTGTTGCTCAAGGAAAGACTGAACATGTTAGAACCAAATTGATCTGCATAGTTTGCTCTGGATACTGAAGAACTGTTATCTGACTCCTTCCAGCACTGCACAACATCTCCTGTTAATTTGTTTCCGGATAAGTCCAACCATGCTAGACTAGTCAATGGTGCCAGTAATTTTATTATCTGCCAATGACAACTTAAAAATTTGTGGTGCTTTTAGCACTGCTGGCAATGACCCTGAGAAAGAGTTTGAAGAGAGATCTAAGCTTGTTATATTTATAGGGAATAGCTGTGGAACTAGACCTGTAAGATTATTGGACGCTCGAAGTAATCCCACGCCAGAGCAGCAGCAACAGTGCAATTGTCAACCTAAAACGGCCTCTCATAGGATCAACCGCTGTACAGGATACATTATATGGGAGGAGAGACCTTTTTGAAACAATTATAAAGGATATCATCACCAGTGGCACAAATTGCAGTAAAACCCTTTCAGTTCTTCCTATAGTTGGCTCAGGGGGTATCGGAAAGACAACTTTTGCTCAACACCTGTATAATGATAAAAGGATAAAGGAGCACTTTGCGGTTAGGGTTTGGATCTGTATATCAACTGATTTTGACCTGCTTAAGCTCAGCCAACAGATCCTTAGCTCTATAAAAGAAAGCAGCAACGCAAATCAAACAACAAGTTTAGACAAGCTCCAAATATCCATCTCAAAAGAACTCGAGTCTAAAAGGTTTTTAATTGTCTTTGATGATATATGGGAATGCCATAACCAGGCTTGGGAAAACCTACTAGTTCCTTTCAAGAAGGGGGGAGCCAAGGGCAACATGGTTCTTCTTACAACTCGATTCCCATCAATATCTAATATGGTGAAAACAACAGATGAAATTTCAATGCAAGGTCTAGAGTTTGATGAATTCTTCACATTCTTCGAATCATTTATATTTGAGGGTAAAAAATCCGAGTACTACCAAGATGATTTAGCTGATCTTACAAGAGATATTGCCAAGAAATTGAAGGGTTCACCTCTAGCAGCCAAAACAGTTGGTCGGATATTGAAGAAAGATCTATCTCGGGAACATTGGAAGAGAGTTCTTGAAAACAGTGAATGGCAAAAAGCAAAAACCGAAGATGACATCATGCCATCTCTAAGGATTAGCTATGATTACCTCCCTTTCCGTCTGAAAAAATGTTTCACATACCTTTCCCTGTTCCCTGAAGATTATAAGTATAGGAATTTAGAGATTGCATATTTTTGGCTTGCAATAGGAGTCATAGATAAAGTTGAAACTTCCCTGGAACTGGAAGAACTAGTGAATTATGGTTTTCTCGTGAAAGAGAATGATAAGGGAGGTCAATACTATGTATTGCATGATTTACTGCATGAACTATCTCGGAGTGTTTCATCACAAGAATGCCTCAATATATCTAGTAGTGTAAGTTTTAGAGCTGATGTCATCCCGAAGTCTATTCGTCACTTATCTATCACCATGAAAGACAAGTTTGATGGCAATTTTAGGGAAGAAATGGATAAGTTGAGAAGCAAGATAGACATTGAAAATTTGCGGACTTTGATGATTTTTACAAAATATGGAGAAATGTTTCATGATATTTTGAAGGAAATAGTGGGTATCCGTGTCCTATTTATAGGAGTCAGGTCCCCAGAAACTTTGTCATGCATCCTTCCAAAACTTATCCACCTCCGACACCTAAAACTTAGTACATTCAACTCAAAAGTGACTTTGCCTAGATCACTGTCCATATTGTATCACTTGAAATTATTGAACCTACAAGACTGGCATGGTAGTATTAAATTGCCTAAAGGCATTAGCCGCCTTGTTAATTTAAGCCATTTCTTTGCTAAAAAAGAACTCCATTCCAATGTTCCTGAGGTTGGGAAGATGAAGTGTTTAACTGAGCTTAAAGAATTTTGTGTCAAGAAAGAGAGTTCTGGATTTGAATTGACTGAGTTGGGGGAGTTAACAAAGCTTGGAGGAGAACTCAGTATATATAATCTTGAAAAGGTGGCAACCAAGGAAGAGGCAATGAAAGCCAAACTGGTGTCAAAAGGTGATTTGAGAGAGCTGACATTAGTTTGGGGCGTCATAGAACACCTTGGGGGGAATCTGATGGCCGTGATAGCACAACAGGATTAACGGATGTTCTTGATGGTCTTCAATCACACCCTAATATTCGATCACTTGTCATTAAAAATCATGGTGGTTCAACTGGTCCTCGTTGGTTGTGTGGTGACATTAGCCTACAGATGCTGAAGTTTCTCCACCTAGAGGGTGTATCTTGGGACACTTTTCCACCTTTTGGACAGCTAGTGCACCTCACATCCCTCGTATTCATTCGCATTTCTGGACTTCGTGGCTTTGGTGGCGTTACGGCTGAAAGTTTTTTGCACTTGGAGGTGATTGTTCTTGATACTTTGCCAGAACTTACTGGGTGGGTCGGTGCGCCTAATGCACATGCATTTTCAAGGCTTCAAAAAGTCTGGTGCAAAGGCTGCCCCAATCTCTGTACACTACCCTTCCTGCAAGAGTGCTCTGCTGTCTCTTATAACCATCTGCGGGAAGTTCAAATCCATCGCTGCCCAAAGTTGTCGATGCCCCCCATGCCTCACACTTCTACACTAACTCAAGTTGATGTTTCTGATAGTCCCACAGGGAGTATGCGCTACAGCGGATATCACTTGGAGTTGTCCTTTTACAGATACCCATTAGCGTGGCACAATGTGGCCAGCAGAGTAAAGAGCATCAACTTCATAGGTGAATCAAACATACCATGGGCACAAGTAGCCAACTTAACCTTCCTCTGGAAGATTGAGATTATGGGGGATCCAGACTTTGTATCAATGGCTCCGTTCTCAAACCTCACGTCCCTTACAAGGCTAGATCTGATTGACTGCACAAATTTAACGGTGGATGGGTTCAATCCTCTCACCGCAGCTGTCAACCTCCATGTACTGGAGGTGTACAACATGGAAGATGGTCCTCGCTCTGTAGCTGCGGATCTTTTCTCAGAATTGGTAGTGGCAAGCAGGACCAAACTTTTGTTGCCTACAGCAGGGTGCTTCAAATTGGAACAACTGGCAGTAGATAGCATCTCAGCGGTGCTCGTTGCTCCTGTCTGCAACATTTTCGCCGCTACCCTCGTCTCATTGGAGTTTTCGTATGATAATGTTCGCATGGCTATGTTGACGGTCAATGGTGGTGAGCTCTCAATTCCTCAAATTGTGTCTCAGCTGCAGCGATTGGTTCCTTGGGAACAGTTTCATTGGGATGTTCAACAGGTTGGACAGAATGTGTTCAAAGTGCCGTTCCCCTCCAAGAGTGAACTTGAAAGGCTTGCTGTTTTCGGGGCTTGTAAGGTGCCCAATATCAAGTGTGACATCACAGTTGTTCCTTGGGTTGCTACGGTGGAACCAATGGAAATGCTACCACAAAAGTGGATTCGAGTGTATGGTATTCCTCCAAGACTACAGGGGACTTTCTTTCCCTTTGGAGTTTGGGATCTTTGTTCGGAAAAACAATCAAGGTTGACATGAAATTTACCCGCAAACATGGGGTGCTGCGTATCCTTGTGGGCTGTGTAGACTACACTCTTATTCCAAATAGTTGGCTGATTTTCATAAAAGATGGATTCTATCGGTTAAAGTTTAAAGTTGAGCTTCCAGCCGATGTTGGTGATAAAGAGGATGATGATCCGAGGTCACCACCGCCAAGTGATGATGATGAGGATAATGTTAATGAGGAGTCCAGCAATCAAAAGGGGGCTGAGAGGGAGAAGGAGAACAAAAACACAGATGATATGGTCACGGATGAGTCCACAAAAGATTCTGGTAGGAAAGACAACGGGGGTGCTCCGATCCCCGATATTATGCAAGAAAAGGTCAAGACATCGGGAGTGGTTTTCTCTCCGATGGTACAGAAACAATTCAGAGAGGCTGAACAGGAGTGGCTGGACTTGAGGTCTCGCATTACCATTGATAGCTATAGCTCCATCGATAACGTTTCTGCCGACAGAAACGATCATTTTGCTGCCGGCGACAACGTTTCTGCTGCTTTCTCTGCCGGCGTCAACGATGTTGTCTCTACCGACGGAAACAATGCGGTTTCCTCTGACGGCGACAACGTTGTTGATGTTCTTTCTGCCGGCGACAACGACGGTGCGGTTATTCCTGTCGGTTCTCCGGTTTCTCAGTCTAATGGTGCGGATTGGACTACACCGACAAAGCTGCTGTCTCCGTGCACCTCTCCGATACCATCTGATGTCGGGGGTTTGTACATGGGTTGGCAGGGGACTCCTTTGAGGCAGCAACCTTTGTCTTGCGGGCAGGGGGCATCAAGGGACACATCTTTTGACAATGGCCTAGCAGCAAGGCCATCGGAGAGCGAGGTCTTGGCGTTTGGGGGGATGATGGAGATGGAGGTGCGGTCTAGCCAGAGAGTGAGGGAGCAACACAATGCGGATCTTCCTCAACTTGAGCGCGCGATGGATCTATCTTCGCGCAAGGCATATGGCTCCCCATCAGGTACTCCAGCTCACGCCAAGCTTTCTTTACGGTCATTATCTAATTCTGAAATTAAACATAGAACGAAAAAATTGGGTATTTCGTTAGGAATTAATGATGCGCAAGTTGATTCTTCTATTTCGGCCATGATGGAGTTAGAACGAGATAGGGAGGTTATTTTCTGAAAAACTCTTTGCCTCCAATAAATGGTGAATCTGAATCTAGTTTAGCTTTAAAAAATGCCACTAATATTTGCGAAGATTTAGTGGATGAGGAGGCTGATGTCTCGGATGATCATGCGGATCTTAATGAGACTTTAGCGTCAATGAGAGGTCGAGGAAAGAAGAAGTTACTTTCCAAACGTGCGATTAGAAGGGGGTGAGATTAGCCATTTACTCTAAAATCTAAACAAAAAATGAAGGGCATGATTTGGAATTCAGATGGGTTTGGAGATAATGCAAAACACTTGGCTGTTCATGAATTTGTTAAGGAAAATAATCTGGACTTTCTGGCTATAATTGAGACAGGGAGATCTTCTTTCGCCACACCTTTCCTAAATTTTTTGGCTGCGGGTTCAGATTTTGTTTGGTACTGTTACCTCCACACGGGAGGTCGGGTGGCATGCTATTAGGATTTAATAATGCTTCTATTACAGTACAAGATGTGGTTACAGGTGATTTTTGCGTCAAATTACACCTGAGAACAAAGTTGGATGGGTTTAGTTGGGCGTTAGTAGTGGTTTATGGGGCGGCTCAGGATAACAAAAAACCAGAATTTCTTGCTGAATTAGTAAGGATTTGCGAAGGTGAGATGGTACCGTTGTTGGTCGGGGGGGATTTTAATATTATTAGGAGACAAGAGGAGAAAAATAATGATAATTTTAATGCTAGATGGCCTACTATCTTTAATGCGATAATAGAGAGTTTGAGCCTAAAGGATTTAGAATTGTCTGGAAGACAGTATACTTGGACTAGTCGACGAGATACGCCAACACTTGAGAAGTTGGATCGTTTTCTAGCAAGTGTGGATTGGGAGCAAAAGTATCCCCTGGTCACGGTGCAAGCTCTCACCCGTGCGGGGTCGGATCATACACCGTTGCTATTAGATACCGGGGAACATGCGTTCAAGGGCAATTGTTCCAGATTTTCTTTCGAATTATCGTGGTTCCGACAAGAAGGATTTTATGACATAATTGCTCGCGAATGGAATGCGATCCAAACGGGCAACTCACCAGTTGAGCGGTGGCAAAATAAAATTCGCCATTTACGACACTTTCTCCGTGGATGGGCAAGGAACTTGAGTGGGGAGTATAAAATGTTACGAGATAAATTGATATTACTAATTAATGAATTAGATGTTAAAGCTGAAACATCCCCTCTTACGGTAGCCGAGCGGGCAACCAAGAGAGAGGCGGATGATAAGCTGGCCCAATTGCGTCGTGATGAGGAATCGAAGTGGGCACAGCGAGCTAAAGTTAAACACATTCAGGAAGGGGGGAGTAATACAAGATATTTTCACATTATTACGAATGGGAAACATAGAAAAAAGAGAATAATACAATTAGAACAAGAGGAAGGCACAATAGTTGGTCAGGAAAATCTTAAGACTTATATTTCGGAGTACTATAAGAAATTATTTGGCGCGCCGGCTACAAATCACTTTTCCTTGGATGAGAGTGTGATACACGATTTGCCGCAAATATCTGAAGAAGAAAACCAGATTTTGACTCAAGACTTCTCTGCGAAAGAAGTGTTTGAGGCAATCCAACAAATGGAACATAATAAAGCTCCAGGACCGGATGGATTCCCGCGGAGTTCTATCAAAAATTCTGGGAAATTTTAAAAGCTGATTTAATGGCTATGTTTGCGCAACTGCGTGCGGGAAACTTGCCGTTATTTAAGCTAAATTTTGGTATTATCACGTTGCTACCAAAAAAAGAAGATGCGAGTAAAATTGAACAATATCGTCCTATTTGCCTTCTGAATGTGAGCTTCAAGATTTTCACAAAAGTAGGAACAAATCGTGTCACCTCTATTGCGAGTAGAGTTGTACGCCCCACCCAAACTGCGTTTATCCCTGGAAGAAATATTCTTGAAGGGGTTGTTGTCCTACATGAGACGATACATGAACTACATAAAAAGAAGATGGATGGGGTCCTATTCAAAATTGATTTTGAGAAAGCGTATGACAAAGTGAAATGGTCCTTTTTACAGCAAACGTTACGAATGAAGGGGTTTACGCCGCAATGGTGTGAGTGGGTAGCTCGGTTTGTACAAGGTGGTAGTGTAGGAATCCGAGTTAACGATGATATTGGTCATTTTTTCAGACACTCAAAGGGTTAAGACAAGGAGATCCGTTATCCCCACTGTTATTTAACTTAGTTGTTGATATGTTGGCTATCCTATCTCTCGTGCGAAGGAGGATGGCCAAGTGGGGGGTTTAGTTCCTCACCTTGTCGAAGGGGGGGTCTCAATCCTCCGTATGCGGATGACACTATATTATTTCTCGAACACGACATTGCGAAGGCCGTGAATATGAAATTAATTCTAGCACTTTTCGAGCAGCTCTCGGGGCTGAAAATAAATTTTCACAAGAGTGAATTGTATTGTTTCGGGAAGGCTAAAGATGATGAGGACGAGTATCGCCGTATTTTCGGTTGTGAGATCGGTTCATTACCGTTTAGGTATTTGGGTATACCAATACATTATAGAAAATTGCTAAACAAGGAATGGAAAACAGTGGAGGATCGGTTTGAGAAGAAATTGGCGGCTTGGGTGGCAAGAATGTTGTCATACGGTGACCGTCTTGTGCTTATAAATTCAGTTTTAACAAGCCTACCAATGTTCTTACTATCGTTTTTCGAAATCCCAAAGGGGGTTCGAAAACGATTAGATTTTTATCGTTCACGTTTTTTTTGGCAAAGCAATCAACTCAAAAGGAAGTACAGACTAACTAAATGGAACTTGGTTTGTAGACCAAAGGATCAAGGTGGATTGGGAATTTCGGTTTTAGAAGTACAGAATAAGTGTCTCCTAAGTAAATGGTTGCATAAAATTTTGAATGAAGAGGGCGTTTGAAAGAGTTATTAGTTAACAAGTACTTAGGAGATAAAACGTTGTCTCAAGTACAAGTTAAACCTATGGATTCACCTTTTTGGAAAGGAATTATGAAGGTAAAAGATGATTTCTTTAAGCGTGGCAGATTTTCGATAGGTAATGGGGAGCAGATTCAGTTTTGGGAAGATAGCTGGTTAGGCCCTGTTTCTCTTCAAACTGAATACCCATCCTTATATGCCATTGCTTCCAACAAACACGACATTGTAGCTAATGTTCTTGGGACAGTACCTATTAATCTCCCATTTCGCCGGGTATTGGTAGGAAATAATAGAACACGTTGGTTCAACCTAGTTCAGAGGCTTATGCGAGTCAACCTTATAGATGAGGAAGATAAATTTAAATGGATGCTTACTTCTAATGGAACTTCACGGTTAAGTCATATTATGAGGATTTATTAAATGGACATACTAGATACCTGTGTAAGTATCTATGGAAGTTAAAAATTCCGCTAAAAATAAAAATCTTCCTATGGTTTCTAAATAGAAAAGAAATTTTGACAAAAGACAATTTGATTAAAAGAAGGTGGATTGGATGTAAGAAGTGTGTTTTCTGCGATACGGATGAGTCCGTTGAACACCTCTTCATTAAGTGTCCGTTTGTTCGTGATATTTGGAGACTAGTGCACTTCACTTTTAATGTCTACCCACCTACGAGCATTGCGAATCTGTTTGGTAGTTGGCTAAATGGAATAGATAAAATCACTAAAGCTCGTATTCGTATTGGTGTTGCGGCCATATTGTGGGCTACTTGGAACTGTAGAAATGACATCGTTTTTAACAAATCGAATTCAACTCATTATTTGCATGTTATCCACAAGGCATGCTATTGGATCCACTCATGGTCATTCCTACTCCTTGCGGACCAGCGTGGGCTTATGGATGCCGGCTGTACCCGTATGCTGACGATTGTGCGGGCTATCTTTAGCCGGAGAGGATGGCTTCAACCTAGACGTCTAGATGTTTAATATTCATTTGTTTGAGTGGCTGATCTTTGTAGCCACCTTAAGTGACCCATGAATTGCGAGCTTATACTCTTGCACCCTGTTTGGTTGCACGGAATTGGGGCATGGAATTGGAATTGGAGCCCCAATTCCGAATTCCGGCGTTTGGACTGCGCTCAGAATTTGGGCCTGGAATTGCAGACCAATTCCGAGCCAATTCCGCAACTACCGTTTTGTGAAGGGAGCAATTCCGAGCCTCGGAGGTCGGAAACGCTCGAAATTTGGACGCCGGCCACCGCCCCGCCCCACCGGCCGCCGCACCTCCCCGTTGGCCGCCGCACCTCCCCGCCGCACCTCCCTCCGCCGCCGCACCTCCCCGCCGGCCGCCGCACCTCCCCGCCGGCCGCCGCACCTCCCTCCGTCGCCGCACCTCCCCGCCCCGGCGTGGCCATCTGCTCCAGCGCCGGCCGCCGTCACCGACGCCGCATCCCGCGGGGCAGCCGCCGTGCTCCGCGCCCTTCTTCCTCCCCTCCCAGGCGCCCGCGCTTCGCTTCCTCCTCTTCATCTCCTCCCACCTCCCCGCCCCGGACGAGGGCCCCGCCCCTTCGCCTCAGCTCCCCGCCGTCGACACCTTCCTCCTCAGCCTCTCCCCGCCTCTCGCCGCCGATGCCGCCGCCCTGCTCGCCTCGTACCTCCGCCTCCACCCCTCCCTCTCCGCGGTCAACGCGGCGTCCCGCGCCGCCCTCAGCGCCGCGCGCCCCGACCTCGTCTTCCGCCTCTTCTCCACCTTCTCCTCCTCCCCTGCCTTCCCAGGCGACGCCGAGACCAAGCGGCGGCGCAGCTCCCCATCTCCCTTCAACAGCAGTTTCCAAACACATCCAAACAACCGAATTGAATTAGAAGCCAATTCATTTCCATCTCGGATTTGGAATCTTAGTCCAATTCAATTCCATGCTCCAATTCCATGCAACCAAACATAGTGTTGGATGTTTAATAATTGTGGGTGGCTGTGTGCATCTTTTGGATGCAGAGGCCGGGATCCGCACCCCCTTATCTAAAAAACCGAAGAGGAGGAGAAAGCGCTTCAGCTTCTTACCACCCTTCAAAATCTTGATTTTACCTACTGCCTGGGTTTGCCGTCCCTCCCTGAAGGCTTACACAACCTTCCTTCTCTCAAGGCGCTATATCTCGATTCTTGTCCTAAAATCCAATCGCTGCCCAAGGGGGGCCTCCCCACTTCTCTGCAATCTCTAAGCGTACACAACAGATGCAGTTCCGAGCTAAAGGAGCAAGCCAAGAAATTACGAGGACCAAGCCTAAATGTAATGGTGTCAAGCTGACAAGCCCAAGGTAACACGCCACTCCCCCTATAGCTAGTTGTTCTTACCAATTTTCCTTCATATCTAGTACTATTGAGTAACAGGAGTGAATTCTGACAGGCCGGCACAGTCACCTACTGATGCATTCAAATTGCTAGCTGCATGCAGTGTGCAGTAATTATGTTGTCAATCCTTTCAGTGGCATCGTGGAAGTAAAACTATTGAGCAAGCTAGGAAATTGGTAGGAAAATAGTGAGATTTATGGAAAACCAAGGTAACACTTATCGCCTCCAAGGATTTACTTTATTTTTTCTATTCATTAAATTAAATTAAATTAAATAATTGCAAGCTGAAACATGCGATCTGGTTGGCCATGTATTGTAGAATTTTCAGATTACTAAGAATAAGAAGACCAGAGTCCTGAACTGCAGTTCTGAACCTGATTGGTTGAAGCTGCATATACATTATACAGTTTTGCACGGTAAAATTTCAAGACCAAGGCAGCATTCGATTGATGGGTTTTACTTACTCTTAGATTTAATGTCATCAATTAGAAATCCGAAGGCTAAGTATTGAAGCCAATTGTTCCAGAGGTTTGAATCAGACATGTGACTATACTGCAAGGAACCTGCAACATCAAGTACAGCCACCTATTGATTCTGCAAAGTGTACCCTCTATGTTATTACCTTCTCATCATTCCAATGTTACAAACTTTATGGTTAAATTAAAAGTAACGTTCTTACTTCTGTTCTTTTTATGCTCTGCCTTCTCTCAAGTGTCAGGAACATCGATAACATGTACCTATCTAGCTGCAGCTTTATTTTACATGTTGGCAAAATAATGTTCAGGTAGTTAGGTTGCCCCTCACATATTTATTAATTATTATGGTTGTCTCATGACCCCTCTTCCACTTATCACTCACCGTGAAGTTTCTTTTAGAACAGTCTGAAGCTTATAATGGCATCCTGCTCCTTGTGCAGGCTGATGGTAAGCAGTAACAACTGGCAATAATCAATGGTAGGTACGTCCTCAAACAACCTCTATGTTAGCACCTTCTCATTATTCCAGTATTACGAACTTTATGCTTAAAAGGTAATGTTTTTGTTTCAGGAACATGTAGCTACTGTTAGTTCAGCAGCTTTATTTCACAAGTTGACAACACGATATTCAGGTAGTTAAGCTGCTGCTTACGTCGGTCTGCATATGGTCTGTCTCATAGGAGTAAGTCATAACCCTTGTCCCACTTATCGTAACCCTTCTTCTCATAAGCAGTTCACCACTCACCGTGAAGCATTTACTTACGAGAACAATCTGAACCTTACCATGGCATCCTGCTCCTTGCACAGGCTGCTGATAAGCAGTGACGGTTGGCGACAACCAGTGGTATGTATGTCCTAAAAACAATTAATTTCCATACTTTCAGTGTTTCTGAAATTTCCATGCTTCAATTGATAAAATTGCATTTTACACGGAAGTTGGAGGTTTCATACAGAATTTATCTTGTAGGACTGAAGTAATTGTCCACAGGAGCAGGCTGTTCAGTCAGAGATTGCTTTGCGGTGATGTTTCACTCTCATACTTCAGAGTTTCAGGTCTAGCTTAGTGGGTTCACCTGTGGACCAACTCAAGGTACTGTACTGAGCATCTATATTCATGAGTTACCTTTACCTTGTTCATTTTCTTTTACCTTACACCCATTACTTGGTTCTGCAGAACAATTGCAGCCGACAGTGAACTTTAGAAGTTGGCATGCAGAATTTGGCTGTCGGAAGTTACGGTTCAAGATGCCATCACGTGAGAGGATGATGACGACGGCGGCGGTGTCATCTTGCTAGAATTCTTTGTACATTGTAAACTGGAAGCTAGCGCTGGAATTTTTAGTTGTCAGTTCCAGAAAGAATTGGAGCATAAACTCTTCTTATTCGAACCAGCGGTACCAATTCCTTTTTTCGATAGAGTAGCTCCAGGAAGCCACAGCCCATGCGGCCATGTATACGATGTTGCAGAAATTATGATGTTGCTACTGAATGTGCTCATGTGGACATGCATGTTCAGTGTAGAAGAAAATGGGAGCAGCAATCCTGCAGAAACTCATCGCATTTTATGTTTTTGAAACTAGAAAATCATCATTTTATATATGTTTGAAACTAGTAGAAAATTCGTCACATTCTTGTTGTTCACATCTAGTATTTGCAACTCTCCACTAAAGAAGAATCGGAAAAGAAGTGTATTTTGCATCACATAAACGGGACTGACTTTTGCTCGTTCGGTTTTTGCGCTGACTTGCTTGCTTCATCTTTCGTATAGCTGCTTGTTAGCTAGTACGGTGTCGCTGCCTCTCCGTACCGGTGAACCAACCCCAGAACCATGAGGAAGTTCGGGCTCCAGATTTGAAGGTGCATGTCTGCCGGGTCTGTGCAAGAGCCGTACAGCACACGCCGAGGTTCTCCCTCAAGATTTAGCTTCCAGTGATTACGGCTCAGGAAGCTCTAGTTTCTCGTGTGTTTGCCAGTATAATTCTTCAGCGTAAACTTAAAGCACTGGCGTGTAAATTGTTATGTCGCTGTCTCGAGGAACCTGCAGTTTTGCTTCTTCAGATACAAACGAAGCAATCAACAAGAAGCAAACAGTCTGAAGAAATGGTTGGCGAATCATAACCCAGATGGCCACTACTGGCTATGGCTTCTGGGCTCCAGCATATGTTGCACATTACTACTACATAAGGTCAGCTGCAGAGCTTTACATAAGGTTCACCTGCAGAGCTTTACATACAGGGCTTTAGGTTCACCTGCAGAGCTTTACATAAGGTTCTGAATCTACACCTACATTGGAGAATACTAACTACAGTTGCCTACAGTGCAACCACCCGGTCTCTGAATCTGTTAACATGGTCGAGGCGCACAGAAATAACTCGGTGCAGCAGAACCTAGAAGAGCCGTGGTCGAGTTACAGCAGAGCACTAGGATGCACAGAGCTGGCAGGAGCACCCCAGGTCTACTCCTTGTTCCGGGTGGCTCGGTCCTTCTTGTGCCCGCCGAGGATCCGGGAGATCTGCAGCCCTCTACTGAATGCCTGGTTGAAGAGCATCCTCGTCTGGAACTCCGACACGAAGGGGAACCACGCGAGGAAGGCGATGGGCGTGAACAGGAGGAGCCCCATGAGGATCTCGTACCCGCGGGCGAGGGCCTTCACGGACCCCCATAGCCCCACCATCTCCACGGCAGGTTTTATCGCCTGGGCGATCTGGCAACAAACAAAGGTTCATTTTAGTTCGGTCACACTTTGACCTAAGTATGTCCAGAGGGGTGTGTTGATGAGACAGCTAAATAGGTACGGCAGTCACTACTAACCAGGAGCAGGCCCCATCCGGTCGGCATGAAGGCGAGGATGCATACGAAGATGTCGAGGACCGTCATGTGGGCGATCGCCGTCAAGACAACGAGCACGGAGATGAAAGTTATGAATATCAGCCCCTTGATCAGCCGAAAGACGAGCTGGAACTCCGCGCTGAACCTCCTCCTGCCAACTGACACGGACTGCCAAACAGAAATCACGACAACTGAATGAGTGTTTTTCAGTTTGAAAAAGGAGTTATAATGTTCTCTCACTGCAAACGTACGGCTCAGAAATCTAATACTACATCTTGTCTCTGGGATAAATGCAGGCCAGAATTAACAGGAGAAACATAGACTTGATTATATTACCTTCATAACAAGCAGCATGCCCACAATCACAACCCATGAGAAGCCATAAACCTGAAAAAATGGCATTAATTAGAGAGGCTGCATAAGCGTGGTGACACAGACGCAAACATCTAGTATAAACGAAATCAGAGGAAGGAATATTACCAGCACGCTTTGCTTGTACCGCTTCGTTATGTTCAAATGATACACAAGCCCGTACTGGTAGATAAAGAAGCGTAGCGCAAGCAGTATCTCAAGAACGGTGCCACGCTTGCCAGAATGCCGGAGAGGCCCCTGCTCTTTGTCCCACCATGATTCCCAGCTCTTCTCTGGCGCCACACCGATACCTCCACGGTTACTGATCCATTTGTTCCAGTCAGCCCAGTCGTCCACGATCTTCTGCCACTCGAATCCAGAGGGGTTGAACAGGAACGGCGCAAAGAGCCACGTGCCGACCATGAACCACATGGAGACGGTGATGAAGATGTAGGTGATAGCTCCTCTGTACGGCTGCCCAAAGATCTCGAACACGATCAGCAGGATCATCAGCTCGATGCCCTTCACGAAATGACTACGGGAGTAGAGCCGGTAGTTCTCGGCGAATTTGGCATGGAACACCACGAACCCACGTCCGGTCGCTCGGTATTCGGCTCCTCCATGGAGCAGCGTCCTTCCATAGTAGTGAGTTTTGGTCCCGAGTGAAAACGTGAAGAAAACTGATGCCAGTTGGAGTTGCATGAGCACAAAGTCACTTAATGCCGTCCTGAATCCTCTCTCCAGACCGATTTCCATCATCATGGGTAACGCCATCAAGAATCCAAGCTGAACAAACGACTCTGATGCAAGAGCAACCTGGAGAGCTTCGTTGTGCACAAACCTCTTTCCAGTCGCAAGTGCTTCATCCAGTCCACTGAGGACAAGATATAACCGTCCATAAAGGAAAACGTAAACAGTCCAAACTGTAATCTGGGACCAAACAGAAAGAATTAGCTGCTGCGGTTAACCAACGATTCAGAAAGACGAGCTCAGGGGTTAAAAACCTACCATTGTGCTGAAATAGAACCCAATTGTTGTATAATAACATGACAACATTCTGAAGAAATCAAAACGGTGACCCAGTCGATAGATGTCACGGCTCAGTGTCTGTTCACCATTACCATTTGCTATCTTTGCCTCAAATA
This sequence comes from Poa pratensis, assembly GCA_947311845.1. Taxonomy (NCBI): domain Eukaryota; kingdom Viridiplantae; phylum Streptophyta; class Magnoliopsida; order Poales; family Poaceae; genus Poa; species Poa pratensis. The sequence goes on along the minus strand of CAMZMU010000068.1, from coordinate 50,213,887 downwards.
GAGAAATTTGATTAAGACCCACATCTCTTCCCTTGCCAACTTGCATGTATTCATGATGAGTGACATTGCCTTCACGTAATGTAGAATTGAATCCTGAAACAAAAGATGTCAGGTTACTACAAAATGGTACAAGATTTCATCTACTCGAAAGCACAACAACAAAAGCTTAGCACCTGCAAATATGTCCTCGCTAAGATTGATAATCTTAGATGCTTTACTTATACCACCCCTTGTAAGGTGGAACAGACGATCAAATATATCAGGATGGCCATAGTGGAACCGAACCCTGCAGAGAGATGTTCAAAAAAATGTTAATAAATATTCAGAAAATCATAAATCAAGGAACTGCCCCAAGTGTCCAACAAAACCGAGCAGCCAATACAAACAATTCAATATGATTATGAAAGCGATACCACAATGACATGCCATTAATTGTGTGCAGTATACTACAGGATTGATACCTCAATGGATTGGCAAGTACACGCTGTCCAATGGTCACAAAACTGGTCTCCTGATTTGACATAAACCATGCAAGGGATGAAACACTGCACAATTTTAGAAAGGAAAAATCACAGGATTAGCGGGGGAAATCCACTGCATTACATGTTAGATAATCCAAATTAATAACAGAGGTAACAATTTCTAAATAATGACCAGTTTACAAAAACGAAACGCCAGATTACCTGCCAGTAAATATATGCTCCCTTACTCCAAGAATCGATGGATATCTCACACCATCGTGTTTCTCCAGAAACTCTTCCAACAAATTTCTCATTTTCAGAGCCTCCTCAAGATAATGCTCCTATTATTGGTAGCATGGCATGGCATCAAAGAAGGAACTAAAAAAAAACAATTCCTTGAAGTAGCAAGTGCGACAACTGTACCTGATTCATATCTATAGTTTGGAGACATTCGCCTCTAGTAAAAATTATTGCATGATTCTGATTTTCTGGCTTTCCCTCACCTAGAATAGCATTGCCTGGAAGTTTTATCTTGTAGATAACCTATGCACAAAAGGCAAATGATACTTAGGAGGAGACCAAGCAAAATGTATTTCACTCGAGGAAGAAAGCTAAACAAGACAATCGTGAACAGGACAAAATGTATTTCACTCGAGGAAGAAAGCATGCTGTAAACAGGACAATCGTAATACTTAGGAGGAGTGAAACGGACTTTTTCCACACATAAAAATATATTCGTAATGTGAAGCTAAGTGGACAATATGGAAAAAATGAACAATAGCTTCTGTTGAAGCCATTTAAGCCAGCTGGATCTCACAAATAAGTTTCGCCATGTCAAAAACCAGGATTATTTTTGACATGCCTATTTGGACTAAATAACATAAAAGCTTCCTCAAATTTATTCTTCTTCTTCCAAACCAAGTGCACAACACACATAGTTACGATTAAACTAAGAAAATTTGGTCAAACACAATAATGACAGCAAATATCACCAAAGCTATACTGAATTAACAGAGCATTTTGCAGTACCTGATCAAGACTCTGTCCAGGATCATTGGATTTTGTAACAGCAGCCTTTACCAAAACTGAGTAGTAAACCTTGTCAATCTTCTTGTTTCTATCTTGGCTAGGTGCTTCAACTTCATCGATATAGGCAACCCGAAAAGATGGATATCTGCCAAGCAAGTACATTTCTATTATTTCAGTACCATCATATACATACAAGTAAATATATAACATCCAACAGACAAATAATGGACACTATTAAGGTATGAATAATGTGTCCTCGTCAATGTAATTATCTAGCACTCAAGCACATAAATGGTAAGAAAGGAAGACCAGAAGGCTGCGGAACACCAACATGCATTAATTACCAACTAGAATAGATATCAGTCCAGTAGCATTACTCACACATGAGACAAGGGAAAGGCACTGCTAGTGAATGGCTGAATGCACAGATGTTTGTATAGCGTTAGGTTGACAAAGAAATGGACCAAATTGAAGGGGGGTTCATATTCCACTCAAAGAAACATATATGATAGATCCAGACTTTCGAGCATCAAACTGAAACTTACGTTGTCATTAGCCTTAAAATATCATGTGCACAAGGATCACCAGAACGTTTCTGGATTCCATACTGCTGGCATGAGACAACATAAGTGAACTTCATGTCAGCTATCGCTTTGCATTGTGTCATTAGTGGAGAGTCCTCAGACATGAGTTCAGTTGCTTTGTAGCCTTTCATAAGATCTAACAAATGCAGAAAGAGAAGTGAGAAATCGATGTGATTGCCTGAGGCCATATTCAGAACAACATCATAGGCTGAGCTATAAAATACCGTCGTCCTTGGCCATATCAAGAAAAGCCTGAAGCTCCAATGCTTTTCGATAGTACATCATCCCTCTTACTGTTTAAACATGAGCAACAAAGATTTTAGACCTGGACCACTTAGCATGGCACAAAGAGCAGGCATGCGAATGGGATGTAACCACATACCAGTTCTTGTCAATGTTTGTCCTCTATATGATGCCCAAAGACGAAGCTCATCTTCCAATGTTTCATCCTCACGGACCTCCTCCTCAGTCTTGCGGTCCACCCTTTCGAGGAAATTTTTCCACTCGTCTTCAGGTTTCAAACATTTTCGTGAAACAAAAGTCAGTTATGATGGAAATCAGAAGAAGAAAAACAGAAATCCGCATGATATGTCAATTCAAGCAAAATGTTAGGCAAAGGAGAAAAAACCTGGGTAAATTTTTTGCAAGTAGAAAAGGATTGAAACTCCATCCTCATTTGGCTCTTCTAGATTATGTGATGAAAAAAGAACATCTTCCTTGTAATAAGGAGTCAAGACCCTGCAGCAAGTTGTTCCAGCAAGGAAACAAAAAAACAGGTCAGAAGATTTAGTAAAACAAAAATTACATCAAGTGATAGTCCTATATATCACGTCCTGCAACAGTGGCATAGCAAAATATAGTGGAGAGAAAATTGAATTGTATGCTATGTAGTTCAAAGTCAGACAAAACAAACAGCAACGCATATTGTATTAGTCCAGACATAGTATTCTATGAATAAATCTTTGGTCTATACCTGAAATATATCAATTATCTGTCATTTCCTATAAATATTTCGAAGCTTTTGAATGCTCGGTAAGTGTAGGAAATTCAAAATGAAAAATCAAACTAAAAAATCATCACCTAAATTCAGAAGACAAGTATTTACATCGGTTAAGGAAAGGAGAAGCATATGGGAGCTGGAGGAAGGCATTTGACAGTCATTCTTGACACATGGATCGATTGGGAAGAAAAGAACAAAAGAGTGTTTGACAACAACTACATCCCTCTCCTAGACCTGACCGAACTCTGTAAGCAGACCTTCATGTCCTGGTATATAGAGAGTAAAAGGCTGCGAACTCTTTGGATCGTCGGTGGTCATCATCGCTACTTTGCAGGGTATGTGGGTGCTAGGTCGTAGGTTTTCTGGTCGCATTTTTTTCTTGTTGCTAGCCTCAAAGTTATGTAAGACAGTAAGAGTTTGTTTTTGTTCCTTTTTTATTCTTAATGAAAAAGGAACAAAGAGCATTATGATATCTCAAATATAATTAGATCTTCTCTGAAACCCCATGTCATCATTTTTTTCTTCTTTTATTACTGGACAGGTGAGGGCGTGAGGCCAATTAGAGGCAAGGCATTTGGGGTTTTGGACAAAAGCACAACCGTATAGTTGTAAGCAATTGCAATATTCATGGTATTAATACTACCTCCGTTCCAAAATATAAGGCGTATTTCGTTTGCTTTGACCAAGGCTTTGACCAAAAATTAGTCTTTTAATATGTAATTTATGTGACATAAAATTGATATCATTGTATTCCTAATTAAAAGTACTTTAATTATGATTATGATTTATATCACATAAGTCACATGTTAAATGCGCAATTATTGGTCAAAGGCTCAGTCAAAGGAAACAAAATACGCCTTATATTTTGAAACGGAGGTAGTAGTCATTATGAAGACAGAGAATCGGTATAGTGAGCGGCAAAGAGCATTATGATATCTCTAGGATAAAATGGAAGGCTTGGTAGGAACAAAATTCAATGCTCACAGTACTACCGAAAACAGAGAATCGATAGTAAGAACTTACGAGAAGGGCAACATGTTCCGCACTTTCGGAGCATTTGGCATCTCCATAAAAAGAGAATTTGCAAAGAAAGATATTCTCCTCCTAGCATCAAGGTTCGTAGGGACATCCATAGCAGACTCTTTCACAGTGAGCAGAAGATGAAGCCTCTTTATCTGAAATCAGCATAAGGTAGGTACAGTACACAAACATGACTAACTGAATTATTATATCACAAACTCTATCTTATCAACAAAAATGTTGGGTGAAAATCCAACCTTTTCAGTCCATGCATTTGATTCCTCCACGGGGAACTTAATAGCTTTAGTAAACAATTGATCTTGCTGATCAAGCGGTGTCATTGTTTCAACTTTTCTAGAATTTCCTCCGTGAATGGATTCCAGTACTCTTTGAAAAGAGAAAACATATAGCACAAGTTACCATAATCAGCACAATTCATCTTTAAAAAAAACAGAATGTAGAAGCATAGAAGGATTCCTGACATTTATTTAGAAAAGAAAATTGTTTTCCCAATCCTAAACCTGAAGACCGCAAGCCAATATGTGTGACACAGAACAAAATAACAGCATGTGACCAAAAATTACGGATGCAACATGGCATAGATGTGGATCATTATTTCCGTAAAAATGCTATGCTGTTACGACACAAGGAAACTAAGCTCCTCACCCGCCTAGCTCTTGATCCTCCATTATATCCCTTGTGACCACCTCAAGCATATCTTGGAACAAAATAACGACTTGGCCCAAGTCTTCTTCCTTATTCTTTTGCTGTACTCAAAAAGATAGATACAGTGAGGAGGGGGATCATCTCTAAACAAGACCTAAAATCATGATGACAATTGACAAGTTCTATACCAGTAACTCAAGTAGCTCAATAAGTTTCTTGCTCAAGACTGGAAGATTCCTCATGTTCAGATCCTTTATCAGAGTCTCTTCAGTTACATGTTTATCAACAACGGCAAAAATCTCTTGCATAACACTGAAATGGGCATCACGCATTTATGAAGGAGTAAAATAGACTAAAACAGAACTATAGTGAAGGATTAGAAGTGACTAAATGTATGGTAAGATAAACATACGCTTTCTCACGTTGACCAAACACTAAGGTGTTGATGATGTTTTTGAATGAAACATAGCATTCTCTGATAGCATAGGAAAAGTATGGATCCGATCCCATTCTCTTGTTCAGATCACGATGGTTTCCTCCACTGTCTGCCGCCATATCCAATGCTATCGGAATCTAAAATGCAATATAAATAAGTGAATAAATGTGTGAATCCAAGTAAAGGAAGTATGAAGTGGCCAAGAGGAAACACCTTGCTAGCAAGTAGGAAAGGTGGCCATTGGAATATATTCAATTCGCGATCTTTGCAGTATGGAACAAGTAGCAAGTCCATCTCCCTGTTATCTATGAGGTCTTCTTCACGAAAACTTGTGATAATTAGATTCCACATTTGGGCAAATCTTGCAGCTATTTTGTCTTTCTCTTGTTCATCATCAGAAGGCTATAACATGTATATTATGTCAGGTCAAAGAGCTAACAGATACTGTTGCATATTCAATACTGATCAGCCCATAATCTACTATGATGATGAGTTTAACAGATGAAAACTTACCTTAGCAAGTTTACTGGCAAAGGCGGCACGGAAACCTTTCTTCTTGTGTGCATCAGAAGGAACCAACAATTTATTGAAGGCAGAAGGCAAAGAGTCAAAGCGAGATCTCAACATGCCTAAGGTCCGTATCTGATTTCATGAGCCAAGAAAGTGAGCATAAGTTCCTTTGTTGATGATAGAGAATGATCCACAATATTAAGGAAATAAAAAATAGAACATGATGGTTACAAAAATAAACATAATGAGGTAAAGTAATAGATCATTCATAAGTAATAACAAAACAATAAAACGTGTGCTTCATGCTACCAATATGACAAGAGACAAGATTCGTTTGAGCAGCTTCACAGCTGGAAAAGGTAGCTCAAAAGTGGAGATGGTGAAGTTAAAAACAGCAGTCATAGAACCAAGTTTTGTAATATGCTACTGAGTGCAGCGCAACATAATGGGACAAAAAGCCAATTCAGAATCCAAAGAAGACGCAGCAATCAAATCCAGAAAAAATTAACAAAAATTAAGTGTGATTCTGAAATATTTTACTAACCTCACCAAGTCGGCGATAAGCCCCATAGATACCACCAACCAATGTAGAGAAAACTGCATACCAAATCTGGGTGTCCATGAAATAGACCTGTATACAATGCAAGTAACAAAACTTAGCATATTGGTTAAGCGACTTCTTTTGACAGAGAATAGGATTGACACGTACAAGAATTATTGGAGCCCAAAGTGCGATGACAATACCAATATTGTTATTTCCTGCAAACAGAAACAAAATAAGCACACAAAAGATTTCAAAAAATGATTCAAAAGAGAAAAGGAACACATCAGAAATACCATGAGGGAAAAACTCATGCCACTGGAATGTCCGGATTGGTGTTCTCATTATATCTTTTGTTGGCTGTACCAGAGGCTTGATCTGCAACCAACAAGTAAGAGAATGAATAGACAGCACTAGCAGAAGCTCAGGCTAAGAAGGCTTGGTTCTAACTGAAATCCCAAGGACAAGTTACTGGATCTCCAACAATTTGACATGCCATCCATTAATTTTTTGGGAAATTCACAACATGTTGCTAACTTTGTGGGAATTCTTAACATGTTGCTGATGCTTATTGAAGTTTTAACGTTTTATACATTCAAGAGAAGGAAATGGCTACTGATGTAAATTAATATAACTAAGGAAACAATAAGTAGAGAGGCGGTGAGGCCACATTTAGAATGCGCAGAACTTTCTATATTTTCTGGAGAAATGATTAGTTACCTCAATATAGAAGCTCACTGTCAATTTCATTGTTAAAAGGATAATCCAGAAGATGGTGTACCTATCAGTATAACAGTGCTTAGTGATCAGAAAAAAGCGTAACAGTAAAACTAAGAATGAAGATGAGTTAACCAAGTCTTTCTACTCTTCACATACTTCAAGAGGGAGAATGCGCCTTCATGCATTCCTCTGCCAACAAATAATCGAGGCTGCAGATATATTTGTACAAATGTATCAACAAACACAACCATGTAAATAACGACATAAACAATTAGTGGGAAATTACCTGGGACCACCACATCATGAATGTTACGACCTTAAGATTTGAGCTCTCAAGAGACCTTCTGATAAATGGGAAAATAAATAGCATAGCCGCAAGCATGTTTGGCGCCAAATATATAAGAACAGCCAAAGTGTACAATGACGCCTGATTCTGACCATTGCCAAGCCAACCTTTTATTATTCTTGAAAGGCCATTAGGACTTGACCCGGAATATGCATAAGTCACAGGTAAAATCACAACCCATGCAGCAGCTGATACTAACTTCAAGACATATCGCAGCTTTCTTGCAAACGACATGCTTCTTCTTGCTTTCCAGCCAAATACAATGTCCAGGGTTGCTGCATTGGTTTATATTTATTGAAGTTAGTACATACAATATAATAGTGTTATACATACATCATTACATCTTCACTAACAGAAATATGGTTAAAGATATATCCCTCGGTTTCACTAGTATATTATCGTTAGGTTGTTGGCAAAAGCAAACATAGGACAACATGTTTTAAGTAGGCCACTCCTGCTGTTGTACATTCGACAAAAATGTAGAGACAAAAGGTATTAAAGTAGGACTCATGAGTATTTGATGTATTATCTTGAACAGCGCTGAAGAAAGAAGATGTTGCTAGCTAGATTGGCACGGCGGTGTGTCTGCTTAATACTGAGCTACCTACCAAACAGTTTAGATGTGCATTGGCAAAACTGTAATGCTCCGTTTGGATGTTTACATTGGGAGGCTAGACATTATATTGGGATGAATGTCCAATATTCAGGATATTGATATTGAGACTGAATGTCAATATTTGTGTTTGGATGTGTTAGATATTCGAACCCCAGACAAAATATTGAGGATGAATGTCAAATGTTGTTTGGATGGTATAAAAGTTCTAGCAATCACAAATGACAAGATCTCAACACAACAAGCTAATGTAAATTCTAAAGTAAGGAAAATTCAACAAGAAGCTAGATAGATCCTAGCCGGGGATTCGAGATCGACGGGCAACAACCGCCGAGGCGTAATCTTGTGGCTAGCTAGGGTCTCAATTGGGATTGGGAAGGATCAGATAACGAGGCAGAAACATACATGGAAAGCTTTGTGTCACCCTAATTGCAATCGAACCAGATCACGGATGCTGGGCTAGCTGTAATTTCGGGCCGAACCAATCATGCATAGGAGTTGACATAGAAACTTGCATCGCAGCTGCTTCGTTCCCGTTTATCCATCCGTCTGTTGGTCTCGACCGCGTACACGCTTTCGCTCGCTCGATCCTGGGGGCGCCGCCGACGCTGCTGCCCAAGGACGCCACGACGGAGCCACGGGTTGCGCTCCAGCCTCGATCCTAGGGCGCCGCCGTCTTCAGCCACGGGTTGAGCTCCAGCCTCGCCGGCTCACTCTCCACCCGCGTGTCCTGCGGCGATGCCGGGGCGCCGTGGGAGCTGGGGTGACGGAGCCCGCCCCGGCTCACGGCATGTCGGGTGGCGGCGCCTGGCCGTCCAGCAGGACGGGATGGTGGAGGGAGAGGAGCCCGACCTGCGCCGCCGCTCTAGGTCTGGCGCGTGGAGATGGAGGCGAAGCTCTTTCTTCCTGCTCGCTAGCGAACGGGTACGAGAGTCGCAGGGGAGCGAATACACAGCGATGTCGAGGTGTGGAGCTAGAGATTGGGCCGTAGCGAGTTTGGCCTTCGCGCGGGTATCTCGATATTGAGCCCGAATGTCACGACGGAATGCCCAGCACAACCAAACAACGATATTCTAGATATTCGGCCACGAATGTTGCGAATATCCAATGTCGAGCTTGAATGCAAACATCCAAACGAGGCATAAGGTAGTTCGGTCAAATACCTTGACCCAACTTCAAAACAGCAGCAGTTATAAAAATGCTCAAGACCTGCTTGAACACTCCAGCATCAAAGATGTCACTTGGTGTGCCACCATTCCACGCAATAATAATCATGGCCTGCATAGAAAATAAGTTCATAAGAAGCATGTGAATCTGGAGTAGGGGGAGGGGAGCTGAGAGCAACCAACCTGCAGGGATAAAATCAAGAAGATCCACATTCTATCAAAACTACGGAATATATGCCAAAATGAACGTATTTCAACAAAATTAATCTTTCCCATCCAGTGAACACTGCCAGCAGATCTTTCCTCCTGCATTACGACAAAACAACACAAGTACCATGAGAACTGAAACGCCAGGCAACTATTATTTTTTCTTGGTTTTATGTTGAAGGAAACAATACATGTCACATATCCGTGTATATTCATTATGGGCTAAACAACTTAATAGAGAAGGCAAAGACGTGAAAAACAAGCAGATCAAATCTAGCTAAAGTTCTGCATTATCGGATACATTGTCAACAAAAAACAAACATGAAGTTACATGCAGGATGTGACCAAAATATACTCTTATCAAGTTCTACCACATGTAAATTATAATATTATATCACAGGAAACTATCAATGTGTTGACAAAAAAGAAAGTTCAAGGACAGAATATCATCAAGAACCTACTCCATTCAGACGAGTAGGATAAGCAAATTTAGGAGTTTTGAAAAAATCTGCATCAGCTCGCATGGGCCATCCAAGACGGAAACAGTCAACTTTCCTGAAAAGCAACACAAGAACAATTTGGCTTCCGTCAAAATATGGGGCACAATATGATAAAAGGCAAGAATCAAACTCAACTGCTGCTTACCAAAAGTACTCATTGAGATCATCGTAGTTCCTCCAGTGTGAGTGTTTTGATTTCATTGTCTTGCTCCTGTGAGCTTCCTGTAGGGTTTTAGAGTGGGGCTAACAGTCAGGCTTGAAATGGTAAAAAAGATGCAGTCCGAATACAAACATACAGCTATACCTCCTCTATAACTCTGTATATTGGAGTCACAACTTTCACCAAGAATGCCTCGTCGTCACCGCCATAAGCCGGTTTAACATTTTCACCAGTCATTGGGCTCACGTTTCCAGCCAACATACCATACAGTTCAAAAGCCATCTATATTAAGATCAGAAACAGCATTGTTACCAATAAAGATGATGCCACCAGAAATTATAGATTACACACTAAGCTTCGTACTAACAAAAAATCAACCCCCACTGCCAAATTTGGATGAAACATCTGCTGAAAACAAAAGGCCTAAATTCAATCTACTTGTTACTTGATAACGTGGACAAGAACTATTATTTTCTGAACTACTTGTCCATATAACCAACTATAACTTGCTTGTGCATCAAATAACTATCCCTTTACTGCGTGTTTTTTGACAGCTATTGGCCGCTGCTACCATGACCAGTTGACCAGTCACGCGACACACCTAAGCTAATGGTAACAACAGGACCAACGAAATTCCACATTAAATCGATATTGAATCGAATGCCTACATCAAATTCTTACACCAATTGATCAGGTCCAATTGTACTAAGTAGGAAGTGTCAATAGGACAATGGCGAAACCACAGATACGAAAAATATATCACAGTAAGTGTAATCTGCAAAACAAAAATTGATCTTACATGATGGTAGATGTAGCAAAGACACTCCGGCATGAATCTTAAGTTAGCCGCCTCACCCCAGATTAGAAGGTACAGGCCCATATAGAGTAGCTTGCGCTGCTGAACTTCCTGTTGGATAGTTGGCAACCTACAAATCAATTGGCCCAAACGTTTGAGACAAACTGGGGCATACCCGCATAAGTAAGGCCATAACTAAACACAAAATCTGATTTTGTTTCGGCAAGTTGTAACAAATTAACGGCATATGACAAAGATCATGGCTCTTGAAATTTCCTACTTATGTTTCAATTGTTACGCTTTGTTGAACCTACCATAAGCTGCTCTTGCGGCCTAGGTATTTGCACCACATCTTATAACTCTTAAATAGCTTCTTCATTACAGCATCCAGAGCCCTATCATCCAACTGGAAAAAACAAAAACAAAAAACCCCAAGAATTCATCATCAGATCACTTGCAGGCACATGAAGAAAGACGGAAACAAACATGCCCACTTCCTCTTCAAATAAAGTCAAAGAAGGAGAGATAAGAACCTTAGACTGCTGTTCAGGCTTTGGTATCTGCCTTATGTGTACATTAGCAAGTAACAGTATCAGGTGTTCCCTCTGGTTGGATACGTTATCTTTCTGCAAAATTAGATGATGCGCATTGCATTGTAAGGGTTAAATACTACAACAGATAAATAAAACAAGTGACCATCTCTTGCACAGTTACCTGAAACCCAAACATGGCCTGGAGCCAATCAAGAAGATCTCTATCGGTCTTCTTCTCCTCGGGTTTCTTCCTCTCCTCAGGCTTCTTTTCATTCTCCTTCTCCTTGGGCCACGGCAGGCCTCTAGTATTCCGGAGAGCATAAACCGCCGCTTGAATCTACAAAACGAAGGAGCAGCTCAGTTCAAGAGAAAGTGAACTTTCAAGGTAGAATCTGCAATGAGCCTCAAGACAGATGGAAGAAAACCTCTGGATATTGCATTATGGCCTGGTCGGTACTTTCGGGTCAAGTGGCAGAATGTTGTAGGGAACATAGAGTTTCTTCTTTTCCTCGATCTTGTGGTGCGTGTCCAGAATCTGCATTGTAACGAAACAGAAAGCACGACAGGTGAGGAACATAATATTTTTTCTACGGTGAACAAAGAAAGCGGCAGACAGTCTGTACCCAGGACAACAACAGCAACAACAGGAAAAGAAAAGCAGTGGATCACGTACCGCCTGATCGACTTCGACGGACTGCGACACGTTGACGGCTTTCAGGACCTCGAACAGGACGGCCGCAGTCTGGTACGCTTTGGTGAGCAAGGCACTGATCAAAACAGGAGCACATTAGTTCTCACGCAAGGAGCAATCAGACATATACCAGCATTCAACATGATGATGGATAGCAGTCAATCTGATGCGCTTAAGCGAGCAGAGCACCGGCCAAACGAACAGAGAAGCACATTATGAGCAATGAACGCATGCTTATGCAGCAAATGGTGATAGATAGACAGGACGGTCCGTTTAACACAACACATTAGAGCAGTAGCAGCAGCAGCAGCAGCAGGAGGAGGAGGAGGAGGAGGAGGAGGAGGAGGAAGGAGGGCGTGTGTGGCTGAACTGACCGGTCTGTCTTGTCGGCGGCGTTCTGCAGCGCCTGGATGTACTTCTTGTAGTACTCGCGGTAGAATCGCTGCATCTCGCGCGCGTCGCTCTGGTGCACCCTCCCCTTGAGCGTGGGGTCGTTCTCCTGCACACATACACACGCGCGCAGCAAATTCGTCAATTCGAAGCTCATCTTGTGCTGCGCATTTAGCCTCCAGAGAGAAAAGTGGTGGATTTGGGGGGAGGAGAAGAGAAGTGTATGGATTTGGGGGAAGGGGGAAGAAGAGGATGGGGTGGCCGGCGGTGGTGTTAGATATTACCCTCTCTAGCCTCTGCAGTAGCGCGGTCTTGAACTGGCGCACCCCGCGGCCGCTGGAGGTCGGGTCGAGCCTGTGCGCCTTCTCGAACGCGTAGAAGCGGCCTGGAAGCAAAGGAGCGAACAAATCAAGCAACCATTGCTCCCGAGTTCCTTGCCATGGCAAGTCCGCAGTAGATCGGGCAGAGAGAAGAGGAAGGGCGAGCAGTGGAAGGGCTTACAGAGGTATGCTACGCGGGGGTTCCCTGCCTCGACCTCGTTGGCGACGCGGAGGATGGGCGCGATCTCGACGAGCGAGGAGGGCACCACCTCGCTGTCGAAGCTGGACTCCCCCATGTTGCCCACCGTCTGGGTCCGCAGCAGCCTCCGCCCTGGGCCGCCCGCAGAGGAGGTGACGGGCCTCCCGGCGAGGAGGCGCCGAAGTCCGGCCTCCGCCCGCCCGGCGCCGCCATCCCCCCGAAAAGGTCGGCCGGCGTCAAATCCGAGAAGGGTGGTGAAAAGGCAAGTCCGCGACGGGAATGCGGGGGGCTGGAAACCCTAAGGTCGGGCCGGCGGCGGAAGTCGGAGTGGGCGGAGGTGGGTGGGACTAGTGTGGTCGCGAGGAGGGGGAAGAAAGGTTTTTGGACGGAGGTTTTGAAATTATTAATTTCTGCTTCCTGCCTGCTGCTGCCTACTGCAGAAGAAGAAGATGGACGGAAGAGCCCCTTTGGATTCTCCGCCGGATCCATGGTCGCCGTTAGCGAAGCTCGAGGGTGTATTCGTCTTTTCTGTAATGGCAGCAGGGGTCGCCGTCGTCGTCCTTTGCGGCCTCGGTTCTCGAGCAGATTTCTGTGCTTTTTCGGTCGTGCCGTGCTCTTATTGGCTGCCTGCTGCCATTTTTTGTTTCTGTTTTCCGTTTTTTCACTGTGGAAAAAGGAAAGGCTAGAAGAAGGAAAGAGGTGGCATGTGCCGTGTCGGCCCCGTGCAATGCCGATTAATGTAGGACGAACCTATCACGTATTCAATCTGCCTGTACTTTTTACCCTATGGTAATTTACTGTACTACTACATAGGACCAAATCAAATATAGGTTTACGGTTTTTCTATGGTAAAACGTAATCATTCTACATCCCCTAAACATGTTTTAGAGCATCTACACCGTCACCACCTAAATTCTGTCTAGCACCACCCAAAACTGAGGTGTCACACACTTGGTGCCCAGCAATTTCCATGTCGCCTCCCCACCGGCACCCCCAAATCAAATTTTGACCGACTTTTGCAAATTACGAACAAAAATACATGATTTTCAATGAAATTATATGCATTACGACTCGAGCGGAGTTGCTGCCTCTCCTCCTTTGTCAGCGCCTTCCTCTCTCTCTGCATGCGCCTTTGAGTGGGTGGTGATGCGACGTGTCGGTTTAATACCAGCGACGCGTATCCGCCGCTCTGGCCTGGCATACACCGCTGGGAAGGCTGCTCCGCGCGAAATGACAGGTGTGTGGATGACACATGGGACCTGCCTGTCTGTGAGCCAACGCGGACATGCCCGGGCACTTTCTATCACCCACGAGCAGTCCTCCCAGTTCGGAGTCCCTCTCGGGTGCCAGACAAAATTTGGGTCAGGCCGGACACTTGGGGGTGCCGGTGCAGCAGATTTTATTATCCGCCCCCGAAATGGTCCTTTGGGGGTTCTTTTGGTGCCGTCGGTGGAGATGCTCTTTAGACCTAAGTGAAAAAAATACAGGATATATATATGTTAAAAATTGGATCATGTACTTGGGTTCGTTTGCTTATGTCGTCCGTCGGCGGGAGGAAACTTTCAGATCGACCCAACTGTCGTTGGGTCAGTTGGGTCGTCGAGAATTTTGTTGCCCCGCGAAACATGTCGTTGTTAGAGGGCATTGTTTTTCGTCGTCGGTGTGTACTTGCTTGCGAGGGAAACAGCGTGCATTTTGCCAGCTGCGCTGAGTCGATAGCCACTTACTCTTGGCGGATGGTCATCCGCGCTGGCTCAGCTGGATTCACATATCCGTTGGATCTGGAGGGCGGGTTGTTGGGCGCAGCTCCTTTCAGTGGACTTTAGACAGAGACGTGCAAGGACTAGCCGGAATGGTGAGGGGGGTGAGAAGTTGGAGCGGTCGATTAAAAGAAGACTAAAATATAGTGAAAAATGTCTCGCTTGGGTCCCAAATGTAGGAAATATTTTACAATACCAAATTTTCCGGTTTCTGTTACGAGAAGCATGCACCTAAACATGAAAAAAAATAGTTTTACGGGATCTACTAGACATACTCTAAGCAAGACAAAGATTTACCGTTTTACAAGCAAGCATGGCACGGCTTGACTTGCTCATAATAATTAGACGCTCCTGCCACATCGGCAGTTTTGGTTGCTCCGTCTGCGGCTGCGACACCATCTACGAAACAACGACGCGCGCCCTGGGCGAGGGTGGATCAGAGGTGGCTAGGTGGCGCAACACGTTGTCGACATCGACGAGAGTAGTGTGTTTGTCTATGGCGAGAAGCGGTCTTATTGTCGGGCTTGTTTATAGCCGGCCATGCTCGGAAAGCAAGGCAGGAAGCGGCGAGAAATGGTGGCGCGCGCGGGAACCGGCGGGTGGGTGCTGATGCGACGTGCCGGTTTAATGCCGGCGACGCGTCTCCGCCGCGCTAGACTGGCACGCACCGCTGGGAAGGCTGCTCCACCATTAAGCCGACGAAATGACCGGTGTGTGGATGCCACATGGGACCCGCATGTCTGTGAGCCAAGGTGGACATGTCCGGCACCCCCGAGCAGGCCCCCAAGTTTGGAGTCTCTCTCGGGGGTACCGGACATAATTTGGGTCGGGCCGAACACTTGGGAGGGTGCCGGTGCGACAGATTTTCTTGTCCGCCCTCGAATGGGCCTTTGGATGCTTTGGGTGCCGCCAGTGGAGATGCATGATCCTCGCCGGCTCAGCTGGATTCACATCTCCATTGGATCTGGAGGGTGGTTGTTGGGCGCAACTCCTCTCGGTGGACTTTAGACAGAGACGTGCGAGGACCAGCCAGATTGGTGAGGGGGGCGGGCAGCCGGAGCAGTCGATTAGAAAGAAAACTAACATATAGTGAAAAAATGTCTCACTTGGGTCCCAAATGGAGGAAATATTTTACAATACCAAATTTTCCAGTTTCAATTACGAGAAGCATGCACCTAAACATGAAAACGGTTTTAGTTTTACGGGATCTACTAGACATACTCTAAGCAAGACAAAGATTTACCGTTTTCAAGCAAGCACGGCACGGCATGACTTGCTCATAATTCCAAATAATTGATACACGGTATATGTCTATTTTGATCATAGAATCTCTACTATATAATATCGTTAAAGGTGATGGTCGGCGGCGGTACGTCACGCCGACACCAATCCAAATCGAGTCCATCTTAAACCGTAGAGTATAGACGCGCACCAATCCTAAATCGAGTCCAACTGAAAGCGTAGAGTGACGGTAAAGATTAATCAAACATCTAACCTGCAAAAAAGAACGACTCAGATTCACGCATAATAACGATTCACGTAACGGAAGGCAATAAAGAAGTCCAAATCGGCACGAGACATAATTGAGCAGGCCTGTTTAGATGCGAACGATCAGGTTTGCCTACACGGGAAAATAAAGACGTGCGCAAAGAGGAGTCACCATCGCACTGGAGTAGGAAAGATCTCCCAGATGTCATGTACGATCCATCCAGGCATCTAGCATAATCGATCCATGCGTACAATTGCTCCACGGCATGGCCGGTCCGCTCCTCTTCCGAATGTCGCCGTCTCAGCCGCCACGAGTCCACGACATACCTAGGCACAGACCCACAGTTCTCCCTTGCCTAGCCAGATTACCGATGCTGAAGGCCATGGCGGCATGACGGGCGGCAGTAACGACGGTACAATGAAGATGCCTGCGGCCTGCGGGTTGACGAATTATGTGCGTGAAATTCCTTATAGTAGGTACTGGTGCCCTCTAGCAAAAAAAAGTAAGAACATCGTACGTGGATATGGTTGATACTCAGCTAATCTCTCCTCAATACTGATGCACGTGTCGTAAACACGATCAGAAAAAGCCAACCTAAACTCATTGCCAATCTCCGCAAAAAAAAGTAAACTCACTGCCAATGTAAACTGGCCCGACATGTAAGTTTTCGGAATCAAGAATGCAGGCAGCTCGACCCATACCTAGATTAGATGATCTTAATTAGTACCGCTTGCATGTGCATGTAAATTTTCGGAATCAGAAATTCAGTCAGCTCGACCATATCCAGATTAGATGATCATAATTAACACACAATAGTATATACGGGAAACCTTAATCTTAATTAGACAAAATAGTACTCCCTCCGTTCCAATTTAATTGACTTGCTATTCACAAAATGTGGATGTATCTAGACATGTGGAACGGAGGGAGTATATACGTGTAAAATTTAGGAAATTATCCCTTTTCAAATATTAATCCTTCATATGATCAGATCGGTGACACCAGGCGAGATTGCAAAACTCATTTACGAGGTTGCGGCGTGTAACTATGTAAGCCGAAGACCCCATACGCTAATAATTTTTGTGTCTTGGTGAAACATAATATCACAATGTTACAAAATTATTTGTTTTCCCGTTGCAACGCACGGGTATTTAGCTAGTGTAAGGAATATTAAGATGACATCCATGCTCATGTTTGCATCATGTAGCATCTTCTTTAGCTTTGTTTAGCATGTCGCCTAAATAACTAAACGTGGAATGTAGCAAACTCCAAAGCGTTCTCGCGACCATGGCGTACAGGGGTGTGCCGCCGGCGGCGGCAGCCTGATCTCCTTCGTCCGGCGTTCTCTGCATCCGCCGCGACCAGATCCGGAACCCCCACGGCGCCCTCTCTCCAGCCATCAGCTCAGCATGTAGGGGCTTGGTCTGTTGACGCTGTGGCCCTCCCGGAGTTTCCTGCACTCGTCCTCATGCTAGGGACGGCGATCGCCCTGGCCTCGTCGTCGCCCAACGCCTCCGCTCGCGCCGCCGCCGTCCCCGCCTCCCGCAAGTCCGACCCCGCCGTTCGTGGACAGATGTTCGTCAAGCGCTCGCCCAAGGTCTCGAACAAGACCATTCCGGCTCCGCCGCTCGCCGCCCCAGCTCTTCTCGTCGGTGCCTCGTCGGGCCAGTTGCTGAAGTGCTCCCAGCCCCAACCTGCTGCGCCGACAGTCACCTTGTTACCACAGGCAGAAACTGCATCGACGTCCAAAGCCCCAGCCGATGCTGCGTTGAAGACCTCTTTCCTCCCATCGAAGCGCTCAGCCTCCCAGCCCAGGCCGGCTGCATCGTCGTCGCTGGCAGAAGAAGCTCCTGTGCGGCCTCCGTGTCCGAGCGTCGATGAGCTCGTCCGCCTATCTACTGTCCAGGAGCAGCGCCCCCCAACTTCGTCCTGCTACATCCGCGACCACTTCTCCGACACCTCCTTGCTCGGACTTGACCCCCCTGGCGGATGGGGGCTTGGGCATGACCCTGCCGTGAGGGTGGAGGGTCTCGGGTTCTTGTCGCTGTCGCCGGCTGCCTCGGAAGGCCCGGTCTGTGTGGAGGTGAGCTCAGTCGAGGAGGATGACCATGAAGAATTGGCTTTGCTGATGCCGATGGCCTCCACCAAAGGCTTTGTTTCTGGCTCGGCTCACGGCAACACTGATGTGTACCATGTTGAGGAGGTGCTTGTGGAGCCCTGCGGCGGCTGGTGCCGCTCTTGTTGACGACGATGGTTGGGTGCAGGTGGGTCGGGACGGCCGTCCCGGCCACGCGCCATCGTCTCTGTTTCGGGAAGAAGGTTCCGACCGGAGTCTCGCCTTCAAGCGTTGGGCTCGAGGGAGGTGTTTTCGATGCCTAGAGCGTGGCCACCAGGTCCACGCATGTCTAGGACCCTTCAGATGCATCCGATGTCACCGTCCTGGTCACCGGAGCGTTTCTGCCGTGCGCGCTCTCCTGCTACTCGTTCTTGCTCTCCGGATGCTCGGGCCTGTTCTCCGGATGCTCGGGATCCTTGTCACAATAGCCGTTCTCCGTCTGCTCAGCCTCGTCGTCCCTTGTCGCCTCAGAGCTCGTCGTTGCGTGCTGTGGTGCAGCCGTGTTGCAAGGATTCCAATGCCAACGCCTTTTTAGCCTCTACTGTGGAGTCCCAGTTTGCCCTTCTACGCATGGAGATTCTTCAGAAGGTTGAGCTGCTTCGCTCTGAGGTCCACGACGCTCTTGCCAAGCTTCAGACTGCGTCGGTTGTGCCGCTGCCACCTGAGATTCAGATTGGTTCTGTTGTTGAGGGGTCCGAATGTTGCTTTGGAGATTTTTCTCCCCGTGCTCTGAATGCGTCGTCGTCTGTCCTTAGGAGGGTTGTCGCCACCGAGATTGTGGCTCCAGTTGTGGAGATCTTGCCTGAGCTGCAGGATCATTGTGGGGAATCATCTCTGGTGGTTCCATTTGAGCGGGGCCTTTTGGAGCCTTTGGCGGTGGACAATGCGCCATCCCCACCTTCGTTTGAGTCCTGCCAGTTGCCCTCCTCTGTGGTTAGTGGAGGTCATGTTGGTTCTGTCACTTTCTCATCCTTGAGTGACCAGGTTGTTGACAAGATAGCTATGTTGGTGCCTAACTCTGAGACCCTATTTGGCAAAGAGGTTTGCGACTTGCTTGTCGAGTTGGAGGCGGCTTGTCCTGGATATGGCAATGATATTGCTTCTGTCTTGGCGGGGACAGCTTCGGACGGTGTATTCATGAAGGTGGAGAAGTCTCTCAGAAAGAGGGCAAGGAAGAAGCTTGGCTTTGCATGGAAATCTTCCGCCCTTTCTTGATTGTTGAGCCCTTTTGAGTCTGTCGTGTTGTCAGTTCATGGTTGTGATAGGTTGGGCGAGTTGTTGTTTGGTTATGTTGGTTGTCGGTGTTCGTTGTATGGTTTTCGCCCGGTTTCTTCCGCAAATAAACCGGACACCTTCTTCTTAATTAATATAAGGCAAAACTTTTGCCTTCGTTTCAAAATAAAATAAAATTTTTAAGCAATGCTAATCAACATTTAATTTGATGTGTAGAAAAATAACTTTGAACCGTATAATTAATTGTTGGAACTCCGGTTCCACTTAATATTGCTTAAGTTGCATATTGTTCTGTCCATGATCTTTTGCCGTAGATGTAGCGGCTTGCTGCTGGGTCTCGGGCATGATGAACAACCGTGGGGCAAAAGTGGATCGATCGATTATTGGATCGGTGACAAAGTGAGACGGCCGGCCACGTTGGTTCCTTGTCCTTTGGGAGGTACAGTACTAGGGAGAGGGACGGGACATGGTAGCTCTCAATCACGCAGGGGACGAGAAAAAAATGAGGAGGATCTCTAATCTGGCTATCAAAAGCGCATTTGATGGAACCATTTGCTTAGCTAGGTCGGTTAAATATTAGCCAAAACGCACGTGAGCAAAGCACACTAGTGGACCCTTTGAACTACTAGTTCTTCTCCAATGCATCTAGTTCAATCAATCAATCTGGTGTACGTGCACATCTTCAATCAAACTAAAAGCTACTGCTGTAAAATTCAAAAAAAAAAAAAAACTACTGCTGTAAGATAAGGCTAGAGGAAAATGGGGAGCTGGCCATGCCCATGCCGGCATGTGCGGTGTCGGCCCCGTGCAACGCATATTGATGAACCTGTTGCGTATTCAACCTGCTTGTTGTACTTTTTCTCTTGTTTGGTAATTAACTTGGTACTGAAAGTCATGCCCGTAAAATAAGTCTCAGTTTTTATTATGGAGAGACTACCCAGCGGCGCCGCTAGCTGGTCGTACCGTGCGGCGCCCGGTTGGCTTTGTGTTTCCGTGCGCTTGCGACTTGGATTGTTTGGGCCGTTGCATTTTGGGTCTCTTTAGACACGCTTTTTTTAGCAGACTACCTGGTGGCCACTCGTTCCCGCGTCGCCAACTGATTTTTGTACGAGTATTTTTTTTCTAGCCAGCTTAATTCACACAGTTTTGCTAAATAAAAAATATTCACATGTGCATCACAGCTACGCAAATGAGATCTGCCCACTATCGTAAAGAAAAGTAGAAACATGTTTTTTCAGAAGAGAACCATCATTCATTACTCACAGGAACAAGTACATAGTGATTTCACTAGGAATTAGTAGCAGCCATTCTTTGCTCGTGCCACTAAGCTTGGCTAAGCTAGCTAAAACATGAGAAATGCCATTACAGGCTCTCCCGGTATTGACTACTACAAAGTCAGGAGAGCACTGCTCTCAGAAGTCCAATGTAGTTGTACACATACCAGATACTGGACCTAATGGTAGAATGGTTATAGACAGCAGCCACCGTGATGGCACTGTCCGATTTCAGCACGGCAAGGTTCAGTTGTAGTCGAGCGCAAAATTCAATCCTGACCTGATCGCCAAGTCATTTGCCTCTTCAGCATCTCTGCATATGTTGCCCTCTAAGCTAGTCACTGCGACCACCGAGATGCAATTGTCTCAGCACACCAATGCCAGCCGTGGACACTCCAGAATCTATGCAAAAAGAGGCATCCAGTGATCTTCAGCTCGCCAATGCCGGGGGCCTCCAACTAGACTGCTTAATTCCTTCTTCCTGCTATTCACTTGTGTCAAGTATGCAAGATGAGAATCAGGTTATTAATTACATATTATAGCATGCATGCAACTACTAAACATTGTATCTACATCAGCTGGTTCCAAACTTGTAACTGTAGTTACTAATCCTTCATACCTAGGAACCATCAGCACCCAACAGTGCATGCAACACTACTCAATCATGCTACCAGTGGATTTTGATGAACTTTCTCTCAAAGCCGGCCTCATACAGAGTTTTCATAAATTCTATCTTCACTTTGGCTGATCCTAGCATGATGTCACTTTTACTCGCATCCACAAATCTGCATAGACAAACAAAAATATTAAAATCATCAACAACCAATGCAAGCATAAGGGGAAAAGGTGACAACTACCAGATTCCACAAAAGAACTACCAGGTTTATTAGAAATTAACTACCAAATTGTTTAGAACTAACTATCGATTCCACAAACAATTACTACCAGATTTATTAGAAACAACCACCAAATTGTTTAGAACAAGCTACCAAATTTTTCAGAACAACTACCAGGTTATATTATAAACAGCTACCAAGTTGTTTAGACCTAGCTACCAGATTCCCCAACACAATTATCAGGTTTATAACAAACGGCTACCAAGTTGTTTAGCACTAGGTATCACATTCCACAACACAAGTATACTTGCTTGTTCCCAACATTGCTTTGTGATCAAAGCATCAAAATAGCTACCAGCTACCAGATTCTGCAAAACAATATTTGAAACAACTACCAAATTGTTTTAAAACTAGCTACCAGATTTTTCATAACCATTACCGGTACCGGTTATATTAGAAATAGCTACCAAGTTATTTAGAACTAACTACCAGATTCCTCAAGAAACAGTTACCAGGTTCATAAGAAACAGATACCAAGTTGTTTAGCACCATCTACCATATTAACCAACGCAACTGAGCAAAGCATCAGAACTATGTACCAGATTCCGCAAAAAAACAATTACCGGGTTTATTAGAAATCAACTACTGTATTGTTTAGAACTAGATACCAGATTCTCCAAAACAATTACTAGGTTATATTTAGAAATAGCTATCAAGTTGTTTAGGAACTAACTATCAGATTCCTCAAAACAGTTACCAGGTTTATAAGAACAGCTACCAAGTTGTTTAGAACTAGATACCATATTTCCAAACACAACTTGTGCTTTCTTATTCACAAGTTTGTCATGCCTGCTTGGCAAGTTCATAGTGCCTACTTGCTGAATTCCCAGTGCCTAGTTGCCAAGTTCAATAGAATACACTTGCCACATTCCCAATGCATGGTTGTCAAATTTGCAGTGCCTAGTTCCCAAGCAATGTGTTTATGGTTGCCAAGTTCAGTACCATATGGCTAGAAACCTACTAGTGGAACCTCTCCTTCTAAAATCACACAAAGAACATCAAGTCCCCCTGGGTACAACAAAGCAGAAAGGGCCTTATAACCACCTTCGACTCCGGATGACATGATTTTCACAAGTGAAAACCACAGACAAAAAAGTCATCGCATCACCACCTCTAACTCCATCACCTGAGAAAAATCACAGCCCACCCACCCACCTCTAACTCCGGCGCTTGAGAAACTATTCTAATCATCGCCGTGATACCAGCTGTGCAAAAACCAGAGCAGGACATTAGCCTTCACCTTCCTGTCGTGTGTGCCAAAACTGCCACTAATTCATGCGAGATAGGAGAAGTACTACACTTGGTGAGTGTTCAGGTGTCTGCGTGTCCAGAGTCCTCACTGGACCAGATGAAAGTAGCTTGCTATTATGCCAGCCCGATTATATATGAATTTGATATCAACCTTAAAATTCAGAGATTAGTCTCACTTACAAAGTAGAGATTAATTCCGGTGAGTTTTTTCGTGTGTATAAAGACAATGAAGAAATATCCAAGGACTTGGACAACTCGAACTGACACCATCGGAGCATGCAAAAATTCTCATATCGTGTATGTTTTTGCATTTGACTCGGTAGAAGCCACGTACTAGAGGCCAAAGCTCTCAGATCTGGACATGTTGCAGAAAGGGATTACGTGAGCGGAGAAGCACATGCTGTCACCCGTCGGCAAGGTCACGGCACGGCAGTGTCGTGTCTCGTTGCACGGACACCGGAGTATAGGATACCCCTTTTAGGTTCGGCACGGGGCGCGAAGGAGGCTGAGAATCGTCTTCTTGGGCGAGTCTAGATCAAGCTCTCCTCTCCACGATCAAAGCATGCAACCAAAGGACACAAGGAGCTACCCAGGTTCAGGCCGCCCGGAGGCTAAATGCCCTACTCCTGCATGTCTGAATTGATGAGTTCTTCATAGTGTGGCTTACAATGGAACCTCCCGGCAGGTACCCGGAAGGGTTTTGGCCCGAGGTAAAGAAGGACAGATCCTGACCCGGAGGAGATCACCTTCCTCTCTACCTTCGCAGCCCTAGACTATCTTGCTCTGGTTCTAGCTTGTCTTCGTCCTTGGTTCGACCTCCCCCTCCTCCGTGCCTTGGTCCTCCTTTTATAGGCTTAAGGGGTTGCCACAGGGTCACGTGAGGGCGTGAGGTCCTTCGGGGTGAAGGACCCTCCTCATCTAGTTTAGGGGAGACGTGGCCTCTCCTCAGCCTAGCGTCTCCCTTGGGTTAGGTGGAGCGTCCGCCTTGGGGGGACAGGAGCTGACACCACCACGGGGCGTGCTTCCCACCCGCGCTGCCTTCGCCTTGCTTCCCAAGTCTTACGTGGTGAGGTGGAGTGCTTATCCACTGGTACGTAGGAGGTACCCGGAGGAGCCTGGCCTCCTACCGGGAACTCGGGCTCTCGGGTCCTTCCTGGCCTTCTTGCTAGATTCGGGACCCGGAAGGTCCCCAGGACCGAGTCCTTAGTCGATGCAGGCCTTGCGTGTCTTGACGGTGAACCCGCCAGCTTGACTTGAGTTTTGGTCTTGTCCATCTTCAACTTGGCCCACATGGGGTGGACCCACTTTGGCAGTACTAGGGAACCCCGTGTTCCACTGTTGCGACAGGCAGCGACAAAATCGATGAGTAACGTGCGCGAGCTCGAGGCGAAAGCGTCTTTCGCCATGGTGGTTGTCATCGTCGTTTGCAGCCTCGGTTCTCGCGCAGATTTCTCTGTGTGCTTTTCCAATGGTGATGCATGTAAAATGCATACATGAACTTTGCACTTTAATTGCTTATATTCCAATCATATTTGCATCATATAAGGGTTATATCAATGTTTTATAATGATTTTTGGGAATATTCATTTATTTCCTATTTTTATGGAATTAACCCTGCACAGGCAGAAAACCCCGTTTTCTTATTTTAATGTTTCAGGGACCCAAACGTCAACGAAATCACCTGGAAATTTACGGGCGTCAATATTTGGAAGGAAGAAGACCTGTGGGCGAAGGAAGCGAACAAACGGAGGTCGAGGCCAAACGGGGGTGGCCCACGCGGCCACTGTGGGGCCCACCGTTTGGCCCTCGTGGCTCCGTTGCCTTCGATCTTTCTCCACCGACATCGTCTTGACCTAAAAACGCCTATAAAAAAGGTCCCCCGACGTTCTCTGGAAGGAGCGCCGCACAAACACAGAAACACCGAAACGGAGATCAGGAGCTGCAGATTGGAGGGGGAAAACTCCGGCGGGGCGCTGCCGGCGTGGTCTCCATCTTCTCCATCGACTTCTCCACCGTCTCCATGATGAAGAGGGAGTAGTCCACCTCTGGACTATGGGTTTGTGGAAGTAACTTATGTATCTCTCCTCTCTTGAGCTTCACTAATTAGCACCGTATGAGCTGCTGAACATGATTACGGTCACCGTTGTAATACCTTTGTGGTGGATCTTTATGAGTTAATATATGTTTGAGATTGCAATGTTTGTTTCAGTTATGAGTATAGATGCATATTATGTACCCCGTTCTTGTCTACTTGTTTTGATCAAGCATGTTTATGAGAGCGTGTGTGGGGGAACGTGTGCATTAGTTGGAGTAACGGGGGGTGGCTAGTGCAGTGAACGTGAGAGAAAGTTCTGCGATCCACTTTGGTATCTTTACCTTACTTTGTTGCCTCACTAGGGATAAACTAAAATACCATGCTACCGGGGATGTGGGCGTGACCATTGCCACTACTCCATGACTAGATCTAGCATGTTCTTATTTTCACTTCATGTCATGATACTTAATGCTATACTCTGAGTTATCTTAATTACTGAGGTGTTATGATTTAGTTCGCATCTTGGTGGAGTATAAGAGAGGTTAATAACCAAAAGATCTCTATGTTAGGACGTGATGCCCATATATCTAAGTAACTTGTTATCAAACCCTGTGTTGCAATCTCATATGTTAACTGTGTGTTCCATTGTCTACCACTTTATAAAGAGAGAGTGCATTTGTGAAACCATGAACCCCAGTCCATTTTTAATCATAAGAAACACCTTTCCAACACCATATACCACTTTTCTATTTTCAGCCATCATTAAATCCGAAAATACAAAAATACTTTTCATCTTGCATACATCATTCAAAAACCCAAAAATATCATTTATCATTGCATCCACCATCATTGCATATTTATTTCTTGTTTGCATTGCATAACTATCCTGATATCATTCTTACACCTTGTGCTTGACAACCACAGGTGAGGTTGAGGACCAAAACATCTAACCTTGTTTTGTAGGTAACCAAAAGAAGGATAAGAAGATAAATCTACCACTTCAGATTCCCCGAGAGTTCGATATTAAACCCTCGAGTCACCCCTCGTGGGGAAAACTGTCTTCCACTTACTATACACTCTGCACTTGGAGTCTCAACCTAATCCCGTTTATTTTGCAGGTATCAAGCCTTGCTCTTCGGGACCATCAAGACGTTTTCTGGCGCCGTTGCCGGGGAATCGTAGCTGAGAGATTTATCCAAGGGTGTGCATCATCGCATTCATCTCACAACAAAGTCAACGTCACCAACTTGTGCTAACACCTAAGCTTGGGGAGGTTGCACCTACGTGAGCACCATCTTATCCATCTTTACTTACAAAGCAATTTATTTGTTTTGTTAGTGTCATTGCATATCATATCATATTTATTTCAGTTTTGCATAAAAAATTAAAAATACCAAAAAAAACTTGCTAAAATGGGAGAAAGAACTAAGTTGTGTGACTACACAAACACTCCTAATGATCAATTTATCACGAGAGCTATTGCCACACCTAAGATAAATGCTGAGAGTTATGAAGTAAGTCCTAGTTTGTTGAACTTGATAACTAGGGAACAATTTGGTGGTAGTGCTATGGAGGATGCCTCTATGCATCTTCATGACTTTGTTGAAATATGTGACATGCAAAAGTTTAAAAATGTGGAAAGTGATATCCTAAAACTGAAGTTATTTCCTTTTTCACTTAGAGGAAAAGCTAAAGAGTGGTTGCATTCCTTGCCATCTGGTAGTATTAATTCTTGGGATGATCTAAAAGAAGCTTTCATTAAGAAATATTATCCCCCTGTTAAAATTTTGCAAAATAGAAACAACATCCTTTCTTTTAGGCAAAATGAAAATGAACATGTTGCTATGGCTTGGGATAGGATAAAACTTATGCTTAGAACTTGTCCCTCACATGGAGTTAATGAATGGACCATATTACACTCTTTCTACAATGGTTTAAACTACATGTCTAGAAACATACTTGATTCTGCTGCTGGAGGTGCTTTTATGAGTAAGACTATAGTAGAAGCTAAAAATATATTGGAAAGCATTTTACAAAACTATAGTCAATGGCATACTGATAGGGCACCTAATCCTTCTAAGAAAGTGAACTCTATTGAAGAAACTAATGATTTGTCATCTAAAATGGATACTATTCTTGCTTTGCTTAATAAACCTAGTGTTGAAAATGTTCCTTTGCAAGAACTAGTTGGAAACAATTCTGAAAATATTGATGTCAACTTCATTAGGAACTATGGTAATAATGGGTATGGTAACAACAATTATAACTCTTATAATAAACCCCCATATGTGCCAAATAAATATGCTTCTAGTGGTAATGTTTCTAGTGACTTGGAAAACACCATTAGATCTTTTATATCTACCCAAAAAGAGCTTAATAAGGAATTTATCTCTAAGTTTGAAAAACAAGATGCTTTGTTTGAAAGGGTAGATCAGCTTACTAAGGAAGTCTCATCATTAAAGAGCATCATTACAGCCCAAAAACATGAGGAAACAATAAAATATTGCCAAGAGGTTATCAATAAGTCTTGGGAACACATTCATGAGCAAGAGAGAGTTGCTAAAGAATCTATTGGGGTAATGAAAGAGGTTGAAGTTGAGGAAGTTAAAATGCTTAATGAAGTCAAGGATCCTTTGCTTGACTTAGAAAATTGTAGCTTGCATGAATTAATATCTATCTTACAAAAATTTGCAAGTGATCCTTCCATCAACACTAACCAAGCAGGTTTTGGTTCTTATATTGCTAATCATGTCTTGAAAGAAAAGATTGCTAGGTACAACCAAGAGGCTATGATACCACCTAAGCTTGGGGATATGTGGATACCTAAGGTACTAGTAACTATTGGAAAAGAGACACACCATGCCATACTTGATCTAGGATCTAGTGTCTCTGTTTTATCTAAAGAACTATATGAAGTGCTTGAATTGAAAAATCTTGAAAAATGCTCTATTGAACTAGCACTTGCTGATGACTCTATTAAACATGCTTTGGGAAAAGTAAGTGATGTTATGGTAGAGTTACATATGACTTTTGTGCCTGTGGATTTTCTAATCATGGACATGGGGAGTAAAACCTCTAGTCCTATTATTCTTGGAAGACCTTTTCTTCGTACCACAGGTGCTATCATTGATTCAAAGGAAGGGAATGTAAAGTTTCAGTTTCCACACAAGAAGTGCATGGAACACTTTCCAAGGAAGAGGGAACCACCAAAGTTCAAGCTCCCTCATGAGCTTCGTCCACAATAAAACAACAAGTAAGAAGCCTAGCTATATGGCTATAAAGAAAGCGCTTTGCGGGAGGCAACCCGGTTATTTTTATGTGTGATTTTCTTTGTGTCCTCTTGCTGTAACAAGAGATTTGTTTAGTTAGGTTCTGGAGTTTTCAATAAAGTGCCAAGTTTTACCCTTTTTGGTTTGAAAAAGTTGCTTATAGCGTTCGGAGATTTTATTCCTGCACGAGTCAGTGCACGGTATGATTTTTAATTCTTATTCTGTAACTCCGAATGAGCTCATATTTGAACTGTAGTTGCAACTTTTCATCCTCTGTATGCATGAATTTTTCGGAATTTTTCGAGAAAGTTTGGTAGGGTAGAAAAATACGTTTTGCTGCTGCTTTTTTCTGGACAGATTCTGTCCCATTTTGTTTGATGCATGCTTTGAGCTTTTAAGTTGAATCTTTTTGATCCAATTGAGTTTATGAGTAGGCATACAACATTATACTTTCTGGACATGTCATATGAATTTTTGTTCAAGGATTATATGCAGCAAGGAACCTATTTGTTTATCACTATTAATGCACCCCACAGAAAAGAGATGGGAGAAACGGTGTTTTGAAGTTTTTTCACAGGGATTGGAGGAGATGCACCAAGAGCTATCCAAGGATGGTGAAGACCATAAGCTTGGGGATGTGAAGACAACCCCGCTGGACCTACACACTCTCGGTTTGCACACGTCCAACTTCTGTTTTTCGATCGAAACACTTTATCGCATAAACTTGGAGCGTCGTTTTTGTTTTTGTTTGAGTCTTGAGAGACCACCACACTATCAATTATATATGAGAGAGCTACTGGAAATATGGGTTGAAATATGTTGGATGCTTTTATAAGATTGGGAAAAGGGATGTTTGACTTGATTTTTAATGATACATATAGTTGCATGATTCATGAGCTTGTTTATGAGTAATAGTTTGCAAATTCTTTTTGTAGAGCTATCACTTATTCATGTTTTGGTGCTGATTGTTATTTACTTGGTTTAACATGGATTAGTTAGTTCTATGGACACTCATGCATGCATCTAGATGGTCAACTTTCTCCCTTTTGCTAGCCCAAAAACTCCAACAAGCAAAAACTTGTTTCCAACACCTTCAACCAAAGTTATTCCAGTGAGTCCACCATATCTACCTATTGGCTTTATGCTATTCCGAGTATGTTTAACATGTTGTTTGTGTTATCTTACCTCTGAATGAAAATGTTTATGTTATTGATTGCAATGGAAAAAATTGGTTATATAGCTCTCACGAACTTGATGCACAATGTTCTTTTATTTGCATAATAAAACTTGACCCATTGTGATTAAGATTATGATGTTTGTGGCTTGATGAATGTTTTGGGTTGGAAGTTAGCCCATATGTGCTGTCACATGGCAAGCTTTCAACACGCTCTTCATCTCATTTAGTTGATATCATGTGCTTTTGTCTATGGATGCTTATCATGTTGAAATAAATGTGGAAATAGAGTGAGTTTAAATGAGTTTGTGTAAATGGTTAGAGAGACGCCTGGGCCGCTAATCTAAGCCATGCATCATTCATGGTGGAAATTTACTTACATACTATGGTGAACCTTCTGTGATACACCTTGCAATAAAAAACTATTCCAAATGGTAAATAAAAAGGGTGTTGAGATTGTTCATTTTGTTTGTTTGTCTTGTCATTTTGATATGGGCTTGTTCCATATCTTGGGACAAGAGGTACCCCAGTTGACGCTCTTGATGATACTATTATGCTTACAATGATATTTAATTGAACTTGCTTTGTTTCCCAAGTTGAGTAACACATGGTGTAAGTACTTGTATTCAAGGGGCATGAGACATTCAACCCATTCTTTATCAAGCACACTACTCATATTTGCTTTCACTTTAACCTTAATCATTCAAGATGCTATGATAGGGGCAATGAGAGCTTGACACCAATGAATACCTTATTGCAATCATTAACTTAAGTAGAAGAGTTTGGAAGTTGGATGAAACTTATGCATGCTTTACCTCTACTCACATATACATCTTTCCAAAGTGTACACCTATCATATTCAGATTTTCATCTACACTCTATGACCATTGTAGGATGTTCTACTTATCATTATGCATACATGTGTTCCATATTACTTGCTACCATGTTACACTTTGTGAACTATCAATGAACATCCTTGTCTTGAATACTTGATATCACTTCATAAACTATTTGCATATTGCTACTCCTTTGAAGAATGAATCATTTGACTATATGTAGCAATAGTAATCATCTTTGATATTCATTGTTAAGTATTAAATTGCAAAGTCCATGTTAGTTTTATCATCTTCATACTCGAGGACGAGCATGGATTAAGCTTGGGGATGTTGATGCATGTAAAATGCATACATGAACTTTGCACTTTAATTGCTTATATTCCAATCATATTTGCATCATATAAGGGTTATATCAATGTTTTATAATGATTTTGGGAATATTCATTTATTTCCTATTTTTATGGAATTAACCCTGCACAGGCAGAAAACCCCGTTTTCTTATTTTAATGTTTCAGGGACCCAAACGTCAACGAAATCACCTGGAAATTTACGGGCGTCAATATTTGGAAGGAAGAAGACCTGTGGGCGAAGGAAGCGAACAAACGGAGGCCGAGGCCAAACGGGGGTGGCCCACGCGGCCAGGTACTGTGGCCGCGTGGGACCCACCGTTTGGCCTCGTGGCTCCGTTGCCTTCGATCTTCTCCACCGACATCGTCTTGACCTAAAAACGCCTATAAAAAAGGTCCCCCGACGTTCTCTGGAAGGAGCGCCGCACAAACACAGAAACACCGAAACGGAGATCAGGAGCTGCAGATTGGAGGGGGAAAACTCCGGCGGGGCGCTGCCGGCGTGGTCTCCATCTTCTCCATCGACTTCTCCACCGTCTCCATGATGAAGAGGGAGTAGTCCACCTCTGGACTATGGGTTTGTGGAAGTAACTTATGTATCTCTCCTCTCTTGAGCTTCACTAATTAGCACCGTATGAGCTGCTGAACATGATTACGGTCACCGTTGTAATACCTTTGTGGTGGATCTTTATGAGTTAATATATGTTTGAGATTGCAATGTTTGTTTCAGTTATGAGTATAGATGCATATTATGTACCCCGTTCTTGTCTACTTGTTTTGATCAAGCATGTTTATGAGAGCGTGTGTGGGGGAACGTGTGCATTAGTTGGAGTAACGGGGGGTGGCTAGTGCAGTGAACGTGAGAGAAAGTTCTGCGATCCACTTTGGTATCTTTACCTTACTTTGTTGCCTCACTAGGGATAAACTAAAATACCATGCTACCGGGGATGTGGGCGTGACCATTGCCACTACTCCATGACTAGATCTAGCATGTTCTTATTTTCACTTCATGTCATGATACTTAATGCTATACTCTGAGTTATCTTAATTACTGAGGTGTTATGATTTAGTTCGCATCTTGGTGGAGTATAAGAGAGGTTAATAACCAAAAGATCTCTATGTTAGGACGTGATGCCCATATATCTAAGTAACTTGTTATCAAACCCTGTGTTGCAATCTCATATGTTAACTGTGTGTGTTCCATTGTCTACCACTTTATAAAGAGAGAGTGCATTTGTGAAACCATGAACCCCAGTCCATTTTTAATCATAAGAAACACCTTTCCAACACCATATACCACTTTTCTATTTTCAGCCATCATTAAATCCGAAAATACAAAAATACTTTTCATCTTGCATACATCATTCAAAAACCCAAAAATATCATTTATCATTGCATCCACCATCATTGCATATTTATTTCTTGTTTGCATTGCATAACTATCCTGATATCATTCTTACACCTTGTGCTTGACAACCACAGGTGAGGTTGAGGACCAAAACATCTAACCTTGTTTTGTAGGTAACCAAAAGAAGGATAAGAAGATAAATCTACCACTTCAGATTCCCCGAGAGTTCGATATTAAACCCTCGAGTCACCCCTCGTGGGGAAAACTGTCTTCCACTTACTATACACTCTGCACTTGGAGTCTCAACCTAATCCCGTTTACTTTTGCGGGTATCAAGGCCTTGCTCTTCGGGACCATCAAATGGCAGAGGAGCTCCATACCTGACAAAGACGAGATTTGGAGCATCATAAAAGACATGAAGAAGGATGCTTCTCCAGGTACAGATGGGTTTAATGTAGGCTTCTATAGGAATGTTTGGAGTTGGATAGCTGAAGATATAACACAATTGGTGAGGACCTTCTACGAAACAGGTACTATGCCACCTAAGCTTAATGAAACTCATATATCACTTATTCCAAAAAAATCTTGTTTGCCACCTGCCCTCTGACTTCAGGCCTATTAGTCTTTGTAATGTGGTTTACAACCTGAGGCGTCGCTGGTCGTGGTAGGGACTAGGGAGAAGACGAAGGAACCACGTGAGGCTGCGTGCGTCGCGGCTTGTGGAGGAGATCGCCGGAGAAAGGAGGAGTTGGTGACGCCGGAGAGCGGAGGTCCCGGGCAGGCGGGCAGGGTCAGCGGAGGAGGTAGCCAGGCGCAGAGAGAGCCGCTCGGTCATGAGGCGACGCGGGCGAGACGCGGGTTTCCTCCCCGACGTCCCGAGGTGTGGATTTCTTACCCAGGGAAATGACGCGGATCGGGACGGAAATCCTCTCCCCGTGTGCCACCAAATGGTCCGGCAGAAAAACCGGGCTATAATTTCCACGTGGATTCCCCGCCCAGGGAAAAGGCAGGGATCTCGGGCGGATCCCCTGCAACCAAATTAGCCCTAATTTGGCTAGGTAATACACCGCGAGAGCCGGAGACGGGAAACGACACATGCATGCAATTGCAAAGTGGAGGCCTGAATGATTGAATTGGATATTGCCGCCGCTGGGAGCTCCTAGCGGCAAATCCTAGTTGCCGATCAGGTCGGCAACAACCACGCGCCGCACACCCCTGCGAAGACATGGGCCAGGCCCATAGATCGTGATTTTGTTTTCGCCCAGTTTTTTCTTGATTTCTGTCGGTTCTGTTGCCTTTTTCTATTTCGTTTTTCCTTTTTGGCTGTTTCTTACTTTCTTTTTTTATGTTTTCTTATTAGATATTGTTTTCATTTTCATTTCTTTTTTGTTATATATTTATGGTTTAAATTAAAATCAATATTCTTACGTTGTAGAAAAATATTATTAATTTTGTTGAACATATTTAAAAGTTGTTCAAACACCATAGATGTTATATTTTCTGAAAATGTTTACATAATATTATTATTTGGAAAATCATTCATATAAATTAAATGTTTATATTGGAAAATCATTCACATAAATTAAACTAAATGTTTCTTTTTCGTTTTTCTTTTTTTTCTGTTTCAGTTTTTGTTTCTTCTTTTCTGTTGTCTTTTAGATATTACTTTAAATTTTCATTTCTTGAAAAACATTCAAATTTAAAAATGTTAATATTTTGAAAAAATTCAGATTTGAAAATTGTTCATATTTTAAAAATCATAAAAAAATAATTTTCGTTCATAGAGTTTTTTCTATTCACTTTTTAAAATCGTTCAAAAATCGATTTCGTTCACCGGCCTTTTCGGTTCACTTTCAAAACCGTTAAAAAAAGTTTCCGTTCACCGTTTTTTTCTATTCATTTTTCAAAATTGTACAAAAATAGTTTTCGTTCAACAGCCTTTTCTGTTCATTTTTAATATCGTTTAAAAATAGTTTCCGCTCTCCGCCATTTTGTGTTAATTTTTAAATCCTTCAAAAAAATAGTTTTCGTTCACCGCCACTTTCTGGTCACCCTTAAAACCATTCAATGGTAAATGTTCTAATTAAAATATATGTTTCTTTTTCTTTTTCTTTTCTGGTTGTTTCTTTTTTTTTCTTCTTTTCTGTTTTCTCTTTAGATATTATTTTAAATTTTCATTTTTTGAAAAACGTTCAATTTTTAAAAATGTCCATATTTGAAAAATGTTCAGATTTGAAAAATGTTTAGATTTGAAAATTGTTCGTATTTAAAAAATCTTTCAAAAATAATTTTCGTTCAAAGAGTTGTTTTGTTCATTTTTTGAAAATCGTTCAAAAATAATTTCCGTTCATAGACTTTTTCAGTTCACTTTTTAAAATCGTTCAAAAATCGATTCCGTTCACCGGCCTTTTCGGTTCACTTTCAAAATCATTCAAAAATAATTTCCGTTCACCATCATTTTTTGTTCATTTTTTAAAATCGTTCAAAAAATAGTTTTCGTTCACCCGACTTTTTTCTGGACAACGGCGTGGGTCGGTCGCGGTGCAGACAATGGCGGAGTTAACCGCGGCGAGCGACTGCGACACGAGTTGGAGAAGATGTGTACAGTGAGGAGAGTAAATATGTTCAAACCTACAATATCGTATATGACCGTCGAAACGAAAAAATTACAACATGAAAGTTTTTCGAAACTTGGATATTAACCTACTCGTCAAAAGATTTTTCGATAAGTCACCTAAGTGCGACGAATTTGATAAAATTCGGCCAAAAAGGTTTGAAACATCTATTCAAATTGAGAAGTTAAAATCGACGAAACTCGAATCTGAGTATAGGAATGGAACCTGAGTATAGGGAGCTCCTAGCTAGCGACCCGTGCGGAGGAAAGATTCCTCCGCACACCCCACCTGCGCCTTATTTGGCCAGCCCACTTTGGGCTGCTAGCTGTTTGCGTGCGTTCCACAATCTCGACTATTTCT
The DNA here is from genome assembly GCA_947311845.1 of Poa pratensis. Taxonomy (NCBI): domain Eukaryota; kingdom Viridiplantae; phylum Streptophyta; class Magnoliopsida; order Poales; family Poaceae; genus Poa; species Poa pratensis. The sequence continues at coordinate 50,178,996 of CAMZMU010000068.1, read as the reverse complement.
GTTTCGCAGGTTCCATTTTTTTAAGAGAGTGCGTCGCATGGACTGCTATTATATTCATCCGGTTTGCTTCAAGCGGAGGGTGTTCGAATTTCGCTTGTGTCCACAATTGAATTGGACGCGCGCCTATACCTTGATTCGGGTCGGTCGGTCCAACGGCCGGCCCAGCCCGTCACTTTTACCGTGGCTGGCTAGGAACGGGAAACGGCGAGGAAACTTCGCAAAGCCTCATCATCAGAGGTTAACACGAGGAAAGGTTTTTGGTGCGTTTTCTGCTGGATAGATGGGAGAGGTTGACCTGATCTTGAGTTGTGCAACCTAATGGACTAAGAGCATCTCCAACAGACGCCCAACGACGCCGCACCCAAAAAAAGTTTTACAGCGCCATTTTAGCTGTTTTAGCGCGTCGTAGACAAAATCAGTTTTCCAAACGCACAAAAATATAGCATGCAGGTTGCAGCAGTTTACTAGACGCCCAAAAATACAGCACCACAAACTCGTTCTTCAACACATAGGTCGCAGACTTTTACACATGGGTCCCTAAAACTTACACATAGGCCCCCAATCGTTGGAGGCTTGGAGCAAGCTAGCTCGCATCCGCACCGGCCAACGCCGATGGAGCCGGGGAGACGCCTAGGGCACGTGCCCGGGCTGCGCCGCTGCGTACAGGAACTCCAGCGACCTACGTGAGATGTTCGTGAAGAAGTGAAGATACGATCTGTTGCCTCTTGGGGTGAGAAATGTGCCCCTCCCGTCGCTTGGGACTTAGCAGGCTACAAAGGAAATCACTAGAAAAAGGGTTCCCTTTGCAAAGGGAACTCCACATTTGTTCTCGTCGTGACAAGTGTCGCCTTTTATTTGCTTGGTCCTCGCATGTCTAACAAGTGTCGCTATCAGATTAAAAGTGGGGAGGATGAGAGAGAAAGGGATACGGGAGGTTAGTTTTTCTCATTTATTTTTCTAAACCGAATTTTCAAAACGAAATATCTCGTGAATGGTTTATCCAAATTACGATCGTTTTCAGTTTTGAACTCCTCGCGTCGAGATCTTCAAAACCAGATCCCATGTTGATAGGTTTTGATGAACTTTTTTGTACTCTCGGTTTATGTATAGTTTGTACATCCTGTTATGTATAGTTTGTACTCTCACTTCTCTGTACTTTATACTTCCTGTTCTCTATACTTTTGTATGATGAGAGAGAAGGAATAGTGAGGTGGGAGGCAGTTTTTTCCCTTTTATTTTTCTAAACCGAATTTTCGAAATGAAATATCTCGAGAACCGTTTATCGAAATTACGAACCGTTTTCATTTTTGAGCTCCTCGCGTCGAGATCTTCAAAATTAGATCCCATGTTGATAGGTTTTGACGAACTTTTTTTTTGTACTTCCGGTTATGTATAGTTGTACAACCTGTGTCTATTTAGTTGTACAATCTGTGTCTGTACAAACTGTGTCTGCGTAGTTGTATAACATGTGCCTGTATAGTTGTACAAACTGTGTCTATACAACATGTATCTGTCTTGTTTTACATCATATATCTATATAGTTGTGCAACATGTGTCTGTCTAGTTATACAACATGTGTTATATAGTTGTACAATATGTGGTTGTATAGTTGTACTCCTATTAGTTGTACAATAGGTTGTACAACTTAGATTTACGTGTAACAGATTCTATACATCCGTGTGTGCAGAACAGCTCCTGTACAACATGCGGTCGGGCGCGGGCTTCCGCTTGCCGAACGATCGCTAGCTACGCTAGCTGGCTTGTGCCGCCGAACGATCGGTAGGCAGCTTTTGCTTCCTGGACACGGGGGCCTTCGTTTGGCTTTGTACACACATGCATCAATCAAGCTAGGGAGTACGCCACCACGCAAAGGGCTTTGTGAGGGTGTATGATTGGACGTAACGGGGCAACTGGGGGCCTTCGTACGCGCCGTCCACGAACGGATGTACACGCCCAGGGGGCTTCGTACGCGCCAGGCCAGCGTCACCGCCGCGTGGGTGGACGCGCCCAGCCTGCCAGCCAGGAGTACAGCGGGAGCGCGGCAGGACGCGGGGGCTTCGCGCGCGCTTACGTTCTGCCGTGTCATATCAGAATTCGCCACCGTGCCGCCACGTGGTCGAACGTAGACGATCGCTGGACCTTCGCGAAGGGTTCCCTTTCCCTAGCGACACCCGGCTACAAATGTTTTCTTGCGTAGTTCTACCTGGGCCTCAAAAGGATACTACACAACCATCCACCTAGGCTGCAGAATTAATTCTCGAAAAAAAAACTAGGCCGCAGAATTTAGCAGGCAACTCAAGGGCTGCAGGAGTTCAGGGCGGTGAAAAAAATTAGGAGTTTAGTGCCGACATTAGTCTTATTCTTTTTTTTTAATAAAAGGCAAGACTTTCCTCCAAATATTATTTCATCTTGCAGATGTTGTAATAAAAAAATGTTTGGTAGGATTGAGCAAATACAAGGTATGTATTCAAGTATATTTGATTTTAATCTCTAATAAATTGTATTCAAATATTTTTTTCCTTCTTCTCCAACTCAGTTTTGTTTAAAATTTATAGTTTTATCAATAATTTTATAGATTACTTGAGATGTCTCGACGCTAACATTATAGTAAAGCAATCATCGACGAAGTGTGGGCCCAGGCTTTCACAAAGCGCTAGCTCCGCCACTGCCCAGGCGCGATCGCCGCCGGCCGCTCGCCCACTCGTCGCCACCGGCCGTTCGGCCACTCGCCGTCGGCCGCTCGCCCGCTCCCGTGACAACAGCAGCAGCAGTGCGCCCTGTTCCCATGGCCGCGGCCTTGCTCACTTGCCGCCGACACGCTCACTCGCGGCCGGCGCCGGCTCCGTGGACGCGGAGCCCTGTCGATTCCGACCGATTCCGGCGGCGGGCGGCGGCGCGATTCCCGGCCGATACAGCGTGATTCCGGCCTAACTCCGGCGGTGGGCGGCCCGCCAGCGGCGGCGACCTGCAGGGTGGCGGCGCGCCGGCGGCGAGCTCAACCGCGGCGGGGGAGAGAGCAAGGGCCGGCGGCGGCCTCGCCCGGGACGTGCGAGCTGCGGAGCGGAAATTTCCATGGCAGTTTTCTTCGCGCGTCGGCTCCACTTTGGCCCAGCGCGCTGGACGCCACACACCAATGTGCAGCTTCGTCCAGCGCGCTGGACGCCACACACCAATGTGCAGCTTCGTCCAGCGCGCTGGACGGTTTTCGCAGCGCGCTGGATTATGCAGCGACTGCTATAGAGCTGTTTTTAGCCCCGCGCGCTAAAAAGTCGTTATTTCTAGCGTGCGCTGTTTTTAGTGCATCTGTTGGAGATGCTCTAAACATGAAGCAACAATATTTTTTTTTGATACAAAACGTCTCTGGATATATTAGCAACGAAAACAACGGATTACACTGGAAATATCCAGACACGCCCCAGCTAACCCTCTTTTACAGAAAACACCCCACAAAAATAGAAAATTACGCACACAACCCTGGGGAGATCTTCCTTTCTTCGTCCGTCGCCGTCCAAGACCTCGCCGTCGCATCACCACAGGGGAAGGCGAAGTGAAGCTGGAAGACGACTGAATCGCCTGCGCAGGCCTATTGGGAATCAATTCCCGTTGAGTTCGCCGCATTTGCCACTCACCAACGAGGGCGAGATCTTGGCGGCGACGGTGGAGCATCGGCGGGGGACACGCCCCGACCTGCGCAGACGGTCGAGCTGGACACGGCGCTGCACGCCAGCCTCGCAGCTCGCATATGCACCAGAAGAGGGAACGCCGCGAGAGCCACTCCAACAGAATCGACGAAGAGCAACATCCCTTCTTCCTCTCCTCGCCGCCACGGCCGGTCAGAGGAAGATGGCAGCAACTCACCTCGCGATCCGCAGAGCAGAAAATCGAGCAGACAGAGAACTTGAAACGGCTTTGGCCAGCTCCATCTCTGCAAGAGGTCCACCATGGACCAAACCAGCAAGGAAGAGAAGGCCTGATTCCAGCGCCGCCGCAAAACGCCAGGATCCAGCCGCAGGGGATGAAGAAGAGAACCAAAACTCCCGCACACAGAGCAGCCACAGACATCCTGACGACCGCCTGCGAGAAGGAGACCCAAAACTCCACGACCTCCCCGACAGCCGCGCCGCCGGACTGGAGAAAGGAGGGGGAGACCTTATTCTTCACAGCCGCCGACACCCACTCCAGCCAGATGCCGACGACGAAGACGAAAACCTGTACAAAACTACACCTAGCTACTCGCGCGGTCGAGATCCGGAGCTTCCCCCCGCCTCGCAACTCCGGAACGGCGCCGGAGACGGAGGGAAGCGGCGGATTCGCCGGCGAAAACCTAAATCGCCTTTCCTTCGCCCTTTTTACTGTAGCAGGAGGGGAACGGGGAGGAGAGCTCACGGCTGCCTCGACAAAACTGTTCGAATGAAGCAACAATACTCGTCAGGGCTCACTCGCTTCGTGACTGTGTTACGAATAAAATCCGGTTGACATTCACAGCACGCCGTATCGAGACCGCTTCCATGGCGATGGAGGCGGGCGCCATGCCCAAAGGAACTGCCCCATCCTATGCTGCGCTCCTTTTCTCCGGCTGTCTCCAACTCGTCCCTCGAGCAGGAGGCGTCTGGCCATGTGTGAGGACTGTCACTTCTGCCTTCAAAACGAGCTTTCAGTTATCCAAGGGGAATAAAATCCGGTTGACATTCACAGCACGCCGTATCGAGACCGCTTCCATGGCGATGGAGGCGGGCGCCATGCCCAAAGGAACTGCCCATCCTATGCTGCGCTCCTTTTCTCCGGCTGTCTCCAACTCGTCCCTCGAGCAGGAGGCGTCTGGCCATGTGTGAGGACTGTCACTTCTGCCTTCAAAACGAGCTTTCAGTTATCCAAGGGCTACAATGGCTTCATACCGTTCCAGGCAAATCGAACATCTATCGTTGTAGTCATGAATGAAGCACCATTTAGCGCCTAATCAGGCTACTTATGTAATAATGCACTTTAACTCGTGACTCATCTGGAACTATAGAACCAAAGAGAGGGGGAGGACGGGGCGGCACGAGAGATAAACCCTAAAAAATTCCTATCTTGTTTTCCCACTTACTTCCACTTTTGCTCACAACACTAAAGCTATTTCCTTCCAATATTGTTGTTTTGTTTTCCAATTCCTGTCAAATTCATAGCTACCCTCCCAGTTATAGCCACTAGTAGCCTGACAAATTGGTATCCTGAGCAACGATCTTACGACAACAAAAATTCCCCCTTTGTTGGAACATATTTTTTTCTCTTAAAGTGTCATATTTCAGATTTGTCATTTTTTCTGAAAACTATTTCGTACTTCCCTTTTCAATTAATTGCTATCATAATTACTCTTAATGATATATTTAATATTAATTACAACTCAACTCTATTGTATTTTCCCTTTAAATTGCATGATTTACATGAAGAGGGAAATTTATGGCCGTCTGGAACAGGAGCAAAAACATATTGGAGCAGCAACCTATTTCATGGAGCTCAATAAATATTAATCGCTTTGTCACATAGAAGGACTCTTTGAGAAAGTGTTCCATTTTTTCTGATATTTGTGCCATCTTATTCGATTATTTTTTAAACGGGGTTAAGATGGTCGACATGGTCATCAATACGAAGGTTTTGAACATTCAAACTTTTTTCATGTCTACTGGCATTGAATCATGCTACGATAACTTAGAATGTTTTTTACAAATTTGATAGCAAAACTAGAACACACTTGTACTTCAAATTTAACTTACTTTATGAAAATCGACCGAAATTCAATAAAAACCAAATGTATCTACTGTACAAAGTAAGAAAATCCGTAACATCAGCTAATTGGCCATCCCACAAGATATATTGGTGTGAAAATTGCAGTGGTGCAATATTGGGCCATATTTTTTGAATTTGCTTCACGAAAACCCTTTTTGGGGAATAGTAAAAATGAAAGTGTTCGCGAGATTTCACACGTCCATGGAGCTAGTTTACATAGAGAACTTCAACTAGCTAGAACTTAAACTAGATAGAATCTTAAATAAACGGTCTTCTTCTTCATCGACGAAATCACTCAAATTAGAGGTACTGAAGCACCGTCAACCTGCGCAGCGCGCACGCGAGCTCGTGCTCCGCCACTGCGGCTTCGAGTCAGGCCGGAGCATCGAATCCTTCCGATATCGCTTTCCTAGCGTTAGCCAGTTCATCGTCGGGCGGTCGGTCTGCTGGAAGACGACAAGATGTGCTCGAAGAGCATATCGAAGGTGCACGGCCCGGTTCGCCGCCGCCCATGGAGATCACCACCTCCTCCTCCAGCACCTCAGTTGGCACCGCGTGGGAGTTACCCTCCGCATCGTGGGGTGGGTGGGGGGTTCCTCTTAGATGTTGTCTCGAGGGAGCAGACCGGCCCACCTGCGCCCTCGAAGGTGGCCGCACTCGCTCCCTCCCTCCGAGTGACGGCGCTTCTCCTCCTCGTCCAGAGGCGCACGACCTCCGTAGCGTCCGCCACTACCGCGCACGGTCGAGCCTGCCATTATCTACCAGAACGGGGGTGTGAAATTGGCTAAAGATATCGACTAATCGCTCGCCAGAGATATTTAACCCTATCCGCTATTGGAATTTTCTGAAACAGGAGAGCTTTTATGGGATTTATAGTTTTGACCAAATAATTCATATGGACTAGTCAAAAAGGTGGTAAGCATCCCCATACACCTTTATATTTCTCTCTCCTTCACTCAATCCCATTGAGATGTGCGCTGCGCACAGGGGCTGTGTGACCACCCCTGTGTGCATCGGAAGGGAGGCACCCACCAGTTTGGACCCGAGTCGAGAAACAGTTTTGACCAAATAATTCATATGTAGTCGAGAAACAGACTCCTGTACGCGGCAAGCCACAGCAGGAGCAGCACACTCTCTTTGCACTGGCCGATCAATCGCCTCCTCGTGTAAAGCTGCAGAGAGCGCAGGAGCGACACCGACCGAGCCGTTGCTGCCGTTGCCGTCGCCCTGTCCTCGTCCTCCTCCGCCGCCGCAGTCGCCGTCACGCTCTCCATCGCCTCCGCTCTTCCTCCTGCCGTCGCCGTCCGCCGTGCTCCTCCGCCTCCGCCAGGACCGCCTCTGCTCCCCCTCTTCATACATCAACAATGGCGGTAAGGTTCTCCTATCGATCCTTCTTCTCCTCTTCCCCCTGACTCGGAATCTTCTCTCAGGACAGAGAATCGGAGCGCTTAATACTGTTTCCTAGTTCCATTGGCTCGAAACACTCCGAAAGATTCAATTTTTTTTCTTTTCTCACAGCGCAATCGGTCCAAAGTTTTGGTTGTTTGTTTGGTCGACAAAGATGTGTGTTTTCCCCCTTCCTCGATGTGCCCTGGACCAAGAAACCGTATGTCCACTAGTAGTAATAGAACGGCAATGCCTGTGTTCGTATGGCCTCCTCTACGGGGCAACGTTGTCTGTTATATAGCACTCTGGTTTTAGTTTATGTTACACTTATAGGATCCACAACTCTTACTCTCTCGCACTTCAGCTCATGCATCTGAGAATTTAGTTCTGGCCACATAGTACATCTTTTGTCCATTCGATACAAGCATCTCAAGTTTTGGTTAATCTTATTCGAGGTGACACGATGTGGGATTCCTGGTTAATCTGATCATCTTTGTAGATTTTACCAACTTGATCACTTTCCTCCCTAAAAAACATCTGTTATGCATAATGCGTTGTCCTATTTCAGTGAACTGTTCCCCCTTACCTCTGACAGCTACCACACTTCAGTTAGTTTGGCATCCACTTAACTGAAACTTGTACTGATGTATATTTAACGTACTGTCTTTGATCTAGGTGTGTTTATCTCTTGTCACAGGGCAACGATAGTGATAGCTTTGAGTGGGGAAGTGATGGTGAGGCTGAACCCTCATCGGCTGCGGCCTCGAGGTTCTTGGACGCTGCTGGCCCGTCAACGTTGGTATGTCAGGAAATTGTGTCTTTCAGCACAAGAGCTAGCCATGACTTGTTATTACCTTACCCTGGAATTCCTTGTCTGCATTCTCAAACACCGAGGTTCATGTATCAGGATCACACCAAATACGTCGTCACGGTAGCCTGTCGAAATATCGACCTGTATATATACGTGAAATCAAGCACAAACTGAACATCCTTTGTATCTTCTGTGATGGTCTGTTCACTCTAATTATGTGGTTTCAAAAACTTATTTGGTGCATACTGGACCCTATAATTGAGTGAGGATGTGCTGATTTTGCCTTAAGGCTTTCTTTACTGTCGAACCATCTTCTTCTGTCGTTTCGGATGTTGTTCATGACAACACATTGACATGTACTGTTGTCGCATGATCTTCTGTCACACATAAGCATTTAATGGTTTGGAAATCTTTAATGAGGAATTCTATGGTTTTAGTTTATGTTACAGTGGGCCACCTATATGATTCACAACCCTTACTTCTGTGGCACATCATCTCTTGCATTTGAGCAGTTAGTTCTGGGCTTCTGGCCACAACGTTATCCATTTGATTCAAGCATCTCCAAGCCGTACTGCACTAGCTAGTGTCTTTTTTGGTTAATCTTATTCCAGGTGACACAATGTGGGATTCCTGGTTAATCTGGTCATCTTTTTAGATTCTACCAACTTGACCACTTTCCTCCGTAAAAAACATCTGTTATGCATAATGTGTTCTCCTATTCCAGTGAACTATTCTTCCTTGCCTCCGAAAGCTACCACACTGTTAGTTTGGCATCCACTTAACCGAAAATTAAACTGTTTCTAATAGTACCGATGTATATTTTTTGGGGATTAACTACTGTCTTGTTGTGACGGGGATGAAGTGGGTTTGTTCGATAAAGAAAAGATGGACTTTTCTTCTTTCTTTTGATGCGTCATAGATAGACTCTAGAACTGAATCTTGCTGTGCTGCTTTCGCTCTATAGGTTTCAGGTTTGATATCTTGTGATTGTCTTGGTCTTATGGGCGCAATAAAAAAATTGTTGCATAATTTTCTTCTCTGCAATTGATTTTCTGATCGTTTGCTTTCAATATTGATCAAGGCGTGCTTATCTCTTGTCACAGGGAGACGATAGTGATAGCTTTGAGTGGGATAGTGATTGTGAGTTGGATGCTGCTGGCCCGTCAACGTTGGTACGTCAGGAAATTGTGTCTTTCAGCACAAGAGCTAGCCACGACTTGTTATTACCTTGTTATTATTATGATTTTAGCTTGATATTTATTCATGTGACTGCCAAAGGATTCTAATGGGGAAGAACCATCTACTTCTCTAGTCGAGGGATACGTGGGAATGGGTTTTCCAAAAGAGATTGTCGTGAAGGGAATCAAAGAGATTGGTAATACGAAAAGTTACAAATTTCATTTTGTTTGTCAAACCTGTTTGCACCTTCTGTTCCAACCGAGCATTTTGCTTTCAGGGCACAATGACACAGATGCACTGCTCGAGCTACTTCTCACATACAAGGTCTTTGTTTATGTGCTTCTGCTACTTAATTTATCCTGTAATGCTTTTGCTGCATGGTGGCAATGATTGCATGTTACAACTGGTTATGTGAAATGCAGACACTAGGCGATGAGGCTGCGGGTAATTGCTCTACTTCTGGCTTCATCCCGTGGAGTGTTGAAAATGATGGCAATCTTGATCTTGAAAACTGGGATGGAAACGGCGAAGCTAATGGGCGAGAAACCAACTCCGATAGTTCTGGTGATAAGGTAGATGATTCCACATCATTAGTTTGGTGATTGAGAAATCTCTGATCATATATATGCTGATACGTGTGACATCTTTGCCATGCATAACTTTTTTTTAGAACATGAAGCTTATACTGAATACACATTGTCACATTGCTAGAAATTCCAAGACCTGGTCAAGCCAGGCACATACCAGATTAGTAAGGATGCAGATTTGGCAGTTATATGAGCTGCATGTTAGCATCTCTCTTTACATGATTAATAGTGAAAGCAAGAAAACTTCTACTAAGCTCAGAAATCTGGTTTAAAATTGGAGCAATACTTGCTCTGTTTCCTTCTTTGGATCTCCACAGCGACACAAAAATCCTGGAATCATTTTCAATGATGACATGATTCAGCTTGAGGCTTTTGGCAAGCTTCAGTCCATCTCTGCAAGCTAAAGCTTCAGCTGTTAGCACATTCTGCACAACACATATCTGTTCGCTTGAACCCATTTGACAAAGCCCTGGTCATCCCGGAACACCACACCTGTCACCCCATGTCCTTCCAACATAAAGCGGCATCGACACGTATGCTGAATTGCTGATACATATGAAATATTTGGCATGCATACCTTGAGTACCCCTTTACGTATCTTTTGATCTCTTTGTTTATTTTGCTCCCAGCCTTTCATCTGCGTAGAACTGCATTGTGAATTTTGAGCACTTGATGTTGTTCTCATCTCATCCTGTTATAATTTATCATGTAACTGTGCAATATTTTAGGAAGTGAGGTACCTCTCACAGAGTAATCAAACAGACCGGAAAAGAGTAGAAAGTGAGTGTATTATTGTCCTGCTTGTTTTGTGATGGTGGTGAATAAAATGAATAGTTCTATTTACGCACCACTCACTTTCCCTTCCATCAGTTTTTATCATGAAAACAATATGCTGAGACGACACAGTTGTGTTTATCACTGCTATGCATCCATAGGCATGCATCTGCAAGTCCCTTCTAATGTATGTTTTTGTTTCAATTTTGCGCAGAATTTTCTAAGAGAGATGTCAGAAAAGGACAACAAGATCAAGTCCTTAATAGACATGGGTTTTCCTGAAGATGAAGCAAATATGTCCATTATCAGATGTGGTATGCCTCTTTTTTCAAATTGTTACCTGATGATCATGCTGAGACCTTATGTTGTATTTGTTAAAAAACTTTCTAGGTGTGGATGCCGCTCTCTGTGTATTAGTGGATTCGATCTATGCATCCGAAGCTGCAGGAAATTCTAATTATATGAATTTATCTGAACATGGGGTAACTTGACTGTACATTGAGTAACACAACTATTTACTCTTTTAAATTTGATGTAAACTCACGGGAAATTTGTGTCTAATTTGGCAGGTTACTAGTAGAGGTTTTGATTCCTTTGGTGGGAGAAAAAAAGCAAGATTGGTGGAAGAGAGCAAGAAAAAGATGAAGCCTGGAGGTGGTCTAATGGCTCTCCCAAATCCGATGACTGGATTCAGTCTACCCAATGAGAGGCTACGGTTAGTGACCAGGACTCTTCCTAGACAAGTTATTGGTCCACCTTACTTCTACTATGAAATTGAGGCCCTGGCTCCAAGAAGTGAATGGATGAAAAATTCCAGATTTCTGCATGACATAGAGCCGGAGTTTGTAGATTCGAAGTACTTCTGTGCAGCTGCTCATGAAAGAGGATATGTGCATAATTTGCCAGTTGAGAACAGGTCACCTCTCCTTCCTGTCGCTCCAAAAACAATTTTTCAGGCCTTTCCGCGATACCAAAAGTGGTGGCCATCTGGGATCCTAGAAACCAGCTCGATTGCTTGCAGCCCGTGTGGCAAGTCCAAATCTGATAAGAAAGATCGAATGTGCTCTTCTCAGCTCAAGTGACCCACCATCTCGAACTATTCAGAAGTATGTAATGGATGAGTGTAGAAGGTACAATCTTGTTTGGGTTGGAAAGAACAAGGTTGCCCCACTAGAGCCCGAGGAAATGGAGTACTTACTAGGTCTTCCAAGAGACCACACGAGGGGATCCGCCAGTACAGCGAGGTACAGATCCCTTGGTAATTCGTTCCAAGTCGATACTGTGGGTTTCCACTTGTCCGTGTTGAAGGATCTTTCCTAATGGTCTAAATGTGATTTCTTTGCTCACCGGTATTGGAGCAGGAGTTGTAGCTTTGCACAGGCTTGGAATCCACATAAAGACCCTAGTTTCTGTTGACAAATCTGAAATTAATAGGAGGATTCTGAGGAGTTGGTGGGATCAGACACATAGTGATAGTGGCAGTCTAGTTGAGATTGCCGACGTGAAGTGTCTCACAAATGATGAAATTAAGTCATTAATTAGTAGATTTGGTCACTTTGACTTGGTGATTGGGGGCCTGGAGGGCGAGGAACCTGGTTTGCTCCATAACTACTCTAGAATCTTGGACACCGTCAAGTCAGCGAGGATGAGGATGTAGCGGAAGCTATTCTTGGGGATCAATCGAAAGGATCTTGTTTCCTGGATCAGTTTGCTGTCATTATGTGAGGTTTGTTCTGCTCACCGTGTACATCCTCATTTATATCCTCCTTGGTACTTAGACTATGCAGTTTGTGAATGTTTGTTTGATCTAACTCAGTAGCATATTGTGTTTTTCATGTCATTTCTCACTACTATTGTGTTTCACGATCACTTGATTCCTATCTGCTATCTGGCCAAAAATAAACACCATCTTTGTGCTAATTCATCGCAACACATGTTCTTCTGTTCTTGTGGCCTCACAGGTCCAGTCAACACTGATACCACTTTTCAGAGACAGTTCACTGTAGATAGTCTTCTTAGTTCACAAAAAAGAGAGCATCTTCCGTGTGTCCTGATTCTTGAACCAATGGGGAGATGAGCTGAATTTCCGAGCTAACTGTTTTTTTGTCAGTACTGGCATGTTCCATTACAGCCTTTTGCACAAAAGAACTGGCGAATTGCGTCTCCTGAGAGTAAAAGCTTTGGAAATTTGCAGTTTACAGAAATTTCAGTGGCTAGCAAAGTTCAGTTAGTTGAATTCAGTCAGGGGATCAGTGATCAATACTCTGCACTCTGTCATACCTGATGACAGTACCTGAATAGTATGGTACTTTTTTTTTCTTCATTGCAAAATTAGCTCTGAGATTGTATTTGGCTTTGTGCTGTCGCACGATACTGAGCTAGGGAGGATAATCTTTCAGTGTGTCAGGTTCATTTGGTTCATCTGGACATATATCACACCTTTTCTGTCTTTTCCTAACGTATACTCACCTTGATTTGACACATACTAACTCGTTCTTTCTTAAAAAGAAACACCCATTCCAACAGTGCACCCACGCACTTGTGTTTGAGGACTTATCAGAGCCACTGTGGAGAAATTCTTTCCTGAAGTTCTTCCCTCGAAATGGGACAAATGAATTTGTTTCTCATACGGCAGCATATACAGAAGATGGTGTAAAAGAATCTCTGTTTTTAACTCTGGATCCATGTTTTGGATCATTCCAGAAGCATTTTTTTTATGCCACTAAAATGTGGCAAATTTGTTGCCTACCTTATTGCTATGTTCAGGAACTTCGTATAGTATTTACATGCTTATCAATAGTCCTTTGCATCACACATGTTGCCTTGATCTTGGGAAGAACCCCTTGCTGCTATGTCCAGGAACTTTATGTGATGCTTGCATACTTACCTGTAGTCCTTCGCGCCACACATATTACTGAAAAAGGCCCATGATTGTAAAGAAACGTATCTGTTTTTCTATTCGTTAAGGAAAGGAAACCCGAATGAAAGCTACTCCCTTTTCTTCAGAAGTTGATGCTATTTTATAAAGCAAACTTTCTGTATTTTCTACGAAACTGGTAGTATATAATAAAACTAGTGAAATTGATTTTTGAAAACTCTACCATTAGATATGTTATTAATCTTGTACTAACATATTTTCAAGAATGAAAATTTCGTATTGAAGATCGGGTCAACACTGAAAGTACCACCTGTTCAGAAACAGAGAGGATTAACACCCAAAAGGCCAGAAGCCCAGAATACCTGACTTATCTGCAGATTAAGGGTACCTACCTTGTTTGCAAGTCACATAGTTTTGCACAAAGACGTAGCAGCAGATTGTGTCTCCTGAGAGTAACAGCTTTGGGAAATCGCTGTTCAGTAGGTTGAACTTCATTCAGGGGAGCAGTGATCAATCGCAGCTACTACGACTACTACTACTTCACTGTGCATGCACAAATATCTTGGGCACTCTGCTTGGTTGCAAGCTGATGCTATCGACAGAAATCTATATGTCTGCGTAGTTGCGTCCTCTCTGAATATTATGATGGGCGATGGTGTCATCGAGGGACCTGGCAGCTATGCCCAAGTCGTGCATTCTTCTGATGTACTATATGGAGCTTCTGTAGCTGCATATGTCGGGCAACCTACTGATGTCACCTCAACTTTACTCATCTATGCCCAATGCTTTCTTTTCAATGTTGCTTCTTGCTACGATTCACTTTACACCTTTGCATTTTGTCTGAAAGGAATCTTGAATGCTAATTTTCTTTGATTGGTTTTTTACATTAGCTGTGGGCACATGCTTAAGCTAACTGCTGGAATATGGAAGTGTGTTCATCATTGCAGTTTAGTATGATTTATCATTGCACGTATGATGTCTAGGACGGAAGGGCCTTGCAGATTTGCAAATTAACTGTATGTTTGGGCTTGCATGATTAATTTGCCAATGCAGGTTGTCTGTTTGTTAGTTTGTTTCTGACTGCCTAGAAGCAGAGTCTTGTTGCAGCTAATTGAAGTGTTTCGTGCATCATGTTTGAACTATATATATCTAGAGAAATGCTTGTTTCCGTGGTGCTCCGAAGTGGGTGCACTTTACTTTGGAACCTTGTGTGTGTGTGGGTGACGTGATTCAAATTCTTAAAACTCATTGCAGCCTTGTAATCTCGTTTTTTTTATAATGCACTACACTGACAATGCTTTCCTGTCCTCGACGCAGCTTACTATGGAGCCGAGAGTCAAATCGAGGGTTTTCTTACATCCACATCCAAGCTTGCGGTGATAATTACCAGTTGGCAGTTCCCACAGAGGCGAATTCTTGTCTTCGCTTGGACACACTCTTTGGTGCCAGGCCGTTGAAAAGAGTTCAGTTACTTATCCTAATTGCTAGATTTATGTACTCCCATTTATTGATTTCTACAGTATGTATGTCGAATAGGCGAGGATAAACATGTAGTATGCTCTCGTACATTTTTATGGTGTGCTCATGTCATTGTCATTTTTAGGGTAAACATTTTAGGGCAAGTCCAAATGTGGCAGCTGCACGTGTTTGCTGCTCCTTAGTGTAATGGTGTCCTTGTGGTGGATTGAACTACAAGCAGACATCTTAAAGCCTGGCAATAGTTTAAGTTTGTACTTGATCTAGATTTCATGCGTTATTGTTATGCTACACTGACCATGTCCACAAGAACAAATTCAGTTGCAAAGTAAAACTGAATTCCTGATACATGGCCAAGACGCATGGACAACTGAAGTGAGATGCCCAATTATACCTGAAGAACTATTCTCGAATTCTTGCTGGATTCAGAACTGGTGCCGATGTAAAGCTGTCTGTTGCTCCTTTGCTCTGCAGGTGAACATTTAGCCATGTATGTGAAGCTCTGCTACCGAACCTTATGTAGTAATGTAGATGCTGGAGCGGAGCCTGAAAGCCATAGCATTGGGTCAGGTTTGGGCAACGGTTTCTTCAGAATGTTTTGTTTCACCAACCACTGGCCTCGTTGGCTGGGCCGCCAGATTTCAAGCTCTGTGCTGGACTTATACATAGATTCATTTTTCTCGCTACAATGACCTGGACATGAACACGTCAAAGGTCGTCAGGTAGTACATTGTCGTACGACCATGGCTGTACACACAGCGGTGTAAACCATTGCTGTAACATGATACATGGGACCTGGAGCTAATAATGTACTAAGGAAGCTCTTAAGCTCTTATTATATGTACAAACCTTGTTTCTAAAAAAAATGTACAAAGCAATAACTGACGATGTGGGATTGCTTCGTTATATCTCCAGCGCTTAAAGAAGAATTCTACTGATCAAAACACAAGAAACTAGAGCTTCGTGAGCCGTAATCTCTTGAAGCTGAACCGGGAGGGAGAACCTCGGCGTATGCTGTACCGTTCTTGCACCGGCTTGGCTGACAGACGTGAAGTCATGATGCACTTTCGAATCTTGAGCCCTAGCTAACTTCCTCATGGTTCTGGGGTTGGTTCTCCGGTAGGGAAGGAGAGGCAGCCACACTTGACTGACTGACTGACTGACTGACAGGCAGTGTGATACCTGAAAGATGAAAAATGTAAGTGCCAAGCAATCGCTTCGTTGTGACCAGATATAATTCTTCTTCTTTGAACATGTGAATCTATGTTCCCTTCAAATCATTGTTATATTTATGTCATCATAGAACGAACACAAGTAATTAACAAGGCTGTAAAATATTGTTGCAGTATGCATGGTACACTTCACTATATGGACCTCACTATAGTGAGAAATTAAGCTTTTATTGTACGTACAACCCAAGAGTGGACAATCAAAGCGTGCCATCTGCTTAATTACATATCTGAACAACACGCAATCAATGTTCCCGGTTCTTCCATCCAGACAACAAGGATCGATCTGGTTAGACCCATACAGGGGATCGATCCTAAGAACAGAGTAAGAATAGTACATGGATTTGGCATCAAGGGTTCATCCTGACGAAGGAGGAGACCCCGCTCGCATTTCAGTAATTTGGGAACATATTCCTTACAGGAACGACTGATCGATAACTCTACATCGGCACAAGCGCCATCATACAAAGCATGAAGTTTACTGTAGCGAAAATGACAGCTCGCAAACAGTAAATACGGCTAATTAACAGAACAGTGTCTTTGATCAGGGTAACTTGTCTGGTTCCATCTGGGGCAGCCGTTGGATAACTGAAGAATAACTATTCGGTGTTGACAGTAGTATAAGGTTCAGACTAACAGCGACTGAGGTCTGACAGATACGCAGTCTGGAGCAGCAGCAGTACAACACTAGAACTTCTTCTCAGGTTCTTGCTTGCTAGAACTGAAGTGCGGTAAGTTCCAGGCCTTCAAGTAAGTCCGCAGCAGGAATAATCTATCTACTTATCCAAAGCCGTCATCGACATCATTTCACTCGTGTGCCAAGTCTACAGTAGGAAGAACTTTTTCAGGCGTGATGAGTGGTGGGAGGAGATGCGGAGAAGGAAGGTGTGTCAAAGGGTGCGGCTAGCAAACCCTGTAACGTGTACAAGGAGTAAGTCACGTACACTAACAAGGAGGAGGAAGGAAAATAGAGGAGGAAGATGGAGTGGCTGGGGAGCTGGTCGGCACTCGGCAGTGCTAGTGAGCACACGGGGTGCCCAACGATAATGAGCACCTGATCGGGACGTGGTGGTGACACAAGAGAGGAGAGAGTCATGAGGCAACGAGGCACAAGTGGAAGAGGCGGTTGCTGAGGCTTGAAAGAGACGGCCCTAAAGAGAGGGGGAATCGCCCAATCTTGAATCATAACTCCATCCGGGTATGGTTCGTCAAGAGGAAACGACCTGAACGATGATGCCCCCTGCATGCACGAAACAAATCAGTACCAAAAGCCTGAATCATCATCGATCACGCCACACTGACCACATGCTGATGTAACTTTTTTAAACATTTGAAATCACTAGTGTTGTAATTACCTTTGAAATGGTCGATTATGCAGAGAATGCCCAACTCTCCGCCGAGACATCGAGACCGATGCTAGCTTTGTCACCGTCATTGTTTGGACGAAACAAAGTTCTAAATGACAGCTTCTGTAGTTCACTGTAATTGTTCTGCAGAATCCAGGTAATGAATGTAAGGTCTGAAAGTGAACAAGGTAGAGGGAACTCACGAAGACACATCTTCAGTCAGTACTTCAAGTTTGTCATACCTGGAGCATATTGACTGAAACTTCGAAGGATGCCAGTGAAACATCACCATATATGCAATATATCTCCATTAAGAGACACGTGATTAAGAGCTGCCAAAACTGTATTAAAAATAAACTTTATAAGAATTATTTACACAAGCCAGGGTAGGAATGTAAAGGGATACAATCAAGATATATAACCGAAGTACTTGTTTGCTTAATTTGCACATGAATGGAATCATATAATCCATGTAATTACCGGCAGATGGTCCAACGAGGTGCACACACGAGATTACTTGCATCTAGGAGTATTATCATAGCAGATATATGTGACATTGCAAATTGGCATTACGTTGAACTGTTCAGATTGTCATTACTGTGACGGAAAGGGAAAAACACCTGCACGATGATCCACCAGATGCATGAAACAAATCAGTATAAAAAAAAGAATCATCGATCATGTCACACTGACAACATCAAATGTAATAACTTCTTTAATCACACGATTCACTACTGAATGCAGTTACCATTGTATCGGTCCAATGAAGAAGTGCCCAGCTCCGTCCAGACATGAAGACAACCAAGTTATGAATGCCAACTTCTAAATTCACTCTTGGCTGTGTACTGCTCTGCCGAATTCGGGTGATGAATATAAGGTCAGAAAACTGAAAATTGTGAAGGGAGCTCACAAACATATATGCTCAATACCTTACTTTGAGTTGCTCGACAGGTGAACCTGCTAAACAAGGGCTGAAACTTTGAACTTGTGAAACAACCATATATGCAGTCTGTACAAGATGCAATTGGCAGTTGGTGTACCATGCATGGACTTTATGAACAAACAATCAGCCTGTTCCAATATTGTAGGAAACATGTTTTAGCATTGAGATATTCTTAAAAGACTAAGGAAACATCAGTTGCATTGAACTATTAAAAAGAGTACAATCAAAGAAGGAGTGCTCCTACACCATATACATTCAGAAACACTCTTATGATCTTAAACTGCTTAGACAATGAACATAAATGCTCTTCCACCCAAATCAATAACTTCACGAAATACAAGCTGTCCAACCACAAGGACTTAAAGGCAGATAATGCGTGCACAAGTGAATATATTGTCCAATGCTCCAATGAAGCAATACACAAAACCTCGCTTTCTGATCTAAGGACTGCAACATTTCCATAATGGGAGAATTATAATAACCATCATATTGGAAATAAGAAACCATACATACATAACAACTATGTCAGCGAAAACATAGGTATTCACCTCCAGGTCCATCGATCAGTCGGTTGTTGCAATAGTCTTCGAAATTTACCATACATATATGCAGCTGCTACATGCAAATTGCAGTACTCTGTTTTCAGATAAACCAGTACGTCCGGTATAATATGAGAGACAACATATAGCTGCGTAGGAAAGGAAGCTCTGTATAAGATAATAAAAAATAGGCCGGGTAGCTGCACGTGAAAATGCGAAAACACGATGCATGCCACGCCATATAAAGGGAAGCAATCAAAATGTATAGAATATAGATAGCCAAAGCGGCTGCAGCTTAATTAGCACCGTGGTCGAATGAGGTGACAAAAATCATGTACTAACCTGCAGATGCATGGCCAGGCTGACAGACGTGTACATGCCACATGACATGTATCCAGGATTCCCAGTTTATGTATGTACACATACATTGCAGTTTGAAATGAGAGTACAGATCAATGGGGACAAGTTACACTTACACACCTGTCAGATTTCACAAGTTAGCAGTATAAAGATTAGAGGGTCGATTTCCTTGAGAAAATGAAGGAAAGTGATAACAATTACCTGTTACCGTGGGCTGGATCAGTATACCAGCCGTAAAGCTGGGTTTGTTGCTTGTAATATCTTCATTTCCTCCTGTAGCTCGGCACTGCAATGCTCTGCACGCACCAGTTGCAGTGAAGTGGGGACGCCACCCTTGGGAAGCGATAGCGATCGGACTTTAGGGCAACGGTGGATTTCTAGTGTCTTGAGAGAAGAAAGACTGTGTAACCCTTGAGGGAGAGACAGCAGACCCGAGCAGCTAAGAAATTTTACGATTGGAGAGAGGTGAGGAGCTGGAACGCCTTATCTTCCTCTTCCGTCAAGCTTTTCACACGCTCATCATGACAGAAATGTAATGTGTGCAGGGTAGCAGCGAGGAGGCTGCAGATGGGAACAACAAGGACCGCTGAGATGCTATCCACAGAGAGTGTTGTCAATTGCTGGAAGGAGCCTGGTGGCAACAATTCTTTGATAATTGCCACCTCTGACAACAGATCCGCTGCTATAGAATCAGAATGATAGTTATAGATCGTCAACTCCTTGAGGTTGACTGTGATGAGAGGATTGAACCCATCCACTGTAAACTTGTGGCAATCCAGCAGTGCTATACTGGTGAGAGATGTGAGGGTTGAGAGGAGAGCCATTGACTGGCTTGACCACATGCTTGAATCTCGTTCAATGAAAAGGTTCCTTAGAGAGGTTAGCTTTTGGAGTTCTGTCCATGGGATTTTCGATCCATTTGTAAATGTGATACTCTCTAGTTTCCCCATATTGTGGAACCTAGTGCACGTTCATAGCCTGACAAAACCAATCTATTTTTTGTGTAACGCAGAGACCAAACTCGCTTCACTGACCTCGGCCTCACGGCCTTAACACTATGACCCACTTCAAAATGTGTTAATGCGGAAGTATGAGGCATGGGTGGAAGGGACAACTTGCGGCATTCAAAAATAATAAATTCAGACAGGGTGGGATAGTGTGTGTCTTGGCGAAAGAACCGCTTCGACAAAAAAGGAAGTGTACGGAAACTAGGACACTCACTGCACTTGATGCTTTGAAGCTTCGGAAACTGATGGCAGTTAGGTCCCATGACCCACTCTTCAAGATCTGGCATGTTATTAAACTCAACTTTTTCCAGGTGCATGAAACTAAGGTCAGGCCCTATAAGACGCATGCCAGTAATATTCTTCAACCGTAGTATCTTGAGATATGATAAGTGCCCAAAAGGTGGAAGATTGCCCCAACACACACCATCTAGAGTGACAGACTCCAAGTGCTTAATGGTTGTGTCACGACACAACCAGCTAGGAAATGCATAATCACCTTTCATGACAAGATCTTTGAGATTATCATGTGGCTGGAGGCCATCAACAACATCAATTGCAATCGGTTGCCCTCTTCTGCAAACTAGTATCAACTTTTTCAGATTCCTTTTCAAAAGCAAATTGGCTTTACTGGCTTCTTCCTTGGTAGCAACCTTTTCCAAATTACGTACACAGAGTTCACCTCCAAGATCTATCAATTTCCCCAACTCTTCCAGTTCAAAACCAACACTCCTTTTCTTAACATGGAATTCTTTTAGCTCCTCTAGATGCTCCATCTTTCCAACCTCGGGAACATTCGAGTGCAGTTCTTTGTTAGCAATGAAATGGCATAAATTAACAAGGCGGCTAATGTAATTTGGCAAACTAGAACTACCATGCCAATCTTGTAGGTCTAAGAATAACAAGTGATAAAATCTTGGTAGGTACTAGGTAAAGTCACTTCTAAATGTTTGGGGGATCTAATTCTTAGGTATCGTAGGTGGAGAAGTTTAGAGAATTTTTTTGGCAAGGAGTTTGGAGAATTCATTACTATAAAAAGGACACGAAGACCCTCTATTTCCTTGAAGGTGTCCATTAAAATCTCAGTGGTATGTTCTTCATATTCTCTGAAAATCATCAAACTCCACAAATTTCTAATATTTATCGTGCTCTTCAGTTTAGTCATTTCACTCCTAAAATTTGCACTATATGCATCTTCCATTGTGATGGACAAGTGTTTTATTGATTGTGGGATGTTGTCTATACTAAAACTTAAACCATTACTTATATTTACACATTCTTGTGATGAAACACTTCGAGATAGGTCATGAATAAACCATGCATAACATAATACTGATCCTCTAGACCATCCATATCCTTCATGAGAAAACCACTATCCACTAGTTGTTCAAAGTAATTATTATTTTTGCAGCTACAGTCTATTATGCCTATTGCTGTCCAAAAGCGAGTAATTTCCAAATTTGTAAACCTATGATCTTTAGGGAAAAGGGAAAAATAAGAAAAACATTGTTTCAGGTGGAAAGGAAGGTAATCATAACTAATTTTCAGGGTTGGCATAATGTCATCACTATTTGTCTGATTATTCCACTCATTGTTTTCAAGAACTTTCCTCCAATGTTCCCGAGAAAGGTTTTTCTTCAATAGCTGAGCAACTATTTTGGCTGCTAATGGCGAACACTTCAATCTCTCTACAATCTTTCTTCCAATATCAGTTAATTCACTGAATTGCTGATCATGTTTATTTTCACCAAATACACACGCTTGAAAAAACTCCATGAACTCCTCATTCTCCAAACCTTGCAGATTTATTGGAATAGTTGATTTCTTCACCCTTTCTTGTATTTCTGGAAATCGAGTTGTGACTAGAACTATGCTGCCTTTGACCCCCCCATTTGTGAAAGGAACTAAGAAGTTGCTCCACTCAGCATCACTATCGCATTTCCATATATCATCCAACACAATTAAGAACCTTACATACTTCAATCTATGTGCAATGGATATCTGAAGCTGATCTAAATGGTTGTTCCATTAGCACTGTACATGTCCCCATAGTACTCATATTTACTTGCGGGAATGCAGTTATGGATCTGTTGTGTGAGCTTAAGCACATCAAAATCAGTTGAAACACGGACCCAAACCCTAACATAGAAGTGCTCTGGTCCTTCTATCATTATACAAGTGTTGTGTGAAAGTTGTCTTTCCAATACCCCCTGGACCAACTATAGGAAGAACATAAAGAGGTTCACTATAATATGCACCACCGGTGATATCTTTTATAGTTCTCTCAAAAATGATACTCCTTCCATACAATTTATTTTGTTCCAATGTTGACCCATGACAAGCCGTTTTATGGTGACTACTATGCCTGATGTGCTGCTATCGTTTGCAATTTTGAGCAAGTCAGAGACATGAAGGCACTTGGAGTGTGTAACCTCAATCACTGACTTGATTTTTCTGGACATGGCCACTCTATCAAATTCCAAGTGATCTTCATGCCCACTACCATTAGCACTATCAAACTTGTCTTTGCTTTGTGGCTTATCAGTAACGGCAATAATAGTAGCACAAACATCATCTTTTCTAGATGAACAAGAGAGGTTTGAAAGCCAGTTACCAAGAGTGTGGCGAGTGGCACTACGACCATGTCGAACCTTTTCTTGGATGTCACCGCCTAGAAACGGCGTCGCATGGTGCGTGCCATCGAGCTTGTCCTGGATCATGAAGTAGTGGAGCTCATCCAGCGCGTCCTCGGCCTCGTCGGCCTTCCTGGCGAGCTGTTGCAACAACCCCTTGAGACCAGGGTTGTTGTCGTCCCTCCCCTGGGCCGCATGTAGTAGTGCTTGCGTGTACATCAGGTCTTGTTTGATTTTATCGTAGTTGAGGCCGAGCTCTTGGCTGGCCACATACGAGGCAACCAAGTCATCGGACAACTTATCCAGCAACTTGCCGACGAGCCAGCTCGCCACGCCCACGGCCGTCTCCATCTCCTCAGGGCACCGAGGCAGGCAATTGGTTTGTGAGGTTTGAGTTTGGTGGATTCACGAGGCAGTCAATTGGTTTGTGAGGTTTGAGTTTGGTGGATTGACGAGGCAGGCAATTGGCTTTTGAGGTTTGAGTTTGGTGGATTGAGCAGGTATGTGAGCGCACTTAGGGAGAGGCCTTGATGGATCCTTTTATAGTGTTGGCAGAAGGTTCTATTCTAATCAAATAAAGCTAGGTTCCACGGTGTACTGATAAATGCGGTTCCGGACTGTGTTGTTGGAACGATTCAGAAAGATTGTAATCCCCCTTGTAACACTTTATTGATTGAGTAATATACACCAGAAAATAAAAAAAATAAAAAAAATAAAGCTAGGTTCCATCTGATCGTGCCGGCATCTTCATCAAGGAAGAAAAGGACGAGACGCAACTTTGCTGATTCCAGTGCCTTTTCAACTATTCGAAATGGCCATCCTTGAAGATTCCCCTCCCTTTTTCTTAGGAAAATGAATGTCGGCTTGAATGACTAAGCCAACAAATTGACACGAGGCCGACAGCCATGTGAAGTTGGTCGGTGGATTCAGTTAGTAACGAACAATTAAATACACAAGGGCTTTTTCATGCTGGAAAATGTTTGGCAGATGGATCGGTGACTTTGGAAATTCAATGCTTCGGTTGTTCAATTATATATGATCAACTTGAATGAGACAAGAGATGGAAATACGTACCTGCAGGACGAGTCGTCATCCCCGTCCCCGTCGCAGTGATTCTTATGGGCAAAGTAAGCGAAGATGCTTGTGTGATTCTTCCGTACAAGAATGGCCATCCTTGACATTGTGTGGTGTCTCCAAGAAGATTATTTTCTGTATAAGAAAATGAGTGTCAACTTCAATGAATAAGCCAACAAATTGTCAGGAGGCTGGATCTGGAGACAGGCATGTGGACGCTGGTCGTGGGATGCAGTTATAACTGAACAATTAAATACGCAAGGGCTTGGTCATGTTTCTTTCTTTCTTACAGATGTACTAGTATATACCAGATCGAATCGGACTTTGGAAAGTCAATGATTCCGACATCCAATTAGATGCTCAACTTGAATGAGCCAACAGATAGAAATACATACCAGACGAGTCCTCGTCCCCGTCGCAGTCAGCGTGTGCTAGCCACGTCTGCCTCCCTGGAGAAAAAGAAAATCAATTCAGGCTAGCCCCAGAACTGCAGAACATTAACCACACATGGCCACAAGCACTCGAATCGCAATGCCATGTGAGTGGTGGTGTGATCCGATGGCTCCTTGGGAACAAGAGGAAAAATGATGGCCGAAGCATTCTAACAGTGACCTTGTGTGCACGGAGATGCTCAGCACCACGGCGACCTTCCATGCACCACAGCGGTCGATCTCCCTCGACCCTTGCGGCGATGGTCAAACTAAATTCGCCGTAAACACCATTGCGGCGAGGGAGACTCGAAGGGTCAAGGTGAGGGTGTCGCCGGTGACGGTGAGCGCCGCGGCCGTGCGCACGCTGGAGGCGCCGTGCGGATTTTGTGTGTGAAAGTAGCGCGGCCCAGCCCGTATTCAGCCCAGGTTTATCTTTGTTGGCACGCCAGTGGGGCCCAACCAAATCAGCCAGGGCTAATCTCGTTCTTTGATTCCTTAAAACCTTTTTTGTGACAAATGGTCGATGTGAACATGAAATTTCAAAACGAAATATCGATTTGAATGTGACCAATTTCTGCAAACTGCTTGGGTTGAGATATCAAAACGGCAAAGAAGGCAGGGTAAAAGGCTGGTTGCTTAGTGGTTTGGTGACCACAAACTGAATGAATCATATTAGGTCTTAGGAACCACGAATGAGATGCTCTCAGGCACCTCTCTGTTCTTGTTATGCTACACTGTTCATGTCCACATGACCAAATTCAGTGGCAAAGTAAAAGAAGAAGGTGATCTGCTCAAAACACTGTCTTGCAGTGCCGCATGGGAATGTGGCCTCCTGGAGCTCATGTACAGGGCAAAATTGAATGGACAATTACAGTGTGATGATGCATCTGGACACACAATGCCTCAGCCCGCAGGTTCCGACAAGAAGAAGAATTTATGCACGCCAGTTCTTGTTGGAGCTGAGAAATAAAGTTCAACTCTAGCGATGAATTCTAGAATGATGATGTGTAAACGTGACTTGTGTCGCTTCGAGAGCTTCAATGGCCGGCAGACGTGGTGACTGTGGACTGCAGCTGGCCGGGGAAGATGTGAGAGAGGAGAAGGCGGCGAGGCGCCAGAGCAGGAGCGGTGGCCGAGGCTGGGAATGCATGGTGGTGGAGGAGAGGAGGCTCGCCCCCAACGCCTGCAGGCGAGACTGCAGTGATTTTGAATCCTCCTCAGAGTTGAGAGGGAGGGGAAGGCCTGCACGGTGATGCCAACACATACATGAAACAAATCAGTACCAAAAACCTAAATCATCGATCATGCGACTCTAACCACAGAAAATGTAACTTCTTTAATCACACGAGTCACAACCGGATGCAATTACCATTTGAGTGGTCCGATGCAGAACTGCTCAGCTCCGTCAAGACAACCAAGTTCTGAATGCCAGCTTCTAAGTTAACTGTTGGCTGTAAATTGTTCTGCAGAATGGCAGTGATAAATACGAGGTCAGAAAATTGAGCAAGGTAAAGGGAACTCAGAAATATAAATGCTCAATATGTTACTTTGAGTTGGTCAACAGGTGAACCTGCTAAATAGGGGCTGAAACTTTGAACCAGTGAACATCACCATAACATGCAGTCTGCACAAGATACACTCTTATGATGTAAAACTTTGGCAGTTGAGATATTCCGGCACAAGACTAAGGAAACATCAGTTGCATTGAACTATTAAAAGGAGTACATCAAAGAAGGCGTGCTCCTACATTCAGAAGCACTCTTATGATCTAAAACTGCTTAGACAATGAACATACCAGATCGGGGATTAAATGCTCTTCCACCCAAATTGTTAACCTCACGAAATTCAAGCTGTGCGACCACAAGGACTCAAGGCAGGAAATGTGCGCACAAGTGAATATACTGTCCAATACTCTCAAGGAAGTGACACACATAATCTAGCTATGATCCAAGGCCTGCAACGTTTCCATAACATGAGGGTTAGAATAACCATCCTACTGGAAATAAGAAACCATACATACATAACAACTATGTCAGAAAAACATAGGCATTCACCTCCAGGTTCATCGATCAGTCGGTTGTCGCTTTAGTCTTTGAAATTTAGCATGCATATATGCAGTGCTACATGCAAACTGCAGTACTCTGTTTCAGATCCAGTACATCCGGTGTAGTATGAGAGACAACATATAGCTGCATAGGAAAGGAAGCTCTGTATAAGAAATAAATACAAGCTAGGCCGGGTAGCTGCAAGTGTAAAATGTGAAAACACCAGAATGATGCATGCCACGCCATATAAAGGGAAGCAATAAAAATGTATATATAGATAGCCAAAGCGGCTTCTGCTTAATTAGCACCATGGTCGAACGAGATCACATAAATCATGTACTAACCTGCAGATGGCCGGGCTGACAGGACGTGTACATGCCACATGACATGTATCCAGGATTCACAAATTACGTATGTACACATACATTGCAGTTTCAATGAGAGTATAGATCGATGGGTCTATGCTGTGGGGACAAGTTACACACCTGTCAGGTTTCACAAGTTAGTATTACAAATATTACGGGGTCGATTTCCTCGAGAAAATGAAGGAAAGTGATAAGAATTACCTGTTACCATGGGCTAGGATCAGTATACCAGCCGTAAAGCTGGGTTTGTTGCTTGTAGTATCTTCATTTCCTCCCGTAGCTCGGCGCTGCAATGCTCTGCACGCAGCAGTTGCAGTGAGTGGGGAGGCCACCGTTGGGAAGCGATAGCGATCGGACTTTAGGGCAACGGTGGATTTCTAGTGTCATGAGAGAAGAAAGACTGTGTAACCCTTGAGGGAGAGAGAGTAGACCCGAGCAGCTAAGAAATTTTAGGGATTGGAGGGAGGTGAGGAGCTGGAGCGCCTTATTTTCCTCTTCTGTCAAGCTTTTGACAAACTCATCATAACAGAAATGTAATGTGTGGAGGGTGGCAGCGAGGAGGCTGCAGATGGGAGCAACGAGCACCGCTGAGATGCTATCCACAGAGAGTGTTGTCAATTGGTGGAAGGAGCCTGGTGGCAACAATTCTTTGATCCTTGCAACCTCTGACAACAGATCCGCTGCTATAGAATCAGAATGATAGTTATAGATCGTCAATTCCTTGAGGTTGACTGTGATGAGAGGGTTGAACCCATCCACTGTAAACTTGTGACAATTCAGCAGTGCTATACTGGTGAGGGACGTGAGGGTTGAGAGGAGAGCCATTGACTCGCTTGACCACATGCTTGACCACATGCTTGAATCTCGCTCGATCAAAAGGTTCCTTAGAGAGTTAGCTTTTGGAGGTCTGCCCATGGGATTTTCGATCCATTTGTAAATGCGATACTCTCTAGTTTCCCCATATTGTGGAATGCTAATGCACGTTCATAGCTTGACAAAACCAATCTATTTTTTGTGAGACGCACAGACCAAACTCGCCTCACTGACCTCGGCCGAACGGCCTTAACACTATAACCCACTTCAAAATGTGTTAGTGCGGAAGTATGAGGCATGGGTGGAAGGGACAACTTGCGGCATTCAAATATAACAAATTCAGACAGGTGGGATAGTGTGTTCCTTGGAGAAGCTGCTCCGACAAAAAAGGAAGTGTACGGAAACTAGGACACTCACTGCACTTGATGCTTTCAAGCTTCGGAAACTGAGAGCAGTTAGGTCCCATGACCCACTCTTCAAGATCTGGCATGTTATTAAACTCAACTTTTTCAGGTGCATGAAACTAAGGTCAGGCCCTATAAGACGCATGCCAGTTATATTCTTCAACCGTAGTATCTTGAGATATGATAGGTGCCCAAAAGGTGGAAGATTGCCCCAACAAACACCATCTAGAGTGACAGACTCCAAATTCTTAATGGTCATGTCACGACACAACCAGCTCGGAAATGCATAATCACCTTTAAGGACAAGTTCTTTGAGATTATCATGTGGCTGGAGACCATCAACAACATCAGTCGCAATGGGTTGCCCTCTTCTGCAAACTAGTGTCAACTTTTTCAGATTCCTTTTGAAAACCAATTTGGCTTTACTAGCTTCTTCCTTGGTAGCAACCTTTTCCAAATTACGTACACACAGTTCTCCTCCAAGATCAATCAACTTCCCCAACTCTTCCAGTTCATAACCAACACTCTTTTTCTTAACATGGAACTCTTTTAGCTCCTCTAGATGCTCTATCTTTCCAACCTCAGGAACATTCGAGTGCAGTTCTTTGTTAGCAATGAAATGGCATAAATTGACAAGGCGGCTAATGTCATTAGGCAAACTAGAACTACCGTGCCAATCTTGTAGGTCTAAGAATAGCAAGTGATAAAATCTTGGTAGTGTACTCGGTAAAGTCACTTCTAAATGTTTGGGGGATCTAATTCTTAGGTATCGTAGGTGGAGAAGTTTTGAGAAGTTTTTTGGCAAGGAGTTTGGAGAGTTCATTACTATAAAAAGGACACGTAGACCCTCTATTTCCTTGAAGGTGTCCATTAAAATCTCAGTGGTATGTTCTTCATATTCTCTGAAAATCATCAAACTCCACAAATTTCTAATATTTATCGTGCTCTTCAGTTTAGTCATTTCATTCCTAAAATTTGCACCATATGCATCTTCCATTGTGATGGACAAGTGTTTTATTGATGCGGGATGTTTTCTATGCTAAAACTAAAACCATTACTTATATTTATACATTCTTGTGATGAAACACTCTGAGATAGATCATGCAATAAACCATGCATAACATAATACTGATCCTCCAGACCATCCATTTCCTTCATGAGAAAACCACTGTCCACTAGTTGTTCAAAGCAATTATTATTTTTGCAGCTAGAGTCTATTATGCCTATTGCTGTCCAAAAACGAGTAATTTCCAAATTTGTAAACCTATGATCTTTAGGGAAAAGGGAAAAATAAGAAAAACATTGTTTCAGGTGGAAAGGAAGGTAATCATAACTAATTTTCAGGGTTGGCATAATGTCATCACTACTTGTCTGATTATTCCACTCATTGTTTTCAAGAACTTTCCTCCAATGTTCCCGAGAAAGATTTTTCTTCAGTAACTGAGCAACTATTTTGGCTGCTAATGGCGAACACTTCAATCTCTCTACAATCTTTCTTCCAATATCAGTTAATTCACTGTATTGCTGATCATGTTTATTTTCACCAAATACACACGCTTGAAAAAACTCATGAACTCATCATTCTCCAAACCTTGCAGGTTTATTGGAATAGTTGATTTCTTCACCCTTTCTTGTATTTCTGGAAATCGAGTTGTGACTAGAACCATGCTGCCTTTGCCCGCCCCATTTGTGAAAGGAACTAAGAAGTTGCTCCACTCAGCATCACTATCGCATTTCCATATATCATCCAACACAATTAAGAACCTTACATGCTTCAATCTATGTGCAATAGATATCTGAAGCTGATCTAAATTGGTTGCTCCATTAGCAGTGTACCTTTCCTCATATTTACTTGCGGGAATGCAGTTATGGATCTGTTGTGTGAGCTTAAGCACATCAAAATCAGTTGAAACACGGACCCAAACCCTAACATAGAAGTGCTCTTGAGTCCTTCTATCATTATACAAGTGTTGTGTGAAAGTTGTCTTTCCAATACCCCCGGACCAACTATAGGAAGAACATAAAGGGGTTCGCTATAATATGCGCCACCGGTGATATCTTCTACAGTTCTCTCAAAAATGATACTCCTTCCATACAATTTATTTGGTTCTGTTGTTGATCCCATGACAAGCTGTTTTATGGTGACTACTGTGCCTGTTGTGCTGCTATCGTTTGGAATTTTGAGCAAGTCAGCGACATAAAGGCACTTGGAGTGTATGACCTCAATCACTGACTTGATTTTTTTGGACATGGCTACTCTATCAAATTCCAAGTGATCTACATGCCCACTACCATTAGCACTATCAATCTTGGCTTTGCTTTGTGGGTTATCAGTAACGACAATAGCAGCAGCACAAACATCATCTTTTCTGGATGAACAAGAGAGATTTGAAAGCCAGTTACCAAGAGTGTGGCGAGCGGCACTACGACCATGTTTAACCTTTTCTTGGACGTCGCCGCCCAAAAATGGCGTGGCATGGTGTGTGTTGTCGAGCTTATCCTGGATCATGAAGTAGTGGAGCTCGTCGAGGGCATCCTCGGCCTCGCCAGCCTTCGTGGCGAGCTGCTGCAGCAGCCCCTTGAGCCCTAGGTTGTTTTCGTCCATCCCCTGGGCCGCATGCAGAAGTGCTTGCGTGTACATCAGGTCTTGTTTGATTTTGTCGGAGTTGAGGCCGAGCTCTTGGCTGCCCACATACGCGGCAACCAAATCATCGGACAGCTTATCCAGCAGCTTGCCGACGAGCCAGCTCGCCATGGCCACCGCCGTCTCCATCCCGTCAGTGCACCGAGGCAGGGCAATTGGTTTGTGAGGTTTGAGTTTTGTGGATTGGCAGGTAGCAGCAGGTATGTGCGCGTACTTAGGGAGAGGCCTTGATGGATCCTTTAATAGCGTTGACAGAAGGTTTTATTCTAATCAAATTAGGCTAGTTTGGCGGCTGCATCTTCAAGGAAGAAAAGGATGAGAAGCAACTTTGCTGATTCCAGTGCCTTTTAACGATTCGAATAAGCCAACAAATTGTATAAGAAAATGAGTGTCAGCTTGAGTGAATAGGCCAACAAATTGACAGGAGTATCTTCAAGGAAGAAAAGGATCGTGGCTGCATCTACAAGGACGGAAAGGACGAGACACAATTTGCTGATTCCATTGCCTTTTAACTATTCGAATGGCCATCCATGACATCATACTAGAAGACTCTCTTTTGCATAAGAAAATGAGTGTTAACTTGAATGAATAAGCCAACAAATTGAGAGCCGGAGCAGGCATGTGAAGGTGTGGTCGTGGGATGCAGTTAGCAATTAAAGAGTAAAACGCTTGGGAAGTCACCAAGTTGCCACGGATGAGCGTTTTGATCACGATCTGGGAAAATGTGAAGTTTTGGTCACCAAGTTGCGTGTACGAGCCACGTTAGTCACTCCGTCAAAACATACGTTAGTTGGTGACGTGGCAGACTGTTTTTTTACATATACCCCCTTAAAATTTTGTTTCTTCTAATTCCTAGGTCCTTTTTCAATTTTTTCTTTTCTTTTTTTTTTCCGCGTCAACGCCGTGGACGATGGGTTGCATGCATGCGTTTCTCCCGCAGGCCGTGCTTGCACCGGCTCGCCGGCAGGCCGTGCGCTCACCGGGGTCGTGCTAGCTCGCTGGCTCGCCGTGGACGATGGCCGTGCTTGCGCCGGCCGGTGCTAGCTCGCTGGCTCGCCGTAGACGATGGAGTTGCGCATCCTCAGCGACGAGTCGTTGCCGCGCGCGCCGGCTGTGGGAGGCGTCCGTGTTGGAGTTGCGCATAGCAACGCGCCTCGCCGCGCCGGCCGTGGTGGTGTACATGATCAACTACCTCATATCCATGTCCACGCAGATCATCGTAGGCCACCTCGGCACGCTCGAGCTCGCAGCCGCCGCACTCGGCAACCGTGGCATCCAGGTCTTCGCTTATGGGCTCACCGTGGACGATGGCCGTGCGCTCACAGGCTGTGCTAGCTCGCTGGCTCGCCGTGGACGATGGTCGTGCTTGCGCCGGCTCGCCGGCCGGCCGTGCTAGGCTGCTAGCTCGCTGGCTCGTCGTAGACGACGACCGTGCTTGAACCGGCTCTCCGGCCAGCCGTGCGCTCACCGCCGTGCTTGCTCGCTGGCTTGCCGAGGACGATGGCCGTGCTTGCGCCGGCCGGCCGGCCGGCCGGCCGTGCGTGCGCTCACAGGCCGTGCTGGCTCGCTGGCCGCACTAGCTCGATCGTCCTTCGGCGTTGACACGGAAAAAAAAAGAAAAGAAAAAATTGAAAAAGGACCTAGGAATTAGAAGAAACAAAATTTTAAGGGGGTATATGTAAAAAAACAGTCTGCCACGTCACCAACTAACGTATGTTTTGACGGAGTGACTAACGTGGCTCGTACACGCAACTTGGTGACCAAAACTTGACATTTTCCCAGTTCGTGACCAAAACGCTCATCCGTGGCAACTTGGTGACTTCCCAAGCGTTTTACTCGCAATTAAATACACAGGGGGCTTCTTTCATACCGGAAAAAACATGGCAGATCCATGGGTGACTTTGCAAAGTCAATGCTTGGGTTGTTGAGTTATATGCCCAACTTGAATGAGCCAACAGATAAGAATTATATGCTGGGCAGTCAGCCTCACGTCTGCCTGGAGAAAAAGAAGAAAAATCAGGCAAGCCCCCAGCAACCAGTTTTTGGTAGCCATGACCTCCAGCAATCTTGTTTTTGGTAACTAAACAAGATCTCTCTGAGAAAAATGATGGCTGATGCATTCTAATAGTGACCTTCTGTGGACGTCCAGATCGTTCAATTGTATGCAAGCAAGTACAATTTTCATCTAGAAAAAAAAGGATAATTTTTCAGGGTAGTCCTCCCAGTAAGGCAGTAACCACTTTCTGCTATCCATGATGTGCAGAGCCTAATGAATCAAACAAATTAAGCTCGATCGATGGCGTAGTGAACAAGATGGAAATGATTGTTTGTGCATTCTGAAGCTGGTAAAGGTAATTAATACTGGTACAGTGCTAGATGGAATGTAGCTCACCCAGCCGGAATGATGAAATCGACAAAGGGGACCAGCGGGTCGACCGGAGTCGGAGAAGACGAAGGCGGCCGATTTCCCTCCCTCGACCCTCGATGGATATCGAATTAGCTTCGTCGTCATTCAGCACCATTGATATGAACGGAACTCGACGGCCAAGGTTTCGCCGTCTCCTTTTTGCCAACCGTGCCGCCGGCGACCCACTGGGGATGCTGCCTGCAGAGCTATGAAGGGGCCAGGGAAAGGGGTGATGCAGGTGTGTTACCCACGGAGACGGAGGGGGTCGCCGATGAGCCGGCGAGGAGGAGCTTGCCGTCGCCGTCGTGATCTGCCTCCGCTGCTCCGCGAAGGGTAGCAATGGGCCCGGCATTGTTGTGAGAGTCCCGGCCCAGACACGGCCCAGTTCCAGCAGGCCGAAAACCGAACGAGGCCAGAGCCACCCCCGTTTATGTGTTGCAAATGAAATTCACCTTTTTTTTTCTTCTTCAGGGAGTGTTTTTTTTGCGGTGAAATTGCTAGCGTGTTACTTTTCATCTTTTCATTTACACCATGTATCTAGAACTGCCAATGCACCGGCTCATCTTTGTGCAAAGTTTGCTTGCACTTTGATGGTGACGGAAAGTTGGTTTGCGACTCGTCTAGATTTCCTTCATTATGTCTGATCTGGCGGAATCTGTTACGTCTGAATAAATCTCTCTCTTCAGGGGAGTGTTGCAAATGCTACTACGTACGTGTCAAGTATTTCCGAGCGGAGGGAGTACATGTGAACAACAAGAATGTGAGGAATTTGTAGTTCCAAAAGAAATGTGACTATTTTTTAGTTTCAAAACATAAAATGTGATTGATGCTGCCAAACTGCTTCCATTTTCTTCTACACTGATAGATGCATGTCCACATGAGCAAACTTCAGTAACAACATCGTATACATGACTGCATGGGCTGTGGTTTCCTGGAACTACTAATCTGAGTAACTGGTACTGCAAGTTCGAACAAGAAGAATCTAGGCTCCAATTTCTTGCTAGAACTGACAACTAAAATTCCAACGCTAGCTTCGAGATTACAGTGAACAAATAATTCTAGTACGATGGCACCCGCAGTCGTCATCATCATCCATCCGTTCGAGTTTCGAAAAAAAAAGATATTGACATCACAATTTTGCGGGCACGAAAAAACTACCAACTCCACGCATTTATGATTTATTTGTAGACATTCAAGGCCTAGTACATTCTCTACAACATCAAATTACCAAAAGCTAACGGGAATTCCAAATCAGTAGCTCAGAAGTAGTACTAATTTAAGTTAGTGTTACTATGAACCTAAACAACATTAGTACAGGACTATAAGCCTCCAAAAGTTAGCCTATTGCTGCATTGCTCTCATGCAAGGGTATAGTCAATCGATAGAATAACACATCGGAGGAGGAGAGAAAGACCCGTGACCGATGTCGACCACGGCTGGGCTGCCGCCGCCGGCCTGATCTCCCTCCAACGACGTCGTCTCCGAGCTCTGCGACCGGATCCGGCCTGCCCTCGAGCTCCTCTTCCCGTCCATCGGACTACCATGTAGAGGCTAGGCCCGCTGGCCCCGCGGCAGCTCCCGGAGCTTCCGCCCTTCCCATGGCCGTGCCGCCGGCTTCCGCGGCAGGTGCCTTCGACTGGGGGCTTCGGGATGCCCCGTGCTTCCGCGACCTGCCTTGCCCCGGCGGCCGCGGCCTCTCCGTCACCGTCGTCCGCCGTCAACGCTACGCTGCTGGCCACACCCGGCTCGTCCCACTCCGTCGCCCCTGACTCTGGAGTCGCCGCTGCCGGACTCCCCGTGCTTGCTGCGCCCAGGTCGGGGATGGATGATGCTGCTGCTTGCGGCGCTGTTTGGGGACGCTCTGCCGCCGCCGTGAGCCCTCCACCTGCTCTGACGTCCGTGATGGCAACCGCCGCCTCCTTCTCCCACCGCCCGCTCTCGGTGTCGGCCTCGCCATCCACGCCGCTCTCCCTCCGCCCCCACCGGATGCTGCCTCCGCCACCGCCCGAGCTCCCCCGGGATTTTGTCCCCTGTGTGGTGCACCTGACACCAGTTCTGTTGCGGCCCCAGCTCCGTTCCGTGGTGGTCGGCGGGCCATGTGTCCTGCCCAGTCCGACCGGGACGGCCTCCAGCGTGGATGAGGAGCCGGAGCTTGCTGGTTGCGCCATCAGTGTTGCTCCCGCTGCCTCCGTTTGCGTTCTTGTGACCCCGGCATCCCTGAGGAGCGACGCTAATGGC
Source organism: Poa pratensis (assembly GCA_947311845.1). NCBI lineage: Eukaryota > Viridiplantae > Streptophyta > Magnoliopsida > Poales > Poaceae > Poa > Poa pratensis. Next base: position 50,143,664 of record CAMZMU010000068.1, on the reverse strand, counting down.
CGTGAGGTTGGTAGGCGGCCTTGGCAGGTGGTTCAGCATCGACAACCCCGGGTCCCCGCGCCTTCTTCTCGCCCACCTGCCGACCGACCGCGCCGTCAAATTCCTCGGCACCTACGCGGACTCTGCTTCAAGTGCTTGCATAAGGGGCACTTCATCGCCGAGTGCACGAACCAGATTTGTTGCCGCCGTTGCTCTCGCTCGGGTCACAAGGAGAAGGAGTGCCACCGCGAGCGGGACTCTGGGCAGCTCCAGCAGGTCGGCCAGGCTCCCCCTGCTCCGCGTCGCCTGCAGCTCACCCGCGCCGCCCTCTGGACAGCTCCTGGGCTTCTGTGGCTGCGCCTCCCACTGCGTACGGGGACCTGCAGCCGGCGACCAGCTATATGTCTACTAGTCCAGCAGCTCCACAGGCCGGGATGCTGAAATCTTCCTTCGAGGAGCAGGCGATGCTGCTGCGGGCTGAGCTGCGAGGCATGGTCGCGTCGCAGCTTGAGGAGTTGGCCGCTCTGGAGCTCAGGAGGACGGAGGCTGTGCAGGGCTTGATGGAGAGATTTGGGAGTTTGCTGGAGCGGGCTGAGATTGCTCTAGAGAGGCTCTTCATGGCACCGGGTGTTGTGCAGACGTTTTCTACACCGCCTCCGCTTGGCTGTGCGGACGGTGGTTTCGAGCCCTTTGGTTGCTACTCCCCTAGGAAGGTGACCAATCCGGTGGGGGAGCTCTTCCATGAGCTTGCTAGCATGATGTCGGGAGCATCCAGCGACGAGCGACGCGACTGCCGCTTGGACCGAGAAGAGATTATGCAGGAGGTGCATGTGGAGCTTCCACGGACAGTGACAGGGGAGGTGATCTCTCGACAGGAGATGCTCGATGGTGCGTCCTGTGAGGAGGGGCACGCCGACATGGAGGAAGAGGCTGAGAGGGATTATGGGGAGATGCAACAGATGATACCAAGCCTGGCAGACCTGGGAGAGCAGGTGGTGGAGCTGAACGAGGAGGAGGTGAGCATCGACGACCCCGGGGCGGGTGCCGTCCCGCTCACCGATCAGGGTGTAGCCGGGCAGCAGTTCGACAAGGACATCCTCATGCCACGCAGGCTGGCTTTGGAAAGCAGGACCTGGAGATGGGTGCACCTTAGTGCCCCTTGTCGGGCTTCCTTGCCCGGATCGTGGCGCCAATCGAGGTCTCCGTTTTGGGCACGCCGGCCACGGCGCTGGTCCACGAGAAGGAAGTGGAGGCGGCGTCTGTGCGGAGGAGCGACAGGTTCGCCAAGCTTCACCCGGAAGGCGCCAACATGGAGCAGCTGGCCATGGAGGCCGTGGCGCGACGTCTCGGCTCGCGACCTGAGGAGGCCAACCCCTCAGAGCGCCTGCGGCAAGACTACTTGGCTTTGTGGGGTGTCCAAACCCTCACGGACCAGGCGGTGGCGGCCATCGATGACCTTATCCTCTCCGTGAAGAAATCGAAGAAGAAGAAGGTGTCTGGGACCGGGGTGGCGCGGCAGAGGCCGCCGGAGATTGCCTAGATGGCGGCGGCTAGTGGAGCCATCATCCTCTCGATGTGGGGGATATGGAAGGAGAGGAACCGGAGGTTTTTCTGCAGCGCGGAGATCCCTTCAACGGAGGTGGCAGATTTGGTGCGGGAAGAGATGGCGTTGCGGGCTTTCGCCCACACGCAGGATCCGGGAGACTTAATTTTCTGTTTTTGAATGTAAAGGGAGTTTTCCCTAACCCAAAATATTGTACATAACCATCTATTCTATCTAATCGGACGGCTGATTAGCCTCGCTCCCTCCATGAAACTTGTGGCCAGGGATTTTTCTCCAGGTGACCAAATATTTCGATCCACAAAGCTAAGTGTGGGCCCGGCCTGACCTGGATATATTAGCTGGTTGGCTGGCCACAAACGGTCCAGCGTGGTGGGGCCGTACACGTGTCGAGACGAGGAGTGACGTGGCCGTGGGAAAAGCGCAGGTATATCACTCGAGCTGGTGAACTGTTGTTCAGATACCGAAAAGTACATCACCACCACCGGTTTGTGAGTTAGATTAGAATTAAGAAATGTAAGCAAGTGACCGGTCATGTGACTAAGCAGCTTTTGAGGTCATGTGAAAACATGGCAGACACCAGCTATATAATTATATTTTCATTCACAAAATCTACAGATTAACATGGCTGTAAAAATAAATAGGTAAACATGGGTAGACATTGTTCTCTTTGCCGAGCAGTAACCTCACACGGTCACACCCCATGCATATCTACCTGATAATTAAACGGAAAACATGTCGGAATTTATGTGGCCAAGAGCCCAAAGACAAGAGAACCCTTATCTACACGAAGTACTCGTGTAGCTGAGATTTGTCCGAGAAATATCTCCTCGGTTTACTAAAATTCCATGTTTGTCCAATACTGCAACGCGGCAGTGTCCCATCAAAATCATCGTACGAAAACCATGTACATGTGTAGTCTAAATTTTCACTCAAGTCATATAAGAATAGTTCTATACTAGTATGATTATATCCACGACACTCGGAAACCAGGGCAATGAGCAGCTTCTATCAGTGCCATAATAGTATGATTATATCCGAATGAGAGGTGCGCCACTTCTATCTCTCGGTCGCCAGTTTAATATCAGCCACAAGATATTTTTACGCCACTTATATCTCTGTCCCTTTGCGGACCACCCTAACCACTAGTGTTTCTGTAATAAGGTAGCTAAATTAGCATGGACATCATCCATCTAAACACAATTATGAGGAATCCCTCCCCATAAAACATGTGGCCATGGATTTTCTGGGCAGCACCAGCTGGATTATTTTAATGTAGGAAGAAAATGTGGTGGGCCCGGCCTAACCAAGAGATACTACCAGCTAGATTTCATCTTGCTTCACCGGCTGGTCGACCTCCTGTGTTCAGATAGATAGAAAATGTACAGCACCACCTGCGGTTTGATTAGATTAAGAAATGTAGTTAACCAGTGTAGGACCCGGCAGGTGGCCAGTCAGTGTAGTTAAACAGCTTTTGAGATCAAGCGAAGACATGGAAAACACCATTTATGTATGTATCCATCACCCAAAAAGGAATCTTTCACTTTAGTGTTGGATTCGCCAAAAAACAGACAACTACTCCCTTCGTTCCAAATTAGATGACTTCATTTTGTCTAAAAGTGGATGCATCTAGACTTGTAACATGTCTAAATTCATCCACTTTTGTACAAATGAAAGTTATCTATTTTAGAACGGAGGGAGTAGATGTTTCGTGTTGTTAGGGCATGCAGTGTAGCTCATCCAACACACACAAGCAAATAAATCTTGTGTCAAAAGGAGCAAATCAATAAATAAAACTGAGCATGGATCCTTCTCCTAGCCACGCATTTAGAGGGGTAGTGACGTAACTTCACATCCCATATCTACGCAACAATTAGATGGAAACACATCGAGATTTGATTTATGTGGTCGAAATGAGACGAACTAGAGTTAGGACAAGTCCAGAAACAGAGAGACCACCCGCTCGCGATATGATATCATAATTGGCCTTAACTAAATATGCAACTCAATCATCGAGATTTACCAAAAATGTATTGGGTGGTTCACTCCTGGTCTCTCCCAGATTTGAGTGGCCCTATACATCTTTGCAAAATTTCCGCATTATTTTATCTCTACTTCCACATGTGCAAAACGCCAAAATTTCATGTTCGTGCAAGGCACTGTTTTAGTTGTGCAACAATTTCGTCCCAGCAACATTACAATTAAACACGGAAAATCTTGTATTATAAATTGTAACTCAAGTATAAGATGACTATGTACTAAAAAAATTCATCATCAATTTGAAAATTATTAGATATTAAAACTAAAAATAACCTGGACTACTACTTTCCGGCTTGTGTCTCCAAACTGGTAGCCAAAGTTAGAAGCAAAAAATAGGTGCATGCTTTCATGTGACGCATCGCTCATTTTTACCACGTGTCATCACGGCCGAGGTACAAACAAGCAACTAGTATGTACTAATAATAGCATCTGCTCATTAATGTAATGTTCTTGCTCAGATGAACTTGTCAAATGTACCTGTCAGTGCCAATAAACCAAAATATCGTGAGATGATCGATGAGAAGTTTCATTATGCTTGGGAGGAGCCAGCAGAGTGGTGACATGGCAAAAAGCGTCGGATCCACGTCACTTTGAATCCGGATTAGTGGACTCACACGTGACATAATTTTGTGATTCTATCGAAATGGAAGATGCACCCCTCAAATTTAATCTGGATCACAAAATATATTTGCACCCACCTTTTTTGTCATCTCTGTTTTGGGGCCACCCTAACCACTAGAGTTTCTATAAACACCACGAGAAACGGGGGGACAAAAATCTACCGAGTACCGACTGAAATCAAATTTGCAACGCGGCATTGTGTTCATTAGTGGCAGATGACTAATACATGAGATGACTAATAAATGCTCTTAGTTTTAGAACCACAATTTTTATATTAACTAGAGGATACCCCGCGCGTTGCAGCGGGTATCACTTTAGAAACTATATCGTGTAAATAAAATGGTACAAAATGTAGGACGTATTAAATGAATATACGAAAATCAATTGATCATAGTCGACATACTAAATTTTCATAGACATGAATTGTGTGTTTATTATATATTGTTAATGTGAACTATTAGATGGTTGGAGGAATGTATGATGTGTATATTAATAAGTATTAGTGGAAATGACATGGACAATTGATTGGCTAATAGCATGGATGATGTGGATAGCTTGCATGTTGAGATAAAAAAAAATGCACTTAGTGGGGTTTTGCTTTATAAGAGGTATAGATATATTCCCTTTATCGAAAAAGAAGTTTTAGAACCACAAGACTTTATATTTTTTACACGCATTGAAAACCAATTTATTGGTTCAATATATTTTTTATGCTTCACGTGTGGTTGCTAACATCAACATTCTCCTGGAGAAACTAGAGCATGCTTTAAATTTCCAATTGAAATGCAAAGATATTAAAGGAGGAAGTAAAAATCTGCAAGGACAAATCAAAAATCATTATCTTTTTACAAAGGTAGCAAAGCCAGCATAATAAACTGTTAATACGAGCATCCATCTACAAATACACAAGAATAAACAATTATAGTACTAAGCATGTGGCCAGGGATTTTTTGTCAGAAATAATGGGCATTGGGGCCGGACTTCCGAGGAGATAGTATTAGCTGGCCTCGTAGCTCCTTTGTTTGGCAGTTGGGTCCGGCTGATCTGTTAAGTAAGCAAAAAAATTAAAGCACAGCTGCAATGATATCAAATTAGATCAAGAAAAATATTTCTACCAGGTAGTTGGTCAGTCAGCATATTCAAGTAGCTTTTAAGATCATGTGAAAAAATTGACAAACACCACCGATATATAGAAATTGTTATTTGAGGGAAACCTAAATATATAGAAATTATTTGCAAAACAATTCTTTTATTTATAAGATTCCACACCACACATGAAGTCTGTCCAACATAGAGTTAAAATGAATTCAAACAATTAAAATGGGTGGACATCCTTCTCTTGGACATAGATACCTTTGGATAGATAGAGACATAACTTCGCGGCTCACATTTACCTACGTGATAAAAAAACATGTCGGATTCTTATGTGGACAAATCCAATGGAAATAGAGTTAAACAAGTCAAGAAAGGGAAAGACCCCTCGTGCCATGCCATGATATCATAATTGGCCTTAACTAAAATTTGCCTATGTCGTTGAGATTTATTCAGAAAAAATCTCCGGTGGTTTGCCCATGGCCTCTCCCGTTTGATTGGTTCTAGATGATCATGACAAAAATACCTCTGACGGTTTGCTCATGCCTCTCTTGATTGGCTTTAGATAATCGTGCCTTATTAGTTCCAATTTTTCTTTGTTCTACACGTGTCAAACGCCAAAATTTCATGTTTGTCCAACACATTGTTACAACTCGCAACAAACTAAAAGCTTGTGCAATCAAAAATTACGATACAAAGAAAAAGAGGGAACTCTTGTATTACGAATTGTAACAAAAATACGCAAGGATAACAAATTACAAGAAAATCACATGGTCAATTTGAAAACATGGAGTACAAAAATATAAATAAAAATAAACCTAACTAAAATTAACTTGTATACTAAAAACAAAAAAAAAATATAAAGAATAAACACTCTAGAAGTGTAGAACTTTAAAGAAGGACAAGAAGAAGCAAGGTGCCCACCATGTGATGTGACATGGCGTGGCGTGGTGAGCACTTGATTAATTTGTGGCTCTCGTTATCTTACATTTCTAAAATCGCTGCTAGTTAGGAGTTGGATCTCCTCAACTCATTATGGTAAATTTTGGATAGCTAGCTGCACAGCTATAGGCGCAGGCTTCCCATTTGACGTGTAGCTCACGTGTAACCGTAACCGAGCGGCAACTCTGTAGATGTTAACGAGATCAACACGATATGAGGTTGCTGCTAAGCTGAGGTTGTCAAACAATCTGCCAATACTCTGTTTCACGATGTAAAACTTTTTATGTAACTAGTTTAACTTACTAAAAAGGCTCATATCGTAGAACAGAGTGAATAATATATAAGCTCAAACGATAAAAAAAGGAGCCTCCGTGAAACATTTTTTTTTGTGATCAAACCCTCCATGAAACATGTGGCCAGGGATTTTTCAGCAACGGAAATATTCTTAATACAGAAAGAAAGGGTGGTGGGCCTTGACTGGCCACCAAAGGTTAGGTCCAGCGTGGTGGGCCCGAACACACGTTTATGAGACGAGGCGTGACATGGCCGGTACAAAGGCGCATGGAGATACGGATGCGGTACTTTGGCGCAAGGTCACTAGAGCTGGTGACCTGTTGAGATAGCAAAAGTTACAACACTGGCTACAATTTGATTAGATTTAAGAAATCTTAAAGGTGGCTGATCAGTCGGTGTAATTAAACAACTTTTGAGATCACATGACAGACACCACCTATATATATAGAATTATTCACATTTGTACACGACAAGTTAATATTGTAAAGTCAACATCCTATATTTTTTGTCTAAAGATGAGTTTGAAATAGACAGTTAAGTAAGTAAGTAATAAATAAATTAGAATGGGTGGAGATTCCCCTCTCTTCACTAGTCACCACACATCTCGAGCTGGTTACAAATGTAACTTCACCACATCATATCTACTTGATAAATTAAATTAATGAAACACATTTTGGAATTTATGTGGCCAGCATAAGTAGACCTATAGTTAGACAAGACGAGAATCGGAAAGACCCACTGTCTACACGATGATATCACAATTGGCTTTATCTAGACTTTTACCTGTGGCGTCGAGATTTGTCTGAGAAATATCTCCAGCTCCTGGACTCTCCCACATTTGTATGGTTCATTTAACCCGTTCAGTTTCCCCCTCTATTTTCCACATGTGCAAGATTAACACAAAAAAACCATGTTTGACCAATACACGCATTATTCATTTATTATTTCAACGTGTAATTGAAAATGTCATGATCAACCTAAAATCATCATGGAGTAATAATAAGGAAATAAAAAAACTTATACAAAAAAAATAAAACCGATGGGAGTAGTAGATAAGGTGGAAAGCGCGCAGAAGGAGCCACAGGTCACTGCGGGTGGGCCCGGGGCGTCCACAGCCACGAGCTCGCAGGCGCTTCTGGAAATTTCCGGCCCCGACAGGTGGGCCCCACGCCTGACGTGTCCGCCCTCCCACCCCTCCTCCCAAAAATATATTTCCGTCGTCTCCCTCCCCACAAGCTCCTCTCCTCCTCCGCCTCCGCCGCTTCCTCCCCGTCTCCACCTCCGGCCTTGCCTCCCACGTGCGCGCCCTTCAAAGGCGGCCTCTTCACCACGCGCCGCTCGCCGGAGTGTCTGTCTTTTTTTTCCTGCTCTGTTTCGGGATTCTTTCGTTTCGCCGGTCGCCGCCGACGAGAGCGTGTCTGGAGGTTCCTGGGCGATCCAGCGAGAAAGTCTGCCTCTTTCCGTCTCCGCCGCCGAATTCTTAGTCCGGTGGCGGGTGCTTTCGCTGCATCCCGGCCTCGATCTCGGCGGCTCGGCAGCCGAGATTCACAGCTCCCATGGCTTCCATGGAGCACGCGGAGGTAAAAAAAGAACCCCTCCCGCTCGCCCAGCGCATTCTCCTCTCTTTGTTTCATCCTGCTCTAGGTTTTCATCACGCCGTAAATTTTGGAGGGCGATCACCCTTCCAGATATTTATAATTACTCCACTCCACGGTGATTTTTTTGGTAGTAGCGCATAATTGGCCACAAAAAAAGGAGATTTTTTTTTTGCTGGGTGGAGATTCTTTGCATCTGTTTCTCCTAGGAGAATGCCCCGTTCTGTTCTAGATACTTCCATTTCGAGGAGGATGCATGCGGACCACTATATCTTTAGAGCCTTCCAGAAACGAGGAGGCATGGGTAGTGCCAGTAGTACACTAGTACTCCCTCCGTTCGTTTAAATATGAATGTGATAAAAGCGAACCAAAACAACACATGGTTCGACTCATAACATAGCAGGGCATAGGCGCAAAACTTCCGACATCAAAAGCGACTCAACATTTCGGTTCGGCTCAACCAAGTAAACAATTAATTTTCTTGCATGCAAAGCTCCTTCACAGGAAGGAATAGGAAGGAGAGAGGTAGCTTTTTCCTCCAAAAGGGCCCATGGTTGTCAGATGGTGCGGTTCACACATAGTAGCAAATTGATCATCAATTCAAAACTGACAACTTTATGCATTGAGCCGAACCTACATAGTGCATGGCCTACATATACCATGTCCAGATACATGGACAAATGAAAGTCAATTAATTTGGAACGGAAGGAGGACTACACTAGTTTGTTAGAGCTACGTCCCAACCAGATATGACATCGAGCCACAGTGCCAAATCCAGAAGCATCGATGCTTTCCATCCATACTAGGTAATTCTGTTAGTGTGCTGCTCTTTTACTGTGGCGGTGACTGTAATCGAGTCATGAAGGGAATGACGAACATACCTTGTCTCCACATTGGATCCAGAACAGGATCAGAGGGATCAAAAACTGCTAATTCGTATAAAGCCATCGAGCCAGCCCAACCAGAAACTAGAGCTGTGTGCATTATATGCACCGCAAGTAATCGACCCGGATCATTCAATACGACGGTATGAACACGATACCAAGGCAAATACAGTCTTCATTTAGTCCATGAACCATTGAAGATTAATCAGTACATCTCAGCTGTTTAGTTGCGGTAGCTAGAGTATACCAGCTCTTCTAGCAATGTAAATATCTTGATTTGTCCTGTAAGTTGATGTCATTTGCTCAGATACATTGTAAAAAGCTCATACTAGCTCTACTATTCAGTTAACGCGGATGGTAAAGTTCAGCAACAGTGTGTTTTAGCTGGTGTACTACTGATAACTTGATTTCTGAAATTGTGTGCTGCAATACCAGTCAGCACTGTGTTTTAGCTCAAGCACTGATGATGATCTCTGTTCTTGCCTCTAGGAAAGGGATGGATTCGACTCATCGGGCTTGCCGATCAACAGAGGGCTATCGGTGGATGTCGCCAAACCTCCGGTGATGGATGATGCGACTGCAATGCAGCCCAAGGAGGAGGGGATGTGTGAGCTTCCTGTCAAGGTTAGCCATTTCTTATCCAAGTTTTTTGAGATCTAAAAGCAAATGCATGCTTGGCTCATCAGTACCTGAATCTATATGCCTGGTGGTCTTTGAAATGCTTTCATCAGGCTAGGAAGCCGTATACGATCACGAAGCAGCGGGAGAAGTGGACGGAGGAAGAGCATGAGAAGTTTCTGGAGGCCCTGAAGCTCTACGGTCGGTCCTGGCGTCAGATACAAGGTGTGTGCAGCCTGTATAAGTAAAACGTATCTTGCATTAGAATTCAAAGTAGTTGAAATTAGTGATTCTGATTCATCGGAACTGTTCTTTAGAACACATTGGCACAAAGACCGCTGTCCAAATTCGAAGCCATGCCCAGAAGTTTTTCTCAAAGGTGACTAAGTTCTTCCTGTAGTTATGATAAATTTGGCAGGCAATGCAACTGTGTTGACAGCGGTATATGTTTGAATTGTCTTATTTAAGAACATGGATATGTTTTTATAATCACATGTGTTTGTGGAAGCATAATTGCTATGAGTTCATGTGAACCATTCGGGTGTCAGACCGTATTCTCATGCCACGCTGGTTGTTCATTGTGCAGGTGGTGCGTGAACCTGCGGCTAAAATAGCGATTGAGATCCCTCCCCCTAGGCCAAAGAGGAAACCACTGCATCCGTATCCCCGAAAGTCTTCAAACTCCTCCAATGAGGCAAATCCAGTGATTGGGCAACCGAAGCTTGATCCTGTTTCATCTTCCTCTGGTTCTGACCAAGAGAATGGTTCTCCGGTGTCTGTGCTATCTGCAATGCAGTCAGATGCTTTTGGATCATCGATGTCAAACCCGTCAACTCGGTGTACCTCACCAGAGTCATCGGATGATGAAAATAATGTTCCTCCGATGGTGAGTGGAGAGGAAGGTCAACAAACAGGGATAGATGAATCCCAGAAGGTAAATCACCATCATTCGAATAAGTCAGCCTTACTGCTGGACTACAGTATGGAGTGACCTCGTGAACTTACTAGGCCTTTCATGCTCCTTTTTGCAGGAAATGGACCAGGACAACAAAGATACGGGCATGTCTGAAGAGGACTCTTCTGATGAGGTGCAGCAGGAGACAAGTCTGAAGCTGTTTGGGAAGACGGTTATCATCCCAGACCCAAGGAAAAAGTGTTCCTCGGACGCAGGGCACGAGAACGGCGAGCAAATGTCAGTGTCCTCTAACAAAGGAACATCACAAGCCCCACCAGTTGGAGAGGTTCTTCCAGCATATACTGCTCCGCCAAATGGGTGGGTTCTTCCATTCAACTCATACCCGCTCCATCTTGGCGAACCAGCGGCCCCTTTGCACGTGTGGTGGCCATACTACGGGTTTCCTGCTGGCCATCCAAGAGCAGCACCAAGTGCTGTGACGAACAATAAAGCTACCGACGAGATTGATGCTGCAAAGAGCCCTCCGGTCGAATCAAGCTTGGACGACTCTGATGACAGAACCCAGCAAGCCAGCAAGAAGAAGTGGGAAGAACTCGAGTCACTTGAAACGCCTCCTCGGCTCCCACGGTCAGCTTCGACGTTTGAGCTGAAGCCAAGCACGAACTCTGCCTTCGTGAGGGTGAAGCCGGTCAACAGTGACGGAGGTCAGCTGGTAAGGGGATTTGTGCCGTACAAAAGATGTAGAGCCGAATGACCAGAGCGGGGGAGATTCCCCCGCGTCTTCTTCTAATTTAACTACGAACAACCCTAGGAGCCTGTTCCACATATTCTTGCTCCAGTGTATTCTTCTTAGCCATTTACTCGCAGAGATTGGTGGCGGTCCGGTCCGGGTGATGCGCGCTGTTTCCTGCTCGCACGCGCCTCGGCGCGGGCAGTTGCTGTAACTGTAGGTTGGAAGAAAGGTTTTGTAGGGATATATCGGATATTCAAACCGGGTGGTGGGTCTAGATACACCTATTAGGTAGTTTTTTTTTTGTTTTTTTTTCAGAATGTCCAAAAATTTCAGAAAAAAATCCGGATGTACGTTACAGCGTGATGTGTTAGCACAAAAATTGGCATGGTGAAAAAACTTTTTTAGCAACCTGTACAAAAAAGACAAAATTCCGACACGTATATGTACATTTCCGTATGTCCGAATTTGTCTTTTTTGCACAGGTTGCAAAAAAAGTTTTTTCTTCGCGTAACTTTTTGTGCTGACTTGAAATGTGTTGGACTACATGCAAAAATTTTATTTTGAATTTTTTGACATTTGGAAAAATATTTTTTGGGACCCACTACCCAAATCGCCGCGTCCGGGATATATGCCAATCTCTGTCTTGTCTCTCATGTTGATGTAAAAGCAAAAGATTCTTATGTTGAAAGTCGCTGATTCCTGACGGAAATCGATCTCTGAATGATACTCTGGGAATGTTGGTTACTGGATGTTGAATGTTGACTCTGAAGATGCTGATCAAAGCTGGTCCTAATCTGATGAGCTTTCATGTTCATCATTGCTGATACTACTAGTAGATTACATTCCTAAAGCATATAAATTAAGATGGCCTTGCTATTGGAGCAAATGATATTTGTTCTGAAGTAAACCATTTCAGTAACAAGGTTTCCAATAACACCAGAAAACATTTCAAGCACTGTCTGTCTACAGGTGAATAGTAGATTACAGGACAACAACTACCAGTAGTCACTATGACTTAGCTCACAATATATTTCAGCACACAATAACCAAGCTCCTAATGAAGAGCAGCACATACATGTACAAAAAGAAGTCAAAAATTTGTACAAATCCAAAATTAGGCCAAAAATGAAAGCTCATGAAATTTCCAATCCTCCAGAGTTTTTTGACAGACTTGTACAATACAAGGTATAAAGAATGCTTATAACGCACCGTCCGAACCAAACATGTGCAACAACTCAACTCAACATCCGACCCTAGGTACAAAAACACAAAAGGAAACACACAAGCGAGCCCGCCCCCTGCCAGGCAAAAAAACGTCTTTGCCCTTGTAGCACGTGTATACACATTATATATCTGCAGTAAGCTGCACGAAACACGAAATCATTACCTCTCCTATAGTACAACAGCTCCGGTCAGTCAGAACGCGCTCCAGCTGTTGGTCCCGTGCGTCGTCGGGCTGGCGGCTGTGGTCCCCGACGAGGGCTTGAACGGCCCGGCGGTGCCGAAAGGGTCATCGTCGTCGTCAAAGGAGTAGCCCCGGTCGTGGGAGGAGTCGGCGGTGGTGGTGCTCTTCATCGAGTCGAACCGAGCAAACGTGTTGTTGCTTCTGTCGTGGTCGGCGTTGCTGCTCATGGAGTCGTACCTCATGAAGCTGCTGTTGCCTCCGCCCTGGTCGGCGTTGCTGCGGAAAGAATCAAACCTCCCAAACGGGTCGCTGCTGTTGTTGCCACCGAGCTCGGCACTGCTCCCAAAGGAGTCGAATCTCGAGAAGCTGTCGCGCTGCCCCCCGAATGAACTGTTGTCTGTCGCGCCAAATGCGTCCTTGCCCCCACCAACCTCAGCGCTGCTCCCAAAGGAGTCGAACCTTGAGAAGCTGTCACGCTGCCCCCCAAACGAACTGCTGCTGTCTTTTGCGCCAAAGGTGTCCCCAAACTCAGAACTGCTCCCAAAGGAATCAAATCTTGAGAAGCTATCACGCTGCCCCCCGAACGAACTGTTGCTGTCCTTCGCGCCAAAGGCACTGTCATCCCCTGCTTCGCTGTACCTCGGCGAGAAGCTGGAGTTGTTGTACATGGGTGTGCTTGGGACGGAGGAATCGAAGAATCCCTTCTGCTGGCCGCCGCCATAGGTGCTGCCGGCGGTAGGAGATTCTACTCTGCCTGGTCCAGAATCAAAGAGCGAACCCTGCATCGGGGTGCTCGGGAAAGAGTCGTAGAATGAATTCTGCATCGGTGTGCCTGGAACGGAATCAAAGGCTGATTTCTGCATCGGTGTGCTGGGGACAGAAGAATCAAAGAGTGACCTCTGCATCGGCGTGCTTGGAACAGATGAGTCGAAGGGCGACTTCTGCATCGGTGTGCTTGGAACAGAGTAGTCGAAGAGCGAATTCTGCATCGGTGTGCTAGGGACGGAGTAGTCAAAGACAGATTTCTGCAGTGGCGTGCCTGGGACGGAATCAAAGAATGGCTTCTCCACCGGGGTGCCTGGGACAGAATCAAACATCGGTTTCTGCTCCTTGCCAAAAGCACTAGCAGATGCAGAAGAACCCCCTGTCCTTATCGGGGGAAGGCCCTGCGGCCCAAAGAACAGATCTGAATCGCCATTCGCACCATCCTGCAAAACAAATTGCGGAATTCAGTGCTGCATACAGAACATTTATACAACATAAAACAATGGTGCAGAACATGCCACGAAAAGCATGACGAGAGTTTCACCTTAGAATCGAAGTTCCAGAGGGAGTCATTATCATCACCGTGATCAAAAGATGGACCCCAAGAATGTCTGCTGTTGGCTTTATCTCCACGAACAGGGGAATCAGAGGCTCCACGGTCACTGTCAAAATACCAAGCAATAAGAAGGCAGTTCTTTTTATGCAAACACCAAATATGTTCTGTCTAAGTACTATCCAATTAAGGGCAGGCATATCTCAGCACAAAGGAGCCTACACTGTTCTAAAAAACATGACTCTAAAATTTATGGTCTTTAATCACCAAAACTGACAATGGAGCTGAGAAATGAGAGCATAGGCTTGTTTTCGTCATAGAAAAGGCACATTCTTCTGTTTCCCTAGCACGAGTGCACGAAATCTATACCTGATACTGTCAGCAGCACGTGGTGAGTCATCATTCGTCCCGGATTGCTTTTTATCAGCTTCATCACTATGCCCATCCTTTGCCTTCTTTGCAGGACTATCTGCAGGAATTTTGCTGTCTGAGCCAGTCGCTTCAGGTTCTACTGTCTGCTCAGCAGCAGGAACAGTTGTATCACTCTTGTTGTCTTCTTTCTCTGTTGATGCCCCATTGCTAGACACTTTGCCATTTTCAACAGCAGGATGATTTTCTTGTACAGGAGGAGGTTCCACTTCAACTGTGAGTTCCTTTATAATAGAGAACCCTGGAGAAAAATAAGCAGAGCACGATGGTTCAATTTTACGAACGTTCTAGAGTAACTGAGTAACACATCCAATAAAGGATATGGTAATAGAGTCATACCGTCATCTGCAAATGTGTCCCATTCTTCATCCCAAACAGCAGCTGCCTCCTGTACTCCAGGTTGCCAACCTAAAATGGGAAAGCAAACCATTTGTTATTCTGTAAAGCAACCAAACACCACAGATAGTAGTATGCCCATTAAAAATGAAGAGCAAGACAAGTTACCAGCAAAACTGATTGGAATGAATTGCACATTCTACTTTACACAGCTGGCTAACTTGAGGACTTTACGGTTGTGTTGGTTAACATAAATATTATAATACTCGGTACAATGAACTAACATTCATTCTATCTTATTCGTACCGGATACTGAAAATCAAGGTACAACAATAATTTAAACAAGACAGTGAAGCCAATCAGGGAAAGATAAGATAAAATATAATACAACATAAACACGATAATAGCACATACCAAAAGGAAGCTCCACTAAAGTAGTTGGTTTAGCTCTCAAGCCATATGTCTTGCACTGTTCATTCAAAGATTTCACGAGCTCATTGAGCTCAGACTGTATCTGATTAGCTCGCTCCTGTAAACAAAGGAAAAAGATGGTCAGACAATAAGTTTGACAACATTCGGACGTCGCACAGATGAAAGATACTGAATACAAGAATGCCAACCTGAAGCTTCTCATCATCACCATCCCCTTTCTGCAGCTTAACTATAGAATTGTATATTTCCAATTTCTTCGCCTGTTAGCAAAAGGAGAAACAATGAGGTTTGTCCTGACTAAAAATGATTATTATCTTCTGCTGCGATTAAATAACAAATGTACCTGGATCTCACGGAAAGTAGCCTCGTCCATTGATAGCTTTGATGCAACGTTTCCAACCTTCTTGCATCTCTCATCATATTTCGCTGCAAGGGATTCAACCTGAATACAGTATTGATGAAGAAACGTGAGATTTATGTAGACCATTATAAGTAGTTCGGGCCGCCATTGTTACATTAAATGCCATGATGCAATAAGAGACATTATATGACAGTTGAAACACAATTCATAATTTATTATACTATATCAACATAATTAATAAGAGACATTATATGACAGTAATGAACAAAACTACCCTTCTGGCTTTTACTATAATAAATAAGTTCTAACTCCCCCAAAACTACACGCTGGATACTGTGGGTTATTCCAGGAGAATGCAATAACTGGAAGCTTGCACATGCACTACATCTAGCATCACAATATCCAAACACTTCAGAAACTAAAAATAGCTTGTCAAAACCAGCAATTACCCCAAAAGGGTAGAAAAAATAAATTGCATAACTTCTTTTCTTAATCAAGGTTACAGAAACATTACCTCGCGCTTATCAGCAGACATACTTTCTGAGACTTCGTTAAACCTGTTATCACACCTACTCTTGTAAAGAATCTAGACAAAATAAGGAAATCAAGTCAGAAATGAAGCACATAAAACTAGCAATATGAATAGCTCATATTAAGCGTCAGGTATTGTAGCTAATGAATGAGAAATAGATATGTTCAATTGGTACAAAAAAGTAGGCTACAGCCTGTACTTGTGAAACATGACCGCGGTAAATGGAAATGCTATAACAATGGACCTCGCTAATATTCGTAAACATGTAAATAGTTCTGCTACTCAATATAGATGGACCTAACTCTTGCACTCAGAATATATGTTTGCAATTTACATAGTAAGGCATATTGCTATAGAGTACTTACCAGCTCCTGCATCTTGGTGCGAAAGAATTCAGTCTTCTCCCTAGAATCCAGTATTTCCTTTTCCAACTCTTGAACCTTCATAAAGATTTAAAATATGTTCATTCTTACATATCAGGACAGCCTAAATATGCAAAACAATGCAAATGCACATTCCACTTCTGCTCCAAGATAATCTCTAAAAATCTAATGGCACTACCATTTCCATGATTCTACAGAAATATGAATTAGACTGAAACAATTATCCATACAAGAATTTGAGTGCTAATTATAATATTCTGTTTTAAACATCTTAGCCAATACTACAGGAATTTAACTTTCAGTTAACTTTCTCATGAACTATGGAATGGAAAATATTGAACGAGAACCCAGTTATGGAGAGCCAAATCAAAATAAATTTTGGATCTTTTGTTTTTCCAGAATTTTAAAGTGAAAACTCCACAGATATTTCAGTTAATTAAGCCTAATGAGTAAATACCTTTTTATCAGCATCTGAAGCTTCCTTAAACTTCGCTTCAAGTGCATTTTGTTCCTCCTTGCTAAGCTGGCCAACCAGATGTTTCTCCAATGCTGGGACCTTAGGTTTTTGTTGTTCAGTCTGCATCTTATCTTCATCATCAAAATGAAGAGGCCTTCGAGGTGGTGGCTTCATAGATGAAGGAGGCATTCCAGGATGTGGCCCTTGCATTGCTCTACTTGCAAACCCTACAACAAGTATGCAACGAAAACAAGATTACTGACAAGGGATTTCTCAATAGTTAGTACTCAAAAGAATGAACACAGTAGTTCCTTTTGATTAATACCTGCACTTGGATGGGGAACCGGGCCACTAGGGTTTTCTGCAAATTGGCCAGTAGAGGGTAGTGAAATTCCCTCTGCCCAAATACCATCTGGTAATACATCAGGAAGTGGACGCTGCTCTCGAAACCTCTCCATTAAGTACACAGCAAAACAAAATTCCTTCAAAGACAGCATCCCATCCTTATCCTGGTCGGACAAATCCCATACCTTCCTTAAGATCTCTATAAGTGGAGAGGGGCAGAAATTTTAGAAACTTATAGGCAATACAAAGATAAAGAACCAATGTCCAGACAGATGTTCAGTCTCAGAGGCAACATTGAGTGGAAAAAAGAAGCTAACAGTATATATATAGTCTATTATTTGATGCAGTTTGTTCATCAACAATACCAAGTTGCAGACAGAATTAAGTAACGTTATAAGATCGTGGTGTCGCTCTGAGGCACTAAACATACAATGTCAGGCGAATGTATCCTTGACTATCGAATATGCCAATTTAATTTGCTTCTAGCTAGAGAAAATAACTAGTAAGTTAATACAATAAATGCATATTTGCATGTAAAAGTAGCACAGCACCAGCAGCCAGCAAATTTGGAAAGTAGAAAAACTAAAGAAAAGTGCAATTAACGATTTGGTCATCAGAAGGCAATTTTTATGGGCAAAAAGAAGTCAGGGAATAATGCAGAAGTAAGATTCTTCTTTCAAACTAAACATGGACTTAGATAAACAGGTTGATGTTTTCCACGCTGCACCACACAAATAATCACCACCTAGTTATTTGCTTAGATTACTGGGATGTACCAAGTTCACAGACACAACAAAAAAAAATGCAGGCAGCCACGGTATCTGGAGGTAGCTATAGACTATAGTAAATAAACATGGAAGAAAGAACACTACCTCTTGGCAACCTCCAACTTAAAAACAGATTCCTTGCCTCTTCACCAGTGATTTTCCCATCTCGATCCCTGTCTACCTTAATAAATACAATCATATATTTCCTGACATCTGCTTGAGTGATCTTGGGCCATGGGGCCTGAAACTGCTTTTGATTTGTAGGAATTTGTCTACCAGGGATGTTAGTGTTCAATGGTCCTGGAGTGCTTGGTAGACTATTGAACTGGTTTTGCTTAGGAGCTGACTGGCTTGGTGGCACCTGGCCAGTATGAGAAGGAATTGATGATATACCCTGCACAGGACCAGCCTGCACTGGCTTAGGGGGGTGATGAGGTGCAGCTGGGCCATGGGCTGTAGAACTGGGCAATCCATTTGAAACAATATGGGGGAGAGATGAATTTTGCGTTGGTTGCGGAGATGTATAGAAAGGATCCACCCCAAAACTTGAGTTAGAGGACGTTCCATTCCCTAGGGGAACTAATGCCTTGGAGTCATTAACAGCTGGTTGTGGAGACAGAAGGTTTAGATCTGTTGGATTTGCCTTTACAGATGCCGTAATAACCGGTGTATGAGCTGCAGGAGTTGAACTCTGTATCGGTGTTCCCACGGTACCAAGGTTCACCGGTGGAGAAGCACCTCTAACTGGAGCTTGCGAAGTCACGCCCAATGGACTTGCACTTCTCTTGCCACTAAACCAATCGGTTGATAGATTTGCCGTTGTTGAACCAGCCTGGTTTAGCCCACTTAGACCACCTCCTACGGGTGGCCTTGGCGCAATTCCCTGAGCAGGGGCAATGTTTGCATTTGGAGGCTGTGGCGGCCTAACAAGATTACCAGGTTGGGGGACTTGTGGGTTCAGTAATGCTCCAGGAGGGCCCTGTGATCCATTTACAACTGGATTCTGTTGACGAGAAGGACCTGGTGCCTGAGTGGCCTGAGGGGGGGCAGCAACACTGTTTGTCTGAGGAGGTCCGTTGGGGATATTCATACGGGGAGCAGGGATTTTTGCAGCAGCAGGACCGAATAGTGCTGACTTAACAATGTCCGGTGTCAACTGTCGGCCACTCTGTGCGACCGTGACTAGTTTAAGCGAGTTGTAAAAATCTTCACGCCCAAGAAACCCAGTCCGGTTTTTATCAGCATATGTCCAGATCTGCACCAGCAAACGAAATAGATAGCAATTAGTACCAGTAGGCAAACGGCTACAAGGATCTGTGAAGGTCAAGGGCAAGTAGCATCAGCATCAGTTCGCACATCATTTATCCAACTGAATTCATCACTATAGATCAGTCTATTCACCAAAATGTTGAGATGTAAGACTTGCAAGCACAGTAGTATTTGAGATGCTAGCAACAACCATGCCCGAATAGATATGTGTTTTGCAAAAGTGTGGCTCAACTATCTACCGACCAAACCATAATGCTTCATGTCATAAGGTGGTAACTGTGACTAGGTTCTGTATTCAGCAAGTATGAATAACAAAATAAACACGCAAGCTGCTGCAACTCATTGCGCATCTAAATCATGGACCCAAGTTCATTTCTTTTGGTAAACGCTTGAAAGCACCACCTATGTGCAAGCTCCTAAGATTTGGCGGAATCACAACTCAAGGGCAAGCTCCTAAGATTTGGCACAACCCCAGCACCACCTCTGTGCTTAAAACAGCAATTCCTCGCATCTAGATTCAAATGCAGGAAGTGGAAGGAACAAGTACGCCTAATACTATGCTAGGACCTCAGCTACGATCAGAGCAGCATGACAGCTCATCCAGTTCCTCCTAGCTCAAAATCTGCATCCCAAACCTCAGCTGTTCCTCCGCATTCCCTAAAGTTGATGGATACGTCACTGGACTGCAGAGCAAGCAAAATTACTAGCTAAAGCACGTGGTTGCACGGCCAGATCAGAGCATAGGGTCGCGGCATGTAGAAAGCTCATCAAGCACAGCACAGTCCATCAGCTCAAACCCACACACACCAGGAACGAATACAAGCTCCTCCAGCCAGCGGGAGCTGCAAATTGCGCTAGATTCGGCTCGCCGACACCGAACCCCCGTGGCTAAGATCGCTGGGAACCGAAACGAGCAGCGTCGAATTGGGAGGGCGCGGAGGTAGCGTGGAATAGGGGGAGATCTGGCTGGGGGTGTAGAGTAGGAATGAACCTGGGCTAGGACGGGCTGCGGGAGGCCGGAGCCCTTGAAGAAGGCGACGGCCTCCTGGCCGCTGATCCGGCCGTCGCGGTCCAGATCCGCCGCGCGGAAGTAGGCGTCGAACGCCGCCTCCATCGCGCGCGCCCGGCGGAGGTCGGGCGCGCCGGGAGAATCACCGGCGAGGGTTCCCGGCGGGCGGGCGGCGGCGAGATCGCCCGTGCTGTGTGGAGGGAGGGTGGTGGATATCGACGGCGGTGGAAATGGCAGATGCGCGACAGAGATTATTGATTGGGAGTTGTTGGTGTGGGCTCCGTTGGATTTCGCTGGACTCTCAAGGGCCTTTACAACAACAAAAATAAAACAAAAACAGCCTTACTTCGAATTTTCAAATTTGAAAATGTCATAAGCTTGGAGAGGTTAGCCTAGTATCTTGTTTATCTTTGTCTCTTTATTTCTTCTTCACAAGTTATCTTTGGTGGCAATTTTGCTTGTTTAGTTGACATTTTGTTTATGGTTGTAGGTCTTATGGTGAGAGCCGGTAATATCATATGGATTTGGTATTACCATTTATCTCTGGCATTTAGTTTTTCCAGAACGGTAGCTTTCTTTAGCTGTTTATCTATACGAGGAAGTTTCATAGTATTTGGTTGTGCTTATCGTCAATGGAATTGATTAATATGTATAGGACATAGATGATAGACCAAGTGGAAAGCAACGATTTATTTTACATTGATCGATGTTTCGACATTTATTTCTCATAGATTTTTCATTGAGTCATGTTACCTCATTCGTCTATTTGTCTAGGCAAAAAACTCTATCCTAAGCATGAATTATGTACTTGGAAGTCTACCTATGAGCAGCTTAGTCCTGAGTCACAAGCAACCATGTTCATGTCTCCGGTACTGAGCCTAGCCTAGTACTAATCGGACGTCCTGGAGCCGAGCCAGTCGCTGCTAGAGGAAGATGAAATTGTGGAGGCGGGCTGGAGGTGCCCGACACAAATATGGTCAGCCCATATGTTGAAGTCACCTCCTCTCACATCACGAGAGGACTGACCATGAGCTGTGTAATCCCATCCATCCTCTTGCCCTAAGATATATAATGTGTCTTCTCGTGTGAGTGGAATGATTCAATGGCCAGTGAGTGCCAATTGTAATTCGCGGGGTTACATGTGCAGTCGGATACTCCTGATCTTATCAAGTGCACACAATGTTGACAGGAACCGTGTCCACGTCGTATATTTCATCACCTGAGTATACATAAGAGGAAACCGACCGGCTAGCAATCTAATGATGAGCTCAATACTACCTAAATCTACATGAGCTATGGGAGGTGTAACATAACCACCGATCCAACCGTAATTGTAAAGATGTATGTAACCGGATATATAGTTTTCTACTACACTTAGTTATGCATACGACTAATATGTAAGATGTGATATTATAATACAGTTATAACGTTTATTTATTCACAATATATTTCAGTTAATACTAAAAGTATTTCTCATCGATTATCGTTTGATATGTTGTCTCTTAGAAAAACTATCATTCAACTGCCCATGAAAAATCAGATAAAAATTCATACAAAAACAAACTAATTTGTGACACTCAAATAGAAATATAAATTTATCGATTATATCTTAGTATCTCTAAATACCTTGATGGACAGCTCCAAAGTGTGTTATCTAACAAATATATCTAATAAATTTTATAGTGTGTATGATTGTATAGCTTAAAGGTACGGATAAATAGGAAATTATATAAAATAATCTTGTGTCTTAGGTGTATAGAAATAGAAGCTTATAGAGTCGATGATGTGTCTGCATGGCTTAAATTCTCGGAAACATGAATATACTTGAACCTCAACGAAAAATTACAAAAATTATTTTGGGTTTCGATCTATTCTAATTTCACTTAACAATACCTCAATTTGACCTAGTTTTAAATTTTGATTTGAAATTAGGTCCATTTGATCCTAGAATATCGAGGGTTACGACTTACGAATGATTTGGTACACCAATCGATTTTGGAACGACTTATGCAATACATCATGAAAATTTTGAGTCTAGCGGTTGCGCCCGTGTAACCTTTTTTTTCATACTTGTAGATGTAAGGTAAGCTGGAATTTGCTTGACTTGGGTGGGCAAAATTACGCCGTCGGTCTTCTTTTGGTGGCTAGGTTAGTTGGGGTGATTTGTTTCTTCATTCATTGGGATTGGGGCACGGGCTCCTTCTCCTGGACAAAGCATGCAGTAACGGTTTCAAAATTGGAGAAGGCTGCATGTGCTCGAGTAGGGTTGTGAAGAGGTGCTCGGTCGGCCCCGCTTCATAGCCAAAAGCACTAATCTTAGTTGTAACATTTTTAAAAAATTAGTGGCAGTACTAGGAATTGATTTCGCGGGCTTATGCGAGACATCCGCTTGCAACCTTATGGCAACAAATCCATCCAGTGTGTGTCATGTCCAGCCAAGTGCTAGGTGCTCACATCTTTAAGTCAGTTCATTAATTCTTTGCAGCTTGCAGAGTACGCACTTTCCCAAGTTAAGACACATTAAACTTGGGCTCGGATTTCCAGCATTTTCTTCATAGTATACTTTGAAGTGAAATGATTGTGTTTTGGCCGTTTTACGGCGTCGCGCCACGTAGAAGCTCACGTCCCTGAGTGCCACTGACTGGCCCAGCTACAGCTTTCGAGACACGGAACCGCCACGTAAGGGCGTGTTTGATAGCCTGCAGCCAGACGAGCCAGGCCCGCTGGCTGCAGAACCAGGCTGCCTGTTTGATAGGCTGCAGCCCAGATCTTGCATAGCACGCTGCTTAAAGCAGCCTCGGGCCAGGCCCAGTGGCTACGGCCGAATCGGCCGTTCGGCCGTTTTCACGGAGCCATGCCCCGCAGCTGCAAAAAGGAGCAGCCTCGTTCTTCCCCATGGTTTCCTCTCACTCTCTCTTCCACTTACCCTCTTCCAATTCTTGATACATTGCTCGGTTCAAAAAAAGCTGAACACCAAAATGATGTGATTTGATGCTGCGGTTCCATTCTGGGACTCAGTTTGAGCTTTCGTTAACCGTGTGGACATAATTTCGTGTTCTTGTTTGAAGCTGTTTTGGACGAATTTTGCAGATCTTGTCGCACATAGTTGACCGTTTGCGATTTCCTTCGAGGAGTAGCTTCATCTCGTCATTCCGCACGACTATCGTGTTGTAAGTTTTGCGTTTCGATGCTTGTAGATGGGTCGATCTGAGGATGCGTATTTAGACTGTTCTTGCTCGTTCTTCCCCATGGCTTCCCCTCACTCTCTCTCCCACTTACCCTCTTCCAATCCTTGATACATTGCTCGGTTCGAAAAAAGCTGAACACCAAAATGATGTGCTTTGATGATGTGGTTCCATTATGGGACTCAGTTTGAGCTTTCGTTAACCGTGTAGACCTAATTTCGTGTTCTTGTTTGAAACTGTTCTTGGTGTATTTAGACTGTTCTTGGTGTCACTGTCTTCTTCAACCTCTGATTTAACTCGTCTTCGTCGAACTCTGCCATCGCCATGTAGTGTCGTCGTCGAGCTTCGCCGCCGTCATGTGGTGTTGTCGTCGTCCAGCTACGCCGCCGCCATGACGTCTCCTTGTCCAGATCCGTCGCTGCCATGCCGCCATTGTTGAGGTGTCCAAATCTGATGGTAGGTGGTAACTTCACCCATAAGAAACTAGGTGAGGCTAATCAAAATCTGCATGTAACCAAACAAAGAGGAGTTGTTTGCCCAGCCGATGCGATGCGGGCAATCAAACAAACCACACAACATGGCTCAAAGTGTGTATCTCCTCGCATGGCCCTGGAGAGTATGCCCCGGGTGAGATGGGAAATTGATGCAGGCTACCAATCAGGCCCTAAATACTCATGTGTCCATCGCCGAGTCCAAGCCCAAACAACTTGTCAGACGATCTATCCAACTGCGAGGAGCTCACCGCCGTCGTGCACCGCGAAGCGCATTAGGTAGATTCCATTGAAATGCTACACGCCGTTGGATTTGTCGTTCCTCGGCGACTCCTTAGAATGCGCGAAGCTACTCATCCTGGTGTCACATTGACATTGCATTCTTTTCTGCTAATGTTATTGCATCGTACGTACGTTGCACTGAAACTATTACATAATATTAAGACTTGAATTGTCTAAGACAAACAACCTTTTGATTTTTTTTAAATGAGCTTGAAATAGCTTACATATCCATCATCTATTTTGGAAGCTAGTCCAACGGACAAACTAGTGCAATGATTCTAGGACGGAAAATTACATGAAATGATATGTGTAGATAGAAAGATAAAAGTATACAAAAATTGGAACTTTGCTCAAATCTTGAAAATAAATGTTCACATAAGATCCAGCATTACACAATTAGATTCCAAATGCTAAATCATTTGACCAATCATGTTGAAAAACTCAATTATAATAGAAGACCAATTTTTCAGTAAGTTTTCTAAGACCTTTGAGCTGAAACAATTGATGGCGTTCACTAAAAAATGTAATAACAAATTGTATTTAACTCGCTCATCCAACAGTTGTCACGGTTGTGGAGTTTAAATAGAAATGAATAGCCTAATTTGACTATAGTTTTCTATTACACTTGATATAATTGACCAATTTGATACTGTACCTAAATGATTATGGTGAAATGTTACTTTGTTTACAAATTCATTGATTTTCATTGAGATGTTCTGCTAATAATTTACATTACTTATTTCCAGCTTTTTATGCATTGTTTCCTATTTAAAAAGTATTCAATCAATTATCTCTAGATCCAAGAAGAGGAAAGTGGACATAATTTCATAGAACAACATGTTAATTTGTGGTTCTCGAATAAATCAAAATTCATATGCATGCATTGAGATCCATTTTCATCATCTTTTACTTGGAAGAAGTTCTAAAGTGTATTTGTTTTGACAAATATCTCGACAAAGTCTTATAGATTTATGTTTTTCTATATAAAGGTCTAAGTTTAAGTAGAAAATTATATTTCCTTGTATATCTTAGTTGCAGGAATACTAGAAAGTTTTAGAGTCCATGAGACATCTAACTTTCTAATCCAAAGTTAAGCAGAAGCACCATAATAAAAATCCATAAAAAGGCGTTTAATGATGTCCCTCCCTTGGCAATTTTTTGACCATCTTGTTTTCTCTCATTTCTTTGCTATCAACCAGCACAACCGAGTCTAGGAGTTAGTCTTGTTCTAATTCTAACTTGTAGTATATACATGAAAGTTTGTATAGCAGGATGTACCACTTAATTAGATGGCGTACACATAATTTGAACAATTAGACCATTATGTGTGTACACTTCACATTCTTAGTTGTGAGTCTACCCGTGAGTAGCCTAGTACTGAGCACAAGCAACCATGTTCAGGTTTTTGTTCATTATGTGTGTACACTTTACATTCTTAGTTGTGAGTCTACCCGTGAGTAGCCTAGTACTGAGCACAAGCAAGCATGTTCAGGTTTTTGTTCATTATGTGTGTACACTTTACATTCTTAGTTGTGAGTCTACCCGTGACTAGCCTAGTACTGAGCACAACCAAGCATTGTTCATGTTTTTGTTGTTGAAATTATAAATCCTAGAACTGAGCAATTCAATTGGCATTTTCGCAAGCCAAACTACTGGTACCCTCAAGATACCAAAATCTCTATGATAATTTTGTCCCTATAACTGCAAGTGTGTGCTTGTTCATCAGGGAACTTGCACAATCCTATCACAGGGGATTCTCAAAAACATGGTAGCACTGGCCTCATTCAACATCTTGAGTATGTATGATAGCCCAAATGGCATCCGGACATGAGTGCATCATAGAAAGCTTGTTTCCATATGTTGGACCTCAATATCCATTGGTACCAGACATAATCTAGTTATTATGCCCATTACGATAACCACACAATGAAATGTAATAGCAGAAATTGCCGTGAGCAAGCAAATCAACAATCGCAGTGGGTGACAGGATCAAGCAAACAACCATTGTTCTTCGTCACATGGTTCAAGTTAACACAACAACAAATTTAAAGCAGTGCCCAAGCTACTTTTTCAACTACACCGGCCACACTTGGTTCAGATTACCATAGCAGCAAACTTAAAACAGTTCCCAAGCTACATAGTTTTAAGTACACGAACCAGTCGACTTGCACCAGATATTATTAAGTAACCAAACACCAGTCTAGGAAGAGTCTTGAGTTGCGCGTGGTGGCACTGCTTCAACCTCCATACCATTGGCTTTCCTCCTTTCATGCAACAGTTACAAGTTAGCAGACTGGAACGCCCAACGGATGGCTACGAAAAATGACTCATTTAGATATTAGACAAACTGGAAAAGAAGAGACTTTTTCTCATAGATGGCCCTGATAGACTTGGCAATATCGTCGGGGCCGAGCTTGTCTAATTCTTCGCGAGGCTCTGTAAAATCAACAATTTATACATCCAGTTAGCTGTAGGGTCTAATTACTAGGCATAGAGATAACAAGATCTGATTTCGCCTGAAATAATTTGAACAATCTGATGAAAAGCTTGGCAAAGGATCAAGAGTTTTGTCAAGCTAGTGTGTACGTACTACAGGAAGGGAGGGAAAAATTGTTCAGTGATGAATGTATGGTCCAATTTGACATCCAAAAAAGGGTAAAGCTACAAAAAAAACCTAAACAAACCATTGACATCTAAAACAAAACAGGGTAGAGTCATACACGCATGATTCAAGCTGGCAAGTGCATCATCAATGCATATATACTTGAGGGAGGATATATAAACGAATTTGCAAAAGAAGATATGTACCTTTCTCATAGTACATGGCAAAGAATTCCACGAACAAGTCGTCGCACTCGGTCTGGTCTATTCCTTCGGGACAGCACATCATACGCAGATGTTTATCGCAATCGCATGGGGGCTGCGATTCCATCCGCTCCATGTCAGCCTTTACCAACCGTAACGTCTCTTGGTCATCTCGGTATGACTTGTAACCCTTGCTCACCGTCTTGATCCAACGCTGAACCCTCTTCTTCATGTCTGGCTTGTCGAGCTCCCAAGTGATGACCCCGTTGTCAACCACGAAGTCACCTTGCCAATCAGCTACAACACAACGCATGCAGGTGTGAGGTGGTGGTTCCTGACATGAAACGGAGCTAACGAAGACGAGGGATCTACGCACCTGACTCATCATTCCTGAAATGCTGATGAACTGCCAACGTTCCACCAGCACCAGCAGCAAACGCAGCCGTATAGATGGGGAGATCCCTCTGTATCGATCGGGATGGGAAACATGAGGGAGGATTCTGCAGTTGCAGATCTGAGTAAAACAAAACAAAACCAACGGGGAGACTCACCAAGGAGGAGCGGAGAAAGCGTGTAGGAGCCGTACTTGGGGTCGAGAACCTCCGTGTGAGCAGGGAACCGATGGCCCGGAGGGACATGATTGCGATCGACCTTCTTTTTTTTTTGAAATCGCGATCGACCTTCTTCGACCTGCTTAGAGACAAGCAACCAAATTTGCCAATGTGCTTGTAAGATGAGATGAGTGTTTCAGATCGGGAGCACAGCGCGACGGCTAGGCGTTTCTTATGTGCAAGGGAGAGATTTTTTTTCCATGGTAATACGATTCTCATTAATAAATAAAAGACGAGATACAAAATACGTATACACCGATCTTACAGATCTGGAAAGATAGGATAAATCTATGTGACAAACCAACGCATATCCATCTTTTTCGGCAACCATAGCAGCCACCAAAGAAAAAAATAGACAGATCACCTCTTCACCCGAGCTCGACGTGGCTCCATCGCTGATCATCAGCTTTTCGGATCTCCAAAATAGTTTGCCATAAGACAAATCATTGCCGTTGAAAGAATCAGACCGGGGCAGTACGACCCCGGACACGCCATCGAACTTCAGCACTGGCACCCCCGCACGACGACGTCGGAGTAGGGAATCAGAACCGTCAGCCTCCAACCACGAACCCAAGAGGTGCACCATCTTCCAGCTGTCACCAGTGCAGACCACCGTCTGCACGTACTCCTGGACGAATCCTCTCTGCTCTACCATGGCGCCGGAGACAACGCCGCAACAACGGGGACATAGCAGGAGGAAAAACTCATCTGATGGAGTCGCCACCGCCGCCTCGTCGACACCATCCATGACTCCTACAGCCACCGATCTGAAAGATCGGCAAGCACACAGTGCCAACAACTCCGAGACGCCGCCATGAAGGACAACGCCATTGTGGGAGTAGAGTTAAGTCAGATTTATTTGCCCGGGCGCCGCTCCCACCACTCCCGGCGCACCATGCCAGAAAACCCCTAACCCTAATTACCATGCAAAAAACGGGGTCCCCCTCCCTCCTGCCGCCGGAGCGGCAAGCGGAAGGAGAAGGGCCCAGCTCTTCTGCCGGTGACCTGCGACGGCGGCGGCGGCGGTGGTGGCTAGGGTAGGAAAACCAATCGCCTCGCGAGTCGCATGAAGCGCTCACGAGCGAAATAGAAGGAGTACTCTGGGACGCAATATGGCTATTTTTTTTAATAATACATTTTTTTAATCAAATTCGAAAAATATTACGCAAATCTACGAAATGGCAAAAATAATACGGCCTCAGCCTGGGCTAAGCCGACAGGGCCCTGTCGGCCTGGGCTGGGCCGATTAGGCCTTATCGGCCTTGGCCAAGCCGACCAGGTGGGATGGCGGGCCAGGCCTGCGGCCGACAGCGTGCGTGGCCACAAGTCGGCCACGTCGACGCCGACAGGCTAGTCGGCCTTGGCCAAGCCGATTAGTCGCTGGCATGATTCAGGCGTCGGGCTCCTTCTTCCTCCTCGCTCTCTTTCTTCTTTCTTCTTCTTGCTCACTGAAACAAAAGAGTCCATGGCGATTTCTTCCCTCCCCCGGTGATTTCTCCATCCAGCCAGTAAATCTTAAGCCTACAGCTGTTAGAGAGTTAGGGAAACTCCGATCTACAGATGGGTTAGGTTGTGGGTGTGATTTTGTGGTGCTTTTTTGGAGCAATGGTGGAGATGTGGAGGAGGTTGGTGTAGCTCGTGGAAGACGTGGTGGTGGAGGTTCTGCTGCTCCGGCCGTGGTGGTGGTGGTGGTGCTACTCCATTGAATCAAGGCACGCTTCAAGGGTATGATTTTTCTGGGCTAATTAGGGTTTACACTAATTACGCATGCATTATTGTTAAATATATAGTTGTTCCGGTAGTAATAATTAAGTATATAGTTGTTCCGGTTATAACAGTAATTTGGTGTCACATTTTTAGGTTGTCGAGATGAGTAATTTAGTGAAATGTTTGTTTTACTACGGTCCTGGCACAGTTGTAGTAAATGAGTTGGGAGCTGATTTGGGTCAGTTTCGATGGTCAGAGTTGGAACTGAGCGACCCACAAACATGGTCAATAAGTCAGCTGAAAGATTGGTTGGCAGCATGTTTAGGGCTTAATCCTGAAACAGACACCGTCGGTGTGCATGCACTGTGGACGAAGTCAAGGTCACCGGTGTTTTTTTATTTGAGGCCGATAGATCGGACCTCTCAGATGGTGCGATGGTTGCAAGGCTGCGAAAGCAGGGGATGTACCCCTATCGCGTTACTGATACCTGTCGCGAAGGAGGTGATTCCGCCTGAAGGCGAGGGAGGTCACGATCCTGGACAGAGTAGTCAGGAGATGCATTTATCTGGTCATGATTATAATCAGGAAGATGTTGGAGGTGGTGGTTATGAATCTGGCCAAAACAGTGAGGCAGAAGTAGCAGATGATGAGGGTGTTGAGGCAGATGCGGATGAGGAATTCCAACAAATGATGGAAGAGGAAGATGAAGATGGTGATAGTGCTTATGGTGATGATTCCGACGAGTCGGATGACGAAATGTCGTGCCCAATCCTGCGTCATGGAGTCATGACTTCACTTCGTCAATGACAGTGAACGATGGTCATGATTCTGCCTGGGAATACCATCAGAACCAGGTTGCTGTGGGTGCTCTATATCCCGACAAGCAACATTTGCAAGACGCAATCATTAAGTGGGCAATGTCGACATGCAAGACATTCAAAACCAAGGTGTCAAGTAAAAAATATCTGACAATGGAATGTGAGGTTGCAGGCTGTCCTGGAAGGGTGCACGGTTATCGCCCTCAGTTCGCCATAAACTGGAAAGTGAGCGACGTAGTACAGCACACATGTAGAATTGACTGTATTCCTCAAGATCATCGTAACATTTCGTCGACGCTTATAGCTCGGTTGCTGTACTCAGAAATAGTACAGGGCAAAGCTATGGAAGCGAAGGCTATTCAGCATAAGGTGTTCACCAGGTTCAAGTACAAAATATCTTATGGCAAAGCTTGGAGGGCTAAGCAGATGGCACTTGAGAAGAGATTCGGATCGTTTCTGGACTCATATGACTCAGTTGTTCGGCTCCTCCACACATTGCAGGCCCGTAATCCAGGCACATATGTTGACATCAAACACTTTTGGATGGCAGAGTTTCCAAACGTAAAGGTGTTGCATCGTTTGTTCTTCTCTTTCGGTGTATGCATAGAAGCTTTCACTCACTGTCGACCAGTGATCTGTGTTGATGGTACTTTTCTTACTGGCAAGTATAGGGGACAGATCTTGACCGCCATTGGTCAGGACGGCAACAATCAGATCGTGCCACTTGCATTTGCTTTTGTGGAGAGCGAGAACACTGAAAGTTGGACTTGGTTCTTCAGACAGCTTAAAATAGCAGTAGTGAAAGATAAGCCGAACGTGTGCATCCTTCATGACCGCCATGCTGGTATACTGAACGCCGTGAAGGCACTCACAAACCCTGTGGCTGCGGAAGAAACGCCATGGCTAGACCTGCAGAGTCGTTGGTGCATGCGCCATTTGGGGGCCAATTTTTTCTCACAGTTCCGAGATAAGGCTTTGATGAATCTATTCAAAAAACTATGCAAGCAGAACCAATTCTGGAAATACACTTTCATACGTGGTAAGCTTGATGAGTTTACTAACCGGCATGTTAGGCAGAGGAGAGCTGCACGAAATGTTGCAGTAGCAGCACATGTGCAACTTGTGGCGCAACAGCTAGCAACCGGACCTCCACCCGCTGAGGATGTACCTGTTGGGCTTTGTGACTTGCCAGGATTTGATCCGCCTGGTGTTAGGAGAAAGACTGGGAGGTTGATTAAAAACTTTCAGCAGTGGATAGAGCACGAGCCTCTTGAGAGGTGGTCTTTGCTGCACGACACTTATGGAGCCAGGTACGGTGTTATGACTACCAACCTGGCTGAAACTTACAACTTTGTTCTGAGAGGAAATAGGGCCTTGCCACTTACAGCCATTGTGGAGGGTATTTTTGAGGGCACAGTCAAGTATTTCAGAGAAAGACGCCAGAAAGCTCACTTGCATATCGTAAACAACCCGAACACACCTTACTGTGAGAAGATTATGGAGTACATGGATAGGAAGATGGCAAAAGCTCGGAATCACACTGTGCAGGCCATAGGAAATCAAGAAAGAAGGTTCGAGGTACGCTTACCTTATGATAGGTTTGGTTGCGGAAATCAGCTCAGAACGCATGAGGTGAGAATTGGAAATGAAGCCCGACCAACATGTGAGTGCACATGCAATAAACCAAAATTGTTTCATCTGCCCTGCTCCCATGTATTGGCTGCTTGTGGGCAACTCGGGCTGTCAGCCATCTCGTTCGTATCACCATATTTTTTGAACGAGTATGTTCTTAATACCTGGACTGGTGAAATGGTGGGATTTCGAGCTGTGGGTAATTTTAACACGGTTGACCCTAGTCAAAGGCAGTACATCCCCGACCCAAGGCTACTGCGTCCTGGTAGAGGTAGACGACCGTGCAAGCGTATCCGAAATGGTATGGATGAATCTGAAGCCGGAGGCCCGACAGTACAATGTTTTCTGTGCAGTGATTTTGGTCACAGGGCCACTGCTTGTACAAAATTCCCATCTACGGATGCTGCTTCGGCATCTACAGCAGCTGCTCCACGTGGGCGAGGCAGCCGAGGACCAAGAGGAAGAGGAAGAAACTAGGATATGTTTTAAATTTAGAATATGCTTTCATCTATAGTGTGGATCAGTGTTTTAAATTTGGACTATGTTTTTATCTGTAATAAGTGTGGATCAGTGTTTTAAATTTGGACTATGTTTTTATCTGTAATAAGTGTGGATCAGTGTTTTAAATTAGGACTATTTATTTATCTGTAATAAGTGTGGATCAGTGTTTTAAATCTAGACTATGCTTTTATCTGTAATAAGTGTGGATCAATGTTTTAAATTTAGACTTTGCTTTCATCTGTAATTAGTCTGGATCACTGTTTAGACCATATTCTTTTATCTGCGCTAAGTTCATAATTTATTTGCAGAAATGGAACAAGTTTACTTGATCAGTCCGGATGTGGATCAGAACCATCGCGCAAGATATTACAGGAGCGTAGCCTCGAACCTCTAGTGACTCGCGGACCGAGGGAAAATTGGATGATACACCCTGCTTGGCAGGAGAGGTACGTGTTTAATGTACTTGTCCGTGTCATATATTATATGTATTAATTTACTTGTCCGCTTTATGTTTATATTTGTTTTCTGAACATGCAGGTTGAAGTGGGCTGGGCTTTTACCTTTCGCGCGTCTAGTTGAGGCCACTCGTGACTCTCCACGCATGCTGCTAGACCACTGTCTTCTCACATGCTTAGTGGACAGATGGAGGCCCGAGACCCACACGTTTCACTTTCGATGGGGTGAGATGGCTCCTACTCTCGAGGATGTATCTTTCTTGCTCGGACTGCCGTTGGCGGGTCAGCCCATAGGGCCGTTGCAGGCCCCAGAAAATTGGGAGCACGAGATGTCACTTCGTTTTCAGGGTGTAAACCCCCTGCTGGAGTGTTTATGTCAGAGCATCACGGACCAAAGCTTGAATGGTTGATGGATTTTCAGGTTTGTTCTATTTTCCACATGTTTTATTTACAGAATTGTTTCCAGCTTATCGTCTAATACAATTTCTTTTTTAATGTACAGATACAGAAGTTTCCTGGATTTCCTGACATGCCGCTGAATGCTACACAAATCACTAGAAGCCTGGAAGCATATATCTTGTGGCTACTCGGAAAGGTGATGTTTACCGAGACCCATGTCACCACTATTAGCAAGAGGTACATCCCTATTGCTTTCGAGATTGCGAGTGCTACAGAGCAGGCCCATATCACACAGAGGAGTTGGGGATCTGCTGTATTAGCGGCTACTTATCGAGCTATGTGCAATGCGTGCCAGCTAGTGTCGAGTTCAGCATCCATACTTGGATGTCCTTTGTTGTTACAGCTTTGGTCATGGGAGAGGTTTCCAGTTGGACGACCAGACGTGCGTGCTGGCGAGGCTTACCCAGTGGGTGCGTTTTTTGATGCTGATCACATAGACATGCCTACTTTTGGTTTTCTCTGGACACGTCGTCAGGTATGTGTAATCTACATATTTATCACAACTGTTACATTTTTATTCGACTTGGGCTAACTTTTGTTTCGTGCAGAGACGCTTTGCTCATTCTAACGTGAAGAACTGCTACTCGGCATTCACCGAGCAGTTCGACTTTCTGAGAGAGGATGCGGTAATATGGGAGCCGTACACGAATGAACAAAAGGAGGCTAAATACCCGGGTGGTATCTCTGACCTCTGCACGAGAGATCGCGCATACTGGATGACAAAATCAAAGATTATCTTTGATATCTGCGTGGAGGAGATGGCCCAGCAGCGGGTTATGAGGCAGTTTGGTCTACGACAGCTGGCACTTCCTCTGTCGACAGAGGAACACGTCCCACCCATCATCCACAGGTGTGTTTAACTACGCAATGTTTATTTATCGAAAACTCAATACATGTATGAATTACTAAATTGTCTAACACTGAGTACAACTGTAGCCTCACAAGAAAGGGAACTAATAGAAGCGCGCTATCGTGGATGCGGAGGGTTGGCGCCTACGTTGCAGAGTGGGAGACTGCGACGACACGAGTCTGGCAGGAGAATCTCGGGTTTGATATTGAACTATTCAATTCCTATTTGCAAATTTACATGCTCTCGACCCGGTTACGCATTACGTATCACGAGCACCCCGAGCTTACACAGACTCCCACTACGTGGGATATGTATCCGAGCCGGTCTACTGCAGGCTCCAGACAGTACGCGGTAAGAGAGTAGTTCATTGTTACAAATATCTCTAAAATTATGTACAACTTACTGATAACCATGCAAATTACAGGCTGAATTGACATACCAGCTACAGACGGATGTGTCCGCTTACGGCCGTTCCCTATCGTCCGGCCCTCTATTGGACCGCCCGCAGCAGCAGTCCTGGGTGCAGCGCTTAGAGGAGAAGTTGCGACGTATCTACCAGGCTATCACGTGCACACGTACGTCGGACGTCGATCACCGCCAAGCACCACAACGCCCACCGCGTCATCCCCCGCAACAGGAGCAGCCACAGCCGCAGGTCACGCCCCAGGATCGACACAGTCCGCGACCTCGTATGACGTCGCACCCGTCGCCCAGGGCACCCTCTCCTGACCAGGCTGGAGGCTCGTCTTGGCATCAGCAGTTCAGTCCCACGACGGGCTACCTGCTTCGACCACCTCCCCAGCCAGAGGGTAAGTACCTTGTAAATTTTTATTCACCACGCTTAATGCTACGTACTTGTTTCTTACAGTTTTATTGCATCCAGGAGCCTACGGATATCGTACGTCTATGTCCGCTCAACAGTCGTCTGGATCCGCATGGGAGAGTGAGCAGGAAAGTGGGAGCATCCCTCAAACTCACACACAGCTGGACCATTGGATGGGTATGTACAACACTCCACCACCACAGCCCACACAGGAGACACAACAGGAGCACGACGATTCCTGGGTTCCTGGACGTGACGTTCGGCCACCGCACAGGTATGGATGGACGTCGCCGCCTAACGCACCACCACCGCGTCGTGGCAGACGTCGTGGCTGACACTCGTTGAGACTTGTCTATCTATCTATCTACCAGACTTATTTGATATTAGGTGTATGAGACATATCCGTATTTTATGTATGAGACATATTATTATCTACGCACGAGACATATTATTATTATCTATGTATGAGACATATTATTATCTATCTACCAGACTTATTTGATATTAGGATGGGTACGAAACATTCCACATTGCATAAATTAATTTAACATACAGCACTACACGTCCACGTTACAACTTCACTGGTACAAATATTACATGCAACTCAACGATAACTAATTCGAATCAACGACTTCACTTCCCTCTGCCACGTGCTCGTGTTGGAGGCATGAAGTCGTCATCACTATTTTCATCGACGACAGCCTTGGATGCACCAACACTCTTCAACTTACGTCTAGAGTTGCCTCGTTTAGGAGGCATGAAATCATCATCACTATCATCTTGAACGGTTTTTTGGATGATCCACCACTCTTCGCCTTTGATATAGCCCTCTTCACTGCTTCTGCGTGAAGGAGATTTCCAGGCCCATCAGGACATGCGCCAAAAAGCATTTCCATCCAACCAAAATGAGGGATCTCTTTGTTCACAAACTGTCCATCGGCAGGCCAGTGCTGGACATTCACAAAATCAGGGGAAAAAAGTTAGTACGATAACACTAGATTCTAACATAATATAAATTCGGTACTCAGTTACCTTCACGTGAAATGCATAGGCCTCCGGCGAAAAATGGATTATCTTTGACTTAGGTGTCATAGGCATGTCCCTAAGCCCCGCCTCAATAGCTTTTAGCTCATTAATTCTCTGCCACTTCCACCGCCACCCATCAATTTCATCTGAAATTTCTTCAGGGGTCATCTGGATTTTGTTTTTTTGGCTATAATTTCTCCCACCTCACGAATGTTGCCCCACTCACTAACTAGCTCCCTATAACAGCTCTTGGGCCTACCCTCCCTAATACTACCTTCAGTCCATATTGCGGCGTGATACAAAACACACCACGACCTATGCTCCGAACTAGGACCCGAACTACCAGACATCGTGTAACATCCCAAATTTATAATAAGAATAAATAAGACCCAAAATTCAGAACCAACAAAAACTTTTTGAATTATTTCACTAATGATTGTGTTTTCCTTTATATTGCTATGTTTGACCTTGTGTGACTTGAGTTGACTGGTATGTTGTGTATGTAACTTGTTTGTTTTGAATGCATCATCCTTGTGATTTCTGTGATCTTGATCTTGTGGTGTTGTTGATATTGTGTGTTGTTTGCTTGTGAGGATAAATTCCTCAACTATGCTTAACATTAAGATAAACCACCCCTGACAACAATATTGGAATGTGATTTGAACAAACACAAACCCTTTAGAATTATCCACACCTAAGTTAAATTCCTAAGTTGGGTAATAACTTTGATAAAAGTTCCCTCCCTGTCTATTCCTTTATTTTATGGAAACATTCCGAACTTCCTTATTCTAGGAATGAGATGAATTGATAATCATCTCAACCCCATCTCACTCCCTCCTCAAGTAAACATAATTTTCAAATTAAAATCCACCTCTCAAATCATTCCACCAGAGGAAATTAAAGTCATAAGTAAAAATGCTCTAAATAAATCAATTCCACTTCCTAATTCCCTATTTCTTCAAATAATTAATTTCTCTATAACTTATTTGAAGTCATCATATTTGTCAAAGCATTTCCAAGAGTTCAACACAATATTTTATCACTTGTTTCAAATTATTAAAGAAATGTAATTTAGTAATTACCAAAAATGACCTATTTAAAACCTATGAACAAAAATGGAGCAAAACATTTTATTTTGCAAAACCAATTTTTGTGAAGCTTCTACATGTAGATGGGAGGATACTTGAATTTTCTCAATTTTTTGTAAAATGTTTAAGCACCCCAATTAAATCACTGAAAACCTACTGGTTTTAAAAAGGGAATAAAAGAATTAGCCGAGGACCTTTCTGTGAGAGGAATAAAAGCACCCCAATATTTTCTCCCACGGGCACCGAACTCTAGCTCCGGCCGCCGTCGCGCATCGCTGGCAGTTGGAACCACCCCGTTCAAATCAAAGACCGCCATCGTCACCGCCGTGCTCTCTTCTCCCTCCCTGCGCGAGGAATCGCAGAGGGAAGCCCGGGATCGCCGTTGCCGTCCGCATCCCCTTCTTCTCCGGCCGCCACCTTGCCGGGAAGCTCGCGAGCAGCCCCATCCACCAATCTCCGCCATTCTTGTTTCTCCGAGCTCCCCTCATCGCCAGCTAGCTAATGGACATCACCATTTCTTTGTAGGAGCCCGGAGCAGCCGTCGCCATCCTCGCCGTGCTCCCTGCTCTCCTCGCTGCTCTCTGCCTGTCGCGAGGAAGAAGAAGCCCGCGTACCGCTTTGCCGCGTACATGGGCCGCTGGGTGGGCCTCTCTCTTCACTGCACGGCCGGATCTGGGCAGATCTGGCCCATTCACTTATTTTTCCAGTAGATCTAATATCCATTTTCATTTCCTGTTTAAATGGCAGTATAGGTTTAAATCATTTGTGGTGGATCTAGGGTAGATATTTGAGTGATTCAAATTTTGTTGTGTTCCTATTAGTTTTCTTAGACATGCAGAACTGGTTGCTTGCCAAAATACATTTTTACTTGTTGTGTAGATTAAATCTTGTAGAAAGGGTATTTTCCACTAAATATTCAATATCTAGAGTTTTATAACTCCAAATATTGCAAACTAAAATTCTCTGGAATTCTTGAAGTGATACCTTTCTAGATCAGTTGGTCTTGTATGCAAATGACTCCTAAAACAAAAGTTCTAATCATCCTTGTAAACACACCAGTAGCACTTTAGTGATTTTTTGTAGATTTTTGTGAAATGATTTTTAGAGTAAATCCAATTGGATTGTCTTCTATGTTTGTAGGATAACATATTCCTAGCTTGGCATGGTTGTTTGATTTACAGAACTATCTAGGTGAAATTTTTAGTAAAAGTGTTGTTCTGCCACTAATAAAAAGAAATTAGATTAATTGCTTTTAGTTATGAATTTGTGGTTTATGTTTATTGTTGTTTATTGTGGTGCTGTTGCTTGTGTGTTACTGATCTTTAACATGATAAAGTATGTTAGTACTGTTGGTGGCTTGTGCTAATCTTGTTTGAGTTAAACATGTGTGGTTAAAGATGAATATGATGTTTCCAACTAATAATCAATTTTGCCTGGGTGCTTGAGAATTTAAGTAAACCAAATTAAATATCTCGAGAAGTAGGAATCCAAATATATCAAACTCAAATGTTCTGGAAATCTTATGAAAATCTTTAACTCACCAAAGTGGTCTCACCTCATTTAGATTATTAATTAAAATATGGTATTTAAAATGCCACAGAAGGTTTAAAACACCATATGAATTGTTTCTGGAGTTATATTAGTCCAAATAACATGAAACCAATTTTGTTAGCTTAGTACTGTGGTAACTTAGCTCCCCTAATTTTGGTAGAATTAATTGAGCATCATTAATTATTTGACATTAGGTTAAATATTAGAAAACCTTCCTGGACTAAAACATTATAGAAAAATAAGGTTAATCCAAATGGGTTAGGACCAATTTTGTTAGGTCACAGTTAGTCAAGGTTAGTTGCACCTAAAGGGATTTAATTTATAGATAACATTAACTTGAGTTGTAGCGAAAACCTGATTAAGTAGTTTTTGTAATAAAACAATTGTGTAGGGAGTTTAATAACTCCAAGTGAATCAAACCCAAGTGTGTGGTCTTCTACACATCAGTAGCTTTCTGTAGAAATTTAGTTTGTATTTTTGTGACCAACAGAACCCAAGTTATGCAATTAAACATGCACCACTAATTTCTGCCATATTTAAGGCCTAATTAAATAATAGTCAATTCAATTAAATTGAAATCAAATTGTGTTGCTTTGTGTGTGCAGTAGCTGTGTGTGATGCTTGAGAGTTGTTGTGATGCTTGATTGAGTAGTTTAGTAGTTGTAGGTATTGCTTGTTCATGTTAATGTCTTCACCTTCACTTGGTGAGATATTTTGGTTTACAGATAACTTTTGTCTGAAGTATTTCCTATTTAAATAAAGATGCTTAATCACAACTTTAACCATATCCTTATAAGCATGAGTAGCGTGGTGATTGCCCAACTTGTTTGTTAAATGATAGTCTTCCCTCTTGATTGTGTTTGTTAGTATTGCTTGATGTTGTTGTTGGAGTGTCCTACTGTGTGTTGATTGTGTTCTTTTCTTTTTGCGACGCTAGATATAAACGTTACCGGGGGATCGCTGGAAAGGATTTATTGAAGAAGGGTCGGAGTTTATTTCTTTGATCAGTGAGAAGAAGTCCAGGGACATCATGCTGAAATCAGGCAAGCTACTTCACTGAGCTTGCATTTATATACATCTACTTTGATCACATGAGTTTCACAAGTATCAAAGACTTTGAAAACCATCTTACAACTACAAGAAAACTATTTTTGCCACCCTATGTAGGAGTTTATGGTAGTTATCTAAAACTATAGGATGGAAAAACAATGTTAATTCAAAACTCCTTTGAAATTACTTGGATGAAGATGAAATGCCGAGATGTCGGCATGGAAGTGAAGAAGGGTGAAGAAAGTTGTTTATGAAAAATGCACATTGTGTCCTTGTACTTACATCCCCAGCCAAAAATCTGTGCGACCACATTTACCCACATATGGGAAAGGGCGTAGTCATATAATTTGCTCGTGTTAGTACTGGATGCCTCAACAACGAGGATGACCTCGTTCCATGAGGGGATGGTTTGGTGACCTGCCCCTGACCTGGGTCCTCTTAATAGAAGTCTACCGGAAGCCGGTATGAGCGTAAAGAAGAAAGAGGATTGAAGGGCTCCCTTGGGTCCGCCGGGCAGAAGTCCTCACACTTAGTTTCCGACGGGCATGGATTTAAGTGTCGATGGAACCGGTTTCGTAGCGGTAGGATCCTATACTAGCATGAGCAAAGGACAGGCTATGGCCGGGAACTCAACTTCGCATACCCCTGGTATGGCGGGACGTGGCTGACACGATGAGTGACCGGATGGGTGTGGGAAAAGCGTGCTACCTCTGCAGAGGGTAAAACTATTCGAATAGCCGAGTCCTCGGATATGGACAGTTGGGAAGAACTGCTAAGACCATGTGCAAGTTTTTATAAAACTTTGAGTTTTGGAAAGGAAGTGAAGGTGACGTTACATACCTATACCAATGAGATGGTATGAGGTTGTTGAAGATGATTGGACCAGGCTGAGATCTGGTCGGGAAAAAGGAGGAGTTTTAGAGAAATAACAAAAGGATGATTTTCGGGAAAATGTTTTAAAAGGAACTTCTTACCTTTTTCAACAAGCATCTATTGTCGGGGAAACGTTAAAAAAAAAAGGATTTCTTACAAAGGAAGATTTATAGGAAAAAGATCTCAAGGCCTTCTTTTCTTTTTCAACAAAGGCTAGAGATGTTTTCTAAAAATACCAGGCTTATGAAAAGTTATAAAATTCTTCCCACCTTTTTTCAATAAAGATATAGAGATGTTTTCAATGAAGAAAAGACTTATGAAATAAAAAAAATAAAACTAGTGCATGCTCGTCCGGGGGTAGTTTGCGAGTACAATCAAATGTACTCATATTGGTTTCGTCCCTGGCTATTGTCTTAGCCAGACTTTAGAAGAAGAGCAGTCCAAGAAGAGGAGTTCACTGGCGTCTTTGCGAACTAGGGCGCTTCCCAGTCAGCTGCCTGTAGGGTTAAGGCAAATGACTTGGGCTCCACGTTGTATGGTGATTTCCGCTGCAAGTACCTGTTGAAGCTGATCACTTCCATCAAGTAAGTAAATAAACTCGGTATGTATGGATGTTCTTTGGTTACCAGTTTAATTGTGCTTCAGCGACGCACTGATCATGGGATCGCTGATATGTAGGCACAAGGGGATTTCGGACATCTAGT
Source organism: Poa pratensis (assembly GCA_947311845.1). Lineage (NCBI taxonomy): Eukaryota > Viridiplantae > Streptophyta > Magnoliopsida > Poales > Poaceae > Poa > Poa pratensis. Next base: position 50,102,435 of record CAMZMU010000068.1, on the reverse strand, counting down.
CCGGGGTTCCCACACATCGTTCCTATCCGACTGAGGAAATAACCACGCACCACACCCCTCCTCCATCACCAAATCTAATGGGGTATATATATAGGCTCACCCAGGAGAAGAAGAGCGGGAGAAAAATGACGGGAGAAAAAAGGCGGGAGGAAAATGGCGGGAAAATAATGGCGCGAGAACTATGGCGGGAGAATTAATGGCGCGAGAACTATGGCGGGAGAATTAGGGCGGGAAAAATATGGCGGGAGAAGAAGGGCGGAAAAAATGCCGGGAGCGACAAACAGGAGGGAGAGAAGAAGGCGGGAAAAATAAGGCGGGAACGGGTGTCGCCGGGCAGGGCTGGCGCGAAAAATGGAGACTAATACGGAATCATGCACTGGTCGGCTGGGGCAAGGCCGACAGGACCTAGTCGGCCCAGCCGTGGCCGACAGGGTCTAATCGGCTTAGCCCTGGCCGATTAGGACCTCTGACACGCGCAGGCATCGGCCGACCACCTGATCGGCCCAGCCCAGTCCGACGGGGCCCTGTCGGCTTGCTGTGCAAGGGAGAGATATCCTAAGAGCCTACCCGTGCTGCGTTTGGTGCGTTCGTACTATGTACGTGTGCGTTGCTACTTGCTAGGATGCACTTTCTATTTCTTTTTTGACATTTTATTATTCGACCAACTAGAGACACGGACACCTCCTGGGTTTTCATGCAAGCATATAAGATTTTGTGTACACGTACGTATATAAAATGTCATATAATTGATTTTCGCGATGTGTAAATAATTGGCCTACTCTAGGCGTTGGCCGGTCGCAGAGGCGTAGCTATGTACATGTAGGGGGGCCGCTGCACCCCCAGCTCAAGAAAATTTTGCTAAAAATCAGTGCATTTTGTTAGCGGAGGTCTGGGATTGAACCTGCATACATGTTCGTTTCGCATGTGTTTTCAGCCATCAGATCATGGCTTCATACAATCATACCTATCTACAAAGGCGCCCCCTCATTTATTATTTTTTAATAGAAAATTGACTCCAAATAAAAAACTGACTCCAATAATACTTTTAGGAACCAGTTAGAAATAAACGCTGACTCCACTAAATCAAGAGGCGGCTCAGAAAAACACCTAGCTTGGAGAATACTAATATCAAAGTTGGTTAAAAATTACCTCCGACATCGGTCTAAGCAACCGACCTACTCTAGTAATATGTTTTTTGGAATCGGTTCATATAAAAATTCGGTTTTGCTAATTCTCAATCGACTAAAAATTAAGAAAATTGGCTTAATTCTCAGTCTCTTCGGTAGCCGTCGGATTTGTACGTTAAGATCCGTACGTGTGGTGTCATTGTTCTAAAGCAAACACTGACTGCACGTACGTGAGGCATTCAGTTATGGGCCTTTTGTTTTCTTGTAGCAATACGGGCTTGCCTTCCATGTACGTAAATGGGCTGTTGTACACTTTTGCCTTCTTTTCTCGTTTGTGCATACTTTCCTATTTTTTTTCTCTTATTCTCTTGTAGCGTTGTATTTTTTATTATTTTTCCTTGCTTCCATTATTTTTATATTTTGTTTGGTTGTTTTGTATCTTTTTCTATTTTTTTTGTTTTTTTTTTCATGGTTCACCAACTAATATAAATCTTGTCTTTTCTAACATAACTTTTTGGTCAGTCGGTAATCTAAACGGCCGTTTTTTACTGTAAGATTCGTGTGAGTTGACGCTAGTCTCGTCGGTCCTCGCTAGCTTTTTCTTTTTGAGCACTGGTCTCATCGCTAGTAGTGTAGCTGGGCCTTATGTTATTTTGTCTGTCTACCGCATACCGCAGACGTAGTGTAATACCCTGAATTTTGAGTAGATTAATTAATTTGATTAAAATGAAATTAGTCTTTGATTATTCTATTTTGGGTAATCTCTTGTGTTTAAATTAGATATTTATGTGTGCATGCAATAGAAATAATTAGGGGAGTTGTTTGGCTTAATCTGTTTGTCCATGTGCATGAGCTAGCTAGTAATATGTTTGCATGCATTCTCTGGAAGAGATCAGCAACGTGAGGTGTTTGGCCACAAGGATGCACGTGGCTTGCTACGAGGATCAGCCTGGGTAGTACTAGTTGCTGATTGACTTTTGGTCTCCTACGTGGAAGTGTGCATGGCGATCAGCCTGTGAGTGACTGACACGCAAACGGTGACGTCAGCAGAAGATATTTATCAGTGTTTGCTTCATGTCGAAGGGTCAAGCCTCAGATATTTTAGCTCGGCATACGACGATCGTCTTCTATATATCTGCTACGGCTGCTGCTAGCTGCTCGTGGAGTACACTCCAACGCCGTCGACCATCCAGATGAATAGAGAGTAAGACCACGGAGAGAGAGAGTGAGCTTTCTAGTGTGCTAGTGAGCAACGGAGAGGAGATGTCAATGGAGAAAGGCCGGCAAGGAGCTGGCTCCGTCGATCCTGCATCCATGGAGCTCAGCAGGAGATGCTGCTGCTATTTAATTGCAGAGGTTGTCGGCCGTGAGAGAGCGGCAGAGCTCGCCGGCCGGAGATAGGCGCCGGATTGGAGTGTCCCATGGTGGTACTCTTTGGCTACTGTACGTGCTGCCGTATGAGCTCGTATGCGGACGCTGATCCTAGCCAGTTCCTGGGCGGTCATTTCAGAATGGACCGCCTACGTTGTTTTTCTTTGATGGCTACGGCCTAGCTAACCGAGGCAAGCTATTCGTACCTCTATCGTATATTTTGTAGAATATGCTTTGCTATGAATTTGTATGATACCCTGAGTGGTATACGAGCTTTGTGTTGAGATACGGGGCTAATGCGCTGGTCTTGTTACGGTGATGGATCCGTAGGAGCCACCGGTATGAACCGGGCTTAGCACCTATTTTTGACATGCAAATGAACTGAATGTTTTTATAAAGAAAACTTGGTGTTACGAAGGTGATCGTATTGTACCGGTCGCAGTACAGGTATGGGACTGTCTAAGTTCTCCGTGAGGGGCGGCCCTTGAATGGAAAGTGTCGGTGATGGATCCGTAGGAGCGATCGACATGAGTAGGTCAGGGTATCCGATGTCTGAGCGGGTAAAAGGGCTCTGCTTGTTCTGGAGCCTGTGTGGTTCTGGGCGAGGCTGTCGATGTCGGAGTACCCCTCTTAAGAGTGTAAAAGCGTGAATATTCACCCCTGTGATTCCCGGGTAGGGAAACTCACTTTCATGTGTGGCATCATGATTTCTAATTTGACTAAGAACTTAACCACACAAATGATTTACTTGTATTTCAAAAACCTAGTGTATTTATAAAGTATATGAAAGTGTATGATTTGTTTACTGAGTATAACTTTTGTTGTACTCACCCTTGCACCCCTTGTTTTTCAGTGTGCAGTATTATCAGAGTGCGCAGCAGAAGACGTCGTCATCCGAGGAGTAGGCTGGACCAGTTGGGTGGGACGTATAGAGAACTTTTTATTCTTGTAATAATCCTGTAAAATAAATAAATGAGCTGTTTTGATCCACTGTGCTGGTTTAACCTGCTTCTCCACGCCTTGCGCGTGTATAGACTTTCGGGTCTATGGCGCGCGGCGGCTGTCATTCTACCGGGCCGGGTCTCGGGGCGTGACACATAGCGCACGTGAAGTTTGTAAAAGGGTTTTTCTTCCTTATAATTTGTATTCAAATTGAGCCTATACCGGTGTGTGGGCTTTTTCTTGTGTTGTCATTTTTTGTTGTTGAAGGGAGCGGAAAACTCTCGGTTATTTATCTATTTTTGTTAATTCTCAAAAGAAAAATATATGTTTTGTTCTATATTTCCTTCTACTAATTTATTTTTTATCTTTCTTTTCCATTTCCCTTGGTAAATCTTATGTGTCCAAATTTGTCTTTACATTATTATTTGAGTGTGTTGAACAATGCACTCATTTAATTTTTTAGAGGGTGCGAATTTTGTTTATTTATGATTATTTTAATTATATTTTTTCTTTAACTACATTTTGGAATTACTAATTCTAATGGTAAGAGTATTAGTTAAATCACAGTCAACTTCGTAGCTGTTAGATCTAGGCCGCATGATTCGTGCGAGTTGATTGTTGGATTGTGTAATTTGTTATTTTGATTTGTACCGACCATGGATTTTGGTTTTAGCGATGCAGTTACATGAATTTGCTATGTGTTGGGGTTTTTTTTCCGGTTGCAAGTCGGGTTGCAACTGAGATTTTTTTAGTCGATAGTTCGTTTGCAACTGAGATCTTTTTCAGCTGCAAGTGGGGCTGCAATTAAGATTATTCCAGCTGCTAGTCGGGGTTGCAAGAAAAAAATTCTAGTTGCAAGTGGAGTTGTAACTGAGTTATTTTTCTAGTTGCAAATGCAGTTGCAATTGAGATTTTTTTTAAGTGAAATTTGTTTTTCAGTTGCAGGTGCAGTTGCAACTAAGATATTGTTTTCCAGTTGCAAGTGGAATTGTAACTGAGATATGTTTTATAGTTGCAAGTGTGGTTGCAACTGAGATATTATTTTTCCAGTTGCAAGTGGAGATATTTTTTACAGTTACAAGTGCGGTTGCAACTAAGATATTTATTTCAGTTGCAAGTGGAGTTGTAACTGAAATATTTATTTTAGTTGCAAGTGTGGTTACAACTGAGATATTGTTTTCTAGTTGCAAGTGGAGTTGTAACTGAGATAGTTTTTCCAGTTGCAACTATTTTTTTCATTTGTAAGTGGAGTTGTAACTTAGATATTTTTTTCCACTTGCAATTGCGGCTGCAACTGAGTTATTGTTTTCAAGTTGCAAGTGAAGTTTAAACTGAGATACTTTTCTAGTTGCAACTAAGATATTTTTTTTTCTATTTGCAAGTAGAGTTGAAACTGAAATATTTTTTCCAGTTGCAAGTGTGGTTACAAGAGATTTTTCTCCAGTTGCAAGTAGAGTTGTAAGTGAGTTTACGTTTTCCAATTGCAAGTTGAGATGCAACTGCAATTTAGATTTTTTTCTAGTTGTAAGGAATTTTTCAGTTGCAAAATAATAACGCTGTATGATCCTAGTGACCTAGTCCTTCCCGAGTTTTACCTTACAAATTTGTACGGCTAGAGACGGTAAAACCTGATCGATCTGAGCTCAGCTCAGCTGCTATCGATCTGTGCAATGCCTCGCGACCAAACAGAGGCAGGCCAGCGTCAGTGCCGCCGGCCGTCGCATCATCAACCTCTCACCGGACATGCTGGCGAACATCCACGGCCGCCTGAGCTGCCGGGACCGACTCGCCTTCGCGTCGGACTTCCGCGACGCGTTCAAGCCGGAGGCACCGTGGCTTGTGCTCCCCGGCGAGACCCCGGAGACCACCACACTCTTCTCCCTCACCGACGGCCGCGGCGCCACCGCCCGCTCCCCCGACCCCGGCTACGCGGTCCTGGGCTCCTCCCGCGGGTGGCTTGCCACGGCCGACGCCCGCGGCCGGACGAGCCTCGTGAACCCGGTCACCGGCCATCACCACCATCCCCTGCCTCGAGGCGCGCTAGGGGGGCTGCATCTTCGTCTTCCAGCTGAAACCCTTCGTCAGGGGCCCCCGTATGCCGGCGGCCGTGAGCCGTGCGGGATGTTCACGCTGAGAACCGACCAGATGGGCCACCTCTACCGCAAGGTCGTCTTCTCTGACTCACCAGGTGGTGGCCACGGCGCCACTGCCATGTTGATCATGGGATCGCTGTTCGGCGGCGCTGCCTTCGCTACGACGGAGGACGCCGCGTGTATTATAAACGATAGCAAATAAAACGACGAAGTAGCGAAAAGATCAACCAACGGGGACACGAGATTTAACGTGGAAAACCCCTCCAACAATGGAGGAGAAAAAACCACGGGCGCCAGCCAGCAATACTTCACTATATCGGGTGAGGTTACAAACGCCGGAGATTTACACAATGCGACTTATCCCATGACGGCAGCTTACAAGATGTATTTATAGGTGTCCTGACCTAATCTAGGTCGGTAACAACTCGTACTGTACCGCTGGGGGCTGCCGCCCCCCCCCCCCACCCCCCTCCGTCGGGACGCTCCGCTCTCCTCGTCACAAGTTGGCCTTTATCAGTATATACGAATTTTGGATCACCACAAAATAACAGCGTGGAGGCTGGCGCCCTCGCGCGACGGTGTCGAGGACGCCATCCACCACGATGGAAAAATCTACTCCGTGACCTACTCCGGCGCGGTGGAAGCGTGGGAGCACGATGCCGGCGTCGGCGTGTTCAGGAGCACGGCGGTCACGCCCAGACTGGCCGACGCGGGCGGCCACCCGTCGGTCTGCCGCAAGTACCTCGTGGCAACACCGGGCGGGCGGCTCATGGTGGTGCTCAAGACGGACAAGCACGACGACACGGGCCGGTGGACGTGCTCATTCAAGGTGCACGTCCTCGACAGAGCGCAGTTGAAGGAGACGGACGACGTCGGCGACGCGGCGCTGTTCGTTGGGGCGAACAAGTCGCTGTGCGTGTCGACGAGGGTGCACCTAGAGCTCAAGGCCTGCCGCGTTTACTACACTGAGGACAATCGGAGCCGAGCATCGTCGTTGAAGGACGTGGCCAACCTCTAGAGAAAATTGCACATAACACCAAGCTTTGGTGCAAAAGTTGCACAGAACAAAGAAATCAAACAGATTTTGCGGCTAGTTTTTGTCTAATAAGTTGTATCTAGCCCAAAACATTTATTTAGTGCCTTAACAGGTATATGACATGTGGGGCTATGACCATTGTATCGTATTTTATACCATATACCATAATTATACGACAATCCATTTATATTACTAGCAAAAATGGCCGTGCGTTGCAACGGGGGAGGAAAAATCATACACCTCTTACCAAATAATATACAAACTAAATAAAGCATCTGTTTAGTTCTCTTCGAGACATGAATGATATAAATAAAAAGAAGCAAAAGAGTAAGAAGAGAACATAATTGATTACATACCATCATATTTTTCCACATGTTCTTCTCATACTGTTCCTCTGACACAATTGCTATAGGCAAACATGGTTAAAGGTTCAGATTCACATTAGAGTGATATTAAAGTGAAAGTGCCCGTTTACTGCAATGGTTAAAAAATAAATAAACATATGTTTAGTACAACATTGCAAGTAGCAAAACAATGTTGAAAGTGCTCAAAGTACCAAGGGACATTCTTTAAGAAAAAAACATTTGATTCTCAAATAGAAAATTGCAAAGGTCGCTCATATATCAGAACGTAAAACACGTATATCAGATGAGCCGAAGTTGTCACTCCTTACGTAAGGTCAGGATGGCATGTGTGGCATCATAGCTGAGTACAGGAAGCCCGTCCACAGCTCTGCATTAGAGAAGCAACGGCCTTGTGCGTCTGCTGCTGGCGTGGCACCCAATTGTCACGACTCAGATATATCACCCATTACTCAGATATATCACCCATTACTTCACCCAATTGCCAGTCGTGCTTCGATGGTGGCGTCTGTCTTGTACGGCTCTTCTCGCTCTGTAAGGCCGCGAAGATGCATGTACCAAGGGAGGCCGGCCGTCGCCTGGCAAGCTGGAAGACATGGACATGTTGAAGCAAGGTCGGCCGTTCATGTGTCACTTCTCGTCCCAAATCGGAAGTCTACACGGTGGAGCGCCTAAGAGCCCGACGATCTTGTCGGAGTACCTCCGGGTCAGCTGCAACCTGCAAGCATGCGACAGCACCAGGGCGCCGCAGCCGGCAGCCATCATTGCGCCTCATGGTCCTGGAGGAGTCCGCACCGCCTTCTCCCGCACCCAGACGCCCTCCTCCTTCCATGCCGCCAGGGCCGCAGAGAAGCGTCGCAAGGTGCTCGGCCCGCTATGAAATTGGGGCAAGGGTCTTACGCTGCATCTTGGCAGATCCCTCGATTCTTCGATCGATGGTCATGGGTTACGACAGGTCATGGGTTAAGACGACGGCGATTCCCCTCAGCCGCCTGGACTGAGATCTCGATGTGCGCTTCGCGCCCTTGACCTCGGCTCTTCCTCCTCCATGGCATTCGTGCCCTGCTTCGACGGCTGCATGCGCTGCTTGTACGCTCTCCGGAGGCAAATTTATGCAAGGGGTTCCACCGAGAGGAGACTCCGTATGGATTCCGTTCAATCGACCACAAAGCGAGGCATGGCGCTCGTCGTCGTCGACGCGCTCAGCTCCACGTTGGGGTGCTCGGGACCAATCCTTGCATCTCAAAGACGACACGTAATGCCAGGAAAGCTTGATCGAGGCTCAGCCCCGCCGTCCTCGGCGACATCTCCTCGTGCTGCCGCTTTTTCTGGATCGATACGCGATCCATCGGAGTACGGTACAATTCCGGTCATGCCATATACGTGACTTATGGGTGTCAGTGGTGGGCAATTTCTGTCAACTTTGGGGGCAATTTCAATGCCGTACCACAAGAAACATTTCTCTCTTTATTATTACTAGGTAATATGCCCGTGCGTTGCAACGGGTGGAAAAAATCTTCCTTGTGGGCTTACAAAGTTAGCTCGGACTTTCAAGCCTTGTTGGATGATGCATAAGTGCCAACATCAGTATTACTATATGGCCTACCATACAAAATGTAGTAGTTCCAAGCTGAGTGAGCAAAGATAACTTTCAACATACTGCAAATGTATTATCAGAGAAGACCTAGTTTCACCATTCATAACAATGTTTTGGAACTGAATACAAATTTACAAAGCTCTTTCTGCAAAAAAGAACTTCACCAGAATTTCAGATTATCAAATTGACGTTTTCATTCAATTTTAAACTGATGAAACGATGCTCCAATTTTGCACAACAATATGCTAAAAGAAAGGAGTACATGCACAACAAGTGCTTTGTATTCGCCAATTGTCGTAACATGAGACCAACCACTTACCGTTGTTGTACAACTATCTACCCTTTGTGACAATCATCGTGCGCCCAGCCAACTCCCTTCTTCCTTCATTCCTATGCCTTCTCTGGCTGTAGCAACTTTCTGGTTCATGGTTCGGTTCGGTAATATTTCTTTCTTATTTACAGAAACAAAACCTAAGGGCTCATCTAAAATATCTCAAACTATTCCACAAATCAAATAAAGTGACCAAAAAATATGTTGTTCCATAACATACATCAACTTTTAAGGTTGGAGCTTCATATGTAACAATTGGAATTTCCCCGGCAATAAAAATAGCATTTATTTCCCTCATAGGTTTGTTACAAGATATATAGGACCAAGTAGATCTACAAATAATGTGAGTTGTCAGCTGGATATTGCATATGTTACTTGAATTGGCTCCATGCTTCCCTCGATATTTCCGATTAACGGATAAGGAAACTTTGGTCTGCACCAAAGGAATGAGAAAAAAGAATATACCAGTTATCATGAGCACCATGCTGCTGTTGATCCACACAAAATAATTAACTCCAGTTTCTGCAAAGGAAAAATTGATACATACATATGTATTTGCACATTTCTTTGAAATAAATTAAAGCTACTGGTAAGATAAAACCGTTCACTTCTTATCATTAGGCATTGCATATAAAAACAGATGATGACGAAATAGTTAACTGCTAGAAGGATGAAGGCCTTCCCAAAAAAATGCATGTGTATCAGAATTGAAACAACAAGAGAATCAGCAGGGTTGAAGAATGTTTTGGTCCAGAGGCGAGTGGTAACCTGGACCGCAGGATGGTTCGAGATTGGCGACGACCTTGTTTATCGATACCTACAATCTAGACAAAAAAAATCTGATATTAATCACAGGAATCCAGCAAGGAAAACAAATATGTGCGCCGGCCATGAAGCATGTTGCCCCTGTTTTCTTGAACCTACTACAGACAAAACATATCAGTGTGCTGGTGACTAAACCGGACTAAAACAAATCAAGGGAGCTGCTAATCGTGCTATATTAATCATATAAACATCCCCTTCCAGCAGCCACCGGCTTCCTCAGCCTGCAACCGCCCGCTTCCTCTGCCCGTTGAGAGCCACACACACACGAACAAAGAGGCACAGCCAACATCCGGCGGCGCACATCACCCACCCACGCCACGCACGCACATGCACAGCCGGAGGGCCGGAGCACAACACGCACGGCACGAACAACACATCTGGTTATCCGGTCGAACAAAGCGAGAGGTGAGAAGAAGAGGCTGGATAGAGATAGCGGGAGATGTATGCTCACGGCGAGGTCGAGAGGGCCGGCGCGGTGGCACAGATCACAACGGGGAGTGGCGCGCCGAGGAAGGGAGGGGCAGCGGTGGCGAGGTGGAGTCGCCGCGGTAGGGGATGGCGAGATCTTCGTCGTTGCCACCGTTCCCGGCGGCGGCGACCAAGTCGGCTTCCACGCCAAGATTGATCTCGCGGGCTGCCGAGAATTGAGCTATTATAATGTCTAACGTAGGGAGATTCATGTTTGGATTGGGAACATTACGTGATTACGGCCATATTTAATGCGGCTGCCGAGAATTACGTGATTGCCTAGCGATTAGTAGTTAGACGAAGCGTTTCCTTGCGCGAGCGAAAGCTGGACCAAGCACTCTGTCCACGGACGAAGGAACCAATTTTTTCTTTTAGGTAGTGTAGATTATCTTTACTATTAAATGGGAGTTCGTACGTACGTAACGATGACAGAATCCTTCGTCCAACATCCTTCGTCGCTACGCATGGTGCTAACATGGGCCGGCCCATATGTGCGCTCTTACGCTCCCGTTCGTCCGATGACCCCCTAATCAAAATCCACCGTTCTCTCGCCCGCTGCGGAAAACGAAAACACGAACCCTCTCCCGATCCCCTCTCTCGTGCGCTTGCATCACGAAATTACGATCCCCTTCTTTCACGCTCGATCCAATCGCGCCTCTGCCGCCTCCGCCAGACCGCCACCCACCTCTCCGGCCACCCCTGTCCCTCCATCGCTGGCCGTCCTCCGGTGGTCATGTGCCTCTCCTCCGCTTCCCCTACTCACCTCACAGACCAGGGACGAACGCGAGGGTATGCCCTACCGGCCGCGCCACACCGAACAGCCGAGGGCAGGTTAGGCGGCGGCGCTCCCGACCTGGCACTGGTGGCCGACGGGGATCTTTCTGCCTCCACCGAGCATGGATGACTCGTCGTTTTGTAGGTGGTTTATTTTATCCAATCAGATCTGAGCTCCTGGTTCTTCCAATCAGATCTTTCTGCCGCCATCTGAGCTCCTGGTAATTCGGATTTTGCAGTATCTTGATCTTTACATGAGACTGTAAGAGACTGCCGATGACAATATACAGAATGTTCTCTTGTGCCTTTTTTGCACTATCCTCTTGAAATGGAGTTCCTGAGACTATCCCTGATGTCGCATCCAAAGAGGATTTCTTTGAGCAAGAAGCAACCTCCAAAGCTGTTTCAGAAGGTGAAATTTTGGGTCCAGTTTCTTTTCTATAACGTAATAGAGAATAAATCTGAATTTCATCTCAGTGTGATCCACCATAGCACTTGATTTCATTTTTTCGTCGGTTGCCGAGCGGATCTACCATGCCTGCTGGTGCCTAGGAGAGAATAATTACTATGGTGTCATATGCAAAATTAAAGTAGGATGTTCATAAGTTAAGTACAGTCTTCCAGAAAATAGGTAAAGTGAATAGACAACATATCTTTGATTTATTTCATTTTATTCTACCTACAATGCCACTGCAATGTGCAATCTATGCCATTAGGAGAAGCAGAAGTGTTACCGGTAGTCAGTTTACCTGTAAGATATCTGCAAAATTTGGAGGGGTATGGCATGTTTTAAAATATTTTTGGATATCAGGAAAATAATTAGAGAGAATCTGCAAATTAATGTGTGTAGAGGATCTTTTTAATCTAGACCTATGCTTTTGTTTCGAGGAAGGAGTATGCTAAATGGTGGTGTGGCTTCTTGTAATATACAACTGTTCTGCCAGCCTCTCATCATTTGTTTCGAGGAAGGAGTATGTTTGAGTAGTATGTTCTTATCCTGATGGCTACTGAACTACGGGATGGGATGCCCCCCATATAGTTGTTACAACCATCAGAATCAACAGTTAGCAGTCCATTTATAAGAACCTTGATCATCAGTATACACATACTCGCTTGGCCTTTTGATTTCCTTTTCTTAGCTGGATCAGCACGTACAACTCGTGATCCTTCTTTGGTAGAAGATGGCACTCCTGCTTAAGTTCAGAGAATGTTTAAGGCCACACTTTTTGGATATACAACTGTAAACATATCTTATGCAGGTTATCAAGTACCTCATTGCCTCTTTCGACATCATTTTATCTACGATAGTGCCGCCATGGTCAGCATCAATGGTGAGGCCGCCTCCCTCCTCAACGAAGAGGACCTTGACATGACACTCGCCAAGGTTAACTCCAGCGAGGACGCCGACCTCATGGAGGCCTAGGGCATGCAGGACTTCTCCATCCTCCTCTTATTTGTCGACGACGTGCGCAAGGAGTACTCCGGCGACCGACCGGACCAAGTATGTAACTGTTTCCACACTTGCCTTCTCCACTCTGTGTCAGCTACTACTGTCATTCAGTCGTTGTGGATTGGTTTATTTTCTCGAGAAACCACCGTTGCCTAGATAAGCAAGAAGCTAGGTCCCTGGGTACAGAACGTCACCACCGTCGACAAGGCTGAGAGGATCATCGCCGGGGACGACACAGTTGTCCTCGCCATGATTGTCTCTCGGTGTGTACGCATGTTCTCTGCACAATAGAGGCAGCCAAATGGCCAATTAACTCGAGTACCAAAGTCATTGCAATAAGACGTTGCTGCCGTGTTTGTTGTATGAATTTCCAGTATTGTTCTAGAAGTGGAGGTTACAATGCTACTATTAATGGTTTTCAGTATTTGTTCTTAACCTGCTCTGCTAGAATCAAATGTCAGGAACTGAATGCCTTTGCTTATTTAAAAGGAAAGTGTGGGAGAATAAAATGATGCCTTTTTTACATTTTGTATCGTATGAAATCAAAACATATTTCCTAGCTGTATTGGGCATTAACCTGCCATATCTACCTAACTTAGTCCAAATCGTGATGGTCGAGATACGCTTGCAAGTTTAGATATTGCAGACTATAGTGTGGTGGTCAATCAATCCTGTCAAATGTTGTAGGGTGCACGATTTAATGAGCTTGCTGCTGCTTCAAGTCTGGAAGACACAGTCAACTTCTACCAGACTACCAGGCTGGAGAAGCTGATGGTATAAGGTAATTTCACCACTAACTTGCTTCACCTTCCAGCAGCTGCATTTTCTTTCCATGTGTATTAAAGGGTTGGCTGTTGTATCGCGCATTGTGCATACAGCGAGTTCAAAGCATCTGCGGTTGCCAAATTCGTAAAGGTGAACACACTTCCACGGATCACCACCCTCACACAGAAAATGCCCCTGCGATCTTTTGATAGTCCAATTAAGAAGCAAAAATGTTTCCTTCATCTATTTTGCAATCAACTTGCCCAATTTGCCCTGATCCTTTGTGTCCTTTTCCTATCAAGGCTGGTAGTTATTCCATTTCCTGTTTGTTTTTTGTCTCGTTCTATCTCATCCTCAACACTTTTCTTTCTCTATATGTACTAATTAGGTGCTACCACCTGATCCTAATCTCGGTAGTAGGAAAAATCGAGGCATCTCTTTGAATACCAGTAGAGATCTTTGTAAGCTCTTAGATAGTTGTTTCTTATTGCTTGCCTGTATGTGTTGTGTTGCCTCTTCCTGTGGTATATGCCTTCTTGTGATGGATACTGAGCCATAAGAAGTATCCCATGCCTTTCTTGCTATTTATTGATTCATCCTGAAGCATGATACTTTATAGTCATGTGTTTTACTTTTCTCTTTAGTGGTTAGGCTTCTCATTACAGATAAGAGAATGTGTGACAATTTTTTACTAACACTGCTATATTCTTTTTCTTAGGATTGTACATATGGAGTAGCTTTTGGAGTGGTTAAAGAGACTGAATTTGTCCACTGCAATTTATTCTGCTTCTCGAGTAGAAGGAGAGCCGTACAACATGAAGCTTATAGATTACTCCCCTACCTTCTACTCTAGGTGATACTGCTAACCATCCCATGGAGGTGATTTTTAGTTTTTACATGTAAATTAGGTTTCTCAAATGGATTATTTTCTTAGCAAGGCTGCAAGTCTGAAGAAAAATATCACATATGGATGCTGGCTGTCTCACATGATTATAGAGAAACAGACTGTAGGGACCCTACCTTTTCCGATGTTTGTACCACTAAAGATAACCAAGTTAGAATCATTGATAGACATGTTTAGCCAATGTATATGACCTGATTTTATTCCACTTTAGGCTGGTTCATCGTGACATACATTTAGAATTCAGTTTTGGGTGCTTCAGGATATGCTTATATGTTGTGTCTGACTCAAGCTCCAGTAGCTCGCGCATCTCCGGGCAATTCTTGAGCTCCGACAACCGAAACTGCTCCAGTAGGCGTCCGATGAGCTTGAGATGTTACGTGAGTCGAAAGATGAGCTTGTGCATCCACGACGTTGACACCACCTTGTCGGAATGGCCGAATGGAGGCAGTACATTTTTATTGCATCATCCAATATAACCTCTATTGTCATATTTTATTACTCATTCATGTCGGATTATGATTGTTTTCCAACATTGGGCCAAAGAATTGGTGGGAGAGTTTGTGCAAGCACTGGGGTAAATAACATGGACTGGTTTCGATGCAAACCCAAGTGAAACACATAATTATGCCGCAAACATTCATTTTTAGAAGTTAGCTCTTTTGAGATGATTGTTTAATACTGGACCATGGGAACTAAGTCTGTAGTGAAACATATCGTATTCACATGACAATTTTTAGAAGTTACTTTAATGTGTTTCACTTTTGCGGATCACAAACAGACAAAAGATAGTATATGTCTGTTAATCGGAAAAGCAAGACATTCAGCAACGTTGTTCCCTAGCTGACCTTGGACATAATACAAATTCTTATAAACAAATTGGTTCGGATCGGTTAACATGTACTCCCTCCAATCTATATTAATAGAGTATAAAACTACTCAATCTAGAGAGCCCGTAGCAACGCACGGGCATTCAACTAGTTATTATTATTAGGTACTAGCAAACGTGCCCGTGCGTTGCAACGGGAGAGAAAAAACTGCGTCATTGTTAGGCGTGCCGTCTCCACCCTTTTCGCCCGCTGCTTTAGCCAAGCCACCCGGTACACGTGAGCTAGCACCACCAGAGTTTAGCGCCGCCATCGCCACTCCGCGAGGCCTTGGCCTCCCTAAGATCGGGAGTAGAGAAAGTATAGGAAAACGGAAAAATCGTTGGTGAGGATTCAGAATGCTCATTTCCCGTTCGATCATTTGACACAACCTTTGATAAAAGGTATAATGTAATTATTGTGCATTCTAAGTTTTCCAATATAACAGGAATCTACTAAAAACTTTTAAAATTTTGGATGCAAATATTACTTTTGGAATTAAACTCCTTTTAAACATAAAACTTGATTTTATATAAAAAAATTATACCAAAAGGGTGTTGGGAATATTTTATTATGTTGTGACCTTGAACCAGGAACACTCTGTGTTTTCCGCTATTATATGTTGAGTTTTGAACCTCTAAATTATATTGGCAACTGACTTAATTTCTTCTTGATAGATTACAAGCAACCGAGTTGCAGCCAGAGACCAGTCGAAAGTGGAATGTGAAGATAAGTTGATCTGGTACAGCTTAAGCCCAGGCGTTTGTGCCTTCTGATCCTGCGACAACTTCTCCAGGCCGTTGTTGGGCTAGCCGTCGCCGCCGCCTGAGGCGTCCCCGTGAGGCTACCGCTGCCGCCGCCCATCCTGCGCTACTGGAATCAAACACAGGGGGAGGGCATGCGCTGGGGAGTTGGGATCGGTGGAGCTATGCGAGCTGGGAGAGGTGGCAACGGTTGAGCGCGAGGCAAGGAGGGTCAGCATGGCATGCTCGATGCAAGGGATTGGAGGGCGGCGCCGGCAGGACACCGGCTGGCGCTTGGTCCCTCACACCGCAGGATAAGGCATGGAGTAGAGGAAGCTCCTCGACTCGGGAAGATTTCTCACTCCACCGACGCGATCTAGCTCGGGTCGCCAGGGAATAACGCAAGATCAGGGGGAGATGAAATCAGAGTTGAAGAAAAGGCGACCTGGGGCGGTGCGGCATCAACGACAAGCTTGGCGTGTCCATGGATTCCCGTCGGGGCGGCAAGCTGGTCAAGGCGGAGATCGAGACGGCCCCGATCTCGGCGTGGGGGGATCGGGGGCGGATGGTTCCGTTCCTCCCTCGCTTGCCGGCGATCGATGGGTGGCCGGGGATAGGGAAGACCCCATCGAGCTCTGTTTTTTTTCTTCGGGTCACTCGTTCCATCAGTTAGCGAACAGGTACCGCGGGTTGAGATCCTAATCTTCCAGGGGTAAAATGCAAAATAGCCACGACGTACCACGGTCGGTTAAGCATATTATATAGTAGAAATTATTATTATTATTATTAGGTACTAGCAAACGTGCCTGTGCGTTGCAACGGGAGAGAAAAACTGCGTCATTGTTAGGCGTGCCGTCACCACCCTTTTCGCCCGCTGCTTTAGCCAAGCCACCCGGTACACGTGAGCTAGCACCACCAGAGTTTAGCGCCGCCATCGCCACTCCGCGAGGCCTTGGCCTCCCTAAGATCGGGAGTAGAGAAAGTATAGGAAAACGGAAAAATCGTTGGTGAGGATTCAAAATGCTCATTTCCCGTTCGATCATTTGACACAACCTTTGATAAAAGGTATAATGTAATTATTGTGCATTCTAAGTTTTCCAATATAACAGGAATCTACTAAAAACTTTTAAAATTTTGGATGCAAATATTACTTTTGGAATTAAACTCCTTTTAAACATAAAACTTGATTTTATATTAAAAAAAATTATACCAAAAGGGTGTTGGGAATATTTTATTATGTTGTGACCTTGAACCAGGAACACTCTGTGTTTTCCGCTATTATATGTTGAGTTTTGAACCTCTAAATTATATTGGCAACTGACTTAATTTCTTCTTGATAGATTACAAGCAAACGTAGAACAAGTTTACATTTTTTGGAGCGTGAATGGATTTTTTTGTACCAAAATTGGATTTTACATTTGCTCTTTACGTGACCACAAGAAACATTTCTCTCTTTATTATTATTAGGTATTATTATTATTAGGTATAGATTTGATAGTTTTTTTTTGTGAATCTATAGATTTGATATAGTTAGATCTAAAATTTATGATTAAGATTGACAAGGCAATTATAGTTACATGACCGAATCCAGTTTGACACGATTAATTTGGAATACTCTCAACATATAATACGTTACGTTAACAGAAATCACGTTTTTAGACTCCCATAATTTCCTCTATATATATAAGTGGGTCCGTTAGGAAAAGGAAACTGAAATAGTGAGGGATGTACGAGTGTGTGTGCAAGCTGATTAGCTTGTGCGTGGGTGTGGCACGGTGGTACATGTAAAAAAAAATTACGGTCAGAAACCATATACATATACGATGTTGGGAAATTATTTTAATTTTGTGTCGTGCAATAGTCAAAACTTCATACACGCCTACGTACGTGACGCGTGATTCGAAAGAAAGTACAACTTGACCGTAATTACCAAGCACATGGGCGGGCCCCGTCCACGGAAGGACTCACCCGCAGGATCGGTCGGATGATACCAAGCATTTTCCATTATTATTTGCTAGGTGCACAATACCATAGGTACATGGAGTTGCCGGTCGCCGAGGATAATTGGCGAATCTCTTCAATTTTATGTTACCGTTAGCCTAAATTAAGAGTGATTTGTATATTTCCCTGATATATTTTCTCTAGGACGACGACACTATTGACGCACGCGGGACGGCACGCTTATCACTACCGCGTTCGATGGCAATATTGAGTACTTAACTTGAGCTAGCGGGACCCGTCCCCGTCCCTATCCAGTGCTACAGTACAGAGAAAGGCGAAAAGAGAGGCGACCGGGTCCTCGCCGGTGATTTCGCCGCTTCCCTCCGCCTCCGGCGCCGCTGTGGCGTTGTGAGGCGAGGGAAAGCTCCGGATCTCGTTCCGGCGGGCTGGTAGCTGTAGATTAGGTCTAGTTTAGGTTCTTGTCGCCTCGATCTGGAGAGGGGATCGATGGCGTCGTGGAAGAATAATTCCACCTTCCTTCCTCTTCCTGGCCGGCGACGGCAGAAGGTTGGTGTTGTGTGGCCGTGGATCCGTCGATCCGTCGAGATGTGTGTTTCCCCTTCGTGCTCGTCGCGGCGGCGCCGGCGAGTGCATCTGATAGGGTTCCAGTCCTTCGTCCCTGCTGTCGCGGCGTCGTCGTCTTCTCCTGCGGCGGCGTGGGATTGTGAGGTATGTGCTTGGAGATTGCGGTGGTGCCTTCTGTCCTCCGGCGCAGGGTTGCCGGAGTTTGCTCGGTGGTTTGGAGGAGGTTGTGGTGTGGCCGTGTTCGTTCATCAGGAAAGATCTCGTCGCTGCGCTTCGAGTGATTCATGCGGTCTTCTACATGTGTGGTGCTGCGCCTCATTCCAGGTTCGGCGGTGGTCGGCTTTCTTCTCCGGCGTCTTCGGCGGCGGAGCGGAGCGGCGTCTGACCAGCGGCGTGTTCAGCGGAGAAGGTCCAGGGGACCGAGTTGTAATTTTCTTTATTTCGAGGTCTTTTCTGCTGTTGTGCTGGGGCATGGGACCCACTTGCCGTGTACTGTGTGTTGTATTCCTGGTTGTATTTCGTTGAATACATGCAGTATACTAAGTTCAAAAAAAATTTGAGTACTTCTGCATGTCACGACCGAATCGGAAGTTCATGTGTGTGATGCGGAAAGTTTAGCTGAGACTGCAACTGAACAATGCTCCTAGAGGATGATGAACCTCGTGAATTACTACATGAGAGCAATGGCGGCCCTAGCTTTAATGAATGACTTAATTATATGGAATCTGAAACTGAAATGGAATCCATGTTCGAAATGTCATGCGTCCAAGGGCATGGCGTGACTACCAGGTGCCAACCACGATGTAACATGATTTAGCAAACCTCCTGGCTGCCGTACCTGTAACTCTATTCTCTCGTAATTCATGTTCGGGGTTCGTCCACAAGCTCTGATGATCAACTAGGACACATAATAGCCCAGTCTTTTACGTGAGCACGCACAACAGCCCAACTGGCAAAAGGAGCCCATCTGCGTGAGCGCCTGTTTTTGCGCCGATCGATCGTTGATACCTTGGGTCATTTACCCCTGTTTTCTCTCGCCTAATCACATCAATCGTGAATACTTGTCGCCCTTGGCTACGGAGTGGCTACTGCGCCTCCGACCTTAGACTCGATTAATGGCGATTGAATCCAGCGGAGTACCACTGTACCAGTGAGTCAGTGATTGGCGGCTGTCGATGATCGTCGTTGCCTCTTGCCGCCCGTCTGCGTCACCGCCCTCATCAAATCACCACAAAAATTATTAATCAAGGTACATGACTACTGTTAATCTGTTCTAATTCCTCTTTTTCTTCAGATTAGCCCTATGTTTCCATGCCAATTGCTTCAATCTCAAATCGGGCTAATGCTGAAAATTTAGATCAATAGCTGGTAATTCTAGAAAAAGAAGATCTAGAAGTTGGTAACAATGTAGCTATATTTAAACTTATGAAAAAAAATTAGCTTTGGGGATTAACTCCGGCTCATATTATATTTGGTTACCAATTCTCAAATTGATGATGTCAGTTTCTTCATAAATTTTATTTTTAGACTTTCCTTTTAGTTGTATTTAGCCTTAGACTTTGATATATTCGTACATTGTACTTCACCATTTCCATTGCTCGCCCCCTTTGTTAAAATCTGGTGTCCCCTGTGTTGATTTGCTTTTGTTCATCGTTTTATTGCCTTTCGGCTATAACAGTGCTTCAGGCTAGATTCAGTTCAAGTTTGTGGTTGCCATGATATATAGACTTCGGAATTTATCTTTTGGAACCGGAAAAGAATAGATGAGGCAGAGTTAGTCATTGAATCTGAGCTCTATGAAAAGAGACACAGATTTCATGATTAATGAATGTCCAAATTTCATGATTAATGAATGCCAATTTTTCTTTTCTGAATCCGACATAGTACTAGGCACGTAAAACCCATTGTTCCAAAGCATGCACTGAAATGATGACAGAGGAAAGACATCATCCCCGCAGTTTGATCCCCAAAGATCGGCAAAGGACACCACATCCGTGTGATTTGTGAAAGGGTTGAATTTTATACCCGATAGGCAAAACGACGGGCAGAGCATAAACAAATGGCGTAGGCGGAACAGCGAACATTGCATTGTAAGCCGAGCCTCCCAACACAAGTGTCAGGAATCTGCAGATTCAAGCTTATACTAGAAGTCTAGAAGACAAAGCAGCAGTCAAATTCGTTTGGCAAGTTTTGCCCTCTCCTTTTTTTGTCGTTTGGATAAAACACATTACAAATCTGGAGGTGGCATTTAAGCTTTAATGATTGCAATACCACAAGTAGTGGAATAGGAACATACTCGGCTCTTTCCAGCATGTTCCGTGGGAGAGGACCTAGAACCCTCTCCATCATCGCCAAGTGTTCCAGGTTCTCATGGGTCTGGAATAATGTTTCACCCTGTAAAAAAATCAGAGTCCAGTAATTCAATTATGCTTGCACCTTTCCCAGGAACAGAGACAAAAACAATGAAGGCAAAAACATACCGAGCAAAGCTCAATGAGTATACAACCAATGCCCCATATATCACATGGATAGCTCCATCCATGCCCTACCACAGAACACATAGACTCAGTTCCCGTGCTTGATAAACAATCAAAAGAACGAATGACGCTAACAGACAGTTTGTCCCTAGTCATACCTAAAATAACCTCAGGAGCGCGGTAGTGCCTAGTAGAGACAATGTAGCTACAGTCCTGGTGATCATATGCCGTGCTACCAAAGTCGATTAACTTGATGGCACTTGATTTTAGCAGCTTCCTTGAAAACGATCCATCCTGAATTTAAACCATGTACACATTAAGGTAAATAACACAGCATGCAGTATTTAACACAGAACCATATTGAACACGTTGCTAAACTGATGCGAATATGGTGAAATTTGTAAGAAACTTCTTCCTGTAATTAAATCAGTGCTATGCAAACAGTAATATGTATACCTTGTTCTCAGGTAGCTTAGCATGCTCTGAAGAAACAAGGAGGATGTTCTCTGGTTTTAGATCAGTATGAATTAACTGCAGGCCATGCATAACTGCAATGAGGTAAAGATAAGTATTAAGGTACAGTACACATAATTATATTAGAAGAAAATATGAGTATGCAAAGACACGCAACAGCAGATAAGCTATCAATAAGAACAATTTAAAAAAAAAATTGGAAAATTCTCATTTGCTTTTTAAGGTAGGATATATACGCAATAAAAAGCAAAAAAATAAAAGAATAAGTGAGCGATATAACATAATTGAGGACTGCTGTCACTACACACATGCAACAGATTTCAAAAGTTGCTCTCCAAGATCGCGGACTAGGTCGATTGGAAATGGGCGGTAGCCAGTTTTCCGCAGAAAGTCGTATAAGCTTGGACCAAGCTTCTCGCAGACCTGTTGAGTCATCGAAACTTATTGATTGACTACCCTAAGTCAACGAGACAAGTTGCGAAATTCGATGAATCAACCATGTACTTACAATACAAATATGGTTACGATAGGAAAACCAGTTCCGTATTTGCACACAGCTGCAAAAAACTCACAACATGTGATTTCCTTTATTAAAGTAGAAACATGACTTGGAAAATAAATTTACAATTCAGTCCATCCCAAGCTTTTTGATTTGTTTCATTTGGAGGGGACAAGGTAGATGTAAAACTTACTGTTTTCCTGCAGCATCATTTCTTGCGAGCTTCTGCAGCACATCAATCTCTATCATTGCTGCGTCACTGTATTTGTTTACAGCACGGACAATTTTAATAGCTCCATTTCTTTTCTTTCTCTGTCCCAACATTCTAGTACTTGGCCAAAAGTACCTATGCAAACAAAGATATTCCGATTATGATAATAATTTCCTAGAGTTGTGACCACAAAATAATATTAGGTGGAGCCCAACATGGATGTCAGAAATTGATTAACTGAAGAATTTACAGTCGTGATCAGAAAAAAATACTAACCTTCTCCCATCTTTCTGTATATTTTATCTGCAAAAATAGTGAGGTGCGTAAGAACAAAGCCTTCTAAGGAGTTCAGTAATTTCAGAGAAATTTGTGCAATCAAAAGTAACTATATAACTAGCAAGCACTTTGCAAAAAACATGTTTGCATTAACACAAACATAGTAACATCATTTGGTTCAGCTACAAAATAACTAACATAGAAATCCTTGTAAACTTGGAACCACTCAATACCAAAGAAATAAAGTCAAATTTAAAAATCCAAGACCATACAAAGGGAAATCCAAAGAAAACATTATATCAAAGAAACAAACAGATATTGGCTAAAATAAACCTGACTATGTGAACCTTAAAACAAACTATATCATGGATTTCAAAGCACATCTGGAAGAAGATCATAAGTCTAAACGAGTAGCCAAGAAACATTTTCTATTTGAAAATAAATAAGAAGATGGGAAAATAAAGCTTCCAGCAGCCTAAGCATCACAAATGCAATGATTATACTCGAATAATGATGGTCAAGTGTAATTACAGCGAGAGGTCAAATTCTCTCCAACAGCAAATACATAATGGCCATCTTTATCGTCTTGTCTCCAAGGAGGGGAAGCATTTCGAGCAACACTCTTTGAGAGCAGAGACAAGGAAGTATAGTCCGGAGGCAACACCCAGCTGGTGAAATCGCCAACTTCTTGCCCACAAAATGTAATCTGAGCCTACACACATCGATCACTCATGTTTTTCATGCAGAAAATAAATAATATAAATACATCCCCATATGTTTATAATGCACTAAAGTGCTAAGAAATATAAGCTAAGCACCGTATCTGAACATGGTATAGCAACACATCTATAAACCTATATCATTTATGACATTATAGAAAGTAACTAAGCTGGAAGCGCTCGCGCACATACAATATCCAAAGCAGAACATATCGTAAACCCGCTCTCACTGATTCACATCCTCATCTAAGCACATAATAAGGTACAAGCTCTCTTGTACTAGCTGCAAATTTGAACAGCAAAATGCATGGCCACGCATTGGGAAGATATCATGGCTTGATCAAGAGAGTTATGTAACACGGTAATAATGCAGATCGACCCGAGTATTTCACGTGTATTTCAGGCAGTAAGCATATATTGTTAAAATCAAGGGTATCATGCTAAGTTGGACGAAAGTACGCACTCAAACTCACCCAACCGAGCACAGGACCAAACAAATCACGGGGGAAACTGGGTCCACACATCCCAAATTCACAAGAAACAGGTGGAGACATTCCAAGAAGCCGACGATGGTGCACAAGCTATAGAACTGGTGAGATTTGCACTCGAATCAATCGATCGATTCCCGGTAAACGCAGATCGCACACGCTAAATCCACACCGAATCACGGACCACGTCTCATCCTGACCATGCTATTCCTCCAAATCGGCGCATCAGAAGGAGGCAGGGAGGGAGGAAATGGGGGCGCTTTAATTACATTGGCCGGTGGCACGACGTCCCAGCCGTGCCGGGCCCGCTTCCGTGGGCGGGCGGACGGCAGATCGGCTGCGGCGGCGCACTTGGTCGCCATCGGTGGACGCCGATTGATCTAGCTCGAATTTGGGGATTTGGGAGCACGAGAGCAGAGGAACGCGCGAAGGGGAAAGTGGAGGCCGGTTGATGATACGGGCGGTTGGTTTGGTTCGGTGGGAATCAGGTACGGGTTTGACTTTGACCAGACCGGAGGCGCCAAGATTCGTGCTAAGTTTGATCTGCAGGAATATACTCCGTGGTCAGCAGGCATATTCCTGACAAGGGTCTGCTTGATGACGGTCACCCGTTGGCACGGTTGATTTTCCAGCACTTTTCTTGTCGAAACAACAGGGTTGGGGAGGAGAACACCGCCACCTCGAAATCTAGTGCACCCCCGCCACCAACGTCGGCTAGAACCGCATGTTGCCGTTGTCCGGGGCCACACCAACTCGTCTTGGGCGCGCCAATTGTACCCTACCCTAGTTTAGAGCTCGACGCCACCTAGCTCAGCCTTGCTGGTATCTTGTTTGTCATAGCTCCCTGCTGGCAGTAGCGACATGACCGACGTTATCTTGGTTGGTGGATAACCGAAAGAGCTCGTCACGTTTGGTGGCTAATCGATGGGAAATAACAGAGACCCATTATCTTTTTACGCCGCAGGCTTTGAGAGACCCTTGATTATCATCACCCCATGGTGGATGTAGTGGTGCATGTGGTGCTTAAGGATGTAGAGTGCATCCTTATTTTGGGTTCGCCCTCATAGCAGACATAATTCATAGAGAGAATATTGTGCTTCCTAATCATATCACAAGCTAGCGGTGGATACGGAGCCCTCAAGAACGCTTTTAGTCATATTGCTTATTTCATATTTACTCACAATCATGGGCGGACGCAGCGTCCCTGTTCCCCGGGCTTCACCGCCGAACGCCTCAGGCGAAGGTGCCTTTCCAACGACGAACAGACAAAGCTCGATGGGCATTTTGGTCCTGCTGTTCGCGTGTGTCCAGCGGCCAACAGCGTGGTGGGCCTTGAAGCCATGGCCCGTACAAAACAATTCAATATTTTACTTGCTAACCTTGCAACTTACAGTCTAAACCAATAAGCTAGCTAGTGGTATTGCAAGGTTAAGTATTAAAATTATTAAGCTTGTAACATACACAAACTTGTTCAACATGTGCATACTCATAATTCATAAACAAGTTGTAAATTATTGTCAACAAGCATTGTCCGAAGTCGAACCAGACGGTCGACGGACCTGTGTCCGCACAACATTAGGACGCCACCCAATCCGCACTTGGTCACAACCCTGCCCCATAGGATCATCGCCGCGTGGGAGCTCGAGGCCGCCGCCTCGACGTAGCAGCACCGTCTCCTCCATCTTCACGTCCTAGAGATCCTCGCGCCGGTGGCAACTCGCCTCCTCCGCGCCGGCCCGCGCCACAGCCAGGCCAGCCGTTCATCGTAGATCCCACGCCTTGGGAGAAAAAGACGCGAGCGAATAAAAACGCCCCACCGCCAGTCCGCCACCTTCCTCGGGGCGCGCACGACTTTCTCGCGCCCCCTCCGGTGATGGCGAAGCGGGGGGGGGGGGGGGGGGGGGCTAGGCGGCTTGTCCAAGAAAATTTATTTGCCTTGCGGTGCGCCCAGGCTTCGACAAATTCCTGGGTCCGCCACTGCTCACAATCTTGTTCTTATTTCTAGTTTGGTTGTTTCATCCAATATCACTCAAAACACTCTACTGATCCAATAATTGTGATCACTGCTTTGTTTAGATTCAACAATACCTTTTGCAAGAGGCTAATAACGACCATTTCCTAAGCTGATGCAGGATCGATGCTCTTATTTTTGAAAACAGCTACTCTAGCCATGTGCACTCACTCACTGTCATCCTAGCGGGCCGAGTTGGTCAATGGCATGGTGTGCTGCTTCTATGATGATTATTTCCTGCCATGTCATATTCACAAGAGAAAGTGTGGTTAAGTACTGACGAGCGGAGTGACTTGCCGTATTAGCCAATTTGCGTTTTCTTCAAACCAAACCAAAATACCGTGTCCCGCAAAAACTTTAATTGACGCTCGATAATTTTTAGAATTATCTGTTATTTATATATGTTTGCATCTAAGATACACAATCCTACTCTACAAACATCTTTTGGGATCTAGATATTTGAAGACACTAAAATAGAAAAGATACTATAGTCCATA
Organism: Poa pratensis; assembly: GCA_947311845.1. Taxonomy (NCBI): domain Eukaryota; kingdom Viridiplantae; phylum Streptophyta; class Magnoliopsida; order Poales; family Poaceae; genus Poa; species Poa pratensis. The sequence continues at coordinate 50,076,606 of CAMZMU010000068.1, read as the reverse complement.
TACATGGCACACAAAAATTCCTCTGAGAAATTGGTCTTGTCATATTTTATCTAGATTAATCTATAAATAATTTATTAAATCATATACTATTTTTTTTTTGGAAAACAACATTATTATATTAGCAAATTAAGCATGTGTAATATATAAGTTTTCATTTGTAATGATAAACATTTGACATTTAGATTAGTAAGCATTTGGGTTTAATATTGCATGTATTTATAGTTGTTACATAAAAAATAAAATAGTAGAAAATTTAGACGTCGATGGTTTCATCGATGAAAATTTAGTTTAGATTACTACTGGAGTAACATTTCGAAGTAAAAAATGTTTAGTATAAATAGAGGTTGCACCAATTTAGATGTCGTTATAGGCAAGGTTCAAAAAGGCGATAAGTGATAAACGGAGCAGTGAGACACTAAGTGGCACGACGAACTATGGCTGCATGTACAAAAAGGGAAACCATGTGGTTCCTACGCTGTTTTGGTATAGTCCCAGCAATCACGCCGGAGACGTCGCCGACCGCAAGAGCACCACTGGAATCTTTATTCTTTGTCGGGTCAAGTGTGGTCACTTGGACATCACAAAAACATAAGGTGGTGGGATACGTGTAAAACGTATCGACGAACTTTGTAGTTTATTATGATGTTTTCTTTAATATTGGTTTATTTTATCGTACTAACCTATTAATAGTTGCATAAATTCTTCTTTTACACTTTTGTTGTGTAGAAATTATTTGAAAAAAGACAAAAACCAAAAGAAAGCCTTGTTGGAGTCAAATTATGACTTTCCTGAAATTTGTCTGATCAACGGGTTTCAGCGATTGTCATGTTTCGGCCTAAAGGCGACGTCAAACAGAAAAACCTAACACTACAAAGTTGTTCAATTTTCCATAAGAACGCCCTACTTGGAGTCCGGAAGAGCCCATGAATTTATTAGAGAGAATTCCTTATTTGACCCTTGCTTAAAATCGTATTCCCTATTTGATCCTAAAAAATAAAATCTTCCTAATTTGACATCTTAATTTCATTTTCTTCCTAATATGGTCCTCTAGTGCATTTTCACCATTACGAAGACTCTTTTGACCCTGATAAATTTTGTGTAAATAAATTTATCTTTAAGTGTTGGTAATTCACCCGAATGCTCACGCCAGCGCGCAGCCCGCCGGCCCTTGTATGCCGGCTCTACACCTGTACGCCGTCGCCGTCATAGGGAACGCCAAAATGTACCTATCTGGCCTGTAGCTGCACGGAACCGGCCCGTATTGCATCGCATGCATGGGGTATGCATGCCATTGTGTCTGTGTGTGCTTGGTGCACTAGCCATACACGCACATGTAGTTGGACATGCATGTATAGCTTAGACTCGTATGAGTTTATTGGTTGTTGCTCTTCATGCGTCCAGTTTACTAGCTGCTCGGGTCCGGCCGCCGTCGCTGGGCGCCGGCGACGCGCCGCCACGGGATGCCTCACGCTGTTGCCGGCCGGTTCCGAACTGAACCTGTACACCGGGCGCGGGTGTACTGCGCTGTACGCCAGGCGGCACGTCGAGCTGCTCCCGTACCCGCCGATGAGAGAGGCTGCCTCTATACGCCAAGCTTTATACTCGTGCCTGAAACTGAACCTGTACACGTCGCCAAGCTGTACCTGTACGCCCGATGCCCGCCATTTTTGAGAAGTGTACGCCGGGCTTGAGCATCTGTAGGCCGATGACGCCGGCTCGAACTGGTACGCGTTGGCGTCTCCAACGACCGGGCGACTTGAGTGACGGCCTGCATGTCGGCGACTATACACAGGAAGTGGCCGAGTTTTGCTCCACCACAACCCTGCTTGGTTTAATTATAGCCCATTGGAACTAACCTTGTTACTCCGCATTAATTAGTGCTAAGAGTTGTTGTTAGATCATGTTTACTTTGTTGCATGCCATTGTTGCCGTAAAGTTTCATCAGTAGTCAGCTAAGCTCAAGATAAAGTGCAAGTGTTGCGTCATGGCGCCGGCGGATCTGCAGCTGGAAGACCATAAAGATAGTGTGTGGCGGTGATGGCGTGAGCGGATCGGCAAGCCAGTGGTTCAGTGCAAAGTGTGCATGCGTTCTTGGAGTTTGCTGCGCGTACGTGTGAGTTATGTGCATGCAGCATGCATGATGTTGGCCATGTCCTGTGGCCGTTGAGGGCTTGAGGCCACTGAGAAGACGCTGTGTAGGTGCTAGTCGTGGGTGTGTATAGCCAACTTAGCGAAATCATTAGTAGACTGATTAGTGGATCAGGCTGTTAGTGGTAGGTGCTTGAGTTGTGGCCGGTTAGTGTGGCTGCGTGTTAGCCTGTTTTCTTTTTTTGAACTAAGTCTATGTAATCAGCTCGTTTTATTAAGTTGAACAAAGGGAGAAGACACAAGTGTGCGGTACCATAAAGTCTATGTGTGTTCTTCTTCTCCACTGACCACATATATAGCCAAGGGATACAATGTAACCAGGATCTCCCAATACCTCAAAGGGGATCTAAGACAGTGAACCACATAGAGAGATGACTACATACTACTGATACAAACATCCCATATTTAGGTAGTGGACTACCCCTTACAAATGGGGTTAGAGAAAACGAATAAGGCGTGAAGATTGGTGGTGAGTTCCTCTAGGAGAGCATCTAGAAATTAGATCTAGTTACTGTCGTGGAATGAAATATTTCACAACGTAAAATGCGGTAGGAAAGACCAGAACTCTAGGCCGGGGGTTCCTGATTCGGGTTGTGACAACTGAGATATGGGGTCTGGGCGCCCCTTTACTTCTTCATCTCTCGACCGATTAAGGATCTCAGCTCTCTAAGGTAGTACATAGCCGCTAGGGGAAAAAGGTGAGGCTTGGCGCAGACCGTTAGTGAAGCAACCCCACGGAGGGGGAATTAGCGGATTGGCGTCCACCACGCCATCATCTCAATCTCGGCTACGGAGGCTACGACATCGACCTTCATCATCATCCACACTTCATCCTCGATTCATCCATCCATCTAATTGTAATTCTGAAATATACTAGTTAATTGCCCGTGCGTTGCAACGGAGACATAAAATATTCTAATGGTTCCACACTAATCATTTTAACACATGTAATTTTAGGATTCTCGTGTGCATCACGCACTATTGTCATTTATGATGAAACACATAATACTATTAATTTGTTTTTGAATGTTTGCCCATGCGTTGTAACGGTCCTTCAAAGTTCTTTCCTCGACCCACATGTGAGCAAATGACAAATTTGATTGAAAACATGCTTTCTGGTTTTTTTGTGAATTTCTATAGATGTCCTAATTTAGTAACAACAATCAAGCTGGGAAAAGAAAATCATGCTATTTGTTGAGCATTTTTCTTATAGAAGTTCAGGATCATAAAAGTGTTCTAGACAGGCATATCACCGGTGGAACAAAGTCAGTTATATTAGAAAAACATGACTGAAACATCAAGACAAGGATTGTTAAAAAATATATGTTATGGAACTGATTAATTGTTATCATCACACACCAAGTTCTTCAATTTACACAATTCCTACCAGATGATAACCATCCAAACGGGAAAGGAAAATATGGAAGATTAGTATGCACTACTGTTACACAATAATTACATTACTCATTCCAATTTAAATGGCAAGCAGTAGTTCATGATAGACTGCATGTTGAGTGAATTTAAGTTCCATAATCACAAAATAAGAGTAATGCCGAGGTTTGTGTCTAAATGATTAGGAGCTGCTCCAGAGTCCAGATCGAATGGACCAAGCCAAATACCGTGTGTAGTATAGCAATAACATCTACTTGGAGCTATTTCGAATGGACTCCCATGCATTTTTGTACAAGAAAAGTCATAAACTCCCATTGTGCGAAGAGGCCATGACCTTCTACAAAACCTGCAGTCCGAAGAACATACTTCGATACCAGCAAAAAAAATCATACTTTGTTCTTTAAATAACATATCCTTCATTTTGGTCCATAATGGCCGGGACAAACCTGCACTCAGAGATAAACAGAGACAAACCTTCATACATGTAGCATGGAGAATAAATTTTGTAGGCTGACATAGTAGAGACAAACAGATGCATAGTAGTGAATGGTTCTAGCATGTACATCTCACAATTCAACTGAGCGGTGGCAGTCTGTGTAATTTTCTCGTACTCGAAAATCGAACGGTGTGGAGTTGCTGAAGAGGCGAGTGGACGGCGAGGATACTTTCGTCCGTCCGAGCCGAGACAGGACATTGCTATTTTTGTAGTAGAGATTTTGTAGACGTTCGAAGATAGGTCGAGTTCAATGGAATTTCCTGTTAAAAAAATCGCCACCAGTATTCCTTGTGCAGTTGGGCTTTAGGCCACTTTCAGCCCAGAACTCAACTGATGTCTCAACCGACGAGTAGTAGCAGCTTTCGTCAAGATTAGGGATGTAAACGGTACGGATAATTTCCGCCCCGAATTCGCATCCGCATCCGTTTTTAAGGATATGGTACGTAATTATGGAAATCCGGCGGATACGGATGCGGATGCGGATATTCGTTAGGCGGATATCCGGCGGATATGGTATTGCTATTACCCGACGGATGCGGATTATCCGCCTTTTTTGCGGATTATCCGTCTTTTTTGCGGATTATCCCATATACTCTATTAGGATAATCCGATTTATTAGCCTATTTAGTTGGTACAAATAGCCAAATCCATTGCCACATTGACCTAATCCCCCGTTTACGTCTCTCCGTATATAACTAATCTTACCGTAGTACGACTTACACTCGGTAATCATATATGAGTATTTGTTCTATGTCGTGAATCCATGCACTCGCATCATGCCCATGTACATTTTGGTCACTTTGTAGTTTTATGTGCTTGGATAGTTCTTTTGTGCATATTTTTTGCACGGTAAAATTTTATTTCTTTATACATATTTATCCGCTACTTAGTATTTGTATCCGGTCCGAATCCGCTCTGTTTCCGTTCCGTATCCGTAGTCCGATATTATCTGCATCCGTATCCGCATCCGGTTATTATTCGATCCGCTCTGAATCCGACAAAAAAATATGAAAAAGATATGGAAAGAGCATTATCCGATCCGATCCGATCCCTTTACATCCCTAGTCAAGATACAAACTCCTCTTCTCCTACTCCTCTTCTCCTCAAGCTGCTCTGCTCCTCTACTCTTGCAGTCTTGCGCCGTCCGCCGGCCGATCCGCCAGCCCGGAGCGCACGAGGGATATCTCGCCGGACTCTGTTCCGCTCCACCGGGAGCCACCGCCATCCACCTTATCTCTTAGCGCCGGTGAGTAATCACGCGTTTCCTTCCGCGCGGCCGTGGTCGATCGATTGCACGATCCGTACCTGTTTGCTTAAGTTGTTCCTCAGCAGTAGGTAGGCCAAATCGCTCTAGCGATTGTGTTAGCAAATTCGAGATGCAGCTTACGGTGCCTCCTCGAATGAATAGGATACAACTATAGAAGGGATTCACGTTTTGGGTTCAGCCGTTCAGGCAAGAAGAAGACTCAATGAATCTACCCAGTCTCTGATGGAAATTGTGAGGTGGGGAATATTAGTCTTGAACTGGCCTTATCTTGTTGCTGTAAGTGTTTAGGATCTTTCTTGTTTTACTTAGAGGCCTCGGTAGGCTTTGTCCGTGGGTGTGATGAAAACTCTGTACTAGAAATTTTGAAAGGAAAAACAAAAGGACTTTAACTCTTATTATGGTGCTCATAATTTCCAGTGTGCTCCTTTGTTATTGTTTTTACTGTGACAGGTTGTCCTGGTACTAATCCTATCACCGTTTCAGAATCCTGAACAGATACTATTTGGCTTCTCTTGCAGGTTCTAGCACAGAGGCCACCGTTTGCCTTTCGAGAGTAGATTTCCCAGTCCCAGGTCCAGTTCCTAGCAAAGAAGAGGAAGAGAGATTTCAGAGGTATCGTGCACGGAAGCTTAGATGATGGCTGCGGCAAACGGAGTTGTCCATGCATCTACAGCTAAGCCCCTGTTTACCTTTGGCGTCATTGCTGATGTCCAGTACGCCGACATCCCGGATGGCCGATCCTTCCTTGGCATCCCACGCTACTACCGTCACAGCATCAGTGTTCTCCAAAGGGCCGCCAGCGCGTGGAACCAGCCAGGAAACATCAAGTTCTCGATCAACTTCGGCGACATCGTAGACGGGTTCTGCCCAAAGGACAAGTCATTGTGGGCGGTGCAGAAGGTCATCGACGAGTTTGAGAAGTTCGATGGCCCGACCTACCACATGTTCGGCAACCATTGCCTCTATAACCTTCCTCGGAGCAAGCTAGTGGCTTTGCTGAAGATGCCGACGGGCTCTGACCGTGCGTACTATGACTTCTCACCGTGTCCTGAATACAGATTCGTTATTCTGGATGCTTATGACTTCAGCGTGCTTGGCTGGCCTCGTGATCATCCTGTGACTGCAGCAGCAATGAAGTTCCTGGATGAAAAGAACCCAAACACCGATAAGAACAGTCCTGAGGGTTTGGTTGGCAACGACAAGCGGTTCGTGATGTTCAATGGTGCTGTTGGCAAGGAGCAGCTGTCCTGGCTTAGTGATGTCCTACGGAATGCAGCAGACCGCCGGCAGAATGTCATCTTGTGCAGTCATCTCCCAATGGACCCTGAAGCAGCATCCCAGGTAGGTCTTATGTGGAATTATGACGAGGTGATGGCAATTGTTCGCCGGTACAGCTGTGTCAAAGCCTGCTTTGCTGGGCATGACCACAAGGGCGGCCACTCTGTCGACTCCCACGGTGTGCACCATCGCACTCTCGAGGCTGCATTGGAGTGTCCTCCTGGCACCAGCGCATTCGGACATATCGAAGCATATCCTGACAAGCTTTTGCTTGTAGGCTCTGATGGAATGGCTGATACTGAAATGTTTTTTCAGTCCCCGGAGAGAGCTTTGTTGTAGATTAAAATAAATGTGACTTTATTGTTTTCAGAATAACCGGTGTCTTCAGAATGGAAGCAAGTTTACACAGACGTAAATGGCAGTCTACTATTCCTTTCAAAGATTGGTTAGGAAGCCTTTCTCTTTGCTCTGCTTAGTTTTACTCATTTTGGTATGAAGAAGTTGCTTATAGCGTTCGGAGATATTATTCCTGCACGAATCTGTGCACGGTATGATTTTTAATTCTTATTCTGTAACTCCGAATGAGCTCATATTTAAACTGTAATGGCAACTTTTCATCCTATGTATGCATGAATTTTTTCGGAATTTTCCGACAAAGTAAGTAGGGTAGAAAAATACGTTTTGCTGCAGCTATTTTTCTGGACAGATTCTGTCCCATTTTGTTTGATGCATGCTTAGAACTTTTAACATGAATCTTTTTGATCCAATTGAGTTTATGAGTAGGCATACAACATTATACATGTTCTGGACATCCATATGAATTTTTGTCTAAGGATTATATGCAGCAAGAAATCTATTTGTTTATCACTACTAATGTGCCCCACAGAAAAAGAAATGGGAGAAACGGTGTTTTGAAGTTTTTTCACAGGGATTAGAGGAGATGCACCGAGAGCTATCCAAGGATGGTGAAGACCATAAGCTTGGGGATGTGAAGACAACCCCACTGGACCTACACACTCTCGGTTTGCACACGTCTAACTTCTGTTTTTCGATCGAAACACTTTATCGCATAAACTTGGAGCGTCTTTTCGTTTGTTTAGATTAGATTATTATTTTTTGTGAGACCACCACACGATCATTTATATATGAGAGAGCTACTGGAAATTTGGGTTAAATTATGTTGGATGCTATTATAAGATTGGGAAAAGGATGTTAAAGTTAATTTTAAAAGATACATATAATTGCATGATTCATGAGCTTGTTAATGAGTAATAATTTGCAAATATTTTATCAAGAGCTATCTCTTATTCATGTTTTGATGCTAAATGTTATTCTACCTTGTTCTAACATGGATTAGTTAGTTCTATGGACACTCATGCATGCATTTAGATGGTCAACTTTCTCCCTCTTGCTAGCCCAAAAATTCAACAAGCAAAAACTTGTTTCCAACACCTTCAACCAAAGTTTTTCCAGTGAGTCCACCATATCTACCTATTAGCTTTATGCTATTCCGAGTATGTTTATCATGATATTTGAGTTATCTATACCTCTGAATGAAAATGCTTATGTTGTTAATTGTTGTGGAAAAGTTGGTTATATAGCTCTCGCGAACTTGATGCACACTTTACTTTCATTGCATAAATAAATATGACCCATTGTGATTAAAATTATGAAGTTGTGGACTTGACAAATGTCTTTGGTTGAGAGTTAGCCCATATGTGCTGTCACATGGCAAGCTTTCAACATTGCACATCATCTCATTTAGTTGATATCATGTACTTTTGTTTATGGATGCTTACCATGGGTGAAATAAATGGGGAAATGAAGTGAGTTTAAATGAGTTTGTATAAATGGTTAGAGAGACGCCTGGGCCGCTAATCTAAGCCATGCATCATTCATGGTGGAAATTTACTTACATGCTATGGTGAACCTTCTGTGATACACCTTACAATAAAAAGCTATCCAATGGTAAATAAAAAGGTGTTGAGATTGTTCATTATGTTTGTTTGTCTTGTCATTTTGATATGGGCTTGTTCCATATCCTGGGACAAGAGGTACCCCAGTTGACGCTCTTAATGATACTGTTATTACTTACAATGATATTTAACTTGAACTTGCTTTGTTTTCTAAAGTTGAGTAACACATGAGTAGGTACTTGTATTCAAGGGGCATGAGACTTTCAACCTGTACTTTGTCAAGCACACTACTCTTATTGCTTTCACTTTAAACTTAATCATTCAAGATGCTATGATAGGGGAATGAGAGCTTGACACCAAGGATTACCATATTACAATCATTGACTTAAGTAGAGAAGTTCAGAAGATAGATGAAATTTATTCATGCTTTACCTCTACTCATATATATATCTTTCCAAAGTGTCCACCTTTTATATTCAGATTTTCACCAAACTCTATGACCATTGTAGGATGTTCTTACTTATTATTATGCATACATGTGGTCCATAGTACTTTTTCTCTCATGTTACACTTTGTGAATTATCATTGAACATCCTTGCATTGAATACTTGATATCACTTCATAAACTATCTTGCATATTGCTACTCCTTTTAAGAATGAATCATTTTACTCTATGTAGCAATAGTAATCATCTTTGATATCCATTGATAGTATTAAAATTGCAAAGTCCATGTTAGTTTTATCACCTTCATACTCGAGGACGAGTATAGGTTAAGCTTGGGGATGTTGATGCATGTAAAATGCATACATGAACTTTGCATTATTTTACTTCTATTCCAATCATATTTGCATCATATAAGGGTTATATCAATGTTTTATAATGATTTTGGGAATATTTCATAGTTTTCCCATTTATTTGGAATTAACCCTGTTTTCCAGAAAACGTCTTTTTTAGTGTTTCAGACTTTCCGGGAGCTTCGGGACTCCAAAAAGGGCAAGGCCAAAGAGCACGGTTCAGAATTTTCGAGACGAACGCAATGGGCTCAAATTGAAGACCAGAAGCCCAACAGGCTGGAAGATAGAGGGTCCCACGCGGCCTCCTGTACCTGGCCGCGTGGGCCCACCTCTTTTCCCCCTCGGAGCTCCGTGGCCGTCGATCTTTGCTCCACCGACATAGTCTTGACCTAAAAACGCCTATAAAAATAGCCCCCGACGTTCTCTGGAAGCAGCGCCGCCGAAACACAGAAACCACGAAACAGAGACCTGGAGCTGCAGATTGGAGGGGGAAAACTCCGGCGGGGCGCTGCCGGGGTGGTCTCCATCTTCTCCAACGACTTCTCCACCGTCTCCATGATGAAGAGGGAGTAGTCCACCCCTGGACCTTGGGTTTGTGGTGGTAACTTGATCCAATCTCTCTATGTATGATCATTGTTGAAGTCCATATGATGTGCCTTGCATGATTATGGAACTATCTTTCTAATTCTTATGGTGGATATTGTGGTATGAGATGATTTGTTATACATTTACCGTTGTGTTGGAGCTTTTATGATTTGTCATACTTTGGAGATATTCTATGATGCATGTGATGGTTTGATTTATGCATAATGCCTTGTTTATCCTTGTCATGAGGTGATTGACACCACCAAGTGTGGATAGATGAGAGAGTTGTGGTCATGCACACGAACTATGAATCATTGCACTAGTGTTTAGAATATTGTCCATTATGAAGTATGATGTATGTAGGTACGGGATGGCCGATGTGACACGGCATATGTATTGAGTGACATGTGAAATACAGCCCAACATCCTTTATCTGGGGTAAAAAGGAAGAGTATGATGTGGGAGTGAGAGCAACCACGCTAGCCTTATGAGGGTGACCTAGCAACACAAATGAGTACTTCTTTCAACTATGTGTTTTAGGACATATAGCCGTCATAAAAGCTACCATTAAAACATGACAATTGTGTGTACTTTATCTATAACATGATAATCACCGTAGATGAGAGAGAGAGGATTGAGTGAACCCATGAATCCATGTCCATTGTTCCTATAAGAGAAAACCTTTGTCTTGTCCTCTTGCATTGAAGAGGATTGGGACACTTTCACATTCTTGTTTTGTTACGTTAAACTTCATCCATTAAATCAACCACCTTGTTCTTTAAACTTGTTTAGTGCATAATCAACTAAAACTTGTGACACTTTAGTTGTAGGGAATAGATAATTTTTCCTTCTTGCTCCTGCGGATCGATACCTTACTTCCACATTGAGAGGTGCTACAGTGATCCCCTGCTCTTGGGGGTTATCAGGGAGGACCGCGATGCTGAGATCCAGCAAGTGCTGGACGGGCTCACGGAGGAGCAGTCGGTGGACCCGCGCTGGGACACCGCCAACCACGCCTTCTGGACACGCCAGGCCAAGCTGCTCCGGCTCGCCGCCCGTGAGCGGCGCGGCACGACGCATTCCATCGTGGCATCATCCTCGTCGACAACTCCGACGAGGAGGAGGAGGAGCCACGGCTGAGCAGGTGGCACGGCGGCGACGACGGTGCAGGCCCGTCAACCCATGCCCCGCCGAGCGACGACGACGACGACGACGGTGACGGCAACGACGACGGCGACGACGACTGCGGCGGCGGCGACTACACCCAGCTCTACAAAAAACGGGGCATGTAGACCGCCGTTTTTAGTTTAATTATGTTTTTTAAGTCTTTTATTGTAACCGGCTCAACTATTTGAATTTCGCCTAAATTTCGCCTATCTTTGTATCAATTTCGCCTACATTTGCATTTGAATTTCGCCTATCTTCTAAATTTGTTTTTCAAAAATATTTGGGCTTGATCCTGGGTTCCACAATGGCTGGGAAATCGGAGCCCCCAGGGCGTAGAATAGCGGCGCCCCCAGACGGCCCAGTTTAGCGCCCTTTTTCGGCCTGGGGGGCACTACGAGTGGAGATGCCCTAAGTAGACCAGACTCCGCCCTGAAGCGAGCAACATACATATATGATGGGGACGGAACCGAAGGAGGTGGATGCGTTATTAGGTGGTGTTGTCGTGACTCTTGGGTTGGGTTCGAATCTGGACTCTCACAAACATGGTTCAAATCTCATTTGATTTTCGAAAATTAGTTTTAGGAAATATGGGTGAATTCTAGAAATTTAAAACATGGAGAGATCGGCAATGCCCAAATAACCGTCTGCCATCATGAATGGACAACCCATTTGTTCAAACCTCACACACTCTAGAGTTTTCTGTTACTTTCTACGGCTAAGAGAGAAAATACCATGATAACAACAAAGTGGGCTTACATAATTTTACGCACTCCTTTGTGTTATATATACTTAGCAACGTACTTAAAGATGATAAAAGAGTGGAATATCTAACTTGTGGCGTATATGGTTCTTGTTCCTTATCATTTGATTAGATCCACGTAACTTTCTATTTACTGAATTTTAACTACTTTTTTTTTAGTACCTCGATTCTGTCCATTTGAGCTTAACGGTATAAGCTATATACTTCCAATGTTTCAATTATAAAATACTGAAATTTCAGTTTTCATATTACATTTAGTAAATAATGTTAGGGATAATATGAAAAATAATATACTTAATATTATCGGTCATATACATAGGATTGTAATGGAGATGTGATAACATAATGACTTGTAGATAAGTAAAATAGTTTAGCATAAATCATGGAGCAGTCTAGACCGTTCCCTTTTCTTTTGGCGCGATTCCCCTTCCCAGATCTCACCTCCGCCGCCCCCCCCCCCCCCCCCCCCCCCCCCCCCCCCCCGCCCCTCGAGGTGTGCAGCCGGGCCCCGCATCCATCGCCATCGGCCCCGCCACTCTACTCTCCACCGGCGATGGCCTCACTGGCACTTTTCCGGCTGGCGGCCACCGAGGCGACTCCTGGCCCCAACCGGAAACTTGTCAGCCGCGACTTTTGTAGATTTTTTGATTGTCACGTAATGGGAAATGATGAGATACGAATGAAATGATATTTTTATTTCTTGAACATTTTCAACCAACTACATAAATTATTTATCTTTAGCAGTATATTTATATAAAATAATAATGGACAAATTCGCACCGCGTTCATGTCTCTCAAATGTTGCAAATTGTGGTATCGAGTGAGTTAGCGAGAGGAAGAAATTTCCGAACAAAGTAATTCTCGCTATCTACTGTGAACTACCTATTAAGGAGGATAGACTAATTTATCTTAATTCAACGATTTTTATCAGTGATAGCTATCATCCCGTAATGATCTAACATGATGTAAGAAGTATAGTTTAGTTTACAAATCCAATGTCACTTACATGAGTGTTTCAACATATGGCATGATAATCATTTGCCCTCAAAGTTCACATCGTCAAAGATGTTAATTGCATAGGTGATATTTACTTACCAAACATTTGCAATAGTTGTAGAATATTTTTGTTTATTGTCTCTCATTCTGAATATTTTTGTTGATGAAATGGGCGGTTGGTTGGTTCGGTGGGAATCGGGTACGGGTTTGACTTTGACCAGACCGGAGGTGCCAAGATTCGTGCTAAGTTTGATCTCTGCTTGCTTGATGACGGTCACCCGTTGGCATGGTCGAATTTCCGACACGTTTGTTGTGGGAACAACAGGGTTGGGGAGGAAAACACCGCCGCCTCAACATCTAGTACACCCCCGCCACCAACGTCGGCTAGAACCCCGCATGTCGTTGTTGTATGCAGACACACCAACTCGTTTTGGGCGCGCTAACAGTACCCTACCCTAAGTCTAGGGTAGGGTACTCGTCGTATGCCTCCTAGCTCAGTCTGCTGATAGTAGAGACATCGTTGGCATTGGCCCGGTTGGTGGATAACCGAAGAGCTCGCCACATTTGGTGGCTAACCGATAGGGAATCATGAAGACTCATGATCTTTTTACGCTGCAGTCATAGGGAGACCCTTGATTATCGTCGCCCCATGGTGGATGTCAAAGATGGTAGTGGTGCGTGTGGTGCTTATTCTATGGATGTAGAGTGCATCCTTATTTTGGATCCGCCCTCATAGCAGACATAATTCATAGCAAAAATATTGTGCTTCCTAATCATATCACAAGATAGCGGTGAATACGGAACCCTCGAGAAAGCTTTTAGTCAAAATGCTGATTTCATATTTACTCACACTCTTGTTCTTATTTTTAGTTTGGTTATTTCATTTAATATCACTCAAAACACTCTACTGATCAAATAATTGTGATTACTGCTTTGTTTAGATTCTACAATACCTTGCATACAGTTCTACATAAACTTTTGCAAGAGGCTAACGACCATTTCCTAAGCTGATGTAGGATCGATGCTCTTTTTTTTGAAACAGCTACTCTAGCCCTGTGCACTCACTCACTGTCATCCTAGCGGGCCGAGTTGGCCAATGGCATGGTGTGCTGCTTCTATGATGATTATATCCTGCCATGTCATATTCACGACAGAAAGTGTGGTTAAGTACCGACGTCTGGCGTGACTGGCCGTATTGGCCAATTTGCGTTTTCTTCAAATCAAAAGCAAAATACCGTGTCCCACAAAAACTTCTGTTTCTAGAATCATCAATTATTTATATAAGTTTAAATCTAACCTACACAATCCTACTATACTCTACAAACATCTTTTGGTATCTATATATTTGAAGACACTAGAACAGAAAGGACATATAATCTGATGAAGATACTATAGCACATATAAATGGCACAAAAAGTTTTGCCTGCGATATTTTGCCTAGATTTATAAATAATCTATCAAAATACATACCAATTTTTTTAAAAAAACAACAACATTATAATATTTAGAAAATTAAGTATGTGTACTATATAACTTTTTTATTTGTAATGCTAAGCATTTGAAATTTAGATTACTAAGCACTTCGATTTAATGAAACAATAGCTAATTTACACGCAGATGGTTTCGTCGATGAAAATGTAGTTTAGATTACTATTATAGTGACATTTCGAAGTAAAAATGTTTAATATAAATATAGGTTGCACCAATTTTAGATGTAGTTATTTATAGGCAAGGTTCAAAAAGATGATAAGTGTTAAGAGAATGTACTTTGCTAGGCCAAGCCCTCAACTTTGGCCTTTTCATGCGAACAACATCACCAGTGACAAATATGTTCCTAATTAACAACATATGCATTCCGATTGCTAAAAGCATCTTTAGACAAAATCTAGTATATTACAAAGAAGCACATTCCCTAAGAGAAGAAATACTAAACTAATGGATATTTTTTTTCACACGGAGGCTAGTGACAAGGCAGAAGTAATTGAGGTGGAGTCCAAACTACTTGTGCTTTCATTGTCCCCCTAAGAACTACATCCATTTTATCAGAAAACAAATAATATCAAACATAGAAGTTTGAATAGCCAATGAACAGTAGTATAGACGTACACATGAATGCGAAACAAGCCCTTGCATTTCCTGACCAATCGCACTGCGGGACAAGAGGTCCAAGTTCGAGGTAAAATCCCGTTCCATTTTACAGGTCGCTGATGTAACGGACGTGAGTTCTTCCATTTCCTGTACTGTCTGATCAGTCGCCGTCAATGTGTTTGTGCAAATGCTCCAAAGAAACAAGAGCTTGTGAGCTGAGTTTTTACTTTGCTGAATCTAGCGTGTCACTATGTGCTTTGGCTCTCCCGTGACCTTGCAGCCATAATTCACAAGTTGTTGCAACTTTCCATTACTAGAGCATTTTAGTCTCTTCCCTCAACTATCCCGTCATGCTTGACTGTTTCGCAGTGCTTCAAAAACTCAGCAACTTTTAAACTTGTTTGCCCCTAAAACCTAGCTGTGCTCTTGCTTAATCTGTTTCGGAAGACTTCAGTTTGTACTATACATTGTGATTCAACTCCATTTTGTTTTCCAACCTAAGGAATTTTCTTAATGGTAGAGGCAATTTATTGCTTCCTTATGCTTCTGTGCTGGGTAGTACTTTAACCTGTTTCAAGTACATGCGATATCTGAACCTCTTATTTTAGTACAAAATGGTGTAATGTTCTGATGCATCTTGCTTTCGCTTCCCATATTGTGTTCATGCAAATGATGAGGAATTTTTTCAAGTAAACATATTTTTTGAAAATGTTTCCCACTTAAAAATGGTTCCGATTTTTAAAAATTGTTCCGATTTTTTAAAATGGTTCCGATTTTTTAAAAGGGTTCCGATTTAAAAACTCGTTCCTGCTTTTCGAAAATGGTAAAAAATGGTTCCGATTTTTGAAAATGGTTCCGATAAAAATATTCTGATTTTTAAAATGGTTCTGATTTTTAAAAATTGTTCTGATTTTTTAAATGATTCTGATTTAAAAAAATCGTTCACGATTTTTGAAAATGGTAAAAAATGGTTCCGATTTTTGAAAATGGTTCCGATTTTCAAAAAATGGTTTCCGACTTAAAAATGGTTCCGATTTTAAAATAGTTCCCAAAAATGATTCCCATTTTTTAAAATGGTGAAAATGGTTCCATTTTTTGAAAATGGTTCCGACTTAAAATGGTTCCGATTTTTAAAAATGGTTCCCGGTTTTAAAAAATGGCTCTGATCGTTAAAATGGTTCCGATTTTGAAAATCTTCGCAAAGTGTAGAACATTATTTTTGGTCCTCCTTAATATTTGGTGCAATTTTTTATTTTGGTTCCACTTCATTTTATTGGTTCATAAGCATGTACGGTTTAATATTAGTTATGGTTCATCCCGCATATATGGTTTACTGGAAAAGGTCCTTTTTCCCCTGAAAATTAGACAAGAAACAGCTAATAGAAAATGGTTCTGATTTTTAAAAATGGTTCCCGATTTTTGAAAATGGTTCCCGATTTTTTAAAAGAGTGAATAATGGGGAACCATTTTAAAAATTCAGAACCATTTTCAAAAATTGGGAATTTTTAAATTGGAACAATTTTTTAAGTCGAAACCATTTTTAAAAATCAGGAACCGGATTTTTTAAAATGGTTCCGACTTAAATAATGGTTCTGATTTTAAAAAAATGTTCCGATTTTTTAAAATGGTTTCGATTTTAAAAATTGTTCCCCATTTTTTGAAAATGGTGGAAAATGGTTCCATTTTTAAAAATGGTTACCGATTTTTGAAAATGGTTCCGATTTTGAAACAAGGTTCCATTTTCAAAAAATGGTTCCAGTTTTTGAAAATGGTTCCGACTTAAAAAATGGTTCTGATTTTAAAAATGGTTCCTGATTTTTTAAATAGTTCTGAATTTTAAAAATGGTTCCTGATTTTAAAAATGGTTACATTTTTTGAAAATGGTTCCATCTTAGAAAATAGGTTCCGCTTTTAAGAAATGGTTCCAAATTTTAAAATGGTTCATTTTTTGAAATGGTTCCATTTTGAAAAAAGTTCCATTTGGAAAATGGCTCCAAATTTTAAAATGGTTATTTTTAAAAAATGGTTCCAAATTTAAAATCGTTCCGAATTTAAAATGCTTCCAAATTTTAAAATGGTTCCATTTTGAAAATGGTTCAAAATTTCCCGAATTTAAAATGATTCCATATTTTCAGAATGCTTTCAAATTTTATAATGGTTCCATTTTTTTAATTTTTCTGATAAATTTGAAACCATTTTTAAAATGGTTCCAAATTTTAAAACCGTTCATTTCTTGAAAATGGTTGCAAATTTAATTTGTGAAAGATTTTTAAAAATTAGTTCCTTTCTTCAATAATGATTTCGAATTTCTGAAAATGGTTCTGAGTTTTCAAAAAAGGTTTTCTTTTTGTTTCTTCAAAGTGTACAGACATAGCATTCTAAAAAGAAGCAGTGAAACGGTAAACGAAACATTTCCCGCGTTCGATACCTCAAAAACCAACGAAACAGTCAGCGAAATAGTCAGGAAAACGGGAGCAAAATAGTCAGCGAAACATAATTGGGCCAGGCCCACTAACGTCGACGCGGGGATGGGGGGTACACGGAGGGAGCGAATCTCCGCGTACCGCGTCCTATAGGGTCTCCCGATGACGCCTAGCTCAGCATCGCTGGTATCTCATAGTGGCCGTGGACGCAAGTCTAACTTTCAGCCCAAATTATTTTGGTTGGAATGGGCTGGAAATACAGTTAAATTGGACGTGTCCGCATCCGGCTTTGGCTGCCGCATGTCCAGCTCTTGGCACCATGGAGGAAGTGGGAGGAGGCAACACCGGAAAAGGAGTGGCACAATTTACAGGTGACGCTCGAGTTATCCACGTGGGAGGCGTGGAAAACGACGTGACTGGAGAGGCTCCAGGCTCGTCATTGTGCGGGCGGTGCCAGCGACGCCACCCGGAAACCCATGGGAAGCATGGTGCCCGTGGGGTTCTCGTGTGGCACCCGATCGGAGACAACACCGGCGCCGGTCATTGCCCTTGACTCAGACGACGAGTAACAAGGATAGGGCTAGTTTAGTTCAAATTTTAGTTAAATTTCAGTACTGCTCTATGTAAATTTCGGGTATATGATTAGCATCCCTGTTTGTACAGCCAGTGGGCTCCGCCTCCGTGTGCGGGTGTCAGGATGGCAACGTCCAAACGCCGGTCAATCTGAGCTCAGCTCAGCTGCTATCGATCTGTGCAATGCCTTACAAATTTGTACGGCTAGAGACGGTAAAACCTCATCGATCTGAGCTCAGCTCAGCTGCTATCGATCTGTGCAATGCCTCGCGACCAAACAGAGGCAGGCCAGCGTCGGTGCCGCCGGCCGTCGCATCATCAACCTCTCACCGGACATGCTGGCGAACATCCACGGTCGCCTGAGCTGCCGGGACCGACTCGCCTTCGCGTCGGTCTTCTGCGACGCGTTCAAGCCGGAGGCGCCGTGGCTCGTGCTCCCCGGCGAGACCCCGGAGACCACCACGCTCTTCTCCCTCACCGACGGCCGCGGCGCCACCGCGCGCTCCCCCGACCCCGGCTACGCGGTCCTGGGCTCCTCCCGCGGGTGGCTTGCCACGGCCGACGCCCGCGGCTGGACGAGCCTCGTGAACCCGGTCACCGGCCATCACCACCATCCCCTGTCTCGAGGCGCGCTAGGGGGGCTGCATCTTCGTCTTCCAGCTGAAACCCTTCGTCAGGGGGCCCCGTATGCCGGCGGTCATGAACCGTGCGGGATGTTCACGCTGAGAACCGACCAGACGGGCCACCTCTACCGCAAGGTCGTCTTCTCCGACTCACCAGGCGGTGGCCACGGCGCCACTGCCATGTTGATCATGGGATCGTTGTTCGGCGGCGCTGCCTTCGCTACGGCGGAGGACGCCGCGTGTGTTATAAACGATAGCAAATAAAACGACGAAGTAGCGGAAAGATCAACCAACGGAGACACGAGATTTAACGTGGAAAACCCCTCCAACAATGGAGGAGAAAAAACCATGGGCGCCAGCCAGCAATATTTCACTATATCGGGTGAGTTTACAAACGTCGGGGATTTACACAATGCGACTTATCCCATGACAGCGGCTTACAAGATGTATTTATAGGTGCCCTGACCTAATCTAGGTCGGTAACAACTCGTACCGTACCGCTGGGGGCTGCCGTCCCCCTCACCCCCCCTCTGTCGGGACGCTTCGCTCTCCTCGTCACAAGTTGGTCTTTATCAGTATATACGAATTTTGGATCACCACAAAATAACAGCGTGGAGGCTGGCGCCCTCGAGCGACGGCGTCGAGGACGCCATCCACCACGACGGAAAAATCTACTCCGTGACCTACTCTGGCGCGGTGGAAGCGTGGGAGCACGATGCCGGCGCCGGCGTGTTCAGGAGCACGGCGGTCACACCCAGGCTGGCCGACGCGGGCGGCCACCCGTCGGTCTGCCGCAAGTACCTCGTGGCGACACTGGGCGGGCGGCTCATGATGGTGCTCAAGACGGACAAGCACGACGACACAGGCCGGTGGACATGCTCATTAAGGTGCACGTCCTCGACAGAGCGCAGTTGAAGGAGACGGACGACGTCGGCGACGCGGCGCTGTTTGTTGGGGCGAACGAGTCGATGTGCGTGTCGACGAGGGTGCACCCAGAGCTCAAGGCCTGCCGCGTTTACTACACCGAGGACAATCGGAGCCGAGCATCGTCGTTGAAGGATGTGGCCAGCCTCTAGAGAAAATTGCACATAACACCAAGCTTTGGTGCAAAAGTTGCACAGAACAAAGAAATCAAACAGATTTTGCGGCTAGTTTTTGTCTAATAAATTGTATCTAGCCCAAAACATTTATTTAGTGCCTTAACAGGTATATGACATGTGGGGTCATGACCATTGTATCGTATTTTATACCATATACCATAATTATACGACAATCCATTTATATTACTAGCAAAAATGTCCGTGCGTTGCAACGGGGGAGGAAAAATCATACACCTCTTACCAAATAATATACAAACTAAATAAAGCATCTGTTTAGTTCTCTTCGAGACATGAATGATATAAATAAAAGAAGCAAAAGAGTAAGAAGAGAACATAATTGATTACATACCATCATATTTTTCCACATGTTCTTCTCATACTGTTCCTCTGACACAATTGCTATAGGCAAACATGGTTAAAGGTTCAGATTCACATTAGAGTGATATTAACGTGAAAGTGCCCGTTTACTGCAATGGTTAAAAAATAAATAAACATATGTTTAGTACAACATTGCAAGTAGCAAAACAATGTTGAAAGTGCTCAAAGTACCAAGGGACATTCTTTAAGAAAAAAAAATTTGATTCTCAAATAGAAAATTGCAAAGGTCGCTCATATATCAGAACGTAAAACACGTACTCCCTCCGTCCAATAATAATTGTCTCAAGTTTGTCAAAAAGTGGATGTATCTAGACATGAAACATGTATGGATACATCCACTTTTTATCAAACTTGAGACAGATATTATTGGACGGAGGGAGTATATCAGATGAGCCGACGTTGTTACTCCTTACGTAAGGTCAGGATGGCCTGTCTGGCATCATAGCTTTGCGTTGGAGAAGCAACGGCCTTGTGCGGCTGCTGCTGGCGTGGCACCCAATTGTCACGACTCAGATATATCACCCATTTTGGCCTTGCCAGTCGTGCTTCGATGGTGGCGTCTGCCTTGTACGGCTCTTCTCGCTCTGTAAGGCCGCGAAGATGCATGTACCAAGGGAGGCCGGCCGTCGCCTGGCAAGCTGGAAGACATGGACATGGTCGGCCGTTCATGTGTCACTTCTCGTCCCAAATCGGAAGTCTACACGGTGGAGCGCCTAAGAGCCCGACGATCTTGTCGGAGTACCTCCGGGTCAGCTGCAACCTGCAAGCATGCGACAGCCCCAGGGCGCCGCAGCCGGCAGCCATCGTTGCGCCTCATGGTCCTGGAGGAGTCCGCGCCGCCTCCTCCCGCACCCAGACGCCCTCCTCCTTCCATGCCGCCAGGGCCGCAGAGAAGAGTCGCAAGGTGCTCGGCCCGCTATGAAATTGGGGCAAGGGTCTTACCCTGCATCTTGGCAGATCCCTCGATTCTTCGATCGATGGTCATGGGTTACGGCAGGTCATGGGTTAAGACGACGGCGATTCCCCTCAGCCGCCTGGACTGAGATCTCGATGTGCGCTTTGCGCCCTTGACCTCGGCTCTTCCTCCTCCATGGCATTCGTGCCCTGCTTCGACGGTTGCATGCGCTGCTTGTACGCTCTCCGGAGGCAAATTTATGCAAGGGGTTCCACCAAGAGGAGACTCCGTATGGATTCCGTTCGATCGACCACAAAGCGAGGCATGGCGCTCGTCGTCGTCGACGCGCTCAGCTCCACGTTGGGGTGCTCGGGACCAATCCTTGCATCTCAAAGACGACACGTAATGCCAGGAAAGCTTGATCGAGGCTCAGCCCCGCCGTCCTCGGCGACATCTCCTCGTGCCGCCGCTTTTTCTGGATCGATACGCGATCCATCGGAGTACGGTACGATTCCGGTCATGCCATATACGTGACTTATGGGTGTCAGTGGTGGGTAATTTCTGTCAACTTTGGGGGCAATTTCAATGACGTACCACAAGAAACATTTCTCTCTTTATTATTACTAGCAAAAGTGCCCGTGCGTTGCAACGGGAGAGAAAAATTTGTGCCACGCTCCATGGTTAGGTGCGCCACCATGGCTACACTGCCTCCTCTGCCCGCCGCTTCAACCATGCCACTCTGAACACGTGAACCACCACCAGCACAATCATGCGCCGCCCTCGCTAATTCGTCACGGCACCCCCACTCCGTGAAGATCTGATTTGTAATTTGTATGGTTGAAAAGAAAGCCCCTGAACCAAAACAAGGACGATAATAATCGTTTAAAAGTTAGTAATCAGTGCACAATGCACACTGGTCCTAAAATCAAGTTGGTTGTGGCTACACCTTGTAGGTGTTCTAGAGACTTCACTTAGACAAATAGATTTGATAAGAAGAAACAATATTTACACATATTTGCATAATCCAAATTTATCCAAATTGAGCTAGATGATGGATTGCCCCGTGGCAAATTGCAGACATACTACTCCACGATCCTGATGCGTCTTTTTTGTACAGTCCATAAACAGTCAAACGTATGCATGCACATCTAAGGCTTGATCAGAAAGAAGAGGAGAATCTCCACTAATATTAAAAGACACAGACTGTCAGATCCGGAGGATCTCAGCCGCTCATCACACCAGAACCAACGACCAGGATCTCTCCAATGACATGTGATGTGCACACGATTTTTCAAAAAGAAAAAAGTCAAAAAAAAAGAAAAAGAAAACCGTTCTTCCCACGATTCCATCCCGTAACAGAGCAGCCGACGGAGCGGCCCGTCTTCCTCGCCGCCGTCCATCGTCGGGACTGTACGAGATCGCCGCCCGCCGCCCGCCGTTTCCCGCACCTCCGCCCGCCGTGCCCCGCACCGCCGCCCGCCGTTCCTCGCCGCACCGCCGCCGGCCGTTCCTTTCGGTGAGAATTGGTGGAGGATTCGCCGCACCATCGCACCAGCTGCCGCCGCCGGGACCGGACACGCCCTCCTTCCGCCGGGAAGAGGGTGGGAGAAAACATCAGCAGCTCGCCGGAGCCTCCATCCTGTTCGCTGCCGGCCGCCTCCCTCTCCTTGCCCACGACTCGAAGGTATACCCCATACCCTACCCTACTCCCAAATCCCCTGTATTTCCTGCGCAATTTGGCGGTAGAACCTTCGTCTATAGCCCAAATCAGAATGTTTCCTCCAAGTGACAAGTGCAATCTGTCTGCTATTTCAGGGGTTTCATGACTAACAAGCACGGGTCTCAGTGAGATACAGTGAAGGTAGCCTGATAATCTTGTCATCTGTGCGTAAACTAAACAGTGAGTTAATTGATTGTGTTACAGTAGTAATACTATAGGTGATTCGCACCCAGCTGCTCTTTTTTTTAAGAAAAATCACATAATCTAGCATGCTCCCAAGGCATATTCTACATAGTCTTGAATTGTTGTGCAACAAATACTCCCAAGGCGTTTACTTGAATTGTTGTGTTACTGAAGTTCTATTTGTCTTCGGTGTAAGATAAAATGCTCAATGGAATGCTGTTGAATTAGTGAATACCCCTTATAGTCACAATCAGAATCTGAACTTATTCGTGTAGCACTTTAGAAATTTCTTCCATGTACAGAAAGAGTTGGAACTTAACGATTAATATGCATTCCCCCCTTAAAAACAGCTTGATAGACGTGCATTAGTGCATAATCAATGATTTGCCCCTAGAGTACCGGCAGCAATTTAAAGCATCAGATTTCCTTAATTCACATGAGTATGTGGCCTGGCACCGTAAGAACCTGAAGCTTCTATGTATTACCGACTGAGTTTTCAAATTGTGATTAATTGACAATTTGACATCAGAACTGGGTGGTGTTTCTCATCAGGCATTCAAAGAACCTGAAGCTTCTATGTATTCTATGTATTTCCTCAATTCACATCAGATTTCCTTAATTCAAGAGAACTGGGAAGCTCAGTTTTTAAATTGTGATCAATTGACTATTAAAGAGCAGTGCATCCTTATTTTTCTGAATTGGATTTTTTTTGTGTCTGATCAAATACAGGTTACCTGGCTCAACTCCAAAACAATTGTAGTGAAGGCCTTCTGAAACCTGTGTGCTGTCTCTTATCAGGCATTCAAAGATCCTTTCCATCATTTCATCTGGCACAGGCCGTGCTACTCTGAAAGTGGATAGCGGGTTCAGTTCAAAGATCTGCTACAGTTCGCGGTTTTGGACAGCAAGTTTCCAGTATAATCTGGGTTCGTAATGACATATTTTTGGCACAGCCTCATAAATAGAATTTGTAGTACACACTTACACCAAGTTCTTGGTTGCACAATTTGTTTGGGCTCCTTGCAAGCAGCAGTCACTTTACTTTTACTGTCCAGAAATTCATATTTTTGTGTGTACTAACTTCGTGTGCCCCTGTATACCCTTTTGGAATTGGAATTTAAATATTAATTCAACATGAAAGCTGTGGATAATGTTTTGCTGATGTTAAAACGCATTTTCCTTGCTAGATTTTGTGTACAATTTTTATTCGTGTGAACAAATTCAGTGGTATGTCCTGTTTTGGACAGAACTAAATAAAGTGCTTATTGTTGAGTGGTTAAGCCTTTTATCTACCAATCTAGCTATGACATACTTAAAGCTAAGAACCGTTTGCACTTTCATAGTCTCATTGGTTTGCAGAAGATAATTTGACATGCACCCTTTTTTGTTACCTCACACTATGATGCATGGAAACGTAGCTCAGTCCTAAGGATCTTAAACCAAGCTTTTTCTGTCTATTTAACCATCTCTTTTCCGTAAAAGAATTTTAGCCAACAGTCTTTTCATTATGTCATTGCTTCACATATTGACACTTGTGCCACATTTTTAGATTTCCAACAGAAGACTGTAAGGAGGAAGAGTCACAGCAAGCACCAAGAAAATTATACCTAATTGCTAATTATATTATTGCCTATTCAAGGTATGTATTTCTGGGATTTTTATCTTCAGTTTGTGTTTCTGTGATGCACTGTTTTGGTCGTTCAATGCATGTCCGTATCTGGACTGAAACTTCCTGATAATGTATTAAGAGTATATGTGCTGATAGTGTACCTTGTCCAGGTTGCCACACTTTGTCCAGGTTCGGTGCTTAAATTCAGTTTGAAGTTCAATGTTTCTTGTCGCCCTCGGAGGACATTTCACTTCCTTTCAAGTTAAAGAGGAAACAGTTTCCGATCCGGTTGAGTTTTGCCATGACCATCAACAAAGCCCAGGGTCAAACGATTCCAAATGTTGGTATTTACCTCCCGGAGCCAGTATTCTCTCATGGCCAGCTTTATGTTGCGCTGTCCAGGGGTGTGTCAAGGCAAACCACTCGGATTTTGGCCAAGCCAAATAAAGACATTGATGACACGGGAAAAAGCACAAAGAACATTGTGTACAGGGATGTGTTGCAGGGATGAATCAGGTTGGTTCCTTCAGGCCGGTCTTGTCGTATTATTTAACGTTCTTGCTGCTCATATCCTATTTATATGCTCCTTTCTCGGTGTTCTAATTTACGTCCGTTCGTATTATGCAGCATTATGAATGAGGAGCTTTCCCACATATATCTTGATGCTATGGTACCATTTCTTATAACCTGTAAGAATTTCAGTTCTGCTTGTTTACAGTCTTGCTGTTTTGTTTTCTGTTATATATTGTTCAATCAATGAAATTATATGGAGAATACAAATGTGAAACATACAAATGTGAATATTTTCCATAAGTCTCTTTCTGAACGTGAAAACTGCTCTCTGTTTTTTCTGAATCTGCTCTCTGTTTTCAATTTAGTTGGGTAACCAACCGACCTCAGAAAAATATTGAATTTTTTACACAAGCAAGTTCTAACAAGTATTGACACACCATAAAATTTTCAGCTTCATCGGAATTAATTTCAGTTGTTGATAAATTTGCTAACAGTGCAGCTCTTGATCATCTGCTATTTGACCTCAGAAGTATTGAGCTTAGATCCTACATTGTCCTATTAGTTGATGGATGCTCGGTTAGGATAGGCAATTAATTGTTTAATTGCAGAGCAAACTGAAACTCATGCTTGGTGCTAGCTCCATGATAGGATTAGGAGTACTAGCACTAGCTTAGGACGTTCCCTTTCAGGACAATTTCTAGACTGTACTACTCATAGGTTTTGGAGCTTCAGGTTCCAGGAATGGTTAATCAGTTTGACGTTTGTCTGAAGGTAAGTGCATGACGAGCAATTGTATTTTGGTTGACACCGTGGTTTGTAATTCACTTAGCAAATTTGAGATACATTTTCTTAACCATGTGAGTTTGACACTTTATCCTTGCTGTCCTTGCTTGTGAGAATTAGGCCTTTGTGGAATCAGGCATTAGATACAAAGTATGAACTGCCAAGTCTGTAGAATGATTATCTTGGAAGGGTTGTCTCTGCTACAGATTTTGTTGGTTTGTTTGACTGGTCGAATAAGCTGGCATAAGCTTGTAGACGCACATTCAATGGATGTTGTTAGAATGTAGAGAACGGATGTTGCTTCAGTACATATGACTGAGTATTTGAGGCTGAGACACAACATTGTATGTAGATATAATTTACATATATATACTAGACCAAGTGGAACTTAGGCCAACAGAATACCTGAATCAAATAAGTTTAGTGTTAATCCAGTCTTCCTTGGCTTTGGTTTCTTAATTCTGCCAGCAGATTGATCGAATAGTATTGTACCTCTCCTTTTCCAACCTGACAATTCTATAGGCGATACCATCAGCTTTATGTGTCAGTTCTACCAAGGGCTTCAATGTATATTCTCTCGCAGTTCCTTGAAAGGCTAAGGAAGCCACTGGTGGATTAACCAAACTTACTCATGTTGATGGTATTGCTACATTCACCTCATCATGTACTTAGTACTTATACATGAAAGTTCTGCTGAAATCAACATAAAATTGTTATAAAAGATTTGCACAGTCCTTGTTCTTCAGCTTGTTCTGTATTGTGTCCATTTACTCTATCCATTCTGACCAAAGAATGCATTTTGAGATTTTTTATTTTTATTTTTGGTCAACTGTTTTGTTCTTGTAATTTTTGACTTGGTTATGTTCTTATGTGTAGAGCAGAATCAGCTTGATCCACTCCTTAGTGTTAGTCGAACCGGGCATCCTGATGGAGATGCAAAACTTTGTAGACTTTTACTACAAATGGGGCAGTGTTGCAGCAGAGATATTGCATCAGATTCTGTCCAAGGAGTATCAACCGAGCTTGGCCTGTTTTCGTTTTCTATTCTGGCATTATATTTGTTTCTGACAGCGTATGTACTAGATTGCTTCTGATGGCTCTTGCAGGATGTTATCCTAGACTGCATCTGACGATGTTTTATGTAGAAGCATTACAGGCTTCTCAATCTTACAGTTTTATGTTTATTTGTGATGGATACTATGTAAGTATTTGGATATATATAATAAATTTTTATCATTAGTTATCTGGAAAACAAACCTGGATCAAGAACTGTATGTACATTGTTTTGCATTACTTTGTCACATGACCACCTTAGGTTCAGCAATTGGATTATTGCTCCTATTATGTACTCCTATTATTGGAGTAGAAAATAGGGTACATTACTTTGTCACATGAGTACAAAATGAGCCCTCACAAATATTACCAGATCTATAGTTTCTTTCCTCAAAATATTGTTACCATTATATGGCATTTTTTTTAACATGTGTCGTGTAGAGACGTGCATTGCACGTGCACGATTACTAGTACAGTGAAGTGAAGTAGCCATAGGGCACCAATTTGGTCTGAACGAGTTCATGCATGCATGATGTATCACGATTTATGTAAATCTGTCAGGTGTGCACAAAGATACAAATCAATTCATCAAGAAACGGTCTAATCCCCCGGCCTTAATCTCATGAAGCACCTTTGTTTTGTCCCTCCCTGCTCAAATTCTCAGATTTATGGAAATTGTCCTGAATCCGCGTGTTTTAACCAAATAGTGAGTGAAAACCATCTAGATTTCACCCGAGAAGGAACCATGAGATAAACTTTGTAGTTAACTGAGCTCATCGCCCCTCCTAGTCCTTGCCTGCTTGTTCTTCGATCAGATATTGATCTGGGTAAGGAAAAAGAGATGCTTTGCTGTGTGAATTGGTGACAGCTGCAATAGACCATTGAGCGGCCGCCTTAAACCGCGTCGTGGACCTACATACCCGCAGAGAGATGAGAGGCCGCGGGGCTGGCGGGACGCCCGAAGCGCGAGCAGTATGGATGCAAGCGGGCCGCTCTGCAGAGCTCCTGCAGCCATCCGCAATGTCCACCACGTGATTATGAAGGACAAGAAGGTGCTTGCAGAACAACGCAAGCGGGCTTTGCAGGAGTGGCAGGTTCGGCGGACTGCCCGCATCTCCCCTGTCTATTTGAAACACTACAGCATCGAGCCATAATCTGCAGGCGCATGAACAGCAGGAATAGAAAGAGTGCCGGGGTGCGCTGAGTTCCATACCTAGATGTTTATTGCTTGAAGATGATTTCAAATAGCAGTGACTGCGTCCAGCGGCCAGCGCCCTGCTCGCCGAGCAGGGACTGCGGCGACGTCCCTGTGCCTGGCCGAAGAGGAGGACGGTGGGAGGGCCGCCGTCATAGCCGAGCTGCTGGTTAGATCGCGAGGGGAAGAGAAGCTCCGGCGAGCGGTGCTTTGGTCGCAGTCTGGTGCCGGAGAGATCAAACGCCGGCAGGGCTGCGGCCTTCAGTATGTCCCAGCAGTGGAGACCGAGCAGGCCGGCAGAGGTTCGGGCGAGTGCTCAGGAAGCGGGCAGGGCCTCATGGTCCCGGTGTGACCAAGTGCGGCAGCACATGGCCTTCATGTCCATGGTCCCGGTGAGCTCAGGCAGCGGACGGTGCCGCTACACGGTTCCGGCAGGGGCGGGCCTAGGAATTGAGGACTGTGTATTCAAAATTTGAAAAAAAAAAACTGGAAGCCTATAGCCTTCCTTTTGGCGCGTATAACCTATTATAGAAGAATATTGTACGAGTTCTAAACTATATATAATATATCGCATAATATATTATATTGATGAAAATTGATCATAACTTGGTACTGTTCAACATATAGAAGCAAAAATTGTTCACCGTGGCAAAGTTATACATAGAGGATAGAAAATAGCAAAATGATAAGGAACCTTACAAATTACAGCTTAACTTTGCGATCCTTGATGCTTTGAAAATGAGTGATGATGTCCTCATCCTTAACTTGCAAGAAGAAATCCCTTTCGATGAATGTGACCAAGCAATCATTCAAGTACTTTTGCCCCATCTTGCTTCTTAGCTTGTTCTTTATATAGTTCATTGATGAAAAGATCCTCTCAACGCCGGCTGTTGCAACAGGAAGAACTAGCACCAATTTGAGAAGTTTGTAAACAATATCATACCGTAGAGCCCTCCCTGTTTTAACAAGCATCATAGACAACTCTGCCAGACTTCTCAAGTTTGTGAAGTTTTCATCATTCCTCACATCACTAATATAGAGATTCAGTTGAAAAGGAAGTTGGTGAATTTCTTCAAAGTCGAAATCATGAGGATAGAACCCAGCAAGCTTAACCAACTCATCAATATTAAAAGCAGAAAATGACTTGGCTGGACTGAATGATGCCATGCATCTAAGTAGCTCTGTGTTTACCTCATCAAACCTATTATTAAGCTCTTGAAGTTGCCTATCAATAACACCCAAAAACATATCAGCATGAAACCGGTGGTAATTCCTAGCATTTTTATAGAACGCTCTTGCTCTTTGTATAGGCTTGTACTTCCCATCCATGTCAACACATATGACTTTGTGCTTCACACAAAAAGAAGTGACATTGTCTAGGAATTCCTTCCATCCATCATCTTCTCTCAGAACTTGCAGCTCTTCCTTTGTGAACGCAAGAAGATCCATTGCATCCCTCTTTTGCAAAGCGTTGCTTCAGTCACTTGTGTACCCAAATATTTCATTCATCAAGTGGAGCAGGAAAACAAACTCAAATGATTTAAATACTTCCAACATAGTCTGAGCTCCTAAAGCCTCTGCCCCTTTACTTTCTTTCCCAAGCCTAAAGAGAACTTTACTGATTGAAGGATACAAAGACATAACATGCATTACCGTTTTATAGTGAGATCCCCATCGTGTATCACCTGGCCTTGCTAGGCCCATCTCTTGATTCAAACCTTGGCCTGCTTCAATTTCACCTAGCCTCAATGCTTCAATCATATACTCAGATTGAGCTACACGAAGCATGCGAATCTTTTTACACGACATCCCAATAACATTCAACAAGTATGCAAGGTGCCCAAAGAACCATTGGCAATCAATATTCTCCTTAGCAACAGCAACAAGGGTTAGTTGAAGCTGATGGGCGAAGCAATGAACATAATAAGCTGAAGGAGATTCTTCCATAATTAGTTTCTTCAAACCATTAACATGACCCTTCATGTTACTAGCACCGTCATACCCTTGCCCACGTATCTTGGACATGGGCAGTTGATATTTCATAAGCAAGGCCTGAATTGCTTCTTTAAGTGTCAATGATGTAGTATCTGCAACTTGGACAAGACCAAGAAACCTTTCAACCGGCTCCCCTGTTTTATTGACAAATCGCAAGCAGATAGCCATTTGTTCTTGTTGGTATGCATCACTAGATTCATCGGCAAGAATTGTAAAACACTCATCACCAAGTTCCTCTATGACAAATTTTGTTGTTTCATGAGCACAAGAACCAATAAGCTGTTTCTGAATCTTGTGATCTATCATCTGACATTTCTGTGGAGCATTTCCTAAAACTACCTTATTAACTTCTTCAAAGTTGCCTGCCAGCCATTGCAAAAGTTCTCGGAAATTTCCTTTATTTTTTGAATCCTTTCCCTCATCATGACCACGAAAAGCCAACCCCTGATGCAAAATAAATTTTATGCACTCAAGTGACCATTTCAATCGAGCTAGATATTGAGCCTTGTACTGCGTAGTGCTGGAGGCAATGGCCTCACAGATTGATCCTTTAGGTCTGATGAACATATTATATTTTTCTTCAGCTTCACAATGAGCACTATTTACCTTACCAGCATGCTTACGAAATCTTGCTTTCATGTTCCAATTTCTGAACCCTTCATTAACAAAATTATCTCCACCGGGAAATTTAGTACTATCTTTGAACAAATAGCAAACAAAGCAATATGCGGCATCTTTATCCACACTATACTCAAGCCACTTGTACTCATCAAACCACTGTGGTTGGAAACGACGCTTACCTCCGCATTCATGTTGCGGAAAATCTTTCTTCCGCATCTTTGGGCGGCAACGCCCCAATGCAATGTATGCCCTTCTAACTGAATCTTGGTCATTAACATCATAGCTTGAGATAGGAGTCCTCAACCCAGGATCAGGCTCGATGTCATAAATGTCATCATCACTAGAATCAGATTCATCTTCGGCCCTAGTTTCATCATCATCTTCTTCTATTACTGGGGCGTCTGTGCTAGGATCTCTCTCAGGCTCAGGTGGTACCGTTTGTGTACCACTGCCACTTTGCCCTTGGAAAACCACCAACTGCATCTGACTTTCATTGGAAGATGGCGTAACACTATTTGGTTCAGGCTGTCTTTTTTTTGCAGCAGCTCTTGCCATGAAAACTCTCAAATCAGTAGTACCTGTATTCTTCCTCTTCATGTTTTACACCTGAAGAGTAAAATTGCTCAAGTTTTAGAGTACTAATAGTTATAGATAATCCGACAGTGACAAATAAATTCAGGTAGAACACATTGTATACTTAAATTCTGGGTCAAAGGAGGTAGGTAGCGATTATACCTTGAATAGACAATAGCTGAATTTGGGTTGTGTCTTCGAATTCAATCGATTAGTGCCCCTGATTCCTGCAGAGATCGAAAGTTCAGAACTAGAAGGGGGCGATTATTTGTATCATTGTATGCACGCAGGCTCCGCGGCCGCCGCCACGCGTATCTGCTAAACTCCGATCGATCTCCGTTCGCCGACCGGCGAGCTCTGGGCCTGGCCTCCGTGCGCTGCCAATCAGGCGGTTGGCGGCTCGGGCTTGCGGGGCGTGGAGAAGATAACTAGAGAACAGGGGAACTGGGGAAGGGCGGCGCTGCCTGTTCGTGTCCTCGATCACGATCGATTGATTGTTTTTCTGGTGTGCTGCAGCGATTTGGGCCACATGGGCCATGTCGTGGTTGTGAGGGGGAAATAGACAATGGGCTGACTCTATTTTTGGGCTGCAATGCTTAGCTTAGTACGTTCTGAGTATGAACATCGTTTTTCCTTACAAAACACAGCATATATACTATATATATCTATTTTTTGACAAAAATAATGGGTATTCAACTGAATACCCTTGAATAAAGGTGGGCCCGCCCCTGGGTTCCGGTGAAGGCGAGCGAACACGACGGATGTCGAGTAGTCGTTCGGCTCTAGGGCTTGGACGGTTGGACCTCGATCACGAGCACGTGCTAGCTTCCGTGGGTATTTATTTGTAGAAATACGGCAGACAACACAGGGACCGTGTAGACCTTAAATTATACGTTTCTCCGTTTCGCTTCGGATCTGGACTCTTCAGCAAGGCAGATGAGCTGGGCCAGGCAGCGATCGTATTTTGACCAAAGCACGTGAGGACGATAGATGAAGGAAAAAATCGAAACGTTACGTGACTGATGACTTATGGGTGGCAGTGGTGGGTAATTTTTGTCAAGTTTAGGGGTAGTTTCAATGACGTACGAGAAGAAGACTTAATGCTTTTATTATTAGGTATAGATTATTATTATTAGGTACTAGCAAACGTGCCCGTGCGTTGCAACGAGAGAGAAAAAACTGCGTCATTGTTAGGCGTGCCGTCACCACCCTTTTCGCCCGCTGCTTTAGCCAAGCCACCCGGTACACGAGAGCTAGCTCCACCAGAATTTAGCGCCGCCATCGCCACTCCGCGAGGCCTTGGCCTCCCTAAGATCGGGAGTAGAGAAAGTATAGGAAAACGGAAAAATCGTTGGTGAGGATTTAGAATGCTCATTTCCCGTTCGATCATTTGACACAACCTTTGATAAAAGGTACTTCCTCCGTTTATTATTATAAGACGTTTTAGGATTCATGTACAACTTCTCTCACGTACAAAATATTTTAGAGTTTCCGGTTTTGCCCTCCCACACTCGCGCAGACGTGCACGTCTCGCACACCACTCGCACACGCGTCCACTCGCTCTCGTCCTCTACTCCTCCCTCCCTCTCGCTCTCTCTCCCGTCGCCGTGGCCATCCACCGCCCACGCTCCCTCTCGCCGTCGCCGTCGCCGTGGCTATCCACCGCCCCGCCGCCTCCCCCCACCGCTCCCCACCGCGCCCTTTGTCCCCCACCATACCATTTTCTCTCGAACAGCTCACACCTCGCGGCGCCACAAATTTGTTGGGTCAAAGACTGCATTTTTACTGCATTTTTTCCACCGACGACGAGCTTCTCGGCGACGGAGACGCTCGATATACGTCGTCCATCGCTGGATCTGCGTGCTCTTACGCTGGATCTGGGCATCTGGCGAAGGATGTGCTGGATGTGGAGTAGCGCCGGAGCAGCGGAGCAGCGAACCTGGAGTGGTGTTGACCAAGCTCGGAGAGGTGCTGGCCTTGTAGATGCCCCTGGAGTGGTAGCCGGCAGCAGCAGATCCCCTGCCATGTGGGGGCGGGTCTCGTTGCCGTACCCGGCGCCGGCGCCATCGTGGGCTACGTGGAGCTCCGCCGCCTCACCTTCCTTAAGCTCACTCGCCGTGCCTGGGGCGGGCACCACCACGAGCGCGAGTGGGAGGAGGGCCACCTCTCGTGTCTCCCCTCGTGGTTGCTGGTCCGGGAAGAACGAGGGAGGGACACCGGGCGTCTCCTGCTTGCTTGATTTGGAGAGGCACTGCCTCGCCAAGCCACAGTGCCATGACTCCGTGCGTCAGGTGATTTTCCTCTTGCGTCTCCTGCTTGCTTGATTTTCTACCTTGATCTGGAGTATGATTTGCTACCTGGATCTTGTGTTAGCAGTAGCAGAGTAGCAGTAGTACTCCGTACTGTACTTGGAGTATTAGCTTGTGTTACTCCGTTCAGTAGCAGAGTAGCAGTAGGCTTGATGTTGTGAACTCCTGGTGTTGATCTAGAGGAGTAGAGTAATGCTTGCTTGAGCACCCAATTGTGCTGGCTTAAACAGAAATAATAATGGTGTTGTTTCAATCAATTGATTGGAGTATGCCAGTAGCTTCTGTGGTACTGCTACTGCCAGTAGCTTCTTTGTTTAGGAAATTGTACTCCAGTTTAGGAAATTGTTTAGAAAATGTACTGCTTGCTTCAGTAAAGTGTTTGTGCTTGCATATTGCTTGTAGTGTTAGGAAACTTTACTTGCAGTGTTACGTTTGGGCAATTGATGTAGAGCTGCAACTGATTGCTACAGCCTGAACTACATCTTTTGCTTGTTTTCTTGATTCGGTATATTGTTCGAGCATTCAGTCATGAATTGAAGTATTCCAAACAAGCAACTCGTCAAAATGAAGTACTTATACCATACAGTATACCTGCATTTTCTTCATCATGTGATATCTGTTCTTAAAGCACTGTATGTACTGCATTTAGTTGTGTGGCTGCGCTAATCTGCTGGTCTCTAGTGTAATTTTTGTGTTGGGCGTGCTGTGGCAGCAGAGCTAGCTATGCATTTGCTTAAATGTTGCAGGGGAAACTTGTCTACTGTCGAAAGTTTTATTGTACGACATTCTGATGGTTAGCTTGCTTATTTGCCTGATGTTAATTCTCTAAACTGGAGTTAGAGTATGAACCTGACACTAGCAGCCGTTAATCCTAGGTCAATAATGGGGTTAGAGTATTTTGCTGTGCTGCAGTATGATAAACAACCAACCACGGTTTCCTTGTGCATAAATGAACACCAAAAGATGAATAAATGAACACCAAAGATGAATAAATGTTTACTCTGAAAATTGAACTTGTACCTTGATGTTGCTTGCTCTGTACTGTTAGCAGTACTGCATTTCTTGGAGTAGATTGCTCTGTAGTGCATTTTTTTGGAGTAAGTTGCTGATTGCAAGTGCTTGAGTATCATGATTTTTTTTCAATCATTTGATTGCAGTATGCCAATAGCTTCAGTGGTACTGCTACTGCCAGTAGCTTCTTTGTTTAGGAAATTGTACTCCGGTTTAGCTTCACTGGTTTATTGCTGGCACTAATTAACTGAACATTTGTGCAACTGAAGTAAGTTGCTCCTGTCTTGATTTACTCCATCTTGATTTGCTTGATCCTACTCCAAGAAAGTTGCTCCTGTCTACGCCATCTTACCTGAAACTACTGTAATTGTACTCTATGCAAGTGACTGAATGCTTGCTTGCAGTTAATTACAGTAAAATTATTTTTGCTTGCAGTAGCTTCGCTGTCTTGCCTCTTGTAGCTTGGCAGTAGCAAATGTAGGATTGCTTGGCAGTAGCTTGCCTGTATTTAATATTGCTTGTATAACTTCACCTTCTGCCACTGGCTAGAGCTCTCTTGTTTCTGTGAGTGCAACAATACACACAAATACTGTAACAGTAAATACACACAACACATTCCTTGCAGTAGCGTAAATACACATGACATATTCCTTGCAGTAGCATAAATACACACAACCCTTTCCATGCTGTAGCATAAATACACACAACAGATTCTCAAACACACAACAAATTCTCAAACACACAACAAAAACTCTTTGGACATGAATTTAGTGCACTTCTTGGCCTAGAAACTGTAGAGCTCTTGCGTAGACTTCTTTAGGGCAAGGAATCCTTGAGGGTAGCTGACCGAGCCTTTCAAACCTTGCCTTGTTCGCGTGAGGTGTCTTATACTGATTTCCCCCTTCATTATTCATGATCTCGGCCATGCAGGTCATCAAACTCAGAAAAATCTTATTCAAAATGGAAGAATCATATGCATCATACTCATCTTCCACACCTTGAATAAGATCTCGTAGATTTTTTGGGGTTAGAGTATTCGTGAGAGATTGGATAGACCTGAAATACCCTAGATCAAGGACGTTCAAGTCCGGACTGTTGGCTGGCTGCTGCATCAGTTGGATCTTCAGTCCGGTATTGGCCACAGCTGCCATGAACGCTGGGTCGTTAGGCAAGATATGCGGCGTCGCATTATCTTGTTGAATGAAGATTGTCTTGCCAGCATCTTCTTCGGGCCAAAGCGCTTGAATTGCAGGTAGTAACTTCTCTATGAAGTACTCCCTCATCACATCCCTTTTCACTATTAGAGGCTTGATTTCTAGTGTCCCCTTTGGCCTGTTGTCACTTCTTCTTTGTGCTGGAACCTCTTGTACAAACGGCCAAATGCCTATTTTCCCATCGAATGTCATGTTACCTTCACTGTCGTATCGTGGTCTAGCCACGGCAGCAAGGAACATGACTTTGCCAATGCAGTTCTTAGGTATAGCTCTTATTGGATCTGGTTCATCAGGTAGCAAGTAGTAGTTTTTGTTGTCCTGGGTCATGTAAAACCACTTCTCATCAACATGCAAAATTCTGTGCATGTCGTTGAAAAGGTGTTCTCCATTTCTTGTTGTAGTTTCATCAACCATGCCTAGGCAGAACTGGACCCTGGTCTTCTTGTGCTTCTCTGTTAGGACAGGCTTTAGTGAACTTGTGTGCCTCCTAATTTGGTTAGCTTGGTATTTGGTGTATAGAGTTGAAGGGTTCACTTTCAGCTGCCAAGCTAGTGACCTGATTGTAGACCTTTTATTTAGTGGAATTGTGGGGATGATTGACAAGTCAATATCGAGTGGCTTCCTTCCACATCTCCCCTTCTTTTTGCAGGCAACATTCACTTCCAGACCTTGTGCAATTTGCCGCATCGCATCTTTCCATATTCTTTGTATGATTTGAATATCACACTTGAAAAAATTTGCAATGTCTTGCTTGTCCTTCTTCTTAAACTTGCCTCCTCTGCTCATACACACGGCGTGCATTGCGCAATAAGCTGCATATCTTTTCTGGTCAGTGAGTGAATTTCTTCTTTTCTTTGGTTGCTGCACACCTACAACACGAAAAGAAACAAAAAATAAATTAAAAGTTGCTTGCTGAAACAAATGTTTTCTTTGCTTGTGCTTGCAGTGCATAACTTGTAAACTGAGAGTGCATTTGCTTGTAACATTTGCTTGCAGTGCTTAGAAAACAATGTGCTTAGAAAACAATGCATAACTTGTAAACTGAGAGTGCATTTACTCTATATACCTGCAGCAGCATGTTCTTGCATTAGTTCATCTTGGAGTATTTGTTCATCATGTGGCCCTTGTTCATCTTGGATTACTTGTTCATCGTGTGGCCCTTGTTCATTTTGGAGTACTTGTTCTTCCATTACTTCGTCTTCTTCTTCTACTGGTGGCGTAAAATACATTACTCAATACAGTGTGCCATAACAAACACAATACATCAGAGTAGTTGTATTATTGCAATTCCACTTGAGTAAAATGCAATTGTACTTAATTCTCTGTCAATGTTAATTCTTGGACTGTTGCTTGCTTGCTTATTTAGTGGTTTTTGCTTCCACATCATTTTGCTTACAGTAGAATCACAACAAGTTAATGAGTATACCTGCATTTTGACCAGCAACATCTTCAACGATTTCTTGTGTTTGAGGCGGACTGAAGTTCAGGTCGGGCAGTACCATTGCTGCTGATTTGTCTGTTGTTCTGTTTGCAGGTGATTCCTTGATTAACACGTGATTCCTCTTGCCGGCGCCATTGCTCGATCTCAAGTTGCCGTGGCTTCTGGACCAAGTAGGGCGGCAAGGATCTTGGCGAGGTGAGGAGAACCAAGTGGGACAGAGAGGAGCTGGGCGGTGAGAGCCGGTGTGCTGCTGCTGGGTGGGAGCCGGCGTGCTCTGATCCCTTGGCGGTGCTCTGCTCCTGTTGGGCGGCAGCCGGCGTGCTGCTGCTACTGGGTGGGAGCCGGCGTGCTCTGCTCCCTTGGCGGTGCTCTGCTCCTGTTGGGCGGCAGCCGGCGTGCTGCTGCTACTGGGTGGGAGCCGGCGTGCTCTGCTCCCTTGGCGGTGCTCTGCTCCTGTTGGGCAGCAGCCGGCGTGCTGCTGCTGCTGGGTGGGAGCCGGCGTGCTCAGCTCCCTTGGCGGTGCTCTGCTCCTGTTGGGCAGCAGCCGGCGTGCTGCTGCTGCTGGGTGGGAGCCGGCGTGCTCAGCTCCCTTGGCCGGTGATCTGCACCTACCGGGTGGGAGCTGGCGTGCTGCTCCTAGGTGAGGCGTCCTGGAGAGGTGGATGCGCGCGAGGAAGAAACCCAGGAGAGGAAGAAGCCCAGGCGAGCAACCTGGCGGAGAGGATCTGCTGGCGAGGGCGAGGGCGAGGATCTGCTGGAGACGGCGAGGATTCAAATTTTGAATCGCTGATCGGTTCGCTACTTCGGGGTTATGTTAGCTGTAATGATCGGTTAGCTGTATCACTTCGGGAGGGTATTCCATGTAATTTAAGTGAACCAGTAGGGGCAGAAACGTCTTTTGGGTGATTTTCACCTGGTCGGAACCAATCCTAAAACGTCTTATAATAAAAAACGGAGGGAGTATAATGTAATTATTGTGCATTCTAAGTTTTCCAATATAACAGGAATCTACTAAAAACTTTTAAAATTTTGGATGCAAATATTACTTTTGGAATTGAACTCCTTTTAAACATAAAACTTGATTTTATATAATAAAAATTATACCATAAGGGTGTTGGGAATATTTTATTATGTTGTGACCTTGAACCAGGAACACTCTGTGTTTTCCGCTATTATATGTTGAGTTTTGAACCTCTAAATTATATTGGCAACTAACTTAATTTCTTCTTGATAGACTACAAGCAAACGTAGAACAAGTTTACATCTTTTGGAGCGTGAATGGATTTTTTTGTACCAAAATTGGATTTTACATTTGCTCTTTACGTGACCACAAGAAACATTTCTCTCTTTATTATTATTAGGTATTATTATTATTAGGTATAGATTTGATAGTTTTTTTTTTTTTTGCGAATCTATAGATTTGATAGTTAGATCTAAAATTTATGACTAAGATTGACAAGGCAATTATAGTTACATGACCGAATCCAGTTTGACACGATTAATTTGGAATACTCTCAACATATAATACGTTACGTTAACAGAAATCACGTTTTTAGACTCCCATAATTTCCTCTATATATATAAGTGGGTCCGTTAGGAAAAGGAAACTGAAATAGGGAGGGATGTACGAGTGTGTGTCCAAGCTGATTAGCTTGTGCGTGGGTGTGGCACGGTGGTACATGTAAAAAAAATACGCAATTTCTTTATCTTGGTTGACCTCGTTCTGTCTTATCGCGAGCTCACTCGTCGCGTCCACGTGATGAAGATCGGACGGCGCGCGCGACTTGCCCACGCGGACCGCACCGCGCCGCGCTCCACCTCCGGCGATTTTCGCGACGCTCCCATCCCCGTCGCTTCTCCCTGCGACCGCCGGCGGCGGAGAAGAGGTTGAAGCAGAGGAACAGCCCGTCGGAGGGAGGGGGCAGATTGGTTGGAGGTGGAGGGGAGAAGAGGGGGAGGCGCCGTCGCGCTCGAGGGTTTTCTTAACCGGCGACGTCCGACGTACGACGGCGGTCGATTTCTTCAAGGGACGTAACAACGCGAGCTCTTGCCTGTTCATCTCTTCCTTTTCTGGTCGGTAGGGAGAGGTACTGGATTACCGAATCACACCCCGTGGGAGTGGAGAATTTTGGAGTGGTGGTGGAGTTGGAAGCGCTGCCGTGCTGAGGGTTTCTTCACCGGCGACGTCCGATCCACGAGTTCGTCGGTTTTATTCAGGGACAGGTCACAGCGCCCCTCCCGGCCTCGGCCAAGGCCGTCAGTGACTGCCGAGGCGGCGCTCGGCGGCGCTCCCGTGGCCCAGGCCGTGTGTGGCTGCGGAGGCGACGAGGCTGCGCTCGGTGACTGCCCAAGAGACGCTCGACGGCGACCCATCGCGTGGGTCACTGGACTGCTCCTGCTGCTAGTCTGTTTCGGTGCTTCTTCATCTTCAGTCCGTGCTACTCGGTACCTCCATTGCTGACTGCTGCTGCTACTACCCACGGCTGCTTCCTGGCTTCTCACTGCTGCTATAGTACATCCGATTCCATCACAAGGCTGCTTGCTGGCTTCTCACTGCTGCTACATCCGATTCCATCACAAGGCAGTAGGCAAGGCTCTCTTTTTTCGATTTGTTACGTGCCACTGTAGTTGATATATCTATGAAATATTGACGTAATATATACGAATTTGTGCTGCCCTTTTTGATTTCTTTCATGAAATTTCTTAGATGTAAGTTTGTAGTAGTAGTACTATCTGTTAGTTCATCCAACTAAAATTAGCAGATGCAACTCTGTTTTCTTTTTAGATGGAAATTCACATCAGCTTACCTTTTGCTGATATAACCCTTTTTTGCTACTTTGATCTATATGTCCATGGGAGGCTGCACTTTTTTGTAGGGATTTTCTAAGGATGTAAACACAGCAAAAAAGGGGGGAAACTTTACATATTGGGTTCTTGAATTTTTCAGGTCCATTTTAGCATGTAATAAACCAAGTTGTCGCTGTGTGTAATTTCTGCATGTAAAAAAGCAAGTTTTCTGCCAAGTGTAAATTTGCATGTAATTGCCCATCAGATTTACTTCTGCTTGCAAAATTGACTTCTGCTTCTCCCAGGATTTTACATGTATAGAAAATCTTTTTTTATATCCTAATTTGATCTAGTTTTCTGTAACAGTCAAACAAGGTGGGAAGGAACACAGAGCAAAGGAAGCAACGAAAAAAGTAACAAAATGAGGAGATGCTACTGACAGTTTTTGGTAAAACGCCAGCAAGAGATTCTATTGTCAGTATGTGGTTTACATGCCACTAAAGACAAATAGATGTCAATGTCTTGTCCAGAACAAATTTTCTTGTTCAGCTTGGATATCTGCCAGTTTTCCCCTCTAATTAGGTGTACCATGTACAACACCCTTGGATATATGTTACAATCAGTGAACATTTTTACATCTTGGCATGTTTTACATGCTTGGTTGCCATTTTCTTACACCATTTGGATATATGGCGATAGTTCAACTCTTACACCTTTTCGGATCACACTTTTGGATGCACACCAACTAGGTTAGTTGAAAATTACAGCATATACTGCAGTTGTAGATTACATTTTTTTCACAAAAGTTAGAAGTAATTGACAAGCTCCAGGCTACAGTAGCCATGGTAAATCATATGCTAGTCTATCTTTTGACTCCATCATGGTTAGATGAATAATTACAGTTCCATTGCTTAGATGAATAATTACAGTAGCATGATCAGATGTAAGTGTATTAATATCCAGTTTTACAGCAGCATGAGATGTCTTAATTTTGGCGTAGGTGTAGTTTAGTAGATGTCAGTTTTCAAGTTTAGTAGCACATGGTTAAATCAGGGGATGACATTTTTTCTGGCGTAGATGTAGTTTAATAGATGTTATTTTACAAGCATTAGTTAGCACATGATAAAATCAGTAGACGGCATAATTTTGGCGTCGGTGTAAATTCCTAGATGTCATATTTTTAAGTATTTTTAATTAGCACATGATAAAAACAGTAGATGCCATGAATTTGAAGTAGATGTGCTGAATAAATGTGCCATGAATTTGAAGTATTTTTGAAGTTATACATGCACCCCATGACCTTGCGGACCAGCGGCATCTGCTGCCTCTGTGCCATGCAAAGCGCCAACAATATCTTCATCAGGTGGATTGTTAAGATCAATCCCAACAATATAAACATGTACGACAAATCTCATTTCATTTTTCTACTACTAGTATTTACTGTCTGCTAAAATTTGATTTATTTTGTTGGCGTCATTCAAATACAGGTTCAAGAATTTCTTTGACAGTACAACAGTTACCCACTGAGAAAAAAAGGCAAGTTCGACTTTTCGAGGTACCAGCTTCTAATCATATCCATTTTATTTGTGTCAATGGGAACCAAAATAAAGTTTCTTAGCTGATGCAAATTTTTACTTCTGATCATATCCAATATTTAGCAGTTGATGTTTTTTATAGCATATGCTTTTTTGACATGTTTTTAGATGCTCATATGAAGATTCAATTTTCCAGATTTTTTCAGCAGTTCAAATAACAAATTCTTTATATTTTTTGACATCACAGTTATGCTTCTTCCAAATTTTATAACTTTTACATCTAGTTTTGCCAAGTAAATCCTAGGGTCCTACTTTCAGTCAGTTCTTTGACAGCACATGCACAAGATTTAGACAAATTACTGTTCAGCACTTCATAATTTCATAACTTTTACATCTTAGTATGTTCCAAGTAAATTGAAAGTATGTCATACTCTTTCAATTTCTTTTGCACATCACAGTTTTTTGACAGCACATTACTGGTCAGTTTACAACTAGTTTTGCCAAGTAAATCACAGGACGTCCAGAGGTTACTGGTCAGTTTAGACAAATTACTTGTAAGTTTACATCCAGACAAATTACTGGTCAGTTCACATCTAGAACAAATTACTGGCCAGTTCACATGTCGACAAATTGCTGGTCAACAAACATCTACACAAATTACTGGTCACTCTAAACATCTAGACAAATTACTGGTCAGTTTTACATATCTCATGCTTTAATTTCTTTTTTTGCACACCACAACACATACACAGGTTTTTACAAGAATTTCATGTCCATATCGTTTGCAGGATGTCAAAAAGGAGCATGGATGGTGGCAGGGGGAGAAAAAGAGGCGATGTGGAAATAACTTACATTTGTTCGAAACTTCTATTTGCTGAAACCTTTTGTAGAATCCTTTTATGGTTGAATCTTCTATTTGCTGAATCTCTTTAGTTTGCTGATGGAGATGTAAATTCGTAAGATATGAGTTATGGAGAGAGATCTGAGATGGGATGTAAACTCTGACCTGTTTTTGTTTCCGTGCTTGTTTTGTTGCAAAACTGGGGAAAAAATCCGCTGTTGGTCCCGTCAGAAACGGCGCCTGGGCGCGAGCCATGAGGAGGCAGCCAAAACCAACGCACCAACGCTCGGGGGTTGGGGCGATCACGTGGGCCGGCCAAAACCAACGCGCACGCGCGCCGAACCTTGCCCTTTCTAGCCAATCGTTTCTTTCCATATTTGAGCTATCGGACTGACCTTGCTGTAGGTTAGATCGTGGTCGACCACGATGTAGCAACGTCCAAAAAAATACGGTCAGAAACCATATACATATACGATGTTGGGAAAATATTTTAATTTTGTGTCGTGCCATAATCAAAACTTCTTTAAAAGAAATGTCATATAATTATGATATACGGTATAACATACGGTATAATGGTCATGGTCCCACAAGTCAGATACATGTTAAGTCCGTAAATCATCATTTTGGGCTGGATGCAACTTATTAGACGAGAAACTGCGGATAGCTGCAAATGGTGTTTGTTTTCTGTGTTTTGTGCAACTTTTGCACCAAAGGTTGGTGTTATGTACAATTTTCTCCAAGCCTCTACGACAAGTCGACGAAGACGATGGACAGCATGGCGTCGACGTGTTCTGCCTCAAAGACGGCAGAGTGGAGGACGTCGAGGGACTACGGCGGCACCGAGCTGGCCGCTGCCAGCGTGGTTCACGCCTTCCACCCCATGATAATCACCATGGCTTTGGCTTAACTTGGTTGAAGCTGAGTACGCCCGCACGACACATCGGAATGTTTCAGCAATACATTTGCGTGGCACTAGTTCATAAATATTTTAGCACTTTCTGCAACCTCATTCTGTCATTCAGTTGCTATCCTCATTGGACTTGTGTACTGAAATTTTGAAGAACTCGAGTTCCATGTGAAATATAACAGACAGGACACGCTTCTCCATTGCAGATCACACCGATATTCTTATCTGATGC
The DNA here is from genome assembly GCA_947311845.1 of Poa pratensis. Classification (NCBI taxonomy): domain Eukaryota; kingdom Viridiplantae; phylum Streptophyta; class Magnoliopsida; order Poales; family Poaceae; genus Poa; species Poa pratensis. The sequence continues at coordinate 50,033,204 of CAMZMU010000068.1, read as the reverse complement.
AATATAGCTTGAATGAAGACACCCGTACATTTTAAACACAAATAATGCCGTGCTGATGAATGACAAGATGAATAATACTCTATACCACCCTCTCTTAACTTGGCCATATTGCTCAATCCTTGCTCAGCTATGTATCATCCTCAGGCCTAACATTAACAGATCTACGCTACAGAAACGTAGTTACAAGCAAAAAACGACAACCGGTTTCTTCTACTCCAGGCTTTTGTCACTTCCATCTTATTCAGCCGCCAGGTGGAAAAGACTCGACGAGTATGGATGGCACATCTTTGCTTATTCGATTTGCTCTTGGCCTTTTAGGGATTTAGTGGCTCGTCTTCCCCAGTCATCTCTTGCGCTTCTGCAGTATATGGTTAGCAGTTAGGAAAACTGAATTGATATGTCGAATGGAAAGAGGACAGTGCTGTTTTCATCTCTGCTGGAATAGATCGAAGAAAGAGCACATACTTGTCGATAGTTTGTGTAGGTCAGCGACAACCATTAGCCGTCTCTGCAAGATTGCTGCCATGAAGAGGAAGATGGCACATGCCAAACATGACGGTTATGGGGAACGCAATCACCTGCAAGGTAAATGTTTATAAGTTACAAGATTTTGACCACGACCTCTTGTGCCATTCTTGCCAAATGATTTGGCAGAGCACAATCAATGGATACATACGGGTAAAAAGGAATATACTTTACTTACAATGTAAAGCACCACGCAGACAGACAGGTTCAGTGGTATGCGGAAGAAATTCATGATCGTGCTTCTTGCCTCCTCAGGAATATATTGAGATCTCATTTTTATGATAGATGGCCAGAAGATACCAACACATGACTCAAAGGTACAGAAACCAAGCAGCTGTCGAGAGCCTGCAAATGAGATGCCATTTCCTTTCACTGAAGGTGGCACTAGGAACTGTTGGACATTAGAATAACGATGTCAGAGATCTTACGATGGACTAGATAAAAGAAATGAACAGTAGTGACCCGTGGTCTTACGCTGGTGGCAACAGGGAGGAAAAGGGTGACGGCTGATACTGAAAACACTATCTGCATATAACCTTCAACCTTCATTTTCCGGGCCAACAGACGTGACGCAATGGAGCTACCCAACATAGATGACAGCATGAACGTAGCAAATATAAAGCCGTGAGGAATGCCTTCCTCATTCGGGCTCAATGCTGGAGTCCAGAGGAAGACAAAAGTGTACATTGAGCCCTCGAACAATGACTGTATGGCTCCCAGCAATGCAATTTTTTCATCTGAAGATTGGTGGATAGTGTTAGAATACCAATTCTAATGCTGTAAGCATACCTGAAGCAATTGCCTTAGCTGCACCCTTGAACTGAGCAATCAAGTCCTTGCCTTCGGATGAATCTCCATAGTTTTCACTCCATGAGGACATTATGATAGCCATGCCTATTGCCAGGAAGCATGCAGCAGCATCAAAAGGAGCCACAGGACCAAAGCCCAGGTTGTCAGCAAGCAGGTTTGCAAAGAGCCCAGTTATGATGGCAATTAGACCATTTCCGAGAAATATAGCCTTGGAGAAGGTGATGGACAGCCATTGCGGATCATAGCCTCTCTGTGAAATAAAAAAAATATCAAGGTTAATACTCACATTGACAGCATCAATCAATAAGGTAAAAGAACGCCATAATTTGTTAGACAGGATAATATGTTACATACCGTGCTGGATCAAATCACTTGTTACTTTGTTAGTTAGTAGTAATCAACAGGTTAGCTGCATGACTACATCACGGGCAGAAGAAGACTAAATGAACTAGTATGATTTGTACTAGTTACAACAGGTTAGCTGCATGACTACATCATTTGGCAGAGCACAATCAATGCAATCATAAGAAAACTGAACATCTGGACGCGGAAAATGGAACTCTAAACACCTCGCTACAACTTCCGAAATTTGTACTTGTGATGTTATCCAGGTCCAACCAAAACATCTCATCTCCGAAACATAATTTAAAAAAACAAATGAACTAGTATGATTCACCGTTTTTTCGACAACACAAAAAATAGCCTACTTTAACCACAGGGAACCGTCAGAATTTACTCCCCTTCAGCTAGCTCCGGAACGCTGCAACTGCTGCTTGAACAAATGGTATGTAATTCATATATGATATATAAGCTGTGGCAGAAGAAGAGATCAGGGGAACGTGAAGGACCCTCCGATCTGCGAGTTCTGGGACGGCGGGTTGATGCCGACCCACAGCAGGGAGATGGTGATGGCGATCAGGCCGGACCAGACGAAGACAATGGTCGGCGTCCGCCCCTGCCGCCCCATCAGGCCCTTGGCAAACGGGTACAGGTGGGTCAGCACCCAGAAGCTGAAGAACACGCCACCGAGAAGCTTGCTCCACTGCGGGATCTCGCTGTAGATGGTGCGGCTGAAACCGACGGCGATGGCGATCAGGTTCACCATCATGATCGCGATGGGCGGGAGCATCAGCGACGTCCACTTAACGATGTACAGGTCTGCGTACTCGTCGTCCACGTCCTCTCCGCCGGACTTGGAAGTCAGAGTGAACGAGATCTCGATGCCGGCGACGACCTTGAGGAGACCCTGGAGCACAGCGCCGAGGTGGGCGCTGGTCCCGCCGATGAGCCAGAACTGCTCGTTCCTCCACCATTCCTCCAGATTGATGCCTGACCACTTGATCTCCAGCACCGCAGCATCACCAGCGTCAGAGTGATCACGAGCAGGTAGACGAGGAAGGTCACGTCGAGCGTCTGCACAATGAACTGCCCGGACAAGAGGGACAGCGCTGGCAGGCAGCAGTAGACGATGAGGAAGATCGACGTGAAAGGGTAGATGCCCACATTCAGGTACGCAATCCTCTGGAGTAGCTTCATCCTTCGGCTTGCGAGCAGCGCATTGTTCCAGGAGAAGAAGATTCCACTGAACCAGTAGCCCACCTGAGCACCTGGTGGAGACGGTCAGTAAGGTTGATGGGTGCAGTGCCACGGAAAGCATCGCGCTTGGTGACACAGTAGACTGACTTCCATCCACGGTTGTGCATCCGGTAACCTGTGACAACATCCTCTGTGACTGAACCATAAATCCATCCAACACGCTGACCCCACTCTGTCTTGTCTTCATACCAGCATGAGATGACACTGATAGCCTCAGCAACTGTGGAAGCATCAAGAAGGTCCCGAGGCACGGTGAGAGCACCCGGAGGACGGCCATTCTTGACACCAGGGTGATCAGCAAGCGGGCGCCCTTGGAACTCGGCAACTGGAATAGAGTTGATGAGGAAGTTTGAGTTACCAAACCTCTTGGGAATGTTGACATGTTCATTTCCTCATCATCAAAATCTGCCATACGTAAAGCCTGTGTCTCTTCAGGTGAGCTCTTGATCTTGCGCTTCTTCGGGAAGCAACAGCTGCAGCAGCCACCATGTTCTGTGGAGCGTGGAGGATCAAATCCATACAGAGCAACACGGCGGAACAGACAACCAGTGCCGACGTAGACTGGCCCCATGAGACCATCCAGTGCACGCATGTTGACATCAAAGAAGACGGTGTTGTGGTTAGCATAGCGATCTGATGGATCAATGCCCTCAAACCGTTGTGGGAACTGGACATAAGCAAGACGGTCACCACCCCGGTCCATCATGAAACACATGCCTTCACGGAAAGCTTGAGAGTTGTAAACATAATGATCACAATCCAGGTTGAGGATGAAAGGTCCATTTGACATGACAGCGGATGAACGGACTAGGGCATTCATCGCACCAGCCTTCTTGTTGTGGTCATAGCCTGGGCGCTTTTCTCGGGACACATATACCAACATAGGCAGACGGATGTCGATGTCATTGAAATCAAGGGGTGTGCCTTCTTCAGCGTTGCTGCCATACAAGGGATCATCACTAGGAGGTTTCAGCATTACCTGAAGAACAGAATAATTAATGATCAACCTATTGGTGCATATAATACACAGTTTTGCTACTTGTAAATTGTTTAACTTTTTCTTTATTCTGTTAATTTTCCTGGATTCTCGATACTGAATTGATCCAATGGTTAAAAAGAGTAGCGTACACTTAGTTAAGAAAGTATAGCTCACTTACTAAACATATATACCAATATGCACACTAAACCGAATGTGCACATTGTGTTCATTACTGGTGCAAATTTGTCCTACTAATTAGGTGCAGCATTTGTTCACTTATCGAGCACCATAAGAGATGGTTAGGCTCTCAAGCATAATGCATTAATGTTAGGTATAGAACAGCAAAAAGAAGTGTTGCCTGAGAATGCCTACCTGAATTATTCCGGCATGGTCACCTTTAGTATGCTCAGCAGAGGGTTGAATCCAGGTACCAGGCCAATGTGTGCCATCAGCCATCCAGGTAGCTTTAGCAATTTTAACAGGCTCCACGGAGTCGTCAAGAGCAGCTTCGCGCTGCCTCTTCATGGCCTTTATTTCTTCTCTGGCATGGTATGCATCAGAGCGGCGACGAATTGAGTCAGGCAGCCCATTGATCCTGACCTTGAACTCGTCATACTCCCTCATGATCCTCCTCCTATCCTTGACAAAATCTGAGCGGACCTTGTTCTTGTATGGGTCTTTCTTCAGACTGAAGTAGCTATCAGGATTGCGAGGCTCAATGCCGTGTTTGCGACAAAAGGGAACCCACATGTTAGCGAAGCTAGCAGCTTCAGCCATTGCTTCAAATGTCAGGAGAGCACCTCCATCATCAGAAACGTAGCAGGCAAGCTTCTCGACAGGATAGTCAGCAGCAAGGATGGACAGAATAGTGTTTGCTGTAACCAATGGAGGTTCTTTCTCTGGATCAGCAGTGGACACATATATATCGAGCCCTGGCAAATCAGATCTTCCATTAGGATTTGACGGTGTTGGGGTTTCAAACTTCTCTTTCAGGACGGCGAGGTCAGTTGCTCGGTTAACAGGGCACAGCTTCGGCAGCTGGTCCAAGACCCAAGAAAAGCCAAACCAGAGTTCACAAATAACAGACATGCCCCACAGCCACATTGCATCCGGATTCTTGTGTTTAATTCTCCAGTGAAGGAAAAAAACAAGAACAACCAAGCGAATAAGAACAAGAAGCCTGCATCAGCAGGGTACCAAGTTAATGAACAGTGCATCATCGTTACAGAAATTGCAGAATCAAGGCTTCTATCAGCAAACTCAAAGGACAACAGTTCAGATTGCGCCAATGTAAGTGTCTCTTGTGCTACAAGCAAAGGATGCAATCTAAACAGCATGAAAGTGAATACTACTATATTAAGTGTAATACATAATAGAGAAGCGTTGTGTGAGCTAAGATTTTTCACATATGGATATATGATGATAACATAATGTTTGTTTCGAAGTTAGAAGGAGATCAGAAGATGAAGTGCAGATCCAACAACTCACCTAACCTACTACTAGTTTATTACTGAATCACAACTGGGACTAATCTACAGATCCAGGTTGAACCAATGTTTGACTTTAGATTAATCAAATCAAAAGCATAATAAAGCAGTACATTTGCCATGTGATGAATGGTCCAAACAAGTCAAAACATGAACAGATAGGCAAATGCAGTTCATGTGTATACCTGTATGGGCTAAGGATGGCAGCAGGGATCTTGAGCTTCCGAGTGAGCGGCTTCCATGGCTTGCTGGTGAACTCTGCCGGCTGACCATCGGCTCCACTGAGGCCGCCTCCACCGCCACCGCCGCCACCGTTGTCCACCTCATTCTCCTTTGGCCAGATGGCATTCCCATAGCCATAGGTTCCCTTGGTCTCAAAGAGACAGCGATTGTGATCCCAGTCGCCAGTCTGGCTCCTGGTCATCGCCTTCTGCGACCGCACAATAGACAGTCTCCTCTCATCTTTGACGCAGGAACGCCAGCAGGCGGCGGAGGCAGCGAGAGCGTGGGGGCGCCACCGACCAAGTCCTCTATCTCGGTGGACTTGTAGGGCTCCTTGCAGCCGGGGCAGAGCGCGCCGGCGTTCTTGACGGAGTCGCCGAAGCAGTCGGAGCAGATGTCGAAGTCGCACTCGCATGGCAGTATGTCCTGGCCGCGCTCGTTGCTCATGACCTTGCCGTCGCAGCCGTTGACGGCGCAGGAGGAGCCCTTGGAGCCGGCCATCTGCGGGTGGCTGGCCTCGGACTCGATGACCTTGTCCATGAGGTGCGCGCGGGTGACGCTGTTGAAGCCGCCGGTGAAGAGGGAATTGGAGACGTACTGCTTCTCGACCTGCGAGGAGATGGCCGGGTCCATGGGCTGGTTGTCGCCGGAGAAGGACATGCGGCTGCTGTTGCTGTGCCGCAGCGTGCCGCCGCCGCCGCCGTTGGAAGCCATAGAGTCGGACCGAGCTATGGATCGATGAATACCCGATCTGCGGAGGAAACAAAAAATCAGAATCGAAGCTTAAAAAGGGGGAAATCTCTCTCATAAATGGAAGAAGAAGATTTGAGCACTTTCCATAGTACGGGATCCCCGAAACATGGGCCTCAATCAAATCCCCCGAAAACAGGAACACAAAATCTCCCACGGAATCAAAAGAGAGAAAGTACGAGATCCTTACCATTCCAGTTCGGGCCGCCGGAGCTCGGATGGCTTGGTGTACACGAAATAGTGCCGATTGCTGGGGGAGGCGAGTACAAGTAGAAGTAGGGGATGGATGGAGGACTCCTCGTCGTCCTCATCCCCACCTCCCGCGCCTACCATAGACCCGCGCGCGCGCTGAAGGCCGCTCTCGTCGCGCACCGGCAACCGGTGAATCCGGTAACGGCGGTTCGCTGGGGCCGGATCTCACAGTCGGATCTCGGGGCGCTCAGCAGCACCTCCGTCCGTCCTTTATGGCGCGCCCACTACTGCTGCTGCTGCTGCCGCTCTCTTGTTGGGGACGGACTTCTCGCCGCGCTCCTCCTCTATCTCCTGGTTGCTTTGCTAGTCGGGAGAAGGGAACCAACCATCCCACCAGAAAGCAGGGAGAGACGACGAGTAGAGTAGAGTGGAGTGGAGTGGCGCGGAGTAATAAAAAGATCAAAAAGCTAAAAAAAAGGGAGTTTTGAGAACGTCACAATACGCTAAAAAAACTGACTTTTCGTTACAACAAAAGACGATATCTGTACAAGTAAAATAATATTAGAGATATAATTGAGAACTGCAAATTAATGCTAGGGATAGAGGTAATAACCATGTTCAAGAACAACTAGATCAGAATACAATGTGAATACATTTTCAACCAATAGAGTCGCTGATATACTACGGCAAACAATATAGTTACGATAATTGTACAAGCAAACTCGGGATTATTGTGTAGCATTGCATCTCCGTGGTGTGCTAGGTTAAAACCTGTGTTGGCTTCACTGGTCTCATGATGCACCCAAAATGATGTTATGAAAGTAGTTTCTATGATGGCGTGGGCTATTGATAACATCAAAATAGTGGGGACGGAACAATTTAAGTGTTCTCAAGATCACACGTACGTTGGTATATCTTTTGTATTTTACATATTTTTCTATGTGGTCAGTCTACTGTTTTTGGCTCATATTAATTATGTTAAATTCTAGTACAAATTAATGTGAGGGTAGAAATGAGAACTATAAATAAATACTAATTGAGATAGATTTGACGGCTACAAACTGATATCATGGTTAGAAGTGAGAACCATCGTATTGCCGAACTCATAAATCACAAACCCCAAAAAATATACATTACTAAATACTATCAATTATGTATTGCCACAATGAAGAGATAATATTAATCATGATTTATAATTTTTGTCGACCAACCATCGTATCAAATTAGGTCATATCATATAATAAAGATTACCTATAACTGGACAACTAGAGTTTAGAGACATATACTTGTGACGCCCTTGGTGGCCAATCTTCTGAGGCGCGGACGTTTTGCTTAAAAACTCATGTCCAATATTGACATCTAGGCCTGAGATTTTTTCTTAAAGATTTTTTAAAACTGGGAGTCAGAAGGGTTGATCGATGTAGCCTCTCTTACGTTAGCGTATTGCATAGAGAGAGTATTTGAGAAGTTTTTTTGTTAGATAAAGAGCAAACTCGTCGATCTGATATCGTGTGGGTCGTGGCATGTCGTGTGCATCGAGTGCCCATCTACCTGAAGTCACAGGCTCTTTCTCCTTGTTGTGGGATCTATCACACTATTGAATTTGGCTTGCTCCTTTCTCAAAAAAAAAAAAAAAAGAATTTGGCTTGCTCCCGTCCGACTTTTTTTACCTATCGCTAGTGTGTGCACAGACCAAATACTTGGGCCCCTATTTTGCCGGGCCCAGGACGGTCGTCCTGCTGGCCCCTCTCAGGGCCGGGCCTATTGAACACTCATTCACTGTCCATTTGGAGACAAAAGCAGGGTCATTACTATCCATCTGGAGAAGTGGCATGGAGCAAAAGTGTTTGTGTGCCAAGTAAACCATCTATGTACTACTATACGGACGAATACTTTTCTTTGCATAAGAAGCATGTTTGCAAACATTATTCTTCTTTTCTTATTCATGAATAACCTAGCATTTGACAAATGACAACTATGCTTTTTTTTTTCCTTACAAAAAGTAACTATGGAACTAGCAACACAAGGCATGCATAAAAATATTAGTGTGTGTGGGTGCCCGAAGGCATCCGGAGTAGAGTGGAGTGGATCAAGAAAACTTTCCATAATATTACGAAATTAACAAAAATTGAAACAATAAATATCATAATGAAGAATTGCAATCACATAATCGAGCACATAATATTTTCCATTAAGTTCCATCACATGGTTCAGGTTTACACAATAACCAAACACCATTCTAAGAAGAGTCTTGAGTTGTGCGCGGTGGCACTGCTTCACGGCTGGCCTCCATACCATTGGCTTTCCTGCTTTCGAGCAAAAGCTACAAGTTAGGAGACTGGAAGGCCCAACGCATGGCTACAAAACAGACTCATCTATATAAAATTGTAAACAAGAGACCTTTTCTCATATATGGCCCGGATAGACTTGGCCATATCGTTTTGGCCAAGCTTGTCAAATTCTTCGCGAGGCTCTGTAAAATCAACAATTTATACATCCAGTTAGTTGTAGGGCATAACCAAGCATAGAGATAATAAGATCTGGTTTCACTGAAAATAATTCGTACAATCTGATGAAAAGCTTGGCAAAGGATGACGAGTTTGGTCAAGCTAGTGTTACTATACAGGGTGGGAGGGAGGGGAAAAAAACTATTTGGTGATGAGTGTATAGTCCAGTTTGACATCCAAAACAGGGCAAAGCCATGAAAAACGTATACCAACGACAATATATGGGTCCAACTTGGCATCCAAACCAAAACAGGGTAAAGTCATACATGATTCAAACTTGCAAGTGCATCAAGTATATATTTGAGGATGTATAATTTTTTTGCAAAAGAAGATACCTTTCTCGTACATGGCAAAGAATTCCATGAACAAGTCGTCGCACTCGGTCTGGTCTATTCCTTCAGGACAATTCCGCATACGCATCCTACGCAGACGTTTATGGCAATCGCACGGGGGCTCCTTGAAATACTGATAAAGTGCCAACATCCCACCACTAGCAACCGCGGCCACAGCAGAAGCAGCAGCACGACGACGGCTATCCCCAAGGGCGAGATCTCTCTGTGTCGATCGGGATGAGAGCTCCTGGAGTCGCAGATGTGAGTAAAACAAACAAAAGGGGCCGGAGACTCACCAAGGAGTGAAGAGAGCGTGCCGGAGCCGTCCTTGGGGTCGAGAACCTCCGTGCGAGGAGGGACATGGTTGCGACCTTCCTTCGCCTCCTCCTGGATTGGATTACCGATGGATTTCACAGGATCGGGAGCAGGGGTTTCTTGCAGAGGGGCAAAAGTTTCTCGTGCTCGATCGCCGGCCGGACGTTCAAAGACATCAATAGATCCTGTTTTTTCGTTGCCACCCGCAAAAGAACAGGTGCGCCCCGTAATCAAGGGAGAGAGATTGGTGCCTTCGTGATATGTATGTGTGCGTTGGTATACGATGCATTTTCTCTCTCTCTTTTTACATTTTAATTATTATACGTCACCTAGCTAGAGAGATCAATTGTTATTTGGATAATGAAAGAATATGCACACCGATATAAAATGTCATGCATATAACTAATTTTCGTTATGGGTAAATAATTATCCTACGCCATGGCGTTGGCCGGTCATGATGTGATCCTAATCGGTAATCTCGAAAAGAAGTACCTCCCTCTGGCGTTGACCGGTCATGATGTGATCCTAATCGGTAATCTCGAAAAGAAGTACCTCCCTCTTACCATCGCTGAGGCAGAGGGAGAAACTCCCTTCACACACATTCCCTTCCATACTTAGACCCAACAGGCGAGCATGCTCCTCGAGCTATCTCCTGTTCTTGATAATACCATTCACGAGCACAATACCACACCACCAGCAGGAGTAAAGTTGTTATCAGACAGTCTTCCCAGACAGTGGCGGAGCCAGGATTTGGCCACGCCCCGGGCCAAAAGAAGGGGAAAAATCCACTAGAGTAGAAAAATCCCATCTCAAGGCATGGAAAAACTAAGCTCAATTTCACACATAGCACGTAATCTAGACACCATATTTAACATAATTTTGGGTGATACAAAAGATGTGCCTAATCAAAGAGGTGGTTGATCCAAGCCTCACATAACTTAATTTTCAATATTAGAAATTATACCATGAAAATCAGTGCGCACTCTCACACTGAGCTGGCTAGCTAGGGCAAAGGTCTGAATCACCTCGTCCTTGTCTCCATCGCTATTCCTCTTTGATGTTCCTTTTCTCTGGGCTGTGTGCGACTATTAGTTGGCTATTGGGCTATAGAAGGTTGGAAATAATTTGTGTTGGGATGTGCAAGGCCTGCAAAACTGTTCAGATGATGATGGGTTGCATGACCGCCGGGCTTAGGATATCACAGATCCCGGGCCAAATCTTGTACCTTGGCAAATTGTTGCCTGCGAAAATTTCCACACCCCGGGCCACGGCCCAGGTTGCCCGGGGCCTGGTTCTGCCCCTGTTCCCAGAGCCCAAATATGTATATATCTCACATGTTCTCATCCATTGGATCATGGCCACATAGCTAACCAACCGGGTATTCCCACATGCCGGAGGCGAACCACAAGACAAAGGTGACCCATGAAAATCTAAAGGCCACCACGTTCTAATGGTCTTACATGAACCAAGTTGTGGTCGGCTCCGGGCTAGGCCGGGCCCGACAGGATCCTAGACGGAAGTCGGCGCATCTGTTTGGAGTACAAGGCAAAGACCTTAGTCGACTCAGATCCTGAACCGACTCTAGATCTTCTTGTAAACCCTAGAAAACTGACTATATAAGATCCCTAGAGGGCCTGTTTTGAAGCCTTTGCACCACCAGGGAGCCCTCTAAGCGTGCACGTAGCCGCACCTTGTAATTCCTATACGAGATCACTCTAATCTAGCAGGAGTATGTATTTTCCTCCACCGTGAGCGACCGAACCTGGGTAACTTGCGTCCTCCAAAACTACGTCAAGCTCGTTCCCGTGACGTTGCGTACTGGAGCCTTGCAATGTGAACAGTTACGCTACTTCTGAAACGTGTGGATAACTCAGAGGTGCCATCAACTTCGACACTTGATCGTGGGAACTTTGCGAGGAGATATTCTCGTGGCTGGGAGGTATAACCTAGCTGCAGGAATTGGCATCGACTACGGTCGTCTTTCGCTTCATCGATGGTCATCATGGGTACGTTATCGTTACCTGCAACTCGATAGTGATCTTGGTTATGTGCTGGCGCATAGAAATTTGATTTGTTTTGCCTAGCACGTTCCCCAACACCCACAACAAGTTGATGAGTTTAAGTGCATTGTTTGACCATACACACAAAGGAAGAGCTTATTTGAACGGTTAATATAAATCTGTAAAATAAGATAAAAATCATACATCGCAACACACACAGTCGTGTCATATTTCATGTGGGGTCAATAGGCACATAGAGATTGTAGCCCTCATAATGCAATAGTGCTAGGAAAACACCAATTGGAGTACGAGTTAACTGGACCATGTCGGAGAATCCATCTGCAAGGAAAAAAAATCCCGATCCATCGCCGTCCCATTCTCTCTCCTCTGGTTGGATCGCAGACGGTGATCGATGGATGAGGGACCGATGGCCGCCGCCATGTCGTCGGAAGACGTCCTACTCCTCATACTGTCGCGCCTGGCCGATCACCTCGACCTCATCTGCTGCGCCGCCACCTGCACTCGCTGGTTCCGCCTCGTCGCCTCCCCGCCTTTTCGGCTCTGGCCCCCCGGCGGCAGACCCCCGTCTGCCTTTCTCCTCGGCATCTTCTCCCAACGGAGGAGCCGTGTCGCCGCCAAGAACGGCTACTTTCCCCCGCGCTTCTCGAGGCTTGCCGGGACCAAGATGTCCTTCTTCCCCGGCGCCGACTACGAGCTCTCCTTCAACTACGCCATGCCTCTCGCGTCGGGTTAATTCCATAAAAATAGGAAATAAATGAATATTCCCAATAATCATTATAAAACATTGATATAACCCTTATATGATGCAAATATGATTGGAATATAAGCAATTAAAGTGCAAAGTTCATGTATGCATTTTACATGCATCACCGGCGAGTTGCTGTTTGTAGATCCGATCGGCGAGTCGCTGTTTTCCGATGGAACCGAAGAAACCGTGAGTCCAGCACTATTCTTTCCCACAGATGGCGCCAATTGACGAGGGGTTAACTCATCAAATCCCATGGTTAGGACCTAGGGTTGAGATTATGGGGAGAGAACGTGGTAGTACTGGTAGTTTCGTCGGCTGACAAGCAGAGGCAAAGATTTACCCAGGTTCAGGCCCCTCGGGTGGAGGTAAAGACCCTACTTCCTGCTTGTCTGGTATTGATTGTGTGCGATTATGCGGTTACAAGGAGAGCTCCGGCGAGATGTCGATCTCGCTAGGGCTTTTGGTGGTTCGAGTATGGCTTGTCCTAGATCGGCACCCCTCCCAGCCTTTAAATAGGCTGGGTCTCGGGAGTTCATAACCGACCTAGTTTACACGTAAGGAAAGCCTAAACCGACTATGCCTATGACTAATCTTGGAGGGTACTCTATCTTCTTGGGCCTCTGGTCTTGGGCTTCGAATAGGCTCTTCGCTATTGGGCCTTAGTCGCCACGTGCACCAGGTACGCTCACGGTAGGGTACCCGAGATGTATACCCTTGTCAGGTGCGGATGCTAACCGGAAGGTGGATTATTTAGTCATAGATGCGTTGGATAGCAAGTCTATGTACTTTGTTGTAATGCCCAATTAAATCTCATAATAATCATCTTGTCATATATTGCATTGTCATGCGCTCATTATTTGTCAATTACCCAGCTGTAATTTGTTTACCCAACATGTTAGTTATCTTTTATGGAGAGACACCACTAGTGAACTGTGGACCCTGGTCCATTTCCTCATACTGATAAAACCACCAACTGCAATCATTTGTTCTCTGTTACTTTCTGCACTCATTACTGTTTTCCACACAATACGTTTAATCCTTTGTTTTCAGCAAGCCGGAGAGATTGACAACCTCTCTGTTTCGTTAGAGCAAAGTAGTTTGTTTGTGTTGTGTGCAGGTTCCACGTCAGTTGTGCTTGAAGAACCTCCGTGTCCTCCTGGTTCGATAAACCTTGGTCATATTTCAAGGGTAAACTGCTGCTGCACTACATCATACCTTCCTCTTGGGGTCTCCCAACGAACGTGTGTTGTCACGGTCAACAAGCAGATCTTCTGGTGCTGTTGCTGGGAAGTAATAAAACACTCTACCATTAACACGCCATCACCAGCCTCCACAAGAATACGCGCAGCATGGAGGGAACTTGTACCTTCCACAGGCGCTGCCACGCTTTACTCTCACTCGCTGTATTAGAGCCAGAGGCACGGCCTTCTAGCCAATCTTCCCTCCTCTTCTTTGTCTGAACGAGGAGTCGATAAACTGAACGGACTGTGATGCGGGGTAGGTCCCGATTTTCACGGATTGAGGGCAGACGAACGAAGAACGCGACGAACACGGAGAACTCAAGAGGGGTGATACGTCTCAAACGTATCTATAATTTTTGATGTTCCATGCTTGTTTTATACCAATTGCTACATGTTTTGCATCTACTTTATATCATTTTTATACATTTTTTGGCACTAACCTATTAACAAGATGCCGAAGTGCCAGTTCCTGTTTTATGCTGTTTTTGTATTCCAGAAAAGCTAGTCTGAAAATATTCTCGGAATTGGACAAAACTACACGGGGGTGCCTATTTTTCCAGAACACGCCTGACGGAGCGAAGGAGCAGCAGAGGAGGGCCACCAGGAGGCCACACGCACCTAGGGCGCGGGCCCCCCTTCTGCCGCGCCCTAGGGTGGTGTGGGCCACTCGGGGGTCCGCAGCCGCCGCCCTTTCGCCTACTTATTTCCCCCGACGCGAAAACCACGCGAAAACCCTAAGTACCTGAGCAAATATCCACGAAAAGATCCAGAGACGCCGCCGTCGTCAACCCTAGCTCGGGAGGGTTCAGAACCTCTTCCCGGCACCCTGCCGGAGAGGGGAATCGTCACCGGAGGCTTCTACATCGCCATGTCTGCCTCCGGAGTGATGCGTGAGTAGTTCATCCTTGGACTACGGGTCCATAGCAGTAGCTAAATGGTTGTCTCTCCACTTTGCGCCATCATGTTTAGATCTTGTGAGCTGCCCTACATGATCAAGATCATATTATTGTAATGCTACATGTTGTGTTTGCTGGGATCCGATGAATATTGAATATTATGTCAAGTTGATTATCAATCTATCTTATATGTTATTTAAGATCTTGCATGCTTTCCGTTACTCGTAGATGCTTTGGCCAAGTAGATGCTTGTAACTCCAAGAGAGAGTATTTATGCTAGATAGTGGGTTCATGTCTCCGTTTAACCTGGGACAGTGACAGAAAGTTCTAAGGTTGTGGATGTGCTGTTGCCACTAGGGATAACCTAACGATGCTATGTCCACGGGCATATGTGTTTGTTTACATTACGCACTTTACTTAATGCAATTATCCGTTGCTTGCAACTTAATACCAACGGGAGACTCGGATGACAACCCGGCGGTGGATTATTAGTCATAGATGCTGTTGGATAACGGTCTATGTATTATGTCATAATGCCCAATTAAATATCATAGTAGTCAACATGTCATGTATATGCATTGTCATGCGCTCACTATTCGTCAATTGCCCAGCTGTAATTTGTTCACCCAACATGTTAGTTATCTTTTATGGAGAGACACCACTAGTGAACTGTGGACCCCGGTCCATTCTTTTAAACTGATTAAACAACCACAAACTGCAAATTGTTCCTTTTTCATTCTCTGCAATTTAATACTCATTTTCCACACCATACGTTTAATCCTTTGTTTTCAGCAAGCCAGTGAGATTGACAACCCCACTGTTTCGTTGGGGCAAAGTAGTTTGATTGTGTTGTGTGCAGATTCCACGTCAGCAGTCCAGACTCCCTTCGACAGCTATTTTTCTGGCGCCGTTGACAACCTTCTGAAGAGTTGCTGCTCCTACTAGTTCGATAACCTTGGTTTCTTTCTGAGGGAAAACTTGCTGCTGACTACATCATACCTTCCTCTTGGGGTCTCCCAACGAACGTGTGTTTCACGTCATCAAGGGGAAAAGTCAAACACAAGGTAAATAGCAAAGCAACACGGACGAAATCAACCGGTAACAAATCCCCAAGGGCAGCCCCCGATTCTCAATCTCCAAACAACCTTACTCTTAGGATTGTTTCTCTCACCGGTCAATCCCACCGGTTCAATCTAGTCACTCAAAGAGGAAAGATTTACAAGTAATCGCAACTACAAGAAGAAGTCTTGGAATCCACTAGAGGGATCTTCTCCACAAGGGGAGGCCTTGATTCATCTCCATAGGAGGCAACACCAACAAAGGGGTGGAAAGGAGCAAAGCTCAACTCAAGTCTAATCTCAGTCTAACCTAGATCTGAGCAAAGGGGGTCCTATATATAGAGTTGACCACAAAGGGGTAGGTGGGAAAGGGATACAAGGGCTGCAGCCCCTAATCTGCACGCAGGCAGTCGGCCCACATCGGTAGTACCGGCCTCGGTGCGGTAGTACCGACTTCAGGAACTGGCACGGTAGTACCGGGCTGGGATGTCCGGTAGTACTGGACAGAGAGTAGTACCGGGCTACTACCGTGCTACTTCCGGGACAGAACAGGGGCGAGTCCAGTAGCTCCTGGGAGATCCGGTAGTGGGCGCGGTAGTGGGCCGGTAGTACCGCGGCGGCATGTGGCGGTAGTACCGGGGCGGCAAGATGCGGTAGTACCGGTGCGGGCAGTTGTTCCTTCAGGTGACACGTCAGACGGCGGGCGGTAGTACCGGCTAGAGGAGTCGGTAGTACCGCACCCTGGGGATGTGTCCACTTCATCTTCTTCTTCGCTCGTCTCTTGTCCATCTTCGACCACCTCTTGGGACTCCTTGTATGTTTCATTCCTGAGTATGCACAAGGTATCCGAATGAAGTAGCAAGCCATTCAAAGGGGTATCGAAATCACACATAGAGAGGAGCGAGGTCACCTTTTCATGAAGTGTTTTGACTCTTGATCTTGTCATTGGACCATTAGGTGTTGTTGGTGTGGTGTGCCTAGGTTGCACTACATCAGACTGTGAGTATCCCGGACTTCTCATAGTGCCAAGCCCAGCAATTAGTCGTCCTCCTCGTACTCAAAGGGATGGAGCGGATAACTGCAGCGTCCATTGGGAGGAAGAGATCATCTAGTACATCTTCCTTCCACGTAGCAGTAGTAGCATCAATAAGCGAGGCCACCAGCATTGGTGGATCCTCCTTAGGGCACGCCACCGGCCGCAGCATAAAATCACGAGGCAACCAGTTGTGATTCCACATGTTTGTATCTTCACCGGTGCCAATACGGCGAATCAGTCCCTGCTTCATCGCGTCGCGGCCTTCGACCAAAGCCCGCCACACTTGAGAAGGAGCAGAGCCAAGAGACGCCCTAACAAATCTCCATGGGGGAAGTAGAGTGCCTTTAAGATTCGAGCACTAAGAGCATAGAGAAACGTCCAAGTTAATCAAAAGAGAAAATGCCCAAGCAAACTAAAGGAAAAGGCCCAATTTCCAGCCCACTAGTAGGAGGATGCGCTTCGTTTCCTCTCCCTGAAGCTGAACTGTACGTCCGGGAGAAAAAGCTCTGAACATGTCTCCAATGGCGTTACCACAGGAACCCCTCCCTGACCCATATACATATCTAGCTGGGGGCCCCTTGGGACTGGGGGCCTGGGGTAGCCACCCCTCCTGCCCCCTCAGGACCGGCCCTGCAGTTGGGGTAGGTTGCCCTACATCAGATATCCGATTCCGAACTAAACACTCAGATACAGTATAGGATATGGTATGGAAAATAACATCCGAATATTAATTGATACGGCCACACCTAGTATTGTTTCTGATCATGTTAAAATTGAACCAAGTTATCTGCAGTTGAGGCACGACGTCGAAGATAAATGCCGTGGCTGTGCATACGAGTGGACCCAAACAGGAATTGATCGGAAGACACCATGTTTCCTACGTGCATGAGCAACATAATCAGAATTACAAGCTACTAAATTATGGAGACACGGTGCAGCCAATCAACATGAAATCTGAGATCTTTTCTGGTGCAAATCTGAGATCTTTTCTGGTGCAGCAGTTGGAGATAAAGCAGGATCTGAATCCACTAATTTAGCAAACGGAGCTTGGCTCTGATGGTTGGGTTCCCTGTGGTGGAACCAGCCCACCCAGGTTCAAGTCCTAGACTTGGCATGGGCGTTTGCATTTACCTGGATTTATTTCAGGTTTATCCGGCGCTATTCTTTCAGTGGTACGTGGCGTGCCCGTCAACAGCGAGGCGCCTGTGGTGACTTCGTCAACCTCAAGATTTGCCGGCTCAGTCCTTCAGAGGTGCTCATAGGGGTAGGGTGTGCGTGTGTGCGTTCATAGGGGTGAGTGTACGTGCGTATTTGTGAGCGTCTGTGTTGTACTGTGTTCTCAAAAATGAATCCACTAATTTAGCCAACAGAATAAAGTCAGATATTTGTTTCTATTTTTGCCGCCATGCAAGAAGACCGACTCAAAGTCCCAGTATATGCACCGACCGTGGAAAGATATGTCTCTAAAGGAAACCGGATGGGGCCCACCAGCATGCATGGCAAGGAAAGATAACGTGCAAGATTAAATACTAGTTACGTTTGTTAAGATTTCCTATTAGTTCAAGTCGGTTGTGTATTTTCCTTTTAGTCAAGTTAGATGCGTAAGGGTCGAGATTTTTTTTTTAAATAATACGATTTTATATAAGAACTAGTTAGCGTGCACGTGCCACGCACGTCTCCATTGTTAAACATAACCACAAATTTCATGAAAACTTAAGTCTCAACTGTTAACACATTATATCTTTCATGTTGGAATGGAAAACACTACAGAGGATTCATAACTCCTCGGGCGCGGTCTGATTTCGGACATAGAATTAATGATAGAAATATATTGAAGCGTGACTATCACAAGACATCACTGTGAGAGGAGAAAAAAATCACAAGATTAAGAAAAGTGGGCATAAATAACAACCCGAAGCTCATCGTCGCCAACAATTGCACTGTAATCTTGGCAGGCTTCGAGATGAGTCTTCTTCCGCAAAAGCTTTGCCTTAGCTCTTTTCCCGCACGGGAACTCTAAAATATAGAAAATGTCGTACCAAAATCACCAAAAGTTTCATTTAAAGTAGACATGAAGACATCCATATGCCTGCAGATATATATGCCTGCAGATATATGTGGGCAGTCAACCATCCATGTTTGTTCGAGTTAGAAGAAAGGTATCGATGTGGTGGATGTCACATGTATCAGCCAAAACGACAGCTTAATTTGCTAGTCTACACTCATATGCTTGATAAATTTAGCTTTCTGGAATGAGAAAGAACACAACAGTTTTGCGGAATCAGATAGACCACGAACACCGTATAAGTTTGGAATAACAAATTGTGAGTTTGATTACAAACTTAATAATACAACTTAATATGTTCTTGTCATACACTTTGCTGCTCCTCGAGATCACAAGCTCTCCATAGCAACCGGCTATCACATCATAAGCTTTTGGTGCGGCCAGAATAGTTGTTGGATTCCTAGTATAGCTCCAAAACATTGTATTATCAGCTCATTGCTTCTCTGTGGTGTCACACAACTTTACAAATAATTAAGGTTAATTTAATCATTCACAAAATGAGCATGTTGAACTGGAAAAAGGGAAATCAGTGTGTTCAAAAGAAACACACAATTGTTAAAGTTTCAAGGGAATCAAAAGTTATGTTATCTCAAAATGTAAAGTATACTCCGTGCTAACTAACTCTTAGCATGGTTTTATAAAAATATAAAATATTCCATGAGGTCTACGGAATAATAACCTCACTGGAAGATAATGCCATACAGATGAAATATATGATCGATGGAAGAAGAATTAAGAACTCATATTTATTCTTGGAGGTCTAAAGGAAATAATAGTAAACACACTGGTCCAAACTCCAGAGAGTTAAGAAGATCGGCCTAACCATGGTCCAACCATATGTTAGGCATGAAGTAATTGACAAGATATATGCATCAGCACAATCATGAAGGCATAACTTTGTGTGAAATGGCTAACTATTGTATGATGCTTCTTAGGATTCCTCGACAATAGAATCTAGATACCGTAAATGATATAGGAGCTTCAAATCACTTTCAGAAGACTAAGATGGTTCGCAATGGATTTGCTCTTCCCTGTCTTTGACGTCTGTCAAGTAAAACATAAGTAAAGAACATAATCACAAGGTTCAGAAAGCTTGACATGCTGCCGATATAAGAGTATTCTCAGTTTATCGCTAGTTAACAAAAATTTAATTATAGTCAAGCTAGTGAACAGAGAATACAAACTGAATAGCCTTGATCTCTTCCTCATAAAGCAGGTATGCAACTTATATCTAGTATACATCAGTAGTAGCATGCCAATTTTTCAAAGGGAGTAAATTTAAGTACCGACCTTGTTGTCCTTGCTACAGTTTTATATACTTAAGTCCCATATATTGTTTACTTCCGTTTGTGGACAATTAAGCATAATATCTCATCTCCAGAAAAAATATCTTGTAAGAATATCAGCAAGCTTAGGTGCTTGTGGAATTCTGCAGGAATTAGGAGACCAACGAAATAAGGCAACTGGTCTACATTATGTGTGGCAGGAATATTGTTGTGTAAGCAGCACAGTTCAAATGACCAATATATCAAACTTAAATTGAATTGTTATATGGAATATTGTAAATATTTCAGATTTTAGAGTTACTGAAACCCTGAATAGAAGTTGGCTTATAACTAAGCAACTCAAATCCTCTGTAGAACCATCCGAACTGAACCAACAATATAGATCGAAGGTGCAAAGCATGAAACTTGAGTTCAGTTGTAGAAATGGAGTAGGTTATGTTGATTGCGTTGAACAACAACTGCAGCTGCAGGCAAGGCAGAAACAAGAAATACATTAGAAGATGCGTATGAGGATTTGATGCCACTGATCGGAGAGAGAGAGAAACAAGATACTACTGAAGATTGATTGCCTCATGCCTCAGCCGCGTGTCCTCTGGAGCTTGGTCGTGCCACCCATTTAAACTCAATGGCTTCATCGCATCGCTGCTCGTTAAGCCTATACAGCCACTGAAATCCATTGTTGTTCCTGCAATTGTCGATTATCATGGTTAGCAGGGTGAGGCCATGCTCAAAATAACCACAAGGAGTACCAATATCAGAATCTGCAACGGTCTGTTAATGTTTTAACTACAGCCAATCAAGGCAAATCCTCAAACAGATTGGCAGACTGCAGGTGTTCATAGAGATGGACACAATGCAGGACTGAAGCAACTTCTAAATCTTTCCATGGTAGTTCTGCATGTAAGTCACACCGGTGAAGATCGTGGTATTGCTGCTAATGACTTATGTGATTCATAATTTTTTTAGACTGATGGGCATCCAACAGAATCACCGTGAAGGATTTGAAGGACAAAGGGACGGTAGCAATTAGCAACTCTAGTTAGATAGTGAATAAAGTTTGATGTCTTCAGCAAACATTGCACTGGCGGAGGGAAATCAAGGTGGCACAGCTTACTCACCCGTAGCACCCCACTGGGCAGAGAACGGGACATCGGGAGTCAGAGCAGCGGTGCCCATAGCAGAAACTTCGTGGTACAGGCGATCTAAGGGTAGCGAGCGACACCTGGACACGACGGCGTGGATCTCTCAGAGCAGCACCATGAACTGATCCTAGATCGAGAGCTCCATCGACGGTGGCAGGATCTGCAAGGATATAGCCGACAAATGTGAGAAGGACGGATGCGGCACCGAGACGAACGGAGGAGCGAGAGGCCTGCCGCCCCGCCGGATTCCGCAACCGGCGGGTTTGCTCTCTCAATCCCGACGTCTTGCAATGGATTGGTGCACGTCCACCGCGGCCATGGTCGTCGTGGTGGTCCTCCCCCGATCGATCCATATCGCAATGGGGCGTTGGTGGATCCGGAGACGGTTTTTCCGCAGACGTCGTGGGTGTCTCGAGCGCGAGGGCGTCTGCGGGCAAAACTTCCTCTGCGGCGGAGGTGAAGTGGATTCAGTCAATGTAAATTGCTAAGTGCACACGGGATAAGTGGTTGGTTCATCTGTTTGGTGGGGGCAGATCCAACGTTGCAATTCTCCGGGGTTGTGTTGACGGGGTGCATCTAGCGAAAGTGATGTTTGCTTGTTTAATAGTAGTGTAGATTTTGGACAATAGTATGCGTGGAGAGGGAATTCGAAAAATAGCGTGCCGTCGGCCTGGGGCGCGCCGAAACTCGACTTTCGGTCGAGGCCGAGCCGAAAGTAGGCCTCTGCGCGACAGGCCTCTGCGCGGCAGAGCGAGAAGCGACAGCCCTCTGTAGCCTCTGCGCGGCAGAGCGAGTTTCGGCCAGGAGCGGGCCGAAACTCTACTTTCGGCCCAGACAAGGCCGAAAGGTATCAGCTCCCGTCGTCCCTGCTTTCTTCTTCCCTTGTCATGATCCGAATTTGTTTCGCGGTCCCGGCTTTGATCCGAATTTGTTTCGCGCTCCCGGCTTTTATTCCGCCCTTCTTCTCCCGCCATATATCTCCCGCCATATTTCTCCCGCCATTTTGTTCCCGCCATTTTCGTCCCGACTTTTTTCTCCCGCCATTTTTCTCCCGCTCTTCTTCTCCCGGGTGAGCCTGTATATATACCCCAGTAGATTTGGTGATGGAGGAGGGGTGTGGTGCGTGGTTATTTCCTCAGTCAGATAGGAACGATGTCTGGTAGTTCGGGTCCTAGTTCGGAGCATAGGTCGTGGTGTGTTTTGTATCACGCCGCAATATGGACTGAAGGAAGTATTAGGGAGGGTAGGCCGAAGAGCTGTTATAGGGAGCTAGTTAGTGAGTGGGGCAACATTCGTGAGGTGGGAGAAATTATAGCCAAAAAAAACAAAATCCAGATGACCCCTGAAGAAATTAGATGAAATTGATGGGTGGCGGTGGAAGTGGCAGAGAATTAATGAGCTAAAAGCTATTGAGGCGGGGCTTAGGGACATGCCTATGACACCTAAGTCAAAGATAATCCATTTTTCGCCGGAGGCCTATGCATTTCACGTGAAGGTAACTGAGTACCGAATTTATATTATGTTAGAATCTAGTGTTATCGTACTAACTTTTTTCCCCTGATTTTGTGAATGCCAGCACTGGCCTGCCGATGGACAGTTTGTGAACAAAGAGATCCCTCATTTTGGTTGGATGGAAATGCTTTTTGGCGCATGTCCTGATGGTCCTGGAAATCTCCTTCACGCTGAAACAGTGAAGAGGGCTATATCAAAGGCGAAGAGTGGTGGATCATCCAAGAAAGCCGTTCAAGATGGTAGTGATGATGATTTCATGCCTCCTAAACGAGCCAACTCTAGACGTAAGTTGAAGAGTGTTGGTGCATCCAAGGCTATAGTCGATGAAAATAGTGATGACGACTTCATGCCTCCAACACGAGCACGTGGCAGAGGGAAGTGAAGTCGTTGATTCGAATTAGTTATCGTTGAGTTGCATGTAATATTTGTACCAGTAGTTGTTCTATGCAGTGTTTAAAGTAGTGAAGTTGTAACGTGGACGTGTAGTGTTGTATGTTAAATTAATTTATGCAATGTGGATAATAATATGTCTCGTACATAGATAATAATATGTCTCGTACATAGATAATAATATGTCTCATACAGACGAACATAAATATGAATATGTCTCACATAGAAATAGATATACGGATATGTCTCATACACCTAAGTACCAGTATGTCCCAAATATATCACTGACCCCTGCGTGGCCGAGCCTGACGAGGAGGGGGCTGGACGGGCGTTGATCTGCCGTACCTGTGAGCTACCCTCAATTGACGAGGCACTGTCAACTCCACGTCATCCTGTCGCGGCTGCGTCCCACTACCTTGCAGCGGCGCCTCCTCGTCCTCGTCCTGCGTAGGCTGTGTGACGGGCGGTGGCGTACAGTACATCGGATTCTCCTGGTCAAATCGTGGAGAGCTGTATGCCGAACCACCTCCACCTGCAGATGATAGTATGTTAGTATGTGATGTTGATGAACAAGAGTAATATGTGGAAAAAATAAAACATACTAACCGAGATGGAGCATTGGCTGAGTCATAGGCGGTGCAATCCCGCTCCAAATCATCTCTGCATAAGACGGTTGACCGAAACCTTGATCACGTGGCATGCCCCACTGATGCATACCAGGCTGCTGCATCATCATATGAGGGGGCATGACCCACGACGAAGTACCCGGCTGGGAAGGAACTGGCTGAGAAGGACCCGGCTCGAAATGCTCTGGCTGGTGAGATGATGAACCGACCTCGAACGTAGGTCGTGTGCTCCTAGGCTGAGGAGGTGTAAAACGAGGTCTCGGGTCGTGCCGATGTGTGTACTGTTGGGAAGGTGATACCTGTGGATCCGGAGTACGTGTAGAGTGGCGCGGAGGACGCTGAGCTGGCTGACGTGGCACAACATCGGCAACACGGGAACAGGTAAGTAGACTGTACACACGTCGTAGCTTGTCCTCTAGTCGTCTGAACCATGGCGCACACTCAGGTGGCGGGTTGTATGTACTCACATCACGCTGAATCTCTGATATCAGCTCAGCCTGTTTAGTAAGGAAAAAATGTTAGAAATTTGTATGAAGGCATAGATTATGCAATGGAGGCACATAAATTTAGTACGTACCGCCGAGTACCGCGGCCCCCCAATACCGTGTAGTGGGTACGTGTCGATCACACTAGCTGGCTGCATCTGATCAGGCTGTAGCGTCGGAAGTAACCGTATGCGAGTGGATTGTCTGTATGTCTGGAGGTACTGATCAAAATCAGCACGCACAAACGCCTCATTGTCCAGCCATAGATTTTCAATCGCGGTCGCAGTCGCCCATTCTACCATGTACGGTTGGAGCTTCTGTAGCCAAGTTGCAAGTGGTCTGTCTCCTTGACGACTTAACCTGTAGCATATATACGTGTAGAGCAATTAAAAACAACTAAGTGCACACACAAATAGAAAAAATAGTTTCATCTAGGAGAGTTACCTGTGCACGTGGGGAGGGAGCTGAGGTCGAGTAGGAGGCACCGGCAACTGCCGACCTCCAAACTGTCTCATGATCCGATGTTGTGCCATCTGCTCCACCGAGACGTCGAACACAATACGAGCTGTAGTCAACCAGTACCTCCGATCTCTCGTGCACAGGTCAGAAATCCCGCGGGGGAATCTACTCTGCCTTGCGGCATCCCCGTATGGCTCCCATATAACCTGGTGGTCCTCAAGCGCATCGAACCACTCAGTGAATGCTCCATAACAATTCCTGACTTGGATTCCCCTGAATCTTCTCTGTACATAAACAAACTAGTTAGTTGACCCTTCTGCACTAAAACAATTAAATAAGTTTAATGGTTAACCCAAATGAGTTAGGACCAATTTTTACCTCTCGCTGTGCCCATGTGCTGCCAAACGTAGGCGCTTCGGCTAGGTTATGCTCCACGAGTGTGTAGTCCCAGGGGATGTGCGCATCCACGTCAGGTCTACCAACAGGGAACCTCTCCCAAGACCAAAGGTGCAGAAAAAGTGGACATCCAAGTAGTGAAGATGTCTTCTCGCTCTTCACGCACGCGTTGCACATCGCTCTGTAAGTAGCGGCTAAGAGTGCAGACCCGAAACTCCGGGGCACAATGTCCTCCTCCCTCTGCGCCTCTGCAATCTCGTGCGCCACAGGTATCCAGCGTGCAGTAATTGTGTCCTGGTGAGTCTCGGTGAACATCACCTTGCCAAATAGCCACAGTAGATAGGCCTCCAGACTTCTAGTAATCTGCGGCTGACTCAAAGCCATCTCAGGGTACCCTAACTCTGCAATCTGCAATGAATAAGAATTTTAGTTAGTATTGACGTACCGATCGATAAAGACTAAACATTACAAATAACGATGGGTTTACCTGAAAATTGTTCAGCCATGCCTGTCTCACACCATGAGAACTGTACACCAACTGTGGATTGTCCGGATGCACGCCTGCGAACCGTGCCTGCATGGCGTCACGCCAACCGACTGGAGAGTCCGTCGGTCCAATCACCTCGCCCGACAAAGGAAGTCCCAACAAGTATGACACATCCTGAAGAGTAGGTGCCATCTCCCCCCACGGAAAGTGGAACGTGTGGGTCTCGGGCCTCCACCGATCAACTAAGCAGCTCACCAATGACTTGTCCACGCCGACACGACTACTAGCACAACGGTGGAGGCGCTGGGGCTCCTGTCCCTCAGCCTCTGGCAGAATCACAACCGACAGCTCTGGACTCATCTCAACTAGACGAGCAAGTGGTAACAGACCAGACCAAGCCAGCCTGCATACAGAAGACCCGAGTCTGTCAACAATTTTTGGCGTACTAGTGATGCTTATAATTGAACATAAGGTTTCACGTACCGATCAACCCAAGCGGGGTGCAGCTCCCAATTAGCTCCTGGAGTCCGAGTACGCAACACTGGTGGTTGTGTACCAGACTCCCAAATCCTAGCCCGATGCTTGGCATCAATCGTGCCGTCAAGCAAGTCACGTCCAGCCATCTGCATAGTATAGATTAATTAAGTACTTCATAATAAATTGCAAAGTAAACCGGCAAGACACAAAAAACATAGTCTTCACGATTTATTACTAGTTCATAATAGTTATGACACGTACAAATAAAAACATAGTCTTCACGATTTATTACATATTCGAACATAGTTATGACACGTACAAATAAAAACATAGTCTTCACGATTTATTACATATTTGAACATAGTTATGACACATACAAATAAAAACATAGTCTTCACGACATATTACATATTTCAAATAAAAACCACGTGCTAGCCACGTTGTGCACGCCCTCGTCTTCCTCTGTTGCCTTGACCGCGTGCAGGAACAGCTCTCCCTCGTCTTCCTCCGGCTCCTTGGGTAATCGGGACAATTCTTCTCCCTATGGCCGAAATGAGTGCAATATAAGCATTGTCGAGTGCTTCCACCTGCTTCAGACTCGTCCATATCATTCCGTATGCGCAGTGACTGTCGTCTCCCTCTAGTTGTCCTTTTCATAGCCGGATGAGGAATGTACATTCGCTTTGCAGGATCAACCTTGTTGAAGTTACCGACAACTCTATATCCTGCCATCTCCCCGGTCCAGGTATGCACCACTGCCTCCTTCATGTAATACGGTGACACGAAATAGTACGGGTTCAAACCCATCTGCCCACAGACTGCCAACACATGAGAGCAAGGGAGGTGAAGCAGCCTCGGCTTGTTGCATGTACACTCACAAGATGGCGGTGCTTCATCATAATTTTAACCTCGTGGGTTCTCATCTCATTAGCAGCACCAAATCTCGCAGTAGGTAAGCGCACCTCATACCTGGCTTCTTCGTTACCAATCCTAATGACGCCATGCAAACGTGCCTTCTTTGTCTTTCTCTCCATGTACAACCTGATCTTCCTGCAATATGGTGTGTTGGGGTAACGTTCAATATGTTCGACAGCTTCTTGACGTCTATCTCTGAAATATGTCATTGTTCCGTGCATAATCCCCTCCACAAGTGCTGTAAGTGGCAAACCCCTGTTACCTCTGAGTACGAAGTTATATACCTCAGCAAGGTTGGTTGTCATGATGCCATATCGTGCTCCATTTGTATCGTGCAACAAAGACCATTTCACGGGAGGCTCTTTTTCTATCCACTCTACAAAATTCCGTATTCGGTTTCCTTTCTTTCTCTTCGTTCCCGGTGGGTCAATTCCAGGCAAGTCACACAATCCACAGGATCCCCTTCGTCTGTTTGAGATGCAGACGCCTGCGAAGCCTGTGCAGCTCTCACCTGCGCAGCGATCGCTGTTGCCTGTGCAGCTCTTCTTTCCTTCACTTGTTTGTTCGTGAATTCAGTGAGCATTTCCCACAGAAAATTGTACTTCCTTTCCTGATTCATATTGCAGAGTCTTTTGAACAGATTCATCAGCCGCTTACTCTTAAAACATGAGTAAAAATTCGCAGCGAGATGACGCATACACCATCGGCTCTGCAAGTCAGTCCATGGTACAGGTTCGTCCCCAGCAGGCTGCTGTAGTGCCTTGATTGCCTTCAACATACCTGGATGTCTGTCATGAAGTATGCACACGTTTGGCCGATCCTCCACGACCCCCTTTTTTAATTCCCTCAGAAAGAATAACCAGCTCTCATAATTCTCACCCTCTACGAAGGCAAAGGCAATAGGAACGATCTGTTGGTTACCATCCACACCAATGGCGGTCAGTATCTGTCCCTTGTACTTGCCTGTCAGAAATGTGCCATCGATGCAGAGCACTGGACGACAATGTTTGAATGAATCGATGCATATTGCGAACGAGAAGAACATCCTGCAAAATACAGAATAGTTTGGCTCCTCGGGAATCTTAAATAATTGCAAAGCTACATGGGTGCCAGGATTCCTCTCGTTCAATGTGGTAATTTGATGGACAACATTATCATATGCATCATAAAATGTCCCAAACCTCGACTCCAGAGCCTTCTGCTTTGCTCTCCATGCCTTCCCAAGCTTAATGGTTGTTTTCCATCTAGCCTTAACTGTCGCGATGATGTTTCTCGCCACCATGTCTTTTGTCCGCACTATCTCATCATACAAGAGGCGTGCAATCAGAGTTGAAGTCAGGTTTGGATGGTCACTCAATGTACTCTTTATTTCACAAGTGTGCGGCTCGAAGCCTGAAACCACCCACATCACGTCAAACTTCGGTAAGTGACCATGCACCCTTCCTGGACAGTTAATGTCAACACAACTCATAGTCAAATATTTTTTGTTCGAGACTTCAGTGCGGAAAACCCTTTGCGTGGACAAAGCCCACTTAATCACGGCTTCCCTAAGCTGCTGCTTTGTGCTGTACTGAGCACCGACTTGAATATTATTCATGTGATACTCCCATGACGAAGAGTTTCCGTCTTGCACTACTGTCATGTTCGACTTGTCCTCATTCCAAGAGTCGGAATAGGCACATCGTCAACATCCTCTTCATCATCTTCATCATGAGCATCATTTTCATTATCAGAATCAAGATCTTCTGCAAGGCCATCCTCATCTTCCTCCAACATCTGTTGCTGCACTGTTCCTGCGTACTCATCCCCATCTGCCTCCCCTACATGCGCAGGTCCTGCCGACTGACTACTAAGTGCCGGCTCATAATTTTCAGAAATATCTTCCATGGAGCCAAACAAATCAACATTCTCTGAGCCAGTACACTGACTACTCTCTCCATGCTCAGGACCCCCGCCACCGTGTTCCAAATTGTTCTCTTTCAGATAAAATACCAGCAGGATTTCAGGTTGTGTACCTCGGCGTTTGCATGATGCTAGCCAAGATGTCCACTGACTTGTCCGATCAAGCGGCAACAACTCCCGAAAAATATTTGTACGGGATTTGCTCCATACAGACTGAATCTTAACAGCCCAGATATTAGGATCAAACCGGAAATTTATCGTGAAATACTGCTGAATGGCAGCTATTCTCAAATTCACTGGGTCTGTAAGCTGAATCAACATATTCCCAAATTCACTCAAATCAACACCTGACTCGTTTACACCGACATTACCGGCGCCATAGTGCACAACAACATCAACCACTTCCATGACCTAAACAAATTTATTGCATCATCAGATGTCGTTCACTCAAAAATATGACGCACAATTTATTCTAACCGATCGCAAAATTTATTCTAACCGATCGCAATATTTATTCTAATCGATCGCAATTTATTCTAACCGATCGCAAAATTTATTCTAACCGATCGCAATATTTATTCTAACCGATCGCATAATTTATTCTAACCGATCGTAAAATTTATGCTAACCGATCGCAATATTTATTCTAACCGATCGCAAAATATATTGCATCATCAGATGCCGACCACTGCCATAATATTTATTCTAACCGATCGCAAAATTTATACACTGCATCGTGCAACAAAATAATAGTACTATAACATTTCTACAACGCATCCACCAAATAAATTATTCCGACAGTCATACTAACGAATCCACTGACTAAAAGTGTCTACACTACTACTAACGCAACCACCAACAAAATACTTAATATGCATCGGTCCACTAACAGAGTATTATTAAACTAAACAATAATTGTCTAGTGACTAATAAGGGTTTACCCTTGAAGCGTGTCGATCCGGTCAGCGCTGCTCTCCGGCTTCAATCTACCGCCACCACTGCTCCACCACAACACCACCTTCTCACTAGGCACCGTTGTTGACCACCATTGCCCCCAATCCTCCACCTCCACACCTCAAAACCACTCCACAATAAGCTATCCCATCCACAGATCCTGCATGCCCCGTCCCTCCTCTCTCTTTTTTACCGATCAAATCTCTGGCAGCACAAATTTTTGCACTGCATTTGGTGGAGGGAGGAAGAGCAGGAAGAGGAGAAGAGGAAGAGGAACCAGGGAAGAAGAGGGAAGAAGAGAAGAAAGGGGAGAAGAAAGGAGGCGCGTCGATGGAGCTGGCAGGTTTCGGCAGCTTTCGGCTCGCTAGGAGCCGAAACCTGCGGGCCCCGCCTGCCGCGCGCATGCAGCTCTCGTCCCATCCGTCGCCGACAGCCTACGCAGCCTAGTTTCGGCCCGCTACCAGCCGAAAGTAGAGTTTCGGCCCGCTCCTGGCCGAAACTGCTCTGCCGCGCAGAGGGCTGTCGCTTCTCGCTCTGCCGCGCAGAGGCCTGTCGCGCAGAGGCCTACTTTCGGCTCGGCCTCGACCGAAAGTCGAGTTTCGGCGCGCCCCAAGCCGACGGCACGCTATTTTTCGAATTCCCTCTCCACGCATACTATTGTCCAAAATTCTTATATAAAATCGTATTATTTAAAAAAAAATCTCCGTAAGGGTCGGCTATATAAAGCCAAGTTCCGTTAATATAATAGTTAGGTTTTGAGTTATGATTTAGACACCGTGTGTGTTTCGGTCGCCGGCCGTCATTATCGAGTTTGGAGTATTCTTGTCAAAAATCTCTGTTGGCGTGTGAGTTCCTGCTACGTAGGATATTACAAGCTAAGCCTATGCGGTTCGTCCACGTTATTCCTTCGACTAGAATGGTTGGCGTGTTGTTTCATGCAGAGTTTGTGAATTTATTCGTAAACTCACGATTGCTACTTGCTGCGATGGAGTTTTGTGCCGTGAAAGATCGGGCCAACAATGGTTCGAATCTCGTCATGAGGTTCGCTCCACATCATTAATTATCCAAAAATTAATTAGGATTACCCGATGGTTATAATCCGAATAATACGATTTTCTACCGAAATATCTAAACTAATAGATCACAATTTGTAGTTTGTGAGTTGTGTAGTTCATCCGTTGAACATCAACTCACTTAAATAAGAGTAAAAAAAAATCACCTCACTTAAATGGTCAGTGTACAGACTATGGAATACAACTTTGTTAGGTTATTAAGTTGTAGTGCGATTATTTTTAGTTTTGTGGGTTGATGATGTATATTGTGCGTATCGATCCGATTAATTTTATTTCCGCTCCGAATCCACTCTGTTTTCGTTCCGAATCCGCGATCATATATATCCGCCACCGAATCCGCAACCATTCATTATCCGATCCGAATCCGAGGAAAAAATATGGTAGAGACAAAATCCGATCCGATCCGTTTACATCCCTAATTGTCAACATCAACATTTAAGGTCTCAATCTCATGAGACCGAACCAACGCATTAGACTTGGTGGCTTCCCGTTATCCCCGAGTCATCTTTGTTCCTAATAGATATACCAATATGTCATTTTGGGGTCAAAGATTCACTAAACAACAAGTTCATATCTATGTAGGGTCGTTAAATCATGTTATCTGGGCCCTAGACAACAAGCATTAAGTAAATTATAGATAAACAATCCTATAAACAATGATTAGAAAGCTCTCACAAATAATAAAATGGATAGGCACAAACACATATCTCACCAATCCCCTACATCTCCCACGCCTATGGGTGATTACAGACACATGAGAGAATAATCATAGACTTGATAATGATAAAAATATGGTTCATCTCAATATTACCGTAGGGTTCCACAATAGTTGGAGATCAACCAAACAATATCTCAAGTTCAATCTGAAGTAGAGTTTACAAACTCTAACCTTACAAAAATGAATCTCTGTCTCTAGTGGGGGTGATGATGGTGGAGTGAAGGATCTTGGAGCTGGATCGCAGGGACAGGTCCGGCAGATAGATCTTCCCTCTGTCTCCTCTCTTCTCGGTTATGGATGTTTTCGACGATGATGCTAATGTTATCTGCCTTCCTCCCTTTTGCAAAAGTTTCTGGTTTTGACGAGACAAAGGTGGCGGCGTATGGTATGGTCACACCCGACCGTACCGTGACTCGTTATCTTTGCTACATCTTTGGATGAGGTTGCCACCAAAAAGGGAAATGCTTGATTTGCTCGCAATATTCCAAATATGACTTCATTTCCTCTCTATAACGTGTAGTTCCTGAAAGTCACAAGGAAAATGACAGTTCTCCACACAACTAGGTGTTTGGGTTGGTGTGAGAAGAACAAATGCGAGTAAATAGGAAGCAAAACTCATGGAAAACATCTCTGAAAATGTGGCAAGAATTGGAGCTATCAGAAGACATCACCGATGATCAGTATTCATCATTCATGGATGAACGGCCGGTGCACTGTCCGTGGAGCCTCTCTCCTACCTTATATACGCAGCCGATCAAACCCTATCCCCGTCCGCATGCACCAGCGCCGCCACCATGCATCGCCGGAAAATCACTTGTTTCTCTGACCCCATAGCGCCGCGCAGAGCTGGCGGAGATGCGCGTCCGCGAGAGGAAGATGACGCCCCCAACCGAGCCGCAGACGTGGGCATGGTCGGGGCCGAGGCCGAGGGCGTGGGCACGTACATGTATGCGCCTATGTCCCTTGGCGAGGCGCGACATCAGTTCTGCGTCGTTGATTGCTATCTATGTATTAGAATATGCACGAGGACGTACGTGCGTACGTATCTATCTATTATTTTTTAAGTTTCAGGGTCACGACGTATGTATCTATCTATGCTGCATGGATCTAAGTATTGAAATAAGGTTGACGACAGTTGGAGGAAAAAAGAGAGGATATGTCTAGGCATTGTCCGCGGACAAATCCGGACGTGCATTCTCAATGCGGGTGGAGATGTCCTCATTTTCTAACTAGTTACCACGTGGAGCACAATACATACATTAAAGCCTACAAAAAAAATCAAGTATTTAAGCAAGGATTTGGTTTTACAGATCCACGCCACGGATCTGGTGGTAAATTAGCATGATTAACAGGATGCAGTTAATGACGTCAGCATGATCAACCATGTAAACCACGTGAATGAAAACCCAGAATGTCTCCAAACTCCGGCAGAACCTCCCTATCGGCCGCCGCATCCGCACGCCGGCGCCGCGCAGCAACATCCAGGATCTCGAACGCCTCAAATCGGTGCTCCCCAACGTTCAAAACACGGCCTCTCCGGTGCCGTAGGAAGCACAGAGTGAAAGCACAGATCATGTTGAGATCTCAACGCAGGGCCGGCCGGCCAATCAGATGAGACCTCGCGGATCGGTGACGTGGCGGTGAGTGGGGCCCACCGCCTCGGCAGCATCTCGTGGCACATGGAGCAAAATATCGGCGCGGCCCCAAATTTCCAAAATCCCGCCCAAGCCCCTGGCGCGTCCGCCTTTCCCATCCACCCCCTCGGTTCCTGCATAATCTCGTTCGTACCCTCCGCAAGTTGTACGTGGCATCGGCCCGCGCATCTACCCACGCGCCCATCAACATGACAGTTTGGTCCCACCGTGCAACCGACCCCACCCGTCACCGCTGGGTACGTAAAAGGAAGTGAGAAAAGTTCGAGATCGGTCCGGAAATTCGAATTCGTAGTTGGGATTGGGCCCTCGGAGGTATGGGAAATCGCGGATACACCCTCGGCGGGCACACCGCTTCTTATCCCGTCGACGCAGCCCACCGCAACTCTGCAGCCCGTCTCTCTCTCCTTCCTCTCCTTTCCCCCAAACGAACGCGTCTACCTCCTCCTTCCCCAGGTGAGCCGCCGCCGCCGCCGATTCGGCCCGATTCGCCGCCGTTCCGCCCGATTCCGCCGTCCCAAGACCCGATCTGACCTGACCCGACGCGTTGCCGTGTTTTTTTTTGGTTCCAGGAACACCAGCAGCCATGAAGGGGGCCAAAGCCAAGGGCGCCGCCAAGCCGGAGACCAAGTAAGACATTCGATTCCGAGTTCTCGTCGTGTTTATGTTGTTGCTGTTGTTGTGCTCTGGTAGATCTGTTCTAGGGTTGCTGAGTGGTTCGCGATCTGTGGTTGGTTGGTTAGGCTGGCGGTGAAGAGCAAGGGGGCGGAGAAGCCGGCGCCCAAGGGCAGGAAGAGCAAGGCCGGCAAGGACCCCAACAAGCCCAAGAGGGCGCCCAGCGCCTTCTTCGTCTTCATGTGAGATCCCCTTTCAGCTTCCACTGTTTTAGCATACTTTCCGTGATTTCTGGGTTGACCTTGTTGATTCCGTCTGGTAGGGACGAGTTCCGCAAGGAGTTCAAGGAGAAGAACCCAAAGAATAAATCCGTCGCTGCCGTAAGTTTTCCTTCCACTTCCAAATTCGTTGACCAACCATGCAGTAATAAGTAAATAGATAAATAATCATTTACTTGCCCTAGATGGGATCATGATCTGTGAGCTGATTAGTTACTAACTTACTATTGTTGGGTGGTTTTTTCCTCAGGTCGGTAAAGCAGCCGGCGAGAGGTGGAAGAGCTTGACCGATTCGGTAAGCTTTCCTCCCGACCATTGTATGCTTAACCCTAGCTAGCTTAGGTTTTGTCGATCCATACCCACTGATTTGTGGATGCGCGTAAAGCTTACTCATATGCCTGTGGGTTATTTGGTTGCAGGACAAGGCCCCCTACCAAGCCAAGGCCAACAAGCTCAAGATCGAGTACAACAAGGCCATTGCCCTCTACAACAAGGGCGAGGTAGCCACGGTGCACACCTTGCTCCTTTTTTCTACTTCGTATCTTACAGAAGTTATTTGGTTTAATTAATACGGTGTTAACCCTGCTCTGTAATGTTGGGCAGAGCACCGCTGCTGCTGCAACCAAGAAGGCTGCTCCTGCTGCCAAGGAGGAAGACGATGACGAGGAGGAATCCGACAAGTCAAAGTCTGAGATTAACGACGAGGATGACGACGAGGGTAGCGATGAGGTATACATACGCATCCTATTATTGCTTGAGCATATGTATTGGTCCACCGCGAGGCTGTATTCTCTCATTCAGTTGTAGATTTACTTGTTGTAGTTGACCTAAAAACCGATCCAACTCTAGTTGGTACTGATCTGAAGACCTAATAATCTGTAAACTAAACAACTGTTTAGATATCTGAACATGAGTATATGCTTCCAACTGCAGGAGGAAGACGACGACGAGTGAAGCCGCTCGAAGGCGGTGCTCCAATGGAGAAGAATCAGAGCTGCCTCGTGTGGTGGTGGTGTCATAAGGAGCCTATCCTATCCATCAATGTACTAGAATTATCATCCAGTTTCGCTTCCATCGTGATGTGTTTTACCTTTTTTCCTCTCTGTCCTATAACGGATAGCGCTCCTTGTTGGCGCCGCCGGCGGGTGGGTGTGCCCCCCCCGCTTGTACCTAGATTACTCTTTCCCATTGTCACCGGCTAACATTGTGATAATATCAGTTTGGGTAATGTTAGATTAAATCCTTGTTCTTCCTTTGCTGAGTATCTCCTTCGATGATTGCTGCTGAATATGCTATGCCTTTTATGTGGATGGTTCTGCCTGCTTCCATTGTTGAATTGCAGCAGTGGTTTATGCCCCCCTTGTTGCTAGCAGTACCATGCTGCTGCTACTGGAGTGGTACCATCTTAGAAAATCCATGAACCCAAATTGCTTGCTCCGTAGTGGGAATGTGGGCCATCTACATCATGATTAGTTCTGTCAAGGGAGTGGTAGAATGTTTATGATGATTGGGTGTGAGTTGATTCTTTCTGGACGTCTTGTTTAGCCCGCTTTGGTGATAGTATGCTGCTGGTGATAGACTTTCACTCACAATTATAGCGAAATCTCAGTCTTGGTGTCTATCGCTTCTCTTTGGTACATCAAACCACAGTATGTTCCCTGTCCCTGATAGGCAATCATTCGTAATCCTGCCCTAGACGGTAGTGGTTGTGTCAAGCTTTCATTCCAATTGCAAGAAAAAGGCTGGTTGGAAGTGACAAGTGAGTGCAGGTGTGGTGAAGATGCGTGGTGGAGAGGGATGAATCTTTGGAAATGAATGAATGGATCCGGATCCGGGAGGAGGAGCGGAGCCGTTGGGGCTGTCTACAGTCGCTTGCTTTCTGAGTCTGAGTGCGGACTGACATGTCTGCCCGCATTTACACGGGCGATAGATGAGTCACTGGCCCAGCTGGCAGCCGCTGCAGGACGTACGTGCTCATGCATTTCCTTTATGTTCTGCCGAGTGCAGGTGAGTCAGCACATGATGTGGGTTGCTAGATCTATCCTGTCGTTTCAAATTGGTTACATCACAGGGCAAACAGAGCTTAGCCACCCCGCTTCGGTAGTGTTGGTTCTGTTATACAATAACAACGCTAGTGGTTAAACAATTAGCACAACTTGCCTCCGTAGCATAGTGGTAGTGCGTTCCCTTCGTAAGGGAAAGGTCGTGAGTTCGATCCTCACCGGGGGCTTCGTTTTGAGTTTTATTTTGCTCACTTGGGTTTGTGCTAATCTTATTTTGCTTACATTTGGTTCAGGATCATTTTCTAACGAAACTTATAATTGAAACAGAAAGGGTACACTATTTTTCGACTAATAAAATTATGCCCAGGATTGGCAAAATTGAATACTGGTATAATTTATTATTCCTAGTGCAGGTTTTTTTACCATGTTTCCTAGTGCAGATTGATCGGTCATAAGAATTGTACTTCACTCGAAAGAAAATTTATTGGACATTTCAAATATTATACAGTAATATTTTCCATGTGAGTTATTTGATTTGTAAGGTTGCATCATACTCCCTCCGTGTATAAATATAAGATGTTTTAGGCTTTGTCCACATTCACATGTGTCAACATGTATGTAGACATGTTTTAATGTGTATGTACACTTATTTGAGTGTGTACCTAACCAACATGTGAGATAGCTAAAACATCTTATATTAAAAAACGGAGGAAGTATATGATATTTTTCTTAAGAATCTTTGCACCAACTTACAATATTTTGTTGTGAATCGTTTATTTTGTTGTGATGCAACCAATCAAAACTTGGCGCCAACTAAACGCCATATGATTTGAGTGACTATGATATTGCAGTCTCGCGCTTTTAAAATCCCACGAGTCAAAGAGGCTCTCGACATCTTGTTGGACAGTCACAACGAACAAGCTTGACTCGGCATGCATGATACTCCTCATCATCTTCTTCGTTCTGTTCGTGCCTATCTTCGTAGACAATAGTTGCAATAGAGGACGATCCGTGTCCCCATGCACGGTTCTTTGCGGATGGACTATACATGGAAACGTTCGCCGCCCGCACACTCAAATTGTTACCTCAAATCGGCTAAATTGTGAACTAGTCACCGCTGGCAAGGTCGTGTGTGTCATGGACCTTGCATGTGTTTCCCTAAGTTGGGGCGTTGTCTCTAGTCATCGACGATGGGCTCGGCCTAGTAGACTCGCCAGGAGCCCGAGCTACTACATATACGCACCGGAGGCAACAAGCAGCTCATCCAGTTGGATCACGAATCGGAACTGCTTCCTCCTCCTCCCGAACTCCTCTCCTCTCTGCCCTAGTTTCTCTTCTCGGTTCCCCAACCTCCTGCTGCTACTTGTATCCCAATTCAGCTACTCAAATCCGTGTAATCTGGTACTATTGTATGATCAGTGAAGTATGTCCTTAACATATGGTATCAGAGCCCCGTGATCTTGCTTTCGCTTGCTAAAAATTCCTCGATCCGGCTGTAAATCCAGTCGACTGGCGCTGAATTCCTTTGGGAAAATCGGCACAAAGTTTCGTGAGGACGCCTGAGATTTGGTTGCTGGATTTGGGTTGAGTGTCGCTTGATCTCGATCTGGAGCGACTGCATCAAACCGCTGGACTACATTGGACCGGATCGATCGCGTCGAGACGACCATGGAGGAGATCCAGCGGATGCTCGCGACCATGTCCTCTGAGATGAAGAGCGGCTTCTCCTCGGTGGAGGCGAAGATTGACGCCACACAGGCGTTGGTGGACGCAGCGAGTAACTCCATCCTCTCCCTCATGGATTGGAAGAGCGACATCGAGCACCCAGTCAGCCTGAGCGCACTGGAGACGCCGCCACAGCGTCCTCCGGTAGGAGCTCTAACTCCTGCAAACCAGCTGGTCACCATGGACGCGTCAGCGCAGGGGGACAAGTCCGGGTCCGATCATCCAGGGGCGTCCCCGTTCATCCCCGACG
Source organism: Poa pratensis (assembly GCA_947311845.1). Classification (NCBI taxonomy): domain Eukaryota; kingdom Viridiplantae; phylum Streptophyta; class Magnoliopsida; order Poales; family Poaceae; genus Poa; species Poa pratensis. Next base: position 49,995,079 of record CAMZMU010000068.1, on the reverse strand, counting down.
ACAGCCTGGACGTCGGCATCAACATCACTGCCATGGTGATTTCGACGCCAACCAGGTGTTCGACGGAAGGCTCAAGCCGCGACATCGCCGAGTCTACGTCTGCGTTCAAGGTAACAACTACTTCGGCGTCGCCCACGGTCATCGTCGATCCAATCCTGCTCGCTGCAACAACTACAGGCAACGGAATCCCCGATGGCCAAGCCATCAGTGGCGTAGCAACAACACCCGCCACCTGTTCGATGGATTGTCTGCCCGACAACCAGTGATCGTCCCGGCAGTTTTAGCTCCTATGGATTCCACACATGTGATTCAAATACAGCAACTCTACAAGGACAGTGAGTTCTTCATGCCTACTTCTGGTCAGCTCATTGCAAGTAAGGTCCCTCGTCCTATGCCCTGGCCTTCTTTCCTGGGAGTTCATGCTGATGGAGTTGAGTCAAGGCCTTGGCCATGGCCATCGTTTGGGGAGATTGGTTGCGAGTTTCCCAGTAATTCCGTCGAGAAGGCTTTGCGGCTATGCATCTTTGATAGTTCCCATGTAAAAGAGCCTGGGCATTATTTTTGTACCTGTCAGCTGAGAGAATCACCGATTCTGAATTCAGTGAGGTGGTCAGTTAGCTCACATGATCAGTTTTCTTGTGCAAGTCAGTATGCCTCTTATTGGCCTGGGTATTTTGCCACTGGGAGTCATATGAATCAAGTGTTAACTACTGCTCGTAGATGTTTGCATTGGCTCGCTTGTGCAAATTGTTATGCTTCTTGTTGGCCTGGTTATAGTTTCACTGGAGTTCTTAAACAAGGTGTGATCAAAGTTTCAGTCCTGAAATTATGCTGGAGTAGTGCACCTCCCAGTTTTCTGATGAAATTTTTTAGTGTTGAAGGCATTGGCAGTCCTGAAGGCAGTGGTAGTTTTGTCATGCCATCGACGATTGAGACAATTTTGTTTTGCAACGACACCGAGGGGTATGACATGTGCGTACTGTCCAACAAGTTGTTGCAACATGACAAGGTTCAGAAGCAACCGTGGCCTCATTCTTTGTCATTGTTCGAGTACAATCAGGAAGGGATCTTATCGGTAAGACCCCAATCATGTACTGTTTCATGGTTATTAGCTGGTCGTTTGCTTGCTGTATGCCGGAAGATCTCTGGGTCCGATGATCAGTTGTCGATTCATGAGCCATCTGGAAAATTGCTTCTCTGCTCTCTTCAGTTTGGACTTGCATAGAGTTATTCCTTTGAATGGCAGTGGCATATCTTCAAGTGTTGTTCTGCTAAGTATTTGTGGGAAGCTTCATGGAATTGGAAGTCATTGGCAAGGAAGTATACACACGGAAGTAACATTCTGGCTTGAGTACAGTTTCAATAGTATTGACAAGATGCCCCAAACTAGGCAATCTCCACATGATCATTGCTCTACGGGGTTACAGATTGGTATTTCTATGCCGAAGTACTTTCTCTGTCAGCTATTCTTAGTAAGGGCGCCACTGATCTATTTGTTTGAGAAGCAACGACTGCCAACCCGGCCACGATCCACTGCATATTGTTCACTTACCGGCAACATGTTCAGTGACCTTGATGTATCTGTTCTGGTCATATGTGAGACGAGGCTACTGAACCATCAGGAAATGATGCAAATGTTGATTGGGTGTCCACCTAGCGTTCATATAAAAATCATCACAAATGAGCTGTCATGTGAAGATAATGAGAGCCGCTGCTGCTTAAGCTGCTGCATTGGAGGACCTGTACTGTTCCTGTTCCTAGCATTTGACAACCTGACAATGGAAGCTCTAATCACATGGTCTATAACCAGTATATATGGCTTCAACACCACGGTTATACAATGGTCAAACGGAACTCTGGGCTCTGAACAGGTGTGTTACATTCACGTGCGCAATTTTTGCCTAATGTCACTGCTTGGGCTGCTTGGGTCAGCATACTACTCACATTTAGACCAGACCTGTGAATCTGACTGGAAACAGAATTGTGGAGAGTTCAGTCAGTCTGGTCGCAGTGAAAACCATGCACATGAGGATTTATCCCAGCTGGAGCTCGATGGTGTTGTGTCCTTTCTTAGTTTCTTTCAGGGACAAAGCCTTGCAAGGTACCAGTGCACTACATGTGCATTAGCTCCCAATATGCAAATTCTTTTTGGAATCTTGCTCACATACGTTCAGCAATATCTTGGGCGGATGTTCAGCAATATCTTGGGCGGATGTTTACCAAGCAGTATTGCTGAGTCAGATATATTGAGCATCGAGAGTCTTCCAGTTGCGACAATAGTAATTTTCAGTGTGCCCGTGGACTGCAATGACAAAGCTAATCAGAAAGGGAAAACTCCGTATGATCCTGGAAGTTGCATGCTTGCTCTGTTTGGCTGTCAGAAATGGTGGAATACTTCTGAATCCACTCTTGTACAGTGTTCTGATCAATTACAATGGTTTTCTAGGATCTGGTTTGTAGCATGGGCTGAGAATGACACAAAGCTCTCTTCTTGTTGCGGCCAAGCACTTCCTCAAGAAGGGAGGGATGTCATGGACCTTGCCTGCATCTCCGACTCAGTCCATCTCGGTCACCACTGCTACATCGACTTCGTCAACAAGATCTTCGTCGACTACGACTGTGGTTCCAACCAAGTGTACTCCTTCGACACCATCTGCAACGACCTCATTTATTACCATGAAGATAACCACCACTGCGCCGGCATCACCAAGGAAGTTCACGCTCCATGGGATCCCGGCAAATCAGCGCTCTGTTCTCCTCCGAAGACACCGGCTTGGGGACAAGCCGAGTTTCAAGAAGGGAGGAATGTCATGGACCTTGCATGCGTTTCCCCAAGTTGGGCCGTTGTCTCTAGTCATCGACGATGGGCTCGGCCTAGTAGACCCGCCAGGAGCCCGAGCTACTACATATACGCACCCGGAGGCAACAAGCAGCTCATCCAGTTGGATCACGAACCGGAACTGCTTCCTCCTCCTCCCGAACTGCTCTCCTCTCTGCCCTAGTTTCTCTTCTCGGTTCCCCAACCTCCTCCTGCTACTTGTATCCCCAATTCAGCTACTCAAATCCGTGTAATCTGGTACTATTGTATGATCAGTGAAGTAGGTCCTTAACAGTGTGGGATGCACACTCCATGCACGTGGGACGTTCCACTCGATTTTTTTGGCCCGATTCAACAAATAAGTTCGATGGGATCATGGGAGACAAAAACTACTCGGTCCGATTCAAAATAAGTGCCACGGTTTTAAACTTTGGTTAGTTTAACACTACGCCACTTATTATGAATCAGAGAGATGGTAATAAAGTAATAACAGATTGATGCTTAGTATCTACTCTAGGCAACTATTTTTAGCCCATAGTTTGCAATCCGCATGGAAAGTACCAAGGGATTCTTTTTAAAATCCTTTAAACCAAAGAGGTCCTAGCTAATGATTTATGCATGGACGCTAAGGCAACGACGACGGACGTGCTAGGATGAAACCAACACCACGAATGTCCAGTCCAGCCGGCCCACTGACAGAAACAAGTTTTTTTTTTGTTAGTTATTATGATTTGTTGCTACTCCACTAATCTAATGTTTGGTCGTGCACGGGACTCCTCTCCAGCACCGGCAAGAGATACCGAGGTGCAGCCGTGCGCGCAACAATGGAGGGATGCCATTCAAAGACGAAATCCATTCCAAGACGATAGCACCGCTGGTCATTTTCAAGAATCTGATCGCCACACGATCGAGCTGCTAGCTGACCGATGCTCGGCCAGCCGAGCGTGATCGCCCGTCTCATGGGCATGGAAGCTCCCACGATCATCCCGGCCCCGGCAGCGGCTGCGGTGGTGATCCAGGCAGAGGACACCATCAACCTGGTGAAGCCGTCCTCCAAACTGAAGCCGTTCAAGTGCAGCTCGCTCCCGCACCACGGCCGGATCAATGGGGACTACTACAGGTACTGCCTGAACAAGATGAAACCGCGCCGGAGATCCCGCCGCTCCTCCTCCACCTCCACCTCGCGCGGCCATCGTCATGATAGGCATCCGCAGGAGGAGCTGCTGGAGAAGATCAAGGAGGACTTCCGGGCGTCGTGGCAGCAGGCTTCCATGGCGACGGAGCCGTCCACGGAGGGTGGAGAGTCAACTATCGCGAGTTCGTCGGGGAGGAGGAGCGGTGATAGGGCCGTGGTGCCGGACGGGAGGCTCAACATCCAGAGGATCGCGCAGGAGAACCTGCGCCGGGAGAAGATGGCCAGGTACGGCCACGGCGCCCACAAGACCAAGGTGGAAGATGAAGACGATGACGTTACCCTGAAGAAAGCCGAAGAAACAGAGCAGCAGCATGGTGGTTCAGAGTCCATGGTTGCAGTGTCCGAACAAGATTCTGAAGAATTATTGGGAGCTTTAAATGGTGAGCCTGAGCACCATGGCCGTAGCACGAGCACGCCGACTCGGATAGCGATCCTCCGGCCGGTCGGCACTCCTGGTGGCAGCACGGGCGTCGATGATCGTGGCGAGCCGGCGTTGGGCACGCTGCCGCCATCATGGAAGGCGTTGCGGGACGGCGGCGGCATGGAGGAGTTCCTCCGGGCGGTGAAGGAGAGACTGGACAACGAGATGAAGGCCAAGACCGGCAACGGCCACTTGGCGCCGCCGACCACGACGACAAGGAGGAAAGGCTGGGGAAGTGAAGATGCGAAGGGGGACACGGCGAGGCGGATCAGGGAGGCCGCCGGCATGGCCAGGGAGGACCTCGGCAGGAGGCTGTCGCGGCTGGAGTCCTTCCGCGTGTTCAGAGGCGACCGCGGCCGGCGCGACGCCGCCGCCGTCAAATCGCCAGAGCACAGGATGCTGAAGAGCGTCAGAGCGAGGATCGAGGCCATGTCGCCGAAGAAGACCAGGTTAAGCGGCTCCTCTTCGCCGGTGTCAAGTAGAGGAGGAAGGGTCTGGAGCTCACCGCCGGCAGATGCAGGCCATGTGTCATCGTTGTCGGGCATGGGCTCGGACGAGGAGGAGGAGGGGGGACAGAGCTGCTGCAGGGGCGATCAGCAGCGTGCAATGACGAGGCTGTGGAAGGTACATGGCGCGGCGCCTACGGCCGACAACGGCGTCGGCGTATCTCCGTCGCCGCAGGCACTGGTCCGGTCGTTCTCCGCGCCGGCGACGTCGGCGATCTCCGGCGGTGGTCCAGATGCGAAACTGAGCAGGAGCAGAAGTTTCAGTCTCCTTAGAACGACGGTGGTGAGCGGCCTGAGGCAGAGCTTCAGTTTGGGAGGGAAGCTGCTGATGACGATGATCCATCTGTCCAAGAAAATTCCATTGACGACGATGATGTACTCTTCATCGACTCCTCAGGATTACAGCCATTTGATCACCGCGGCACAGGCAAGCGCTACATCGATTCGATATTTGATCGAAACTGAAGTTTCATCGTCTGATTTTCTGAAGATATGCATTTACTGAACAGCTGTTGTTTTCCTGACGTGCGTGTTCCTGCCATGCCAGGCTAATCTCTTGGCCGGACTGGCGCCTCCGAGCCCGGTGTCGCCGCTGGAGGTTCAACGCCGCGGCGGCCGCCATTTCGCCGGCGATCCCAGCTGCACATTCCTCCTAGGTACGTGGCGGTAGAAAACAACTGCCTCAAGTCTGAACTGAAATACCCACCACAATTACGGTTCATTTCATACTGTCGCTTGCAGAGTCGAGCCCGAAACGGAGTCCCAAGTGTTCGTCAGAACAATTCGACGGGTCCGTCATCGGCGGCGAATCGCCATGGAGATGGAAGACCGACGCCGGAGCGGCGAGCGCCGACGACCCCGACAAGGCGTACGTCAGGGAGCTGCTGATCGCCGCGGGTCTATTCGACGACGCCGGATCAACGGAGGGCACGGCGTTCATCTCCGACGACGTGTTCTACGAGGTTGAGGATGCGTACTACTACCGCTACCTCCGCCGCCGCGTGGACGAGGACTGTACCGGGGAAGAAGACGACGGATCGCCGGACCGTCGCAGGCTGCTCTTCGACCTGGCGAACGAGGTGCTTCAGGCGTACCCGTCCTCCTCGCCGCGGTTGCATGGTAGGGAGCTGGCAGACGACGTGTGGCGGCAGGTGGCGCGGGAGATGGCGGGGGATGGCTCTACGGCTCCGGCGATGACGGTGGACGACATGGTGGAGCGCGAGGTTGATAGGTCGCCGTGGATGGCACTGGGCGATGACGTATGCGCCGTTGGGAGGAAGATCGAGCGCGCCATCTTCGACGAGCTGGTCGCCGACGTCGTGTGCCAGGTGTTCGTCTGAACCTGATCAGAGGTGGTGTTGCACAAATTTTTGTAACAATGGAGTGTAAACGAATGAGTTCGGAACCTCATTAAGGATTTTGGTTCGGGAGATTATTAATACTACAAGACACACCCACATAACACACACTGCTTCATTGAGTCTTTTTTCAAGAACACGCGCGAGTGTCGCGTGTCTTTTTATTAGGATAGAAACGAGAACACACAATGTTTACAACGGAAACCCAGTCACAGACGACGGGATCCAGCCACTAGAAAGCTACTTGATCTCTCGAATATCTCTACAAAGTCCCGCCACAATCCACAACGCATACTCCTGCAAGATGAGCGTGCACACCGCTGCAGCTGTGGATGTCTCATGATCAAAGACTCTATCGAGCGTGGCGGAAACGATACCCTTCCAGGGTTCGTGGTTCGTGTTATATAGGAGAGAAAAGCCCTCTCGTGGCATGTACATAGGGTACGGTATTGGGTGGTGTACTACACCATACCAATACCGTATAGCTGATGTATTACATGTATAAAGTCTAACACTCCCCCTTAATCTAAACTTCTACGAAGATTTAGATTACGCCTAAACTCATGAAGATTTCTCACTGGAAGTGGCTTAGTAAAACCATCAGCAACCTGATCTTTGCTTGATATAAACTTGATCTCAAGATTTTTGCTTGCAACTCTTTCACGAACAAAGTGAAAATCAATCTCAATGTGCTTTGTGCGAGCATGAAACACTGGGTTGGCAGAAAAATAAGTAGCACCCAAGTTATCACACCATAAACATGGTTTTTCTGTCAATGTGACTCCGAGCTCACGGAGAAGTGCTTCAATCCAAATGAGCTCAGCTGTTGCATTTGCCACTGCTTTATATTCAGCTTCTGTACTGGAACGAGAAACTGTGGCCTGCTTTCTAGCAAGCCAGGAGACCAAATTTGGGCCAACAAATATAGCAAACCCACCTGTGGAACGTCTATCATCAGGGCATCCAGCCCAATCTGCATCTGAAAAAGCACTCAGCAATGTGGATGTAGATTTCTGAAATGTAATGCCAAGACTAACAGTACCCTGAACATATCTGAGAATCCTTTTAACAGCTGTGTAATGAGAGGTCATGGGTGCATGAAGATATTGACAAACTTTGTTAACAGAGAATGCCAAATCAGGTCGTGTCAATGTGAGATACTGCAAGGCTCCAACAAGGCTGCGATATCGTGTGCTGTCTTCTGAACTAAGCGGCTCCCCCTCAGTGAGAGACAGCTGATCTGTGGAAGATAGTGGAGTAGACGCAGGCTTGCAATCAAACATATCAGCTCGTTTGAGTAAATCAGAGGCATACTTTTTCTGAGTCAGAAGCAAACCATCAGGTGTTCGATGTACTTCAATACCAAGAAAGAAATGCAGGCCACCAAGATCCTTGATGGCAAAATGAGCATTAAGATCTTTAAGCAGGGCAACAATAGCATGATCTGAAGAGCTTGTAACAATGATATCATCAACATAAATGAGCATGTAGATTGTAACATCTGACTTATGATAAAGAAACAGGGATGTATCTGCTGTAGAGGGTATGAAACCAAGATCATGTAATTTGGAGCTTAGCCTTGAGAACCATGCACGGGGAGCTTGTTTGAGACCATATAAAGCTTTGTCAAGTTTGCATATGTGATGGGGAGCAGTGGGATTTTCAAAACCAGGAGGTTGACGCATGTAAACTTCCTCTTCCAAAACACCATGTAAAAATGCATTCTTAACATCTAGCTGCCGTAAGCTCCATCCTCGGGAAACTGCTAGTGCTAAAACAGTACGAATAGTAGCTATTTTAACAACAGGACTGAAAGTGTCCTCATAGTCAATTCCATACCTTTGCTTGAACCCCTTTGCAACAAGGCGTGCTTTATACCTTTCAATAGTGCCATCAGAACGTTTCTTGATGTGGTAGACCCATTTGCAATCAATCAGATTTTTAGTGGAACCAGGAGGAACAAGATGCCATGTTTGATTGTTAATGAGAGCATCATATTCTTCTTTCATTGCATGTCGCCATTGAGGATGATCAAGTGCTTCCGAGAGAGAACGTGGTTCACCTGTGGAAGCAGCAGCAAGAAGACTATACCGCACAACACCACGTTTTGTAGTGTAACGAACAGTGCCATCTTTAAATTTTTTAGGTTGTTTGATACCTTTTTGCAGCCGGGTGCGGGCACCAGCCACAGGACCGGAAGCAGCGTGGGCTGGCGCAGTCGATCCGGTCGGCTCGGGATCCGGCGCTGCAGAAGATTCTCCGTCCAACGCGGATGACGCGGACTGGCCGTCGTCACGAGCATCGGGACCAGCAGAAGCATCTTCGGCTGGTGCGGGCGACGTGGCGCGCTCGGGCTGGTGGGCATCTGCACCAGACGACGACGCGGTGGATGGCCCGCCTGGCGACGCACGTGAGGCGCGGACAGGGGACCGGCGAGCAGGCGACGTAGCGCGCTTGGGCTGGTGGCGTGCTGTCGCTGTCCTTTGCGGCGGGACAGCAGAGGAAGAATCCTCCCCGGGATCGGAGTCAGCGCGATCCGAGGTGGACCCCGGATCAGCATGGGATCCGGTGCCGTTGTCTTCATGCGGGTTGGAGGCATCCGACATTTCTTGCTCATTTGAGCTCGATTCTTGATCGTTTTCAACGGAATTTTCTTCTGTGAACTCATGCTCAGATGCAGAATCTTCTGAGACAATTTGTTCTTCATGTTCCTGGTCATGGTTAGTCACAACAGGGACTATAGGTAAAGGCATGTGGTCATATGTTTGTACATCCCCAATATTAGATGTGTGAGTGGGTGAATCTTTTGGGAGTAAGAGTATTTCAGCACGTAAGCGCCGGCCAGCATTTGGATGTAGATCAGCAAAGGGGAATATGTTTTCATCAAAGACAACATCACGAGAGACATAAACACGCCCGGTTGACACATCTAGACATTTTACACCTTTATGAAGAGGGCTATAGCCAAGGAAAACACATCGTTTAGAGCGAAAAGCAAGCTTGCGTTTGTTGTAAGGTCGAAGGTTAGGCCAACACGCACAACCAAAAACACGAAGAGAGTCATAGTTGGGCTTAGTATGCATAAGACGTTCAACCGGAGTGTCAAAATTGATAACTTTGCTGGGTAGTAAGTTTATAAGAAACCCGGCTGTAAGAAAGGCTTCATCCCAAAATTTTAGAGGCATGGATGCATTAGCGAGGAGAGATAAACCAACTTCAACAATATGACGATGTTTTCTCTCGGCAGAACCATTTTGCTGATGCGCATGAGGACATGAAACATGATGGGAAATGCCAGCTTTTTGAAAGAAACTATGGAGTTTTTCATATTCACCACCCCAATCAGTTTGCATAGTTTTAATCTTTCTATCAAATTTGCGTTCAACAAATTGCTGGAAATTGAGAAAAACTTGATAAACTTCACCACGATTTTTGAGCAAATAAATCCATGTGAATTTGCTATAATCATCAATAAAACTCACATAATATAAATGTTTGCCAACTGAGGCAGGTGCTGGACCCCATACATCAGAAAACACTTGTTCCAAGGGAACAGTGGAGACACTGGTGGAAATAGGATATGGCAACTGATGACTCTTAGCTAATTGACAGGCATCACAAACATGAGCATTTATTTTAGGAGTATGAGAGAGTTCATTTTTCCTAAGAATTTGTTGAACCACAAATGATGATGCATGACCTAGACGACGATGCCACGTAGAAGACGTCGGCTTTATTGTGATAAAGGCTTGCTTGGAAGACCCACTAGAGATAGGCACTAGGGGATAGAGACCACCATGACAGGGACCCTCAAACAGAACCGTCTTTGTTACCTGGTCCTTGATCAAAAAGAAAGAGGGGTGAAACTCGATGAACACATTATTATCAAGTGTGAGTTTATGAACAGATAACAGATTTTTGGATGATGTGGGAACATGCAAGACATTGTTTAGATGCAAGGAACTAATTGGGGTATGTAAAACAGAATGACCAACATGTGAAATGTGCATACCATGACCATTGGCCGTGTGAACCTTCTCGCGGCCTCGATACTTCTCGTGCGTGGACAGCTTGCTCAGCTCGCCAGTGATATGATCAGTGGCTCCAGTATCGGGATACCAGTTGGTGTCCACACCATAAGAGGCAATGTTGGCAGTCTTGTCCTTGTGATCAACATCATCATCATCGGAGTCATCACGATCCTGATAGCGCCACCAGCACTCACTGGCAGGGTGGCCATGGATCTTGCATATCTGGCAGGTGATATCGACGTAGGGTGTAGGAGCACGGTCTTGACGGCGACGGCCTCCATCATGACTGTCGCAGCGATCCATGCGACGATCGCCACCTCGGCCGTGGCCACGGGAGCCGCGATAATCATCTCCACGGCGGTAGCCGCGGTCGTCATCACCGCGGCGGAAGCCACGATCGTCATCGGTGCGGCTACGATAGCCGCGATCATCATCTCCGCGGCGAAAGCCACGGTCATCATCCCCACGGCCACGGTCACCATGAGAGCGACCACGGCGAGCAAGGTTGGCTGACGTTGTGAAGGAATCACCTGTTTCCTGTAGCAAGGTCTGACGGATATCATGGGCATAAATCTGATCAAAGAGATCATCAAGAGTGGTGCCCGAGTTGCCATGAACAGCTGCGACAACATCATTGTAAGAACCATCTAAGCCATTAAGAATATAGCCTACAAGTTCTCCTTCATCAACTTCTTTCCCAAGAGAAACTAATTCAGAACTGAAACTTTTCATCTTTGCAAAGTATTGTGCAGCTGTAAGGGAACCCTTCTTGGTGCTATTCAGTTGTCCTCGGAGGTGATTTATTTTAGCAAGAGACTGCTTGGAAAACATACCAGTGATCACCGCCCAGACAGCCTCGGTGGTTTCAAGTCCTACCATGTGCGCGCGGACGTCCGGGGACAAGGAGTTGAGGATGTACGTGAGCACAGCCTGGTCGCGAGCGATCCAGACTCCATATGCAGGGTTGGTGACGACCTTCTTCACCTTTTCAGCATCTTCAACCGTGATGGTCTTGGGTGGGGCGCTCTCACTGCCGTCAAGGAGGCCAGTGACTTGGGCGCCACGGAGAGCTGGGAACACGAGGGTTTTCCAGAACAGAAAATTGCCACGAGTCAGCTTCTGAGACGGAGGGGATCCGAGCTGGGCAGCGACGGATGGCATCGAGGAAGATGACGACGCCATGGGCTAGAGGCAGCTGGGGATCGGTTTTTGGATCGTGGGTTTTGGGATCGTGATCGTAGGTTTTGGGATCGTAGGTTTTTGGGTCGTAGGTTTTTAGGTCGTGGATCTTGGTGTCTAGATTTTGGTTTGTGTCTTGGTCGTGGTCTTGATCGTGGCTTGGGTGTTTGTATGCGGCGGCAGGAACAGGATCTGCGGCGGCGGGGCTTGGTGCGGCGGCGGCCGATCAATGGCGGCGGCGGCTATTGTGGGTCGTGGTGGCGCTAGGGTAGAAGAGAACTCGGTTCTGATACCATATCGAGCGTGGTGGAAATGATACCCTTCCAGGGTTCGTGGTTCGTGTTATATAGGAGAGAAAAGCCCTCTCGTGGCATGTACATAGGGTACGGTATTGGGTGGTGTACTACACCATACCAATACCGTATAGCTGATGTATTACATGTATAAAGTCTAACATACTCTGCTGTTGCGCTCAAGCCAAATCGAACGAGCCGTGAGAGTTATGAGCGAATTCAGTGCCTTCCTCTTCTCCTTAGGCACCGCGGCGGCGAGATCAGCCCACCACTGCGCAGCCGTGGCGCTCGGCAACGGCACGAAGCTTTGCAAGCCCACCCGCTGCAGGACACTGACCCACACCTCGCGCGCAAACACGCACTGCACCATCAGATGCTCTGCCGTCTCCGGCTCTTGGCAGCAGAGTGGGCAATGCGGCGGGTGTTGGAGTCCACGCTTCTGCAGTCTGTCCGCTGTCCAGATTACATTGACGAACTGACGCTCTGCCAGGTGCAAATGGTCTCAGATATGTTTTCATGGTATCATTTTCTCTTCCACCCATCGACCTAACAATTTGCACATTTTTCTTTGAATCTGGAATCTAACCAGAACCCCATTTCTATGATGGAGCCACGCCTTCGGTGTCCATTGAGATGCCATCTCCCACAATGGCAAACGACACATTTGGAAAAAAGATAGGCCACCCCGCCGGATTGGGAGGACAAAATCATTGAACTACACTAGTATGGGTTTTACCTGTTCAATTAGCTTAAGTATTTGTAATGCTATTATTGTTACTGCTTCATGTAAACTTATTATAAACGCCTTTCAATATCTAGCATTGATAGACAAGAAAAAAAAGACCACCTAGTGGTCTAAGCATCACCGCAGTTACATCAGAGAATGGAACAAGATGGCTACCAATGTTACAAATGTGTGATTTTCCTTGAGAGAAGGAAACGTACCCCCAGCTCTCGCGGCCTGGGCGCCCCCGCGCGGGCGTCCGGGCCGCGCCGCCTGCCCCCTCGCACAACACCTCCCCCACCTCTTCTCCTCCGCCGTCGCCGGCGTGCGTCGCCGGGCTAGTCCCGAGCGGCGCCGGCGCCGACGGCCCCCTGCTTTTCCCCCTCGGCGACCTCCTCGCGCGGGGCGGCGTGGCGTCGGGCGGTGCACACAGGCGGCGACGGTCCGGCGAACGGCGGCGGGGTAACCTTGGTTGCGGATGGTGAGAGCACGGTGGCGGCGCCGCCGTTGGTGGCGCGGGTGGCATGGGCAGCTTCGGCCATGGCCCTGCATGTCCAGATCTGGGCCCTTTGGGCCCGATCTGGGTCAGGGCGGGTCAGGCTCGATCCTGCTACCCGGTTGACTGACGAACCAAGCTTGTGACAGGAGTGGCGGAGACGATATCGCGCCTGCTGCAGCGTGGCGGTCGGGAGCTTCACGGACCCGTCTGGGTCCGGCCAGGCTGTTGGGGCCGAACTGGAGGGTAGCGGCGGCGGTGGCCTACGTGTAGCAGCGTGGTGGCAGAGACTTCATGGACCCATCTAGGGCCCGGCCGGGCCTGCCCGTCCTGGTGTGTCTCTGCTGCCGCATCCGGTCGGCACCCGCCGATGGCGGTGGAGGACGTCCTCCAGGTGGCTGTGCTGCTGCCGCCCTCTGGCTCCATGGTGGCCTGGTGTGCTCTTGTCTGCTGCATCCGGTCGGCTACCGCCTAGGGCGGTGGAGGATGTTCCCTCCCGCGTGGATGTGGTACTACCGCTCCTTGTCTATGGCGTGTGCTTCTCAGTTCGGCCAGTCGCGCAGTGCTTGCCATGGTGATACGATGAGGGTGGCTTCAATTCCGTGGTGGCGTTTGTTGGTGGGTGGCAAGATGGGTGGAGCGCTACGGATTGTCCGGAGATGTGGTTTTTTTGGGGTCGGGAGAAATCCTTGTCATCTCGACACCGACGCGGTGACGCTTGTGGGTGTCGCTTCTCCTTCCTGAAGGGCGTCGGATGTACCTCTTCCCCACTACCTGTAGCGTGCCGGGGGAAACCCTAGGACCAGTCTGGGCAGCAACGTCGTCATCGTCGCTTTTCTTCTTAGAGGTGCTGCTTGGTACGCGGCGATTCGGAGTGCTAGGATCGTGGTGGGAATTTTCCGGAGAGGACGCAGCGGTTGCGAGTCATTTTCGTTTTCGTTGATCCGCCGGTGTCGGCTTTGTTTTTTTCTTTTTTTCTTTTGGGTTTGACTGTGCTGTTTGCCCCAGCAGTGAACTCTTTGATGTACGGTGTGGTTGCTATATTTATATAGCGGGGCGAAAGCCTATTTCTTCATGTTACAAATGTAGGTGTAATGTTCAAAGATGCCGACTTCGATACCTATCTTACGTGGCCTCACCGTGAGTCTCGGTTACAATTAAGACTGGCTGATACCCATCAGGACATACTGGCACATCGGGAGGGATGTGATGTTCAATTGGAGTACAACACACACTCGATAGAGACAACAAACAAGTCGAATTCACACAATTGATAAACTTCGTGGTAAGTTTTCACGTTTTCACCTACGAGCATAAATCGACCAAGAATGGTGACTTTGTTGTGTTGATAAGACCAAGAGCTCATAAGTCACATCAGCAATTCCATGGAGGCACCCCGATTCCCTCTGGGCAATGACGAGCCTAAGGCCGCCCTTAGAGCTTGCTTTTATTTTCCTCTGGTTTCGTGTTTTTTGATGAAATATTATAACATAAGGTTTCCTTTATGCCACATAGAAGAATTGCTCGGTTATGTAACCAAGGTGCTCTGTTTGGTTACCACCGTCTCACACGTCGGTGATACCATGCTGACCCATTTAAGGACCACTTAAAGCCATGCTCATGGTGCTTCTTCAAGCAATCCACACGATGTTTTTGACGATGAGCATGAGAAACATGAGGATGAGAAGCAGCACGATTAGGTTGGTTATTCTTTCACAAAGATGATATTTGTCTTGGTAAAATATGAGAGTACTCTCAATTGGACATTCAATATTCTTTAGGGCGAGGAGGAGCGACATGAGCACCATAGGATAAGCATGCCTCACTTGGAGGATGCACCCCTTGTGAGTCTGTTCCAGTTCAGACCTAAGATTTGGAGATCAAGACGTAGAGAGGAGCCAAGTGGGCCCCACAACATGGCCACCCCCTAGACACACCGTGGAGCCTAGAGGTCATATGAGCCATCTATTGCCAAATGACTTCCGTTACTTCGCGTGAGTCTTCATCCACACATACGCGACAACACCACAAAAATACCCAACACATGAGACAATATCCGTTGCCGACAAAAGTTGGAGGGGGAAGTGATATGATGACAGATGGCCTAAACGTACATGTCAATGTGCAGAAGATGCTCTAGGAGCGATGAAGACCTGCTTGCGCGACGAAGCATCAAGGGAGTAAAGACCACCGCTGCACCGGAGACTTGTCGTGTCCCCACGTTCAGTGGCGTGGCCACTGCCACCGCCTTGCAATCCCACTTTTCTGACTCTTTCTGGTGTCGTTCCTCCCCTCACGTAGTAAACGGCGTTGCCCCGTTGTCTCGCCACCCTTGCTCCACCCTTCTTAGTCTAGAAGCGGGTTTTTCTCGAGCATCACCCTTACACATGTCTACCATCTTGTCCTTCATCGATCTCGTTATGGTGAACACTCCGCGATGCTCCCTACCCTCACCTATATTGCGCCTAGAGTAAAGTAAAAAAGATTGAAGGAAACAAACACGAATCAAAAAGCAAATCGACCAGATGAAAATTCATATGACTTATAGGAGAAAACCACTAGAGTGTTTCATACCCTTTCCCAACTTCAGATTCAAATGGGTCATCTGCCCATAGGCAGCTTAAGATAAAAATGGATTTTTTCAAAATTTCATGGTAAAAAATCAAGAATGAAATCCAATTTTGCCGGAGCACATATAAAAACGAAAAGTGCATCTCATCCTCCTGTCTTGGGTTTTGGTCCTCCTGCTCGCTCTTCTTCCCCCTCCTCCTCACAAGTCCTAGCGCCGGCCTCCTCATCATACCACACAAATCCCTCAACAATTCCGCACCGATCTCCGCCCAATCCGAGGTAGGGTTTCTCGCCTCCGCGCCAATCGCGCCCCTCCTCGATCCGATTAGGCGCGAGCTTCCGGCGTCTCCGATGATGCTAAAGGGACGATTTTTATTTTGTTTTGTTTTCTTTCTCGCTAGGGCCGGCGGGATGCGGCGAGGATTCGTCGGCTCGCTGTAGTTACCTTCGCGCTGCCGAGGCCGGCTGGCTGGATGATCTGTACAGGTGGAATCCTGATCTAGGAATGGAGCCGTCGGATCTGAACACGCACCTGCCGCCCCGGAAGCGGCTGCTCGCCGGGTTCAGGACCGCGGCCGCGGCCTCCTCCTTCGATGCCGCCGAGCACTCGACGCCGCCCCGTCCCCGCTCATCCTCCCCGACGATCTCGCCGCCCGCCTCCGCGCGATGATGGGCCCGCCGGCGAACGCGCCGCCCTCGCCCGAGGAGATCATCCGGGCCGCCCGGCGCGCCGCCTCGTCCGCCGCCGATGCCGCCGCGGCCGCACGGGCAGCCGCCGTGGACAAGGCTGCCGTGGCCGCCAAGGCTAGGGCTGCTGCTAGGGCCGCCATGGAGCTCCTCGATTCCGTCTCCATCTCCAGGTCCAGAAATGGGATCCAGCTCAAGGCCAAGTCGAGGAAGAAGCATGTCCAGGTCAGGCTCTTGTACAGGCCGCCCGGCGATGGCCGGGCAAGTGAGGCAGGGAAAGAAACCGCGGGCGATGATGATGCTCCCAGGCCTCCTCGTAGGCGCAGGGATAGCGACGAGGATGTTGCTCGCAAGCTGCACCGCGTGATGAACAGCTCGCCGCGCATATCTTTCACTGGACCGAAGAGGCCCCGCGGTATCAGCGCCACCGGCAACGATGGATGCCATGGTGAGGGTGGTGGGGATGATGCTTGCAGTGGCTCTGCGCCTGACACGCTAACTGAGGTTGGTGGGTTGGTTGACGAATGCTCCATAGGGAAATCTAGTGAGAGAACTGTTCAATTTACCAAGATTAGGGCTCCAGATGACGGTGAAGAGTCTTCTCGGAGTGCTGCAAAGAGCAGGCACATTGCTGATGATGGAGTTGGAATTGGAAGCTCCAGTGCTGGTCGGAAAGTGAAGATCAAGAGGAAGCAACTGTTTTTGAACCACCATGACAGTAAAGAGAGAGAAGAGCGTAAACAAACAGAACCATCCGTAGATTCTTTAGGATACGATGGATTCAAGTCAAATGGTGGAGAAAAGCGACCGAGTTTTGCAGATGCAAGAGCGCCACCTGGGGATGATCCTGTGCCGATGAAGATCACATCTGTGTGGAAGTTCAAGAAGTTTAAGCCGTCGCACTGCTCTTCCGACAGCAAGATGTTGCACAACGTGTGTTCCTCGAGCTCCGTGGCTGATACCTCTGCTTCAGTGAAAGCTGATTAAGTGAGGTACCTTAGCTTATAGTTGGCAGATGCTTGTCTTGGCTATGCTGGTTGTGAGATTTTGTATGTTGAAAATTACTATTCGGACAGACAGCGAGGGGAGGTAATCTCTCTCGGTAGATTCCCACCTTTCATTTCATTTTTATACAAATGTGCCTGCTTTATGTTATAGAAGTTACTGGGTATTTCTACCAAATTATTTCTGTTTTGTACTTCCCATTTTGTACCAGTAATGGTAGAAACTTTGACAAATTTGTGGAGTTACTAGTTATACATTGTTGTAGTGGATGACAAATACTTGTAGCTACTGTTTTCCTGTGAGTAAAACTATCTCTTTGCCTCTCTTACATTATAGTTTTGTTTTGTTCTTAAAACTTGGGAGCTGACATAAATAAATAAATCTTATTACAGCTTACTTAGATGTGCTTTGCTATTAACTACTTGTAACTAAAGACTGCTTCCTTCTCTGGCAGAAGTAATGAATTATGTTTAGGGATTTTAGAACGCTCTATACTTGATTGGTATTTGAGCGAGTTTTTGTCGCTTCTTCGCTCTAATTTCAACTGGAATGATTTTAGAACATGAATGAACTATTGTAGTTAAACTCTGACCCGCAGTATGTCTTTAATCCATCCACTTGAATAGAGAATATATCCATGTGTGCTAAACTTTGGGGCTGACCACCAGTGTATCTGAAACGCATCACTTAAGTTTTTCACTCTGCAATCTTAAAAAATTCACAAGCACTATGCCGCGCCTGTGGTAAATAAAATTTGGTAACGTGCGCATTTAGAAATTGTATAGGTTTGGGATTTTTTTGGAAATTTGAAAAGTTTGCGTTCTGAAATTGTTTAGTTTTTGGAAATTGTTCAAGTTGGGATGTTTTCCAGATTTGATTTCTGTTTACTTCTGCGAAATGGTCAGAGTTAAAAGATATTTAAAAGTTTAAAATATCTGGAATTGAAATTTTATCACACGCCATAGGTAGGCAGCATTTTTTTTTTGTGTTTATTCAATATATTTTCCATATTTTGTTGGTGGATATAGTTTAAGTTACTAATTTTGCAGCATTTAGTAGGTTTTGGAAATTATATAAATAGGCTAAAATAATATTTGTAAAGTGTTTTAAATTGTTTGAAGCATGTTCTATTTTAAATTTTGTTTGTTGATTCAATTATATTTTTTTGGAAAATAAGTTTGGCATAGCTACAGATTATTGGAAAATTAATCTAAAATTATGCGGTATTGCTATTATTTTTTTTGTTGGTGAATTAGGTTTCTGTAATTTGTGTAAGTATGGAAAATAGTCATATACATTTGAATGTTCTGAATTATCCAAAAAAAAATACATTGTGAATTAGGGGGAAGTTTTGGTATTTTAAGTATGGTTAAGAGTTGTTTAATTTTGCTGTGCCAATTTTTTTTTTAGTTTTATGGCAGGGAGGACGATTTACAATTTTAGGAACGGGTTTTTTTTTCTTTTTTCAGAAAGTTTTATTCCGAGGGCTGATTTATAATTTTTGAAAACACGTGGACTAACACTGTAGATACTGTAGCACGCTACAGTGTGAAAAACACTGTAGATCTACAGTGCGTGGGCCTGAGAGGCCAGCGATCGGACGCGCTATTATATATAGTTAGTATATGCTCCAACATAAATATTTGAGCATTTTCAACATTGACGAGTGATAAACATGGCTACGTGTTAAAGTGGACGGTCGTTGTTGTTTCTGAGAGATATCAAGTGAACCCATAAACCTTGATCCGCTTCCTTCATAATAAACACCATTTACTTTACTTTTCTAGCAGTTTTATTTTCTGCAAATTAAATTTTCCAAAAAATTACAAAAAATACCCATCTTTTCGTTATTTGACGTCTATCTTTACTTTGTTTCACCACCGTTGTAAAACTACTTCGATATTGTTACATCAAATAATATTTCTGAAAAAAATTATAGATGTAGACAATGATGATTTCTACAAGTGTGCAAAAAATAATGCTAAATAATGTGTATTTTGGGTTGTGTAGAAATGACAATTTTCCAAATCTGAGGTAGTGAATAGTACATTTTTTTAAAAAAAGCTCCAGTTTTATCAGGATTTGTCATTTTTTGGGTACAAATCTGGGTGGGAAATGTTACTACACGGGCCAAAGGCCTGGATGATGAGGCTCATATAAGTTACTCAGTCCAGTTATATTCAATAGGAGTGGTTTAGACAAAAGCTAAACCAAACCGAAAGAAGCCCAAAGCAAACCTACCTAATCACCTAGGAGTACTAGTTACCACAGGTTGCCCTGCGCTATGAAAAAAAAAGTTCGTTTCAAGCTTCATTGATAATTCGAATCTGGGTGTTCGATATCTCACACGCATCCTGTAACCACACACACATGCTGCTGCCAAAAATATAGAGCTGCAAGATACTGTCAATTTCCATCGTCCGTCTGTCAATCACTGTCGTCGTCCTGAAGTTTTTTTTTTTTAGATAAAGGGGTGCGGATCCCTAGCCTCTGCATCCAAGAGATGCACACAGCCCTCCGCAATTATTAAAGATTCAAGAGTACAAGTTCACAATTCATGGATCACATAAGGTGGCTACAAAGGTCAGCCACTCAAACAAAAGAACACTAATCATCTATTCTTTTAGAATGCCGCCACCCTGACTGGTTGAAGATAGCCCGCACGATCATCAACATACGGGTACAGCCGGCATCCATAAGTCCACGCTGGTCCGCCGGGAGCAGGAAAGACCATAAGTGGATCCAAGAACACGCCTTGTGGATAACCTGCAAATAATGAGTTGAATTCTTGTTGTTAAAAACAATGCCATTCCGACAATTCCAAATAGCCCACAAAATGGCCGCAACACCAATCCGAATGCGCGCTTTTGTAACTTTGTCAATCCCATTCAGCCAAGTCCCAAACAAGTTCGCAATACTTGCAGGTGGGTAAACATTAAAGGTAAAGTGAACTAATCGCCAAATGTCTCTAGCAAACGAACATTTAATGAAAAGGTGCTCAACGGATTCATTTTCATCGCAGAAAACACACTTCTTACACCCAACCCACCTTCTTTTATGTAAATTGTCTTTTGTTAGGATTTCTTTTCGGTTGAGAAACCAAAGATTTTTTTTAATTTTTAGTGGGATCTTCAACTTCCATAGATACTTACGCAAATATCTAGTTTGGCCATTAAGGAGGTCCTCGTAGTATGACCGCACCGTAAAAGTGCCATTAGTGGTGAGAGTCCAATTAAATTTATCATCTTCATCCATGAGAGTGACCCGCATTAGTTTTTCTATAAGATTGAACCATCTCATTCTATTCTGTCCTACCAATACCCGTCGGAAGGGTAGATTAATAGGAACTTCCCCATAACATCGTGTACCGTACTATGTTTATTAGAGGCAATAGCATACAAAGACGGGTATTCGTGTTGTAAAGAAGTATGGCCTAACCATCTATCCTCCCAAAACTGAACCTGCTCCCCATTACCAATCTCAAATCTTCCACGCTGAAAAAACTCATCCTTTACTTTCATAATTCCTTTCCAAAACGGTGAGTCAAGTGGTTTCACTTGTACTTGGGATAATGTTTTATTCCCTAAATACTTGTTCACTAGTATCTCTTTCCAAACCCCCTCTTCATTCAAAAGCTTGTATAACCATTTACGGAGTAGGCATTTGTTTTTTATATCTAGAACCGAAATACCCAAACCACCTTGGTCCTTCGATCTACAAACCAAGTTCCATTTTGTTAACCTATACTTCCGCTTATATTGGTCACTTTGCCAAAAAAATCGAGAACGATAATAATCTAACCTTTTTCGAACCCCCTTAGGGATCTCAAAAAAGGACAATAAGAACATTGGCAAACTTGTCAAAACAGAATTAATAAGCACAAGACGGTCTCCGTATGACAACATCTTAGCCACCCAAGCTGCCAATTTCTTTTCAAAGCGATCCTCAACTGTTTTCCACTCTTTATTTAACACTTTTCTATAGTGGATGGGTATGCCCAAATACCTAAAAGGTAACGCACCGAGCTCACACCCAAAAATACGCCTATAATCGTCTTGGTCCTCTTTAGCTTTCCCAAAACAGTACAGCTCACTCTTGTGGAAGTTAATTTTCAAACCCGAAAGTTGCTCAAACAAAGCCAAAATCAGTTTCATATTCACCGCCTTCGCAAGGTCGTGTTCCAAGAAAAGAATAGTATCGTCCGCATATTGTAGGATTGACACCCCACCTTCTACTAGGTGCGGTACCAAACCCCCCACTTGGCCATCCTCTTTCGCGCGAGAAATTAAGATAGCCAACATATCAAGAACAAGATTAAACAACAAAGGTGACAACGGATCCCCTTGCCTTAACCCCTTGAGTGTTTGGAAATAATGACCGATATCATCATTAACACGAATTCCTACACTCCCCCCTTGAACAAACCTAGCAACCCAATCGCACCATTGGGACGTAAATCCTTTCATCCGTAAAGTTTGCTGCAAGAAAGACCACTTCACTTTATCGTATGCCTTCTCGAAGTCAATTTTAAAAAGAACCCCATCCAATTTTTTCCTATGCAACTCATGAATAGTTTCATGTAACACCCCCACCCCTTCGAGAATATTCCGTCCAGGTATGAACGCAGTTTGAGTTGGACGAATTACTCTACTCGCAATAGAAGTGACTCGGTTTGTTCCGACCTTCGTAAAATTTTTGAAGCTCACATTCAAAAGGCAAATAGGACGATATTGTTCAATTTTACTAGCATCCTCTTTTTTGGGCAGTAAGGTAATTATCCCAAAGTTCAGTTTGAATAAAGGCAAGTTTCCTACACGCAGTTGAGTAAACATTGCCATCAAGTCCGATTTTATAATTGCCCAAAATCTTTGATAGAACTCAGCCGGAAAGCCGTCTGGTCCTGGAGATTTATTATGCTCCATTTGTTTGATTGCATCAAATACTTCTTTTTCAGAAAATTCTTGAGTCAAAATATCATTTTCCTCTTGAGATATTTGTGGGATGTCGTGAGTCACATTCTCATCCAGCGAGAAATTGTTTGTAGCCGGTGCCCCAAACAATTTCTTGTAATATTCAGATATATAACTCTTAAGATTCTCCTGACCGATTATCGTCCCTTCCTCTTGTTCTAACTGTAATATTTTCTTTTTCCTATGTTTACCATTTGCAATTATATGGAAGTATCTCGTATTACTCCCCCCTTCCTGAATATGTTTCACTTTAGCTCGCTGAGCCCATTTGGATTCCTCATCGCGACGCAATTTGGCTAAAGTGTCATCAGCCTCCCTTTTAGCGTCCCGCTCGGACACCGTAAGAGGAGTTGTTTCAGCTTTAATATCTAACGCATTAGATAGTATGGTTAACTTATCCCGTAGCTGTTTATATTCTCCACTCAAATGCTTGGCCCACCCACGTAGAAATTGACGCAAGTGTCTAATTTTATCTTGCCACCGTTCGACCGGTGTATTGCCCGTTTGGATCGCATTCCATTCACGAGCAACTAAGTTGTAAAACCCCTCTTGTCGGAACCAAGAAAGTTCAAACGAGAACCTACTAGAATTGCCCGTAAACGCGTGTTCACCAGTATCCAGGAGTAACGGTGTATGGTCTGACCCCGCACGGGCTAGAGCCTGTACCGTGACAAGTGGATATTTCTGCTCCCAATCAACACTAGCTAGAAAACGATCCAACTTCTCAAATGTTGGCGTATCTCGTCTACTAGCCCAGGTGTACTGTCTTCCAGAGAATTTCAAATCTTTCAAGCTCAAGCTTTCAATAATAGCATTAAAGATCGTCGGCCATCTAGCGTTAAAATTATCATTATTCTTCTCATCTTGTCTCCTAATAATATTGAAATCCCCCCAACCAACATTGGTACCGTTTCCCCTTCACAAATTCTTACAAGTTCAGACAAGAAATCAGCAAATGGTGAATACAATAGCAAAATAATTATTGGAATACTTAAACAAACATCATTTGAATTCACAGTACCTCAGTCTCACTGTTCTCCATAAACGGGAACCTCCGATCTTCATGGCCTCCAGCATACGCACGTTCGCAAGCCGGATGCCTCAGGTCATCCACGCCTTGATTCTTGCAACCAAAGCAGCGCCCTTAAAAAGAAAAGTATTTTTTCACATTAATTTTAGGAGAAACGTTCACTAATTGTGGAGAGCTTTTGTATCTATTCGGAATGTACCATTGTCATCGTCGTTCAGAAGCTTGCAGCAGACAACGTCACAATCATCTCCATCTTCTGGGGTTACTTCGGCAAAAAACGTAGATACAAAAGAAGAACCAGCCAGTTGCTTAGCCGAAAAGTTAAAATGGTATCCACTGATCGTCAAACTCTCCTTCCACGATCCAGCTCTGACGTTGGGTTTTCTCGAACTTGAACATCATATCCTGAAAAAATACACCCCAAATTGTTAAAACACACTGTTAAAAAAGAAACAATGTAAACTTAGAATGGCACAAACTGCAGTAGAACTGAACACGGACCCCGGCAAGTCCTTCTTCACCGTTGTACCAAAGGAGAGCGGACTTCATGTACCCTTCCATGCGATCGCTATGGATTTTTAACTTTTCTTCTTTTGTGAGCTTCTTTTCTTTTGGTTTTGGGTTCCTTGCTTCGTCCTCTAAGTGTTTAGTGAATGCCGCGTCTAGATCACTCAGCCTCCACTTTGTGAGGTTCCCATAGCTATCCTTGAGAAAAGGATTGCCGAACGGGCATTCTCCATCTTCTGCTTCATTATCATCATCACTAGAGCTGAAATAAGAGCAAATGTCGTTACCTCCTTCATTGTCACCATTTGATCATATTTCAATAAATGATTTTGTTAGGTAAGAATTCAGACATTAGGACACCCGTAAATAGCAGGAACGAAATTTCGTTAGGGTCTTTCATTGTCACCATTTGATCATATTTCTTTAAATGATTTGGTTAGGTAAGAATTCAGACATTAGGACACCAGTAAATAGCATGGGAGTTTGGTTCTTTTTTCAGGTCCAGAGTTGACTGCCCTTGTTGCAACTTGTTAGGGCAACTAATAGGTAATAAGATGATTCTCTGATGCCTAAACCCTAAACCCTATGTTACAACCGACTGATGTACGAAGATAATCAAACTCAACGCCACGCATTAAAATGCTATACTTTCGGATTGTATATTCTGCTTGCAATTTGCACGTATATTTTCCTGTCTACGGAAGTCAATCTCAAGAGCTCTTTTTGATGGGTTTAGGTGTTCCCTCCGTTCCTAAAATGTAAGATGTTTTAGGTGTTACACATGTTGTCTAAATGCATACTAAAGTGAGTGAACCTACATATGAAATATGTCTAGATACACTTGTGTGCATGTGAATGTGGACAAAAGTTAAAACATCTTATATTTGGGAACGGAGGGAGTATTAAACAGTTGCAAATGCTTGCAGAGTTGAGAATAGAAGGTAAAATTTGTTTTTATCCTTCCCCGTTTTCCCGTCTGGTTGGTCTTTTTAGATGGATAACATATATCATACGATTTATTAGAATTAATCTCAAGAGCTTATTTGTGTTGCCTTTAAATGAATATTGAAAAATTACACAACAATGCTTGCATAGCTGAGAACAGAAGGTGAATTGTCTTTTCCCCCATGTTCTGTTTCGTTGGTCTTTTAGATGGAAATACAGATGAGTTACTACAGGAAACATGACTAACCACGAGTGAACTTACTGATACATGATTTTAGTACAGCTAATATTTACAAAATACTTACGGGCACAATCGTTAATTTGAAGTGACTCCAAGTACTTATTACTCCCTCCGCATCATAATATAACATGTTTTAGCTATTTTAACACGGACTACATACGGATGTATGTAGACGCATTTTAGTGTGTAGATTCACTCATTTTCTCCGTATGTAGTCCATACTAGAATAGCTAAAAGTGAGAGGGGCATTTATAAAGGTGGAAGAATCACCTGCACTGGCAAGAGCCACAAGCGCATTCACCAGATCTTCCTTCATCGTATTCATCGCCACCGTGCCTGAAGTAAAAAACTTTGTTGGTAATAGGCGGTGACTAGCAGTCTAGCACAATGACAATGGATCTAGCAAACGATTTAAAAGCAAATTCCTTTTGAAGTGAATTCGGTGAGGAGGTGTGCGATTCACGTGAAATCAGTCTGTAAGCAGAATAGGTGCCTTTATATGAGCCTGAATGTTTTCTAGTTAGACTCCATCACACTTCAATGGAGCAAATGTTATAGAAAATTCAATGGCATGATCCAGTCAGAATTATCGTGATAGTTCCACAGGCATCTGTACTTCTGTAGCATGCATTACGGCACTGAACTTTTGGAGGCAATAAATCTGAACAATACATGATCAGGGATAACAGTGATCATACCCGTCAGCTGGACCAGGTGTATGAGGTGAATCGCCCAACTTCAGTCTTGACATGTCTATACTTGCAGTGCCTGCATCACTGCAGCAAAATCCGATCGGAACATGTACAGAACAGTCAGTTATATACTGCTCAGGGTGTTGATTAACTTGATGCAGTAAAACCATGGCCCATACTAACGAATAATGATATACCCTTGAGATGAGTCGGACGCGGGAGGGAGGTTGTCCAACGGTGGAGGGGCATGGCCTGAGGGGTGCTCCGTTGAGCCTGAGAGGTGCTCCGTTGAGCCGGAACAAGACGGGGCGGGCTCCGCCATCACGGACGAGTCTGCGGTGCCTAGCCGGCTAGCCCTAAGGGACGCTGGAGTTACGCCGGTGTCGTGATCGAGTTCTGCTGAGGCAAAGGCATATGTGGCCGAGGCAACATAAGTTTTATCTTGGGTCGGAATACTGATTGGAGTTGTACTCCGAGTCTCCGACCGGCCATCTCCTAAACAAGTGGAGTTGTGTGTGTATAAACTCTGAGTTTACACTAGACACCTTATCTCTTCGCTCCCGACCCTCCTCTACAGTAAAAGGCGCTCGGGAAGGCGACCCTTCTTCCGCCGCCCACCTCCTTCTCGCCGGCCTTGGTGCCGTCGGAGGGTGGTGGGGGGTCGAATCGCCGGGCGGATCTGTGTGCTAGTAGGCTAGTTTTAGCTAGGAAGCTTAGGTTTCCTGCCGTCGGCGTGGGTGGCGGCGGCGGTGAATAATCTGCTTTGGATCGACGGCCGGAGGCTTGCTTTGCGGCGGCCGGTGGTGGATCCGTGAGCCTCGTGGCCAAGCATGGTGGTCAGTCCAGCGGTGACCTCCATGTGGTGGATTTTGTGCTTGATCCTCGCTGGCACGGCGACGAAGACTCCGGCGTCGTCGCGAGGATACGGAGCCTGTACAGGAGCATCATCTCTGGGATCTTGGAGTTCTTCGCCGGCTTCTGGTGCGCTGCTCGAGCTTCTCCGGCCTGCCATGGTGGTGTGGGGAGGTATGGCTCTGTCAGTGTGCTCTGTTTCTTCTTCGCGTTGCTTCTTCTTCTCCGGCCGGCCGTGGTGGCGAGGGGAGAAGGCGGAGTCAAGGTGTGGTGTCGGCGACGGATCTGGCAAGCCGTTCTCAAGCTCAGTGCAGGGTGGATTGGAAGAGGGGTGGTAGCGGGATGGAGACGCCGTGGCCGTGCGCGTTCATCGTTTTCGGCTCCGTCGCTTGCGGCGGACAGCTCCTGCGGTCTTCTACATGCGTGGGGTGTTTCCTCCCCAGGGTGCGCGGCGGCCTGGTGTCTCCGTCTCCGGCGGTGCTCGGCGGTGGAGTTCGGTTCCAGGCGTTTGCGGTGGTTCAGCACTTGCTGCTGTTGCGCTGAGTTTCTTCGGTTTGTCTCGACTGCGGTTTTCTGTTCCTTTGTTTTGTAATTTGCTCTGAATCGCAGTTGTAAGCTCTTTTCAAAAAAAAAAAAAAAACTCTGAGTTTACACGTTACTCCCTCTATACCATAATACAACATGTTTTGACAAGCTGTTTTACCTTATAAAAAAGCCGTATAATGAGGAGGGAGGGGAGGGAGTAGATACAAAGTCCGAATAATACTCGTTCTCAAGACCATACCTGAGTGTCCATTCCCGCCGTTACAACGCACGTCAGGAAATATAGAGGTGGCCTGAATGCTGTCTCTGACTCTGAAGAAGCTTCTCCTCGCCTGTCAATTATGTATCCTGGCAGGGCCAGGCCCACTGTGGTGCTGACTGTGCCAGTGGCACAGGGCCCACGAATTTGGGGGGGCCCAAATTTTTACATATGTCTATATATATATATTTGTATAAATCTGAAGAGAATAGGACTTTAATTATCCTGTGCGTTGGGCCTCGTCGTGCTGCGCTGCACTGCTGGGCCTTCTCCTCAGCGCCGCACTGCTGGGCCAAGTTGCACACGATCGATCTTCCTTGAAAACGAATACAAATTGGTATCGTCGTATCAATGATCGATTCGATTGATCTTGTCATAACGGCCATGGTTCCCACTTTTGCCAGGCCACGCCGACGCATGTAGCAGGAAGCTACGAACACGATGCGACACGACGACACACACTCGATTCGATCGATAGTTGCGTCGACGACAGGCGATGCTGTGCCGGCTGCGCCGCTGCGGTGACCACAATGCCGCTGCGCTACAGCGCCGCTGTGCCGGCGACAGGCGATGCCGCGGTGACCGCACGTCCACATTTGAATTTTAATTTCTGATCGCATCATCGCCTCATTGGCGGATCGGCCGATCGCAAAAAATAGGTATAGTCGGTTAATTGTTTTTGTTCAAAATTATAATTTCTGATTGCATCCACAGTTTAATTTAATTTAATTTATCTTTTAATATCTTGTGTTTCAATAATACAAATTTAACATGGGAAAACATCAGTCCGGTTCCATGAAGCGTAAGAGAAAAGGAATAGAACAAAATTTGACTAAATCTTAAAAAGGTGCTATAGACAAATTTATTAGAGAAGAAGCATCACAAGAGTCATGTTGATACTTCTACCCTTTCACTTGCAATTTTTTTTAATATATTCAATTGTTACGTAAATATTCTGTCAAATAAATGATGTTCAAATAAATGTTTTATAGAACACAAAAAGAATAATATCGTTCAAATAAATGTTTTGCAGCTTTGAGTTATATAGTTATGTTTTTCAAAATATTCAATTGCTGTCAGATATATTAGAATTATTTATTAGTTTAAATTTTCATATAAGCTAGGGCCCTGTTTTAGATTTTCGCACAGGGCCCCGGATTTTACCGGCCCGGCCCTGTATCCTGGCCAGCGTGGTTGGGTTTCCGGGCGTTTTAGCTCGATTAAGTCTCGTTTCAAAAAAACAAAGTTCTGGCCAAAGTCTAGGCATAGTTAAGAAGGCGGTGTCTTTGTAAAAGCTTACGCTCTGGGAAAGCGTAGAGCTGGAAAATACGCCCCCCCCCCTTGCGCCGCTCTGAAAAAAAAACGGGCCCGTCTTCCCCAAATCCTCCCTTCGCCCCTCTGAAAAATCCCTTCCCTGAGCTGTAGGTGGCGCGCGGCGGAGCTCGGCGCCTGCTGCCATGGGTGGCGGGATATGGAGACGAGGAGACGGCAGAATGCGCCGGAGGCTCCTAGGAATGAGGCCACGGGGAGCGTGGCTCCATTCTGCCGGCCGGCCGGCGTGAGTTGTTGGCTCCTACGCCCTTGCTGGATGCTTCTTCACTGGCCGCCAAAGGGAACGGAGGCAGCATCGACGATGACCGACCAGGTATGGTGTTCCTGAAAAGACTAATACCTTGCGATTGTTTGTTCACATGAAAACGTCACTAGGATTTGCTAGTTCATCCTTCTATTTATAGATCCTGACGACTGGACTTTCAGTGCACCATGCCAGCTTAAGGATAACATCTCAAATGACTCGACAAGAAAACATAAACTAAATTATAGTATCTTTTTCAGACAATCAGATGTGCTTCCCGCTTGGCTGGATAATTCAGCAACCCGCGGTATTGACTAATGCAAAGTCACCGGTAGGCAGATCGATCTGCGTATATATAATTTATATATTTCTTAGACATGACCAGGACCTAGTATTTAATCGTTCCTTCCCCTTCACATGGATATTTCCAGCTCCGGCACCATCATGAGCGTTTGTTGGCTTTATGGAAGAAATGTGTATGTGTTGGCTCATACATGTTTATCTCCATCTTCTTGGGTTGTATGAGGTCAAGGATTGCCTTTTCAAACAATCCGAGAGGCATTCGAATTAAAAGTGGCTCAACGATGAGGTCTAAAGGAAAGCAGAAAGAACAACTCAGAAGCCACATGAAACATTTTCCAATGTACACATTACAAGCATGACAACACTGATAAATAACGAACAGTCTCACTTTTCTAGAGTAATCTAGTGATACAGTTGCACATCTGCTACAAACAATATTGAGGGCTTTGAATATTTTGTGCAAGGTTTGCTAGTTGTATCTAACATGAGACTAGCATGTGTCCAGGAGAAATCAAGATCTACTACAGCATGGAGTGGACTAACTACTAATGGTAAAAATCATTCATATTCCCCCAAATTTAAGAGCGGGTTGCAGGAAAGCTTTGACATCTTCTTCACATTCCAATCTCTCCCAGTATTTAACATCATCGAACCGTAGTTCCTTCAACTTTAGTGGCAAACTGTCCAACTGGAAAGGAAGCCTCTTCAATTTTGGACAACCTGTAAGCACAAGTCTCTCTAGGGATGGGAATTCCATACCGTTATCCCCAATAGTTTCCAACGAGCGGTTAAGTATAAGACGGAGAAACTTGAGGCAAGGAAATGTTTTTGTGTTGTCTTCTCCGTTGCACAATTTGTCACCATGGGACTTCGTAAATAGCTGCACCATTTCAAAACAGTCACTTATATGGAGTTGTTCAAGGCGAGGCAAATACATCACCCAAGAGAGGTGCAATAGACTGAAGCAGCTACTCAAATCCAAATAAGCGAGCCTTGGCAATATAGATGCTGGACTTGCTCCCATCCACGTTATATCTTTCAGTAGTGGTATCGTAGCTATGCAGAGCTTGTTGAGAGCACCAAAATGGCAGTTTGGTTGTCGTGTATCATGTATAATGTTATTTTTCCGGTGTGATGCAGGATCTGATATCCAGGTCATACAAGGTATTTTGTGCAAAGTAGTTTGATAGTATATCAGAGAGACAAAATGCACCTTTGTTGCTGTTGAGTCCACTCAGACTCAAATATCTAACGGGGAGGTTAGCCGCTTCTCTTAGTGACTTAAACTGAGCGAAACCTTCAGCCATGGTACCAAGCGCTTTCAACTGAGGTAGGGTGCCCAACTCTTGGAATACTGCTCCATGAGCTACACATCAGAGCTAAAAGACCTCAAGTCTATTACTTGCAATGCTTTAAGGCTAGAGATGACCTCAATTGGTATTGTCCGTATGCCACTAGACTTTAGGTACAAGAACTTGAGGTTGACGAGGTTTCCAAAGCAGTGAGGCACTTCCTTTACTCGAATTTGATTATCTGACAAATCAAGGTACTCCAGTTTTCCCAAGGAACATAATTCTTCCGGTATTCTCTCGAGTGTGTTACCTCTCAAATCTAGATATGTCAGTGAAGTGCAATTCTTAATTGCTCCAACAATTATACTTTCATCCAATTTGTTGTTTCGAAGGCACAAGATCCTCAGTTTCATGGGATTAAACCCGATAGGAATAAGTTCAGCCACTCGTTTAGACACCAACCGGAGTCCCTTGGCAGCAGTCTTTGCAAACGAGATGCACTCAGCAGTCTTTGCCACTCTGTTCCAAGGGATGATAATTTTTTCGTCTTTGCTAACTGGTGCAGGGACAATCCATTTGTCATTGTTCTCACCACAGTCACGGAGATCCATAAAGCCATATCGCGAATCAGATCATGCACTTTAACAAAGTCATACCAATCTCCCCAGTCCTCAAGCAAACATACAGCTGTAAGGTCAGCTATCAAACTATATGATTTTCGGAAGGAAGATTCTATGTCCTGCTCATTGACTAGACCTAAGCCCATCCAGCAGCATTGAGCAAGGTCAACTTTGAGAATCTTCTCATCCTCTGGCCACAGGGCACAAGTCAAAAAACAACATCTTAAGGTGTCGTTTCTTAAATTGTCATAAGTAAACTTCAGCTGCCTGAAAACATTAGTTTCTGTACCCAGTTCTACTGGGTCTTTGTCGTCAGTGCAGCATGATTGTTGCATATATTGGATGGCAGTTTCCCATTGGGCCGTATCTTTTCGATACATTGCCTTTCCAATAGTTGTCAAAGCTAATGGCAAGCCTTTCAGTTCCTTCATAAGTTCTCTAGCAAGAGCTTCAATATGGGGACTAGAAAAAGTTTCGGCACCGATATTTCTTTCAAAAGCTGCCATGCCTCATGCTCCTGCAGATATGTGACTTTTAACTCTTTCCTCACCTCCATTTGGCCACAAACTTTTCTTAATCTCGTTGTTAGCACCACTTTTCTCTTGAGGTTGTTTACATTTCCGAGGGGATATGGTATGCCAACATCTTCTAGATTAATTTGATCCCATAGGTCATCCAATAGTACAAGAAAGCTTATTGTCTTCATGTACTGATTTATGAGATATTTATGTTCCAATCCAGTACTTTTCAGCCTGAGCCTTTCTATGATTTGTGACTGGACCTTTTCCACTGAACACCCTCTGGAGGCAGTTACAAAGAGAACAAGATTAAAGGTCATGCCCTCTCCAAATGAGTTGTTGATATTTTTAGAAGATGTGTCTTCCCCACTCCACCAGGACCCCATATTCCAATCATTCCCACTGTGGGTTCATACTTAATGTACTGGAGAGCATCTTGAAGGTTACGGTTCTCAGCTGACATAGATGGACCAGGCATCTCTTGTACAGGAGGTGGCATTGACTCAACGGCAACAGTACTGGGACAACTACTGAGACATTCTTGAACCTCGCGAAGCTTCTCAGATGCCAGCATAGTAACATCCTTCTTCAACTGCCTACAGTCCCGAGAGATCACTTCTACATCAAGAATGATGGTATCCACTTTTTGCAGCCATCTTTTCACCTCAAACGTTGCTGTTCTGTGTTGTCGCTCAGCATTCGCAATCTCCTGAAGGACATCGTTCCCCTTGGCATGCAGGTCTTTGGTCGCATTCTCAACATTTCTCACAATCTTTTCTGCCTTCAAGGATAAATAACACACAAATTAAATTTTAAAAACGACATTAAGAAAATTGAGTGTTGATGGAAATACTTACCAAGTTTAATGGGTCGTCCCTTTGAAGGTTCGCTTTCCTTACGGCATCAATTGTATCTTCCCACTGCCTTACATCTCTTATTCCTTGCATTACCTTCCCATAACGTATCAAATCTGATGGCAGGCCTTTTAGTTCCCTTACGAGAGCCTCTGTAAGGGCCCGATGCCGGGATCAGAATAAATATCCGCACACCAAATTCTTTTGCAAATAGCTGGCGAGCTTCATCCTCTCCCAAATCAGGCACTTGTATATACCTTTCTACATCCATGAGATGACATATGGATTTTGATATTGACGTGACTACGACTTTCCTCTTCAACCGGCGAGAAACTTCTGCATCTGGCACAGCTTCCACAACTTTTACATCTCCAAGAGGATATGGAATGCCAACTGCTTGAAGGTCTAGCTGCACACGAAGGTCATCCACCAACAGCAGAAAACTTTTTGTCCTGAGCCGTTCAGATATCCTGGTAGCTTGAGTTGCCATATCATCATGCTTGTTTATACGGAGCCTGTTTGTGATTTGAGCTTGTACGAGCATTCACTGGAGGCTGTAACAAAGATAACAAAATCAAACGGGCATTCTCGACGAAATGAATCGTTGATCTTCTTGAGAAGATGTGTTTTCTCATCTCTATCTGGACCCCATATTCCAATCACTCCCACCGCAAGTTCATCATTAATGCACCCGAGAGCATGCTGGAGAGTACCCTCTCTGCTTGGCAGAAGTTGAACAGAGTGGGTGGACAAATCCACGACAGGAGGTGGAGGTGGTACGCGTGTGACATTATCGGGTAGAGGTGTGCTACTGATACATTTCCTCACACCATCCACCTTCTCAGCCGCTCGCTTGCTGGTTTTATAGTTTCCCCAGCAATTCAGGGAGCACCCAAAAATTCTGTACCTGTTACCAAAAGACTCGCGGTTTGCCGCTTCTTCAGATATGGCTTGCTTCGCCCTTTTCACCCACTTATCTGCTTCAACCGTCGGTGTCAAGCCATTCATGTCGTCATCTGCAATTCTCTGTTCCACACCAAGCAGGTTGCCTTCCAAAGTCTCAGTTTCGGTCATGTGATTTCTCACATTTGTGTGAGCGGTGAAGCAATATGTGGCATGTGTGGAGAAGAGTGTATAGAATGGACTTATGACAGTGTTGACAATATTTCCGCAACACGCACCAATATGAGCCAGGGATAATCGGCATTGTTGGCACCAATTTGAAGAATAGATACTGCAAGACAATATATGTGTCTCAGTTATGAATATGGCAAGAAAACCATCAATCAATTAACTTTATGAAAACCAGGTTTTGAGATGTTGAAAGGCTCATAATGCAAGGCAGACGATTGGATTTTGCTATTACTACAACTAGCAGTGTTCCGTGCATTGCATGGGAAATCTTGCGTTATTATCTATAAACTTGTGCAAGTTTAGATTGTTATACTATTAGTACGAACATTGGATGCTAACAGATTAGTGTGAAGAACTTCTCTAGGAACTGATTACAATCTTTCAAAATTATGTTTCAAGAAGTTTTCTAGCCTTACAACTTGAAATAACCATTTATCATTGGCATCACTAAATTATTTGGAAACAGCAAATCAATTATTTTTCAGTAGAAGAGTCCATAACAAGAGCTAGCGGACAAGTTTTTATCAGTTTTTGTACAGAAAAAATATCAAAAGATTAAGAAATTCATCAATGGCAACAAAAGCAGAATTACATGCTAGCATACGACGAAGTAAAAATATATACCACGCTCTATATGGAAGATGTACTATAGTTTCAGCTATAGCAAATTGGAGTTCTGGAAACATGTCCGATTGCTAAGAAGTTTGAACAGATATAACAGATGGAATTGCAAGAAGGTGCTTACCGTGTCTCTTCTATAATCGCGAAAGAACCCTTCTCCAGAAGTTATTTCAACAATATAAGGTTTTGTGACAAGGAAAACAAAACAATCTCCGTAAGTTCCATTGGAGACTTGATCACAGGAAGTAAGTGGACACAAATGAAAACATGTTCAATCAAAAATGGAGTTCTGAATGCAAAGATCACCGAAAACCATGTCCAATATTGGATCAAAATACCGCAACAAAATTCACGTTTTGTGTTTCTTTTTTGAATTTGATGAGGAATTACAGAAAAGGGAAACACAACTAGAATGAGGAAACGCAGTTGAGCTGTGTTCTCTCTAGATCAGAAATAAAACTTGGATCGTAGAACTTTCTTTTGTTTCCAGAAAAGGGCTATCACAAAACAGGTTTTCAGTCGTTTAGGCACACAAAATAAAACCCATGCCCTGTAGAAAGTAATATGGTGAATGAGAGATGAAAGCAAAGCTTTTATAGGTGAGAAATGACTTTGAGCAAATGGAGGATATTTTCCAATGTGATGAAGGAATTTCAACTGGAAAGTAGATAGTAAAGAGGAAGCAATACAAATGCAGAAATGGATGGAAGCGGTTAGGGAGTGGAAGAAGCAGAGTCAGCAAACTATTTTGTGGGATGCAGGAGAAGAACCAGAATGCAGCAACTGATCAAAGACATGAGAGTTTTCACAAGTCGTAGTGGTGAAGGGGCTAAGAAAGGAGAGTTCCCACAAGTCGCA
Organism: Poa pratensis; assembly: GCA_947311845.1. Classification (NCBI taxonomy): domain Eukaryota; kingdom Viridiplantae; phylum Streptophyta; class Magnoliopsida; order Poales; family Poaceae; genus Poa; species Poa pratensis. The sequence goes on along the minus strand of CAMZMU010000068.1, from coordinate 49,959,980 downwards.
GTGGTGAAGGAGGCAAAGAAAGGAGAGTTTCCACATGTCACAGTCGTGTGGAAGATAGTGGGAATGGAGTGGCAAAGAAGACATCTTGATACTGAAGTGGTCAACGATGACTAAGCTGCAGAAAACAAAGCATAAAAACTGAGTATGACTCCAGTGATCACTTCAGAATCAAGAAGCTCAATTATTGACCATTAATCTAAATCAACTGTGCTGCAGTAGATGAGTATAGAACTGCTACAGCTACCTTAAGCCAATCATATGCTTTTGGAAAGAAAAGTCAGCATCTTGCAAAGCTTAGCAATTGCTCGATGGTGAGCTGCTACTCCTATTAATTATGCAAACTCCCATGCACGTTGGTACCAGTTGGAGTACAATATTTACATTCAAATTCAATGAACCGAATAACGAGTCGTCATTGACTAATTATTTGATCATATTTGTTCCACATTACTTGGGCGTTCGATCGTTTGCGCAGTGGTCTGGAGTTGCGGCTGTGGTCGCCTTGAACTGTTTATTTATTTACAAAATGTTAGTTATACGAATATTGCATATACGATGGTGTTTTCCCCTTGAACTGTTTATTTAAAAATATTAATTATGTAATTCGTTTCTGGTCATAACAGATGTCTTTGCTTCAACTTAATTTTGCAGATTGACCAAGGAGTAAATGTTCTTGCTCAACGTTCTGCAGACATAACTCCGTATGTGGTTGTGACTAACTATTGATTGGTGAACATGTAGACGGCGAGGAACTACTCTCTGGTGCAACTTTCATGACTAGAATGTTGTCAACTTTCATGTAAACTTGATTGTTATCCCGCCTCCATAGCGACCTGTGCTATATCTTGTTCTCCAGGCTGTAGCTGGTAAGTATGGTTTTGACACAGTAATTAATACAGTAACTCATGTACTTTGCTGCCTGCACGTGAAGGCTAAGTGATCGCGCTATGCCACATTTTTCTAGGCAATTCGCGAGTCTTCTTTGCTCCTGTACACAGGTGAACATTTTGCAAAGAAGCTATCGCGGCTAATGGCACGATTCTTCTGGTACATGCATGATTCAAGAAAAATGCCATCACGGTACGCGCTGGCTGGGGTTCTTCGCCCGGCTTGACCCCCCTCGATCTCCGCACATGGAGGGCCTCCCGCTTTGTACTCCTCTAACTCTCCTGTCGCCTGCTTGTGACGCCTGACATGGGCACTCGTTTCTTTGCATGGCCATGACAGTGGCGACGGTCGTCACTCATCAAGACATGCTGGGGCCTCTGCATATGCCGCCTACCCCTCAAGCTGTTTGAACTGGATCCCTGCTTCGGTAGTTAGCCGCTGAAGACTGAAACGCTACACTCAGCTCTGTGTCCTGTTTGTAAGTCCTCCAAAAATGCTTCCATGTGTGGACTGTAATTTTTGGCTTGTCTAGACAAGCCTGTAGTCTGTCATATTTTCCGACGAAAATCATGCAATCGATTAAGCTTATCACTCCCGTATGTTTTCTGGGCGGCGGTTTAGCTCGATTAAGCTTGTCAGATGCTCGTTTGTTGAGTCATTCCTAGGACGAGGACTAGTCGACGCAAATATCCCTGCTAGCATCGTCCCAACTCTCTTGTTGCTGGCACCATGCTACGGGTCACGTCGTGGTCGTAGGCGAGTTTCTCCCGAGCAGAGCACCGATGCCTCGTGGGTATCACCATTCCCGCTGCGATATTGGTGGGGGTGGTCCTCCCGATTGGAGGTGCGCCTTGGTATTAAGCTTCCTTCCCGTGCGACAAAACGCTCTTGCTTCAATGCTTCTTGGTGCATCGGTCAGTGTAGTACTGGTAGCTTCCTCCCCGATCACACTGGCAATGCCATGGACTTCCTCAAAATTGCTTCGCCGATATGAGATCAGTAGGGATAAGCTGTGGTGCGATGGTGTGGATACCGGTCAGACCGCACCCTCGGCCGCGAGAGAGCATCCTTGAACTTTGCTTGATTCCCCCACATTGAAATTCGGGTTACTCGCGTGATGAGATGTCGATGTTGAGGAAAATTCGATCTACTGGCGTGATGACGTCCCCACGATCGACACAGTTGACGGATGGAATACTTGCGGAGGTGCAAGATCCACTCCGTCGACGACGACGCGCAGACGTGTACGCCGGCACTGCCGCTGGTACATAATGTATTCGGTAACTGAATTTTTTTATGGTAAGTAAATGGTAAATGCGGTATGAACTGATAATATTGTTTGGTACGGTACCGGTAAACATCGGGCTTTTTCGGCAATGTTTCGATAAAATATCGTGATAACCAAACTTGGCTAAATTTTGAAAAGAGTCAATGACACCGGGGATACATGAACTTGTCCACGATGTGCAGACTCATACACAATCTTGCGAAACGTGATCCCGCAGTGCTAAAAGTTAGTGTGATGGGATGATTTGGTAAGCACACTCTGAACCGGTTAGTTGTTTGCCACGGGCATCGTTCTACCAAAAACCTCCCGGGCACAACGCAGAGCGCCTAACGTACGTGGACTTTCGACCTCAAACATAAGCAGGACACAACGAGGATTCCCACACTCGGTAACGGCAACCTCGTGGCCACCACAACATGGGCCACCCCTCAGAATTAACATGATTGTTTGTTTAGTTGTGTAGTAGTGGTGGTGCTGAAGTAACAGGGGGCACATTGATCGATTTGTTCCAGCAAACTTCTCTATTTGCAACCATTCCATCCAATTCAAAACTGGCTGGAGAAGCCCTTTTCCCATAGAGCCTCGAGCGCGCCCACGGTTCAATTACTTGAACGGAACGAAGACAGCGGTTCAGGTGTGCAAGAAGTCAAACTCGCGTCCCTCTATGCAGAGGCAGAGCCTAAGCTAATTTGAAGTCTTCTTCTCCGTTCCCCTAAACAAAAGAGCCAGGAGATTATCATATAAAATTACAGTTATATACACCATCACATAGTTGGTCGATTAGTTAGCTACTAGCTGCCTCTGCCCCGCCTTCACAGTACATCATATCATAGACATAGTGAGCGAGGGAGTGAGTGAGCGAGTAAGGATGAAAACAGTCCTGATGACGTTGTCCGCTGTGGCGTTCGGGTTCTTCCTCGGCATCTCTTTTCCCGTGGCCAATGCCATCACGCCAAAGGTAAGCCGAACATTAAGTTAGCATTGGATTTGAAGTCCCAACTCTTGGAGCTCTGAAGATTGATCTGAATTTCGCAAAAAAAAAAAGATTGATCTGAAGAAAATGCATCTTCTCTGACTGACTGCTATGTATGCACGAAGGTTCAGTGTGGCATACTGCCTTGGAGCAGCAGTACAACTGGTGCCGCCAACTGCAGCTTTGGCAACATCAGCTGATCAGCGCGCTGGTGAAATTTTGGGGGGCGCCATTCGGCAGAAACGGCTCTAGTAGCACCTCAAATGCCACCAGCTCAAGGGTACACCACATTGCATGCTTTCTGAATGATTCCGGTTTTTCACAGCTAAAATGGTCGACGGATGCATGGAATAATTTGTAGATTATAGAGGTTGCAAGAACAAATGCTTCAGCCGGCGCAGAGAGGAGGCTGCCGCCAGGGATTGTCGTGTCCGAGTCTGATCTTCACCTGTGCCGGCTCTGGGGTCCCCAGCAGAGGTCAGTTTTGCTTGAATGCTGTTTCCCTTTCTTTGAAAGTCTGAATCTCACTGAATTCATGCATGCCGTTGGATCTCAACCGTAACGCACTCTGAATATATGGACATCAGCGGATCATTTCATTTCATCTGGATTTCTTGGTCTCATTTCTTTCTTCGCGTTATACGATGTGCATGCAGGACAGCACAACTCGCAAGTACCTCCTCGCGTTCGTGGTAGGGAACGGCGAGAGAGCCAATGTCAATGCAACCGTTCACAAGGTAAGAGCCAGGAAGTGGTTTCTCAAGTTTGATCATATAGTCCGAGATTTCGACTTTTTCAGATATAAAAATCCATGTTCATGAAATTGCATTTAAATAAGCTGTATATGCAGTTCTCCGACAACTTCGACGTCGTGTTGTTCCACTACGATGGTCGCATGACGGAGTGGGACGAGTTCGAGTGGTCTCGTGAGGTTGCCCATGTCAGCGCCAGGAAGTAGACCAAATGGGAAACATAGCTATCTAAAGTGGTTCTCATTTTCATTTAAGATGTACCAAAATGTTTCGTCTGGTGAAACATGAATTCGAGCCAAACTCAAGCAGAATTCATAACTATGTCAAACATGCTCAAACAACAATAATTTCAATATTGCCCAAAATATATCTGAAGTTAAAATTGCAAACAAATGCACTGATAATCTCCAGGCTATTCTCTGAAACAACAATGTAGGTGGTTGGCCAAGAGGTTCCTGCATCTCAAAAATCGATAGCTCAATCTTTTATGATCAACTTTAATATGTTTGCTACTTAGAAGTTGTTCCTCTTCCTCCTCTCTTAGGGTGACAAAAGAAAGGCCAGGAGGCCGTTTTGAGGTATGTATGTTCTTTCAAGTCTCTGCATAAAATATGTTGACAATCACCAATTCGTGCTTACGTATATATGGGTGTGTTAACGAAGAGTGAATTATTATGTTTGATAATGTCGTGTGAGCAGCTTGAGTTTCAGAAACATACGCTCTGAATAACTGTGGAGTATTAGTTCTTTCAATTATACCTTCAAAATATTTGTGTGTGCTGCTGCTGCTAGGTAAGAGCGAGTCAATTTGAGGAGATGGAAACCTTCAACTCCAGAATGACCAACGCGGACGAGGAACTTGCCAACAGATCGTCGTCAACACTGAATTAGTTTACATAATCAACTTCAAGAGACTAACCCCTAACTTTTTTAGACAAACTTGTGTTGTGTAGGATGACTTGAGCTGTGGTTTCGGGTAAAAAAAATGTGATTTTTCGGAACGGCCCATTTTGCAGCTGAGAAGGGCCGTTCAAGTCCGAAGAAAGACAGATTGAGGAGAATAACAGAAAGCCTGGTTCAGCCGGCCTGGCAACTCTAGTCCACTCTACATCAGGAGACCGCAGGAGCCAGAGCCCATTTATGTTAACTGGGCCCAGCAAGGACTTCTCAACATTTCCGACGCTCAGGAATATGGTACTACTATTTTGAAGAAAAAACCACAAGGAAAATACTTTATTTATTTTCCCATGGCAGAAAAGTATCATACCATCAAATAGTAATAATAACAAGAATCTCAAGCTGAAAAAAGAAAACTCCAGCTCGGGTTAAAAAAAGAGAGGCATGCACAACAAAACAGCAACAAGAAGAAAATAAATCACCAGTGATTCTGGTTGCAGGGAGACCCAAAAAAGGCTCACCAACTTTTTCCTCCATCAGCTCGTTTGTCTCCACGGAATTGATTCGCACGCAGACGTATACGGCCGGCCTGCACGTTAGAGCAAAAGCATTATTGTTATGGTAGCAATAATAACTAGGATAGTCGTACCATACTACCATATGCATAATGGCAGCTAGTATGCATGGTGAGTGAGTAATTGGGCAGCCGACATTCTAGGTCTGAGTACCCCCATCCTACGGATTATCGCTCTAATTCTGCTGACCCACAATAAATGTTTCTTTTTCTCTCATGTTAGAGATGGGATAGTGCCTCTATTATTGTGGTATGGGCAGCACTAACAACTATACACCTATGGATTATATCCCTCTAATATTGTTGATGAATCCATTCATGGGCAACCTCCACTGCATAAGAGGCGTCTGAAAGCGCCTACGCAACAAACAGGATCAAGTGTTATCTGCTTAGCCTGAATTAGTGGGAGTCAACAACTTACCCGACTTGGTCATCCACACCGAATGCTGTGTATGAACCCGCCTGACACCAAGAAAACTACACATTGGTCGTACCAAGAGGCTAAATGAAGCTAAGCATCGACTGCGACCACCCTGAAACTAAAGGTTCGTTCGGTGGGTGAAAACCAGCAGTGAAGTTCGGTGCATACTAGAGACCAACAATGATTTTTCTTAAACTCTGTTTGGTAAGACATCCAATCCATGGCAGCTATAAAAGGCAGTCATGTACTGGAAATTTTAGAGCATGATGACCTGGATGTTATCTTAATAAGATGTATAACTAACCCGTGAACCCGATAACTTTGGAGAACTCTGTTTGGTATGACATGCAACCCATGGCAGCAGCAGCTCCAAAAGGCAGTCATGTACTGGAAATTAAGCGCATGATGACCTGGATGTTATCTTAAGGAGATATATAACTAACCCATTTACCGGTGCCTAAAGGTACTTCTTCTTCCTCGGAAAATGCGGAAGAGAACCTGGTGGCGCTCGCTCCCCACATCATAGCCGTTCCGCAATTAGAGATTCGGACAGTACACAAATATATCATTAGTATTTTTGTGTATTAGTGCATAGCAGGATGTGTATTTCAGTTCTCCGTTTAATGAGGTGGGTCCTAACATGTTGACAAAATTGACCATGGTAGTTAATTCTGGCCAGTTATCGCATCAGCCAATTAGTACAGCTGGTACCTAATTAATGACACGAGTAAAGCCGTGCAATTTTCTCTCACACGAAAATCAAAACTTAATTTTTCATATGGATATTCAGTTGGTTGCAATATTGCTTCCGAACAAAACTTGAAAAAACATTTCGTTGTATTTTTCAAAATAGACATTCCTCCTATAGTTTTTTTAGAGTACATTTCCCCAATAGTTCAAACATGATGTTTTACTGAATCGAACATTCTAAGACTTCAAACAAGAAATTCTCCATTCTTGTATCCAACATTTTGCATACTATTTTCTTATATTTTCCAGAAGGAATATTCTATTATGTTGGGAACATTTAAGTATTTGAATTTCTTTTTGTTGGTCCAAAGATTGTGTTGTAGTTTTAAACATTCCTCCAACATTCTTTGTGAGAAATGACACAACATTGAGAAATTAACAAAACAGAAAGATCAAGTTTGGATATTCAAAATTCTGAACAGATCTGCGAAGTTCCACGGCGTGTCCGCCCATTGGTTATGAATCTACGTGGTGCTAAGCTTAGTTCGAAATCCTCTTATGCATATTCATGAACCAGAAGTCATTAGTACCCTCCTAATGCATGGTGCTAAGCTTAGTTCGAAACACATTCAATATTGTGGGCTTATATTTTGGTACGATTGGGGCATTCGGTTGTGTGAAAACTGATTTAATCACATGTTTACTATTTAATAATGCATTACTGAAAAGGCCGCACTGTCAGGCCTCAAGTACACGTACTCCTAATGCGTGGAGCAGACATTTTTGTCTGAGATTTACTAAACGTAGATTTGAATAGACGAACATATCACTTTAAATGCTACTGGAAGATACAATCAATTAGAGGCGTACGCATGTGATCCCAAACCTGTCACGGCCGTATTCATTCTGTATAACAAAGTTGAGGGATCGTATCTCTGAAAATGGTAATTACTCCTTACTCTAGCATCGGATCTCAAAGCATCTGCATGCGGTCCCGATTTGGGCAGCGGTCGCCACCATGTTCACCAAATTCACGTTCCTTCTTCTTCCCTCTTTCGACAGTATAAAAGTATACCTTGCCATACCAGTGGGACATAACATAAGATCCCCTCGGCGAATCCTAAACAACTGCCCATGCGTTATCTAAGATTCCTCGAAAACCTTTGACAAGGATTAAGCATTTTCTAAGTACTCGACCTGGCATGTCTACCTCATTGCCAAACAAAGAAGAAAAATATATCTTGCTGTGCACAGATCAAACTGTCTTACCTGAAAGCAGATAGAGCAGATGACGTACAGCTGAAAGGCATGTTGTTTTGCTGTAGTGACACGTGTGGAATGGAGCCATCAAGGCCAACTACCCACAGGATGCAGCAGGTAGGTGGTTTTCAATACGCTGCGGCGCCGAGTCATAATCTTGGAAAGAGCAGGCCGTTGTTTACCACTTGTGTATATCCAGTTCCAAACCGATCCAGGAGTGATCCAGTCAACATCTCACTTCCAATTCAGATATGGATCATTCAGCAAGACCATTTCTCCAGGGCCTGCAAGAAAAACACAAGGAATTGCAGACCTGACTGATGATCACTCCTTGAATTAATCCAACCTAACAGTTATTCGGGTGCTTTCAGCTTTCTGTCCCCAGATTTTTTTTTGTCAAAAAAATTGAACAGTGAGTTGTTACAGGAAAAGAGCACCAAGGTTGCATCTATAAGCAAGTACTAAAGGTGATATGTTTTAGTGTTAACAGTAATAGATGCTGTTGTCCCTATCCTAAGCTAAGAGGATGGGCCAAACTGGGGGGTTATCCTGAAAGAAAACACTAAATATTTCCCCACTACAACACAAGACAAGGGGGTGCATGTAGGGAAGACGTTAGTGTTAAGCAGGGGACCCTCGGGAACTGAGATGCCAGGTAATAAGCCTGGTAATTGAACAGGATGGAACTCTGACAGAAGAATAACAGACTGCACAGCACCTGGTTGCAGGCAATAATGCAAGGCTCCCTGTGGGGCTCCTCTCCGCTTTCTCCATTCCTTCCAGCCTTCTTCCTATAAATACAAAGGCGTGCACGGGGAGAAGCATCAAGTAAACACACGCACGCACAAACAAGAGAGTTATTTGGAAGCAAGGAGTAGTCTGGAACACCTGAAGCCATGTGTATCACTGCATGGATTTGGCAGGCTCACCCCCAGCACCAGCTCCTCCTCCTGCTCAACAGAGACGAGTTCCATAGCAGGTACATGATTTCATTTGGTTGCACTGAACCTCGCGGCACTCTCCACTCTGAAAGTTGTAGCTCTGCACTGTGAGGAGATCTAGTTCTGGAGTTTAGCTTTTCTCCCTCCTGAATTACAATGTTCCAAGACAAAAGCCCCATGGACCATGGGTCACCTTGTTCACTCTGCTGCATAGCAAAACTCTCCTAGGAAAACATTTTCTGTTGCAGAATAACAATGCTTTGTGTTCATCTGCTGTTCTTGATGGATTGCAGACCTACAAAGGCAGTAGGATGGTGGGGGGAGGGCCCAACCAAGATTCTTGGGGGCAGGGATGTGCTTGGCGGAGGGACATGGATGGGGAGCACCAAAGACGGCAGGCTTGCCTTCCTGACCAATGTGCTCGAGCCTGATGCCATTCCTGGCGCACGCACCAGGGGAGACCTGCCCCTCAGGTTCCTGCAGGTACATCAAAACCCAAGTTGGTCGTCAATGTGCACGATAAGAAACATATATTTCATTTCTTGTGCAAACCAAGTTGTTTTTTTCTGCCATGCTTTCTAGTCAGAATCATTTTTTATCGGTTGACATAGTCACTATCTTAGTCACTATCTGTAGTGTTCATTCCAATGTTCTGAGTTCTGACAGTGATTGCAAATATGAAGACAGAGACATGCATTCCCACTTTTAGAAATCTTAACTTTTACCTTTTAAAACAATTTAAGTAGCTCCTATGACAACTGTTAAACTATCATTGCCCCTCCAAAAATAAGCATTTCATGGTTTGACAATTGAAAGCATTCCTAGGATGTGCCTTACGGAGATAGAGTATAATCAGCACGGAATCAGCTTTTTACTTAGCATTGCCCCTTCACAAATAAGCATGATTCATAGAATTTGTATTGTGCAGGGCAACAAGGGCCCACTAGAAGTTGCAACTGAAGTGGCGAACGAAGCTGATGAGTACAATGGCTTCAACCTTATACTAGCTGATCTAACCAGGAATGTCATGGTCTATGTGTCGAACCGCCCAAAGGGGCAGCCTGCGACGATTCAACTCGTCTCACCCGGGCTCCATGTGCTGTCCAATGCAAGGCTAGACAGCCCTTGGCAGAAGGTAACCAAAATACTCTGTTTCCAATTGACACCCTACATATTGATAGAACTCTCATAGTGCCGCAGAAATAGAAATGCACAGGATGCTGTTAGTTGATAAATCCAGGAAGAACATCAGTAGCGAGCAAGAGATGTTGAATATCCACTGAGATGTCCTTTATTGAATTTTATTTTACTGCACAAAAGCTAAGAATCATAAAGGGGATTCTCGAGCTGGAGAGAAAGCAACATGCAAGCCGCTTCAAGTACTTCCCTTCCCTAGTTATAGACAGCAGTGCATTTAACTCAATTAATAGCAACATGCAAGTACTCTGTCCTAGGGACCATTTAATATACTAAGGATGTGCCAAGGAATGTAGTGCAGATAATATTTTCATCTTTGCGTATATTTCTTGTAGGCGATTCGCCTCGGTAAAAACTTCAGGGAGCATCTTAGGAAGCATGGTGATGATGAAGTTGTAGCCAAGGATATAGCTGAGAGGCTAATGACTGACACCACTAGGGCTGATAAAGATATGCTGCCAAACACTGGTTGCGATCCTGACTGGGAGCACGGTCTCAGCTCCATCTTCATCGAGGTGCAAACTGAAGAAGTGAGCATACAATTGTCGACCTAATTTCAGTTTACAAGTACAGTCAGAGTTCAATCAATACTGCAATGCTACATTTAATTACATTGTTTCACATCTTCCTATTTTTGCAAAGGGGCTCTACGGGACAAGGAGCACAGCAGTGTTTTCAGTGAACTACGACGGCGAGGCTAGCTTATATGAGAAGTACCTTGAGAGTGGTATATGGAAGGATCACACGGTGCAGTACCAGATAGAGTAGGCAATGCACACGTTGGGAACCTCAAATAGGAAGACAGAGTGAAGAACTACACCATTGCGCATGCTGTTATTTCCACAGTTGCCTTTAAGATCACACCTAATGATCCTCTAATTATGGGGATTAAATTAAATTATTTATTGTATGCAGATTTATCACTTCAGAGACAAATCCAGTCAAATTGCTGAATGTATACATCATATGATAAGTGTAGTTACAGACTGCAGACTCTGATGTTGCAAGACGTATACTGACGACCTGAATGTATTCAAGTACTAAACACTGCAACTATATGTGGAAAAAACTCGTGAGGGTACTTGAAGAAAATGTGTCTAGTGTACCTTTTTTCTTCAATAGGCTGGAGTGTGGTGGTGACCCCTGCATGCCCCTGCAGTACTTGAACAAATCTAGAATTGTCTTTCTAATGTATAGAAGATTTCCATACATCATATTATGAATGCCATGTTCCTCTGCAGTCAATAACAGTTGTATGGATGTATGCACCATTTAGAATCTAATCAAGACTCACGAGAATATCGGCAGAGGATTAAGGATGAAAACAAACACCTCACCAACACAAGTAGAAAGAAATTCTAATCTTTATTTTTTCAGAACCTCAGCTTGTATACAAGTAAGCTAGAAAGAACCGTGAAGCCTAGTATTACACCTCAATAGTTGAGAACAACGGTTTCTCTTGTGTGACCTTGTTCTTCCCTATTTGCTTCTTCTCTACACGGTTCACGTCGCTGCTCACGGCACTGCTGGGCTATCCACCTTGTAATTGTCCTCTCATGAACAACCATCCGTTCCAAACAATCCGGGGATCTCAGTTCAGAGGCACTGCTGGAGATGGTCAGAACCAGCAGCGTCTTGGCCACACTGCCAGAAGCTCGGAGTGCACAAAGTAGATCAGACCACACCTTGAGGCGGCCACACCTACCGCCAAACTCTGCTCCTTCTGGCACCACAACCACGGCAAACTCCGAGTGGACCAGCGCTGGATGATGACGGTACGCAACAAAATCCGTGCCGTACTGCAGGCCTGATCGCACCACCCAGTTCTTGGATCTGAGATGCGAGTATGCCTTGTACATCTCAGGAAATGACTCTGATGCGGTGCACAAGTGATCCCACAGCTCCCCTTCGCTCAACCGCTTCTTGCTCTCTGACTTGACCGAGATGCATCGCAAAGCGTGGCAGAGGTAGAACACCTCCTCGGCGCCCAGCTGGAACCACTGTTTCTCCGCTCCGGCGTTCTCCATGGCCCGGCCAAAGGCAGCCCGGTTCAGAAGCGTCGCTTGCTGCGGATTCACTCCGAGAACCGCGTCCCCACCCTGGCTAGACAGAGTCGCGACGAGGTTGGAGCGTTTCAGCGAAGACCGCAGCTCGGCGACGATGCTTGACATGGGGCTGGCTGCTGCTAGCGATGCGAAATCCTTGCCGTCCTTGCCCTTCTTCCATCTTGGACTCGCCATGCCCAATAAGCTGAGAACACAAACAACACAAGTTTTAAGATATGGCCAGAGGCAAAGACTAAAAAGAGTACACAGAGCTGTTAACTTGTACCCAGTACTAGTTTTTGGTTTGGTAGCACTCGAATATCGCACCCTTATGATTTGTGCTGGGCTATCAGGGGTCAGATTCTGGTGAGTTAGGGAGGCAGGGTTACGAGGATGGTGCGACGAATTTCGACAAGCGGGTTAGGTTAGGCAGCGGCAGGGCCAGGATTTCGGCGTGTCAGAGGCTGAAAACTACCTAGCTATAACTAACGGCAATAGGATAAACGAGATAGGATTCCACACAGCATTGCAGTCTTTGCGCTTCTTCCATCTTCCACAAGCTGAGAACCCAAACAACACAAGTGTTGAGCTATAGCCCTTGAAAATGCAGAGGGGTTAAAACAAAGGTACATGGAATTGCCACTTGTATACTTGGTACTGTTTTACGTTTGGCAAGTACTCAAATTTCTCGCCCTAGTGGTTTGTGCTCAGGCAGGGCGGCAAGGTTAGAGAGCGGGGTGGGCAGCAGAACAGCAGCGAATTGAGGCGAGCGCGGTAGGTTTCGCCTGCGTATCGGGCTCTAAACTACCCATCTGTAACTAATGCTATCTAGGCTACCAAGAGTATATATACCACACCACGGATGCACATCCGGCATGGAATTTGAATCTGATGCTTAACAATGCCAGCAAGGCAGACATATTAAGCATGGATGCGCATTTCACATGTTGTTGTCTCCACGACAGATCGTACTAGGAAATCGAGTGCCTCATGGATTGGATTTGCATTGCAGGTTTGGCTAAACAAGCACCATGCCCTGGTCCGTCCTACTGGTACAGCGTTGCAGAAAATCTGAATCGCTCGAGATGAACCCTAATCTAATTAGGCATGCGCTCCGGTCCGCTGCCATATTACCACGGATTGGTGGAGCGAGGGCTGCAGGGTCGTACCTCGCGGGCGCGCGGAGGAGAAGCGGGCGGGACAGCAAGAGAAGGGGCAGGGCGCCGGCGCCGGCGAGGGCCGCGACGAAGCTACCGATGGGAGGCGTGGCCGGAAGACAGGGCCGGGCGGCGGCGTGCGGGACTTGGCGCCGGTGTTCCTCACTCCTCGCGCCTTACGGTGGCGATGGCTCGGCCGCGACGGAGCTACGGCGTGGATTCAGTCAGACCTCCGCCGCGCGCGACCCACATCTTTCATCGATTATGATCCGTCATGGATGCAGGGAACACGTATTACAGCTATACGCTTTTCGAACGAGAAAGCGGATAATGAACCGAGGGTGCCGCCGGGCCTAGGGCCTATACTCCGAGTAAAAATTTCTTACACCCTAGCTCAAGTGCTCTGCTAGTTTAAAAAAATCGAAAATTATATTAAAATTTTCCAAAAAACTGAAAAAGATCATGCATGTTCTCGATGATGTATCATATAGACGTGTAAAATCATAATCTGAAATACTTTATATTTTGACCTACACAAAAATAACAAATTTACAGATCTTATCCTAGTTAACAATGCATAGTTTCAAATCTCTCTATTTTGTCATTTTGTGTAGACTATAATGTAAAGAATCTTGAATTTTGAGATTTTTCACGCTTTGCAGTATACATCATTGAGATCATGCATGATTTGTTTTAGATTTTTTTGAAACTTTAAATATTTATTTCGAAAATTTTAAAATAGCAAGAGCACTGGAGCTCGGGTGCAAAATCTAATTTCCTCTATACTCCGGCTGATGTAGCCCAACCTCGAACACCTACACCAACTACGCCAAAAGGCCCAATGACAAGATCACGAGTCAAGGCACTTCATGAAAAGGTGACCGCGCTCCTCTCTATATGTGATTTTGACACTGACGAGGTGTGGACTCGGCAAATCCCTGGGTTAAGCACCCCGGGTTGATTGAGGGGAAGAGAGATGAGCGCTGGTGATCACGACGGCTGACAAGCAAGGCGTTTACCCAGGTCCAGGCTCCCGGAGGATAACACCCTACTTCCTGCTTGTCTGGTTATTGATGGTGAGCTGTGGCTACAATGGCGAGATGGCGATCTCGCTAGGGTTTATGTGGCGGCTATGAGCGTGACCTAGACGAAAGACCCTCCTAGCCTTTATATGGTAGGCTAGGTCTCAGGTGAACGGTGCCGATGGCGCTTACAAGCATGGCGGGGTCGCATGACCTAGCGTCGACTATCTTGGGCCGCACGTCGTCCTCCTTGGGCCTTCCTTGGGCCCTCGTCATAAGGCTGATGGGCTTGGCGTGACCCAGGTATCCCCATCGTGGGGTAGTCGAAGAGTGACCCCACGATAGGAGCCCCCGAGTGCTTAGTCGAATCGTAGAGTCGGGTAAAGGACTCCTTCCTCCTGGGCACGTCGTCGGGTTCCTGAAAGAGATGAATAAAATTGGTCGACTCCGGCCGTTCAGGGCTTATGGAGGATTCCTTAGTCGAACTGTCACTTACAGGGTAAAATACCGCGAGTACAGCCTTAGTCAGTGATTTTCGACTGCTATTGTTCTGAGTCACTCGGGAGCGCGAACAGCGCTCCCGATGGGAGTAGCCCCCGAGATTAAGCTGAATTGCTTGTAATTGAGGTTAAACTCAATTTTTCTTCAGTCGAAAAGCCCGCTCCCGATGGGAGTAAAGAAGGGACTCGACATGTTGGAGTCGCGGCTGGCTTTGCGTGACTTACTGTGTATTCGGCCTGTTTAGCTTACTGCACAAGTTTCTTCAGCTCTTGGAGCTTACTGAATCTTCTTGCACTCGAATGAGCTGGTCGAGTTTATTCGGCTCTTAGAGCTTACTGAACATTTTTGCACTCGAATGAGATGTTCGAGTTCTCGATCAGCCCATTGGCGTACTTGCTACGCCTGCGCAGTTGACGTCAGTGCTGACGTTTTCTGGCTCACTCTGTGTCCGACGGGACGTGACAGTGCGGGCCCACTGTCAGTATTGACTGGAGACAGCGGTTGCCGCTTTTTTCTGACCGTTGGGCGCGAAAATTTCGCGGTGTGATGATGGCGCCTTGATTCCCGCGCGTAGTGGGCGGCGTGGCCGTCGACGGTTGCTATCTCCGCGCAACACGTGGACGGCCAGATGATGTTGCGGAGAGCGGTTTCAGCAGGGATGGCCAGGATTGACTGACCGCGCGGTATATAATTTTCACCGCGGCGGTGAACAGTTCATCCATCCCCATTCCTTCTTCGTCTCCACTGCTTCTGTTCCGCCATTGTTGCGCTGCGTGCTCTCTGTCAGCTTCTAGTCTTCACCCTCCATGAGCAAGGCCGTGATGAAGAGGGGGAAGGCTGCTGCTGGCGCCGTCGCCGCCGCCGAGGCGAGCGTGATGAAGAAGCCCGACGGCGACTGGGTCAAATCGTCGGTAAAGAAGGCCGACCTCGAGGCCCTCCGTGCGCAGGGGCTGCTGCCGCCGGTAGATCAAGCGACGGTGCGCGCTCCTGGGAAAGAGGTATTTCCCTCCCCTCGCGAGGGGAACGCGTTTGCTTCGTGGACTTCCTTCCGCGGGGTTTCGGGTTCCCCCTCCACGATTTCGTCTGTGGTCTCTTGTATGCTTATGGGATTCAGATCCACGATCTGACTCCCAATAGCGTCTTGAGCATCGCGAGCTATTTCGTGCTCTGCGAGTGCTTCCTGGGAATCGCGCCCAACTGGCTGCTGTGGAAGTCGCTATTCCTCGTGAGGAGGAACGTGGGGAAGAGCAAGCAGGTGTACCTAGTCGGCGTCTTCGGCATCTAGGTGCGTGGCGACACGTCCTACTTCTAGATGAAGAAGTCCGACTCCGTCCAGGGCTGGCGGAAGAAGTGGTTCTACATCAGGTGCGACCAAGCAGGGCTTCCCGAATTCGCCGCTGATCGCGAGTTGCGGAAGACGAACGCGTGGGCGCACCCGCTATCGAAGGAGGATAGGGAGGCGACTCAGCCCTTGTTGACGCTACTTCGTGGCCTTCTGAAGAGTCTCGGGCGCGAGACGGGTGGAACTCACCTCATCGCCACCTTCTTCAGGCTTCGGGTGCAGCCGCTGCGCAGTCGCGTCCACCCGATGTGGGCGCGTGAGGATGCTGGCAATGAGCTTGATGATGATGCGGTCGAGTCGAAGGTGAGGAGCATCACTAGTCTCCGAGCCGCTGACCCGTGCAACGTCAAGTGCCCAGTCGAGCCATACGGGCCTAACAATCCTGTGCCTGAGGTGAGCTTCGTTTGCTTTGTTTGTCTTGTATCTTCTTCTGTCGAATCTTTTTGCCTGACTCGAATGGTTCATTTGCTGACAGGGTCGTTCAAGCTATGTCAGTCTTCCTCCGTTGGTGGAGAATGGACCTCATGAAGAGGCGGAGTTCCCTGAAGACGAGGTTGATGACGATGAAGTTCCCTCCGCCACCTCTCCGAGTGAAGAGTTGGAGGAGGATGATGAAGACGAGGAGCCGCTGCAGAAGCGGCAGAGGCGAAAGGCTGGCGACTCTGGTTCTGCCTCATCGCCTGTGAAGGAGGCGGGTGTGAACGAGGAAGAGACGAGTGAGTCCTCTTCGGGTGCTAGGCACCCGAGTGACCTGGCTGAACCTTTGGTCGTGCCTCCACTCGGCTCTGCACCGCCGACCGAGTTCGCGAGGATGGCCTCCGTCTCCCTGGGAAGTGAAGATGATGTCGTCAGGTTAGTCGCATAACCATTGCTTTGTTTTTGTCGAGTGTGTTGTTTCACTTGCGGGTCCTTGAATTGAGTTTTCTTGTCACAGCGACCGTACTGGCGCTGATGTTTCTTCCCCTCGTGAGATGGAGCACACTTCTGCTCCTATGATCGAGCAGACTGCGAGGACGACCGGAGAGGAGGCTCTGGAGGGTGACGTTTTAGCCTTGAAGGCTTCGACCTCCGCCATGCCAGAGAGGTCTGCTGATGCGACTCCGGTTGACGCTGGGTTGCTTGAGCATGTAAGTGTTCTTCGACTCCTTCTGCAAGATCTGTATCGGGTGCGCGTACAGCGCTCCGATGGGAGTAGCCCCCGAAGATGCGCGTGACTAGAATAGTCGGGCGTAGATTAATGTCTTGTATTTCCTGCAACCATTTTATCGCCAGCAGATGGAGGGAGCCGCAGCCTTCGTTCGCATGGAGCAGGAGAGGGATCAGCTTCGCACTGCTCTGGGCAAGCGAATAGTAAGTGTGAACCCTTGTATTCGAGGGGTGCTTCGACTGCCTTTATTGCTAACTTTGCTCCGTTGATCCGTAGGCGAGAAGGAGAGCATGAAGACGCGGGTCGCGGAGCTGGAGAAGTCACTGGGTGAAGCCCAAGAGCGGGAACAAGCTCGGGATGCTCTGGAGAAGACCCAGGTTGCAGAAAAACCCTCTGGCAGATCAACAAGGTGTACTTTCCTCACAACGAGCAGCCGAATGGACTGACTGCGCTTCTGGAGAGGTTCCGTGAAGGCAGTGCGTTGAAGGAAGTCGTGCACGCTCAACTTGTTGCCGGGCGAACGTGGCGTTGGCTTACGTTCGACTGCACAGGCCTAATCTTCCATTGCACAAGGTGCTTGACGGCTTGCCTGGAGAGGGTGAATATGCCGATACTCTTGCGGCTATGCGCCAGATGATTCGGCAGGTCCAGAACTTTAGCGAGCATCTTGTAGGGCCACTTGATGCGCCAAAGGGCGAGCCTGTAGAATAAGAGCAGTAGAGTGCTGTTGCATAGCGTTAGCTTGTAAAAGAAATTTTTCCAAGTGGAAATATGAGTGTATGTATGTCTGGGTGGGGGTAGCCCCCCGAGTTAGTAAATTGTATCTTGTAGACATCTGTGAACCTGTATGGCGCAGCCCCCGAGCGGATCGAGTGCGGCCTAGGATTTTGAATTAAACCTGTGCGGCGCAGCCCCCGAGTGCTTCGAGTGCGGTCGAGGTGTATCGAGTCAGACTTGTGCGGCGCAGCCCCCGAGTACGTCGGGTGCGGCCTAGTACTTTGACTTGGACCTGTGCGGCGCAGCCCCCGGGTGCTTCGGGTGACGGCCAAAGGTTTTGCGAGTGACCTGTATGACGCAGCCCCCGAGTGCTTCTGGTGGCGACCTAGGTTTTCGAGTTGGACCTGTATGGCGCAGCCCCCGAGTGCTTCGGGCGCGGCCTAGGCTAGACTTAGACCTGTGCGGCGCATTCCCCGGGTGCTTCGGGTGACGGCCAAGGATTTTGCGAGTGACCTGTATGGCACAGCCCCCGAGTGCTTCGGGTGGCACCTAGTTTTCGAGTTGGACCTGTATGGCGCAGCCCCCGAGTGCATCGGGTGCGGCCTAGGTTTGACTTAGACCTGTGCGGCGCAGCCCCCGAGTGCTTCGGGTGACGGCCAAGGATTTTGCGAGTGACCTGTATGGCGCAGCCCCCGAGTGCTTCGGGTGGCGGCCTAGGTTTTCGAGTTGACCTGTATGGCGCAGCCCCCGAGTGCGTCGGGTGCGGCCTAGGTTTGACTTAGACCTGTGCGGCGCAGCCCCCGAGTGCTTCGGGTGACGGCCAGGATTTTGCGAGTGACCTGTATGGCGCAGCCCCCGAGTGCTTCGGGTGCGGCCAAGGATTTTGCGAGTGACCTGTATGGCGCAGCCCCCGAGTGCGTCGGGTGACGGCCTAGGCTTGACTTAGACCTGTGCGGCGCAGCCCCCGAGTGCTTCGGGTGGCGGCCTAGGTTTTTGAGTTGAACCTGTATGGCGCAGCCCCCGAGTGCGTCGGGTGACGGCCTAGGTTTATGTTGCTTTTTGACTAAAAAAGTAAAGGGGAGAGCTTGTTCCACAAATCACTTCATTGATTTTTGCGAGCAGGCCGCCTCATTAAAACCCTTCCAGTCCCCTCAGGTACCCTGGTAAGGGAAAGAGTGCGTCTGGAACCTGCCGCTTCTTGAGATAGTACACTTTGTTACAAGGGGGAGTCGATTAGGCGTAGAAGCGGCGCAGTTGCGCCACGTTCCACGGGTTGCTGCAGACTGTCCCTGTCTTCGAGTCCTTCAGGCGGTAAGCTCCGCCGCCAATTGCCTCTGTCACGATGTATGGACCTTCCCACGGGGAGGCTAGTTTGTGCACCTTCTTCTGTTTGAGGCGGAGGACAAGGTCTCCGGGGACGAACGCTCTGGGCCGCAGTCGCCGTCCGTGATAGTTGCGTAAGTCTTGCTGATACACGGCTGTGCGGGTAAGGGCGATGTCGCGTGCTTCGTCCAGGGTATCCATGTCATCCTCGAGTGCTTCTTCTGCCTCGGACTCGTCGTAGGCCACCACTCGGGGTGCATCGAACTTGATGTCGCATGGCATGACTGCTTCTGCGCCGTAGACCATGAAGAATGGCGTGTACTGAGTGGATCTGTTTGGCGTAGTGCGCAGGCTCCACAGCACAGACGGCAGCTCCTCAACCCAGGCGCCTGCGGCGCGCTTCAATGGTACTCGCAGGCGCTTCTTGATGCCCTTGCAGACTAAACCATTGGACTTTTCGACTTGCCCGTTGGATGCGGGTGCGAGACAGATGCGTAGTTGAGCTTGATGCCTTGCTCGGAGCAGAAGTCCTTGAACTCTTCGGCTGTGAAGTTCGTGCCGTTGTCGGTGATGATGCTGTGTGGCACTCCGAACCTGAAGATGATCGACCTGATGAAGTTAACTGCCGAGGAGGCAGTCGAACTTGTGATAGGCACGGCTTCGATCCACTTCGTGAACTTGTCGACTGCCACCAGGAGATGCGTGTGTCCTCCTGGCGAGGACTTCTTGAGTGGACCCACCATGTCGAGCCCCCATTGAGCGAAGGGCCAGGCAAGTGGGATGGTCTTTAGTGCTGAAGCTGGTGCGTGCGGCTTGTTGGCGAACTCCTGGCAGCCGAGACATTTCCTCACGAGTTCTTCTGCGTCTTGCATTGCGGTGGGCCAGTAGAATCCGGCTCGTAAAGCTTTGGCCACTAAGGCTCGACTGCTGGCGTGGTGCCCGCAGATGCCAGCGTGGATCTCGAGTAAGATGGCTTGACCGTCGACTGGGTCGACGCACCTTTGGAGTACTCCTGAGATGCTTCGCTTGTATAGCTCCCCCTTGATGATGGTGAAGCCTTTCGAACGGCGAATAATGCGCTTGGCTTCGACTGAGTTGACTGGCAGTCTCTGGTGCAGCATGTACGCCAGATATGGGCTCGTCCAGGTGGGCTCGATGAGCAGAACCTCCATTGGCTCCTTCTCTTTGCCTGGCGGGTCGGCGGTGCTCGTTGATGGTGTGGAGGATCCGGGCGGGGTCGAAGTTTGACAGACCGCTGCGTGATGCGCTCAAGGAAGACGCCGGGTGGCACCTGCGCCTTGTCTGAGCCCAGGTTGGCGAGGGCGTCGGCTTCCTCGTTGCTTTCGCGGCCGATGTGCCGCAACTCGCAGCCGTCGAAGGTGCCCTCCAGCTGGTTGTACAGGTCTCTGTAGGCGATCATGTTGTCGGCGATGGCGTCACAGGCTTCATGGTTTGCTGCACGACGAGGTAGGAGTCGCCGTAGATCATGAGGTGAGTGGCGCCGCAGTTCTTGGCCATTCGCATGCCATGGATTAGGGCTTCGTACTCAGCCTCGTTGTTGGAGGGTGTTGGGAAGTCCATCTGTAGCACGTACTTCAGCTTGTCGCCTTTGGGGGAGATGAGGATGACTCCTGCCCCGGCTGATCTGAACTTTTTGGAGCCGTCGAAGTACATTGTCCATGCGTTGGACAGGTCGGGGACATCTGGCAGCTGGGCTTCTATCCACTCGGTGGTGAATTCTGGGAGCACTTGGGCCTTGATTGACTTCGGGTGAGCGTATTTCAGCCCCCAGGGTCCTAGCTCGACGACCCACTTAGCGACTCGTCCTGTCGCGCATTGGTTGGTCAGGATGTCGGAGAGCCCGGAGGAGCTTACCACCGTGATCGGGTGCTCGGAGAAGTAATGGATTACTTTCCTTGAAGTCATGAAAACTCCGTAGGCCAGCTTCTGGTAGTGCGGGTAGCGCTGCTTGGACAGGGTCAACACCTCGCTAAGGTAGTAGACGGGTCGCTGAACAGGGTAACTGTGTCCTTCTTCTTCTCGTTCGACTACGAGTACCGTGCTGACCACCCTGTTTGTGGCTGACACGTAGAGGTATAGCGGCTCGTTCTCCAGTGGAGCCACCAGTACTGGGGAAGTCGTGAGTGTTTTCTTGAGTTGGTCGAACGCGACTTGCGCTTCTTCTGTCCACTCGAACTTGTCTGTCTTTTTCATCAGTTGGTAGAAAGGCAGGGCCTTTTCTCCCAACTTACTTATGAACCGGCTGAGAGCTGCGACTCGGCCGGCTAGGCGTTGCACCTCGTGAAGCTTGGTCGGTGCTGGCATTGCGAGTATGTTTTGCACCTTCTCAGGGTTGGCTTCGATTCCTCTTGCAGAGACGAGGTACCCAAGCAGTTCTCCGGCTGGCACGCCGAAGACACACTTGTCTGGGTTCAGCTTGATCTGATACTCGTCGAGGGCGGCGAAGACCTTGCGGAGGTCGGCGATGAGGGTGTCCTCCTTGCGGGTGGTGACGACGATGTCGTCGACGTAGACTTGGACGATCTGCCCGATGAGCCCTTTGAGGCATGCTTGCATTGTGCGCTGGTACGTGGCACCAGCGTTCTTCAACCCGAAGGGCATCGTCTGGTAGCAGAAAACGCCGTCGGGTGTGATGAATGCTGTCTTCTCCTCATCGTCGACGTTCAGTCTGATCTGCTGGTAACCTGAGTAGGCGTCCAGGAAGGACAGGCGTTCGCAGCCTGCAGTCGAGTCGATGATCTGATCTATCCGCGGGAGCGGGAAATGGTCCTTGGGGCAGCATTTGTTGAGGGCGGTGAAGTCGACGCACATGCGGAGTTTCTTCGTCTTCTTCTTCTCCACTAGGACTGGGTTGGCGACCCAGTCCGAGTCCTTGATCTCTCGGATGAACTTGGCATTCAGCAGTCGATCGATTTCTCTGCTGATTTCGTCTCGCTTGGGCCCGGAAAAGCGTCGCATGGCCTGTTTGACGGGTCTGGCGTCCTTGTGGACCTTTAAGGAGTGCTCGGCGAGGTTCCTGGGTATTCCTGGCATGTCAGAGGGTTGCCATGCGAAGATTCTCCAGTTCTCACGTAGAAACTCGACGAGCGCGCCTTCCTATGCGGGAGTCAGACTCGACGATACTTTGACCGTCTTGCTGGCGTCAGTCGGGTGGACCTGATGGGTCGTTGTGTCGTCAGCCGCGTTGAAGGCAGCGTCCTTGGCTGGTTTCTTGCGGGCTGGGAAGATGGTCTTGTCGTTGTCGACTGCCATTGCCTCGAAGTGCTCTTCGACTCCGAAGAATTCGGAGATCTTGCTGAACTCGCGGTCGCAGCTGTTGGAGCGGTCGAAGTCGCCGTGCACCGTGATGACGCCCTTGGGTCCAGGCATCTTGAGCATGAGGTAGGCGTAGTGAGGTATCGCCATGAATCTGGCGAAGGTTGGGCGCCCGAGTATCGCGTGGTACTGCGACTTCCAGTCGACTACCTCGAAGTCGATCGACTCCCTCTTGAAGTTTTCGGGTGTGCCGAAGATGACATCGAGTGTGATCGTTCCCATGGGCGTGACTGCTTGCCCTGGTACTATGCCATGGAAGGTGGTCTCTGATGCGCCAAGTCCGTCGTTGGCCTGTTTATCCTTCTGAGGGTGTCGGCAAAGATGATGTTAATGCCACTGCCTCCGTCCATGAACACCTTTTTCAGGGTGTAATCTCCGATCAGAGCTTCGACTACCAGAGCGGCGTGCCCGGGTCGTGGTACTGCAGGCGGGTGATCTGCTCTGGAGAAGTGATTGGTGTCTCTGACCCTCTCAGGTAGTCGGTACTGCGGGTGGACAGTGATGGCTTGGAAACTTGGCGGTGATGATCTTCTGGTCCTGTTTGAGGGGCGCCCTTCTGTATCATGTTGAGTTGTCCGCGTGCCGCTGGATATGCGTCCTGGATCACCGGTGGGGCATCTTGCTGCGGCTGCTGCTGCAGAAAGGCTCCCGCCGCCTGTGCTGGATTGGCGACTGCGGGTGCTGCCTGGATGGCCAGCTGCGCGGCTGGCTGCGCTGCGGGTGCTGGAGTGACTATCTTCTGCATGGCTTCGTATATTTTGCGTGCCTTTCGACAGTCCTTCAACAGGTGGTTGGATCCCCACTTGCCCGTTTCCGGGTTCCTGAACATGTGGTGCCTGCAGGGTTGTTCCAGCTCTTCGCTGGGCTTAGAGTGCGTTTCTGCCACTCGCGTTTATGGCCTCCGTCGCTGCGGTAGCTGCTGCCGCCGCTTCGGTTGTACTGCCCCTGGCTGTATTGGCGACTCTGGTCACCGCCGCTTCGACTGTACTGTGCATGGCTGTATTGGCGACTGCTGTCGCGCGCTTCATCCTCACGGGGGGTTTGGAATCCCGCCGCTACTAGCTCGATTGAGTCGTTGCCGTTGTAACGGCTTCTTCTTGTGGCGCCTTCTCGCCAGTTGCTTGGTCCGGCTTCGTCCTTCGGGGAGTAGTGTGAACTATTGCGGACCGAGTCCTCTCCGTCTGCCCACTGGTTTGCTATCTTCATGACCTCGATCATGTTTTTCGGCCGGAGCCTACCAAACTCCTCGCGGAGGTCGCGGCGGGAGACGCCGTGCATGAAGGCATCCATCACTCGGTCCTCCGAGGCGGTCTCCATGGTGTTGCGGAGCAGGTCCAACGCTGGATGTATGACCGGAGCGGCTCGTCTCGTCCTTGCTTGCATGCTTGTAGTCGACGAACGTCGTCGGTCTCGAGTACGTCCCCAGGAAGGATTTAACGAAGGCTCCGCGAACTCGTCCCACGTCCTGAAGGCGTTCTTGGGTTGAGTGTTGAGCCACCCGCGTGCAGAGCCCGTGAGCATCAGCTGGATGTACTGCATGGCCGTAGTCGAAGTACCGCCCTGGCAGCTGCAGGCTATGAGGTAGTCTTCTAGCCAGAGTCTCGGGTCCTGCTTCCCGTCGTACTTGACTGCTTCTGCCGTGAGCTTGAAGCCCTTGGGCATTCTTGTGTCGCGTATGTTGAAGCTGAAGCATGCGGCGCCGCACGGCTCGTAGTCGCCGTCGTTGCGGTCGTAGTCGAGTTGGACGTGCTGGTCGGCCGTGGATGCGGCTGCGGTCTACCGTCCTTTGTGTGATGACGTTGCGGAGGTCTTCACCTGGCTGCGGTTGTCGCAGTTGTCTTGTCGCCGGGGCTGCGAGTGCTGCGGGCTCGTGGTCGCGGCGATCTCGATCTCTCGCGCTTTTTCTGTCGGCGCCTTGTTTACCAGTGCGTCTTCGAGTGCCTTGATAGACATGATCTGCTGCTTGTGGAGGAGAGCGCGCGAGTCGCCCTCAGGCGGCTGTGTCAGCCGCAGGTATGTTTCGACTGCCATGAGTGCGGCTCCGGGTGTCTTGGGGACGGGTATTCCGTCTGCGTCTTCTATGTATGATGACTCGAGGTTGCGGGTGACTCTAGCGCGGTCGACCTCCGTCATCAGGGGCACGCGGGCTCTGTGGCGCCTTGCTCCTTGCGAGACCTCTGTTGAGGCAGTGAACGAGTAAGCGGCCCTCCTGGCGCTCGACGCGTCGGCCTCCTCCTTGCGTCGGAGGAGCTCGGCCTTCTCTGCGCGGAGTCGTTCGCCTTCCTTCCGCAGCAGGTACTGGACCGCCATAAGGTCCTCCCGGGGTGCATCCGGTGGGGGGTATGTGCCGTCCTCGACGTGCTTCAGGGCTTTGATTGCCATGTCGCGGGTGATGGTGAGTCGCGTCACCTGGTCCGGCATGACCACCTCCAGTGGGTATGCGGGTTCGTCGTCGTTGCCCTGCGGCCTCTGGCCGATCATGAAGACTTGCGCGGGGTAGATCTGGGCAGTGGGACGGGTGCTGCCACTGCTGCTTCCTTCGTCCGAGCCGTGCTCGGAGCTGAAAATGGGTGCGACGTGGTGGACACCACAGTCGCCGCCGAGGCTCCTTCCCTGGAGTTTCGCGATCTTCGCCGCGGTCGTGAGGAGTGATGTCGCTGTTGTCGACGTGGGCGCGATTGGCTTGTTGACGATCTTGTAAGTCGATGGAGACGCGAGTGGCGGTATAGAACGACGCGACCTCCGTTGCGCGCGAGGGTGTGGTCGACGTAGTCGAAGTTGACGTAGATCTTGGCCTTGCCAGCGACGCGATCGAGGTAGTCGAAGTAGACTCGATCCGCGCGGTGGTCGACGAGGTGGTCGACGTAGTCGTAGCAGATGCGATCTCCGTGGTAGCCGGAGACGCTGATGGCGCGGCCGCGTTGGGCGCGATCTCTGCCGCAGCGGAGGCGGTCGGAGTAGTCGAGGCGGACGCGATCTTCTCAGCAGTCGAAGATGCTGCCGCCGCAGTCGCAGCAGATGCGATCTCCGCAGCAGGTGGGGGCGTGGTTGGCGCAGCCGCGGCAGATGCGGGTGCCACCACCGCGGCGGTGCGATCGCCGTGGATCTGAGTACTCCACAGCTGTCTACGAAGTAGTGCATGGTACCGAAGGTGAGGCACATACCTACGTGCAGATCGGCGTACACCGAGCGGTGGGCCGGCGGGTGGAAGGTGTACTCGAAGGAGCCGAAGCAGATTGGCTCCTTGGTGATGCAGACGTCGGTCTTCAAAGTTGATGGAGCCGGTGCGACCATGGTTCCAGCGCTCGTTCTTTCCCACAGACGGCGCCAATTGACGAGGTGTGGACTCGGCAAATCCCTGGGTTGCACCCCGGGTTGATTGAGGGGGAGAGAGATGAGCGCTGGTGATCACGACGGCTGACAAGCAAGGCGTTTACCCAGGTTCAGGCTCCCGGAGGATAACACCCTACTTCCTGCTTGTCTGGTTATTGATGGTGAGTGTGGCTACAATGGCGAGATGGCAATCTCGCTAGGGTTTGTGTGGCGGCTATGAGCGTACCCTAGACGAAGGACCCTCCTAGCCTTTATATGGTAGGCTAGGTCTCAGGTGAACGGTGCCGATGGCGCTTACAAGCATGGCGGGGTCGCATGACCTAGCGTCGACTATCTTGGGCCGCACGTCGTCCTCCTTGGGCCTTCCTTGGGCCCTCGTCATAAGGCTGATGGGCTTGGCGTGACCCAGGTATCCCCACCGTGGGGTAGTCGAAGAGTGACCCCACGACAGACACCCCTTTGAATGGTTTGCTACTTCATTCGGATACCTTGTGTGTGCTTAGGTACAACCCTCATGAAGCTACCCCACCAAGTGAAGAAGATGGACAAGGGTTGAGCCAAGAAGATGAGGATGAAGAGCAAGCAAACCCGACGGCCGGTACTACCGCCGCCGACCGTCCGGTACTACCGGAGCTGCGCAGTACTACCGGCGCCACTACCGGAGCTACTACCGCCGAACCTCTGAAGCTACAGGTGCCTCGACAAAACTTAAGCGGTACTACCGGAATTCGTTCCGGTACTACCGATGCCGCGGTACTACCGAACCATCACCGCCGGTACTACCGGACATGCGCAACCCGGCGAGCTGAGTTGACCTTCGTCGGTACTACCGACCCATTCCCTCCGGTACTACCGGAGCTGCGCGAGCCTGTGTGCTGAGTTGGCCCTTGAGCCATGTAATCCTAGACACTCATCTACCTTTTCACATCTAGACTATAAATAGGTGCCTCCCCCTTCAGATTTAGGGTTAGACTGAGATTAGACTTGAGTTGAGCTTTGCTCCTTTCCACCCCTTGTTGGTGTTGCCTCCTGTGGAGATGAATCAAGGCCTCCTCTTGTGGAGATAAATTCTCTATGTGATTTTTTGCTGATGAGTTAATCAGCTTTACTAATCAAGATATTTTATACTCCCTCCGTCCAATAATAACTGTCTCAAGTTTGTTCAAAAGTGGATGTATCCATACATGTTTCATGTCTAGATACATCCACTTTTTGTCAAACTTGAGACAGTTATTATTGGACGGAGGGAGTATATCATTAGAAGGTTGTACTATAACTAACGTGGAAACTGCAAATTTATGAGTCAATTCGTGTGTGCACGTGCACGTTTACTAGTTCAATAAAAAACAGAAAAAGAAAGAAAGAAAAAAGGCAGGAAAAAACAGAGAAAGTCGAAAAGAAGAAACAAAATATTTTGGAAATATCCACGGGTTCAAAAAATATGTTTATGTAGCCAAATTATTTGTTCGTGGTTAGAGAAAAATTCCACGGTTTCGTGAAAAAAGGTCACTGGTTCAAATAATTGTTTTCGGAGTTCAAAAGAATAATTATGTATTACTCAAAAGGAAAATAGGGGGAAAGTAATAAACAGAAGAAAAACAAAAAAAATATGAAAATAAAATCGAAAAAAAGAAAAAGAAAATAGGGGAAGGAAAAAGAAATGAACTAAGACAGCAAAATAAAAATAAAACGAAACAAAAACGGATACCGCATCACTGGCTGGCCATGCCGGCGGAAGTACGAGTGTTTAGGCAAGCAGTGTGGAGTTTAACCAAGCATTAGTGTGGAGTTGTCCCAAATCACAACTTATCTCCTTCTTTTTGTTTATTCCTAGTTATTTTGGAATCCGACACACACCAGTACACACAGCTTGGAACCTGATGCTCTCTTCAAGGCTCTCATTACCATCACACACTGCCATTCCAAAAGCACCTCCTTTTTCTTCCATTTTTTTCCGAGTATCCGTTTGTCAAAAACATCATTTTTTGAATTGATACCGCAAATTGCTTAGATTTATTTAATCTCTTTTCATAAATTTAAGGATGTACTCCCTCGGTTTATATTTACCCTGCCTTGTGGGTTTACTCAAAGTCAAAATTTGACTAAACATATATGAAATAATATCAACATCTATAATATAAAATTAGTATTATTGGAATCATCATATGATATATTTTCATGTGATATGCATTTGATATTATGCGCTCTAAGAAAAAGATATTATGTGTTCATATTTTTCCCTATCGCTTTAGTCAAACTTTACAAAGTTTGACTGAGGCAGGGTAATTAAAATTAGAGGAAGTAATTTAAATTTTACAGGGTTCACATCATAGTGACCACAAAGTTTCCAAGGAAAGCGACACATTAAGAAGTTGTGATGCGAGGAAAACCATGACACATTTGGTATCTTGTAAACAAGATATACCGTTAAACACAGTTGCTCGGTGGACAAATACTAATGTACCTGCCTTGCTCAGCTCACATCAAGCAACACATCAATCATTGAATTACATATGTATATATTCAAAATCAAGAAACCTTTTGTACATTCTCTAGTCCAATGCAACAAGAAAGAGATTGATCGTGTCCTACCAATAATGTTTGTACAGCTATCTTGAAAGAATTGGCGTTCATTCTCCTAAAATTCTCTATTTGTACAAGTATTTTTTTGTTTTTGTTTTGCGGGGATGTACATGTAACCCTATGGTGATGAGATTGTCTCGGTCCACCACTGGCGAGCCGGGCCATCCCAGAACCCGACACGGACCATTTCCGTGTCACGTCCCGGAGCAGCATGTCGTTCACCTCGAAAACTCAAATGAAATATTCTCTTTCGTTTCAGCTCCTATTTTAGAAGATTGTCTACAATTATGTAAAGATTTTGGTAAGGTCATTATTCAATATTGTAATAGAGATTCTAATATTATTGCTCACGAGCTAGCTAAATTTAGGAGAGATATTAATCCACCGACTTTGTGTGTGATACTCCTCCAGATTTTATTCCACCCTTGTTGGTAAACGGCACGAGACTAACAGGGGGAGGAGTTTTTAATTAAGGAGAAGGGTGTCACGAAATAAATCGCTTCCACCGGGTCTCGAACACACGACCGGAAGGAAAGCGCCATTGCGCTCCTACCACTGGACCGATGGCCCAATCACGATTCTGCATGTCGGATCACTGGGCGGAACTATCTTCGTCCAACGGTGGTAGTTATCTAGAGGGTGAAGCCATGATGGAGCCGAAGCTCCTCTCCTTCTGCTTTCATTTCTAGACGAATACGCTACTTCCGATCGAAAGTCATATATGGACGTCGCGAACCCATCACTTGAATGGGCATGATTGAGCGGCCAAGCTACCACACAATCGATCGCCAGATAACCTTTCCAGAAGAAACCTCTTCACATTAGCCACTTGGGTATGTCAAAAGGTGTCAACAGCGCCGGATTGCCCATGACTGGATGCTTTTCCAGTCTCTTTTATTTATGAAAGATTCTTATCACAATAATAAAAATAATGTCATTTTCACCGCAGGAAAATCTAGACATATAAACGTGGCCGTTGTGCCTGGTTGCTTTCGTCATCGATGTCTCCTGTTTTAAATTGAATTTATTTTCTATCTACGACTTGTGTTGTAGTTGTACTCGCGTGACCAACAGAAAAAAAAGGTAAAATCTTTAGAACTTTGCGACGCATGCGTGCGATAGCAAATTCATTTGGACACCAGATGAAAATCTAATTTTCAACGCGCTTTTCACTCGACGGTTGCCTGATTACGCCACTTTTCAGCTCACAGAGTTAATCAAGGATGACCAGCTAATTCTAGGCTTGTACCTCATGGCGAAATCGCAAGCAAATTAAACCTGAGTGGGATGAGACGAGCGTGCAGCCTGACGAACAGGAGTAGTCCTCTGTCGTTTTATTTTTCTCCTATCTTTGCGTTCTCTTCTTCTTTTTTCCGTGTTTCCCGGCTAGTCCCTCTCTAGCTTGTATCGAACAAATTTCTCTACCCCTTAATTGATTTGGCAGGACACCTGCCGTTTTACTTTTTTTAAAAAGAGATCATTTTCTGAATCGATATCACTAGACTAGCGAAATGTTGAGTTTTTTGTCCTTTATTTTTTGAAAATCTAAGGACGTGCCTAACCAACTAAACTTCACCTGCATACCGGCCTACACATCACAGTGACCTCAAACTTGCAAGAAAGCGACACATTTGGAATCTTTTATACTAGAAGATACTCTGAAGCAATGGAAGGCCACCTATGAGGGAGTATTGCTTCAGAGGGAGTATACCGTTAAGCACAGTTGCTTGGTGGAGCAACCTATGACCACGAGCTGTCCAGCTGCCCTCTGAAGCAATCTCCCTGGACAAATTCTAATGTACCTGCCTTGCTCTGATCACATCAAGCAACATATCCATCCATCAGTAAACTATATATATATATATATATATATATATATATATATATATAAATTAACAGATGCTCCCTGGTGCCCGGACACCTGGATAGAATATAGTACATTTTGGGTATGTAGATGACACATATAACTCGGGTATGCACATGTTGGGTATATAGAAGGTACATATAACCTTGGGTATGTGTATTCGAGGTATCTACATGTTATATATACCTCGGGTATGTGTGTTCAATTGTACGCGTACATATCAGGTATATATATAAATAACTTAGGTATGTGCACATTATTAGGTATGCATACCCCATAATGTGCATACCCAAAATCATATGTACCTCCTACATACCTAAGATATACATACCCAAGGTATATGTATATGTCTACATACCTAAAACTGTTCGTATTCCATCCTGGTGCCCATGCTCCTAGATGTCTATATATATATATATATATATATATATATATATATATATATATATATATATCTATACTATAATATTCTTAACTGCCGCGATGGTACATCCAGTGGTAAATCGTGTGGTACGTCCTCCCTAATCCTACATCGTGCCTTGGGGATAAGGAAAAAATAACAATGAACGACCACACAGTTGAGTTCGAATAAAAAAAGAGTACGGGTCCGACTCGTACTTTGCTACTTGCGTCGAGTGCAATACGTAAGACGTGAGTTCCTGGCTGAACGTGTATATATATGCACATGAGAGGGCTGCGTCAATCGATCGACCACGAACGAGCGCTCCAAGTGAACAAATCCACAAGGCAATTACGCTGCGTCCGCCGAATACAACTCCTGATTATACGTACGACTCCATTGCCGTGCTCCGCGACCTCGCAATTAAGCAATAGGAACAATCCGCCGTCAGCCCGTTGCCAGCTCAACGTTTTGCCGACCTCGCAGAGACGCCGTCTGTCACGGTGACTCGGACACTCGGTCGCTGTGCAGCTATTTTGCCGATCGACATCGCTGGCACCACGTCCGGCGGTGCTACAGTTCGATCAGCTAGCCAAAAAAGTAAATCGATCAATTTTCTACCAAAGAGAATCGATCGAGACTTGCTTCGTGAGAGACATACCTTAGTAGCGGAATCAGTCCAGTATATCTCTGGCACGGGATTGAACATCCGGTCCTAAGTTTTTTTATTAATACCTTTTATATTAGCACTAATATCTGTTATATTATTGAACCTAAAAAACCTATCTATACTACAAAATGGAATTTTAAATTGTTATATGGCTTAATTATCTATTTCGTCCCGGGTAACCATTTTCATGCAGATGTCACAACCAAAACAATATGAAGATAACTACAACTGTGTACCAGCTCACATATATTCAACAATCACGTCAGCTCATCTAAAGAAATCTTATGAAACTGTAAACGGTACTGACCTACACACCGGTGCATTTTGAATATCGCATGCATCCGAATATAGTTACGTTAATTATCGACCAGATAGATTCATGAACTTTTATAACCTGTATTACTGTATTAATAATAGAGTTTTTCTTCAAAGGTGAAAAGCTTGAACCTGCTTGCTCCCTTCCACTGCGTGAGGGCACACCAAACAATTGTGAACTCATTTTGACAACCTCGATTGATCACAAAGACGACACAATTTCAAACATGAGAAAATGCAAAAATCAAGCAAGACGGGAACGTGACAGAGCACGACGAAATAACTTAACAACTGAAAAAAGGGAGGACATGAATGCCCAAAGAAGAGTAGCCAGGCAAAAGAAAACAATGGATGAGAGAAATGCTCGCCAAAGGCAGGTAAGGCGAAATGTACCAGCAAATAGGAGAGAAGAGATGAACACTCGTCGAAGAGAAAGTTGGCACAACATACCACCTGAGGAAAAGCGGACACTTCTAGATCAGCGCAATGCAAGACTCGCGGATAGGCGGAATACCCCTTGCACTGAATCCATCGCAATGCTATGTCCACAAGGAGCTACTATGCCATCCTATTCGTGGATTTGAATTGTTTGCTTATTTCATGAGAAACCCACATAAAATCAGATATAAGCATAATGTGGAGGTATGGTTAGAACCATAGAGTACATCGGTCGACAAGATTCCATCCCCACAGGCTGAGGCTTATATCCATGTTATACCTTAGTAGATAGATGGTGTCCGTGTGAGCTTCTTATACATGCACTTGTTTGGTAAAAAAAAAATGTTCTGCAGATTACATATCACCGGTCAGGTGAATCCGAGTCAACACGTGGACAATTATGAAATGTTACAAAATTGTGTTTACACGAACGACAAGACTTGAGAGAAATTTGGTTAGTTTATCTCGGTCATAAGATATATGCATATGAACACACAACCATAATTATGACTATGTTTTGATCTAAATTTGCTATTCTCTATCTAATTGGCGTTATGGTCAAAATAGAATGGACTTTGTTGAAGTTTCCCAAGAACAAAAAATAAAAGAGTATATCTTGGTACGACCGTGGTACGGACGTACGATACGTCGCATCACTTTTTATTTTTGCCCCTCGGCTTTGTGAAAGTCAACCCGAAGTCCTGCTGCCAGAATTCTTTTATATGGGGATGTAATTAGTACCTCTTGGCACGCAAATGTAGCAATGTTGTACTGGTCGGTTTTTTTTCATACCAACTCTTTTATCATTTTAGCTCAAGTCTTGCATTCAAAATATACACAACATTTGGTTC
The DNA here is from genome assembly GCA_947311845.1 of Poa pratensis. NCBI lineage: Eukaryota > Viridiplantae > Streptophyta > Magnoliopsida > Poales > Poaceae > Poa > Poa pratensis. Next base: position 49,927,055 of record CAMZMU010000068.1, on the reverse strand, counting down.
TTGCTCCAGCATTTACAAATATCTAAATTTTAACCACCATATGTTAATTGTGAGTTAATAAAATATATTTATTCCATAGATATTTCTTAAGACGTTTCTACTGCATGATTTTACAAAGAAGGCATCAATTTCAATATGTCCAAAAATCGCATAAATTTTCGAAAGAGCGTCTAGGCGTGCATCTTCAAGGAATAAAATGTTTATGAATCGATATTTTTTCATATTTTTACGACACTCCGTAGCAACGCACGGGCACTTTGCTAGTATATATATATTCAAAATCAAGATGCCTTTTGTACATTCTCTAGTCCGCTGCAACAAGAAAGAGATCATGTCCTATAGTTCCCATCAATAGTGTTTGTACAGTTATGTTGAAAGAATGGATGTCACCTCTCCTAAACTTCTCTGTTTGTACATGTATCCCTATGATGAGCTTGTCCCGGTCCGTCGCCATGCCGGCCCGTTCCCGAACCCGACGCCGAACCATCTCCGCGTCGCGTCCCGGAGCAGGGTGTCATTCACCTCGCAAAACTTGTGCGTCCAGCCGACCGGTTCGACGGCTTCGAACCCTAAGCCCGGGGTCCGGTCCTTGGATTTGAGGTTCACCGGGTCGGTCCAGTCCGCCACATAGGTGGACACCCGCCGTCGGAACTTCACCTTGAACTCTTCCCATGCTTGGTACTTGTAATGGTTCACTCGGACGCGTTTGTTCCACTCGCCTCGGAAACCGGGACGGAGCGTGAAGTGGTGGATGGAGTTGAGGAGTGAGTCATCAACCGCGTCGAGCCGGAGCAGAGACTTGTGACGCTCGTGGGTTCGCCTCCGGCACGTGTAGCCCTGCGTGACACCTTCCTTCGGGTTTGCGGTCTGGCCCGAGGGCCCGAAGTCGGCGCAGCCCAATGACACCTGTCCCACGTCCGGTTCAACCGATGATACCACCGACCGGAGCATGGACTCGTTGTCCGGGGTCACCGATTGGTTCCACTGCGGGGAGAAGATGAACTCGTCGACGTCGACAAACGCCATCCACTCGCACGAGTCTCGGTATGCTGCGGCGCTGTGGGAGAACCCTGCCTCCTGTGCCTTGGTCCAGGGCCATGCCACGGTGGAAATGTCGTATCCGGCCGAGCTGAGCTGGTGGACTGTGTCTGCCATGTCATCCTCGCTCCCGTTGTCGTAGAGGTAGAACCGGTCCACGCCTACTGCCGCGTGGTAGACCACCCACTCCGGCAGGAACTTGGCCACGTCACGGACCATGGTGCAGGCACAGATCAGCTTCTTCTCCGGCACCGTCGCAGTCCTGGACAAGCCAGAGCGCGGCGGAGTGTACATGGCCAGGGACGGGAGGGGCTCCCCGCCGGTGACGGCGAGCGTGACGCGAAGCTCTTTGGATGACTGCTGCACCGGCATAGGTGGAGGCGGGCATCGGAAGACTTGCTGCGCCGAGGTGGCCGCCGGGAGCGTGGCGACGACGTGGTCACCGTTGGCGCCGCCGGCACGGTAGTACACGCACTGGATATCGGAGGCCGGGCGGTTGACGCCTTGCCGTGGATTGACGCCCTTGGCAAAGACGAGCACGTCGCCGCCGTCCACCACCGCGGACTCGTACACCAGCCGCCAGCTCCACCGCAGCATCTCCGGCCGTCGGCCACCACCGCCGGCGGAGGTAACCATCATCTTCTTCGACGTCGACGAGGAGGTAATCACGAGCTGCGGAGAACGGAGTGTCTTGTGCCGGCGCGCCGGCGCGGGCACGACGCAGGTGTAGGCGCGGCGCCCAGACGTCGCCGGCGCCGGAAGACGCCCGAGCGCGCGCGCCGGGGACGATGCTCCGTCTTGGAAACTGCACGTCACGTTGCCGGCTGCATCGGCGTCGGGGCGGAGCAGGACGAGCACCTCCCAGTCCGGGAGCAGCACGGCTGCATCGGCCTCCACCGTGGTGCGCCGTCTGGCCGGCGTGACCGTGGAGGTGGAGCCTGTGACAGCGCCGAGGCGGACGTGGAGCCGGCGCGCCGGCACGAGATGCAGGACGCGTGCGGGCGCGGCGAGCAGTCCGGTGGGCGGGACGCGGCTGAGGCAGAGGACGGCCGCGAGTGACATGGCGAAGGCCGCGGCGGCGATCAGCGCGCGGCACCGCGCCACGGCGTGCCGCCGGCGCGCGTGCAGTTGCATGGCCGGCGGCGGCGGCGGCGGAGATGGGAAGCAGAGACGCACGCGGCCGGAATTCCCACGCGGCCAGGAAACAGCTGGAGAAAATCTTGCGGGTCAGAGGCTCGGTCGTGTTTCCTTCCTTTTATGTACGCTGTTGACTCGCGTGGTTTGAGCCGGAAACGGTTCCATCGATCGGGCTACCTCTAGCCCAAGTTTGTTACTGTTAGTATAGTTTGGAAAGTCGAAATTAGTTTAGGAATGTTTTAAATTACCAGAAACGAGACGGAATAAACTACGTTATGAAAATTGAAAATTTGGTTTGCATGTTGACTATGATTATTTTTGTTTCAATTATATATATAGAGTATATATTTTAAATTTATCCATGTCTCTAATGCCGCCACCCTTGACATAGTCCTGACCCAACTACGAACTCGTCGATCCTACTGTTTCACAAGTCAGTTTTTACACGGCAGCGCATTTTGCCCACCCCCCGTGTCCCACGCTTGGGGGGGGGGGGGGGGGGGGGTGGATTGCAACGACCAGCTTGTTAATGTGCAGTGGCCACGGCAGAGTTCTTGCCTCAGATGATGGCGGTTGCTTTCCTCTATTATGCATTGAGGGCTGTGGGTGGAGCTGGTGCCAGGGGTGTATCCAGTGGGGGTGCCATGGGTGCCATGGCACCCCCTAAAAATTTGTAGAAATTAATTTAGTACTAATATTTGGACCAATTCTTCCTAATTGCTACAGTATTTAGACTAATTGTTGCTAAATGGTAAGTAAAATACGAAAGTTTTTAAACTTGGCACCCCACCATTTTCATCCTAGATCCGCCACTGGCTGGTGCGCGTGTCTCCCTTCTCACTTTGACTCCATGTCCCATCTCTTTCGTTATGTCTGCCCATCCATTGTCCTTTTTGTTTCCGGATGAAAATATTGGTTACCGTTTAACACAACGGATATCTTTTTACGCGAAAGCCGACATAATTGTCAGTTTTCAGTATTCTTTACAGGGCTTTCCAAAGAGTCCCGAAATCGCTATCGCTCGATCAAGCCATGCAATTCTCGAGTCCATATGAGCCCCCTATATTTTTGTAGGTTGAGCTTGGATGCGTTTCTACGATACAAACTCAGCCAAGCTCAACCTATATTTTTCCCACATTGAAAAATATGGACTAAGCTAGAGGGTCAAAGTGCCTTGACTCCGTGTTTGGACCTTGACTTGTTGACACCTTCGTACAATCTCTCTCTTCTCCGCCCGAGCCACCGTTAGGATTTTTTTTAGAAAATTGAAGTCAACCGTGGAACCGACACATATGTGGACCTTTCGATTTTTACCTAGCCTGCAATTAACTTGGGCATGCACACGGGAAGTGAAAAAATAGCTAGGAAAGCAGCCTGAATTTTCCCATTTTTGCATCAGTCACACGAGTTCTAGCACCACGACCAGTCGTCGATCGGAATGGTCAAATCTTGTGAGCTAAGCTATGCATGGACCTGGTTGCATAGCCGGTCCATCGAGGCATCGACATACCGTGTGCTAGCTGCTTGCTTCCCTAGCTAAAAGCGATACGTGCGAAATCGATTTAAACAGGAGAAAGCAACCGCGACGAGAATGACGCTGCTGTTATCCGATTAATCTGTCCTGGAAGAGGCTAGAAACGCATCTCCGGCGTCGCGTTGTCGACATGCCCAAGTGGCTCTAATCCCTCCCTTCCGACATATATTGCCTTTAATTTTTATCAGTCAACTGAACTTTGTAGCCCATTGTTCTGCAACCTCTTAAAAAACCTCTCTTGCATGCACCATCGGACCATGTATAGCTTAACTTGGAGGAGGACGGATTTGATTTCTTTTTCACCTTCTCATGTACCGTAACTTCTCATGTTCTTCTTTACTCAAATTCAGATATGCATCCTGCAGTGCTTCATGATCCTTTAGGTGTTGTACTTGTACTATTTCACTATTGTCATTGACCTCTCTGTCTACATTATCATGGAAAAAGTCATCATCTTTTTTTACTTCCTAGTCACTGTCCACAAAAACATTGTCTTCAACTTCTTCTGTGTAGCAAAATTCATAGTAGAATCAAAATCTCCGTCTACTGATTTTCTTGAGGTGCCCTGACGACCTACACCTGATTTGTCTTCACCTTTAGTTGCATCTGTCCTAGGTGTTTTTTTTGGACGAAAAGGCAGCTTAGCCTGCTTTTCATTGCTTTAGAAGAAGAGGAGTACAAGATGTGCCGAGCCAAACAGAAAAAAAGGAACCGAAAAAAAGGCCTAGATTTTGTCCTAGGTATTTTACTTGACTTATAACATATGCAGCGGTGCTCCTCCATTAACAATCATCACAACATTATCTCTTAGTGTCTTCCGTTATGGTCAACCATCGAACACAATGTCTTCCGATATAGTGTAGCTTTTATCATTCCAAGATCTCTTATCCATTGTATATCCTAGCTGCTTCAGATTATCTTGTATCCACATGAGATACAAGGTTTGAGTGTTGCAAAACTATATACATGTAATAGTTGGTGAGATGTATGAAAAATTGACTCCTGTTCCACAGAAGAAGCCAAAAACAGAGCAACATTCATTTAACACTATATACTAAAAATTCAGTTAACACTTCACTGAAAAACATAGCAACGTTAGTTCACAACCACGTTAACACTATAATGAAGAAGCCATTGTGTTCCAGTTCAACTTAGTACATGTCACCATTAGCACATATATTCAGTTAAGACTTTAATGGAAAACAGAGCAACATTCAGTTAACACTATATTTAAAAGTTCAGTTAACACTTTACTGAAAAACATAGCAACATTAGACCACAAGGACGTTTGGACAGCGATCGCAAGCTGAGCTTGACTCCATGGCCATGCACTCATGATTCTTCGCCATGGTCTAATCAATCTGCGCCACCGCTTAGAATAAGAAAACTAGGCAACAAAAGAATGAAAATCCCGTTGAACATATGCTTTTTCTACTAGTCTCCAATGTACGCGGAGAGAAAATACTAAAGCAGTAGGAGTGTTTTCCAAACGGAACTGTACCTAGATGCGTAATAGCCAATCTTTTTTATTATTGACGATCAATAGATCTTTTTTTTTTGCGACTCTGATCAATTAAACCCGGAGACATCGACCGTCGACGGAAAGCAACCGCACACACCTGTCAGGTACACATGTTTGGATTTTCAGCGGTGAAAATGACTTTATTATTATCTGAATAATCTTTCATAAAAAGTGACCGGAAACGCATCCAGTCACGGTCAATCTGGCGCTGTCAGCTGGCAAATCGACATGCCCAAGTGGCTAATTTGTAGAAGCAGCGAAGTTTATTTTGAAAAGGTTATCTGGTCATTGCGTGGCTGCTTGCCCAATTCATGCTCGTCCGCTACAATCACATGGTTTCACAGACGTCGACATTTGGCATGGAATATGTTCTCGTGGCATGCATCGATAGATATTTATCGTGGAATTTCGGCATAGCATATTTGCTTATTAGAAAATCAAAGCAGATGCTGAAGAGGGAGGCTCTGCGCAGCCGATCGAAGGGAATCTCCGTTGTTTTGTGATGGGAGTACAAGCATCCCTACCAGTGAAGCAAAGTCTTGGATCAGAACAAAAATTAACTAATCCTGGGGACAGTGTGGTGAATATCTGCGGTGCAGGCTTGCACATATGCGTGCGTGCGTGTTGGGTCAGGGTCGGGGTCAGCATGTATCAATCAGTTAACGTGTGTAAAGCATTCGATCCTATCTATCTTTGCCTAAATAAAAGCAGCATATGCCATGCTAATTAAGTGCATGCACAATGGGTGAAATCACTATTGCTTGGTGTTGACACGCTGAGATTTTTGTTTAGGTGGAAAAGAGAGAGAATCGCAATCATCTAGCATTATGGGTTTAGTCAAAATCAATTTTTATAAAAATTAAACAAATATAAAGATTCACTCCCGTGTGCTCGATTGCCCAACCGTGTTGTCGCACGCTATACTATGTCCTCGTGCTCACTCGCGTAGTTTTCGTGGTCGTAGTGCTGCCGGGTCATGCTGCGATAGAAGTGCTTTCGGCATCATCGTCGGGCTAGGGATGGAGCGTTTGAGTGCCTGTAGTTCATGGAGACGCCTCGACCCCCCCCCCCCCCCCTCCTTCCCTCCTCTCTTGCCAATAAAGTGGGATGGGGATGTTGCTAACACTCAACGGCAGCGGGGGATATTCGGGTTGGGTGGATGTTGCACGGTACTATCCTTGCGAGCCAGTTTTTGCATTGGAGTGAGTTATGATAAAGGAAGTGACTAATTCTCAATAGACTGAACATTAATTTAATTACTAGTCAGGTGATGTCATCAAATTTTAGTACAACTCATGCTTAAATCGAATCAAGAAGCAAATTTAACAAGTAGGACATTTTCTTAATTGCAACCCCACTTACAACTCATAATTGCACGAATCACAATGCATATAAAAAATTAGCAAAACCGTATGATAAATTTGTTTAGCCTCACGCTGTAATCCCAGTACTGAAAAGACGTGTCGCACGCTATAAATTTAGTAGCGTAGGATATTTTTTGTGAAATTTCGGCATATCATATTTGCTTATTAAGAAAGTAAAGCAGATGTTGATTAGAGAGGGACGGGAGTTCCGGTTCCATGCATGGAACCTTGGCTTAATCGTCTAACACGAATTATCTTATTTTTATTAGCTCTGGTGAGGGCCGGATCTAAAATTTCAAGGCCCCATTGCAAAATCGACCAGTGATACGTGGGCTGGTTGTGCGATAGACTAAAATGGGCCTTTTTCTTGTTTTTTCCCTATGCTCTGTACGTAAAACGTAATGTCTACAATAGATGGGCCCTATTTTAGTTGGGCCCCAGGCGGGCGCACCTCTCGCAGTGGGCCAGAACCGGGCCTGCTGATCGATCAGCCGAGAGGAATCTGTGCTGGTTTGTGAACCGGGCCGCGCGGCAAGGTTTGGAGAATTCTGACTGAACCTGAAACCCTGAGTGCTCATATTCTGAAATCGGTGTATTTCCCTTCCACTAGTGTTCTGGAAGCGGGTTTGGGATCGAGGCCATCCCAGATTTGGAGATCCCTGTGTGAGGGTAGAGACACGTTAAAACAAGGACTTATTCGGCGAATCGGAGATTGGCAGTCTACGGATGCATGGACCATGAATTGGATACCGAGGGATCGCTGGCTGAAACCCTATGGTTGCAAAACTGATAACCCTCCTGTGTTGGTCTCGGATTACATATGCCAAGCAACGAGGACGTGGAATGTGCAGAAGCTAGAGCAGCATATATATGTTGCCAATGGATGTCGAGGCGATCAAACAAATACCGATAAGCTACATCAACCAGGCCGACTCCTGGGCCTGGTATTATGAAAAGAAGGGCGTATTCTCAGTCCGCTCAACTTACAAAATGATCGTCGAAACAAAGCATAGCAGAGAGAGCTATTTGGAGGGACCGTCTGAAGCTTCAACGACGGCTCAAGAGAAGCAAAAGTGGCAGAAACTGTGGAAGGTCAAAGTACCCTCGAAACTTCGAATCTTTGCTTGGAGGCTCGCGCGCTCCTCGCTGCCAACAGGGGAGGTACGGGCTCAGCGGAACATGGCCACCACACACCTATGTGCTCGGTGTGTAGTGCTGCAATAGACAACTGCCGCCACTCGCTTCTCGAATGCAACATGGCCCGGCGGTTTGGGCTCTGAAGGATGATGACCTCGAGCTACCGATATTTGGCGATGAGACCACGGATCCGAAGTTATGGCTGTTTTCTCTCAGCTCTACCTTGAGTTAGAAGAAGTTCATCGTCTCATCGAAGTGCTTGTCACCTTGTGGGCGATCTGGTGGGCGCGGCGCAAGCTGATCCATGAGAACGAGTTCCAATCGCTGCTATCAACGCATGCGTTCATCGGGAGATATATGGAGGAGCTACCATATGCAGAGCAAGGGCCTGGATGCCTCCTCCGAGAGGCATGGTTAAAATTCAGGTGGACGGAGCGGTAGCGAAAACACAGAACAAAGGAGCCTATAGTGCGGTAATTTGCCGAGATGCTCAAGGTCAGTATATGGGGGCATCAACAGTTACTCGAGAAGGCATTAATGATCCAGAAATTCTTGAGTCCTTGGCATGCGTCGAAGCGCTTTGTCTGGCGAAGGATCTGAATGTGTCTAGAGTACAGGTATCTTTGCTAATGTGGTCAGCGAGCTTACCGGAGGCCTGTTGAGGGGGCCAAACTACATGATCCTTAGGCCTTCTTTGATTTGTAGGAAAGGAAGTTTAAAGGAATAGGAAACATATGGGGATAGGAAAGGATGGCATGTGCCAACCTGCCCTCGTTCCTTGTGCATAGGAAATGAAAAATGAGGTCTGAGTAGATTTTTACTTCCTGTACATTTTGGCTTGAAACTAAGACTGGAAGGAAAATTTCCTGAACTATTCCTTTCCACACTTCCTGTGAATCATACGGGTGAACAGTGGCTGCTAGGGAAAACTTCCCAATCCTTTACTATTCCTTTACACTTCCTCCAAATCAAAGGGGCCCTTAAGGAGTTCCTTGATAGGAAAGCTGATTTCTAGGAAGTTTCAGTGCGACATGAACGGAGGGAAGCTAATGAAGAAGCACATAGCCTAGCTAGGTCAGCAAGTAGTTCTAATTTTGGTAGGCATGTGTGGTTTATTTCTCCACCTGAGGGTGTAAACATTCCTGTAAACTCTTTGTTAGCTAATCAATAAAGCTTGCGTTTAAAACTAAAAAAAACACCCCTACCAAAAAAATTAAACTTTGGCACTAAATTAATTTATCCCACTGGCAGTTACAGTGTGGTGAATATATGCAGTGCAGGCTTGCACATATGCGTGCGTGTGTGCTGGGTCATCATGCATCAATCAGCCTCGTGTGTGAAGCAATCGATCCCATCGTTGTTTGGTTAAAAGCAGCATATGCCATGCTAATTAAGTGCATGTATAATGGGTGATGCATTATTCCTTGCGTGACACGAAGAGATTTTGTTACGAGATTGATATGGCCGTGGAAGAAGATACTGGAAACGCATAAAAAAATCAGGCAGAGTACCGTCGTATTATTTTACAATGTTGCATACATCTTTTAAATTTGTAACAAAGTCACGCGGATTTTGTTTTGAAAGAATATGTGAGATGCCGCAAAATATTACGCGCATTTGTTACAAGTTGGTGTTTTCCCCTGATTTTTTATGTTACGTATGTGTTTCCAAATTACAACAAACGCGTATGCCTTTTGTTGCAAAACAACACGATAGATGCCTTTTGTATCTAGTCCAATTTTTTCTTTTGGAATGTCAAAAAATTTCGAACAAAAAAATGGCGCATACATCTCGACATTATATATGCGTACGCCCAGTTTCGCAGAAAACTGATGAAGGATTCCTCGAAAAGTTAAGGATTAGTAGTTCTTTTTCGAAATCGATTTCGAAAAAGAATGGATTCGGTCTTATACATACGCGAGGAAGGTAATCAGATTTTTTTGCGACATGCGTAATAATGAATTTTTTTTGTAAAAAAACTTTTTAGCACCAAATTTAGTCTTTTTACAGTCGACACAAAAAGTATTAATTTTCCATGAGACGGTTTTAATTATGAACACATAGAATATCGAGATGCACACTTAAATTACTTCGACCTTTTTATATATTTTGAAATTCATTTAAAACATATGCCTCTAGATGCCAAAATGCCACAACAGTAATATTCCGTGATCTTAGCAAAAGCAGCACAAGTTTTCCTTTTCTTTTCGGTAAGTGATACGAGTACAACTTCCATGTGGGAAAGGAATGGTTAGATGTTTTGGAGCTAAGCTATATAGATGGACGTGGATGCACAATCTTTTGTCCACACGAGCACCTAGATGCATAAACCCGTCGACCTATCATCATCTGCCGCCTGCTAGCCTTACGAAGAGGCAGAGTAATTAAAACCGGCGGAGACATCGCTCGCGATCGAAAGCAAACACGCACACCTGTCTCGTCTATATATATTTGGATTTTGTTATGAAAATGGCTTGACAAGATTAATCACTCTGCCGGAAACACATCCAGTCATGGTCATAGTGGAGAGTAATTTAGACTAGTAACGTATGTATGTATCTTAACTATGTTAGAGGCGTTTTGGCACCCGAGTGTAGGTACTCCTGATATCTGGTCCGTCAGCATTTCGTTGAGATTGTAATTCTGACTGTTGTCGGCATGTGCATGGACCAGGTAAAAAACGGCGGTAAGTTCTTGTGGGCCCTTGTCGTTTGTCTGTTCGGTTGGACGGGGCATAACGTCACTTTTCGTGTCCCGGTGGAACAAGTCGCCAGAAATTCATGGTCCATGGAACAGGCTGATCAGTAGTGCATCAATGACATACAGTACATGACTAACACAGAAACTAATAACTGGAAGTACAATTAGCTAGCAGGCTGATCAGTACATCACTAACACGAAAACAAAAGTATGTCACTAACACGAAAGCAAACTGATTACTGGGTCACACTAATGTACTTACAGTCTGACACCTAGTTATAGTTCTTTGACCCGACCACCGCGGCGATTGCAGCCGCGACGATGAACTGTACATACATGAACAGATTGATGAAGGAGATTATCAGGCTAATCCCTGCCATGTTAGTTGCGCATGTGGATGCCGAGCACCTGGGAGTTGCCGGCGGAGGCGGGTAATCGCGTCCGAGCGAGGCTGCGGCCATGTTCTGATGTTAGGAAACCAGCGACGTGGGCAATGGCCGGGGCTGGATCTTGGAGTGGTGCGACGACCGCAGGAGCAGCCACGGCGTGGGGAAGCGCTAGAGCTTGGGGTTGCGCGACGATGGCAGGAGCAGTGATGAAGTGGAGAAGCGCTGGAGCTTGGGGTTGCGCTTGCGCGACAGGCTCGACATGCCGCCCCTGTGGCTGAGCAGCGTTCTCTGCCTGCTTGCCTACCGCTAGAAGAGACAACACATACACATGTCAACTAGTAGCATGGAAAACAAATGCATCAGTACAGAACAGCAGAACTCCAGATCGACTAGCATGAATGGACGTATAAGATACACTGTATACGGTGCAGATGTAGATTGATGGAATCTTGGAGATTTTGGAGGTCGCCGGCGTTCCTGGACTCACAGAAATTTCAGCACGATTGACCGAGAGAGAGCAAATCTGAAACATACTTGCATGAAACTACTCACCGTCGTTGCTGGCATGGCTGGCCGCCCTGTGTGCACCACCGAGCGTCGACCTACAAGGGCTCGCCTGTGTTTGATGAAGAACATTGTGAGAGGCCTGATCCATGCGCTCAGGTCGCCGCAGTCCAACGAGACATTGGATCCGGTCCTCGGGGTCGAGGAAGACGCCGAATCAACGAGCTCCGGTCGCCGGATTCGAGGGAGACACCTGAGCCAAATGCCCCGGTCATCGGATTCGAGGAAGACGCTGGGTCAACGAGCTCCGGTCGCCGGAGTCGAAGGAGATGCCAGATTCACATGCGCCGGTCCTCGGATTTCAGGGAGACGTCGGATCAACGAGCTCGGCCACCAGAGTCGATAACGACTCACGAACCCCCTCCTGGCCGTAATCCCTCGCTGCCCTGTGTGAGATTTCAACGGAGATTCTTTTTAACCGAAACGGAGAATTTCGAGGAACCAGTTCACTCCGTTTCGTATGCATCTGTTCCGGGTCAGTCAGATGGCCCCGACATCATTTAATGCGGCCAGCTGTGGGCCTCTGGTTTGGAATTACTGTGGTAGAAAATTCCAAAGGTGAACTCAGCGACACAAATCTTGCAACGTATCTACGGACATGATATCGGGAGAAAATGTGCTCGGGTGCCAAAGGGAATTTCCGAAGTATGTGTATATATATATGTTGCTAATCCATGTTACTACCTCTGTTTGTCTCTCTCTTGTTTAATTGCTTGCCACATCAATACTTTCTCTGTGGCACTTATGTTACTAGCTATGTTACTCAGTCTTAGAGCATCTCCACCGGCGCTTCCAATAGCCATCCCAATGGAGTTATTGGGAACGTCAGTACAAAAAATTCCCCACCGGCAGGCGGCAGCCCCAATTGGGACAAAATTGCCAGACGGCCCAATAGCGCGTCTAACAACTCCGTTTCGTGCCCGGTCCATGGGAGGGAGGAGTGCGAGTATCGGTAAACGCGGTAATCGACGCCACGTCGGATCCTGATGGGCGGTCCCCGCATGTCAGCGACTCAGCGAGTATCGGTAACTTGGGACGATGAACTTGAGTTAAGCCGTGCAACGGTTTCCCTGACGCACACTGTGTTGCGCCTGACATTCCCTGATGCGTGTCACCGGAGTAATTGCATCACGAGCACTTGGGCATGTCGTGGAGAGGCGTGGTTAATGGAGAAACCTGTCCACGTCATGTGCCAAATTCTTTCTTTTTTACTTTTCTTTTGCGAACATCAGGTGCCCAATTCAAGTTTGTCATAGAAGATTTTATGTTCATAGGGTTATTTAAAGAAAATAAACTAAATGGTAGAAAAGACAGTGAGGCGTACGGAACCGTACGGACCAGGAAGCGAACAAAGTGGCTTCCTTCAATTATTGCTTTGCTCCCCGACCGAGGTGCGTATCTGCAGGGTTCTTCCACACCACGCTCACTCCGCCGCTGCCGACCGAATCTGTAGGTGATGTCAGGGTATAGGATTAGTAGGTTAAATAGGGTTATTAGTGGTTGAGTAGATGTGAGGGTAGTTTAGGTATTTCACCCTTGTGGTCATCTGGTAGCTAGCAAGGTCTTTATAAAACTAGCTTGTATCCTGTTGCTTCAACGAAGAAATGAAACCCTAGTTCTTATCTTTATTTTCCTACAATTTACCTTTTATTAGTTCTTCAATTTATCCAATTTATCTACCGAATTCCTCCAAAATCCTCTTCTTCTTGATCCAATCCGTCAGGATCCATCGGGATCCTGACAAGTGGTATCAGAGCAGTTCGATCCGTCGGGCGGATTCGCACCGGCGATTCCCACTCCTCTTCTCTTCCGATTCGCACCGGCGATCTCCCCTACCCCTTCTTCATTCGATTCCATGGCGACCGCGCCGTCGACTACACCCTACTTCACCGCTCCGTACTCGTTCCCTGCAAGAAATCCCCACCCATCCCCTTTTCCCTTCTTCTCTCCACCGCCGCCGCCTGCGCCTACCCCGACACCCTTCACCACCCCATCTGCCTTCGGAGCACCCGCATCGGGCTCCCCTCCGATTCCGCCGCCACCAGCCTACCCCTACGCGGGCACGGCCGCTAATGGCTTTTCACCCGCGCCAGCTTATCCCTACGCCACTCCCTTCTCCTACCCGCCACCCCCGCCCGTCTTCTTCCAAGCCCCAGCATACGACCCAAATCAGCCAACACCCGCTCCTCCACAAATCCACGGCGACCCCTCCTACTCCACGGCCGAGACAAACGGCAATGCCTTTCTACCCAACACCGCCCCGACAGCTCCAAATCGCGAGCCCCAGCCGCCACAGCCGTGGGTCACGTCCGTACCAAGTCCAGAACTTGCGTTCCGCCCACAGCTAACCGGCGAGACCTCCACCTTCATCCCTCCTCCAGCGCCGCCAGCCACCTCGACCTCTTCCCCAGCGTGCGGCTATTTCACGGAGGGAGCCGCCATATTCCACGGCAGCGCCTTTCTGCCCAACGCCGCCCCGACCGTTCCAAATCGAGAGCGCCATCCGCCTAGGGCCATGTCTCCTCCACGCCCGTCCTCGACACCGCGACTCCCGCCGCCATGTGCAAGAGCAGTTACCTCACCGAGGGCAACGGTGCCGGTGGCGAGTCCATCTCCAACGAGAAATTGGTCCGCAAGCACACGGGCTCCAGGATCCTCTCCATGGCCAACAACGACTCCAACAACAGCTTCGTCATGCACCAAGGCCAATTTCAGTCCAGCTTCGACTCGCTCCATGGTGAGCTCTCAAAACTGTCAGCTTTAGTATCACAGTTCGCTATGAAGATGGGCTTGCAAACGACCGAAGTACTGGTTCTTGGTTCACCTTTGCTTGAATCCACTCCATCCGCACCCTTGTTTGGATCCATTGCATCAGCGGCAAGGACCAAATCTGCCCGGCTCTCACCTGTTGGCTCAGTGCACCCCAGTGCTGGTACTGTTTCTGTTGCCGCTCATGTGTTTGGTGAAATGCCAACACCAAGCTCGTGCCAGGGAACACATGGTTCAGCTCCTGACTACATATCTGGACACCATATTCCGATTCAGAGCGCCTGTGTGAGCAACTTTAGTGAGCAGAATTTCGGTGAAAAGGCACAAGAGTATGATTTCCACAATCTCAGTCACAAGAGTGTATTTCGAGTAGATGGTACTGAGCATAGTTACTATGCACTACCAGAAAATTCTCCCTTAGAGCGAGCTACTCGTGAGCCAGTGTTTGATGTCTATGCTGGTGAAAAGGATGGCTCCTCAACTGACTTTGTTGATGTGCTCGCTAGTCTTCAGGAACAGCATACACATGAAGATCAGCAGACATATGGGTCAATCGAGTACAACCACAGTAACAACGAGATAGAACTTCCTTCTGTGACTAACTCCAAACTTTGCACTAAACTTGGGAAGGCACAAGTCCACAACCATGAGTGGAACATGTTGCTAACTGAAAAAGAGAGGAATGGGATCCAGGCATCCGGAAAACTTTAATGGACATCTCTCAGGTTGCTAAATTGTCTTCCTTTACTCTGGTTAGTTCACCTTTGTCAATGATATGGGATCCAGGAGCCTCACTACCACTTATATCAATCAAAGCCCGACAGCTTGATAAACTTTACAAACTTCAATACATGCATCGACACTTGTTGACAAACTCCATGGGCAGAAAAATGTAGCACCGCTTGCTGGTTCAAGTGTTACAGGTTTGAATAGGTATACATGCTTGTCATTCTGGGTTCAATACAAATTCTATGTGCTCTGGAAATCAGAAATTGGTATGACAACATGCATTTCATGGGACCCTGGTATTCGGCATTACATGGCACCCAATGGCATTATTCCTGTACACCAAGATAATTCGTTCATCATGCTAAGGGCTGCACATTTTTCTGAGTGTAAGTACCCCTGTTCCTTGTACTGCAAATGTATGCTGAAAACTGAATATTGCCCATCGAGGTGTCTCAGCGAAATCTCAGTCAGTTGCCTGAAACGTTTGCAATGGAATCCTGGAGATTTCACGCATATGCTACTAGTACTCTGTGTGAGTTGCCGAGAAATTACAGACAATTGTTTCGCTGACCTGAAGCTTATGGCAAATACTTCTAGCAAATTGGCAGCTCTTACATGGCACAGCTCACTATCAGGTACCCCATTCCTACTATTGAGCAGTACCACTTACACATGGGAGCCTGGCGTTCAGTGCATCATAGATAGGCTGCTAGATAAATTTATAGAGTCCAATCAGGTTCAATCTGTACAACAAATCAGATATTATGCTGCTTCTGTCTGGGACTCTAGTACTATCTTACTTGGGTACAAGTCCAAATGGTGGCTGCTATTCACAGAAGAAAAGACCAATTGGCACAAAGACATCAATCGCTATGGAATTGCTCTTTGGCTGATCACCTTTAATCCTCCTTAGCAAGGATGAAAGTTTCTGAAGAAACTTGTTCCATTACTGAGCAATGGTCTCAAGGGGGAAGGAATGTCAGGGTATAGGATTAGTAGGTTAAATGGGGTTATTAGTGGTTGAGTATATGTGAGGGTAGTTTAGGTATTTCACCCTTGTGGTCATCTGGTAGCTAGCAAGGTCTTTATAAAACTAGCTTGTATCCTGTTGCTTCAACGAAGAAATGAAACCCTAGTTCTTATCTTTATTTTCCTGCAATTTACCTTTTATTAGTTCTTCAATTTATCCAATTTATCTACCGAATTCCACCAAAATCCTCTTCTTCTTGATCCAATCCGTCAGGATCCATCGGGATCCTGACAGGTGAGAGCGAAGCCTCCTCTCCCGGACCGCACTGTAAACCATCGCTGCCGCCCACCGCGTCTGCAGGTAGAGCCCGCTAGTTTCCCTCCCCGACACAGCAGGTTTTCCTTCCACTAGTAGAAAACCGACCTTTAGTCGCGGGTCCAGAGGGCCTTTCGTCCCGGTTCTGGACCCGGGACTAAAGGGTCGGGACTAGAGGGGGGGGGGGGGGGATTTGGTCTCGGGTGCCACGACCCGCGACCAAAGTGTCCCCACGTGGACAGCACTGCGCGCGTCATGCCCGGGAACCAAAGAGTTTCTGTTTTTTTATATATTTTAGTTTCATTTTTTTGTTTGCTTTTTGTTTCGTTTTTTTCACTAGTAGAAAACACATAATAAGTAATCATACAAACACATAAAGTCATACACATAATAAGTAATCATATACATAAAGTCATACACATAATTAATGACCGGGAGTATGATTCATAACATACATGCATGGCCGGGAGTTTATACTACACCGAAAGCATGTTTCTCACACGTCAAGGACGGACAGCTACTACACCGAAAGCATGTTTCTCTACGGAATACAATAAGTATCACCGTGATAAAATTCTCCGTTTTTGTTCAGGACCTCCCTGTTCAAAAATCCCGCCAATTCCTCTTGAATTGCTTTTAGGCGCAGCTGTGGTAGTAGCTTGTCCCGATCTTTTTCCATCTAGATCAATATAAGAAATATATGTGTGAGGTGTTTGAAATCATCATAAATTAATTTATGAATGAAATTCAACCTAATATTTGAATATTGTATACATACGTTTGCAGTTCTGGTTTGTCTATTCCGCTCAGTGACAAAAAGACGAATGTACTCGAAAACGTAGTAGGCACATAAATTTGTCCCTTGTGCCTGCTTCATACACCACTTTACAAAAAAAGAATTTAATCAAAATAACAATCAAGCATGATAATGGTATTGAAACTGAAATTAAATAGTTGCGCAGACATATATATGTACTACTATACTTACGTTGGTTTCATAAAAATACAGCTTATCTTCCCATTTCCCTTTAACCTTCTTCTTAAACCGTTCCCAAACCCTGCCCGGCAGAAGAAAATAATGAAATGAGTTATTAATTAGTTGATATCACAAAATGAACGAAAGAGGTCGATATAGAGTGATGATGACTGAAATTACTTGTCAAGAATTTCTTTCAGGTCGTCCCACAAGTCCATACTTTTCCTTAACGAGTCCATGACTTGAACGACTCCTTGGTCAACTCTAATGATTAGCAAAATCCAGTGGTCTCTGCACACGTTTATATGTCCATGATTCATCGACTACACTAAAAACAAGGAGTAAGCAAAATAGAATGGATAGAAGAGGTAAAATAACACTCACGAGAAGTTGTAAGGAAAAAGTATTTCTTCGCAGGTATTTTGCCTCACTAAACACTTGAGCAAGTTATTCTCTATGACTTCGGCATTGTACTTGACGACAACTGAATGAAAGAAATATGGGTCAATGAACCCAATACTAAAGACGCGGTTTCTGCATTCAGTGATCTTCATTCTGCATACATAATAATATAGTTAGATAATTCACAACGAACGAGCTGAGCTAGAGACTTAATTAAATTGCAAAACTAAATCACTTACAAACAATACAAACTGACGAGGGCTTTGTCGAGGGAGTCTTGGTTGAATAATTGAAAAATTTCCGAAAACGGCACATACATCGAGTCATCCTGGAATTGGAAATGCTCTTTCTTGACTGAAACCCAGAAAGCATCATGTTTGGCCTCTACGGCATGCTCATACCACGTATGCAAACGGCGCAGTTGTGTCGTCAGAGAGTTGACGAGCTCAGGTCTGACCAGGGTGCTCCCGTAGACATATTGCCATGCATACTCATACTCTGTGGGGTATGGGTCCTCTATACGAAAAGTGCCTTGGTCTACTACCTTATCGGGCATCACCTTGAACGCGGGACCGACTGATTTGGCTGTTCTCCAAGCTGGGGCACTTGTTTCCCGGATTTCTTCATCTGCTGCCTCTTTAGGCGAAATGCCGCCTCCTTCTCCTGCTTCTCCTTCTCTGCTGCCATCTTGATCTGCTCTTTCTTTCTAAGAAATGACTCCGTCTGCTTCTCCTTCTCTTCACGAATTACCTTGCCCAGAGTACGGTCGTAGTCGCTAGGCGGACTAGGTGGTTGTGGCGGCGGTCCACTCGATAAGTTCTTCAATAAAGTTTCAACTTTTTCCGGTGGTATCACCTCCTTTGGCGGGCGCCGCTTCGGTCCCAATTGTTTTTTCACATCAGCCCGCACCTCCCTCTCGAGTTCATCTGGAGTCAAGTCATAAGATCTCTTTGGAAGAGGCTTTAGCAACTCGCGTTCCTCTCGAGTTTCTTGCGGGTAGTTTAAACTGCACCTCTGTGTATATGTCGACGGGTACTTTAGCTTGCGTGAAACAGTGCGCACAGTACTCTCTTGCTGCGACCGCGCGGGCGATGGACTCGCGCTGGGGTCCTGATCGTCGTCACGACGTGGGGAGGGTGGATCTTGATGTGGGGAGGGGGATCTTGATGTGGGGAGGGTGGATCTTGAGGTGAGGGAGGACCGCTACTCGGAGGAGTTGGGGGAGTGCTAGTCGGAGAAGTTGGTGCCCTTGGCGGCAAGTTTGGAAACACGATGTGTTCCTTCTTCCAGAGAATGATGTTCTTCTTGGCTTCTCCGAGTGTCTTCTCGTCGTCACCTCCAGGAATGTCAAGACTCAGATCAGCATATAACGGCTCAATGTCATCCACCCGACACGAGAATAGCCAGCTGCAATTGGGCCGTTATGGTATGTTGCTCCAGGCTCATTTGGTAAAGCATAGCCGACCGCCACCTTGAAGGACATGTTCTTCATCGTGCTATGTAGCTCACAGTCTGTCTTCTCTGTGATATCATCCACGGGGTAGTGAGCCGACGCCGGTTCGTGTTCAGAATGTTGTAGCTGCGTGGAACCCACGCTGCTTTTCCGCTGATCAGATGGGGCGGCTTCAGGACCTTCTATCTCCTGCTGAGATGCCTTTTTCTGACTAATAAGGTCATGCTGCATCTGCTGCACTTTTTGTTCCAATGCCGATAACCGGTCTCTGTCCTCCTTCTTCTTTCTCTCACGGCTTCTATAAGTATCAGCGTCTGCCGGAAAACCTTTATACCAACTAACTCCGGATCCATAGCCTCGACATCGTCCAACTTTCTCAGGATTCCCGAGTGCGAGTGACAGCTCGTCTTTCTCTCTGTCTACTTTGTACAGTCCTTTGCGAACTAGCTCTATTGCCTTCTCAAGTTCTTTGGTTATAAACACAATTTTGTCCGCCCATTTTCCCTGAGCAACAATCTTCCCTGACACAGGGTCCAACCCTGCCCCATGCGCGAACAACCAAAACTTGGACCTATCGGGCCAGTCCTTTGTCTGTGGCCTGATCCCGTTATCAAGCAGTCGTGCTTCGAAGGCTTCCCACTTAGGCACGGCAGCCTTGTACCCACCTGCCCCCAAAGTGTGGTGATATATCTTCTTCGCAGCATTTAACTTGTTTTGATTCGATCGGGCCACAGCGGCGTCCGATTCTCTTTGCCTCTTAAATATGGGCCACTGGGCTTTTAACTTCACTTGTGCTCCAGTGAATTCAGGAGTATAATCTGGATCTTTTTCCTTCTCTTCTAAATAACTGCTCCATAAATTTTTCTTAAAAGTCCGGAATTGTTCGGCCATCTTCTTAAAAGTCCACTCCATGAATTTATCCTTCCACCGCTTGTTGTTTTCAACATCTGGCGGTAGGGTGACCTTTGTCAAGATCCTCTCCCAAAGCAACTCTTTTGTGTGGTCGTCGACATAAGTAAGTGCCTTGGTCAAGTCCTTCGGCTTATTCCATTCTTGAAATGTGATCGGTACCAAGTCCCTAACAGAAACTCCGCATTGATTTATATATTTGCGGCGGCACTCTAAGGGTTCCAACGGTTCGCCATCAGCAGACACTATGTCGAATATAACCCTTTGACCATCCTTCATCGGCTTCGACGGGCCTCGTTTCTTCTTTCTTCCCTTTCGACCCTTTAGATGCGGATGATTTGCTCGATCCAGAGGGCTAAAAGAAAAAATTGATTCGTTAATAAACGCAATACAACTCAAATAATACATGTGGTGTGATCGATCAACAGAGGCTTAATATACCTCGCCGGAGTTTCTTAAGGTCACTTCATTATCTCTACAAATTTCTCCTTCTTCAACTCCCTCACCGGAGTCGTTCAGAAATTGGGAGCTGAAGTCATCTAAATTTACAGCATCTTCGTCACCGACAGGCGCTGCTGCACGTCCAGCTATAAGCATACACATACGTTCTTCCTCCTCCTCGTCTCTAGCGCCGACGTCCGGATAAAGTGGATCCATTTGCTCTTCAACCTCTATGTCAAGCTCCGGAAAATTTGGATCCATATGTAACTCGATGTCCCTGCAATCAATTTTGTAACAAGAAAATGAATCTTAAAATTTGCAAATTAATAGCAGCTATTTAGCAAATTTAAATTCATAGCTAATATCTAATAGCAACTACAATAGCAAAAATTACAAAATTACTAACACTTAAAATGGTGTAATTCATAGCTAATATTTAAACAACTAACACTTACATGTGTTGTATAAACTAACCTAGTACTAATATTTTGCTAACACTAAGACTTTGCTAACACAATTACAAAATTACACGTGTAAGTAATCTCCATAAATTTATTGGCATGATTTAAAATGGCACTAGCTAATTTTGTTGTTTAAGTAATCTAACAAAATTTAAACTATGCATCTAATAAATTTAAACTATGCAAATACCTAATACACAAATTTGCATATCTAACAAAATCATATAAAATTTGCATCTAATAAATTTAAACTATGCAAATATCAAAATGGTGCCCAAAATTGCATCTACAAAGTTAAAACAATTCAAAATTTAAACTATGCAAAAAAACTCACCTCTACCGAGGAGGAGATCGAATCAGGGTACGGCGAGGCAGGGGAGGGGCACGGCCGGAGCAGCCCAATGCAGAGGAGGAGCCGGGGTCGGGGCTCGGCGAGGCAGGGGAGGAAGCGGCATGGCAGCCCACGGCCGAGGCAGGGGAGGAGGCCGGGCGGCGACACGGCCGAGGCAGGGGAGGATCCAGGGCCGAGGCGCGGCGTCGGGGCGGGAACGCGGCGTCGGGGAGGTGCGGTGGCGAGGCAGGGGAGAAGGCGGTGCAGCACGCGGCCGATGCAGAGGAGGAGCTGGGGCGCGGCGCCAGGGAGGTGCGGCCGCGGCGGGGTCGGGGCGCGGCGTCGGGGAGAGGTGCGGCCACGGCGTCGGGGAGGGGCATGGCCGGAGGAGGCGGGCGGCGGCGGTGGCGGCGTCGGAGAGGGCGGGGCGCGATGGTGGCCGGAGCGTGGCCGGAGAGGCGTAGCACGGCGTCGGGGCATGGGCGGCGGCGGCGTGGCTCGGGAGCAGGGCTTCGCCGCGTCGTCGATTTAGGGAAGATAGGAAATTTTCCCGTGGAACCACCCATGTACGCGCGCAATCACCCTTTGGTCCCGGTTCCAGCCACGAACCGGGACGAAAGGGTCGTTCGTCGCGGTTGGTAAGCCAACCCGGGACCAAAGGGTCTGCTTGGGCCGCGAAAATTTGCGCGCCAAGCCCAGCAACCCTTTCGTCCCGGTTCATAAGCCCAACTGCGACGAATGGTTTTTTTTTTCTTGTTTCTTTTTCTGCTTTCTTTTTCTGTTTTCTTTTCCTGTTTTGTTTTTCTGTTTTGTTTTTCTGTTTTCTTTATATTTAATTTAAATGTTCCAATATTTATGAAAATTGTATCTTATTTATTTTATATGTAATAATTATCTGTTTATTTTTAAAACATGCTTAACACAGTTACATGTTTTTCTGTTTTCTTTATATTTAATTTAAATGTTCCAATATTTATGAAAATTGTATCTTATTTATTTTATATGTAATAATTATCTGTTTATTTTTAAAACATGCTTAACAACATGCTTAACACAGTTACATGTTTTTCTGTTTTCTTTATATTTAATTTAAATGTTCCAATATTTATGAAAATTGTATCTTATTTATTTTATATGTAATAATTATCTATTTATTTTTAAAACATGCTTAACAACATGCTTAACACAGTTAGATAAACAAAAAATACATTTCTACATAAACGGGCTTTGCTGGCTTGGAGGCCGTAGTATTAGGGGGAGGACACGAGTCGTGCCCGCAAAGCTCGCCTTTTGTCCCGGTTCTAGCCACGAACCGGGACTTAAGAAGCACACGGATCGTGTGTTTTTTAAAGCGCATGTGAGCCGTTGTATGAGGGGTGTGTTTCTTTCAAGCGCTTGTGAGTCGTTGGATCAGGGGGTGTGTTTCTTTTGAGGGCACACATGTATATAGCCCCCTCGAGAACATGTTGGATCAGGGGGGTGTGTTTTAATTTTTTTCAATTTTTTTTCAATTCTTCTATTATTTTCTATTGTTGTTAATATTTCTAGACCATTATAATTCATTTCATTATAAATTTATAGATTTTTCTTATAATTGTATACATAGGCCCCGTTGGGATTTCGACACTCCGGAGCCCTCTCCGGCGAAACCTCTGCAAATTAGAAAAATAAAATTCATCTACCATCGACGCAGCCTCCCGCATCACTCCTGCCTTTCGACGACGCAACACCCTTCCCCTTCGACGACACAGCCCGCTTGTCCTTCGACGACGCAGCACCCTTGCCCTTCGACGACGACGCCGCCGCCGCTTCTGCAGCTTTCTTGCTCTCTTCACTCGGCATGAAGATACCAACCTTCTATTTGCTATTCTAACTAAGTTATCCTATTCTAGCACATCCTATTCTAACTATATTATCCATGCCCCTTTCAGAACCACGTCGGATCGTAGTTGCCTACCTTCTCCAGTGGCCACTCTGACTGGCAAATCGGCAAATCATCGCGTGGTCGTGAGACGGCAAATCGGCCTTCGATCCAAACAGCGGCAAGACTTCTCTGATGATCTGCAACCGTCGGAACAAGTGTTGGAATGTTGCTAATCATCAGAGATCCTTGCCGCTGCTTGGATCCGACCGAGGGGAGGATTCATCTTCAGCCTCCGCTCTAGGAACTCCTGCCTCTCAGAAATCTTGCTCTGTGCTACCCGTGTACTGCAAATGATGGATGTGAAGTGTACTCCTGCCTCTCTTATAGACCCGCCTCTCCGAGTGACTCCCTCCAGCTAGCCAATCAGGAACAAGTACGAGGATCGTGTGTTTCCTTCGAGAGCTTAGGAGCCGTTGGATCAAGCGAATGACTCCCTTCGGCTAGCCAATCAGGAACAAGTACGCGGATCGTGTGTTTCCTTCCAGCGCTTCTGAGCCGTCGGATCAGCGGTGTGTGTTTCTTTTCAGGGCTTGTGAGCTATAGTATGCCCAATAAGGAAGAAGCACACGGATTGTGTGTTTCCTTCCAGCACTTGTGAGCCGTTGGATCAGCGGTGTGTTTCTTTCGAGCGCTTGTGAGCCGTCGGATCAGCGGTGTGTGTTTCTTTTCAGGGCTTGTGAGCTATAGTATGCCCAATAAGGAAGAAGCACACGGATCGTGTGTTTCCTTCCAGCACTTGTGAGCCGTTGGATCAGTGGTGTGTTTCTTTCAAGCGCTTGTGAGCCGTCGGATCAGCGGTGTGTGTTTCTTTTCAGAGCTTGTGAGCTGTAGTATGCCCAATCAGGAAGAAGCACACGGACCGTGTGTTTCCTTCCAACGCTTGTGAGCCGTTGGATCAGCGGTGTATTTTTTCGAGCGCTTGTGAGCCGTCGGATCAGCACTATCATGACCACTTCATAAGCCACGGGACCCTATATATAGCCCACCTCTAGGACATCTTCGGCACTCTCAGTGTACTCATTGTAGTTCTTTTGGTATACAGAGCATTCAGATTCCCTGCATACGTCCAACGGTGCATTTGATATGCAGGCACTCACGAGCCACCGTTGGGCTGTATGACGGGGAAACCGTGTGTTTCGTTCCAACTTTTAGAATAGAGTTATATAAAAAGGTTTCATACATTATTACACATCAGCACCAACATTCTTATCTTGTCCTCCATGGACAATCTTCTTCTAATTTCTGCCTGTCACTTTCTTCTGTTTGGGTCGTAGCCATGGACAAACTTCTACATTTAACAAGAGGCTTGGGTCAGTTTTCACTGCGAAGGGCCGGATTTCATCAAACTTATTGTAATCTTCAGACATGTCTGTCTTGTCCTCCACTCCCACGATGTTTCTTTTTCCTGAAAGAACTATGTGGCGTTTTGGCTCATCATATGGTGTATTCGCTTCCTTGTCTTTTCTCTTTGTAGGTCTGGAAGACATGTCCTTGACATAGAAAACCTGAGCCACGTCTTTGGCTAGGACGAATGGTTCGTTGTTGTATCCAAGATTCTTGAGATCCACTGTAGTCATTCCGTACTTTGGGTCTACGTTTACCCCGCATTTCAGGTTGAACCATTTGCACCAGAACAAAGGTACCTTGAACGAAGGTCCATAGTCAAGTTCCCATATCTGCTCTATGTAACCATAATATGTGACCTTTGTCCCATTGTTGTTTGCTGCATCAAAGCGGACACCACTGTTTTGGTTGGTACTCTTTTTATCTTGGTTCGCCGTGTAAAATGTATTCCCATTTATCTCGTACCCTTGAAAAGTCAATATAGTCGAAGATGGTGCTCTGGCCAACAGTTTAGCTGTTCTTCAACTGTGGTGTCACTAAAGAGACGTTCATGCAACCACCCGGCGAAAGTCTTCACGTGCTCTTTTTCAATGCGTTCTTCAGCCATTAATGAGCGTAAAATATTCTTGTGTTCCTCAATATACGGAGCCACCAAGCTCGAATTATGTAGAACTGTGTAGTGTGCTTGATTGAAAGAATCCCAGTCTGGACATAATGTTGCTTTCTTTCCTAGCGTTCCTTTTCCACGCAGTCTCCCCTCATGGCGCGATTGAGGGACACCGATCGGGTTAAGGTCAGGAATAAAGTCAACACAAAACTCAATTACCTCCTCTGTTCCATAACCCTTGGAGATGCTTCCATCAGGCCTAGCACGGTTGTGAACGTATTTCTTTAAGACTCCATGAACCTCTCAAATGGGAACATGCTGTGTAGAAATACAGGACCGAGAACTTTAATCTCTTCGACTAGGTGAACTATGAGGTGCGTCATAATATCGAAGAAGGATGGTGGGAACACCAACTCGAAGCTGACAAGACATTGGACAACATCATTCTGAAGAGTTCCTAGAGTTGTTGGATTGATCACCTTCTGAGAAATTGCATTGAGAAATGAACATAGCTTCACAATGGGTAGTCGAACATTTTCCGGTAGAAGCCCCTCAATGCAACCGGAAGTAATTGTGTCATAATCACATGGCAGTCATGAGACTTTAGGTTTTGGAACTTTTTCTCTGCCATGTTTATCATTCCCTTAACATTCGACGAGAAGCCAGACGGGACCTTGATACTGCTCAGGACTTCAAAAAAGATCTCCTTCTCTTCTCTGGTAAGAGCGTAGCTGGCAGGACCTTCATACTTCTCTGGATTAAGGTGGTCGTCTTTCGTCTTCTCGTGCATATGTTGATGGTTCAGTCGTGCATCCGGTGTATCTTTCGTCTTCCCATACACGCCCAAGAAGCTTAGCAGGTTCACGCAAAGATTTTTCGTCACGTGCATCACGTCGATTGCAGAGCGAATCTCTAAGATTTCCCAATAGGGTAATTCCCAAAATATAGATTTCTTTTTCCACAAGGGTACGTGGTTGTTAGCATCTTTCGGAACGGATAGACTGCCAGGACCTTTTCCAAAGATTACTTGTAAATCCTTCACCATGCCAAATATAACATCACCATCAGGGCAGGTAGGCTTCTTCCGGTTATCTGTCTCACCTTTGAAATGCTTGCCTTTCTTTCTTACAGGATGCTGAGGTGGAAGAAATCGACGATGACCAGGGTACACAATCTTGTTACCTACATATATACTTTCAGTCTTATCTAAACAGTGCGTGCATGCTTTGTATCCCTTGTTTGACTGTCCTGAAATGTTACTAAGAGCAGGCCAATCATTGATGGTTACAAACAACAACGCTCGTAGGTCAAATGAATCTTGTTTGTGCTCATCCCACACACGCACCCCTTCGTCGCTCCACAACTCTAAAAGTTCATCAACCAATGGCCTCAGGTACACATCAATGTCGTTGCCCGGTTGCTTTGGACCTTGGATGAGCACTGGCATCATAATGAACTTCCTCTTCATGCACAACCAAGGAGGAAGGTTATAGATACATAGAGTCACAGGCCAGGTGCTATGACTGGAGCTCTGTTCCCCGAAAGGATTAAAGCCATCTGTACTTAAACCAAATCTTAAGTTCCTAGCGTCATCTGCAAACCTCGGGAACTTCCTGTCAATTTTTCGCCACTGCGACCCATCAGCGGGGTGTCTCAGCATCTCGTCTTTCTTTCGGTCTTCTTTGTGCCATCGTAACAACTTTGCGTGCTCTTTATTTTGGAACAGACGTTTCAACCGTGGTATTATAGGAGCATACCACATCACCTTGCAAGGAATCCTCTTCCTGGGGCACGGCTCGCCCTCAACTTCACCAGGGTCATCTCGCCTTATCTTATACCGCAAGGCACCGCATATCGGGCATGCATTCAAATTCTCGTTCTCACCGCGGTAGAGGATGCAGTCATTTATGCATGCATGTATCTTCTGCACCTCTAATCCTAGAGGACAACAACCTTCTTTGCTTCATACGTACTGGAGGCAATTCGTTATCCCTTGGAAGCAACTTCTTAAATATTTTCAGCAAACTTTCAAATGACTTGTCAGTAGTACCACTCTCTGCCTTCCATTGTAGCAATTCCAAGGTGGTACCAAGCTTTTTATGGCCATCTTCGCAAGTTGGGTACAACAATTTTTTGTGATCCTTTAACATGCTCTCCAACTTCAACCTCTCGTTTTCACTTCCGCTGTTTATTTGTGCATCAAGAATGGCCCGACCAAAATCATCATCGGGCTCATCAACAATGGGCTCTTCTTCAGCTTCGTCTTCCCCATTGGAGTATCACCATCTTCAGTGAACGTAGGATAGGTGTCATTATCCTCTTCTTCTTCATTTTCTTCCATCATAACCCCTCTTTCTCCGTGCTTGGTCCAACAATTATAACCGGACATGAAACCGGACTGCAACAGGTGGACGTGAATGGTTCTTGACGTAGAGTAATCCCGCGTATTCTTGCACATAATACATGGACAAGAAATAAAACCACTCGACGGCTTGTTTCTATTAGCCACCAAAACTTTGCATGCCATTAATAAAGTCGATACTGCGTCGGTCACTACTGTACATCCATTGCCGGCTCATCTGCATTATATAAATATATCAAAAAACATTACACTACATCATGAATATATAATACTGACCAAATTAATTAATACTTCTTCATCACATTAAATCCAAAGTAGAGTAGTGACCAAATGTAATACATAGTTCTCATAAAACATACAACTATCTCAGAAATTTAAATCCAACAACAAATGCGATCATAATCGCAACTAAAGTAACTATTGAACCAACATCATAATAATACCAAGCCTCTTGGCTAATGGCATAACTTCTAATTTTTTTAAGCTTCAAGCGCATCGCATCCAACTTGATCTCGTAAGCATCGATGACGTCGGCAAGCTTGAACTGGTGTTCATCGACGATGTTAGCAAGCTTGACCTCCATTTTCCTCTTCTCTTCTAGGCGGAGATCTTCACTTATTTTTAATTTAGCTTTCAACTCATCGTTCTCTTTCACAAAAAATTCGACAATAGGGTCCATTGGAATTTCCGGTTCAACTACCTCCTAGATAAATATATATGTATGTCAAAAGTTGGTCGGCATGATTTTCATAAACACGAAACGCAACAAATATATGGTTATTAACAGCCATACCACATCCGAATAATAGAGGGGACAAGAGCCGCTGTGGCCGGATGTCAAAACCATGGCACTATATATATCAAACAAGAATACAACTAAGAAATTTATACAAATAATAATTATGCTTCTAAATCATAAAACTAAGATTTTGTAAAATAAAAAAGAGACTCACCGAGTTGGTGCCGGTGACGAGACGGCGCGAACGATCGACGGCGGTTAGGACGTGGACGGGACGACACTAAAACCAACAAATCATAAATTAGTGTAAGCTCAAAATGCATATAAAAATAAACTCTCTAACTTGGGCATTTCATCAAACACCTAGTGAGCACTACAAAAATCAAATGAGCTAAACTAGCAATCAAATGAGCTAAAGTTGCAACACCGGAGGAAAGGATGATGTTGCTAACCCTTGAATAGATGGGGTGCTTTCAATCCTCACAAATGGTGCAAAAAAATGGGGATTAACTTGAGAGAGTGAGAGGAAAATGGAGGAAAAATGAGTGTTGAACTCGGGGTGGGAGATGATATATGCAGGAAGGACCCTTTGGTCGCGGGTCTTGTTACGAACCGGGACCAAAGGGTCCCTGCCAGGGGGTCCACGGCTGCGCATGTGCCCGCATGCATGTGTCGACCCTTTGGTCGCGGGTCGTAACACGACCCGGGACCAAAGGTCCCTTTCGAACCGGGACACGAGGCGAGGGGCGCCGGGAAATATCAACCCGGGACCAATGCCCCATTGGTCCCGGGTTGTAGTGTGGCCGGGACAAAAGGGTGGATGAAAGCCCTGTTTTCAATTCTAGTAGCTAGCTAGTTGCTTCCTTAACGCTCGCCGCCGTGGTCCAATCCCGCCCGGCCCGGCCCGGCCGGCACCATACTAGTTCTTTTTGGGAATTAATTAGACAATGTCAGCCCCCTTCCAGGATGCAAACCCTCCCTTGGAGTATTTAAATCTAAGTTTGTTCGCTCAGATTGTTACTGTACTATAATAAATTTGCGTTGACTGACTCGTTTGTTTATTTTGACTAAAAGGTCTCTTGTCGCCTGCTGGTTCCAACTTCTCTCCGTGATTAGGTCGACCTGCAACAATGCCTAGCAAGAGGTAGGGATCCGGATGCCCTAACAGATTCAACACCCTTTCTTTTCAGCAAAGCAAACATGAGCGGTTTTGGGAAAAAAAATGTGCCTTTGGTCCGGCTCCAGCCTGCGTAGAACGCTAGGTCTATGTGTACATCATGTGCGTGGTAATAATACTCAGGTCTATCAGAATCCAAACTGACAGAAAAAGAAGAATGTGCATGGCTTGAATCTAAGTAAGGTCGGTAGAACTTGATCAAGCAGCTTATGGATCAGTGTTTAACTCTATATGCATGCTAGCTATGGGTCTTCGTGTTGTGTGTCATTGAAAAGTTCTCGCTACCTTAAAAATAGTTACTTCAGGTCACTCTCATTATGTTCTACCTTTTTCATGTCGCTTTGTGCCTTTTGCCTACATGTGGCGGAGTAATGCATTTCATTACTGGTATAATTGACTGAATTAGAACAGACTGATCACAAGTTCACAACATATTTTTGCCTTTCAGGGTTGACGAGGAGTTCGTTGATCACCGTTTGTTAAGTCGCAAGGCACATTTTCCTCCTCCAAGAGTGTTACCACTCCCACTCGATATGCCGAAGTACATTATGGACAACCCTCCTTGTCAGACCACACTCTGCACAAATGTGGATGTCGAGTTGTACAACGCTCAGCAGGTACGTGCGAGTCCCTGTTTCTTTTTGTATTAGGTAAGTAGCTCAAGGGCTCAGATGGCATTGGAAGGTCGATCCGCGAAAGCTCCGAGAAACACCCCAACTAGAGCGAAGATGTTATCTTATAGGCACCATGATGCTTGCCACAATTGTCCAATATGTTAAACATAACCATAACCTCAGCCTCAGGGGGCTTAACATTATGATCATAACCTAGAGATCAGAAAACCTCATTAGACAAGCGGAAGCGATTAGACATTATCGTGATGGTTCCATAATTTTTATTTCAGATTGGATTTCAAAAATTTTATTTGCAAAAATGATCATTGGAACTTTGTGATTTTACTTACCATATAAATCCATAACTTCAAAAACTTAATTATTGTGCTTAAACTTTTTTGTAATATGTCCAATGTTCTGCACATTCCTGAATGTACAAATGAATCAAAAGGCAGGACATGCTCTGATGGTCTTAAGCTCTCAAGTGAAAATACTCAATTTGGACCATGTTACATAATTTGAATAACTGGATGACCATGATTGGTTGCCAAAACTTTAGAAGCTCATCTAGAACTCTCATGTTGTTGGCCACATCTTTTTACTATTGCAAGGAGACGTTCCACCTGTGTGCGTGTTCTCCATTCAGAAAAGAAATGCTCTACCAATGCTGAACAAGCAGGGTGTATACAACTTAAGCTGCAAGACATTGTATAAGAGATGCATTCCCATCTTAGATTGTTTGCATTCTACAAATTGGTATTCTGGTTGATACTAGTTAATGTTGTGGAACAATCTTCTTATGATGTACTCATATATGAAAAGGTGGAGAAGATAACGGGAGCTGTAGGAGTGGACAGCCAAATGTTTATCTTGGACCAAAACGACCCCCTAAGCTACTGGCACCTTTACTTCAAGGGGTCTGTAGGAAACAAACGGTACAAGTTCTTTGCCGAGCTGAGCGGCAACGGTGGGCCTGAGAACTTGAGGACCTGCCAGGTGGTGGATAAAACAATAGCCGGTAAGTAGCACTCAAGAACCGAGATGTATGTACGAATTTGCTATAGCTAGTAAAATTAACTTACAAACTACTAGATGAAGCTTGTAGCCTGTTTTCGTGTACACGCACTGTAGATATTTGACTGTTAATTGTATATGTCTCTGAACTGCGACCACTGCTTCGGAGGGATCTGGCACCCTCTAGAAGGATTCATTGGATGCAAGTGATACTAATGAAGAAGATGGCGAGGTTGGAGAAGAGGAGGAGGAGGAGGAAAAAGAAGGAAGAGAGCCAACCTGAACTCTCAGCGATTTGTTTGATTTGACATACAGAATTTATCATGTGTCAGATGATCTTCCCACTGTGTATAAAAAGGCTAGCAGCCGGGTGTGCTGCTGAACTGCAACTGTGGCACATGTGTGGGTCGAACCGGAGATGTTAAATTTTTCGGTGCGGCTTGGTTTCTAATCTACTCCCTTTTATTCTCGGAAAATAGAATGGACAAGCAATGTTTGTTTGGGGAGGGGGCTCCCCTTGGCCGACGCCGCCCCACCTAGATGGCAGGTGAGGGGACTCGGACCCCTCAACCCTAGACCTAGGTCGGCGCCTCCATCCCTTTGCCTTGCTCCCCCCCCCCCCCCCTCCTCCCCCCGCATGCAAGGCAAGTGGGCGCAGCCCACGGAGGGCCTTGTGCCGGCCCTAGATGGACCCAGAGAGCTCATGCGGCTACCCCCCGTGTGGGATCTATCCCCAAGGCAGCCCATGCACCCACGACACTTTTCTTCCTTTCTTGTGTTTAGATGATGAATGCAAAGATATCAAATGTACTCTTACAAAATCCCGGAACACTTCCAAGTCTCTCTGAAACTATTTTGATGACACCGGAACTATTATGATGA
This sequence comes from Poa pratensis, assembly GCA_947311845.1. Lineage (NCBI taxonomy): Eukaryota > Viridiplantae > Streptophyta > Magnoliopsida > Poales > Poaceae > Poa > Poa pratensis. The sequence goes on along the minus strand of CAMZMU010000068.1, from coordinate 49,895,251 downwards.
CTCTCTCTCAGTTATCCACATACTAATTATCTCTCACAACAAAATGAATTACCTTTAGTGTGTGACCCAGTAGGTTTGATAATGCACATACATGATCGAAACACCTTCCAATCAATAACCCACAACAAGAACACATGAACGCCCATGATGGTTCACATGCACACACGAATATCTTTTGATCAAACCTTTCGTTACTCAAGTGCTAGTCCCTTTGCTTCATGATACGAATGATTACCTGAGGTGAGATATTGGTATCCTCGCGATCAAACACTTCGATAACTATACCCACGATCCTCGTTCACGGGTTCATTCTCTTTTATCGTTCATGTATTCCCATGTCATTGTGATGATTATCACGACATGTCTAGCCAGACGACAATGTGCATTGTAATATGGAGAGGGGCCATAGTGTATATCTGCATCGTCAAGAGGAGAAATATCATAGTCTTGAAGGTTATCCTTATAATCACCTGTTATGGTTGATGGATCTAATGACAATCAAAGCATACCTATCATGCCTGAGGTCACTTGGTATTCTCATGGTCTAAAGACATGCAAATGACAAAAACATATAGATGATACTAACGGCGTGTGACGAACTGTCTCGTAGCACATCATATAATACTCTAACTTTTTTGTTGTTGGCATCCTTTGTTAGTTTAATAATGCCTATGATAAGTAAAACATGATCATCCAATCCAACAACTCACGAGCTAGTCCTAAAGGCGAGACTATGAACACCTGGTATTTTATCTCTTTACACGTTCTTATAAGTTTTCTTTTAAATCGCACATTCAAGATACACAACAGGTATCACATAAAAAAATAAACATTAATAATGAACATAAAGATATAATAATATTTGTTATTATTTTTAGAGCATACCACCATATTTCGAAAATGGCAGCAATGTCCGGCCCTTTGCATCAAAACGCACACAACTTTTTTATTGTAAAGATCAGAAAGACATAAATAAAATAAATTCAAGTCCACATGCCTCGCGGCAGTACCTCCCACCAACGTATGATAAAAGACAAAAACATAAATAAAGTACACAGCTTGTAGCAAAGCATTCAAGAAGGAAAATTCGTAAGTACGTCAGGACGAGTCCAACATAAGGTCAAGCTTGGAATTTTCATCCCAAAGAAGAGATTCAGGCCACCACTTTTAGTAAGAGCACAACACAAGCACACATCAACACTGGCATAAATGTTTCCCTCGAATTGTGCAAACTCGATGGCCACGCTTCTACCATCGTCACATATCAGGACAACGATTCATCGCTAGCCAGATACCGCAGTAGGAGAAACTGGAATTTGATGATGTCCCATATTGTCACGCCTCCAACTGTTATCACACCACTTTCCATCAAGCATAAACATGCATGACTTGACATCACAGAGGAGACATCACGTGTATCACCCGATAGGATCGAACATGACTTGACGCCTCCGTACGAGACGCCGTGGATCGCCACCACCGTCCATGTATGACTTGACAACTCCTTCAAAGCCATCATGTGTAGCACCTTCTAAATGAAATTGAACCCTATCTCGAAGTGGAAGGTGTTTATTTTCTTGGATCACTAGGCTAGATCGATACCAGTAGAACCGAGAGATGGGAGGAGGAGGATGATCACCTTCTCCTTGTGCAGACGATCCCGATGCGCCGGCCATGGTGGAGGTGGGCGGCGATGGTAGTGAGTGGCGGCGGAGGTGGAGCTTCCCGTCACTTCTGCGTTAACCCTAGATCGGTAGGGTGGTGTCGGTGGGGTCGAGTGGCACGGACAAACCTCGTACTGAACGCCGCCGACCCCCACCTCTTTATATACGCAGCGTGCTAGGGGCCCACCAACCACAGTTGGGTCGGGCGCTGATCATGGGTGCGGGTGAGCCGTTGGGCCCACGCCGCTAGAGATCAACCTAACATTCTCCCCCTTGATCTCAACTTTTACTTTTACCTTTTACTTTACTCGTTTCATCACAGATCGATACATAGAGCATGTTTCATCGTCTCAGCTCAATTGCCGATAGAATCAGACAGCTACAATGTACGCCTCCATTCAGAAATAGTTTCTTTAATCTTTTGGGCATCTTTATTGTCCGGAAAACATATAGACTATACCATAAACCCATGTCGACTATGTGTTCTCCAAACACACTGGGCGGTAAGCCTTTAATTAGCAGATCTGCGAACACTTGTGTGTTTCTTTTATCTGTTCCTCTTATGCTCCAAGCATTTCAACATAATTTCGGACTTTCTCCTTTACAACGTATAACTCTGTGTCAATGTGTTTGGCACCACACTTGACTCGTTGTCTTAGGAGTGAATTACTTAATGGTTATTGCTGTTGTCAACCATTATCAATTCCGGGTACAGGTTTCCTTAACCATTTTGCCTGTTCCTCGGCCTTATATCATGCTATAACATGTCTTTACATCACACTGATGTCATCTTTTCATTCTCGGAGCTTTTCCACACAAAAACTCCAAATGTGAAATTTAGCGACAATTGTGGATTTCGCTATACATTTCACAAATTCTTTCTTTGTACTCACAACCTTTTGAGAGCACATTTATAGATCTATCTTTGTACTCACAACCTTTTGAGAGCACTCTGTTTCTTTTAGCATGAGGCCGATATCTTTGATTCCATTCCAGTGATCTATATCTGGATTGGACATTGCCAAAACAACCCGGATACGTGAATTGTCAGGGTAATATTGAGTTTCCAACAGCTGAAGCATATGGTACTGTATTCATTTGATCTGTTCTAGTTATCTCTTGGAACACTAAAGTTCTCAATTCCATTACCCTTGACAATAAAACAGGCGTAGATTTTCTCGACATGCATGCTTTAGAGACTTCTTCTCAGCATGTCCATGCGATATTTCTAATACCCCTTTTCTTCTTTTCTTAGTAAATCTCGATACTTTTAACGACAGACACTCTACCGAGAATACTCTTTTGAGGACAAGAACTTCTTTTCTCTGCCGGTAGTAGATTGACATCACCACTAGCAAGTAGGATATCATCCACATACACAGGATTAGGGAATGAATTTCCCATTCTATAAGTTTATAGAAAAGCGATTGTCCTCTCATTCTCTTTAACCCAAAATAACTTCTGATTCTAGAGACTTGCTCTAGTCCGTAAGATCCCTTGTGTTCTTTACTTTCATCTGATGTAACTCAGATCATTATGTGCCATTATCACTCATTATAATCTGTTTATTCTCTTAGCGCAAATCTTTCGATTTAAAATCGCTTTTTACATATTTCCTTTGGAGTCACATTGGCGTTGTAGACCCTTTATAGCCTACTGTTTTGGCTCCATTGGAAATTACTTATGAGTCCCAAACATCGTCGGGATTCACATAGTCTCTAATCATTAAGACAAGTAGACACTTGTCAAAATCGATTGAGCGCTGCTTATAATTTCTGTAAATGAGGTGGGATCAACCTTCATTTAAATTTCTCTGATATAGACTTTATAGTCATCTGTTTTTCTCATATGGGGATGTTGTTGTTCTGTCATTGCCTAGAGGCAATTAATTTTGTAGTCTTCTATTGCTATAGCTCTTACAAGGACCTAAATCACAAGATCCATGTTTGCTTGTTCATCTCTATTATAAAGCAACAAGCTCCCCCAGATAAAATCTATTCGAGCCTTAGGTATGTTCATACCATGCTCCCCCAGATTACTCCATTTTCTCCAAAATGGTGTATCCTTAATCCTTTTTATTTGGGTTTATTCTGTTAACTTGTCAATCTGTCTTCTTTATGGCACTTTGAGTACCGTCCTTAGTCTCCTTTCGGAGCTGTAAAATATCCAAGAATACATCTATTTCTTTACTTTAGGGGTATCATTATTATGACCGTCGTACACCCCAGACGATCACAATTCATCATAGATCACTTAGATGCATTATATGCATCACATTATCTGAAGTATAGGGGAGTTTATTCTGTAACATTCTCTATCTCCCCCTCGAAATGTGGCAAGAACCTTTTTGCCACAATTTCGAAACTTTGATTATCTGCTTTATTCAATATGAAGTTATCTTTTAACGTATGGGAGTACTTTTTCCTCATTCCTTTTCAAAACTCACAAGAGTTCTTTCTCAATGGTACTGCAAGTCACACTTGCATAACATTCTTATCTTTAGGTTCATTTGTAACTTTATTCTCTTTTGACTCATTAAGTGCTTTTAACTATGATACACAAGGTGTGCGGTCGATATAAAACACATGAGTCATCACATCTTTTCCTGTCATACAGAATAAGTCCTTTGTCAAAATTTTCTCCCGCCATGCGGGTATTTTCCCAGACTTTTTCCACCACGTGGGTATTATTATCGTCTTTTCCCGTCATGCGGGTAATTAAGAGGCAGAAATGCCACAATTGGCTCTTTAGACTGCATATTCAATCATCAAATTCAGAAATAAATCTGAATACTCTTTTATACACATGCTTAATCCAACGTTGGTCAAATTAAGCATTCATGTTGCTCGTTTAAAAAATTTCTTCATATAGAGTACATGAAAGAAATTCGTTAAACAAAACTCTGAATGATTTATTTGTTTTCTGCATGAAGAGTACATGAAAGACATTTGTCAAACAAGACTCTCGATGATCTATTTGTATTCTTGGATTAACATCCAAGAATTTTTTTCTTTTGCAGTCATTCTTTAGAGAGAACATACTCTCTCACTTTATGACCTTTCTTGGTCATCTTTCGGGTCACAAGTACCCATTCTTTTGCTTTCACGAATGAAAACATGAGAATCTTTGTCTGAGAAAATATTCAATAATAATAAACAATAATGAGCATAAAAATAACCCTACGTTGGTCTGGTTAAAGATATGCACATTAAATCTTTAAAACTTTCTTCTATATTCTAAATCACCGTTGGGCAGAATTAGAATAAAACATCATCTTTCTACACTAATTCTACATCACCGTTGGGCAGAAATAGAATCAATGCATAAAACTCATAAACAATATGATGATAATATTTCTATTGCAATAAAGAACTCTGTTTGGAAAATAACATTATCATCAACTCTATTTCAGCGGAAACATGAAATATACATATTTCTATAGTTCAAGAGCATTTCTTGATCTTTTATCTTTTCTCTGAAAATTGATCACTTTCATGCAAAATTATCAGAGATCTAGCCTTTGACTATAGAACTCATATAATTATAGTACTGCTATCATCAACGTTGGTCAGAAAATAACAATACCATAATTAATCTGTTAAACAAGTATTTATCTTTTTCCTCCTCTCTAATTAAATTTTCCCGTTGGTTCCAATTTAATTAGAGAGAGTCCTTTTACTTTACAGCAGAAACTGTAAAATATTATCTGTATTTCACAAACATTGCACTGTTCAACGATTAACAAATCATGATTATGTTATTAACAACGTTGGTCGTAAAATAACAAGACCATATTTACCTTTACTATTCACTTTATCACATCTTAAAAAAAATTAATTATCACTTTATTGCTTTTAAGCAATTACTTTTAACTATTTGCAGCGGAAATAATTCTATCACAAACTTTATATTTTCCAGAAACATTTCTGTCACTTTTCTATTTTTCTAAAACAAACATTTCGTTGGATTTGTTTGAATAGAAAAAATCTGAGAAAAATACTCTAAAACTGTATAGAAATTCACTAAAAAACTTGTTTCTGAAAAATTTAACAGAAAAACTGTTTTCGCAGCCCGTAGAGGAAACGCGCGCGGCCCAGCCCACGGCCTGGCGAGCGCCCGGCGCCTATCTGCTGCCCGCGGCGAAACATATGCGGCCCCAGTCTCTTTCGGCCCATTAGCACGTTAGGGTTTGCCACCGGTCGATCATGTCCGTCCGTCAAGATCGGACGGTCCAGCGCGCTGTTCGGTTAAACAAAACCAGCGACGGCTGCCCCGACCGAAAAATCCCTATTTCGCTCTGCTTTTGTGCGCTTCTCTGTTCGGCACGCCGGTGGCCGGCCGCCGGAGACGGCAACGAACGCCGCCGCGCCGCGCCAAACGCCAGCCCTCTTACCTTCCCCCTTTCTTTCCTTCTTTCCACCGACGCAAAAACGTCGCGCTCACTACCTCTGCCCACTGACGCAAGCGCCGCTAAGGAGATGCAGGGCGCGCCATTGCCTTTCCCTTTGCCGGTCGCCCGCTCGTTGAGCGCGCCGCCGTCGAGCGGTCAGGCCGCGGTGCTCCATTCCGGCGAGCCGAAAGCCCGAATCCGGTGAGATTTTCCTTTGCCCTCTTTTGATTAATATTAGGGTTTTCTTTTCTTTTCTTTGCGGGAGGGTAATCAATCTAGAATAAAATATCTAGATCCGAAACATGGTAATCAATCTAATTCGTTTACTGTAACCGATCTTGGATTTGTAGATCGATCTAAAATAAAACTCGATTTCTTTTTCTTTCCTGTCTACCGAAAAAGATCTAGAACCTAGAGTTGGCTCTGATACCATTGTTTATTTTTTTGGATCACTAGGCCAGATCGATACCAGTAAAACCGAGAGATGGGAGGAGGAGGATGATCACCTTCTCCTTGTGCAGACGATCCCGATGCGCCGGCCATGGTGGAGGTGGGCGGCGATGGCAGTGAGTGGCGGCGGAGGTGGAGCTTCCCATCACTTCTGCGTTAACCCTAGATCGGTAGGGTGGTGTCGGTGGGGTCGAGTGGCACGGACGAACCTCGTACTGAACGCCGCCGACCCCCACCTCTTTATATATGCAGCGTGACAGGGGCCCACCAACCACAGTTGGGTCGGGCGCCCCCAATCAGGGCGCTGATCATGGGTGTGGGTGAGCCGTTGGGCCCACACCGCTGGAGATCAACCTAACAGAAGGGTGTCTCATACCACCGCCGGCCTCGAAATTGCGCAGTCACAGTAGACGACGTCTCATACCGCCACCCACCGGGACAAAAGGAGCTGGAGACCATCACCAAAACAAAGATTTGACCATCAGGTCTATCACATGACCATGATGTTCGTTGCCGTCGAAAATCTAGGGCTGCAACCCCCAGACACCAAACTCCTTGATGTCGGAGCGAGAAGATTATGGTTACATCTGCCGTCGCTATACCTTCCGGCAGCCACGCACTACGCCGTCGGCAACCACCACCTTCCTGACACAAGCTGCTGCATATCCCGCACCGTAGGTCTAGCGTATCAAAGAACTATTGCGTCGTGACCTCAGCACGGCCGCCGATGCTCGCAAGAGAGAGTACGACACAAACGCGTCGCAATTGCTCAATCCCAAATAGATCTAAGATTTCCCTCAGAGTTGTCTCAGTGTCCATCCATGCATCCTGGCTGCGAGGGAGGAGGAGGGGAACTGTCGTCGAGATTTAGGGATCCCTCCCCGCAACCTCACGAGAGGGACAAGAGGGACAAATGCTCTAAGATGCCTCCAGCTTGTTTGACTATTCAACTTCCTTTTCTCAAAGAATTTAGCAAAAGGTAACTAAGACACAAGAGTGCGTATGCGTCCCTTCACAAACATAACAAACATGAGAATGTTATTGATGAATATAACTGAAAATTCAAGCCTTCTTGCAAATTCACAGCCGGAAACCGGTAGAGTAGAAATGCATGACGTAGTCCTTGATGACCGTTGGCCAATATAGAACGGGGAGTTCCCTTTCGACAATATATAACTCCCTGATCGGGCAATTCACCCGTGTTGAACTGGACTTGCTTGGAAAGTACGGGGTCGAGACCCTCGGCATGGTGTTTTTGCTACACTTCTAAACCTATCATTTGAGATAATCCGATGGAGGAGCGAATCATGGAACTTACAAAGTTGGAAGTTATTATCCGCAAAAAAAATACATGCACGCGTGGAGTTGTTGTACGACTTATAGGTACTATACTTGTTTTTTGACGAAATTCACAGACGGAAATCATTGATGGCCATTTTGGGGCCCAACCCGACAGAGTAAAAATGTGTGTTGTAGTCCTTGACGAGTGTCTCCCGATACAGTGGAGGGTTCTCCTCTGACAATAGCTCCTTGATCGGGCCATACACCCTCGTCGAACTCTTGTCGCTTGGGAAGCACGCGATCGAGACCCTCGACGCTGTATTTTTGGCAACGACTCTATGCTCCACGCTTTTGAACCTGTCATTAGAGATAATCTACACATGTGCGCACGTCACTATTTTGCACAAAGCTGAACATCAACCTCGTGTTCTTTGTGGTTTTCGTATCAATTGACTTTGGACGCACGTACCTGCAACATATCACTTATGTTGACGATGAAAGCGCCGGGAATCGGCTCCACATCGACCCACTGGTTATTGTGGAGGACCTGGAGCCCGCCGACAGCGTCTTGGAGGAGCACGGTGAGGAAGCCAAGGTCGGAATGGCGAGTTGTGCCGACGGCGACCTCTGGCTCAGGGCAGGGAGGGTAATATTGACACATTATCATCTGGCCCTGGTTGCATCCCATATCAGCCAGGTGACTTGGCGGGAGTCCAAGAGCCTCTGACAGCAGGCCGAAGAGTGTGTCCCATAGGCCCCTCACGTGTTTCGCGTAGTCAAAGAACACGTCACTGCATGCATGATTGGTCAAAGGCGACGTGGATACTTTTCTTGGACGAGAACAATGGAGGGACTAGCGGCAAACATACCGGCGGATGGAGTTCGGTATGTCGGCAGTGGCGGGAGGGCCGGGCGCGACGCGGAGGAACAGGGTGTCGCGCCAGTTTGCCACCTTGGACCGGTAGAGGTCGAAGTTGCAGTTGTACTTGACAGGCCTGGCCGAGTCGCGCGAGTAGAGCCGCGCCTTGTCAGTGCCCTCGCCGCCGGGGGACTCGTGAAACGCCCGGGTCGCGTCCAGCGCAGCGGCCATCGACTCCGGGGGCACGCCGTGGCCCGTCACCTGGAAGAAGCCCCACTCTGCCGCAGCGCTGCGCACGGCTGCGACGACGGCCCCGTGGTCAGCGTCCCCAAGGTCGATTACCGGGATGGCCGCCGCTGATTCTTGGTCATCGGGCACTGTGGCCTCCGGTTGTTCCTGGTCGGGGACGCGGAAGATGCGGGGCACGCATGTGATGCCGGAGGCGACGAGACCGTGGACGCCGGCGAAGGTGGCGTCCAGTGCGCGGAGCTCGGCGGCGCGGTCGTATGCTTCCGACATGGCGATGGGCGTACGATAAGTGCTTGCAGTCTGGAGCTATATATGGTTGGTGCCTTGGTGGTGACCAGCTCTGAATGGTCGGTTTGCTTGTGCTGATCTGCTGGCTAGCTAGCGTATTTAAACAACCGCTGAATGGTCGGTAGAACTAGTAGATGTACCGAATGGTCTATTTCTTCGTACTCAAAACCAAGAAGAGCAAAAAAAAAGCTTTTATTAAATATCGGGACAGAACGTCGCATCAAGGGAAGATATAGACGACAGTGATGTAGTATAGCTTTGATCCAAGAGTAGGTCTTAGAGCATCTCTAGTGATGGTGTAAAATTGGACTCCAAATACACCTCCATATTAGATGGTCTTAGAGCATCTTAGCCGCCGCCCTCCAGGGCGCGGGCGCGGGCGCCGCACTCCAGGCCACGGCCGGAGCACACGACACCACCCCGAGCCCCTTTCTCCGCCGTCCTCCCCTCTCTAGGCCGCACGCCGCCGCCGGCAGATCTGGCCAGGCGTGCGGCCGCCACCCGACGTCCCGCCGCCCCTCTTCTCTAAAGCAACAACGGGAAGAAAAAAGAGAGCGAGAGAGAGCATACCGGAGGTGAGGGAGTGGCCGCCGGCGAGCTGCGGATGGGCTCCGGATGGGCGCGGGACGAGCCAGAGAGAGGCAGTTGCCTTCTTTTCCTGCGTTCACGAGTGTGGATAGCTCGTGTTTACGTCCACGCCTGGTACCCTCGTGGATACGAGGTGTATAAATCCACGACGCTATACACGATCCACTGGGAGGCGTTTTTTGGACTCAGAACGTGTATATTTAGGATACACCTCCATATACACCTTCCACTAGAGATGCTCTTATGTAGGCGGAAATCCATTTGTCCTCGCGGGACTAGATGCTCATATCATGGAAAAACACATTTTATAACATGAACGAATTTCGAAAAAAATCAGGTGTATGTCCAAACACTTTTATGTTGGCACACAAAGTTTTACAGAAAAAGTCACTTTTTTCATGTGTAGAAAAGACAGAACAAAAGTCATTTTGTCTAGGCAGGTAAAAAGTCATTTTGGAACACCGAAATTGTCTTTTTATAGAGAGCGGAAAAAGTATTTCTTTTACACGAAACTTTGTGTGACAATATAAAATGTCTCAAGGTACATTCTTGATGGTAAAGTTTGCGATAACTATTTTGTTGTTCGCTTTTCCCCCTTTTTTGTAGTAATTTTTTGTACATTTTCAATGTCTTGAGTATCTCTTAATGTCGCGTTGATGCATAGTCCATGTGTAATTGACTAATTAATTGGTATCATCTTTTGATGAATTTTTTTTTTGAAAAGGAGGAAAGCCCCCCACCCCCTGTATTAATTTATTATTTTATAAAAAATGTTAGATTTTATGTACCTCATTCCGTTTTTCTTTCTCACGTAATGTGTAGATCGAATTTAGCGTTGGCTCTTGTTATATTACAACATATAAACCGGCCTTGTGTAGATGGCTTGGCATGATTTTCAACTATTCTCGGTCTCGTTCTACAGAGTAAAGCGACATGATTTGATGCAAGACACCGACCTACGCCAAACCCGATCAGTGCCATCGCTAGCAGCTGCATATAGCTTACTGATCGTCCATCCGTCCTAGCCGCCTTGCACTTATTACACTTAGCAGATGAATAGCCACCATACCCCACCAACAACACATAGCTAGCTGCACAGCGTTGACCAGATGCATTTTTTTTGAACAGGGAATGGTCCCGAAGGACCTGGAGTTTATCATTAATTCTCAGCAGCGGAATTACATCTTACAAAAAGGGACTCAAGAAATATAGAAATTATAAACAAGTCCCTACATTTTGCGCATAGGACCTCAAGATGAAAACAAGAAACACAATCAAGTCCTGCTCCTTCTCCGCCGCAATTTGAAGCCACCGCACAATCACCTTCGCCGTCGCCGGGACGGAGCCACTTGGGGCGACGAAGGGGGAGCACACTGCACTGCTAGCTAGGGCCTCCGCTTCGGCAACTAGGCCTGGAGGTTGATGAAGACCGTCTGGCGTCGGCCAGAGGAAACTGTCCCCGACGCAAGCGGAGGGAGAGGTCGCCATTCGACCATGAAGTACACCGGCGACGCCTTCGCCGGAGTTGGGAATCTCCCGAGAGAAGTGGAAACTCCTCCCCTGCTGCAGAAACGAAAAACGATCCAACCACTCCCAAATTCCTCCTCCTCAACACCTCCACGGCGAGTAGGAAGAAGAAGAACAGAAGCAGAAGACGATCTGTCGTCGCTGCAAAAGATACGGCATGCGGATTTATTGAATCGACTTCGAACTTCACCAACCTTGCAGGCGATCCACCATGGATCCGAACTGCAGATTCGAGAAGCTCCGCTTCCGACGCCGCTGCGGGTCGCCGGAAAACAGCCGAGCGAGGGGGAGAAAGACAGCATTCGCCAGACTCTATGTTGGCGCACAAACTTTTGCTAAAAAAGTCATTTTTTGCCGTGTGTTGAAAAAGCCTATTTTCAACAATTATCGGTCTCGTTCTACATAGTAAAGCGACATGATTTGATGCAAGACACCGACCTACGCCAAACCGGATCAGTGCCATCGCTAGCAGCTGCATATAGCTTTGACCGATCGTCCATCCGTCCTAGCCGCCTTGCACTTATTACACTTAGCAGATGAATAGCCACCAACAACACATAGTTAGCTGCACAGCGTTGACCAGATGCATTCATGCTCCGCTTAGCAGCCACAGTCTCAATCCTGTCGCTATTTCTTGCCCCAAGTATAGTATGGATACAGCCATAGGCCGACGTAGGTGGACAATCCCAATCTCACTCAATTTTTTTTTGTATATTATACGTGTCCCAATCTCATGGATTCCGTGCCATGTGACATACGTTGATGCCTTCTACTCGTGTTTTTTTTTTCCATAAATGGCTCAATTCAACACATTCGGCCACTTTTGATCCTCAAAAAAAATTATATCAGTTATGCCACCTCCTAGAAATACCATTCACACTGACTTTAAAAAAAATATAGGTATAGGAGTGCCATTCGCGTTGGCTTATTTAGGCCGCGTTTTGAAATAAAGCAATGATAACGACTTTTCTATGTATTGAAAAAAGGCAATGCCATTAGCGTTTCTAGGAAGAGACATAATTGACCGAGGCTTTTTACAAAAAACGACTATATTTTGTAATAAGCCAAGAGCTAATGCGAATGATTTTTTGCAAGGGGCCATAACTAGCTGGTTAAAAGTTTTTTGAGTGGCCTGAAAGGTTTGAATGTTCTCACGGGCCGGCGGCTGCCACCCCTGTCAGCTCTATAGTATCTCTAGTTGTGCCCGCAAATCAACACTTGTTTTTTCTGCGTACTTTATTCTCACATATAGTTTATTAGAGTTACTAAATTATACGATTATTTAACATCACTTACTACAAAAATGCATTCAAGTAAAGAATGCCAATTAATAGCTTACTATATATGAAAGGTATAATATAAATTAATAATAAGATAACTATCATACGATTTTTCATCTTAATATTCAGTATTACTATTATACGTATGTTTGAGCGACTAGTTCATATACTTGAACGGAATTTGCGACACATTATTTCTGAGCAATCCTAGCATGTCATTTACTACATATAAATTAATGGACACTTATTTTTATTTGCACCCTATGTAATTAATTGCTAGTAGGCCTTTAGACCGTAGGAGAATTTGTTCGATTCAATAATCCTCCTGACTATCCTCCAATGATGGACTGCCCATAGGGGATGGACCATTCTATATTACCGTGGTTTGCTTTTATTTCAATAAAATCATACATTTAACAAAACATATTCTTTTTGAAACACTACAAGAAATATGCCAACTTATGACTATCTGATAGTGACTTTGGAAAAATTGGTCATAAATCTATAACCATTTTGAATCCATTGGTCATGAGCCAGTTGGAAGGGAAAATTTGGTCATAAATCTATAACCTTTTATGAAAAGGTCATAGGCTTCTTTATACGAGATGGTCATAAGCGGGTGGGACACTTTGGCAGTGGACTATTCTGACTGATAGGACATGCCTCACTTCCACCTGCCATGTGGGTCCGGCCTCCACACCACTGCCACGTAGGAACCGCCCCCACACCCAACTGCCATGTGGGACCAGCCACACCCAACTCCCCACACCCACCGCCATGTGGGTCCCGCCTCCGCACCAGATCCACACCACTCCCCACACCCACCGCCATGTGGGACACACCCCACGCCCATCGCCATGTGGGTCCCGCCCCCACACCCCTGCCTGGGCCACGGACAACTTAAATTGGGATTAAATGAGCAAAAAGAGGCACTGGAGACTCGAACCCGCGACTTCCAGCTCCTCAAAAGCGCACATAACCATAAGCCCACCACACATTTGGTGTCACACTTGCACATTTCCTCTCTTTTATAGGTTGTGCCGAGTAGGATTGGGCCTCGGCGGGACGAGGCCACCTTTTCTTTTCGTGTGCAGAGTGGGCCTTGGCCCTTGCTCGATAAATGTGGGATGCCTTCATATTCTAAACATTCGGCCCATAAAGAAATATAGGAAAATGACAGGTTTTTGATTATATCTCTTTAAAAAAAGGTTTCTCATTATACAAAAATATGGAAATCAGTTATACAATAGAAAAATCACGAACTCATATGCGACTATTTCTATATGGTTTAGCACTTCGAAAATGCAAATTATTTTTTTCCCTTTGTTTATTTTTTATTTTTTATGCCGATTTCAAAATGCGGTCAGAATTGCCGACATGACTATTCATAGCTAGGGGTATAACCTTAGAAAATATTTGTGTATCTCTGATGAAATAGATACTTTTTTACCTAAATATGATTTTTTAAATCATGAGTAAATTACGATGCACTTGTAGTTCAAATTTGACCCGGTTCCTGCTGAAACGACATAAATTTGTCTTTTCCACGAGAGGTGGGTGGAAACCTTTTTAGACCCAACCATTTGGTTATTTGTACATAACATGTTGTATAATATTTTAAAAACATGCTGTGGTCCAATTTTCAAACAAATATTTGGTAGATCCTTCACAAAAAACCCCATTTTTTGCACTCCGAAAATAAAAAATGAAATTTTCGTGCAAAGAAAATAAAAACTATATTCGAAAACATTGTTTTCCATTTCAAGATGCACGCTTGTGCACGAGATGAGGTCATTTGAACAAACTATTTAATGAAAGTGGCCATAACATTCGTCATTTGGCCTGAAAGGTGTGAATCTTCGTACATGATTGCTCATTTCTGGGAGCACTTTTTAAAATAGTTGTTGTATTCCAAGTTTATATTTTGTTCATGAAACTATGTCACATAAAATGACACATCGTGAAGGATTTCCATTTTTTGATTTTTTTCGAATTCCTTATGCCGATTTCAAAATGTTGTCATAACGGTGGACATGACCTTTCATACCTAGATGTTGAATCTTGCAAGAATCTTGGTATATGTCTGATGAAATAGATACTTTTGTATCTAAAAATGATTTTTTCAAAAAATCATGAGAAAACTACGAAGCACCTTTAGTTCAAATTTGACTCACTTCCAGTTGAATCAGCAGAGTTTTGTCCTTTTCACAAGAGGTTGGTGGAAACCTTTTTAGACCCAACCATTTAGTTATTTGTACATAACATGTGGTCTAATTTTTTTTTAATGTTGTGGTCCAATTTTCTTTAAATGTTGTGGACCCTCCCACCAGAAACTGACAATGGGGACCCACCGACCCGATCTGACAAGTGGGACCCACCGACCAGGAACTGACAAGTAGCTGATCAAAATTAACAGGAAACAAATATATAGGCTGAATTGTTGGGCTTGGCCCATGTAAAGCGCTGAACTGGACTGGGCTGAATCTGTTCAGTGACTTTCTGATTTGGTCACAATTTTGCCACATAGGATTGTCCACGTAGGATCCGACGTGGCTACGCCGGACAGCGCGTGACCAAATAAATTGGTCATAACAGTTATGACCCTCAGATTTGGTCATAGATGGTTATGACCAATTAAAAAAAAAGGTCACATTTGACCATTTGAGACGCTCGGTATGTGACTTTTAGTTTTTGGTCTCAAAAAGGTCATAGATGAAAAATTATGACCTTTTAGTGACCAAATTTGGGGGTTATGGGTCAGCATATTTCTTGTAGTGAAATAACATGACTGTTCAATTTCATAAATGGTGGCAACGAAGTTCATATGTAATTGTGGAGATAAAAATAGGGTTCCCCTTGACGTGAATGATTGTCCTTATTTGCGACGATACATGGATGATGATATAGACGATTTTTTATAACTAAACTTATATATGGTGCTTGCTATCGCATTAGAGACTGGATTATTGCACAAAGTGCTCCAAAGTGTTTGTTATGATTTGGTTGATTCATCCACGTGTGAATGACCATCAAAAGAGTCACAGTCTCAAGCTATATTACAACCCCATCAAGCACTTACAACTCGTGTCGGGGTTCTTTCAATGGGGGCGTAGCTTTAAGAGATGATGATCTCAATGTGCTTATTGTTCAGAACCAAAACTATCTATATTTATAGAAATTCCACTCAGTAGTATACCATTCACTCAATAATTCCTCCGCACATAGGAAACTATTATTTCTCGTTCCCAAAACCAAGATGTAGTATGGCGATTCAGTCGATGCCTCTTGCATGGCTAGTTCAGTGGACAAGATTGCAAGAAAGTACTCAAATTCAAGTTGTCACGATCCATTATGAATTTATGATCTTAGGTTTCCGAATAGTAAGGCCTCCTGGTGATGTCATGTCCTCCGATGAACATCACTCCTCGTGGATGCTTGAGAATGTCATGACATGCGTGGCAGCGCATAACGCCAAGACATGCTCGACAGCCCTCGTAGTCCTTGTCCCACATCATCGTGTGGTTAATCTTTTGGCTTATCTCTTGGCATCCACCTACAGATCAAGCAACATAATTCCATCATCAGCACTAGCCATCATGATTTATTAGTAATGCTTTTGTCCACATAAAAAACAATGGAAACATGTTTACCAATCTACAATACCATAATAGTACTACTCCCTCCATACGGAGGAAAAGATGTCTTGACTTTGTCTAAATTTAGATGTATGTACATACTAATACATGTCTAGATACATCCAAATTTTGACAAAGCAAAGACATCCTTTTCCATACGGAGGGAGTACATAATAACATAGGCTTGAACAACGTACCGTAGCAGGGAACATCATCGATAGTAGAGACATGCAACACACGCATCGGCTCGGTATCTTCGTGCGGCCTGAGATTGTTAACAAACATAAGCTCTGCAAAGAACAACCTCTTGGTTACGGGAGCGTGATCTGTGTCGTCATTCTGATGAGTCTTATGGGGAACAGCGGTGAAGTTGACATGAGCGTACGTCGTCCCACACTCCTCGGAAAAGCAGCTCGACGCCAAGGCCTTAGCGAGCTCAAACTTTTGCTGTAATTTTTGGATCAGTAAGATTTTGTGGTGGATGAAGTAGTAATAATTAAATTAGTACATAGCACAAACTGAGGGTGGAGATCAGATGGTTCATTTATACATACCGTTGTCTTTGTATCATTATAATGCGCCAAAGCAAGCTTAGCAAAGTGCAGCACTTGTGTAGTGTGAGAGACCTTGCTTTGCTCGAAGCGTGCTTCCATCTCCTCGGCTGTCAGGTGCTCCTCCCTGCAGGTGAAAGCAAGGTACGCTCAAGGATTAATTCAGTTGCAACTGAATTACATCAAACCTAAATCTAACTGAGCTTTGGGAAGGATATCTAAGTACGCCAGCCAACGATCGATGATTGTGATTAATTATCTACAGTAGTAATGTAAGTATGTAGGGTAAATCAGATAATTACCATGTGTCCGTGCGCTGGATGGGGCGGAAGATCATATCCTCCGGCCTGGTTTTTGCAATTTTGCGGAACCAGGCGACTTCCTTGTCCCGGAAGGCCATGAATGCGATCTTGTCTTCTTCAGTGTCGCAGTCGCACTCGTTGGCGTCAATCGCCTCCATCTCTGTCAGGGTCCCTGCTACTACGTCACCAGCACTCGACCCAGAGCCTGCAGGAGGAAATGAGCCCATCATCGACACAAGGCCCAGGAGGTCCAACAAGCCCAACCCACGCTACCACGGAGACGTCTGGAGCAAGTAGTACTAAGGAAGGTGGATCACGTCTGTATTGATGATCCTGTTGGATCACGGCAAACTGGCTCTGGGTTCCCGACCCCCTTCTCTCTCTCCGATCTCAGCTTCTCTTCTTCCTTCCTTCGATTCAACTCGAACCTTGTATCTGGATCCTGAGTGTAATTCGAGTAAACCCTAGTAGTACCTATCACCTGGTATCAGAGCCAAACCCTCCACCGCTTCCAAAAATTTCCCCACCAACCACGACCTGGGGTCGATCATCGAAACTCGCAAACAGCGGCTGATCCGCGAGGCATAGGAAAGCGCGATGGCGGAGGGGGAACTCACCACCGCGGAGATGTTCCGGCAACTCAAGGGGTTGTTGGCGACGGCGGAGGAGAAGCAGGATCTCCGCGCCAACAAGTTCGACGCCCGTTTCGACAGCCTCTCCGCCGAGATCAACGCATGGCGGCCGCAACTCGAGGGGCGCGTCGATGCGATCCAGAAGGCGGTTGCGGAACTACAACGACAAGCGACATCGAGCTCGGGGGCGTCCACATCGGAGCCACCCGCTCCGGATCTGGCAGCGTTGCAAGCCGCTGAAGCCCGGACATTGGCGGACAAATCTCTGCTCGGAGCGCCGCCAATCGGGACCGATCCGTTCACTAGGAGTCTGGCAGCGCCTCATCTAGCTGACGCCCGTACACTGGCGAGCCCGCAATTGATGGGAGCTCCACCAGTCGGGACCGACTCCGGGCAAGGCCACGGCAATCTCACGCTACACCGGGGGGTGGCACTGGGAGCATCATCAACTCCAGTGCCAACCCCGGGCACTGGCATGAACATTTTCCAAACACCATTCAACTTACGCAATCCTACTCAGTCAGATGCCTCTGCTAGTACCTTATTCAGTCAGTTGGGACAGTCGAATCCTTCATTACAGTTTCCTGTGTTTGATGGGGATAATCCACAGATGTGGCAGACGCTGGCCGAGCAGTATTTTAGCATGTTTTCAGTGCATGAATCGTACTGGGTTCCCATGGCTATTTTAAATTTTGCTGGAGCACCTAAAATTTGGTTACACTCTGTGCGTAAAAAGTTAGCAAACATGAACTGGTCTTCTTTTTGTACCTTACTTTGCACCCGTTTTGGTAGAGACAAACACCAGTTACTTATACGACAGTTTTACTCTCTTAGACAGATAGGTTCAGTTTCTGAATATATAGTGCAATTTGAAAATGTTATGAACAATCTTTTGGCATATTCTGATGCAATTCATCCTCTGTACTTTTTGACACGCTTCATCGAGGGTCTGCGGTATGAGATTCGAGCAGTGGATATGGTCCAAATGCCGTCTGATTTGGATTCAGCTTGTGCCCTGGCTTTATTGCAAGAGGAGGTGCAGGACAGTATACCACCAGCCCAGCCGCAGTACAGACAGTTCAGCAGACCGAGACCAGCAGTCGTTCCGGTTGCAGATCGAGTTTTGCCTCATACACACACCCAAACGGCAACAGATAAACGGGGTCAAGATGCAACTACCTACAGTAACAAGTTGGCTACTCTGAAAGCATTTAGAAGAGCTCGTGGGCTATGTTTCACATGTGGCGAAAAATGGGGCAAGGAACACACCTGTCCTGCCACCATATAATTGCATATTGTTGAGGAGTTATTGGAGCTTATGGGAGCCGACGCTCTTGGAATTGTTGATGAGGGTGAACCTGATGAAACCGAAACAAGACAAGAGTTGGCTTGTGCGATCTCTTTGCAAGCATTGTCTGAAAAACTGGCAGTCGATGAGAGTGCACCGACA
The DNA here is from genome assembly GCA_947311845.1 of Poa pratensis. Classification (NCBI taxonomy): domain Eukaryota; kingdom Viridiplantae; phylum Streptophyta; class Magnoliopsida; order Poales; family Poaceae; genus Poa; species Poa pratensis. The sequence goes on along the minus strand of CAMZMU010000068.1, from coordinate 49,876,105 downwards.
GTCCTACAATTGCAAGGCACCCTGAATGGGCAGCAAATTTTGCTTCTCGTGGACTCTGGCAGTACTACTTCATTTGTGAACAAGTCCTTGCTCATTATTTTACCTGCTGCTTCTACTATGCCGAAACCAGTAAGAGTGAAGGTCGCAGATGAGAGAGAGCTCAAATGTACTGAAGAAGTTCTCAGTTGTCAGTGGACCACACAAGGGCATGAGTTTGTGTCAGATTTCAAGGTGTTGCAGTTGGGGGTATTTGACATCATCCTTGGTCAGGATTGGCTCTACCAATACGGTCCAATGAACATAGATTGGCCAACCAAGCGAATGCAGATAACTGATAATGGTAGAGAAGTTTTCTTGCAAGGTGTTGGTGGCAACGCAGTCATCTTGAGTGCTATCACACTTGAGCAGTTATCTGGATTGTCACACAGGCAAGATATTGAGCAGCTGTTGGTCATCCGTCCACTTGGTGCCACTAACACAGACAACAATGAAGATCTACCTCAAGCAGTCAAAGATATTCTTCAGCAGTTTGATGTGGTTTTCAGTACACCTGAAGGTCTACCTCCCACAAGATCATGTGACCATAGCATCCCACTGATTGAAGGTGCTCAGCCAATACAAATCAGACCTTACCGGCACTCACCAGCAAACAAGGATGAGATCGAGCGTCAGGTGTTGCAATTGCTCAAAAGTGGTGTTATCCAGAACAGTACAAGTGCCTTTGCTTCACCAGCTATATTAGTACAGAAGAAAGACTTAACTTGGAGATTGTGCATTGACTATAGGAGACTCAATGCTTTGACAGTGCCCAGAAAATTCCCAATCCCAGTGATCGATGAACTCATCGACGAGCTAACAGGAGCACATTGGTTCTCCAAGCTGGATTTGCGAGCAGGGTATCACGAAATACGGCTGGTAGAAGGTGAAGAACATAAGACAGCATTTTATACTCACTCTGGCCACTATGAGTATAAAGTGATGCCTTTCGGGTTGGCCGGTGCACCAGCTACGTTCCAAGGCGCTATGAATGCCACATTGCAAACAGTGCTACGCAAGTGCGCCTTGGTTTTCTTTGACGATATCTTAGTTTACAGTAAAACGTTCGAAGATCATCTAAAGCATTTGACCCTGGTACTTGAACTGCTACAAAAAGATAAATGGCAGGTGAAGCGTAGCAAATGCTCCTTTGCACAGAAAAGTCTGGCTTATCTTGGTCACATCATCAGTGGTGCAGGAGTGGCAACAGACCCGGAGAAGATAGCAGAAATAGCTAAGTGGAAAGTTCCAGAAAATGTCAAGGAACTTAGAAGCATTCTTGGTTTTGCGGGTTATTACAGGAAGTTTGTCGAGCACTTTGGCATGATAGCAAGACCATTGACACAATTATTAAAAAAGGGCACACAATTTCTCTGGACTCAAGAAGCTAATACAGCGTTTCAGCTGTTACAGAAAGCCCTAATGACAGCACCAGTGTTGGCTATACCGGACTTCAACAAAACTTTTATCATTGAAACGGATGCAAGTGATCAGGGCATTGGCGCAGTGTTGCAACAAGCTGGCATCCAGTTGCTTATTTGAGTAAACCATTGGGTCCTCGCAACAGTGGCTTATCTACCTATGAAAAAGAGTATCTAGCTATCTTGTTAGCAGTAGATCACTGGAGATCTTACCTGCTGCATGATGAATTCATCATCAAGACAGACCAGCGCAGTCTTGTTCATCTGGAAGAGCAAAGATTGAGCACACCATGGCAGAAGAAGGCCTTTTCCAAGCTGTTGGGTTTGAGATACAAGATACTATACCACCAAGGCAAATCAAATGCCGCAGCAGATGCCTTATCACGCAAAAAGCACGAGGAAACAGCAGTGTTGGCAGCGGTCTCTACCTGCCAACCAGCTTGGTTATCTGAAATTGCAGAGGGATATACCAAAGACCCCAAATCAAAGAAGCTCCTCCAGACCTTGGCTATTGACAAGGATTCGGCTCCATATTTCACCTTGACTGATGGGGTGCTTCGTCATCATGGGAAAATATGGCTCGGCAGCAATCTGGAACTGCAAGCGAAAATTTTCCAAGCTTTCCACAGCAGTGCTTTGGGAGGTCATTCTGGAGCTCCAGTCACATATAAGCGAATTCGGACTTTATTTGTCTGGCCAGGCATGAAGAAACAAATTAAAACTTGGGTACAATCATGCCAAGTGTGTCAACAGGCTAAACCCGAGCGCATCAAATACCCAGGTTTGCTACACCCCTTACCGGTCCCTAAACGTCCATGGCAACATATTGCTCTTGATTTCGTGGAAGGTCTACCTCAATCAGGACCCTACAATTGTTTGCTCGTGGTTGTTGACACTTTTTCCAAATATGGCCATTTCACCCCTATGGCTCATCCGTATACAGCTGCCAAAGTTGCTTCTCTCTTTGTGGATAGTATCTTTAAATTGCACAGCCTTGCTGAATCAATTGTGTCTGATAGGGACCCAGTCTTTGCGAGTCATTTCTGGCAGGAACTATTCAAAGCCATCGGCACTGAACTGAAGATGAGCACAGCTTATCACCCAGCCACAGATGGACAGACAGAGAGGTTGAATCAATGTGCCGAAACATATCTCAGGTGTTTTGTTCACTCTTGCCCAAAGAAATGGAGTCAGTGGATTTCTCATGCAGAGTATTGGTATAATACTAGTTTCCATTCCACTTTGAATTCATCGCCATTTGTGGTCCTCTATGGCCATGAGCCAAGACATTGGGAATTGAAGCACCTGGAGAATGTTCGGTTTCCAATGTGCAAGAATGGTTATCTGAACGACGATTAGTTCATGACTTGTTGCGACAGCATCTGTTACGAGCTCAGAAATTGATGAAGCAATATGCTGATAAGAACAGAACTTTTCGGGAATTTCAGGTTAATGACCAAGTCTTCTTGAAACTACAGTCGTATATTCAAGCTTCCATTGCTCCCAGAGCAAATCACAAACTGCTATTCAAGTACTATGGGCCTTTCCGAGTGTTGGCCAGGATCAATGATGTGGCCTACAGAATTGAGCTACCTAAGGGTTCTACTGTGCATCCAGTTTTCCATGTTTCACTGCTACGCCAGGCTCTCGCTTCGGGTATGACTGCATCTCCTGTCCTTCCTGATATTACTAATGCGTTTGATGTTCCTCTTAAGACGTTGGCTCATCGCTGGCGTAAGAAGGCAAACAAAACGGTGGAGCAAGTATTGATACAGTGGTCAACTGGTGATGCTGCTTCTGCAACCTGGGAAGACAAAGAGGAGTTACGAAGCAGGTTTCCTGCAGCACCAGCTTGGGGACAAGCTGGTTTTCAAGGAAAAGGGGGTGTCAGGGTCCCTGCTACTACGTCACCAGCACTCGACCCAGAGCCTGCAGGAGGAAATGAGCCCATCATCGACACAAGGCCCAGGAGGTCCAACAAGCCCAACCCACGCTACCACGGAGACGTCTGGAGCAAGTAGTACTAAGGAAGGTGGATCACGTCTGTATTGATGATCCTGTTGGATCACGGCAAACTGGCTCTGGCTTCCCGACCCCCTTCTCTCTCTCGATCTCAGCTTCTCTTCTTCCTTCCTTCGATTCAACTTGAACCTTGTATCTGGATCCTGAGTGTAATTCGAGTAAACCCTAGTAGTACCTATCAATCTCGTCGGCCATTCGCAGGAAATTCCGCTCCTTCGCCTCCCAATCCATGATCCCCAGCACCTTCTTGGCCTTCATGGCCGCTTTCGTGGCGATCAATGCCGGGGTCAGCTCGCGCGGGATCCTCCTCCACCGCCCCGGCGTCCTCTTCGTCGCCTCTGTCGCCGCCGTAGCAGGCGACGAAGCAGGAGGCATGGTGGGGGCAGGCGTGGTAGCGGCCGGCTGTGATGACGACGACGAGACCGACGCGTCGGTGGCGGTGGTGGCGCCTCTGGCGAGGGCGGCTGCGGTTTCCATCTCGTGCGAGCGATCCAGCGCTCGGCGGTGGCTCCGTGGCTGGACGTACGTGATGTAGGTCGATCGGTCGCCGAACTGGATAAGGATTCGGCGAGGGGCGCCGTACGATATACAATACGTGATGTAGCCATGTAGGTAGTTCTGCCGCCGAACTGGATTAGGATTCCCGTTACATGCAACAGGTGCACGTATGTTACGCCTAGAGCCTAGAGGTAATTACGCCTTGCACGCGCACCGTTCCATCCGATTCCCCTTGATATGTTGCGAGTTTCCTTCGTGGATTGGGGAGACCGACTTCGCCGAATCATTGGTCATTAGAACAATAAACAGTACATCAGATCAGATGGCGCCGCCACGAAATCGCCGACGAAAAAACCGGCCGTCACCGCCGGTGTCCGACGAGTGGACGCTACCGGTAGACGTGCTGCTCGAGATCGTCGCGCGCTCGGGCCCTGCCACCCTCGTCCGCTGCGCCGCCCCATGCAAGCCGCGACATCCTCGACCAGTCCTTCCTCCGCCGTGTCACACAGCCTCACGGAGGTATCATACCGCCCCACGTCCTTGCCTATCTCCACAACCGCCCCGTGCGCAGCCGCCGCAGACGCAAGCGCAATCTGGGGCCCTTGCTCTCGTTGGTCCATCCGGCCACGCCCGCCGCCTCATCCTTCACATATGTGAACCTCGCGCCCTACATCTCACGCCACGCCTTGGACATCCTTTGCTGCTATGACCCGCTTGTCTCCCGTGGTGGCCTCGTCCTCCTCCGTCATCGTCGTTATAACGTCGACACTGAACGCTGCTGCCCGGACTTGTCCGTGTTCAACCCCATGACGGGCGACCGCACCTACCTCTCTGCTCCGCCGGGCCTCTATGAGAGCTGGTACCACCCGACCGTCCAGACGTATGTTTTGCTCTCCGACGAGGACGGCATAGGCTGCTCATTCCTCCTATTAGCAACCAATGTGGACATGTGTGACCAAACAGGTGAATTTAAAATCACGGTGCGGGCCGCGAAAACCTTGGAGACCGGCCGCACCAGTTGGGGGCCTGTCACTTCTCATGCCTACCATGCTCTCCCATTCATGGAGCTCCAAACCGCCATGACGCCGTCATCCTCCATGGAGGCATCATCCACTGGCTAGTCTCGGGTAACAACGGAGTCCTCACCTACGACATACGAACGGAGAGACTGGGCATGGGGATGCTCCCACCCACGAACTGCACGGGACGTCAGCGAATTCTAGGGAAATCGCCAAATGGGATGCTGCGGTTGCTCACTGCCAAAAGGTTCAAGGTATCGGTGTGGCTGCAAGACTCACATGGTTGGGTGAAGGAGACTGTGATAGATGTGGAGCAAAAGCTACAATTGTTGCATCCCGATATCTCTCCACCCCGTATGCCAATCGAGTTCGAGTCCTCAGACGAGAGGAGTGGCGTGGTGCTGTTGTGAGCATATTGCAGTGGCCTGCGGAGACGTCATCATATCAAGGTCCACTCGTTGTTCTCGACTTGGAGACGAAGGAGATGAAAAGGCTACATCCAAATCCTTATAGCCAAGAGGCATATCCTTCCTTGTTGTTTGACGTCGACTTGTTGCCGCGGCTACGAGCCATGAAAATATTTTCCTAGTTAGTTAATATGGTTACAAAGAACAAATCTATCCAAGCTTTCACATTAGTACATTTCATTCGGGCCGGTATTTTCATAGAATTTTCGGTAGCGTTGTTGTTGTTAACTAATACGACTGATTGATTTGTACGAAGCTAGTATGTCTTGTTAATTAACTAAGCTTGTCGTACGATTCTGAACCGCTGATCAATTAAGGATTGAAGTTGGACTGACATCACTGCAATCTTGGTAACCCTAATCCATCAAATCAATATAACAGAGTCCCAGTTATACATTTAAGAACAACCTGACATATGCTCGGAACAATAGGAGTGAAATAATTTGATAATAGTACTAACAACCCATGCAGTTTGTTTCAAACATAAGAGAGTGCAATATATGCTTAAGTAGGAACATGAGAATGCAGTAATAGTTAAATTGAACTCTTAGTCCAACTATAATCATTTACTTATTCAGACTCCGAAGCATTTTATCATCAGGTGTGGTTCCAAGGAACTAGCTCACTAGACATGTGCAGAATCTTGAATTTGAGATTTCAAGTAGACAGTTTACGGTGATAATATTGTGTTGAGATATGTCATGTTGGTTTTCCTGAACGGATATATTGTGATTGCGTACTTTAATTTATGCTGCTAGAAGTAGAGCCCACTTTTCTAATTCACTTATTATATACCAATGTTTCTGCCTCGATTCAAATGTGCTTTGCAATAACACATCTGAATTGCAAACAGGCAAATTTGATCGATCCAGAGGTCTCACTAGCTTGCCGAGTACAACAGCTCCAACCGTCAAGTGCCTAAAGGAGGAAGTTCCAAGCCCACCTGCACGAAAGAATCCCAAGAAGGCCAAGGGTGCATGGTAGGCCAGTATACCAAGTTTGCTGAGGTCCAGAGCGGACTCATTAGGGTTTGCATGTCAAGACACCTTCTACGATTTATAACTTAGACTAGCCATATCATAGTTAGTATCATGCATGCCACGTTGGCAAAATGATAATGTGGCACTGCAATTAATGATGAAAGAGATGATGGTGATATCATAGGTAGATACCGTAACATAACGCATTTCAAGACATGATGAATCTACAAGCTAATTAATGCTATACTATATGATACCACAAATATGTTACTACCCATAGTGAAGGTAGTAACATAGACTAATATTATATGCATGATATCAATATATGATACTCCCCACTATGACTAGTCTCATAGATGTTGATGTCGTCAGATTATGTATGCTCCTCTTGGGTGGTCGTGCACCTACCTAATTTTGTGGGGCGCCACTCATTGTTTTTGTTTTTTCTGGAGTCCTTCCTCTTTGATTCTCCCCTAATACTCTGAAATTGTTTCTACGCTAGAGGTACTATACATCTAGGGATATGTGTTAGGTGTAATGTTTTAAATTTTCAATTGAAAATTGGACATGTGGAAATTGTCTAACGTGTCTAACTCAACTTTGTGGCGCTATTCTTGGAAAAATGAAAAGTTCTGACACATATTTCGGCCTCCCTAGGCAGCGCCAGCATGCTTTTCCCTCATGCATGACCATTCTTCAGTGGAGATGGCCTGTAGCTTGGCGGACGCGGTTAAAGTGGGCGCTCACGGCGCCCGTTGTCAACGCTGTTGCGGAGATGCCACTGTTGCCCGTGAGACCTTCTTGCTCGAGAGAGAGAGAGGGGAGTGTGTGTCAAAGAAATGGTTTGCCTCAATTTTTCCTTTTTCTATTCATGGGGTATTTATAGGGTAAACACTATTCCTACAAATATCTGGCTAGATATTTCCAGCCAGCGTGGTGAACCTATCCACACAGGGACATGTGTCACACCGCTACGCATGGGCCACACAGGTGTCCAGGACACCTGTGCTTCTAGAACCTCCTAGCAGATTCCAGACCGCCAACACCCGCGCTGACGTGTCCTCGAGCAGGAGTCGACAGTTCGACTCCGTCACTCGACACTTCCTCGGGTAGGAGTCGAGAGTTCGACTCCACGTACCCGGACACTACCTTCAGAACAACCTCCGACTGGGCTACCTACTCGAGTCCTCCTGACTCGAACACTTGTCGACTCCTCGCACTCGAAGGAACTTGTCGACTGAACATACAAGCCTATTTCCAACAATCACTCCCTAGGCTTGAGTTCCAGAGACACCTCCACCATGCCTATCCTTGTCCGCAGCTCCGCCAGGCGGACTCGACCAAGTGGCTTGGTCAGCATGTCTGCGAGTTGGTGTTCGGTGGGCACGAACTCCAGCTCGACTTTCTTCGCCTCCACGCAGTCTCGAATGAAGTGGTACTTCAAGTCGATGTGCTTTGATCGCTCGTGGAAGACGGGATTCTTGGCGAGCGCGATAGCCGACTTGTTGTCGACCTTGAGCACCACGTGCTCAGCTTCGCCGTTGCTGAACTCGGACAGCAACCGAGCCAGCCAGATCCCCTGGCAAGCAGCTGTGGCAGCCGCCACATACTCCGACTCGCAGCTCGACAGAGCCACGACCTTCTGCTTGAGTGACTGCCAGGTCACTGGGCTACCCGAGGAAGTACAGGGTGCCCGACGTACTCTTGCGCGAGTCGACGTCGCCCGCCAGGTCGCTGTCGCTGTAGCCGACCAGGCGCGGTGCACCTTTACTCCTCCCATACCTACACCCGAGTCGCTGAGACCCGGCGATGTAGCGTAGGATGTGCCTCACAGCCGCGAGGTGCTCCAGAGTTGGAGCCTCCATGAACCTGATACGAACCCGACTGCGAAGGTCAGGTCCGGCCTTGTGTGCACCAAGTACCTGAGGCTCCCGACGATGCTGCGATACGCGGTCGCATCTGTCGCGGGTGCCGTGCTGCACTTGGACAGCTTGAAGCGCGGCTCCATGGGTACGTGGACGGGGTTGCACCCGCCCATCCCCGCCTTCTCGAGCAGCTTCAGGGCATAGGCACCCTGCGAGATATCGATCCCGCTGGGTCCTTGTCGAACCTCGATGCCAAGGTAGTAGCTTAGCAACCCGAGATCGGACATCTGGAATAGGCTCTGCATCTCCAGCTTGAATCTGTCGATGTCGCTGGAATCCGAGCCTGTGATCACCAAGTCGTCGACGTAGACACCGACTAAGAGCCGGTTCGGAGTCGCTCCTCGCGCGTACATGCCATGCTCCGACTCGCATCTTGCGAAGTCGAGCTTGACGAGGCATGCATCGAGCTTGGTGTTCCATGCCCTTGGCGCCTGCTTGAGGCCGTAGAGCGCCTTGCTGAGTCGAAGCACAGGTGCTCCTTCCCCTTTGCAGCGAAGCCGGTTGGCTGCTGCACATACACCTCTTCCTCCAACTCGCCGTTGAGGAAGGCTGACTTGACGTCCATGTGGTGGACGTCCCACCCCGCACTCGCCGCCACGGCTAGCAGTAGCCTGACGGACTCGAGACGGGCCACGGGTGCGAAAACCTCGTCGTAGTCGACCCCGTGCCGCTGCACGTAGCCCTTCGCCACCAGGCGAGCCTTGTGCTTAAGGACTGCGCCATGCGCATCCTTCTTCACCTTGTACACCCACTTCAGGCCGATCGCGCGGTGACCTGGTGGTAAGGTGGCCAGCCTCCAAGTCGAATTGGACTCGATGGCCTCCAGCTCCTCTTGCATCGCCTGCCTCCAGCTGGCATGCACCTTCGCCTCGTCGAACGAGCCTGGCTCTTCGGAGGCGAGATAGTGGAGCTCCTCGTCCGGCTCAAGGGCCGAACCCACTTCGAGCACGTTCTGCAGAGTGCGGAACCGGTGGTCGAAGCTCATGTCGTCTTTTCCATCAAGCATACCTGAGTACCTTGAGGGTGGCGTGACGAACTCGACGCCTGAGACAGCCGGAGTCGAAATCTCGGCTGTCGGGTGCTCCGGTGTTGTTGGAGAACCAGCTGGGGATGCACTCCCCACTCCAGGAGTTGGCGAGTCTGGAGTCGGCGAGTCGGGTGCTGGACCCGCACTCCCGTCACTCGAAGTTGGTTGCGGCTCGAACACCATGTGCTCGACTGCGAAGGTGTCGACTCCGAAGTGTTCACCGGAGTGTCCGGCGAACTCCAGTCCCAGCTCGCGTTCTCGTCGAACACGGCATCTCGCGTGATGGTCACGCGGTTAGTCACCGGGTCATAGGCCCGATAACCCTTCGTCCCAGGTTGGTACCCGACGAAGATCATCGGCCTGCTCCGGTCGTCGAGCTTCTTCAGCCCGGGGCGCGTCTCTCTGACATGCACCACGCACCCGAACGTGCGCATGAAGCTCACATTCGGCTTGCGGCCATGCCAGGACTCGAACGGCGTCATGCCGTCCACGCTCTTGGTTGGCGACCTGTTCAAGATGAACACGGCCGTCGTCACTGCCTCACCCCAGAATTCTCCGGGTACCTTCTTGGCCTTCAGCAGACTGCGGGCCATGCCCACAATCGTCTGGTTGCGTCGCTCCACGACGCCATTCTGCTGCGGGGAGTACGGAGCCGTCAGGTGACGCTCCATCCCGAGCTCAGCGCAGTATGCTGTGAAGGACCCGGAGGTGAACTCGCCTCCGCGATCCGTGCGCAGCGTGCGCAGCTTGCAGCCTGTTTCTGCTTCGGCTCCCGCCTGGAGTCGAATGATGGCGGCTGCGGCCTCGTCCTTCGTCGAGAGAAGGGCGAGCCACATGTACCGCGACAGGTCGTCCACCAGTAGGAGGAAGTACCTCTTCCCACTTGGTGTGGCCGGGGTGATCGGCCCGCAGAGGTCGCCATGGACCAACTCGAGTCGCTCCTTCGCCCGGAACTTCGCTTGCTTTGCGAATGGGGCTCGCCTCTGCTTCCCTGCTAGGCAGGCGTCGCAGAGCTGGTTCACGTGCTCCACCAGAGAGAGTCCACGCACCATCTCGCCCTTCGCCAGTCGGCGCAAGCTGTCGAAGTTGAGGTGCCCGAACCGCGCATGCCAAGTCCACGCCGGGTCGTCGCCAGTGCCCACGACTAGGCACACTGGCTGCGCGACTCGCGCGTGCAGCTTGTACATCCGATTCGGCTCTCGCCTGACCTTGATCAGGAGCTGCCGCTCCCTATCACGCACTCGAAGGATCCCATCCTCGATCAGCACCTGGCAGCCGTTCTCGTCGAACTGGCCCAGGCTGATGATCTGCGTGTTCAGCCGGGGTATGTAGTACACCCCGGTGACGGCCCGATGCTCGCCTGACTTGCAGACGAAGAGCACCGTCCCTTGCCCGTAGATTTCGACTCGCGAGCCATCACCGAACTTTACAGTTCCAATGATGCTTGTGTCGAGTTCCGCGAACGCGGCGCGGTCACCAGTCATGTGATTGGTGGCGCCCGAGTCGAGGTACCAGACGCCCTTCTTGGCGTCCCCCTCTTGCACCAGGTTCACCTGCGCCTTCTCCTCTAGCATGAGGAGGACCGGCTCCTTGCGAGTCGGATCAGCCAGCTCCTTGCGAGCTGGCGCAGTCGAGTGCTCTCCACTCGACGAGGATGTCGGGTGCTCTCCACCCGACGAGGTTGTCGAGTCCTTGCGACCCGATGCTCCCGGCTGCTGGAGCCGGGTGGCCAACTCCTCCCGAGTTGCCATGGTCAGCTCCTCCTGAGCCAACGCAGTCGAGTGCTCTCCACTCGACGAGGTTGTCGACTCCTCCCGAGTCGACGAGCCCAGCTCCTCCCGAGCTGGGGCAGTCGAGTGCTTGCCACTCGACGATCCTGCCGAGTCCTCCTGACTCGACGATGCTGTCGACTCCTCCCGAGTCGACATGTCCCACTCCGCGATCCACTGGATCGGCGCGAGTTCCTTCGGAGGAGTCGACGATCCCTCCGACTCTGCCACCGGTCGAGTCGCTGACTCTGCCACCGGTCGAGACAAGGGTGCCGCCTCCGAGGTGCTCGACTCCGCCTGGCGAGTCGAAGCAGGGAGCTGTGGGGCAGTCGCGATGGTGCAGGTCTCCATCATCAGGAGTGCGCTGTCATCCTCATCGTCTCCGCCACGGACGAGGTGTGCTTCCGCACCCTCTGCGCGCACGAGGTGTGCTTCCTCGCGCTTCTTCTTGCGGCAGTCCCGCACCCAATGGCCGGCGACTCCGCAGTACCTGCACGTGTCTTTCGACGTGCCAGGGTTCCAGCTCCACGAGCTGAGTTGCCTCTACCGCGACCGCGCGGCTTGCCGCCGCCGCGTCCGGTATGGCTGGAGGATCCACCTCCATCCTGCAGGCGCATCCGAGAGAACCACTCCTCCTCTGTGAGGAGTAGTTTCCCAGCCTGCTTGGCCTCCGGCTTCTCCGCCTCATGTTGCTCCTCAGCCGTTTTGAGGTGGCCGATGAGCTCCTCCATGGGGAGCTTGTCGAGGTAGAGCAGAGTCTCGATTGAGCATGCCATCTGCGATAACCTCGTGGGAACAACCGAGAGAAACTTACGGATTGTGTCTGGCTCGGTGATGGTGATGCCGAGCACCCCAAGCTGCGACACGAGTGATGACATCCGCATGGCGAAGTCGTCGATGTTCTAGCCGTCGCCGAACTTGATGGCCTCGTACTGCTTCTTGAGCGCAGTCGCCTTCGCCTCCCGGACACGGGTATCTCCGACCCGCATCGTCTTGATCGCCTCCCACGCCTCCTTGGCCGTCTTCTTCGACGCCAGTGTGGAGATCATCTCCGGCGGAACGGCGAGCAGCACGTACTCCAGTGCTGCCCGGTCCGTCTCGCGCTCCTCCGTGCCATCGTGCACGGCGGACCAAACACGGCGTGCCTCAAGCTTCACTTGCATGAGCAGCGCCCAGTCCGCGTAGTTTGACTGCGTAAGCAGCGGCCACGAACTACCGGCCTCCCGCACAACACGCTGGACTGCCAGCGTGCTCGCGGCCTCCTTCACCTCCGCCGGCATGGGCGCCTTTCCTTCGCCCATCTCCGGTGAGATCTCTCAAGAACTCAGGCTCTGATACCAACTGTTGCCCGTGAGACCTTCTTGCTCGAGAGAGAGAGAGAGGGGAGTGTGTGCCAAAGAAATGGTTTGCCTCAATTTTCCTTTTTTCTATTCATGGGGTATTTATAGGGTAAACACTATTCCTACAAATATCTGGCTAGATATTTCCAGCCAGCGTGGTGAACCTATCCACACAGGGACAGGTGTCACACCGCTACGCACGGGCCATACAGGTGTCCAGGACACCTATGCTTCTAGAACCTCCTAGCAGATTCCAGACCGCCAACACCCGCGCTGACGTGTCCTCGAGCAGGAGTCGACAGTTCGACTCCGTCACTCGACACTTCCTCGGGTAGGAGTCGAGAGTTCGACTCCACGTACCCGGACACTACCTCCAGTCAGAACAACCTCCAACTGGGCTACCTACAAGAGTCCTCCTGACTCGAACACTTGTCGACTCCTCGCACTCGAAGGAACTTGTCGACTGAACATACAAGCCTATTTCCAACAGCCACCATACAGGAAAGAGGGTAGGGCCATCTCTGATCTACCGGAGATCGCGTCGACGAGACGAGGAAGAAGGATTATTCGGTGTGCATGGACGCTTTCGGGGAGGGGAGAGGCTGAGGAGGATGCCGTACACCCACCCGTTCCACCAAGGCCGCATCTCCCACTGGCTCAGCGGCTCACGCCTCTGCTCTGCCATGTCGTGCTGCCCACCTACCAAGAAGATGACGAGGATAATAATTAGTTATAAATACGTACTTAGATTTAGATATTGATATCTTGTCCCAATCACCAAATTAATGATAAGAATTAGTTATAGATACTCATCCCAAACCTTACTGCTCACAGCAACAGGTGCTCATCTGTTCATACATACCTTGTTTTCATAAATCATTCAGTAATGTGATAACGACTAGTGGTTTAATTTTCTTTATGCTGCCATTTGGTGCCTGCAGAGGGTAAATGTTGGGGAAGAGTTACTTATACAAAGCCAGCGTGTGATCGTGATCCCAACACTTGCAGTACGATCTGTGACTTATACTTCGGTGGGGGTCGGTGTCCTGATTGCACTTATCACGTCATGTGTGTTGAGCGTGGAGGGTGCCACCATGTGCTCCGACTCGACCCGAAAGCTTAAGGGATAAAAAAATATTACCTAGCAAATATTTGTTGTCATGTTTCCGAGAACAAAGAAAATATCTCCATGATGATGTAGTAGTAGGAGGTCTCTTGACTGCAAAGTGATATGAAATATGAGTTTGATGTTGATTTTCAGAAATTGTTGAAGGAGGATGCATGCTTGGTGTTTGTGTGTAATTTCTGCAAGCATGCTCAATGCAAGAAAAATAATCACTCTGCATTAGATTAACATTAGATTCGACCTGGGCGCAAGGCCGATATTGTATCCCCTTTCTGGTCGTTTGCAGCCATGTGCAAGGGGACTCCTGCGCACGAGACGACGACCGTCTAAAGGACGCATCTGATAGGAGAGACGCATACCCCCGCTACGTAGCTGCGACTCCAATTCCCCACGATCGAGGATGACCGAGGAAGAGTGCTGCCAAACTAAAAGTAAGAACTGAATTCAATCTGGTAGTTTTAGGCGGACAACTCTCACGATTGTAGTCATTTCCAAGCAACAAATATATATTCAGTTTTTTGTCATTCAGAAGCCGTACCTTATATTGATTCGGGAGCACTATAGCATCACAGGAGAAGGTTAAGGAGTGTGATGGGCTCCCCGAGGTGGCACGGGCGGTCGGCGGACATGTCCGTGGGAATGGCTATGACGTAGGCGCCCTGCTGCTGCAGTACCTCATGAATCTCGAGTTCGTGTTGCTCCCGCCGGGTGGCCCGTGGCCGTCGGAGACCTGGTGCCAAACCTCTTCACCCTCTATGCCTCCGGACGGAAAGCAGAGCTTGGAGGTGGAGGTGGAGACGGAGGCGGAGCTCGCTCCCAGCCCCGTGGCGCCTCTCTCCTCTTGAACTGCGTCGCTCCTCATTCCTCCTACTGGCAACCAATGTGGGTTCCTGCAACAGAACAGGTGGAGTTAGAATCACAGTGCATGCAGCAAAAACCTCAGAGACTGGCGGCACCCGTTGGGAGCCTGTCACTTATGATTCCTACCCTGGCCTCCCCTTGAGGCCGCCCCAACAATGCGGTGAGGCCGTCATCCTCCCTGGAGGCATCATCCATGGGATACTCTCGGATGGCGACAAAGTCCTAACTTACGACATACACACAAAGAGATTGGGTACGGTGAAACTGCCACCCACCAACTGCACAGGGACCAGCGACTCCTAGGGAAATCCCCGGATGAGAAACTACAGTTGCTCAACGCCAAAAGGTTCATGGTATCGGTCTGGCTGCAACTCTCACATGGTTGGGAAAAGGAGGTCGTGATAGATGTAGAGCAGAAGCTACGGTCACTGCTTCCAAATATCTCTCCAGCCCGTGTGCCAATTGAGTTCGAGTACTCGGTGGAGAGCAGCGGCGTAGTGCTGTTGCGGGCATATTGCAATAGCCCGCGGCGACGTCGAGGTCCACTCGTAGTCCTTGACTTGGAGACGAAGGAGATGTACATACAAGATGCATACTCTTCCTTGTTGTTTGAGATCCACTTGTTGCCGCGGCTACAAACCATGAAACTATTTTCCTTGTGATTTATTCTGGCGCCAAAATCCGATCGATCATGATCGTACATGCGCTGAGATCGTGGATACACAACAAATATCATCTTTGGGTAGTGCATGGATACCCTATAATTGAAATCTGTGTAGCAGAGGCCGGGACACCCCTTTTCTAAAAAAAAACCTTATAATTGAAATGTCTCTCCTTTTAATTGCACAGGTCATCCAATTTATTTTCAGGAATTTACATGTGTGAGTCTTCCACATAATGTGTCCAGAATTATATTCGTGGTTCGTATATACCATGCGCACGACC
Source organism: Poa pratensis (assembly GCA_947311845.1). Classification (NCBI taxonomy): domain Eukaryota; kingdom Viridiplantae; phylum Streptophyta; class Magnoliopsida; order Poales; family Poaceae; genus Poa; species Poa pratensis. The sequence goes on along the minus strand of CAMZMU010000068.1, from coordinate 49,860,669 downwards.
TCCAGTTAATTTGTTCGTTGTGAATTTTGGAATTAATATGTAGTCTGTGACCACGAGTATATGGTTACGAACAACAAATCTATCCAAGCTTGTCAGATTAATACTTTTCATTCTGGCCGGTATTTTCATACTCCCTCCGTCCGTAAAAGGATGTCTTGGATTTGTCTACATTCAAATTTATGTAGACATATTTTAGTGTACATATACATCCGAATTTGGATATATACAAGACATCCTTTTTCAAACGGAGGGAGTAGAATTTTCGTAGCGATGTTGTCTTGAGAAGCGAGGGTGTTGCATCTATGTGGAACCGTGCATTCATTACTTCAGCCTGAACCGAGCATCGATGGATTGATTCAGATAATTTCACGTTATAATTCGAGCGTGGCCGCACTGTCACAGATCGTGTGATTAATTAAGAATCGTAGCTCGTAGAACATGGAGGAGCTATGGCGTCAAAAAAACATTTTCCTGCTAATTTGTTCGTGTGATTTATTGTTGCAATTTGAAAGTTATTCAAATGAAAACAGACATAGTCTTGGCCATAAATTTAAAGTTTTTGTCCATAAATTCAAAGTTTAGGCCATCAAAACGCCGCAAACTCTGGCCATACGCATGGAGGACAAATCAAATGGTGCCGTTGTGGATGTCGCCGGACTCCGCCGTGTGTATCACCATGGTCGTGGATGTCGCCGGTGACGCCGTAGCAAGCCCCAATTCTTGCAAGATGTCTGTGAATGTCATGTATGAGGTCGGCATATTGAACTATGGACACAAAACACAAGCCTACGATCACGATTCATCTATGCATAGAAAAAACAATGTCGGCTATCATGCTGTGAACACAAAACACGATGATGGCAGTTCCATACCTGGCTGGCGTCAAAGACACCGGACAGAATTTTGCTGAACACGTTGGTTGCGCCCGGCCCGAATGACAAGCTTCGGCCCGACTGGGTTGGTTGTCCACGCCGAGGTTGCATCCCTTCTCTACTATATAATACGGCTTCAGGTGGTGATGGTGCGTTTTTTAAATTTCCGGTTTTGCCCTCGCGAGATGGTAATTATTACAATTTATGCCACCACCGAGTGAAACGTTGCCTGTTCGCTCCACCCATGGAAAAGAAAAAACAAATCCCCTATCATGCGTCGTGCCCATCCCCGAGCATCGACCTCGCCGCCGTCCTTCCCGCCGGACAACCGCCTCCAGTCCGACCTCCACCTCCAGCCCGAACTCCTCCACCAGACGGACCGAATCCTCCACTATAAGAGCTCCTCCTCCACGCCGTTTTCCGCGCCGCCGCCAACCCGCCCCCGCACTTTGCCGTGGACCTTTCGATGGCGTGTGTGCGACAGATTTGAGTGGACTCGTCGGCCGGTGGTAGCATCAAGAAACCTTAATGTCTTTATTATTAGGTATAGATATTGATATCTCACCCCCAATCACAAAATTAATGATAACAGTAGACACATTGTGGACACCGGGTTAGTAGGTTAGTTCAATAAAAACGATGTAAATTGATATAAAATCATAACAAAAAATATAATAATAATATAATAAGAGCACGGATTAATTAAAAAATATAGACTCGTTTTGAACGCGTCAAATACCTACGTAGATTTAGATATTGATATTTCGCCCCAATCACAAAATTAATGATAATAATTAGTTATAAATACGTACTTAAATAAATATATTGATATATGGCCCCAATCACCAAATTAATGATAGTTATTAATACCTACTTGGATTTTGATAGTGATATCTTGCCCCAAGCACCAAATTAACGATAATAACTAGTTATAAATACCTACTTGGATTTAGATATTGATATTCCCCAATCACCAAATTAACGATAGTAATTAGTACTTGGGAGTAATAAACACCTACTTAGATTTACATATTGATATCTCTCCCAAATTACCAAAATAATGAAGCTGCCTCCTTGTAGGTAGGGCTGGACATAAAGCTCGATGCTCGACAAGCTCAACGAGTACTCGTTTGGTCGACTCGTTTAGCTCGGCTCGTTATGCTAACGAACAGAGCCGAGCAATGATTTTGGCTCGTTATTGCTAATGAGCTAAACGAGCAAGCTAATGAGGCTCGCGAGCAGATTGTTAAGCTCGTTAATTTGGATCCCATGTCTTTTTAAAGGTAGATCTCATCTAACTAGCAACCTAACAAGTGACGACTCAACTTTTTTTTAGCAAGCCCATATCACAACCGAGATCTATGGTCAACCAATGTAGGAAACATCGAATCCCTTTTACTTCCTGTTAATCGTCAATTACCTCGTCATCTCTATATTCAGATTTATTTTCTTAACGAGCTGCTCGCGAGCGCTCGCGAACACTTAACGAACCGAGCCGAGCTTTATATTTAGCTCGTTAGCCTTAACGAGCTTAACGATTCGAGCCTTAACGATCACGAGTCTTAACGAGCCGAGCCTTAACGAGCCGAGCAGCTCGTTAGTCCAGCCCTACTTGTAGGATTATTAGTCACTTCTCCAATTTCTTTGCGACCAAGGCAGCGCGCTATAGGGTGAGGTATAGGAAATAAATTCGCTTTAGGTGCCTAATTTTGTGCTAAATCGGTGCAGGTATTAAAGGTAGAATCTAAACGATGGGAAAGGCAATTAATTTTTCCAGGGACTACGAGCGCTTCCTAAAGCAAAACCCCATATTAATTGATAATTACGCCCTATGGAAATGGAAAACTGGTTTTGGAGAAGTGACTAATAATCCTAGATGGAGTGAGTAATGTTTATTCATAAATACCTAGATTTATATATTCGTTTCTCATAAGTATGGACATATGTATTCATCTGCAAATAATGCAGTAAATGCTAATTAGTGCATTTGATATAATGCATTAAATGCTAATTAGTGCATTTGATTGCTATTATTTTGGAATTAGTTAATAGGTTTCTAGTCACATCACATACATGATGCTATAAAAGGATAGTCCATTTCACATGTTTGTATTTCATAATCGTCAAACAAACCTTTGGCAACCCTGTTTCCAGTTACCATCATCACCAAGCTATCCAAGATGAGGACCACCATCACGGTTTTCCTCGCCCTTGCCTTACTGCTCACAGTAACAGGTGCTCATTTGCTCATACATACCTTGTTTCAATAAATTATTCAGTAACATGACAACAACTAGTGGTTTTATTTTCTTTATGTTGCTATTTGGTGCCTGCAGAGGGTAAATGTTGGGGAACAGCTAGTTCTACAGAGGAATGGTGTGACCCTGCAACTTGCCTGACGAAGTGTGATGAATACTTCGGTGGGAATATTTGTCCTGGCTGCACTTTTCACGCCAGGTGTGATAAGCATGAGTGCGACTGCACCATGTGCCGCTCTTCCTCGACCCGAAAGATAAAGGGGTAGACAAATATTAACTATCAAATATTTTTTGCCATATGTGTGAGAGCAAAGAACGAGGAGGTTTCTTGACTGCAAAGTGATATGAAATATGAATTTTATGTTGATCTTTTAAGAAATATTAACGGAGGATGCATGCTTGTTGTCTGTGTGTAATTTCTGCAATCTTGTTCTATGCAAGAAAAAAATAAACACTCTGCATTCGATTAGCATTAGATTCGACCTAGGTGCAATGCCGATGTATCTGGTCGTTGGCAGCCATGCGCAAGGGGACTCATCTGGGAGGAGACGGCAACCGTCCAAACGACGCAAGGGGAGACTCCAATTCCGTACAAATGAGGATGACCGAGGATGGCGACGAGACGACTCGCCACTGCCGCCGAGGTGCTGCCACGGTGACCACGAGAGTCGGCGCCCCGCCAAACAGCGGCGACATCCTTCTCCGCCAGCCCCCGCTGCCATCCTCACTCTCACATGTCTCCCTCGTCTGCAAGCGGTGGCGCCGCCTCGTCGCCGACCCCAAATTCCTCGTACACTTCTGCGTTCATCGTCGGAAGTAGCCCCTCGTTGGTCTCTTCAGGGAGTACAGGAGACGGTTCTCCTTCATGACTCTCCTTAGCCCTCCCAATCGCATACCTCACCGGCGCTTCTCCATGCGTCCCTACCACGGCATGATTCTCAGGTGCCACCACGGGCTCGTCTGCGTCCTTAGGCCGCGCGAGTTCCTCGTGTGCGGTCCCATTACTACCAGGGAACAACGCCGCCTAGCCCTTCCAACGGGGTTCCGCACACTTGACGTTGCCGGAAGGACCGTGTAGGGTCACCGGATCTTTTACGTCCCTCCGATGTTCGGCACAAGTGGGAACGCCAAAGGGGCACGGACAGCAACGAGGGACACGTGCACGGTGGCTGCCACTCCAGCCCGTTCAGTGTTGTGTTGGTGAAGATTTCGGGCGATTCTCGCGTAAGCGCCCGTGTTACTCCTCGGAGACCGGGATGTGGAGCGACCTCATCTCGACTATGGAACGATGTAGGAGGGAGGATGGACTCGGATTTATAGAGGCTTTGTGATGATGGAGGGATGATTCTCGCGTAAGTCACACGCGAACCCCGCACGCTAAGAGGGATGGTGAGCGTCCAGGACCGTTGATATGGTGTGGTGCCCTGGATCGATGACGTGTAGCCAGATCTCCTCAACGAGAGGCAACTCACATTTAGTTTCCTGATCCAATAGAGAGTCCATCAATTCCCGGGTGGCTCTGTTTTCTACCCCAATGGAAGCCTGCCTCGTAACCAAAAGGACATTAATTCTGGGCGGACGGCTCAATTTTCCACCATGATGGATTGATGGGGATGGGAATGTAACGACGGGGGACTGAATTACGGGCGGCTCAAAATTTTCTTCCCGCGATGGTTTGGGAGCATAATGAGTGGAAGAAGTGATACCTTTTTTCTTCACCGTAACAAGAATCGGCCTGTTCCTGAAATTGGGCGATCAGTTTTTGTTAATAATCCCGTTACTATGTAGAGATAGGGAGACAGAAAAGCCATAGAGCCTCTCAAAACTTGTTATAAGCACTGATGGTATGTGTTAATTATATTAGCAGAAAAGTCAAAAAAAAAAACAATACGCACGCATGATTAAAATCAGTTGGATCGATGAATGGGAGCATACGCTTCGACATGCATACACGTGACAGGCACAAACGAAATACCATCATCCGTTCATTCCTAGCAAAATTACTGCCTTGATCGACCAACTCAACAAGCTAGCTGGAAACAAATACTGTAGTATATATATTGGCAACAGCTTCTCTTCAAACAAGTACTAGCTAGGTAATCAGCAGGCAGGCCATATGATTCACTTTACTTCCCAATACTATATACACGTACACGCAAGTTTATCTTCATTCAAAATCAAGACAAATACATCTCCTAGTATCAGTTTGCACACTTTTAACGACAACTAGTAACTAAGCAACACACGAGCGCCAGCTATCCCTCCAATGGGGCTTCTTCTTCTTATTCTTCACCGCAGTGAGTAGGACACCATCCAATCAGCAAAGATAGCTGCAAAGGTGGATGCATGTCGACCTGTGGCGAGTTTGCTCCAGATCTCCCACACATAGCCCAGCAGCGAACAGGGTCCAAGCGCTCGAGGTCGCAACAGCTACACGAAAAATCTCCACAAGTGAGAAATGGCCGTGAGTACCTCCTCTGTATATAGATATATACATGTATCTCCTAGACATCCTAAGATTATTGCAAGACTAGACTAGAAAACCCAAAAAGAAAATGCACGGAAAATATAACATCCGCAGTGGACTTGGCACCATCTGGGTATAAGCAAGACCCCTTCCCCAAGCTGGTCGCGTTTCCGGAAATTGACAAGGATCTGAAAGGTCATGAGACAACACATAGTATCAATCGATATTTCTAAAAAAGGAGAGTAGTACGGAGTAGCAAATACTGGAAGTTGAACAACAACTACGTACCGCAATGCATATTTCTACTAAAACTGACTGGAAAAGGAGCAGTAGCAAATACAGAGAGTGAAAGTTGAACATGATCTAAGAGTAGTATTGAAAAAAGAGCCACCCATGCTTACTGGCTAGCCTAAAGTAACACCACTTGAAGAAAAACTAATGAACAGTGAAACGATGCTAGCCATAGCTCCAACTCCACTTCTCCCAAAAGAAAAGGTTCACCTCCGTGGCGAAACCATTATTCGACCGACGATCAATCATGCATGAGGTTCATAGTTTTGCATTTTGGTTTTGATAATTAATAGCACCAAATGATTGAGAAATAGAGAGAGCCAGGAGCATCGTAACTTAGTGCCGTGTTATCTAAATGGACAAGGACAATTGACAATGCATGGTACGACAGAGAATCAACCGGCGAGCTAGTATGCAGCTGAACCTAAACTAGCACATCATCGGCTCCTTGGCCGGATCACAGTTCAGCCGAGGCCATGGTAGCACAAACAGGAGAAAGGAAAATGAAACTTACCTAGACCCATCACTACAGGAATCGAGGGCTGTGCCGACGGCCTTCTCCCGTCGGCATAGGCCAAGTTACCGTCGGCACACACCTATGCCGACGGCCGCCGTCGGCACAGAGTGGTCGGCATAGGTGCCCGTAGGCATAAGCCACGTGGCCGTCGGCACAGGTAAACACCGTCGGCACAGGCTGTGTCGACGGCCAAAACAGCACCGTCGGCACCGTGTTCGTCGGCACAGCGTGGGTGGGTCCCACCTCAGCCGGGCGAGGCAGGGGGACCTGTGCCGACGGCTTTGCCGTCGGCATAGGGTGGACACGCATTGTAAAAAAAGATCCCCGCCGTCCCTCGCTGGGGATAGCCTGGGGACGGGGAACGACGTCGCATCCTCCGGCGTGGCCCTGCACGTCGACGGCGTCAATCCACTGCAGGCAGGCGCAGCACGCAGCCTTCGCTCCACCGGCTCTCCCGTAACCCGACGCGCTCACCGGCAGCGGCTTGCTCGTGGCGGCGTCGGCGCGGTGCGGTGTCCGACGCGGTCGGCAGCGGTGGAAGGGGAACGGGAGGGTGAGGACGCGGACGGCGCCGCCCGGGTGCGCAACGAGGAGGGGCGCGTGGAGCGGGGCCGTGGGTGCGCAGCGAGTTGGCAGCCGGAGGGAGAGACTCTGAGCGCCGGGAACCCGAGGCTCGGCCGTGAGTGGGTCAGGCGGAGGCAGGGCGGAGCGCGAAGCGGAGCACGGAGGAGACGGTGGTGGTGGCGGCGTTGGGTCGGTCCTGCACGGGGAGGTTGCCGGCGGCCTGCGGGAGGCCACCTTTCTGCTCGAGGCCGCGGACACCTTCCTGCTCGAGGCCGTGGACGTCGGCGGCGGCGGAGACGGGGTTGCGGCGAGGACACCGGCAGAGCGGCTAGCTCGAGGGCGTCGTCACCACGGTCGCCATCCTCGACGGAACCGCGCGCCGGCTCTTGCCACACGCGGCGCCGGCGAGGGAGGCCACCGCAGCGCCACCGCGCCTAAGTCCTGCGCCGCCTCGCGACGGCTGTCACGCCTAAGCGCCGCGCCTCAACGTCGCGCATCACGATGGCCACCAACGCCGCGCCTACGCCTCGGGCCGCTCGCGATGGTCGTCCCCGCCCCTGCCCTCGAGCGCCGCTCACGAGCACGCCGCTCGCAACGGCCGTCCGCCGCCCCCTGCCATCGAGCCTCTGGTCGAGCCTGCGTAAGAGATAAGGATAAGAGAGATAAGGATAGGAGAAAGAAAATACGAAGTATGTGCGTAAATGGAGGCATCGGAGAGAGGTAAGGATTCTGTGACCAGGAGAGAGAACGCACATGCCACGTAATCAATCCACAACAATCTGTCCCAACCAATCAGATTGAAGCATTTCGAAACACGCGGATTGTGTGTTAGTTCTCAACGCTTCAGATTGATTCTGTTTCGATTTACGTGGATTGCATGATTTTTCCCATTACAGTTCCACAAAACGCTTGGTAGATATGGGGATTATCGATCAAATATGTACTTATGTGTCAAATATAAACACTTTATCACAAACTATGGTACGGGGATGGCATAACTTGGTCATTTTCTTCGAAACTTATACATGTGTATAGATGATAGACCATTTTGTGAAGAGTTTTAATGAAAAGTTTGTCAAAACTCAAGTTTATCATTTTTGTTAGAAACTAGTACACATAATAGGACTCGATGCAAATGCATTTTCGTTTTTGAGTATTTTACACTTTCTTTTATTTTTTTAAAAAATGTTCAAAATGGCCGCCTTGCCTATTCATCAAAAGAGGTCGCATTTTTCAAATATATCGACGGTTATGTGATATAGTCACTACTTGTGTACCTTAAAATGATTTTTGTAAAATAATTGAGCAAACTATCACACACTTGTAGTTCAAATTTCAATTACTTTCGGAAAATCGGCATAAAGTAATTTACATAGGCGAATTTAGGTAGAAATGGAAAAAAATTACTAATACTTGGGGATTATCCATAAAATATGTACTTATCTATGTGGAAATAAGATGGTCCCTTTTTGCAAGATATTTTTGGTACTTGCTTCATAAAAAAGTCATTTTTCACACTTAAAAAATGGAAAAATGATATTTATATAAATAATTTGAAAACTATTTTTGGCAACAATCTTTTCCATGTCAATACACACATATGTGTCAAATATGAACAATTTATCACAAACTATGGCACGAGGATGGCCATAACTTGGTCATTTGACTCGAAACTTATACATGTTTATAGATGATTGATCTTTTTGTGAAGAAGTTTTTTGAAAACTTTGTCAAAACTTATGTTTATAATTTTTCGTAGCAACTAGTACACATAAAAGGACTCCATGCCAAAGGATTTCATTTTTTGAGCATTTTTTTACTTTCTTTTATTTTGTTGCAAAAACAGTCAAAATAGTCGTCGTGCCTATTCATTCAAAGGTGTCACATTTTTCAAAACTATCGATGGTTCTGTGATATAACCACTACTGGTGTATCTTAAAATGATTTTTGTAAAATTTTCAGAGCAAACTATCACACACTTGTAGTTCAAAATTGAATTACTTTCGGAAAATAGGCATAAAGTCATTTAAATAAGCGAAATTAGGTAGAAACTGAGAAAATTCCTAATATTGCTAGATTATCAATAAAATATGAGCTACTTTGTGTGAAATTTGGATAGGTGTCATTTTGCACTATATTTGTTGTACCCGTTTCACAAAAAATGTAATTTTTGACAATAAAAAAATGAAAAATGAAATTTATAAACATAATTTGAAAAAACTTAGTTCTGCAACATTGTTTAGCATACCAAGACACACCTATGTGTAAAATATGGGCACATTATCACAAACTATGGCACGGGGATGCTCATATCTAGGGCATTTGACTCGAAACTTATACATGTTTATAGATGATAGACCTTTTTGTGAAGAAGTTTTTTGGAAATATTGTCAAAAATCATGTTTATCATTTTTTCCTATCAACTAGTACGCATAAAAGGATTCCATGCCAAAGTATTTCATTTTTTGAGTATTTTTTCACTTTCTTTTATTTTGTTGAAAAAACGGTCAAAATGGTCGTCGTGCCTATTCATTCAAAGGGGTCACATTTTTCAAAACTATCGATGGTTCTGTGATATAACCACTACTGGTGTATCTTAAAATGATTTTTGTAAAATTTTCAGAGCAAACTATCACACACTTGTAGTTCAAAATTGAATTACTTTCGGAAAATAGGCATAAAGTCATTTAAATAAGCGAAATTAGGTAGAAACTGAGAAAATTTCTAATATTGCTAGATTATCAATAAAATATGGCCTACTTTGTGTGAAATTTGGATAGGTGTCATTTTGCACTATATTTGTTGTACCCGTTTCACAAAAAATGTCATTTTTGACAATAAAAAAATGAAAAATGAAATTTATAAACATAATTTGAAAAAACTTAGTTCTGCAACATTGTTTAGCATACCAAGACACACCTATGTGTAAAATATGGGCACATTATCACAAACTATGGCACGGGGATGCTCATATCTAGGTCATTTGACTCGAAACTTATACATGTTTATAGATGATAGACCTTTTTGTGAAGAAGTTTTTTTGGAAACATTGTCAAAAATCATGTTTATCATTTTTCCTATCAACTAGTACACATAAAAGGATTCCATGCCAAAGGATTTCATTTTTTGAGTATTTTTCACTTTCTTTTATTTTTTTGAAAAAATGGTCAAAATGGCCGTCGTGCCATGATTTGTGATAAAGTGTCTACATTTGACACATAGGTATGTCTTGGTATGGCAAACATTGTTACCAAAAACAAAATTTTAAAATATTATTATAAATATTATTTTCCAATTTTTAAGTGCTAAAAACAACTTTTTAAACAATAAAGTACCACGAATATGTTGGAAAAAGTCATATACATGAAAAAAAAAGATGAAATGGATGTCATATTTGGATTCCTCTATTTTTTCTAATAGATTTAGATATTTTATTTGTTAAATTTCAATTTATAGATTTAAAGATATGAATTATTCCATATTAGATGAAAAATAGGGTAAAAGAGCTATGCCTACGACCTACCTATGCCGAGGGCAAAGCCGTCGGCATAGCCCCTGTGCCAAATCTATGCCGACGGCATATCCTATGCCGACGGCTTTGTCGACGGGCTGGCCTCGAAGGGACCTATGCCGACGGCCCCGATAGAAAGCCGTCGGCATAGATCCCCATTCCTGTAGTGCATGGAGTCGAAGAAGAAGAAGCACTACCATCGCACCACGCGGTGAACTCGCTGCCATCTCACAGACTGCTTCACAATCTTGCCTGCAAAGGACCAAATCAGCCCGTCAGCGAGGGATGTCAGGCTGCGTGAACCTCCCCTGCTACAACAAATCAAGCGCATAACCTGCACATCACAGGAAAAGGCGCTAGTATTACTGAAACTATCATTGGTTGCATACAAACCATCTCGCTACATTGGATAAATTTCGCAAAGATCACAACAATATATACACACATACATAGTTTGCTGCTCAGATACAAGGGAGAGCAACGAGATGGAGACTTGGACAGTCTCTGGACCGATTTTCTTTTCTTACAAAGAAGATCCCATCTTCCGCAAGCTGGTCGGATATCTCGCCTTTCCAGGAATTGACAAGGACCTGAAAGCCCATAAGACAACACACAGTATCAATGCTTGTTTCTAAAAAAAAGGAGAGAAGTAGAAAATACTGGAATCGCAAGATCTACATAAAAAAATAACATTTCACAATTGCCCCACCAGATAATACAACCAACCAGAGATTAAAATTTACAAATCAGCTGGCAATGACTAAAAGGTTACAATGTAAAGTTTGAAGATCTTGTCACAACCATCCAATGCAAAATAATTCTACAATAGTATTAACATCCCATGCATGCAGTTTGTTTCAAACACAAGAGAGTGCAGTATATGCTTAAGTAAGAACATGAGAATGGAGTAATAGATATATTGAACTCTTAGTCCAACTATAATCATTTACTTATTCAGACTCCGCAGCATTTTATCATCAGGTGTGGTTCCAATGAACTAGCTCACTAGACATGTGCGGAATCTTGAATTTGAGATTTCAAGTAGACAGTTTACGACTTTACGGTGCTAATATTGTGTTGAGATATGTCATGTCGGTTTGCCTGAACGGATATATTGTGATTGTGTACTTTAATTTATTCTGCTAGAAGTAGATCTCACTTGTCTAATTCACTTATTATATACCAATGTTTCTGCCTCGATTCAAATGTGCTTTGCAATAACACATCTGAATTGCAATCAGGCAAATTTGATCGATCCAGGTCTCACTAGCTTGCCGAGTACAACAGCTCCAGCCGTCAAGTGGCTAAAGGATGAAGCTCCAAGTCCACCTGCACGAATGAATCCCAAGAGTGCATGGTAGGCCAGTATACCAAATTTGCTGAAGTCTAGAGCGGACTCATTAGGGTTTGCATGTCAAGACACCACCATTTTTTATGCTTCTACGATTTATAACTCATAAATGTTGATGCCGTCAGATTATGTATGCTCCTCTTGGGTGGTCGTGCACATACCTCATTTTGTGGGGCGCCACTCATTCATTTGTTTTTTCTGGAGTCCTTCCTCTTTGATTCTCCCCCCTAATACTCTGAAATTTTGTCTATGCTAGACGTACTATACATCTAGAGATATGTGTTAGATGTAATGTTTTAAATTTTCAATTGAAAATTGGACATGTGGAAATTGTCTAATGTGTCTAAGACTACCCATAATGGGAGTAACTTCAGTAGTAACATAGATGCCACCTAAGCAAAAAATCCTATGTGGCATGTAATTAATGAGAAGAGATACAAATAGAGTAACTTAGCTAGTTACTTGTAACACTAGTAACATCACACTTTTCAAGAGAAAATGAGTCTATAGAGTAATAAATGAGACCATATATGACACCACCTCTATGTTACTTTGCACTATGAGGGTAGTAAGATAGTCTAGTAATATGTGTATGTTACTAGTTGAAGTTACTCCCACTATGACTAGTCTAACTCAACTTTGTGGCGCTATTCTTGGGAAAATGAGAAGTCTTGACTCATATTTTGGCCTCCCTAGGCAGCGCCAGCATGCTTTTCCCTCATGCTTCTTCAGCAGAGGCAGCCCGTAACTTGGCGGACGCTGTTCAAGTGTGCGCTCTCGGCGCCCGTCGTCAACGCTGTTGTGGAGACGCCGCCATACATGAAAGAGGGCAGGGCCATCTCTGATCTGCCGGAGATCGCGACCGACGAGACGACGGAGAAGGATTTTCGGTGTGCATGGAGGCTTTCGGGGAAGGGGAGAGGCTAAGGAGGATGCCGTGCGCCCACGCGTTCCACCAAGGCTGCATCTCCCTCTGACTCAGCGGCTCACGCCTCTGCCTGCTTCGCCACTTCGTGTTGCCCACCCAGGCACCCACCAAGAAGACGACGAGAATAATAATTAGTTTTAAATACATACTTAGATTTAGATATTGATATCTCGCCCCAAGCACCAAATTAATGATAATAATTAGTTATATATATTGTACTCCCTCTGTCCAGGTTTACTGGGCCTCTAAGTACACTAGTAGAAACAAGACCATCTATCCCGGGTCCAGAGGGCCTTTGATCCCGGGTTTACAACCGGGATTAAATGGTCGGGACTAGAGGGGGGGTGGCTTTTATCCCGGGTGTCCACGACCCGGGATAGATGGGCCTCCACGTGGGCGCGGCTGGGCGCGCAGGGGGGGAGCTTTGGTCCCGGTTCGTGACACGAACCGGGACCAAAGGGTTTGCATCTTTTGTATTTCATTTGCTTATTTTTTAGGGTTTTCGATTTTTTGTTTTCCATTTAATTATTTCCTATTAATTAAGATCACGTCGCGCATACAAAGTCACACACATATATAAAGTTGACACATCGATCGATGTCACGCGCGTGATGCATACATATAAGTCACACACATACGTTTTGATACATATATAATTAAGTCACACACCGACATCACGTTTCTCACGTCGAGATCACGTCAATTACATTGGAGGCAGAAAATAATTTCTAGGGTGAAAAAATTCTCCGGATTTCTTCAGGACCTCCTTGTTCAAAAATCCCCCAATTCCTCTTGAATTGCTATAAGGCGCTTCGTTGGTATGAGCTTGTCCTTCTCTCGTTCCATCTAGATCAATAAGAAAATGTGAAATCATCAGAAAATGTGAAAATGGAAATGAACACAAATATGGTAATGAAGTAATTGCCGAGAGTGTATACAGACCTCTGTTGTTCTGAGCTTTCTATCCCGCTGATGAACAAAAGATCGTATGTACTCGCAAACATAATATCCACATAAATTATTCCCTTGTGCCTGCCTCAGACACCACTTTACAAATAATAGAATTTAATCAAAATAACAATCAAGCATGATAATGGTGCTGAAACTAGAATTAAAAGTTGCGCGGACATATATATATAGTACTACTACTTACCTTGGTTTCATACCAAAACAGGTGCGGTTTCCAAGTCCCACGAACCTCGGTAATGAACTTTTCCCAAACCCTGGCCGGCAAAAGAAAAAATCAAAGGACTTGAACGAACGAAAGAGATCGATATATAGAGCGATAATGACTGAAGTTACCTCTGAAACATTGCTTGCAAGTTGATATAATCGTCCATATCTTTCCTTAACGAGTCCAGGACTTGAACGCATGCTTGTTCAGGTCTAATGTCTACCAGAATCCAATGGTTCCTTCACACATTTATATGTCCATGAGTTACACTAAACATCGAGTAAGCAAAGTAGAATGTGTAGAAGGTACGGTAACACTCACCTGAAGTTGTAAGGAAGAAGTATATCTTCACATGTATGGTGTTTCACTAGATATTGGAGCATGTAATGCTCGGTGTCCTCGGGATGGTTCCTTACGGTTACTTCATGAATCCAATATGGGTCCATGAACCCTAAACTATAGATTCCGTTGTCTCTGCATTCGACGATCTTCATTCTGCATATATAATAGCGTACAAAAGAATAAAGTTAGATAATTGGCAACGAACGAGCTGAGATAGAGACTTAATTAAATTGCATAAAATAAATCACTTACAAACAATAGCAGCTGATGATGGCTTTGTCGAGGGAGTCTTGATTGAATAACTGAAATATTTCGTCAAACGGCACATACATCGCGTTATCCTCTAAATAATGGTCTTTCTTATATGAAACGTGGAAATACTCATGGTGCCCCTTTACGGCTCCCTCGTACCACTCATGCAAACGTCGCAATTGTGTCGGCAGAGATTTGACCATCTCAGGTCTGACCAAGGGCTTCCCGTAGGCATATGTCCATGCATACATATACTCTTTGGGGTTTTCTATGCGAATTGTGTCTTGCTGTATTTCCTTATCGGACACCACTTTGAACGCGGGGACCGACTGGTTTGCCTGTTCTCCGAGCTGGGCCACTTGTTTCCCAGATTTCTTATTAGCTTCCCTCTTTTGGCGAAATGCAGCCTCCTTCTCCTGCTGGGCCTTTTTAGCTGCCATCTGCTGCTGCTCCCTCTTTTGGCGACATGCCTCATTCTCCTGCAAATTCCGTTCTCTAATTAACTTTTCAATGGTACGATCATAGTCGTCTCGCAGAATAGGCGGCCGTGCCGGCCCAGTCGATAGATTTTTCAGAAATTGTGCCACTTTTCCCGGTGCTATTACCTCCTTTCGCATGTGCCGTTTCGGTGCCAATTGTTTTTTCACATCAGCTCGCACCGACTCCTCGAGTTCCTCTGGAGTCAAGTCGTAGGATCTCTTTGGAAGAGGCTTTCGCAACTCACGTTCCTCTCGAGTTTCTGGCGGGAAGTTTAAAGCACACCTCTCTGTATATTTCGACGGGATCTTTAGTTTCCGCGAAACAGAGCGCACTCTCTCTTGAGGTGGGGGATGGACTCGGGCTGGGCTCCCGACAGTCGTCACGAGGTGGAGAGGATGCATCTTGAGGTGGGGGGGATGGATCTTGAGGTGGTGGTGCAGGGGATGGATCATGACGTGGGGAGGGAGGATCTTGAGGTGGGGGGATGGATCATGACGTGGGGAGGGTGGATCTTGAGGTGGGGGGTTGCTACTTGGAGGAGTCGGTGGCCTTGGCGGCGGCAAATTTGGAAACAAGATGTATTTCTTTGGCCACAGAATGATGGACTTCTTGGCATCTCCTAGTGTCCTCTCGCCGTCACCTCCAGGAATGTCAAGATTTAGATTAGCATATAACGGCACAATGTCATCCACCCCGACAATAGCATAGCCAGCTGGAATCCCGCCGAGATGGTACCTTGGTCCAGGTTCATTCAGTAAAGCATAGCCGACCGCCACCTTGAAGGACAAGTTGCCCATTGCCATATGTAGCTCGCATTCTGTCTTCTCCGTGATATCATCCACGGGGTATCGAGTCGGCGGCGCTTCAAGTTCAGAATGTTCCATCTGCGTGGAACCCACGCTGCTTTTTTGCTGATTAGATAGGGCGGCTTCGACTTCTGGACTTTCTAGCTGCACACGAGATTCCCTTTGCTGACTTTGCAACAGCTGATGCACCTTGCGTTCCAATGCCGATAACCGGTCGCTCTCCTCCTTTTTCTTTCTCTGACGGCTTCTATAAGTGTGAGCGTCTGCCGGAAAACCTTGTGCCCAAGTAACTCCGTATCCATAACCTCGTACTCGTCCAACTTTTTCAGGATTCCCGAGTGCGAGTGACAGCTCGTCTTTCTCTCTGTCGACCTTGTAGGTTCCATTTCGAACTTGCTCTATTGCTTTCTCAAGTTCTGTGGTTATAAACCTAATCTTTGCCTCCCATTTTCCCTGAGCAACAATCTTCCCTGTGTCAGGGTCCAACCCAGCGCCATGCGCGAACAACCAAAATTTGGACCTATCGGGCCAGCCCGCTGTCTGTGGAATCTTCCCCTCATCAAGCAGTTTTGCTTCAAATGCTTCCCACTTAGGCACGGCAGCCTTGTAGCCACCTGCCCCCAAAGTGTGGTGATATTCCTTCTTCGCAGCATTTAACTTGTTTCTTTCCGATCGGGCCACAGCGGCCTCCGATTCTCTTTGCTCTTTAAATAAGGGCCACTGGTCGTTTAGCTTCACTTGTGCTCCGGTGAATACTGGAGTGTATTCAGGATCTTTTTCCTTCTCTTCACAATAATCTTTCCATATAGTTTTCTTGTGGGTTCGGAACTGTTCGGCAGCCTTGCCAAGAGTCCACTCCTTGACTTTCTCCATCCACTTCTCGTTTTCTGTCACTTCTGGAGGCAGGGTGACCTTTGTCAAGAGCTTCTCCCAAAACAAATCTTTTGTTTGGTCGTCGACATAAGTCCAAGTGTTGCTCCCGTCCTTCCGCGGATGCCATTCTTGACATGTGATCGGTACCATGTCCCTAACTAAAACTCCGCATTGGTTTATAAATTTGCGGCGGCACTCTAAGGGTTGCATTGGTTGGCCAGTAGCATCAACTATGTCGATCACTACCCTTTGACCCTCCTTCATCGGCTTCGACGGGCCTCGAGGCTTCATGGCTTTCGACCCTTTCGACCCTTTCGACACTCTAGATGCAGATGATTTGCTTGTTCCAGAGGGCTAAAAGAAAAAAAAGATTCGTTAATAACCGCAGGATCAAATAATTAAGCTATGTCATCGATCAACAGAGGCTTAATTAATATATACCTCGCCTGAGTTTGTTACTACCACTTCCTTCTCTACACAAATTTCTGCTCCCTCACCGGAGTCATTGAGAAATTGGGAGCTGAATTCCTCTAAATTTGCCACAACGTCTTCTTCACCGACAGGCGCGGCTGCACGTCCTGCTATAATCATACACATTCGCTCTTCACGATCCTCGTCTCTAACGCCGAGGCCCGGAAAAAGTGGATCCAATGGCTCTCCACGCTCCTCGTCTATGCCGAAGTCGTCCGGACAATTTGGATCCATGGCTCAATTAATGTGCCTGCAATCAATTTTGTAACAAGAATATGAATAAATTTAAGATGACACTAATTCAAAGAACAAATTATTTAAGATGACAAAGAACAAATAATTTTATTACATGATTTAAAATGGCCCTAATTCAAAATGGCACAATATGAACAAATAACAAATAATCTCTACAATTTTGTTGTTTAAGTAATCTCCACATGAATCTCCATATTTTCTAATTAAATGACACCAAAATTCATAGCAATTTTAATCTACACATCTAAAATTCATATATAGCACTTGTAATCTACACATCTAAAATTCATAGCAATTTTAATCTACACATCTAAAATTCATAGCAATTTTAATCTACACATCTAAAATTCATAGCAATTGTAATCTACCTAAACTTGGATTTGCAAATTAATAGATTTGCAAACTAAACTACCTAAATTACCTAAATTTACACACACAAAATTAAAACAAAGTGTGCAAAATTAAGTGTTCACACTAACCTATATTTGCTACAAACATATGTACACTATTTGCTAATTAACCTAAAAAAGCTACAAACTAACAAACTAAAAAATTAAAATTTGCTAACCTAAATACAAAATTAAAATTGCAGGGGAGGGGATCGCAGGAGCACCTCGTGCAGGGGAGGGGATCGGCCGGGGCAGCACCGTGCAGGGGAGGCTGGCGCAGGGGAGGACGGGCCGGGGCGCAGCGTACGTTGGGGAGGCCGGGATCGGCGGCGGCCGGCCGGCGGTGGGGATCGAGGCGGCGAGGGCGGCCCTGCAGGAGGGGATCGAAGGCGAGGGCGGCCGGGGATGATGGCGCGCGGGGCGACGTCGACGGGGATGATGGCGGGGCGGCGCGCGCCAAACGCGGCGGCGTTGTGGAAAGAAGGCGGCGGACGGCGGCGGCGGCCTGAGGAGGCGACGGCGGCGGGGTAGCGTCAAGACGCGGCGGGGCAGCCTGGCGGCGTAGGGGAGGGGCGGCACGGCGTCGGGGGAGAAGGAGAGGCGTCGAAGAGCTCGAGGACTTGTGAATTTTTTTGGCCGGAAACCACCCAATAACGCGCGTAAAGGACCTTTCATCCCGGTTCCAGCCACGAACCGGGATGGATGAACCTTTCATCCCGGTTGGTAACACCAACCGGGACCAAAGGTCTGTCTGGGCCGCGAAAAATTGCGCGCGAAGCCCAGCAGGCCTTTGGTCCCGGTTGGTGTTACCAACCGGGATGAATGGTGTGTTTCTTTTTTTTTCTTGTTTCCTTTTCTTATTTCTATTTCTGTTTTCTTTTTCTTTTACATCTATTAATTTAATTGCTTTTGTAGGTTTGTTTTTCTTTTACATGTTTTTGAATTGTTATTTTAGTTTCTTTTTAAAATTTAACTTAAATGGTCCAATATATGAAAGGCCTTTTTTTCTTGTTTCTATTTGTGTTTTCTTTTTCTTTTATATCTATTGATTTAATTGCTTTCGTGATAAATTTGATTTTTGACTGAGATAAGGTTTATCTTTCCTCCTTATATAAAGGCCAGGGGCCGGGATAAGGTGGGGTTGGTGGGGGCTGGGATAAGGTTTATCTTTCCTCCTTATATAAAGGCCAGGGGCCGGGAGACCTGAGAGCCTGCCCCTGCTCTCTCCCCTAATCCGCGCCGCCGCCGCCCTTGTCTGCGCCGCTCGACGCCCTCCTCCGCGCCCGTGGCCTCCGCCGGCGCCGCGCTATATCCTCCACACCACCGTGGACCTCCCCTCGTCCCCATGCCAAGGTGCTGCCCTCTCCCTCCCCTACCTAGGTTGCACGCACCTTAGTTGTTTGATCAAATTCCCCACTCATTTTTTCAGATCTCGGCGGGAATCGATGACGACCACCCATTTGTTGGAACCGGGCAGTGTCCGGGACTGGGCTCCGCCGGGCTGGCACTGGGAGGTGTCTTCCGGGACGCGTAGTTTGGTGAGGAATCCGGGTGACGTCGTCGACCCGGATCTTGTTTGGTGGCCGTCGCGTGGGCCAGCCTCGGTGCAGAGGCCGCCGGCCCCCGAGGTGGAGGTGCGTCACCGTATCAGAGAGGAGGACGAGCACGTCCGTCGTTACCTGGTTAGGTTGGATACGCAAGCGGTGCATGACAATATGTGGTATACACTTCATAGGGATCCTCCTCATGTGAGTATTGCCCCAGTGATGGTTCCTTATCTTTGGGTGCAACCGCCGGCCGCTCAGCACCTCGCGGCTTAGGACCCGGCAAAAGTTAGTTATATTATTCGTGATGTATTATGGATTAAATAAAGATGTATGCGTGATACTTTTGAATATTTGATCAATGATGTTTTTGTAAAGTGAGGACAATACTGTTACAAAATTAGAAAAATAAAATTCATCTACCATCGACGCAGCCTCCCGCATCACTCCTGCCTTTCGACGACGCAACACCCTTCCCCTTCGACGACGCGGCACCCTTGTCCTAGGTTTGAGCGCCACTTCGATCCAAGCAGCGGTAAGACGTCTCTGATGATCTAAACCGTCCGGCAAGACGTCTCTGATGATCTGCAACCGTTTGGAACGGTCGCAGGTCATCAGAGACGTCTTGCCACTGGTTGCCCAAAGATGCCTCTCCGAGTGACGCTGGAATGTTTTGTGTTTGAGCACCACTTCGATCCAAGCAGCGGCAAGACGTCTCTGATGATCTACAACCGTCCGGCAACACATCTCTGATGATCTGCAACCGTTTGGAACGGTCGCAGGTCATCAGAGACGTCTTGCCGCTGGTTGCCCAAAGATGCCTCTCCGAGTGACGCTGGAATGTTTTGTGTGTGAGTAACCTGTCTGAGGAGGGGGGCTATATATAGGGTACGTGTGCTTCTTTAGTCCCGGTTGGTAACACCAACCGGGTCATGTGGATCACGAAGTGGTCGTGATACTGCCGATCCAATAGCTCACAATCCCTCAAAAGAAATACACCCCTGATCCAACGTCTCACAAGAGCTTGAAAGAAACACACGATCCGTGTGCTTCTTTAGTCCCGGTTGGTAACACCAACCGGGACTAAAGAAGCACACGGATCGTGTGTTTCTTTCAAGCGCTTGTGAGCCGTTGGATCAGGGGTGTGTTTCTTTTGAGGGCTTGTGAGCTCTTGGATCAGCACTCCCCACCACCACCACCACTCCCACCTCATCCACAGGTACACTTTCTAATCGCCTATAAATAGCGGCGTCCCTGCAGCGAACGGCACACAACGAGCATCTACCTTCGCCACCGAATCCAATGGCTGGATTTAGCCTACCTGCTGGCATGTTCCTTGGCATTATTGTGTTCGTCCTTGTTCACCGGCCAGCCATTGGAGCCACCTCCTGTAGGTCGGTGAACAATGACAACACAACGACGCTGTTGGAAACACAAGCCCTCAGGTAGGTTGAATCCAGCCACTGGATTAGGGTGACGCAATGATGAATTGCCGAGGAGGTGGGAGTGGTGGTGGTGGTGGAAGTGGTAGCCATGCCCCTCGGTCCGATCCAAGCAGCGGCAAGGCGCTCTGATGATCTGCGACATTCCCAACACTTTTTGGGACGGTCGTAGATCATCAGAGACGTCTTGCCGCTGTGGATCGAAGGTCGATTTGCTGCTCACGACGACTTTAATGCTTTAATACATTACTACACATCACATAAAGGTTTCTAACCGACCGGGACTGAAGAAGCATACGGATCGTTTCACTCACACAGTTACATTATTACACATCACTCACTTTTCATAAAACGGACTGTACGGATCGTCGTCGTCATCCTCCTCATTACACAATCTTCTTCAACTTTCTACCCGTCACTTTCTTCTGTTTGCGCCGTAGCCATGGACAAGCTTCTCCATTTAACGCGAGACTTGGGTCAATTTTCACTGCGAAGGGCCGGATTTCTTCAAAATTGTTGTAATCTTCTGACATGTCTGTCTTGTCCTCCACTCCCACGATAGTTCTTTTCCCTGAAAGAACTATGTGACGCTTTGGCTCATCATATGATGTCTTCGCTTGCTTATCTTTTCTTTTTTTTGGTCTGGAAGACATGTCCTTCACATAGAAAATCTGAGCCACGTCTTTGGCTAGTACGAATGGTTCGTTGTCATACCCAAAATTCTTGAGATCCACTGTAGTCATTCCGTACTGCGGGTCTACGTTTACCCCACCATCCAGGTTGTACCATTTGCACCGGAACAAAGGTACCTTGAAAGAAGGTCCGTAGTCAAGTTCCCATATCTGCTCTATGTACCCATAATATGTGTCCTTTGTCCCATTGTTGTTTGATGCATCAAAGCGGACACCACTGTTTTGGTTGGTGCTCTTTTTATCTTGGTCGGCCGTGTAAAATGTATTCCCATTTATCTCGTACCCTTGAAAAGCCAATATAGTCGAAGATGGTCCTCTGGCCAACAAGTTTAGCTGTTCTTCGACAGTGTTGTCATTAATGAGACGTGTGTGCAACCACCCGCAGAAAGTCTTCAAGTGTTCTTTTTCAATGCATTCTTCAGCCATTAATGAGCGTAAAGTATTCTTGTGTTCCTCGATATACGGAGCCACCAAGCTCGAATTATGTAGAACTGTGTAGTGTGCTCGATTGAAAGAATCCCAGTCAGAAAATATTTGTTTCTTTCCTAGTGTTCCTTTTCCACGCAATCTCCCCTCATGGCGCGATTGAGGAACACCGACCGGGTTAACGTCAGGAATAAAGTCAACACAAAACTCAATGACCTCCTCTGTTCCATAACCCTTGGAGATGCTTCCTTCAGGCCTAGCACGGTTATGAACGTATTTCTTTAAGACTCCCATGAACCTCTCGAAGGGGAACATGTTGTGTAGAAATACAGGACCGAGAACTTGAATCTCTTCGACTAGGTGAACTATGAGGTGCGTCATAATATTGAAGAAGGATGGTGGGAACACCAACTCGAAGCTGACAAGACACTGAACAACATCCTTCTGTAAAGTTCCTAGAGTCAATGGATTGATCACCTTCTGAGAAATTGCATTGAGGAATGAACATAGCTTCACAATGGGTAGTCGAACATTTTCCGGTAGAAGCCCCCTCAATGCAACCGGTAGTAATTGTGTCATAATCACATGGCAGTCATGAGACTTCAGGTTTTGGAACTTTTTCTCTGCCATGTTAATTATTCCCTTCACATTCGACGAGAAGCCAGACGGGACCTTGATACTGTTCAGGACTTCAAAAAAGATCTCCTTCTCTTGTCTGGTAAGAGCGTAGCTGGCAGGACCTTGATACTTCTCTGGATTAAGTTGGTCGTCTTTCGTCTTCTCGTGCATATGTTGATGGTTCAGTCGTGCACCCGGTGTATCTTTCGTCTTCCCATACACACCCAAGAAGCTTAGCAGGTTCACGCAAAGATTTTTCGTCACGTGCATCACGTCGATTGCAGAGCGAACCTCTAGGATTTTCCAATAGGGTAACTCCCAAAATATGGATTTCTTTTTCCACAAGGGTACGCGCTTGTTGGCGTCTTTCGGAACAGATAGACTGCCAGGACCCTTTCCAAAGATTACTTCTAAATCCTTGACCATCTCATATATAGCATCACCATCAGGGCAGGTAGGCTTCGTCCGGTCATCAACCTCACATTTGAAATGCTTGCCTTTCTTTCTTACGGGATGCTCAGGTGGAAGAAATCGACGATGACCTGGGTACACATTCTTGTTGCCTACATATATACTTTCAGTCTTATCTAGACAGTGCGTGCAAGCATTGTATCCCTTGTTTGACTGTCCTGAAATGTTACTAAGAGCAGGCCAATCATTGATGGTTACAAACAACAACGCTCGTAGGTCAAATGCCTCTTGTTTGTGCTCATCCCACACACGTACCCCTTCGTCACTCCACAACTCTAAAAGTTCTTCAATCAATGGCCTTAGGTACACATCAATGTCGTTGCCGGGTTGCTTCGGACCTTGGATGAGCACCGGCATCATAATAAACTTCCGCTTCATGCACAACCAAGGAGGAAGGTTATACATACATAGAGTCACAGGCCAGGTGCTATGACTGGAGCTTTGTTCCCCGAAAGGATTAAAGCCATCTGTACTTAGACCAAATCTTATGTTCCTAGCGTCATCTGCAAACGTCTTGAAGGTCCTGTCGATTTTTCGCCACTGCGACCCATCAGCGGGGTGTCTCAGCATCATGTCTTTCTTACGGTCTTCTTTGTGCCATCGTAACAACTTTGCATGCTCTTTGTTTTGGAACAAACGTTTCAACCGTGGTATTATAGGAGCATACCACATCACCTTGGCAGGAACCCTCTTCCTGGGGCACGGATCGCCGTCAACATCACCAGGGTCATCTCGCCTTATCTTGTACCGCAACGCACCGCATATCGGGCACGCATTCAAATGCTCGTACTTCTCACCGCGATAGAGGATGCAATCATTGATGCATGCATGTATCTTCTGCACCTCTAATCCTAGAGGGCACACAATCTTCTTTGCTTCGTACGTACTGGGGGGCAGTACGTTATCCCTTGGAAGCATCTTCTTTATTATTTTCAGCAAATTCTCAAATCCTCTGTCAGTTGTACCATTCTCTGCCTTCCATTGCAGCAATTCCAGCGTGGTACCAAGCTTCTTCTGGCCATCTTCGCAATTTTGGTACAACAATTTTTTGTGATCCTCTAACATGCTATCCAACTTCGACCTCTCGTTTTCACTTCCGCTGTTTATCCGTGCATCAAGAATGGCCCGGCCAAAATCATCATTGGGCTCATCATCATTGGGCTCTTCTTCAGCTTCGTCTTCCCCCATTGGAGTATCACCGTCTGCAGTGAACGTAGGATAGGTGTCATTATCCTCTTCTTCTTCATTTTCTTCCATCATAACCCCTCTTTCTCCGTGCTTGGTCCAACAATAATAACCATCCATGAAACCCTCCTCCAACAGGTGGACGTGAATGGTTCTTGACGTAGAGTAATCCCGCTTATTCTTGCAGACTCTACATGGACAAAGAATATAACCACTCGACGGCTTGTTATCATTAGCCACACGGAGAAAACTATGCATGCCATTGATAAAGTCGAGACCGCGTCGGTCACTGTACATCCATTGCCGGCTCATCTGCATTATATAAATATATCAAAAACCATTACACTACATCATAAATATATAGTACTGACCAAATTAATTAATACAAGTTCATCACATTAAAACCAAAGTAGAGTAGTGCCCAAATGTAATACATTGTTCTAATGAAACATACATTAATTGAACCTAACATACAACTATCTAAAGAATTTAAATCCAACAACAAATGCGATCAAAATCGCAACTAAGGTAACTATTGAACCAACAGCATAATGATACCAAGCCTCTCGACTAATGGCATATTTTCTAATCTTTTTAAGCTTCAAGCGCATTGCCTCCATCTTCATCTCGTGAGCAGCGACGACGACCCCGTAAGCATCATCGATGTCGGCAATCTTCAAGTCCAATACACTCTTCTCTTCTAGGTATTGGAGACAAAGATCTTCGCTTATCTTCAATTTTGCTTTCAAATCGTCGTTTTCCTTTTTAAAATACTCGACAATAGGGTCGACTGGAATTTCCGGTTCAACTACCTCCTAAATAAAAATATCTCTACGTCAAGTTGGTCGGGCATGAGTGTGATAAACACGAAACGAAACAAATAGTTATGAAAATATACCACATCCGAATCATAGATCGGACGAGGGCCGACGGGGACGGATATCAAAACCATGACACTATACATATAAAAAACATAAGAAATTAATTATACAAGAAATAAATATGCATTTAAATCATACAAGTATATATATAGGTTTTAAAAATAAAAGATAAAAAAGAGGCTCACCAAAGTGGTGACGGGACGACGCGGGCTATCGACGGCGGTGAGGACGGGGACAACACTAAAATCCACAAATAATAAATTAATTTGAGCTCGCAAATACACTTTCTAGCTTGGGCATTTCATCAAACACCTTGCTAGCATTACAAAATTGAAATGAGCTAAACTAGCAACGAAATGAGCTAAAGTTGCAACGCCGGAGGAAAGAACGATGTTGCTAACCTTTGAATAGATGGGGTGCCTTCAATCCTCTCAAATGGTGCAAAAAAATGGGGATTAATTTGAGTGGGAGAGAGGAAAATGGAGGAGAAATGGTGATGAACTCGAGCTAGCTCGGGGTGGAAGAAGATGATATATAGCAGGGAGACCCTTTGATCCCGGTTTGTAACACGAACCGGGACCAAAGGTCCCCTGCCAGAGGGGCCCAGCGCGGCGACGCATGTGCGCGCATGTGAAGACCCTCACGAACCGGGATCAAAGGTCCCAACCGACCCGGGATCAATGCCCACGGGCGCCACGACGGCTCGACCCGGGATCAATGGTGCATTGATCCCGGGTTATAATTCGGCCGGGACCAAAGCTCCGGATGGATGGTCATGTTTCTACTAGTGGTAGCAGCAGCGAGACCAAGGTGATCACTGATTCCGCGAGAGAAAATTCAGCCTTTTTTATACCCAATAGATTTTTACTACTCCCTCCGTTCCAAAATAAGTGTCTCAAGTTTGCACAAAAGTGGATGTATCTATACATGTTTCATATCTAGATACATCCATATTTTGACAAATCTAAGACAGTTATTTTTGGACGGAGGAAGTATTAAAGGAGAGTCCGTCGTTGGTGTCACACATCTCAGAATTTACAGAAAAATGCCACCGCACTGAATCATCTGTAGGTGTATAACAAACTAACTAATACATCCGCAGTCGTTCCTAGATTTCCTCCACGATAACGAACTAACAGAAAACCCTACGGTCCTATCTCTCACCAACGATCCAACAATACGCGTCCTCGTTGGTTTCTATTTTTCGCACATCATCCGGCAAAAGTTAGATGCAATCTCATCTATTTCGTTGTCTGGAAGATCCGAATCCTTGATTCCATCAATGTCGCCAAAGTGAATCCTTGATTGCATTAATCTCGCAACTGCGAGTCTCCTGCTCCGAGCGTATGCTTCAATCCGTGGTGAGCGCAGAGGATGGGATGCAGAGGCCTCCTGCCGTGTCCCCCAGCTCCCATCGCCAGATTCTCTCCCGTAGCCTGCTCCCTCCTCTTGCAACCATGCCGTCGTCGCCTTTTGCCCTTGCGAGCCTTCCTCTCCAGTGCCGCACAAGCACATGAATGATCTTGCGAGCAATTTCGCTGCTTACCGAGAGCACCACTCGAGGATGTACCATACCACATCCGCTGCCCGTCCAGTAGGTGCAAGCTGGCATTGTCCGTCCTGACTGCGAAGCACACATCTCTGGCACACGATGCAGGAAGGGAACCAGCCCGTCGTGATGGCGTTAGAAGAGCACGGGAACCAGTTTAACACGGATTGCTTTCTGCAAATTTTCGAGGTGAGCGTGCTTTAAGGTGCTGCTATGTGCCTCCGTACGAAATTGTTATTTGTTCTTTTGCCCCAAAACATGCTTTTATACTCCTATGTTATTCTTTGTTATTTTGCCCCAAATCATGCTTTATAAGCATGTAAATTTGCACGGCGTGACTGCGTAAGAAATATCTAATTAACTTCCTCCTTTGATGCTCAGGGAGAGTGAGGCCCAAAGATGGAGCACCTATCAGACTAGCACAGATTACACACAACAATTATTTGCCGAACAGAAAGCTGGTCAGACAGACTTACATCCAGTTTTATTCAGTCCTGCAGCTGGTGATCACTTTTACACGTCATGATAGATAACATGGCTGAACTGCGACTGGTTGCTAAATGTATGGATTTATAACAGTGAAGAGGTAGTTGTTTCATTCTATTCATGTCCAGATATGACAGTCTATTAGTCTTCATCTACACTTACTTTATCTGACTGCAGATAAACTAGAATGAAGAGGGGTTCAGATGTTAAAACAAGAATGGATACCAACTTGTTACCTTGTGGAATGTACTATTCAGTTTGAGATGTATTTTGTTGCTCCCTCCGTCCCGTTGAGAGAAAACTAAGGTAGTACATATCGAGTATACAACTGGCGACAACAAAGAAGGAACAGAGGTAGTACAATTTTGCTTGACAGGCAAGTTTGATTGCACAGGCTGGCAGTTAATTAATTTATAGGTTATGTTTACAATGTCCTAATGATAAGAAGAACTGGTATATCTGACCAGTAAATCTTATTTAATTCAAATAAATGTGCAGATAAATATTCATCTATTTATTTGCAGAACTTGGAGCTATTGTTTTTTACTGTTTTGATGATTTAGATCATCAGGGAGCTCCCTGATTCCATTAAATTTTTGTTTGCATGTTCT
The DNA here is from genome assembly GCA_947311845.1 of Poa pratensis. Taxonomy (NCBI): domain Eukaryota; kingdom Viridiplantae; phylum Streptophyta; class Magnoliopsida; order Poales; family Poaceae; genus Poa; species Poa pratensis. Next base: position 49,832,963 of record CAMZMU010000068.1, on the reverse strand, counting down.
ATATTTATCGCAAAAAGGCAACACAATACAACGGATGAGTATAAAGAATCAACACAGATAGACTTTTCTGGAGAGTCTTGGGTGGCAGTATGTGAAATTATTGTCTCTGACAGCAAGATCATCTATTGAAGGCTCAAGCCGTCAGGATTGAGGTCAGGTTACTAAGATACAATATATGCTCAACAAAAATTACAGTACCTATGTATCTCTCTCTGCATATATGTACATATGATTGCCAGAATTGCCATTAGCTCTTTTTTATTAGTATGGAGGGTGCTCTAAAAAACATCTCAAGGAAAATAGGGAAATTCATTATTTCACCGTAAGTGAGCTCCGGTTTATGGCTATAGAATCAAAATTATTACTTGAAATTGTTCATGATTATGTCTATTATACTCTGATTACTTCCTCAAATTGTCAAGCTTACAACACCGGGCTCTTGATACAATGGCTTTTAGAATCTAACAAACAAAAAAAGTATTTCTTCACTCCTTTTAGTATATAATTTGAGACTGCTCTACAGGCGTCCGTATGCATGTTTGATCTAAGTGGAATTGACAAGTCACATAATTAGTGCAGAGTGACTGATCTATCATTTTAATCCTCTTAAAAGGCAGGTCATTAGAGTTTGATGATCTAATGCTACATTGTATTCTACACATAAGATTATCTAGAAGTTACAGATCATCCATTTAACAAATAGGAAAAGTTAGCACTGTGGTAAGGTAAGTAAAATACAGTGGTACGTGATCAGCTCGGTGATCAGCACTTCAGATTTTTTTATCCATCTACTTTACTGAAAGGCTGAAAGTAGAATCTGATCTGGTAACTAATTAGCAAGTACTTTCTTCTGACTGAATTAATATCAAGTGCTTGGACCACCTAAACCAAATCATCGCTGCTCTATGTCTCCACAAAAATTCCTTATAAGTGCATAAAAATACATAAGATAATTTACCTTTTTATCTAGCTTTGTGTTCTGCCATTCTGCTAATTCAAACATGAGAGGCTCTGCTGCAGGAGGCATGTCGTGCTTCATTGTTGGTTGCTACGACAGATAACCATGTCGATCAAATGGATAAATAAATTCATGTCAGAAGTAAGTCTATGTATAGGTGATTGATGTAGGTGTATTCTGTGTTTAATCTTAGGTGTAAGCATATGTAAAAATATTTTTTGTTTACAATGTCAACTGCTTACTTGCTTCACATAGGTGGTGTCCGATTTATTTTGTTGGTTTGCAGCATTACAAGACTGCATTAGATGATTCTTTTGATGTTCAAGGAGAGTGAGACCCAAAGATACAATATATGCTCAAGCTGTCAGGATCGAGGTTAGGTTACTAAGATACAATATATGGTCAACAGAAAGTAGAATTTGATCTGGTAACTAATTAGCAGGTACTTTCTTTTGACTGAATTAATATCAAGTGCTTGGATCACCTAAACCAAACCATCGCTCTATGTCTCCACAAAAATTCCTTATAAGTGCATAAAAATACATAAGATAATTTACATTTTTATCTAGCGTTGTGTTCTGACATTCTGTTAATTCAAACAGAAGGAGAAGCTCTGCAGCAGGAGGGCTGTCGTGCTTCATTGTTCGTTGCTACGACAGATAACCATGTCGATCAAATGGATAAAAAAGTCATGTCAGAAGTAAGTCTTTGTATAAGTGATGGATGTAGGTGTATTCTGTGTTTAATCTTAGGTGTAAGCATATGTAAATAATATATTTTGTTTACAATGTCAAGTGCTTACTTCACATAGGTGGTGTCCGATTTCTTTTGGTTGTTTACAGCATTACAAGACTGCATTAGATGATTATTTTGATTTAATCAACTAGGGTCTTATAGAATCCTCCATCATGCCAATATTCATTAAGTTAACATCGATGCTCCTTGTTTGGATTAGTTCTCTCAGTGAAGTTTGTAGGTTTTGTATCGACCTTTGTTTTTCAGCAATGCATGTCGCTTCTGTCCAATGGCCAACTCGATGGAACTGGTTAATTGCCGGATGTACTTATTTGACTCTCAGTACTCGTAAGGCATTTCTGTAATCTGCCACTATGAGCATTGTATGAGGTCTTAAAAAAAGAGTTGTCTTGCTTTCAATTCTTAATTTTTATGGCATATGACCATTGCTGGCAGAGTTGGTAAAAATAGATGCTGAATATTAAGGCTAGGAAGTCATCAACTGCTACAGTATAAGCTTATAATCAGTATAATTTGTGTGGAATTTTCCAAACAATCTTGATATACCTTGTTGAAGCCTAGATGTAGTCATTTTTATTATTGAATGTAACTCTTTGATTGTGAGTGTTAAGTTCATGTTTCTCATGTTAATGTTAATCTTGCCAAAATGTCCTCTCCTTCGCACATCCGTCTTCTCAGATTTTTCTTGAGAGCTTATGGAGTAGCCATGGATTGCAAAGAATGGCTACCAAACCTTGAAGACGCCAAGGTCGTGGATTTGGATGGCCGGGATGCACAATGGCGAGGAAACGCAAAAAGATGGGGTAACATGTGGTACGACGATGTGTTATATGGACTTACACATGGACGAGGTCACATGTGGCGATGATGTGACTTGTGCCAACGAGGAAGGATGCGTCTATGTGCATATCTGCACAGGTGAGGTTAGTGGAGATAAGACATGTGACGACGAGTAAAGTCCCGTTGTGAATTATTATTAGTCCTTTGTTCAAAACTTGACAACGATGTTCAATATGCATTATTGTAAAATTACATGTTTGACACGATTAGTGTGTAACCATTAGAATATTCATGCACCCGTTGCAACGCACGGACAGTTACCTAGTAGGAGTAAAATTGGGCTTAATCACACTTAATTAGGGCAGTTATTAGGAGTAGGCAAAACAACAACCAATGCAATAGCTCAAGTCCACCAGGCTGGGTCCTTTGCATGCAACAGAATTGCCCAATACTCCACCGCATGCATGGAGATTGAGGGCCACCATGGCTATTAAATAGGGCAGTTAAATCTAAATTGGGGCCTAATGAATCTGGACAGATTTTTTTTTACTAGAGGCGTAACAAACCTGGACGGAGGGAGTACCTACTTAGATTTAGATATTGATATGTTGCATCAACAAGCACCAAATTAATGATAATAATTAGTTAGAAATACCTATTTAGATTTAGATATTGATATCTCACCCAATCACCAAATTAATGATAATGATGAATTATAAATACCTACTTAGATTTAGATATTGATACGTATCTCCTCCCATTCACCAAATTAATTTCCTAATTAACCGATCCCTATAATTACGCTCAACCCAGCGCATGCCTCTCCTCTCTCTTTTCTTCGTGCATGCATGCAAGTGTAAAACCCAATCGCACGGATCTCCTATACTAAATGCGTTAATTACGAAATATCCTCTGATAGAGGAAACATATATCTATATGTAAACTAATATGTAAACTAATATAAAAAGAGAGAGGGTGGCTGATCCAAATAATACCAGCCCTACGATTATCTCCATCTAACGATTGAGGATTACCCAATGATGTACCAAGTTTAAGTGATACCCCCGTAATCTTAACCGTCAATTGCCTTCATCTAACGATCAGAAGTGTCTCAATGATGTATCCCAAACAGCACAGCGTTTTCGGTTCCCGTTCCGTAAATCCATCAAATGCAAACCGTCGCACTCCTAATCTGATCCGCTGACGCAGCCGCCCACGCCCAGTCCACGACGCTGCCACTGCCAGGGCCACGGACACCGCGCTGCCGCACCGTCCGCCGGAGGACGCCGCAGCCTCTGCACTCCTTGCCTCCACGCCGCCGCACCGCCTGCCAGAGGACGCCGCAGCCTCAACACTCCTTGCCTCCACGCCACCGCACTGCCCGTCGGCCGCCGTGAGGACGCCTTCGCCCGTCGCCGCCGCCCTGCCTCCACGTCGCGTGTTCCCGGACGTCGCCGCCCTGTCCGGCGTGAGGATGTTGCGGCCCTGCCCTACTCCATCGTGCCACTCCGGACGCCAGTACACCTGCTCCCCACGCCATGACGCCGTAGGCTTGCAACGGCGGGGCTTGTGGAGGCCGACCAGATCCCAGCAGTACATGGGGGTCGCTCCCCTCAGCACGACCTAGCCTCCTCCTTCTGGTCTGCTTGTACGTAACCTCCATCGCACTTCTGAACGCAGGTGCTTTTGCATACAGTATGGTCGAATTATCCTATGCGCCTATGACAACGCTTATGATTTTTACAGTAAAATCCTTGGTATCCAGATGGTGGTGGTCATGAGGCGATGAGATTTGCCCCTCCTTGCTTATAAGAATTGTGATTTTTCAAATATTTTCTCACATTTATTTTGGATTCCCAGTAAAATTAAGTGGGGATTTATGTTTGTTTGCTTGAGTTGCAGACATGTCTTCCCTATGAGGACAGCGGTGTGGGAAGACTGTTTCTTTGTTGGTTGAGGTGAGGATGCCTTTTTGTATCTTAGTTGTGTAGCTCATCGTCGAGAAAGATTAGCACATAAAGTTTACTATGGGTTGACTGCAAACCATAGTCGAGGAAATTATTAGCACACAAAGTTTACTATGCTTGGATCTGAGGATTAATATGGACATTGCACTGATGAAGTGTTGATATCTCTCCCTTCCACCCTCTGCCTCCTTAATTTGCTTGTGCAGTATATGCTGGGCTAGGACAATGATGATTTGTTCGTGGAAGTCATGCTTTAATCTTCAAAATGACCGGTGGCAAAAGATGGCTTTAGCCATGATAGTTTTGTTTTGATTTTCTTCTTGGTTTTAGATTGCTAATGTGAACTACTATGCTTATGAATGTTGCACGGCATGGTCATATATTCTTGCTGCATGGCGAAGATTAATTATGACTACAGATGATAAGGAACATATACCTGCACGGTTGCCTTTGCTGCTTTGCTCAAGGTGCGTTGGAGGGGGGACATTTTTTCCATATGATGCTACATCCGAATGACCAGTTTCAGCTATTAAACATGATTGTCTTATTTACATTAATGTCCCTTTTCTCCTAAATATGGCTGTCTTAGACTCTTAGTTGTGTTCTGCATATTTGGTAGCAAATGGATTAGTAAAAGTGTGCAAGTAAATGTGGTGCAAAATGGCTTTGGAATCTGACGTATCAGTCACGGAGACGGTCTTTTGTTGTCAGCTTTTGTCTTTAGATCCTTTCTCCAGAGTTCACTACTGCATTATGAGAGAGAATGACTTTGTAAGTCAATGGCTCACTTGCGATTTTGGGCTCCTCTTTTTTCCTGTACACCAGTGACAAGAGAAATGTAAGAAAAACATTTGATTATATCCTCGATCTTGGAGTTATTTTCATGATAACATTTTGCCTTCTCCAATAGAACGGAGAATGGTTATATTTTGCATATTTCCCTTTGCTTATTCTTACCTCATCTTTGTCCAACACATTTTCTAGATATGATGCAGGCATGCAGGAATAACTAATCTTTTCCTGCCGAGAATTTTCTTCAGTAGGTTTATCTACTTGTTTTCTGAATCTTCCGTCATTTTTCATGTAGGTGGTTGAGGGCTTGTGGCAAGTCAAGATTTTGTACTGGTTGTTTTACTAACAGTCACAACATAACGTCCTCCTGTGATGTATGATGCTGGAGGGAACCAAGTGATTAACCAGGTGCTTACGATTGAGTTATTCTTCTGAATACAACTTTTGTGACACCAGTTGCTCCTGCTCAGAAAATGCTTGGTAGTTTTTCTTACTTCAATTTTTTCTTTTAGAAAGTCTGAAATTGCTCAAGCTTTTGTCAGAACATGAAGTTAGGTTATTTTGTTTCCGTCACAAAATTTCTGGAAAAACTATATCTCTGGTGCACCATCCGGACTTAAGTCCTAGCCCACACATGTAAAACACTATTTTCATATCCAGGCATGGACCAAAAATATAGTGTGAACTTGGACTATTGGATTTATGAGGATTGCTGATGCACCTACCATCCTTCATTATTTTGCTCTCTTAAGTTCATTGTGTCCATCTTCTTAGCACATAAGCTCGGGTGACGGGTAGCTCCAGTAATGACGCTTCTTGAACGTGTTTATTTCCCTCATTTTTATGTTCCTCTATTTGCAGCTGCTATAGTAGCTCGAGTGTAACGCTACTGATCTCAGATACGAGTTTCAACACGAATTCACTCAAGTTCACAGTGGATCTGGTACAACCGGCGTCACGCGCGGTCGAGGTGGAGCTCAGATACAGGCCGGCGTCACGCACGACCAAGAACAGCTCGCAAGCTGAGAGGAAGAAGAAGGTGCCCAAACGGGACTTGATAATTGTCTAATTAGTCGATGCCGTTCCCGAAGCCGATTCCTCCTCATGTACGCTGCGGTGTCGAGGTGGTTGGCGTCCTCCCCTGACTTGTGGGGCTGTGGTGCCGTCCTTGTCTTGCAGACGTCGAAGACGCCTTGCTTCCGTCCGCCTCCACTCGCCGATGACCTGCGACACGTCATGGGTCATGACATTTCCCTCCCCTTGAGATACGGACTGTCCCCAGGCCGGTGCCGCCGGATAAGCTTCTAGTAACGAGTTCAAGAACTCCCAGCTGCGACAATGCGTCGGGAAGCCTGACCACTGCACGAGCACTTGTCGAACTTGTTTGTTGCCGCGTCGTATGGACCTGTCAGAGATAACTGCAAGCGGCTGCACAGTTAAATTTGCAAGGAAACAAGCTGGCACTTCGGAGCACACCTGAGTAGTTGCCCCAATGGCCTTTTTGAGCTGTGAGACATGTATCACTGGGTGTATTTTAGCTGATGGTGGTAGCTGTATCTTGTAAGCGACCTTGCCCACTCGCTGAAGCACTAAGTAAGGCCCAAAATACTTGTATGAGAGCTTCTGCGATACCCTTTCAGCCACAGAGGTCTGCACATAAGGCTGCAATTTGACATACACACTATCGCCCACTTGAAATTCTCTTTCTGATCTCCCCTTGTCTGCTTGCGCCTTCATTCGCATTGTAGCTCGTTCCAGATGTTGCTTGATAACTGGAAGTAATATGGCCCTTTCCTTTGTCCAGTTGTCCAAATCAGCATTGCCAGTAGCGGCTGGCACAGTGATCCCGAAATGCCTCGGGCTTCTACCGAACATTACCTCAAATGGCGATCTCCCTAAAGCTGAATGGTGCGAAGTGTTGTACCAGAATTCTGCTTGAGGTAGCCAGTGTGCCCATTCTTTTGGTTTTGCATTGATCACACAGCGCAGATAAGTTTCCAGACATTGGTTTAGCCTCTCCGTCTGTCCATCCGTCAGAGGGTGATAAGATGAGCTCAAGTTTAGCGTGGTGTCAGCCAGCTTTAACAAACTCTGCCAAAACCCACTGGTGAACACCTTGTCTCTGTCGGACACGGCACCTGCGGCATCCCATGTCGACAGTACACATTGTTCAGAAAAGCTTGAGCTACTGTGTGCGCTGTGAAGGGGTGTTTCAGCGGAATGAAATGGCCGTATTTGGAGAATTTATCCACAATCACCAGTATAGTATCGAACGTGCCTGACTTCGGCAGTCCTTCAATGAAATCCATGCTCACCGTGTGCCAAGCATCTGGTGGAATTGGATGAGGATTTAACTTTCCTGGCAGCTTGACGCGTTCACTTTTAGCGTGCTGACATGTTGTACAAGTTTGCACAAACTTAAGGACGTCGTGTTTCATGTTGGGCCAATAAAAGAGCTTTTTTATTTTCTGGTACGTGCCTAGCACACCAGAGTGACCTCCTACTGCGCTGGAATGTAAGGCCGTCAGCACAGCATTGTGAGCTTCAGTGTAAGCACCCAACCAAATGCGACCCTTGTAGCGAATCACGCCCTCCTGCAGAGAGTATCCGTGATCATTCGAGCCAGCAACTGCCAGTTCTGTGAGGAGTTGTTGTGCCTTTGTGTCCTTGGTGTAGCTTTCCACAATCATTTCTAGCCATTTTGGTTTCACAGAAGAGATGGCACAGCTCTGCTCTGGATGTGCACGGCGAGATAAAGCATCTGCTGCTTTGTTGGTGGCGCCCTTCTTGTACAATATTTTGTATTGGAAGCCCAGCAATTTGAAAAATGCTTTCTGCTGGATGGGAGTATTGAACTTGTGCTCTCCCAAGTGTATCAGACTTCTCTGGTCTGTATGAATGGTGAACTGCCTGTGTTGCAGGTATGGCTTCCATTTCTCGATTGCAATCAAGATAGCCAGACACTCCTTGTCATAAATCGACAGTGTCTGATTCTTTGGCCCAAGAGCTCTGCTGAGAAATGCTATTGGGTGTCCTTGCTGCATGAGCACTGCTCCAACGCCCACAGCGCATGCATCAGTTTCTATCAGAAACTCCTTGTCGAAGTTTGGCAAGGCTAGCACCGGAGCATTCACTAATGCCTTTTTTAGTGCTTCAAATGATGCTTGCACTTCCGGTGTCCATATGAACTGCACATTCTTGCATAACAGATTTGTCAGTGGTCGGCACAGGATCCCAAAGAACTGAATGAACTTTCTATAATATCCTGCTAGCCCCAGAAATGCTCTCAATTCTTTTAGGTTCATTGGCCTGGGCCAGTTTTGCACTGCTGCTATTTTTGAGGGTCTGTTGACACACCATGCGCCCCAATAATGTGCCCTAAATATTCCAGAGCTTGCTGAGCAAAAGAGCATTTGGATTTCTTGATTTGCAGTCCATGTTGTTGTAACAACTGAAATACCTCCTTGAGATGTTCTCTATGTTCTTCCACCGTTTTGCTATAGATGAGAATGTCGTCTACAAAGACTAGCACACATTTCCTGATCAGGGGTGCAAATATGTTGTTCATAGCTGCTTGGAAAGTAGCTGGAGCACAAGACAGCCCGAATGGCATTACTCTGAACTCGTAATGTCCACTGTGAGTTTTAAATGCTGTTTTATGCTCATCAGATGGCACCATTCTTATCTGATGATAACCTGAGTACAGATCCAATTTTGTGAACCATTTTGCTCCTGACAGCTCATCTAGTAGTTCATCCACAACAGGCATGGGGTATCTGTCCTTCACCGTCACTGCATTTAAGTGTCTGTAATCGACACAGAAACGCCAAGTGCCGTCTTTCTTCTTGACAAGCAACACAGGTGAAGCAAACGGACTCTGGGTTGTTTTGATTATCCCGTGTTTCAACATCTCCTTGATCTGCTTCTCAATCTCATCTTTTTGTTGTGGTGAATATCGGTAAGGCTTGACATTGACAGGCTGTACCCCTGGCAGCAAGGTTATCTTGTGATCAAACGGCCTGTTTGGTGGCAGCCCTTGTGGTTTTTGGAAACAAGCATCATTTTCGTGCAACAGATGTGCTATGTCTTCTGGTATCATCTCCTTCGGGTGCTGCCCTGTGATTGTGTGCAGTTCCACAACATGATAAATAGCATGATCAGCTTCCAGTTGTTGTATTTCTGCCATATCAATTGGTGCACATTCAGTTTGCTTGTCTCGCACCCCTCTGACAGTGACTCTCTTGCCTTCTTGTTTAATGCGGAAGGTTTTCTTGTCCCAGTCGATCCACATGGGACCCAACGTTTGCAGCCAATCCATTCCCACAATCACATCATAGTGAGGCAATTCAAATACCTTCATGTCTGTGCAAAATCGAGCCTGTTGACACTGCCACTGCACTTGGTGAACTGCTTCATCCACCACTGTTTGTGCTCCATTCGCCATGGCCACTGTGACTGCTGGTACCTTTGTTGCTGATAATCCCAATTGTTGCACTGTCTCAGAACTGATAAAGCTACCACAGCTGCCTGAATCTACCAGCATCAGCACTTGCCTACCTTGAATGGTTGCCAGCAACCTAAAGCTCTTCTTCTTGACTGTGCCTGACAGAGCACATTGAGAGAGATGGCAGCAGGTCTCTGCATTTTCTTCCTCAGTTTCACTTCCAGAATCAGAGGTAGATAACTGTAACAATTCCACTAACTCTTCCACCACATTGAGAGGTACTGTGGTTTTGCATTTGTGGCCAGGGTGGAACTTGTCACCACAAGTGAAGCATTCCCCATTTGCTTTTCTTTGTGCTCTGAGGGAATTAATTTTATCCCAATTTGGCTTCCCCGAGCGCCTGTCGTCAGGTTTCTTCTGTTCCTCAGGCGAACTTGTTAGAATCCCTCGTCCTGAATAAGTGCTGCTTGGAGATGAGCGTTTATAATCATGCTTGAACCTTGATGAAGAGAATACCCGGGCTTCTTCCAGCATCTCCTCCTGTGTTTCAGCAAGAGATAAAGCAGCATCAACCGTTCTAGGTTTATGCAAACGAATACCACATTGAATATCTTTCTTCAAGCCACTAATGAATTTTGTAACAAAAAAAACCTCATCATAGTGGTTGTTATGCACTAGCACCTTGTGTCTAAGCTCTTCAAACTTGTTATAATATTGCTCTACAGTGCCTACTTGTTTGCAGCGCTCTAAAGCCTCTAATGCTCTATGATGTTTATCACGGCCAAATTTAGCATGCACAGCTACGCATAGCTCTTCCCAATTTTCTACATCATGATCAGCTTCTATGTTTTGTAACCATAAAGCAGCATTTCCTCTAAAATGTATGGTGGCATAGCTAGCCCAGTTTTCATGGTCTACTGCATACATGGCAAAATATTTCTCACACGTCTTCTTCCACCAACGTGGATTGTCACCATTAAACTTAGGGAAATCAGACTTTGGTGGTCTAGCAGTTCTATATTGTGATCTAGAGTCATGCCTAGCATTGCTATATTCACCATCGTCGTCACTATCAAGATCAAAAGTAACCGGGGAATGACGAAACACGCGCGTACCCTTTGCCAGGACAGGTGCCATTGCTCTGCGAGCAGCGGTCACGTTGCCCTGTGGTGCTGTTTCGTCGCCGTGCCCATTGGGCCGAGGAGTGGAGTCGACGCCGGGATGGCGGTCGGCTTCCAGGACTGCAACTCTTGTCCCCACCTCCTCCAGAGTTTGGTGCAGCGCGCGAAGGGAATCATCCATCACAGGCGCCCAAGTGTTGATGCCTTGTATGTTCTCCACTATCTTGCCCTGGCTCTTGGCCATGGCCTTCAGTGAATCCTTTACCGCCATCAGCGCCGAGCTCGTGTCATCGCCTTGCTTGTTGAACAAGACGGACAGGTTCTGAAGCTCAGTCTTCAGATCTTCCATGGTCGAGATGTTGCAGATCGCCGGGCGTGAGGGTCTGCTCTTGCTGGCCGCCCCCTATAGCTGAAACGGTCGGAGGATTCGTCGGAATTTTACCAACTGTGGTGATGATCCACAGCCAACCGAAGCTTCCTCAGGTCTGGTGTTCTACCGCCACCTTCGCCTCCGCCTGCTCGCCGCGCCGCCTGCGCCGCGTCCGCCGCCGCCGACAGAACCTGGGAGGGGATTTTACCAGGGCTAAACCCAACCCGCCGCAGATCCGGTCATCCTCAACGCCGCCCTACTCTCCCGACCTCGATTTCACTGGAGAGATTCAGATCGAGTGAATCTGATACCATATGTAACGCTACTGATCTCAGATACGAGTTTCAACACGAATTCACTCAAGTTCACAGTGGATCTGGTACAACCGGCGTCACGCGCGGTCGAGGTGGAGCTCAGATACAGGCCGGCGTCACGCACGACCAAGAACAGCTCGCAAGCTGAGAGGAAGAAGAAGGTGCCCAAACGGGACTTGATAATTGTCTAATTAGTCGATGCCGTTCCCGAAGCCGATTCCTCCTCATGTACGCTGCGGTGTCGAGGTGGTTGGCGTCCTCCCCTGACTTGTGGGGCTGTGGTGCCGTCCTTGTCTTGCAGACGTCGAAGACGCCTTGCTTCCGTCCGCCTCCACTCGCGATGACCTGCGACACGTCATGGGTCATGACATCGAGTTTCAGGTGTGATAGATTATGACGCCGAAAATATGGTGCAAAACAGTTTGCTATGACAGAAAGATCCATTTTAGTTGTCCCCCTACTGTAGTTCGTATGGTTCTTATATATTTTCTCAAGTATTATCTTGGGTCAAAGAATAGGAAACATAATCTGTTACCTAGGCAGAACTACAAAAGGTGGGTAATCAGGTGTTCGGTCGCAATATCAGTTGAACGTGTAAGGTCTGCCTAAAATATTCAAGTTTCTGCACAAGCGCATGGATGCAATGCTATGTTGTATGTCAAAAAAGAGGAACCACACCATTGTTTATGTTACCAAACAAGTTTGTATGTTAGTTGCAGGTTTACAATGGACACACCACCTCCGGGCTTATAAATCTCTTGTACTTCGGTTGCTTGGATGATTTACGTCTATGGCTATGCAATATTCTTGAATGCCCCAAAACAGGGTAGTATCCTTTGGAATTGGTAACACCTGCAGAGTAATAAACATAATACAAAAGATAAAAGATTGAAAGCATTACATAGTTTTGTGACACAGCAATATTATGTCTACATATCATCATTAGCTTGAAATTGTATACGTTTTTTTCAATTTCATATGTAATATGTACTGTTAACTTCTTGTGTAATAGTCAATATACATGCATTGCACAGGTAAGAAAAATATACGTGCATTGCACGTGCAAGATTACTAGTGGGAGGAAATCATCGAGCGTAGCCAGTAAGATTTCACTTTGGTCGCGCTGCGATTTTTATTAGGCCCAGAAAACGGAACGGAGGGAGTAATAGTTTTTTTTTGCATGGTAATACGATTCTCATTGATAAATAAAATACGAGATACAAAGTACGTATACACGATCTTACAGATCTGGAAAGATAGGATAAACCTATGTGACAAACCAACGCATATCCATCTTCTTCGGCACCACCGTAGCAGCCACCAAGGAAAAGATAGACAGATCACCTCCTAACCCGAGCTCGGCACGGCTCCATCGCTGATATCAGCTTTTCGGACCTCCAAAGTAGTTTGCCATAGGACAAACCATTGCCGTTGAAAGAATCAGACCGGGGCAGCACGACCCCGGACACGCCATCGAACTTCAGCACTGGCACCCCCGCACGACGATGTCGGAGTAAGGAAACAGAACCATCAGCCTCCATCCACAGACCCATCACAAGGTGCATCATTTTCCAGCTGTCACCAGTGCAGACCACCGTCTGCACGTACTCTGGACGAATCTTCTCTGCTCCACCATGGCGCCGGAGACAACGCCGCAGCAACGGGGACAGAGCAGGAGGAAAAATCCATCTGATGGAGTCGCCGCCGCCGCCTCGCCGACACCATCCATGAATCCTACAGCCACCGATCTGAAAGATCGGCAAGCACATCACATACATGATGGTATAAAAGGATAGTCCATTTCACCTATTCGTATTTCATAACACGTCAAAGAAACCTTTGGCAACCCTGTTTCCAGTTAGCATCATCATGAAGCTATCCAAGATGAGGACCAACATCACAGTTTTCCTCGCCCTTGCCTTACTGCTCATAGCAACAGGTGCTCATCTGCTCATACATACCTTGTTTTCATAAATCATTCAGTAATGTGATAACGACTAGTGGTTTAATTTTCTTTATGCTGCCATTTGGTGCCTGCAGAGGGTAAATGTTGGGGAAGAGTTACTTATACAAAGCCAGCGTGTGATCGTGATCCCGCAACTTGCAGTACGATCTGTGACATATACTTCGGTGCGGGTCGGTGTCCTGACTGCACTTATCACGTCGAGTGTGTTGAGCATGGAGGGTGCCAGTGCACCATGTGCTCCGACTCGACCCGGAAGCTAAAAGGGATAAACAAGTATTAACTAGCAAATATATGTTGTCATGTTTGTGAGAACAAAGAAAATATCTCCAGGATGATGCAGTAGGATCGAGGAGGTCTCTTGACTCCAAAGTTATATGAAAAATATGAATTTGATATTGATTTCAAGGAATTATTAATGGAGGATGCATGCTTGGTGTTTGTGTTTAATTTCTGCAAGCATGTTCTATGCAAGAAAAAAAATCACTCTGCATTAGATTAGCATTAGATTCGACCTCGGCGCAAGGTCGATATTGTATCCCCTTCTGGTCGTTTGCAGCCATGCGCAACGGGACTCCCCTAATTAGCGCATTTGGGATCGAGGATGACCGAGGACGGCGACGAGATGACCCGCAACCGCCGCCGAGGGCCGGCGCCCCGCTGAACAGCGGCGGCGTCCTCCGCGAGAACTTCCTCCTCCTGCCCCCTCTGCCATCCTCGAACGCCCCGGTGCGGCCTGGCGCGACCGTACGGGAGCGGGGAGGTCGCATCTATTCGCGTCGCTTAGAATTTTCCTTGTGAAATTAGATGTCTCAACTTTGTGGTGCTATTCTTGGGGAAATGAAAGAGTGCGGTGATTTGGAGGACGAGCTCCATGGAGCTCTATTTTGAAAAAAATCAAAAACGACATTTTAAGTTTCTAAAAAATGTGAAACAAATCCACGAGGTAGAAGATGATTATGCCTACCACTGTGCAAATTATCAATTCGAAACATTATGTATTTTAGTCTGTGTAAAAATAACAAAATTCTGGATCTGAGATGTAATGTGAAAATTTTCAAATTGTCTGGATTTGTCATTTTTGTGTAGTCCGAAATACAGATTATTACGGGTTGCAAATTTGCAGAATCGTAGAATAGGTCATTGTCAACTTGTAGATTTTTTGCAGAATTTTTTCAAACTTAAAAAAATGTCGATTTAGCTTTTTTCAAAAGACGGGCTATATGGAGCTCATCCTCCAAGAGAAAAAGATCTAACTCATATTTTGGCCGCCCTTGGCGCGCATTGTCAACATGCTTTCCGGCGCCCGTGGCATTTCTTCGGCGGAGGCGGCCCGTTCTGGGTAGCCGCTGTTCAAGTGGGTGTTTCCCCCCTCCTCTTCCTGGGGCCTGTCATCAATGTTGCTGCGGAGACACCGCCGTACCTACATACAAGACGCGTTTGAAGGATTTTGGAATTGGCAACAACCAACGAACGAACTCCTGGCACTGTCATGCACAAACATACGTATATAACACAGTATAATATAATTATAGGGCTCCTTTGATTCATAGGATTGCCAAACGATTGGTGTAGGGTTGAAATCTATGGTAATTTTTCCTTTTACCCGTTTGATTCATAGAATCATATCCCATAGGAAAAATTTCTATAGGAATCTTGTAGTGCAAACTACATAAGAAAATAACATGATCTCCAACTTCTTAGAAAAATTCCTTCACCAACCAAATGAACTTTGTCTTCCCATAGGATTCAACTAGACATGCCATACCAATCCTATGAGTTTCCTATTCCTACACTTTCCATATCCTATGAATCAAATGAGACCATCATACATTGTTCTTAATTTGACGGCGAAGAAAAAATGATAATGTCGTAGGCACGACTAACTGACTGAAGGTTGCTAATCTTCTTGGGGTTTAGGGCCATTTTTGAAAATAATACATTTCTATAACAATGTCCATAAATAATACGCTTTTTGAGAAATTTTCAAAATATGGTTTTACCCAAACCGAAAAGGTCCTATCGGCCACGGCAAAGCCGAGCAGAGCTGCTCGGCATAGACCAAACCGAATAACGATAGGTGGGTGGACGAGATCGGCCTAGCAACCGACAGCGTAAAGGCCACGACAACGCCGACCAGCCCGTCGGCCACGGCGAAACCGACAAGTCCCAAGAACGGATCGATCGGTGTACAACGTTAACGCTCGCTCTCGTTAGCTCTCTTCATGCATCCGTTGCTCGCGCGATGGAAGCTAGCTGGCTGGCTCGATCAGCCTTTCGTTTCCTCTCCCGCGAGCTGGGCTTACCCGCGGCCGCAGCGTCACGCGCGCTGCCGCCTGCCACCGCTGCTCTTCCACCGCACATCCGTCCCGCACCTCACGTTCATGCTGCTCATGTGCGCGCCGCATCCACGACGAGCTGCTCCCCACGTCGGTCACAATTTGGCGAGGTGGCAGACACCGACGGAAGCGAGGTAGAAGACGACCTCGAGGAAGTAGTGCTTGGCG
This sequence comes from Poa pratensis, assembly GCA_947311845.1. NCBI lineage: Eukaryota > Viridiplantae > Streptophyta > Magnoliopsida > Poales > Poaceae > Poa > Poa pratensis. The sequence goes on along the minus strand of CAMZMU010000068.1, from coordinate 49,816,991 downwards.
GCGGCGACCCTGACAGCGAGGTAGAAGACGTCCGTGCTCGAGGATGACCTGGGGGCGAATAATTCCGGTGGCAGCGGCTGTGGCCGAGAGCGACGAAGACAGAGAGGATTTGCTATTTGGCTGGCTCTCGATCGTCCCGGCTCGAGCTTGGAGGCGAGGAGGAAGAGGCAGTGTCGAGGTGCAGAACTCTCGGACGACAACGGGGACAACTGGATCGTTGGCGCACGGCGCCGAGGCCCACACGAACAGCACGGAAATACTCGTCGGCCACGGCGGAGCTCGCAAGTACTTGTGGGTCACGGGGAAGCTGACAAGTGCTCGTCGCTTGTAAATTCCCCAAAAACGTATTATTTTTATAATTTTGATGGTTCATCAGGACATGGTTCATTTCTGATTAACCAACCCATGCGGCACGTCCCCTTGTCTGTCTCAGCGGCAGCAGCAATGGTAGGGTAAGGAGTAGAGACATGCTCTCTTATACTTGAAACCAAATGAACAAGGAATGTTCTTCCCTCCTCGAAACAGGCTTTCGCCCCGCTTTATAAATAAAGCAACATGCCAAGCAAGTCCATACACAGTTACAAACATAAGAGCGGAAAGGCCGCTTGCTGGGGGCGCAGCACAAGTAAGCCCACATGAAAAAAGCAAGAAAGAAGTGGTGGGGGGTGTGGGGGGGTGCGAGAGATACATCAAGAAAGACAGAAGAGAGCGAACACAAAAAACTAAGCCCCTCCGGCGCTAGCTGGAAGAAGACGCGGAGACGCGCCGAGCGGTCTCCACAAGTCTAGTGATCATGGCGTCCAGCTGCTCCCTGTCCCGCTGCCTAGACAACGGGTGCCACTGCTGCAAGAAAGCCAGAAGTTTAAACATCGAGTCAGAAGCACGTCGGAGAAAAATCCGCTCGATCACCATCTTATTGCGAATCGTCCATAGGGTCCACATCAACGCGGCAAACACCAACCAGAAGAGGCGTCGCCTCTCCCCGGTACGGTTCGCCTGGATTTCTAGGAACTCGCCAAGGTCTGAGGCCTGCCAAGCAGGCCCCAGCGCCTCGTGGACGAAGTTCCATAGAAACCTGGCAGCGGGGCAGGTGAAAAGGATATGGGTTCCCGTCTCGGGGATCCCACACATGGGGCAGAGCCCATCACCCGGCCCCTGTCGCTTGCGAACCTCCACCCCTGAGGGGAGGCGGTCCCTAAGAAGCTGCCACACGAAGATTTTGATTTTTAACGGTATGGGGGACTTCCAGAGGGGGAGGTCCAACTCTAACTGGGGTACTAAAGAGACTCCGATACGCCGACTTTACAGAGAACATCCCAGACGGTGTCAGGTGCCATGACACGAGGTCACGACCGCCTGGCAGCGACTCAGGAAGCAAACTCCGTAACTCTGTCCAAGCTGCAGCCTCGGCAATACCGAATGTTCGTCGGAACGAGATGTTCCAAGTCCCATTGGGTATTGCCGAAGCCACAAGCTGCATCGGGTCCGCGCTGATAGCAAAAAGAGCAGGGAACCTATGCTGTAGCGGGCTCCCATCGAGCCACGGGTCCAGCCAAAAAAGGGTGTCCTCTCCATTACCAATGGAGAAGCGGACACCCTTCCTAATCTCATGCTTGATGGATTGGATAGATCGCCAAAATTGGGATCCATCCTGGCGGTCACAAGAAAAGAGGGGGCGACCCTGCAGATATTTCGCTTTGATTAGCTGCAGCCATAGTCCCCCCTCCTCTCTAAGTATCCGCCATACCCATCGTAGCATGAGCGCAACGTTCATCTTACGGGAGGAAATGATACCAATGCCCCCCATGTCTTTGGGGGTGCACACATCCGCCCATTTGACCATGTGGTACTTCTGACGCCCATTGGCCCCTGCCAGAAGAAGCGTGAGAGATCCCTGTCAAATGAGACGTGCGTGCCTTCTGGGAGTATATAAACTCCCATCAGGAACATAGGTAGACTAGAGAGACAGGCGTCAATCAGGACAGTCTTGCTCGCCTTAGAGGTGAACCGCCCTTGCCAAGGCTCCGCCTTGGCTTTGACACGCTGGGTGACCGGTTCTAGGTCCTTAATAAGGATCCTAGAATCACTAATGGGCGTCCCCAGGTAAGTAACAGGGAAGGTAGACAACTTGCAATTTAGTTTGTCCGCTATCCGCTGTCGCTCATCAGGGGAGTATCCCATGATCATGACTTCGCTCTTGTCGAAGTTAATCTTGAGGCCCGACATGGCCTCAAAGCAGAGGAGAAGGAACTTGAGATTAATAATGTCAAGCTCCGAACCCTCCACCATGATCATGGTATCGTCCGCATATTGGAGGTGGGTGATCCCACCTCCAGGAATAAGGTGCCCTACCACACCAGAGATGTGACCGGCCGTCTTGGCTTTGTCCAAGATGGCCGCCAGGGCGTCACCAGCGAGGTCAAAAAGAAGGGGGGAAATCGGATCCCCTTGTCTCACCCCACGCGAAGACCTAAAGTAGGGCCAATGTCTCCATTAATGTTTATGGCCGTGTTCCCGGACATGACGATCTGCATAATCCACGATATGAAGCGTCGTCAAACCCACGACGCTCGAGGACCTGGCGTAGAAAAGCCCAGTCCAAACGATCATATGCCTTCTGGAAATCTAGCTTAAGAAAGACACCTTTAAGGTGTCTCGTCTTGACTTCATGAACAACCTCATGAAGAGCCAGAATCCCATCATGGATAAATCGTCCCTTGAGAAAGGCGAACTGATGTGGGTGAGCCAGGCGCTCCACAACTGGCGCCAAGCGTGTTGCACACACTTTGGCGAGCAGACGCATGATGACATTGATCACCGTGATCGGCCTAAACTGACGAACATCCGTGGCCCCTACAACTTTAGGAATTAGGGTAATCACCCCAAAATTAAGGCGGGACATAACTAGTGTCCCAGTATAGAACTCCTGGAACATCGGCATAATCACCGCCTCAATATACTCCCAGAACTTCTGGAAGAAGGATACAGGGAGACCATCCGGCCCTGGGGCCGAACTGGTTTTCATCCCCATAATGGCCCGGCGCACCTCCTCGGGACTGAATGGGAGAGTAAGCTCCCTATTCTCGTCATCCGAGACTAAGGCCCCTAAGGGCCAGAAGTGCGCGGCCAAAGCCACTCCCGTGCGGGGACCCTCCGTAAATAACTCCTTATAGAAGGAGTATATATGGTCGGAAAGGTCCTGGGCCTCCTCTAATAGGAGGCCATCCGCCCATAAGCAAGGGATAGAGCACCTACGACGGCGACCATTAGCAATGGCATGGAAGTATGCTGTATTAGCATCTCCGCGAAGAATCCAATTCTGGCGACTACGCTGTCGCCAGAATATCTCCTCGCCTTTGTAGATCTCCATCAAGGAGTTCTCCAAAGCATACCGCTCCAACCATCCATCCGCGGACAACCTGTCGAGTCAGCCGCCATATCAAGCGTCTGAATCTGGGCGAGGATGTCCGCCTTATTCTTACGCACCTCCGCGCCTAAATTCGCCCCCCCCCCTCATAAATTGGCGCACGACCTTAGCACAGTGGTGCCAAATGTCAACCGCATTATAGGCGCGGGGGGGAGTCGCGACCGCCAAGTCCCACTTTTGGCGAACCGCTTCCACAAATCCCGGCTGACCAAGCCAGAACTCCTCAAAGTGGAAGCGGTTCGACCTCGGCGGGGCCCCCCTCCAGACGAGAGGAGGAGGGGGGAATGGTCTGAGCCAATCCTAGTAACCGCACGAAGCGAGCACAGAGGAAAGGCAATTTCCCATTCCACCGACACTAATACCCGGTCAAGCACACTCCGGATCGGGACGGCCTGGTTGTTGGACCACGTATAACGTGCCCCAACACGAGTGATCTCCCTCAGAGCCATGTCAGCAATCCAGTCGTTGAACATACGCATCCTAGGGAGGTCCACATTATCCGAGCTCTTATCATCAGGGAGCGAATGAGATTAAAATCGCCTGCCACCACCACAGGGGTAGAGCATCGCTCCACCTTTGCCTTGAGCTCAGCTAAGAATTCAGCGGACCTCCGGTGATCCGCGGGGCCATAGACAATAATCACCTCCCAGCGGAGGTTCGATCGTCTATGGGTGAGCAACATGCTCACAAAGAACTCCCCGCGGTCCATATCCTCTATCTCAAAGGTATCCTCCTTGGCACCAAGGAGGATGCCCCCTGAGTGTCCCGTCGCCGGGAGCCAATGCCACGAGAACTTGTGACGGCTTAGGCTCTCTAGCTCTGAGATCGAGAAATCCTGGCGAATCGTCTCCTGCAAACCCACAATGTCCACATCTTCGTCTCTCAGATAGTTGATCAACTGGCGGCGTCGGCCCTCCTGCCCAAACCCCCTCATGTTCCAAATGAATGTGAGGACATTCATTGAGAAACAATGTCGGGGTTGGTCCCCTTAAGGGGGACCGATTGGGCCCTACCAGAGGTCGAGGGCCGGGACGTCGCCTTAGGGGGCCTCCCGCGCCTCTTCCCAGGCTGGGAAGTAGGCACAGCAACTGTGGCATCATCAGGCCTAGGAGGGGCTCCACTGCCAGACCCTTGTGCCTCCTGCACGGGTCCAGCGGGAGCCGGGGGCCCCTGCCGCTCATGCTCCGCCTGAGCACGAGCCGCCGCTAGGGCCCCCTCATAGACCTCCTTAGCCTTGATGGCCGCAATTGCTCAAGGCGAGGCCCCGCTCTCCACGGAAAATAATGTCACAGTCCCCCGCAACCAGAGCTAGATGATCCAACGGTACAGAGTCGAGAACCGAAAACGGGAACCAGAAGGAGGAGAGGGAGGGAGGGGGAGGGGGAGTAGGGGTGGGCGAAGGTGGGACGTACCAGTCCCACGGTCGAGCGCCTCACGGCGGCGTGTCGCCACCATCGTGACGGTAGGCTCCACCGCCTCGCCACCAGTCCTAGCCCTCGCCAAGCGCGCACTGTGGCGGCGAGTGCCAGGGGCGGGGGGGGGGGAAGACCGGTGACGCCTAGGGCGCCCCCTGGTGCCAGCCACGGGAGTGTCGGGGAAGACCGTGACCGGCTCCAGGACAGGTGCTGCCGGGGTGCCCGGGGAGCGGGTGTACCAGACCGCGCCCGGGGAGCGCGGGTGTCGGGGGCCATGACCTCCATCCCCACACTCGGCGCGTCGTCAGAGTCCTCCACCTCCACCTGAGGAGAGGCCTGGCGCCCCAAGGCAGACGAGACGAGGCCGGAGATGTCCATGGAACCCGGCCCCTCACAAAGGTTGGAACCGTACTGTGAGAGCGGGAATCCAAAGGACAGTGGCGGAGCTGGGCGAGCGTCGGACAGTCCAGGCGAAGATGCCTGAACCCGGGAGCCTGCAGGAGCTGTCATCCCTGAGGGCGGAGGCGCTGAAGTAGGCGGAGCTGAAGTCGCAGGAGGAGGACGAGCGTCCGTGGCGTGAGGGCGTCACCGTCCGACGGGCCGTCCTCCGACGAGCCCCCTCCCCGCCGTCGGAAGGGCTGGTGTGAGGGGACGGCGAGTGACTGGCTGAGGGGAAGTGGACCGCGGGCGAACCACCTCAGCCTCCAGCTCGACCACCAGCGTCCTACCCACCCCGTCGAAGTAGAAGGTAGGCAGGGCAACGTTGAGCTTGGCGGGATCCGGAGTCCTGACACGGATCCGAACGGGGCCGTCCCCTGGCAGGGAACTCACGTCCACCTCCTCAAAGCGACCAACGGCCTGGGTGATCAGCGCCACGAAGGCCACCTCCTTCCGCAGCTCAGAGGGGATCCCGTGGATCCGAACCCACGCCTCGGCAAGAGGTGGCGGCGCGTCCGGGTCGGTGGTGGCGGGCCTGATGGAGACGCGAATGTTGTGCAACGGAAGTGTGATGGTCGCACTCCAAGACACGTGGGCGAGGAGCTCGGCAGTGGGGAACGCCACCGCAAACTCCGTCGGGGAGCGCTCCCGCACCACCCAGGACCATCCACGGTCCAAACCCTCAAGCTCGGAGCGTATGGTCTCCGCTGAGATCACCACTGAAGGGTCCAAGCTCTGCTCGGGAAGAACGGTCACCACGGCCAAGTGGCCGGAGACGCCAGCTTGATACCTCCGGTGTCCACGTAGTAAAAGCCAGCATCAATGCCATGACCGTAGAGCTCGAGGACGGACGGCATAGGGCGCCCGACTGCCTCACGGGACGCAACCGGCGCCCTTCCAGCCGCAGCACCTGGCTGGCTGTCGTCCGCAGCTGGAGCAGTAGCTGGCTTCTTCTTCTCTTAGTCTTTTCTTCTTCTTGTTAACTGCTTGCACAGGACCGGGGCGTGCCGCAGGGACGACCTGCTCCCGACCCCTCCCCTCTCTCCAAGAACCCCCGGCCGGTTGGCCCTGCCGCTGTCCCGCTGGAAGGGGAGGCGCTGGCGCAGCTCCTCCCGCAGCGCCACTTTCCTGCGCTAGCCGTCCGGGGAGGGCAGTGCCCGACGTGGGCTGCGGGCCGGCGGCGCATCACGGCCCCCACAAGCACGCTCCGTCGGAGAACGGGAACGGCGGGGCGGGGAGCGGGACCGGAATGGAGGAGACCGCCGGCCTGGCGAGCGCCGCGGCGGTGGGCGGTATGCCGCTACCGGGGCGCGGGGAGGCGAAGACGTGCGGGCTGGGGGCGGGAGGGGAGCACCACGACGAGGAAGGGATGGACTCCGGCGGCGCTTCATGGCCGCAGCGGCGTAGGAGATAAGCTGGGGCGCCGGCGGCGGGTGGAGACGGATGCGACGGGCGGAGTTTCGATTTCTCGCGACTTGGTCACTCCTGGCGGCGCAGGCTAGGGTAAGGTCGCGTGCACCCCGGTGAATCCAGAGCCAGGCCGACTCGGGCCTGGTGGGCTGCACCCGGGCCTCCGCAAACGACCGCCCCTGGCCTTTTTCGTGGCCCACGCGCACGTCCTGGCTGCGCCAAGGCAGCACGGGCCTTGGGCCGAGGATCCCCCTAGAGGGCCTAGGGTTCACAGATGGATGCGGCCCAGGGCCTAGCACGGAAGGCCGTTCGGAGCCGCCTGGGGCAAGCACTGCGTCGCCCCTGTCCCCGGGGACGCCGTCACCTCGCCGCCGGTCGCCTGCGCCGGTACCGGCTGGAGCGCCGCCGCAGAGCACCTCTCTGCAGCAGCCTCTCCGGCCAGACCAGCACGAGCAGGTCCCGTGCGGGACCCACGAGCGATAGGTGGGCAGGCAAGCTGCGAGCCCCGAGGGGACGGCCGGCGCGCCGGCGAACCAGCCGCCATACGCCTCGGAGATGGACCACGCCGACGGCCTGGGGAACACCGCGCTAGCGCCAAGAAGTCCGCGAAGGTTGGGAGCGCCGGCGAAGAGCATCTCCGCTCCAACTCCAAACGCTCTGCCTCGTCGGCGATGTCCGCCCAGCTCCGGCCATGCAGGGAATCCGGGTCCCCCCGTACCGCGGGAGCGGCCGCTGCGCACGACGGAGCCATGGCCACCGGGGGGAGAGCAGGAGGAAGCGGCACCTACCGGCTACCGGCGTCGCCAGGGAGTCGCCATGGAAGGGGCCTCCTTTCTCCTCCCTTTTGCAATTCCGCCCTTATCTCCTCCTCGACCCCAAGGAATGTTCTTCCATGGAGACCGTCTCAGCGGTGTCCCACAATAATATGATGGATGCATGCAACTTGGTCACTTGGAACATAGACTATTCTCCTGTCGGAGTTTCACACGCCAACACAACAACGGCCGGTCGACCTACCTCGAAGAAGAAAGGATTTGCCTCCGGCTCGATCCGGTCCACGAAAATGCATGGTTCGTCCTCGTCGTGGAATACCAGCCTGACCAGCCGGCGCATGCATGCGGACACAAATTACTCTTGACCAGTAGCATTCATCAGCTTTTTTTTAAATAATACATTTTTTAATGAAATTCGGAAAGTATTACGATGTTTTGAGAGTTTTTAAAAAATAATATGGCCTAATTTACGCCGCGGACGATAGGTGCCTATCGTCGACGCCGTGGACGACAGGCTCGTCGTCCGTCGGCTGCACGCGGGAGAGCACCTGGTATCGCGTGAGAGGCTTGCATGCATGGAGACTTATCGTTGACAGCATGGACAATAGGCCTGTCGGGCGCGTGACCGTACGGGGCCACGGCCTACTCGTCTTTGCCGCAGACGATAGGACCTGCTCGTCCACGCCGCAGACGAGGTTGTATTATTTTTTAAAATGTTTCAAAACGCGTATTATTTGTCAAATTTAATTAAAAAATGTATTATTTTAAAAAAATAGTCATTCATCATACGTTCAATAATACTACTAGCCGAAGGCGCGCCGCCTCACCGGAGCCGAACAAACCATGTTATAGTAGACAGTCATAAGTCGCTGTGCTAAGACCTTATAGGACAAGCGCAACAGACGAGCAACCGTCGCCGATGAAGATAAACGTAGATCGGAATGATCCAGCACGTAGACACACAAACACATATATGACCGAAGACCAGATCCAATCGGATCTGCCAAAGAAGAAACATGGCTACAAGATTCAGCATCAGAGCAAAATAAACATGTTAGATCATCAACTTCTTGTCATACACAAATTATATCTATAGTGAGAATCTTGGTTGTCACAGACCAACCAACGAAGACGAAGAAATAATCACAGGGAGAACTTTTATTATCCGAAGTGCATGCACATGAGTGGGCACAATGCTCTTAAAAATAATAACATCACTAGATTCAATTTTTCAAAAAATACCATCGATTTGGATTGGACCCGAAAATTCATGTGACATTTAGTTTCCATCAGAACATATCCATTTTATTGATATGTGAGCATACATTAACATCTGGATGTATGCGTTTATTTCTGATCAAGCTCCCCGAAAACCAATATCGGGCAAGGCCTGCCCCAACGCATCCGCAACAGGCCGTCGTCGACATCTTCGTTCAATTCGTCCTAGCGCGCGATCGACGCCATGACATAACAATAGCTAGATAATCACTCCGTCTCCGCTTGATTGAATTTTGTGCCTTCATAAGGCGAGATGCGCAGACTGCTCAACACCACTAGACCGGAATGTGTGGAGGAGAGGAGCAGTCAGCCCCGTCTGCCATGTCGGACCGTCTTCGACCAGTGGGCCCAGCATGGTAGACGGGGCACTGCCGCCGCGCTCGGGATTCGCTGACGTTGTGGACTCGGGGACGTTGTGGCTGACATGTGGACCCCATATACAGGGGCCCACTTGCCAGTGACTCAAAGTCAGGTGACGTTGAGCCCTAGTAAAGTCAGCGAATACGAGCCCCTGCCGCCGCCCCCTTCATCGACTAGAGGGCCCTCAAGCAAGTGAGAGAATAATAACTAGTCTAGTCACACTCTTGAGTCGCCATCGTGACACGGACAGATGGTTAGTTAACACCGAAGCATCATCTCGTCACGCTTATAGTTAACGAACAGCGCAACCTTCCGTTGACCATCCCGTGGACTCTCCACCAACGTGTACCCCACATGTCAGCGACTGTACCGACGTGCGCCACTCGTCGTCATTGGGAAGAAGAAATTCCGCCGAATTCGTACTACTCCAGCAACGTATTTCCTCCGTCGTCGTCGTCTCTGTCTGAAATCGAGTGGAGTGACTCGCTCGGCGTCGGTTCTTCTTCCCTGCTTCCCCGTCGGTTCCCTCGCGAGACGGCAACTTCCTCCCCACCTTCCCCTCTCCTCCACCCCCAGACTTCTCCTGCGCCCGCCGCAGTTCTTGCGGTCGCGGTTGCGGTTGCAGGCTCTCGCCGGACCGATTCGGATGGGGAACTGCGCCAGCGCCATGGACGGGCTCATCCCCTGGGGATGGGGAGCAAAGCCCGCCGCCGACGCCAACAATCCCGCAGGTATACCTCGATACGATGCTAAGTTGCTAACCCACCGCTGATTCATTGCTTAATCTCTCTTCTTCCTCCCTCTGTCAATTTATCCCCTTCCCTATGAGCAAAAAGTTTCAGTCTTTGTGCTTCTGATAGTTCCTTCACGGCCAAGCTCCGATTACATTCCACGCCCGCTTTTGTCTTAGAATGGCCTTGTGTGTGCATTCTTGAATCTGCCGTAGAATATTTATGTTCTTAGACTTATCTGGCCTAGCAGTAGCAGTACCTACCAACCTCTCCCTGCCGACATACACGCTTCACCAGTTCGTACATGGTACAGAGCGTAAGAGAGACTTGGTCAATTTGTGTGTACGAAGTAGGCCGCTGCTCCTGCAACAGAGTGCTTGCTGCATGCCAAACCGCTTCCTGTATGGATGGCTTGACTTGATTTCCACCCTTCCATCAAGAATCAACAACCACTTGGCAATTCTGCTCAAACGATAGTACAAATTTTGCAGTTCCAACTTCCAAACCCTATGTTTGGAACTTTTCAGCAGTTCGGTATCCCAATTCAGAGCGTCAAATGCAATGGCGTGCCATGAGAAGCTGCTACCATTTACTATCCACTGAACTGAACCTCATATGGTCACATTTGCAGGGATGTCTGCGTCGAAGCGGACGACGAGCTCCTCCACCACGGCCACCACCACGGGGAAGCTGTCCGCCGCCAGCACCTTCATGCCATCCACGGTCAGCGGCGGCAGCACCGACGATGGCTACCCGGAGGGCGAGATGCTCGAGTCTCCCAACCTCAGGATCTTCACCTTCGCCGAGCTCAAGAGCGCCACCAAGAGCTTCAGGCCCGAGACCGTGCTCGGCGAGGGCGGCTTCGGGAAGGTCTACAAGGGGTGGATTGATGTGAATCCATCCAAAGGCAGCACTGCCATGGTGGTCGCCGTCAAGAAGCTCAACCGGAGAGCGTGCAGGGGATGGAGCAGTGGCAGGTCAGTGAGATCCTCTCCTCATCCTGATGAATTTGTGCTCTGTATTATATTTTTGTTTTACTTTTATTAGATTTAAGTCTTCCTCCAATCATTAAGATCGAATCAATGATGGTAGTTTGGATTTTCTCAAGTTGCAATCGCGACATTTGCACGTTTGTGACCAAGTGGAGAGAATGCTGGTCCTTTGCATTATTTGCAACAGTGCTCTAGTTGCTTGATCTTTTTGCATACTCCAATACTGTTATCTTACTTTGTATTTATGGTCTTCTTGACAAGTACGACTAGTACTACCTCTTTTTTTCCCTAAAGAAAGTACTAGTGGTACATAAGATCTTCATGTTTCTTAGATTTTCCATTATGCATTTTGCTCAAAATGAATTTTATGTCTTTCGATGCAGTCTGAAGTAAATTTCCTTGGGAGAATTTCACACCCCAACCTTGTGAAACTCTTGGGCTACTGCATGGAAGACAACGAGCTACTACTCGTGTACGAGTTCATGGCGAAGGGGAGCTTGGAGAACCACCTCTTCAGAAGTGAGTCTTTCGGCACGCGACCTTTTTCTAATGATAATATCTGAAACAGTTCTCCTTTTGTCAAACTGTTCTTCTCTTTATGCCGACTTTGGTCCGCAAAGTAGCACGCCTTGCAGATGCTGGTGAAACCGCAACATCATTTTCATCACATTATTATATTCCAAGCACCATGGTTTGTAGTGCTATACAACTAACGGCACTAGCACTTTTCGAGGGTATGGGGCATGGGCATTGACTAAATAGTGTGAATCTAGAAAAAAATCTTGCTGCTGCTGCTGCCTTCCATCATTATCGCCACTCAATTTGCAATAGAGGGTCTATACTTTTTTTTGCCTTGCTACCAAAGGGAAATTAAGATCAAATTTCCCATTTACTCATTTTTGGTACTAATTCATCAACGTCATCAGGAGGCGCAGTTTATGAGCCACTGTCTTGGAGCCTCAGGCTGAAGATTCTCATCGGTGCAGCTCGTGGCCTCGCGTTTCTTCATTCATCCGAGAGACAGGTCATCTACCGGGACTTCAAAGCTTCGAACATCCTATTAGATTCGGTAAGCATTTTTCTAAGAGCTATCAATGATGATTTCTGTTGTCTCAGTATACTCTACTCAACCTTCAACTATGTCATGTTCAGCACTTTACCCCAAAGCTCTCGGACTTTGGATTAGCCAAGCATGGCCCAGATGATGGGGAGTCTCATGTGACGACACGAGTCATGGGCACCTACGGCTATGCAGCTCCGGAGTATGTTTCTACCGGTATGTTGCCTGTTAACCCCTCATTCTAGCATTCAGGCTCAAAAAAAATGGACAATGTACATCATTGTTGATAGCAGTGATTAACACTGATCTTTCATGTCATTCTAGGTCACCTGTATGTGAAGAGTGACGTGTACGGCTTCGGCGTCGTGCTGCTCGAGATGCTCTGCGGCCTGAGGGCACTAGACCCGAGCCGCCCAACCGAAAAGCTCAACTTGGTGAACTGGGCAAAGCCGCTACTGTCTGACCGGAGGAGGCTGAGCCAGCTGATGGATAGCCGGCTTGAGGGGCAGTACCATGCCAGAGGGGCCTTCCTCGCTGCTCAGCTCACGCTCAAGTGCCTATCCGGTGAACCCAAGAGCCGCCCGTCCATGAAGGAGGTCGTCGAGGCACTCGAGCAGATCGAGGCGATGAAGAGCAAGTCAAAATCGAGGGAGGCTAGACGAACAGCCTGTCGATGCCGCGTGGCGCGGGTAATTCACCGAGGAGTGACAGTGCTAGGACGAGCTCTAGAGGCAGATGATCACGACGGTGTGTATAGGATGTATGTAAACCCCATGTAACTGATATGCATGTGGAGATTGTAAAGGTAGACCACCATTGTTTTTAGCTGTCACGACCATGTCTTCTCCGATCATGATAATGATCAGTGTAATAGCGTAGCAATATACCCAGATTTAGTTGTTGTCATACTCATATATATGCATAAATTCAATGATTTTTTTTTCACTTGAGTGCTGTGGGTTGCATTGCATCAGATTGCACCAAGTACAGCATGCAGTCACACTCAGTCATTGTTTTGTGAAAGTCATGAAGTTCCATACATTTTTTGCTCTGGAGAAAGCAAAACATTTGAATCAATACTAGAAGTTTTTCCAAATCTTGCTTTCATCAAAAATTTCCGGCAAGATATTTTTTATCGTGGTCAAGATTTAGTTTTGCTGAAAATCATGAACAGAAAGTGATGGTGGACTGTTGCTTCCTAACTGCTACAGATTACTCATGGATGAAGCTAAAGTACACCAATCCATAGTTTTTCTTTTCCTTTTTTGCTCCTAGTGGGAAGCTCACTAACAAAGCCAATCTCATAATCAAGGATTTAACTTTTTAGTAGTGGGTATAGGAAATTCAGAAATGATTTCAAGGCACAGAGGATCAAATCGGGCTTTGATGCCTTCGTACCAAAAGGTAAATAAATAAAAATGAGAATCTGATCCTGCACTAGGTAAGAGACTGGTCAAAAAAGTTAGAACTTGGTTGGCACTATACCTACCTGTGTGTCACAACTCCTAAAGTAAGTACGTTTCAACGGGTAGAGATTTTGGTGCTCCCAAGCTCTAGTGATCTCACCATTTTAAAAAATCAAAAACTATATTTAAAATTTTCAAAAAATTCCGAAAAAAATGTATATTCTTAATGATATATGCTACAAGCATCGAAAATTGCAATGCAAAACTTTATGTTTTGAGCTACACAAAAATAACAAATGTACAGATTTAAGAATAGCGTATAATGTATAGTTCCAAATTTCCAACTTTTGTCATTTTTGTGTAGCCCATAATACAAAAGATTTTACATTGAGATTTTACACGCTTATATTATACTTCATAAAAACATACATGATTTTTTAGAATTTTTTAAACTCATAAATATGATTTTTATTTTTTTAATTGGCAGGAGCACTGGTGCTTGGTAGGCAAAAGCACTTTCTGCCTTTCAACTGGATTTCTACTTGATGAGCTCCTTACTCCCTTGGTCCATAAATACCTGGCAATTTTTTTATCAGAAATTCAAAACTTACTAAGTTGGACCAATTATATAGAAGAGAACATCAATAATTACAATACCGAATAAATACATTATTAAATATACTTTTTCGAAAAGGGAAATATCCCAGCCTCTGCATCGAACTGATGCGTATGGCTTCTTTATTAACTTATTCAAGATCTGTTTATGGTGGATCAGTCACATTCTAGATCTTCATACTGTTTATATGTGCTTGGTTAAACTTACAAAGCTTTGAATTTAGACTAATTCACAAGCCATGTATTTGTGACTTGGGGAGTATATGGTTGGGAAAAGGAATAAAGTAGTGTGTTAGTTTATGATAACTTTTTAACAATAGATGCTTCTAGTGATCGTGGGGCCACATGCGTCAAATAGCTGAATAAATATATTTGGCGACATTTCAAAGATTTTATTTCCACATAAAACAACCTAGGTTCTTATTTTCATAGCTTGGATGTTCAATTAGGCTTCCATGCTCAACTAATGATTTACATGTATACAAGTAGAACTAAGAGTAAATACCATTTTTTATCGCTTGTTTTCGTGTGTCACTTTTACCCACTATTTAGTTTATGGCCATATTACCTTAGGTCTCACCTTGTTATGACTTTTGGATTTATCTTAAATTATTCAAGATTCAATTTCATGGTAGTTGAGAGGCTGTTAATGGTACAAAGAGCTACAATGGTGTCCCTGGCAAGATGTGATCTCGCTAGATTTTAGGCACTATAAACCTAGCATAAAAGAACTATAAAAAATAAAAATCTTGGTGGTCGAGGGGGGGGGGGGGGGGGGCATATGCCCTTATGCTCATAAAATCCATATGTGTGTGTTGGGGGGGTCCAATATATCACTCTTTGGATAAACTATTAGCTACCAATATGAATGAAACATAATGAAACTTGGTAAAAACTATCGTAATATGACAAATACATGATACATATAGAAGATCACATAATATCAGTTACATGATGTATCATCATTGAAAATAATTGCCAAAAAATAGATGGTTGGTTGAAACGATTAATGACACAACTAATTGTGGTGCTCTAGCTAGTTTCGCATGGTTTAATTGTGTAATTGCAGGCATATATGATAGGGGAACATGGGGACATCACGGTGGCCATTTGGTCGAGTGTTACCGTGGTCGGCATGCTCGTGCACAACGATTTGTCTGGAAGCTCTTATGGCCATCTGGAAGCTCTCAAGAGATACACCTCGTGGGCCGTTGCGTACTCTGTCGTGAACCTTACCGAGTCCATCCTTCGCGATGAAAGAGTGTCCATCCAATAAATGTTCTTGTAAGGGGCTGACTTCCACAACATAGCAGATGATCACGATGTATTTGTTAGACCTCGAATCTTCATCTTGTTTTCGTAGGTGCAATCACATAAGTGTGGCAGCCATCGAATGTAACATATACGGGCTTAGATTTTAGGCACTATAATCCTAGCATAAAAGAACTATAAAAAATAAATTCAATCTTTGTGTGTGTGTGTGTGTGCGCGCGTGTGTGTGTGTTGGGGGGGGGGGGGGTCCAATATATCACTCTTAGGATAAACTATTAGATACCAATATGAATGAAACATAATGAAACATGGTAAAAATTGTCGTAATATGACAAATACATGATGACATATGGAAATATTTTGAAATGTGGTAAATGTTTTCACAATGTCATAACTAGGGGTAAATATTGTCACAATGTCATAATTAGGGGGTAAAAGATTTAAATTTCTCTTAGTAGGTATAAACATGTAAGTGCATGCAAAATGAGCTTGCCATCGAGATTAGTGCACTTGGACATATATAGGTAGGTTAAGTAGCCGCATACACCCACCCGTAATATTCACAAAACGAAAAAAATACTTTGCTCAAGCAGAATAAAAAATCATCTTAAGAAAATACCATGAGTATTATCTTACGATTCATAAGAAATATATTTAAGTGTATAAACACGGCTAGTGTGTTTAGCGAAACAAGCCAACATATACCATAGGTGGAGCTCCCAAAATGGTTCCCTACTCAAAGTGAACTTATCGGTGTCGTTAAGAAAAGAGACAATTTGCAACCCCCATAAAGAGAACATGTTCTTTTCTTCAGACATGGACTGTCTAAGTAGGGATCGCGTTAGTTGCGGGTCGATTACCCATGTAGAGGGCACAAACCAACGTGACGAGGCACCAACAATTCCACGTGAAAAAGGGCAATCTTTTCGACCGTCAAAACAAATGTAGTCGTTCGCTGTAGCGAGGCGGAAACACGAGTTGTAAGAAGAACTTTGCACATGGGCTCGCTTGCTAGAAAAAGACTGGTGTTTTCAGTTTGGTCATCACACAATTCTCTCAAACTGAAAATTAACCACACCCATAGACACCAAAGCAAAAAAAAAAAAAACAGAGAAAAAATGGTTCTCCATCACCCCTTCCTTCCTACAATAATCCCATTCGTAGCATGTCTCCTTTTATTCGTAGGAGAAAACTACGTAAGATTAGAATGACATTTCTAATTGAATTCCATTGAAGAGGAACTTTCATTGTGGTAGAGGGATTTTTCCATGAGGTTAGAGCATCTCCACCAGCACCCTACAAATGGCCACCGGAAGCCCCATTGTGGTCTAGACCAAATAATTGCCCACATTGACACCCCCATCTGTCCAGGCCGAGCGGAAATATTTCCGACACCCGCGAGAAACCTTCTAAACTTGGGGTAGGTTTGGATATGCTCTTCGATAGGCGGGACCCCATCGTCATAGAAAGTTTGTGAATGTTTGTCATGTGTTCAATTTCAGTCAAAATCGTGGGTTTGTAGTATCTTTACAAATTTGATTTGGGGGTGTCGTTGTGGCAACCCCTATTGTAGCGGACAACCCTAAAAGGGCATGATTGGCAGGTGCCGGACATGAATTTGGTAGCTCTCGATGGAGATGTTCTTAGATCTCATGTTATTTTCCTATGAATTTTGTATTCCTATATAAATTTTTTCTATAAAATATGATCCTATGAATGGAAAGAAAAAATTCGATAGGATTTCGACAAATCTTTTGACAAATCTTTTCAGCACCAGACCAGAACGCCGTAATCGTTCCCCGAAAACCTCCAACTACTTCACTCCTCAGTCTGTTAATGCGCCCACCTCCGTCCCCTCCTCGGCGGCGGCGTGGCGGCGCCGCCCCGTCCTCCTCGCGCTGCTCCTCCTCGTCCTCCTCTTCTTCCTCTCCTTCCAGGTACGTGCCCCCCTCCCGTTCGCATCCCTCCCCGCCTGCCCGCAATGTCAGGACGCTCGCGGCCTCCCCGCCTCTGACCGTCCCTCCCGCTCAGGTTGTCGTCCACGTGCCCTCGCTCAGATCCGCGGTGTCCCGGCGCCTCTTCTCCGACCACCGCCACCGAGTCCCGTAAGCGCCGCCGCCGTCCCGATGCCCCCGTGCTGCGACTGAACCCTCTAACTCTTGTGCTTTCATCAATTTCCAGCGCACGCGAGGGTGGTTCCCGGAGCTGCCCCGGCTGCGGCGGCGATCTGCAGGTTATTCCGACACCTCGTCAGGAACTCTGAACCAATGCCCCGGCGCTGTTAATTGGGACAGTTTACAGAGAATGTGTGTGTTTTTGTGTTGGGCAGGGCGTGGAGGATTTCAACAGGACCGTCGCGTACACGGACCAGGACGGCCGGATCAAGCTCTTCAGGGTCACCGCCAGGGAGTTCGCCGCGTCCTCCATCTGGGAGAACCCTCTGGTGCTCACAGATAGCCAGCCGGCACCCGGAATTGTATGTTATTGTTGTGAACGATAATATTTTGGTATGGGTACAGTTTTGGTCTGCTCTTTTAGTTTCTTACCCTCACCGGTGGCTCTTCTGATGTTATGATCAGAAAGAGAATGCGGAGGAGCAGCTACTGAACACTGGATCAGACGGCGCCAATCTTTCAAGTGCTGGGGTTTCGGTGACCCAAAGAACCGATCCAATAAAGTTAAAACGAGAGGTGAATCATTAATTGTATCATATAGTTCTTGGGGAAGACGATGTATAGTAATCTTTATATTGCAAGAGTTTTTGTTTTTGGTTCAGTCCCTGATATGTCAACTCTTACTCATGTCGATTTGTTGTAACATCACGGTTCCTGCAGGTGTTTCGACGCAAAAGAAAGGAGCAGAGGATTCAAGAGCTGCTCCACATGGACAAGGAGGTCGAACACCAGATGCGAAACGCGGCCACAAACAGCTCGAGGAACTTTGATAACAAAGTGAAAGTAAGTTACAATATATGGAGGCAGGAGTTCCACCACACCAATACAGACTCCACGGTGAAGCTCATGAAGGATCAGATAATAATGGCCAAGGTGTACGCCACCATTGCGCGTTCCCAGGACGAGCCAGACTTGTATGCATCGCTCATGAAGTGCATAAAGGAAAGCAAAGCGGCTATCGGGGATGCCCATATGGACAGCGAGCTAGATTTGAGGTATGCACCTCTGAATATTTAAGACTTTTTTCAGTTCCTCCTTGTTTGCATTGGCATGAAAGGGTCTACTATTATTTCCTGCAGCGCTTTAGAGAGAGCGAAAGCAATGGGGCATGTGTTGTCTTCAGCTAGAGATGTTCTCTACAACTCGACGAAGTATCGAGAAGATTGCGTGTTATGCTGCAGTCCACGGAGCTTAGTATTGACACGGTGAAGAAGCAAAACACGTTCCTGGTCCAGCATGCTGCAAAGACGGTCCCCATGCCTTTGCACTGCCTACATATGCAGTTGATAACCGACTATTATTTCCGTGATGGCGTGATCAAGGAGTATTTTCACGATGCGGCTTTGACGGACGAAGAGGATAAGGCAAAGCTCGAGGATCGGTCACTCTATCACTATGCTATATTTTCTGATAATGTCCTCGCAGCGTCGGTAGTTGTCAGATCAACTGTGACACATGCCAAGGAACCCGATAAGCATGTGTTCCACATCGTCACCGACAAGCTTAACTTTGCTGCCATGAAGATGTGGTTTATCAGCCATTTTCTCGCCCTGCCACTGTCCATGTCGAGAGCATCGACGATTTCAAGTGGCTCAACTCGTCGTACTGCTCAGTTATGCGGCAACTTGAGTCGGCTCGTCTCAAGGAGTATTACTTTAAAGCACATGATCCGTCATCACTCTCTGATGGGAACGAGAATCTCAAGTACAGGAACCCAAAATACTTGTCTATGCTCAACCATCTCCGGTTCTACATGCCGGAGATACATCCCAAGCTTGACAAGATACTGTTTCTCGATGATGATGTTGTCGTTCAGAAGGACTTGACGCCACTATGGGATGTTGATCTTAGAGGGATGGTAAATGGTGCGGTTGAAACCTGCAAAGAAAGTTTCCATCGTTTCGACACTTATCTCAACTTCTCACACCCTAAGATCTCTGAGAACTTTGATCCACGTGCATGTGGGTGGGCTTTTGGAATGAACATGTTTGACCTCAACAAGTGGAAGGAGCGAAACATCACCGGAATATACCATTATTGGCAAGATTTGGTAAGTAACAGAGCAAAACAAAGTGCTGTCATGTGTGCAACTAGCACTTATCTGTAGCTTTTTTTGGTTTCACTTACTAAGAGAAGCTTTTTTTCTGCAGAACGAGGATCGCAAGCTGTGGAAGTTGGGCACATTGCCTCCAGGGCTTATTACCTTCTACAATTTGACATACCCATTGGATCGTACTTGGCATGTCTTGGGCCTTGGCTATGATCCAGCTGTTGACATTGCTGAAATCGAGAATGCAGCGGTAGTTCATTACAACGGGAATTACAAGCCCTGGCTGGACCTTGCCATTTCAAGTACAAGGCCTACTGGTCCAAGTATGTCGATGTTGACAGCTCACACATCCGACATTGCTACGCAAGCAAACAATGACATTCTGTTTTGGACCATGAGTTTTTCCCCAGGCGAGAGTTAGGTAGAGCAGTCTAACATAGTTCAGCTTCATTGTCTTGTCATTCTTTTGCTTAATAATTTAGCTATTACTCATGTATAAACTGCGTGCAGTGATTTATAATTCACGTCATAGTAAAAAATATTTTTGCTGAATACCCTAGATGTTGAATGGAATATGAGTTGACAGAACAGTGAATGTTTAACAAGGTAATATAGAGAAATTCAACTGCTTATTCTGATATATGAATGACAGGCCCAATAAGCATGTAGCAATTATGTGTAAGAATGTGGAAAGAAATTAATATAGCACTCTTAATGTCGGAAGTCAGAACCATGAAGCCTAGAAACAAAAGGCACCCGTGAAATACATACTAAATCACGAGCACGCTCTCACAGTTAGATGCTGATTGATTCAGGTACGGGCTGACTGGAATAAATTGATGGAGAACATATGTTGTTGTCTTCTTTACATCCTAGGCCACACCAAATGTTGTCACGAATGTCAATGTGAATAAAGTGAACAGTGCAGTACCAGTTGCATACATCACAATTTACTACAGATTCAAGAATAAATTCGGAGAACCCATGTCGCATATCGTAGTGGTTAGTTTATATGATTTGACATCAATCCATCATTGATTACTGAGGTAGGCATCTCCTATAGCATGCATCTCTGCAGCAGCATCACTGGTTGACGTCCACTCTCTCGGCCATTGCTTTGAGCATAGGACACCAAGCTGGATAATGGCAGCCAAACATATTTGGGCTCTAGCTATATATTTTGTATCCTTGCTATCATTTGCTTCATCATGCAGACAGATGTTGGGATCTGCTATCTCTGCAGCATTTTCAGGAAGAGTTGCTGCCTCTGCAAAGTAATGCAGGCTTAATCCATCTCTGAACAGATCATCTGTCGGGTTTCTTCCTGTAAACATCTCCATCAAAGTGATACGGAGGATGTACACATCTGTAAGTTGATACCGAACGCCCTTCTCCATATTTTACTTCTAAAGTGGACTGAAATATTAGTCAGTGACAGTGGATAAACTCTGGCAAATTGTTTGTTCTCTAACACAAATATTAGTCTACTTCTAAAGTAGACTGAAATTTTGAATTTTTATGCCAATTTTTTATGGGTCAACATGAACATAAATATTTTTATGTAACGACATAAGAAAAACCAGGGTACAAAAAAAGTTTTTCTGCACCCTGGGTGCTGAATAGGATGTCTATAGTTATTGATATTTCTATACAAACTTTACATTGTTTGTCTTTAAAAAAAATAGTCCTTACGTTCAAGGAAAAAAGAAGGGAATGTTAACACGCAGTAGGCTGGGCCTTTGGGACACATAAAATGCACGCATTCAGCCCAACACTCGACTAAGTGGCGGGAGTCATGACAAGCATCAGATTTTGGGCAGTTGTAGGGAAAGAGAGGCCCTTTTCGCATACAACACGACGCAGGGATTTGATCTTCCAGAAGGAATCGGGCAGAGTTGTCACTTTGGTGCCTCGTACGTCCACTATCTGAAGCTTCCTGAGTTTCCCGATGGATTCAGGCACCCTTGTCAAGGTCGTGCACCGGACACCAAGGTACTGCAAGTGCAGCATGTTCCTGATTTCGCTGGGCAGCTCCTCACCAATGTCGATCCCTTCCAGGCAGAGGACACGAAGGAAGGTGGATTGCCTGAGCAGCTCGGGGAAGACTTCCTTGAATGAGCGTGACCCTGAACAGTGTACGTCACATAATTTTCAGGTTAGCGCCTACCTTAGCTAGCCTAGCCTGATATGTAAAGAGGTGGTTTTCTTGAGGAATATACATGGCTCAATCTAATAATAAATGTAGAGAACAGGTGGCTCTATGTACCTTGTGTATCATGGTTATGACCATCATGGGATGATAGCAGAGTCCGCAGCTTCTTCAGCACCTTCATTTTGTCCGGCATGGGCAGTTTTCTGCTGTTCAGAGCCAGGCGCCTGGCACTGTCTGGAACAACGGCGGACCCGCCATAGCAGGTTTCCATGAAGCCAGTGCGCTGTGCCTCCCACCTGAAAAACTGATGGATCTGATCACGTATAGCAACCGATTCCACGTCGCCGTTCTTCTTCTCCACCAGCTGCAAAAGGCCACGGAAGATGAGCTCCTTGAGGTAGCGCTGCCCCAGCTCTTCCGGCTCCACCCCAAGCTGCTGCGTCAGGAAGCCCTCTGCAATCCAGAGCCGCACCAGCTGCCCGGCGTCGATTGTGCTGCGGTCCGGGAAGCCTGCCATGTAGAGCAAGCACGATTTGATCTCGTCGGGGAGGTCATCGATGCCCATGGAAACTATCGTCTTGAGCGGGTCGTCTTGGTTGTTGCCCCGGATGTACTCCCACGCAGCACTCCACTTGTTGTAGGCCATGGTCCTCATGAGCTTGGCTAGTAGAATCACTGCCAGTGGTAAACCATTGGTTGGCCCTTCAATGTTGTCACGGATCTGACCCATCATCTCTGTCTTGTAGGCACTCTTCCTGCGCCCACGGAGGCCAGACTGTTGTTGAACAATGTCTTGCTCTTGTCATTGTCAAGATAACCGAGCTCGATGATGCCAACATTTTTGTCAGGAGGACTGGACATCGCTGTCAGCACAATCTTGCTACCTTTGCCGCCCTTGGGCAACTTTTCTACAATGCTTTTCCCAAAGGTGGCGTTGATCATTGGGCAATCGACCACAATCAAGTAAGTGAAAACTTTATCCGGATCCATCCCTTCAGCTTCTAGCTTGCTTTTAATTTTATCAGCAATGCTGCTGCAGTTGGTGTCTGGTGGGAAGCTCTCCCAGACCCGGATCGCAAATTTTTTCTCGATGGTTTCATCTTCGTATACTTTCTTTACCAGATGCCTTTTCCCTATACCACTCTCTCCAACAACATAAATTACATGGCCGCCTGGTTTTTCCATGTCAAGGAGGAGATTTGTTAGCTCTGTTTTCTTTATCCTATTAGGTGCATTTGACTCCTTCAAATCCATGTCATCCCTGTTTCCAAATGATAAGATGCACGTTGGGGTCATTAAATCATATCAAACTAAATAAAGCATGTCAAACTAAATATATCTCTATGTGGAAAAACTTGTTTCAAAATAATAAGACGTTCGGTTCATTAACGAACCCTCCTCAAATGTGGACTCTGCCCTAGCCGTAATGTAAACAACCCAGACACCTCCTGCGCGCTGAGACAAATTATGGCCGTAATCATAACAGAGGTAAGTAATATTGCTTACCAAGACTAGCATTTCAATACTGGCTAGAGTGAAGTTGTGTTGACCCTAAATCCTGATAGCAGGGATGAAAACTGAAAGTTCCTGATTTTTCGGCGAAAAATGGAAACATAAATAACTACAAAAAAAGAATTTTGCGTAACAGAAAACTCAAATGAAAACCTTTGCGTGAAAGCGGAAGTGGAATCAGAGCGGCGTTTTGCGGAAAAGCCAAGGAATTGTTTTCCCGAAATTCACGTTTTATGTGGCTATCATGGCTCTGTTTGGCCCAGTCCAGCAAGACCTTGAAAAACTTTGCAGAACAGGCCCAGCGCAACAAATTCTAGTATCTAATCACGTAATCCCTTTGGCCTTCTCCCATAATCGAGCAGGTACACCCACACAACCTACGGTTGGGGACACCAGAACACTATCGCGGTGGCGCTGTGTCACCCACCATCATCCGCTTACCATATTCAGCCGATATATGTTCTGTGTTTGTTTCGGTAGTTTATGTATTCGTTTCTTGCTTTGTTTCATCCATTTCAACTCTGTTTTTATCCACTGCATGTATGATATGGCCACTTAACTTGAAAGTCAAAGGAGTACGTAATTGACATATCTTCTCGTTTTGAGATATTGAGATTATTAATAAAAGATTCGAGGCTTGATATTTTCTACCCATACATTTCAAACGTGATTTTAAATCCCACCTTCCTTTGTCAAAACTTGTTGGAGCAGGAGAATTTTACCTCTACAACTGAATTTACCATGCCAAACTCTGAATTTACTCATCTCTCTAATTTTTGTGGATCTTAGTATTAGTCTTTATACTATAGCATGCCAGAATATTGGATTAGTCATGCACCTTTTAAAACTATTGGAGTAGATTTGTAGGAACATATTGTATTTTTAATTAGAAAATCTGTTGGGACATTACAAGATTATGCAAGGATTTGTTTGTTACCACTTACCAGTTATGGCGGACTGGAGGAATATAGCGTGAGGCCCTCCACGTAATGGCCGCTGCACTACTTTCGTTGTTGCGGCTATATTTGTCGCTGTTGTCGTGGATATCCTCAAGCCGCGCGCTCATGGACTTGATCTTCCGGGATAGGATGTAGCGGACGCGGATCTGCGTGGCGAAGTTGGCGAGGAACAGCCAGGCCGCCCGGCGCCAGTGGCGGCCGAAGCGGGAGAGGTCGACCTCCAGGAGGAAACAATCGACGGCGTCCTCGGCCTCGAAGGCGATCTCACGCATTTGACGCGCCATTACTCTCGGACGAGGTGATTGCCATCGCTTCGGCTGCGTAGGTCCGTCTCGTGCACTAGTGCATGCAGCCACATGAGCCTTTCCCGGAGGCGGTTGATCTCATCGCCCACCCCGGCGAGCGCCTTGCCCTCCTTCACAGCCACCTCCTGCAGCTTGCTCAGCAGCGGCCCAACAATGGCTTCGGCCATCTCTCTCCTCTTGTGTTTTTCTCTTGCCGCTTGAGCTGGGGTGGACTGGCCTCACCACGGAGAAAACTAGCTATGTACCCCACTTATAGAGACATGGTCATGCCAATGACCTCTGGGGCCATGTTAGGGTTGTGAAGCCATCTTAGTGACCCGGCCTGGCATTTTAGAAAACGTCCCAATGGCTAGGTCTTGCCTTTTCACACAGAACAATGACCCAATGCAAATTTACATAGTCACATATCTATATCAAATGAAGAGTTAGTGGTATGTCATTGTCCCAATTTATTAACTCCAAAAATACTTCCTACTTCTAGACTTGAGCACAGTTGAAAAAAAGTTCTACAAATCACGAAACAAATTGCATCGCATGTTGGCAAATTTTTTAGGATCCTGCAAAGGGATTGAAAAAATAAATTTTATTTGATCTCTACAAAGAAGAGAACATAAGAATATCGAGAAGATTTCTGGCTTCGCTTGTTTCCCCATAAATTTGTAATTTTTCAATGACTCTGGAGTACAACATTTCACAAAATTTTGCGTGCACATGCCTTCGTACTGTGTGGATCACCTAGGATCTCCAGCGGATGTTGTAGTTAAGCTACGAGATATGCAATGAAAGGAAATATCTTATTATAAGTGGCAAGTTGTGAAGCACCTTGCCTGTTCCAACGTAAATCATACAATATTTTGGCCATAATCAATTTTTTAGGATTTCTAGATCAAACATATCTAAATATAGTAAAAAAATCTATTAGTCTAGATCGCCCCGCCACCATCTTATCGATAATGAAAGCGCCATCAAGTGTGATCGCCGTCGGATCAGACATGGCTCCTACGGCCACGAAACTGAACCCTGTTAGATAAAAAAAAGTCTCCAATGATGCGTTGAGGAGGTTCTCCAAGATTTCGTGCAACTTTCTTTGTGTTGAACAATCAGTCAGCGCTGTCAGATTCAGTGAACTGTATTGCCTCTCTGGTTACACTTGTTGTGCCTCCTGCTAACTTTCGGAAGCGCCCAAGTATCGACATAGGGAAGGTAATCAAGTTGCAGTTCCCTGTTTTATACAGTTAACTTCTGTTCAGTGGTATGTATACTTCCAATTAGTGGTAGCTGGTTGTTGTAGTTTTACACCCGTTCGAGGAAGCACAACTTCTTGTCCCAAATTCCAGAATAGGAATGACAGCGATGTCCAGTCCTCCTGACAAAAGCATTTATACTAAGTCAACATTTATTAAATTTGACCAATTTTATAGAAAAATATAGCAATATATATGACATCAAATTGTTATATCTTGAAACTTCATTTTAAGACGAATCTAGTAATACCAATTTAGTGCAATAAATGATGGTACATTTTTCTATAAAGTTGGTAAAATTTTAATAAGTTTGACTTTCATAAAAGGTAAAAGTACACTTATTCGTGGACAGAGGGAGTACAAAACAGAGGCGGAAAATGGCAGTCCGCAGAGAATCACAGAGCAGATGTCATCATGCATTGAGAATAAAACCAGCTTTCACTCTCCTTGAGCATGCATGCTGCTAACAGTAACTCTTGCGAAGGCTTAATTCTTCCCATGTGAAAAAAACTAAGGATTATCTGATTGTTTTTCCAAAATGCGGTTCAACATGTTTGATGGAAATGAAGAACAACGTCTTGGACATCATAAATTGTCTGTTAATTAGAAGTCGGTCCTTGTGAGAAATTGCAAGGTTCTATTCTTAGCAAACATCCATGAGCTTTGACATGCTAATTAATCGTACGACAAATAGAAAAGGTACAAAATTGATGCAGAGGTCAGGGTTTAAAACTCTTTTTCCAGGAAAAAACGTAAGGTTATTTTGAAAAAGGGCCGAAAATAGCTAAATGGACATGCACCACCAGTCCACCACTCGTCTTTACTTCTTTTTTCACCACTAATTAATTGACTATTTATAGAAAAATGCATCGTCTTTAAAATTCCATGGTAAAGGCTATATATTTGGCATCGGAGAAGCAGCAACACTTATTCGCTTCACATTCGCCAAACCACTCACAAGCAACAACAATGGCAGAGAGCAAGATTGTCGTGTTGTTCCTCATCACCTTCGCGGTGGTTGGCGCATTAGTGCCGGCGACGAGCGCGGACGCTTGCACCGGCGAGTGCTACAAACAATGCGAGAAGGGAAAGAAGGAAGACGTCCCGTCCTGCACCAACACATGCGACGGCATGTGCCGCCTCAAAGCTGCCACAAGAGCATATGCCGCCGCGACACCCGCCGTGAAGGCCGCCATGGTAGAGGTCTTCGAGAAGGAGGCTGCGGCCGCTGGCTCCACCGCCGCCGCGTCCGTTCCTGGGTTCGCCACGCTCAACGCCGGCTGCCTCCGCGAGTGCAACATCAACCTCTGCCACCAAGGTAAGAAGGACTGTGGCACGAGGTGCGGCAACATCTGCCACGCCGAGGCGGAGGGCCTCGCCTCCGCCGCCGCCGCGTACGCCAAGTCCTCGGTGGCGGAGAAAGCGGCCGTCATCCAAGCCATCGACAAACACACTCACGGCGGGCCTGATGACAAAGTGGAGGCATTCGCCGCCACCTGTATCGGGGAATGTGGCAAGTTCTGCCAAAAGGACCCTGCATGTGCCGCCATCTGCGACAATGGTTGTCATGCTAGAGCGGTGAGCATCGCCTTCTCCTTGGCCACGCCCCAAGACAAGGAGGCTATCAAGAAGGAAATCCGAACTGCCAAAGGAAACCCGGCGAGCTAGGATTGCGTGATCGGTCCAAATGTCCATCATTATCATTTTTTATCATTTTTAAGTATATAAGTCATATATATGGACATCACTAAGTAATCATGCATGTACGGAGTGTACTAGTTGCACATCTATGCAACTACTAGTCATATATATGGACAAATTTTGTCAAGTTCATCGCACTCGGTTAACGGTTTGAAACATCTTTTGATGAGTAGGTTAATCTTGACATTTCACACAAATTTCGTGTTGTAATTTTATATTTCGGTGGTCATATACGAGTAGAATTGTATCAAGCCATGCTAGACTACGGCTAGTGTAGGTGAGTCTTCTTCAACCTCCGTTCGCCTCCATGAGTTCCGCCGTCGTAGCAGCAGTATTTTTAACCTCTCTGTTGTCTCTCCTCAGCCGATGTCGCTCCGGGATGTGAACTCCGCCGTCGCCGCAACTGTTATTAGGATGTACGTGCACTACAGGAACGGCGGCCTATGCCGACGGCCAGAGGCTACGCCGACGACTTTTTGTCGGAGCCGTCGGCGTAGAGTCCGCGGAGGACATCCCTTTGACACAGGGCTACACCGACGACAAAGCCGTCGGCATAGGTTCACCGGGCTACGCCGACGCATAGCTATGATTTTTTTCTATTTTCATTTAATATGAAATAATTTATATCTTTAAATCCGTAAATCAAAATTTAAGAAATCAAATGTCTAAATCGATTAAAAAAATGAGAGAATCTAAATATGACATCCATATTATATTTTTCATCATGTATATGACTTTTTGCAACATATTTTTGGTAGTTGCTTAATATGTCATTTTTGGCACTTAAAAATGGAAAATGGTATTTATAAAAATATTTTGGAAATTGTTTTTGGCAACAATGTTAACCATACCAAGTTACACCTATGTGTCAAATATGAACACTTTATCACAAATTATGGCACGGGTCCATTTTGGCCATTTTTTCAACAAAATAAAAGAAAGTGAAAAATAGTCAAAAATGAAATCCTTTGGCATGGAGTCCTTCTATGTGTACTAATTGGTAGGAAAAATGATAAATTTGAGTTTTGATAAAGTTTCCAAAAAAACTTCTTCACAAAAAGGTCAATTATGTATAAACATGTATAATTTCGAGTGCCATTTTATCCGTTTGCCGACAAAGTACGATTTGCCGAGTGCTAAATCAGGGGATACTCGGCATAGGATCTTTTTGCCGGGTGGTCGCCGATAGATACTTGTATGTGAAGATAGCTGCGCATGGATGATCAGGAGTCCACGTTATTGTGCATTGTTAGATGTGCATTATAGATTCATTTCATTGGACGTGACATGCACTTGCATATATATCAGGAGTCGTTCGAAGCCGGGACTCCTGCGTAGTTAGCGCATTGTGAGGAGACGCGATCGTCCACGCGAAGGGCGGCGTTTCCGAGCGACGTACCCAACGACCACGAGTTCTCGTTCCTAGCTGAGACTCCAATTCCCCCACGATCCAGCATGACCCAGGACGGTGACGAGACGCGCCGCCGCTGCCGGCAGCGAGGTGCCACGGCGGCTTCCCCTGCCGGCGCTCCGCCCAACAGCAGCGACGTCCTCCGGGAGATCTTCCTCCGCCTGCCCCCGCTGCCCTCCTCCCTCCCGCGCGTCTCCCTCGTCTGCAAGCGGTGGCGCCACCTCGTCGCCGACCCCGAATTCCTCCTACGCTTCCGCGCACACCATGGAAAGGTGCCCCTTCTCGGTCTCTTCATGGAGTACGACTACGGATGGCAATGGGTACCCGCAAACCCGATACCCGACGGGTACCCGCCTTAAATGGGGCGGGTTTGGTAAGAAAAAAAAACCCACGGGCTGCTTATTGGTAAAAACCTAGACCCGTCGGGTCTAGCGGGGACGGGTATGGGGGTGCCAAACCCATACCCGCAGACCCGCATACCCGCTATGTCTGAGGAGTGGCCCACATGTCATCGCCTCACACTCTAACTCTCACCTAACCCAGCCACTCTCTCCCCATTTTCTGTGCTGCTGCAATGCTTGGCGGGTACGGGGCGGGTCCCGCGTACCCGCCGGGTCGCGGGTATGGTAGAGATCTTGACCCGCCGGCGGGTATGGGGCGGGTGGCGGGTGCGGGTGGAGGGGCCGGGTGCGGGTATGGGGATGCCAAACCCGGCCCCGAACCCGGCGGGTGCCATCCGTAAGTACGACGGACGGGTCTCCTTCGCTCCGGTCCTCGAAGCTCCCGACCGCATACCTCCCGAGCGCTTCTCGGTGCGTTTCGACCACTGTGGCGACCCCGAGACCTACCTCTTTCACGGCACGGTTCTCGGATGCCGCCGCGGCCGCATCCTCGTCCTCGACACCAGGCAGCGCGAGGTCCTCCTGTGCGACCCAATTACGGGCAACCAGCGCCGCGTTCCTCTTCCGCCTGCTTTCTGCACGCTTGACACTACGAAAGCGGCCATACTCTGCACCAACGGCGACGAGGGTCACGTACACGGGGCCTGCCACTCAAGCCCCTTCAAGTTGGCATTGGTGCAGATCTTCTACAAAGCAGGAGGGTATCACCAAGCTCGCATGGGCGCCCGTGTTTACTCCTCGGAGACCGGCATCTGGAGCAATATCATCTATTCTGGTGGTAAAGGTTCCACATGGTTTCTGCGGAAGACCGTCATTCTTGAGCTGGTGCCCAATATGGGGGCTACGGGAACTGAGATAATGGGGTATGTTGAGAATGATGATGCAATTCTTATAAAGTTCAAGAGGAGTATCTTCATTGTTCAACTCGAGTCAATGCAATCAAGAAAGCTCTGTGACAGCATTTTGACACATCAATGTCATCCTTTCTCAAGTTTCTACTCTTCAGGTAAAAGCTCATTCGTAACATTGTTGTAGTACGATGATCATGCCATGTCATGTGTCACACATAGTTCTACATGATGCCATTACTATGCTCTCAAGTTTTCGGTGAACATTTAGCTTAGAACTTAGTTGTCATTTTTCTCTCGAAATGATATTAATGAAATTATGCCATGTTGTTCTTCGTGTTACTATTAATTAATAGTACCTATCTTATCATATAGCAACTATTTTGGTTCCATAGATACCCTATCAGAGCATTTATAAAATTTGTGAATATGTGTAAAGATATGTCAAAGGAGATCCATTGTAATATCTTTAGCTCAGCTTGAACATCATTTATTACCAACAATTGTTTTATCAACAATACGTACTCCCTCCTTTCCGGTTTATAAGTGTTGTGTGTATCTCTAGATCGCCAATTTGATCAACGTAATATGAGGTATATATGACAATATAGATATATCATTAAAAGCTGCAGATGTTATTTTTCTAATGATACAAATTTTGTATTATAGAATTGATATTATATTTGTAAAATTTCCGATCTAGCGATACGCTTGACCTGTAAACCGGAAGGGAGGGAGTAAATATCATTTCACATAGCAAGTTACTTGAACACAGAACTTGGTGTTGTATTGAACTAAATAGTGTAATTCCTAAGGTTATCATGCTGAAAATTACAAGTATACTATAAGATGTTGTGTCAAATTAACCTTTGCTTATTCTAGGGCCCTATTGCTCATCCGATGAATACATTGCAATATTTGCAACCTCTGAATAAATTACCTAATGATTTGTCGCCCGACATTCTTGAGCAGTCTCTCCACGTCCTTCCTATATTCATATCTGTCAAGCGCTCCACTCAAACCTCAAACGTTCACATTTTTTAGGCACATAGTAAAAAATAATAATCCATAATTGATATGAAAACCAAAATGCTTAGACGTACATTTGTGTTCAACAAGTTTAACGTTTGTCTTTGAACTTAGATGGGAAGGAAGATATGAATTCATTCTGATTATATTATGTGTCCTATTCCTCTACCGAGTAATTTCTTTAGATTCTTTGTCATATTCCTCTACCGAGTTACTCTTATATCACAGCAAACTGGGCAGTACTAAAATTTTCACTTGGGAGTTGGTTACATATATACTGCTGTAGATAATGACATTTTTGTCCGTTCTATAAGAAAGTACATTCATATGATTTTTAGGTTTCATCTGTACTGTCAAAAAATTCGTTTGTTAATTATGCTCACCATATGATTCGAAATCGCTGACCTGCTGAGGATTGTGCCAACGTAAGTACGATATTGGGTTACTTGAGTTCAGAATAAAGATCCGGTTACATGGTTTTAAATCCCTTAGTCTTGGTGATGGATGAGTATAATGGAGTTCATCGTTAATTCTGACATATCTTAGTTCCAAGAACAGTCTGATGTACACTTGTTCAGAGTAGTAAGCAGTGTAAGAATGTGATGAATATCATAAGTGCATTCTGTTTGACGCTAAAGAGAATGCAGTCTTTCAAAATAGGAAGAAAGGAGTAATAGATACAGTGAATCATTAGTGGAGGTTTTGATGTTATATAGAACCCACCAAATGATGTCATTCTTCTAGTTCAAACGAATTACCTTCGTAGAAGTGTTTGGGCAATCCTAAATATGAGAATAACTGAAGTGAAATATTATACAATTGACGTATTTACCAGACACGAACTTAGTGGATCAAAATATTCTGTTATCCGGTTCATACATATGTAGCAAGATAGTAGAATACATGTTCGGACATGCAATTTCGTCGCTGGTGATGTAATTTTGATATGACATTTATTTGGATTGCAAACAGGCTTGTTTGGTCGCTGCAAAGATATTGCTACCACGCACAAGTAAAACTCCAGCTATCAAACCATCGAAGCACCAGGCTCCAACCTCACTCGTAGAAACAAGGCTGGGGCAACAAGGTAGGCATGGAAGATTCGTGTTCGCTGGCGCAGAATGGGCTACGACGTTAAGTTTGATTTTCCTGCTGTGGGCATTATGCATTCACCTCTCATCTTATTCTACACGAGGTCCTTCCTATTTGGACTATTTACATGAGAAGAATATACTGTACGTCTTATTTATCAGGAGGGAGAGAGTCATCTCCTAACATAAAATATAGTTATCTATATTAAATTATGTACTTTGCATATTCGATATGTGATAACACAAAACATTTAGAATAAATGTATTGTACCCAATATGATCATAGTGGGGCCTTGATTGTTTGGACCTGGATATTTAGATATTCTATCTTCTGTTTGTTGATTTTTGTTTTCACTTTATGTAATCCATGACTCATGTACTCTGGTTACTTTGAACTACATCTAAATTTTCTAAAACAGTTGTGTGCATCAATTTGATATAGAGGCCAGGTCATCGTTCCCCATTTCAAAAAAAAGTAAATAAAAGAGAGAAAGATAAAGCAATATGATGGATATATTTCTGAGATGAAAATCATGATAGAAAAAAAAAAGCGATGCCAGACAAATATCTCAGATGGGCCGGGCTCCCTTTTTATCTCCATCAAATCAACATGGGCCATCATGACCCACGAGTCCTCCTAAGGTCTAGCCCTGGCCGCAACTGCAGCGCAGCGTGCCTGGTTTCCCTGGTATTAGTCCCACATTGCCATCTTGGTAGCAGCGCAAGCATTTCTATAGTAGTCGTACCTCAGGCCATAGCATCCTTTACCAATATGTCGTGACCATACTTTTTTTGTTGTAAAATTAAGTCCTATCACTGCAGTCTGGTTGATGCATTCTGACCTCTGGGCCAGAGCGTGATTAACGGCCTGGAAACTCCTGATGGGATCGATCCCACGGTGGCCCAAAGTTGTCTGACAGACTCCACCATCTTTTTATCTATTGCAAAGTTATTTTAGCAACATAATTCAACATCTCTGCATTTTACTTTTTGAACTTCTTCAACCACAGAACTTATTTTTCAATCCCATCTGATATTTACGCATGATTTAGTTCATAATTTAGCCGTAGCAGCAAAGGCAAACAAAAAATTCACCAATGCTTTTACTAGACTGAATAGTCTAGTTCATGCACCAGAACAAAAAAACACATGAAGATACCACCACCAACATCGTCTTTATTATCTCTCTTTGCAAAGACACAACACAAGTTCTCAGTGACCAACCACCATCAGTATTACATATGATAGTATGAAACCGTATCAGTGTTTTACATTTTATTGATGACTGCATCCAAACGGTTGCACCCGTTTCAGTTCAGACTGCACCCTGTTCGGCTCCACTGACACCAGCTGGGGCGTGTTTGCAGATTTTCCTCTTGTTCCTCATGCATCTACATGTTTGGCTTCGTCTTGAGCCGCGACGCCAGCTTCTGCCCGAGGGTCGTGTCGCACTGCAAAAACATGGGTAAGAGCATGGTTTCAATGTGCTTAAATGATCCAGATACAGATAGCAGTGCAGCAATGCGTAGTCACCCATTGGCAACTGAGAAGTGTTTCACGCTCGAAAAACAACAGAATAATGTATGTACCTGCGACCAGTATGAGATCCAGATGCCCTGGATTTCGTGGGTGACACGGTTATCCGTGAGTGCATCGACCCACCGCTGGATGAAACGATCTTGCCTGCGTTTTCGTACATGAACAGTTTGGTCAGAGGGGTTCTTCCATGTGTCTGAAGAATCTAAACTAGTAAATACAGTTCGACGAACCTGGCAGGGTCAAAGGATCGGAATCTCTCGCCGGCCTGCTTAAAATTGTTCTCCTTTTCGATAATACACTGCAGTTCCAACAGTAGAAAGTTAGCAAACCTCATGACGGGAGTTTAATTCGTCGAGCTAGTCACCAACAACAACAACAACAAGTACCCAAGCAAGCTGGGGTAGGCTAGATATGAAACCCACATAGGAACTTGTGAAAACGTAAAAGAAAAAAGAAAAAGACAAGACAAGAGAAAAAAGAGTAAATCAAGGTCCGGGCACATGGATTGCTGATTTCCGTGCAGCCCTATCAATAGCCAAATCTCTAGGTACATTCCAGTCCTTCAAATCGTCGAGCTAGTAACCATTGTTAATAAATATTTAGGGCACTTCTAACAGAGCCACAAAATGAGTAAATAACCATAAATATTTGGGAACACTTGCAATAAAGGCTGGCGACTGTTGTAGTAACGTAGGCTAGTACCTTTTCCCGGCAGCCAGTTAGAACACGAGAAGGAATAGGGTACTTCTCAGCATGACGAACAGGATCGAACCTTGAAGGGAAGTAGTTCACCTGAAAATCAAGCCAAACAGATGTAAAAAATGCTGTAACCTGGAAGGATAACTACACATTATTATTGGAAGAATACTGCATCAACGCAAAAGGGGATGAAAGCTCTTAAGAATGTGAGTACCTCCTCATCCCTGTGCATGAAATTCATGAAGCCTTCATGATGGTTGTTGTGGTGAGCACATTTAGGCGCGTTCACTGGAAGCATCAAATAATTTGGACCAAGACGGTGCCTCTGGGTATCAGCGTAGGAGAAAATCCTTGTCTGGAGCAGCTTATCATCAGAGTAGTGGATTCCAGGGACGGTGATCGCTGGGCAGAAAGCCAGCTGTTCGTTTTCCGCGAAGAAGTTATCGATGTTCTTGTTGAGGACCATCCGCCCAACCGGTTGCAGCGGTATGATGTCCTCTGGCCAGGTCTTGGTGACATCGAGTGGGTCAAAGTCAAATCTGTCCTCGTGATCGGCGTCGATGGTCTGGATGAATAGCTTCCACTCTGGGTAGTTCCCAGCCGCGATGGAATCGGTCAAGTCCTTTGTGGCGTGGGTGTGGCAGGTGCCTCCAACAGTAACAGCTTCATCGTCCAAGAGGCACTTCACACCGCATGTAGGCTTCCAGTGGAACTTGACAAGGTGAGCCTTTCCATCCTTGCTGATTAAGGTGTAGGTGTTGACACCAAAACCGTCCATGTGCCTGTAGTTGAGTGGGATGCCAACATCGTCAAAGAGGAAGGTGAACATGTGCAGGCTCTCCGGGTGGTGCGAAAAGAAGTCTACAATTCTCCAGTTCTCCTGCATGTTGGTCTTTGGACTCGGCTTGAAGGCATGGACCATGTCAGGGAATTTCATCCCATCTCGGATAAAGAACACAGGCATATTGTTCCCAACAAGGTCAAAGTTACCCTGAAAATGCATGATGGCAGATGTCAGGATTGAATGAAAAGGCTAGCCATAATTATTTAAGTGCAAATGATAAACAGGTGATTACATATGGGAAACAAGGTAGGACGACTCAATACTTCTAACAGCGGTAATGCCTACAACCAAAGGGCACTTGTGCTATGGTTTCAAATTACATCTGTATAAGCCTACGCTAGTCACTATTTATGGAGCTAAAACACAATCAAAGCTGCCACTAGTTTACTGTACCAGCTGAAACCAGCTAACCCGAGTCTATTAATGCTTAAATTACTTGCACAGAAAAACATTTAACTACAGATGATAAACAATTGATTACACATGGGAAACAAGGTAGGACTACTCAATCCTTTATAAACAGAGATAACTTCAGACCAGAGTAGGTAATTTGTGCTATGGTTTCAATTTCCATTTGTATACTAGCTGTGTAGTCCACACGCTGGACAATATTTATGGACCTAACCAAAGGCTTGCTGACGGAAAAGAACTGCTCACATGAAGTAGTTTCAACAGAAATCTCATTCTCAAAGCATTATCGTGAATGACTTGCTGACTAAAAATAACATTTCATATGTAATTGTACACAGAGCATAAAGTAGTTTAAACAGAGACTCATCTTCAAAGCATCAAAGCAAATTTCGACAGTAAGAATGGTCACTAGTACCTCTCTGGTGTAGAACTTCACCGCAAAACCACGTGGATCCCTCAAGGTCTCAGGGCTTCCACGCTCATGCACAACGGTAGAGAACCGAACAATAACTGGGGTCTGAACCCCGGGAGCCCGGAGAAAATCAGCACACGTAAGCTGAGAAACATCGTGCGTGACCTCAAAGAAGCCCTTTGCACTGGCTCCGCGTGCATGGACAACACGTTCTGGGATACGTTCCCGGTCAAACTGCGCAAGCTTCTCAATCAGATGATAATCCTCAAGGAGGATAGGTCCTGCGCAACAAAGAATTCACGGTGTCAAGGCACAGCAGAACCATGAGAGAAGATAGGAAAAGAGAGGTGTCTGGGCAGAGCTTACAAATACAAAAAAGGAAAACACCATACAGAACTTCAAGTAATTCCGACAAACAAACCTAGTTTTTAGCAATTGGCAGAAGAGTTAAAATTTGGTGGCCATGCCACAGCTAGAACAGTCGAGAGTTAACTTTGAATCACTTTGCAAGTCTGGGCCTATGGTCAACACAGATGAATTAAGATTTTGCTTTGTGGATCAGGTATGTGGATAATCACTATGACATGCCGTATGAAAAGGTGCTACTTGTTATCTTCTCCCCTTAAGCAAACGTTATGGCAGGACAGTGACTGACGAAAATATCAAGCTTTCTCTTCTTCTTTTCACAACATGAAGTTTGTTAGCCTGGACCATGGGACACGGCATGCTTAAAGCTTTATTTCTTGTGTTCACAAGATGAGATTTGTTAGGCTGGACCACGGAACAAAGCTTATTTCTGTTTGCAACATGAGATTAGTTATAGGCTGGACCACGGGATACGGCATGATTAAAAGCTAAGCAGCACCACAGCATTCAGACGACCTACCAAAACAGGCGCCCATGAATCGACAAAACAAACGGCTCTAAGAGCAATACTCAGGCAGGCGCATGGAAAACACGCAAGGGCGGCATCAATTGCTCAAGAGGTTGGCCATGAATGAAATAGCATCGCCCCGCAGGATAGGACTCTGCGTAAATTAACTGCAAGGCAATGATCTCGTAACAGTAACACACTTGTTACCGCGTTGCTTTTGTGCTACAGGCAACCACCTCCGACAGATCCAGAGCGAGGCCACTCCCAAAGGGAACCGATCAGCGCGAAGCTAACACACATCCCGCGAAGTAGAGAATCGCTGCGGATACCGAGCAAGCCAGCAAACACGGAGTCTAGCTGTTACGAGAGAGAGATAAAATCATGCCGGCGAGCGAGTGGCGGCGGCAGTGGAGCAGGGTGGCAGTCCGTTACCTCGGTTCCCGACGGTGAGGGCGCTGTTGTTGTTCCACACTGGCGCGCCGTAGTTGGTGGTCCAGTGGCCCGAGTTGGCCCCGCTCGTCGGCCGGTGCTGCAAGGCGAACAGAACAACAAGAAACGCTCAGATCAAGCCGGATCACGGGGGATTGCGACAGCCGGATCGCCGATCCGGAGAAGCGCGGAACCGAATCGGGCGGTACCTTGTATGGATCCATGAGAGGGGACGGCGACCGAGGGGCTTGCGTGCTGGTTCGGGAAGGTATCCGGTGGTGGCGATAAGGACGAGAACAGAGTTTTTTTGACGAGGACGAGAAGAGAGTTGGGGAAGAAGAAGATGGAAGCGGCGGGTCGGCTCGGCCCTTTTTGTAATGGAGGCTGGCTGTTGGGCTTTCTTTCTGTTTCGTGCTGACGCTGGCTTCTTCGCCCAAATTTCATGATAGGTGCTCGTGCCCGTCACGTACTCCACTACTGCTCATTTTCTTCATTTATTTATTTATTTCTTTATTGGTTTATTGGTTTATTATCTGCACTGGAGTACTGCTCTTTTTTGTGTGTGTGCTTACATCAGATAGAGATAGGGTTTGTTGGTTGCATAGAGAAACGGAAAATAAAATAGATATTCTACTAGTAGTGTCTGCATGTGATGTGGGTGATGCATCATCCAAAACGAGACGAGATCGGATCACATCAGACGGTGCCGCGTGTAAGGGATCTAATTGTAATCGTGTTCACACTCAGGAAAGTCGTCACCGATTACTACTCTTCGGCACCGACTGATATCAGAGTAAAATGAGCTGGCTCGGCTCGGCTCGAATTTCAGGCCTACATGTGGCTCGGCCTCAAACGATATTTAGGCCAGCAGGGCCGGCCCCGAGTGACCCGCTGGGTTAGCTGGGTCAGCCCACCTCGTAGTCTCATGCTACTCCAATCTCTGTCACACTCACGCTGATGTTGTTGTAGGCCCCGATCTTGCGATGTACGTAGTCTGTATATAATTTCTGGCTAGCGTCCAGTTATAACAAGAGCAAAGTTAGCTTGATTTTTATTTGCCGTACACGAGCATACAGACCCAGAGCAGGCGAAAGAATTGTTTCTGTCAGCTAACTCGTACTAATCTCAAAAAGAAAAAGCTAACTCACAAGAGTATTTGTTTGGCGAGGCAAAGCACACATGCATGCATAGACAATACCTACTGATTCTACACGGACGGGCTTTTTTTCCTTTATTGTTTTGCTAGGCTGATTATGCTGCATATAAATAACCTTCAAAGGATTAATAATAATCTTAACTCTTACACTAGTCTGATTGCATCAAACTGTGCCTAACTTAAACATCTTGTTTGCCCGCAAAGTAAAGTAAAGCTCGAATTTGGGTCGACCCAAAATACCCATCGGTCCAACGAGGCCACTTACTATTTTTTTATGGGTCGACCATTGGCCTCACAAATTGGTCCTAGGACCATAGGGGCCGGGACCAAGGCCTGTTCCCATCCTGATACATACCTTCGGAGCTTCACACTAGGTTTTGTTAGTGTATTTTATGGGATTGGAGAGATCATCCTGGATTTCAAAAAAATCCCCACTAGTATGTTTAATTCTAGAGTATTTAACAGGATTAGAGGGGTAATGGCCTAAAACAAAAACTCTGCTCAATGCTAGTCTATTGTAAGGGAAGAGCATTTGTGGGAATTTGATGTTCACCAAATCCCCTCGCATCCTCTAGAAAATCATTGGAGTAAACAAGGACTTAGCGATGCAGTCCAGATAGGCGAGGTTAGTTTACAATGGCCCTGCTCACATTTACTTCTTTTTTTACCTAACATATTCCCTCTGTTCCAGTTTTTAGTGCATAGTAGAAAAAGTCTCTACTATAAAGTTTTTACTTCGGACCGCTGGTTCACAGGTTCACTGTCCGGTCTTTTAAGATATAAAGTAATATATATTTATATAATGCTGCAATAAATAAAGAAATATCTGTAAAAAATATTTCAAATTTGCAATTTTACAGAATAATAATATCTATACTCCTATATAGTGTACCAATTTTGAAAGTTTGAGCCCAATCAACTTGTACCGTTGATTGGACACCATCCGACGGCTTAGGACACTGGGAGTCGCTGCTACAGTAGCGCCCATCTTTCTCTACTTCATTCTAGAAATATCCTGACTAGTACTCCCTCCGTTCTAAAATACTTGTCTTCCATTTGTCTAAATTCGGATGTACCTAGACATGTTTTTGTGTATAGGTACATCTAAATTTAGACAAATGGAAGACAAGTATTTTGGAACGGAGGGAGTAACAAGTAGTCGATCTATATATGTTCGTAAACTTGTCAAAAACTTGCAAGTCTCATACTCCCGGCGGCAAGCAGCAAGCCAACAAGTGAGCAACAGCCATATTAAAAAAAGCCAACAAGTCAAATAAATAACGCGCATGTATGCATGCAGCTCAAACGGCAAAAGCCGTTAGCATTTCTGTAGCTGTAGTAAATTTTTGTTACGTATACTGATATTAGACAAGCGTATCTTTCGTACTACAAGAAGCAGTAGCTGGTCCACCACACACTCGCGCGTGAGGTGGAGTCTTCGATCCCCGCAACAGTCAAATAAATTTTGCCTAACGCACTGGCCACTTAACCGGTTGGACCGAAGGCCCGGTTTTACAGCCAAAACCGGCGGTTCGACCGCGGTTTGTTCGGTTTATTCCGGCCCCTGGCGGGGGACGGTCCAGTGCGCCTAACGAATCGGCGCAGGCTCTGGTTCCGGTTTTTTCCGGTTGAACAGGCGGTCCGGTCCGGTTTGAGGAGTTGCCACTAACCTTAATTTGGCACCGTCCGCGTCTAACATATTTCCTTGCACATAACATGGTCTGCGAAAATTAATCATAGCACTTCATAATTTGTTATGATGAACATATAACCTTTTTTATTTTGTATCACGTTCCAATGAGGAGTCCTGCTCCGACTGCGCCATCATGGCGACAGTTTTATTCTAGTACAAACATGTCATCACACCTTAACTAGAAGTACTTATACGAGTAGTATTTTTCTCTTGACTCAGGGGGTTACAGATGGAGCACTTGCAGCCCAACTTAAGACACTCCGACGTCCAAGTGCACCTTCTGCAGTCAGTCTTATCAAAAAAATCTTTACAATGCGAATTGCAATCGAAAATGTCGCATCGTTGTCCTGACCCAAACTTGCTAATTACTCCCCAGCATCTAGCCTCTGCTGACACAAAATAGCACCATAATTAAAATCAAACCACATGTGTGTCGTTATCGCACCAAGCTTTATATGAGAAAAATGAGTACCTGTTGCTACCATGAGAAGGGCAAGGGTGAGGACAAGCGTGAGGGTAGTCCTCATCTTTGATAGCTTTGATCGATCTTTCTGCATGCTGTTTGGAAACCGATTGATGTTTGTTTGTTTTTTGCGATCTCTGAAGGATAACAAGCGAAATGGGATGTCCTTTTATAGCATTGTGGATGTGATGGGTCTGGATCTGGATCACCGTAATGGATATTTTTGAAATTAATAGTAATCAAATGCATTGATTAGCAATTAAATGCATTAATTTACGGATGAGTACGTATTTCTATATTAATGAAACATATATCCATTACGGAAATACGTACTCATCCATTACGGTGCTCATCATTAATTTACGGTATTAATTTATGGAGTATCTAAATCTGCTAAGTATTCCCTCCTTCCCAAAATAGGATGCCTATAGTGTTTTTTGTCAAAGTCAAACTCTTTAAATCTTGACCAATTATATAGAAAAATATATCAACATCAACGATTTAAGATATCCACACGATATGAAAATATTTCATGATGGTTACAACTATAATGATTTATTATAAATGTGGAAACATTCTAATATATAGTTGGTCAAACTATAAAAAGTTTGACTTTAAGCAAAAAACTATAGGCGTCCTGATTTGGGAGGAGGGAGTAGACATTTATAAATTAGTATATTTATTTTTATGGTGGTTCATCCACGCTGGCCATACATACATACCGTCTCATCGCCTGCCTCGGCTAACAGATGACAATGTCAGTTAGGGGTGGGCAAGAAAACTGTGGTATGAAAACTGACCCTGAATTAACTGGAACCGAGACCGAAATGACCTGGACTGATTAATTCATGTGCTTTATGGGCTCCCACTTTCTGAAAACCGAATTTATGTAGGCTATTTCGGTCATTTTGTATTGCTAACCGAATAGTCCTTCCCCGGTAATGAAGTAACCATATTCGTCCTCCTAGAGCCAGAATCCACATGCGCTTTCCTCCTGCGATGGCCCGAATTTATGTAGGCTATTTCGGTCATGGGGTAATGAAGTAACCATAGTCGTCTTCTTCGTCTCTGGCATCCCTGCCAACCCCGGCGTTCGGTTCTACCATTGTACGCACCAGATGGTACACTCTTTCCACCTACGATAAGTTTTTATTTTCGCCCGTGGCCAATGGGACATGCCGGCCTAAGTTCGTTGGTCCATTTGTGTACATGGCCAGAGACGAAGAAGACGACTTGGTCAACACGACACCATGGGCAAGTGATAAGAGGTAGAGGTGGCGGTGGGTCTCTAGGTCCATCCCTACCGGCTTGTACGGTGGACGAAGAATGGAAAAGGAGGAGTGGCGCGAATCAGTGGATAGAGCGGCAAGGCCCCAATATATGGCCACGTTTCTTGCCTCGTCTTTCGCGTCCGTGGTCGATCGATGGCGCGCGGGTGACGTGACAGGGCGACGCAAGCAGACCGTTGGGAAAGAATCGTGTATACAGTGTCTGTTTTTTGCATGCAAGACTGTATCAGTGCTGCCTAGATATGCGAGGCAATATTAACGTTAAAGGGTCAGTCCATCCAGGTAGGATATGTAGGATATAGGATGATAGGTGTTTTCGTCGTGCGCTCTTTTTGCCGATCTGCGGTGTAGGGTATATTCTGGCCTGTTGTGGCGTTCACTGTGTCGCGTCGCAGTCTCGGCTTCCCTTATTTAGGTGCAATTTTATCTACCCGGTGAAGAACTGCCCACCCACTGTGCATTGAAGTCCACGGAGGGTTCGAGGAAGCTCAGCCTCTCTGCCTCCAACTTCCACGACGGCATCGGTGTGGTGCCCTGTGCCAGGTCTGGGATGTCGCAGGAGCAGAGGTACTTGTAGCCGCAGCCAGCCATCATGTGCGTCCCGACCCACGCGTCTAGGTCGGCGTCATAGTGTGCCTGGCCACTGAAAGGCAGGCACCAGTCACCGCCGCATGCCACTCGCCGAGTAAGTGCCCTTCTCCTTGGAGTAGATGTTTTCTCAAGGACACGAAAATGGTACGCCCGTCTGGATGCAGTGCACACGCCGAGATGGAGTGCGGCGTCGGCCGCTCTTCCAGGTCCACCGCGGTTGCGGCCTCATACAGTAAGACACCGTGGCGGCGTCATCGTCGCCACCCCTGCAGATACCACGTTCTGTTTGGCAAAGGTGGAGCAGGCCGCCATTGTTGTTACACGGATGGAAGGTTTGCAGCTTACCGCCTGCGGCCAGGGCGTGGTAGCTGCCGCCTAGCTCTTGCAGGAGAGACTGCTCAGTGTGCAGCGCGGCGGTCTCC
The DNA here is from genome assembly GCA_947311845.1 of Poa pratensis. Classification (NCBI taxonomy): domain Eukaryota; kingdom Viridiplantae; phylum Streptophyta; class Magnoliopsida; order Poales; family Poaceae; genus Poa; species Poa pratensis. The sequence goes on along the minus strand of CAMZMU010000068.1, from coordinate 49,774,115 downwards.
GTGTCGTAGACGAGGGTGAAGCCACCACTGGCACTGAAGGAATTGGAGTTACTTGTGGCGACGATGTTGCTTACAAGAGTTGACTAAATGATCGCCCAGGTTTGACTCAGAATGTTGATTTAATTGTATAGTACATTGTCTCGTGTCCAGCCTGCATCCCATAGATCAGGCAAACCTGCTAATACACACAAATCTCCACCTAACACACACACCACTAGGTGCAGGCACACCAATTATCATAATCAAATCCAATAAGCAATACATATAGTAATATAGGGAAAAACCATGTAATTCAACTATATTAATTAACAAAGCTAATTATCATAATCAAGATCACATAATTGGAGAGAGAGATAAACATATAGCTACTCGTACAAACCCTCAACCCCGAGGGAGGACTACTCCTGTATCGCCATTAGGAGCAGCTACTCGTCGGAGCCCGACGGCACGTTTATGGTGCCAGGGGTCCAGCCTCTCCCCAGGATGATGAAGCTTTCTTCTTCTCCATCGCCTCCCTCTCGGCGTCCAAGTCCATCTGCGCCCGCATGAGCTCCGGATGCTCACGGCGGAACCACGCCATCGCCGCCTCATCGTCACGGCGGATGCGCAGCTGCATGTAGGCGCGGCGGTCCTGCATCACCTCCCCACGCGTTAGCATCCTAAGGTCGCCGACGATGAACTCGGCATCTTCTCTGGTCTCCTCCGGGAAGTTGAGGTTGGCGCGCGGGTGGCCCAACCGCATCGCCGCCACGTCGTAAGCGCGGGCGGCGAGGTCGGCCGTACCATAGGTACCCATGAACCACCGCTGGCCGGCCTCGGTATATCCGCCGTCCATCGCCCGGACGGCCGCAGCCGCATGCCGCGGAAACCCGAGCTGCTTCTCAGGCGGCGGCGAGGCGGCATGACGTACGGTGGTGAATCGGGGCGGATTTGGTGACGTGGGCCACGAATCGGTGTCGAATCGGGACCTCTCCGGTGCGGCGGCGAAGGCCCCGTGGGGGCGTGGGGGTGGGGCGGCGCGGCAGCGGCTTTGGTGGCGGGAATCGGCGGCTTTGGTGACACTACTAGAAGACTCCCCCTTAAGCAACGCATATCCTACAACGAATTAAATACATGTTGCAACTTTTTTCTTTAGATATGCCTATAACTGTTGCAGACTACATCCATTCTCCGTTAACCGCTCGGAAGGTTTGCCACCAATTTTTTCGCTGTGGAGGGAAATTTTCCATCGTGCGCGTCCTCCCGCCGCTTTTGTTTTCCGTCCCGCGCTCACATCCATTCGTGAAACCTAAAATAAAAGAAAAAATAATGAGACGAAACTCTCCATATTAGACGTCCATTGTGTTCGCTAGTTCATCGTTTTCCCCACCGAGCGAAACCCTCGTGCGCCGCCGCCTCCTCCCTACCACCGTACGACGCCAGGACGGGCATCTCCGATCTGTAGTGGCTTTGATAGAACTAGCCTCCGGCACGTCGATTTCTGAGATCGATTGACGCCATCATCCTCGTCCCCGACCATTGACCCGGCGTCGGCGATCTTGTCGACCTTCAACTCGTCAACGGCGACCATCAGCCTCGTCGACGAACTGGAGCGATCCCACTCCTGGACCTCGAGCTCGCCTTCCTACAATTTCAACAACCTTCTCCACCCCTTCTTAAAGGTGCCCTCAACTCGTCCCCAAATTGTATCGCAGATCCAACAATTTGTTTGGTATTTTACTGTGACCGCATCTTTCTCCTGTTTGTGCTGCCTCTGATAAATGGAATCTGGGATAGCGCTGTGTGGGCAAACTGCTGTGGTACAGTAGATCTGTAGATGTTAATGCTCTGATAAATATTGTCCCTCATAGTTCAAGTTCTCGATCTCGTTTGAGTTGGTATAACTGAATGTATCTTTGGCTTCAGAGATTTTTCCAAGTTTTCTTAGTCTGCTTGGATCTTCAGAATTTAGATTATATATACCTAAATCCTCTTAGCTGACACATATGTGTCGTAGGATCTAAATTAGTACTTGTAAATTGTGCCCATATTCTGTACAGCTTGTATTGTTGTCCATTCTTTCGCAATATATGTCAGTTTCTTTTGCAATACATGTCCGTTCTCATTTGGCTATTTCAGGATGCTAAGGCGTGTGACCATGGTAGGATCTAGGCGGGCAAAATATCCGGCTGAGGTTGATCAAGAAAGAGTATAAGGAAGCACAGGGTATAGAACTGTCGTAGATGTGGCGTAGCTAGCTAGCCACGTTACCCCTAGATGTTATGAATACATGCTTCTCATTGCTGCTATGTGGGATAACTAAGAGCAGAACAATGGTCAGACTTAATTTATTTTTCGCTTCACTTCAAAATTGCTCAATCTGATCCTACAATAGTTATACTTCATACATGTACATGGCTGTGGTGTAAATTGTTATTCCAATTAATGCGACTTACCATTTAGTAGTGTTTTGTGTAGGGAATGCCTTGGTAGGCTAACAAACTCGAAATGCATGGAGGAGGATAGTAGAATTATGTTGATTGAATTAATAAGTAGCGTGAAGGAAGGAAGCGTAAGGAGAGGATGGCAACACCTGCTCACAGCTAGGGCAGTGCCTCGACACTCCATATGCAAGAAACTATCCCTACGTTGCTTGCTTAAAGCTCTCCATGCACATGACTGACTGTTTTTGTCCAGATTAAGGTTGTCGTGTCACTATTCCAAGCATAGAGTTCATGATCTTTCAATGCTCACTAATAAAATACTTCATAGATTAGTTTCTCTGTTTTTATTTCGACAGATAAATTTTAGAGAATTTACTAAGATAATCTTCAAATTTGCAGTCCGTGCAAGTTGCTGGCGACGGATCTACTACTGGTTGCATCTCTCTTTCGTGGTAATACTTTGGCTCCAATTTTCGTCTGCTTTTGCTGCAGGTGGCCGATGTCACTAATCAGCACTTGGGTAGATCGCCAATCGTCACGAAAGGAAATGCAAACAGTACCTGATGAAGGTACACGCATACTCCTAGATAGACAACACACAACCTTCATGGAAAAGTCTCGTTGCAATAGGCCACTTCTTTTCATCTATCTTGATTCAGTTTCATTCTTGATTCATATTGACTGTATTGTCCGTGAGAAGTAAAATATTATTGTACAACACCAGCTTATTTATCCTGACACACTTGTTCTACGTGTCTATTGACTTATTAGGTGGATAATAAATGTGCTAGCTGTAGCTTATGAAGAACTTTTTCTTCGTAAAAGTCTCGTTGCAATAAGCTGTAGGGTACATATTTGTCATCGATCATCAACCTGGATATGAATATAATAATTGACTCGTCATTTTTGGTTTCTATAGTTCTTAATTCCCTTCTCTACTTTGTATCGCTGGGATGTTATATGACTGGAAAGGAGAAATGGATGTTGAAGGCAAATATCTTGTTATATGAATTTCTGATATATGTTTCATTCCGAAAGTTAACACCATTGGACCAGAGTATTGATCATTTTGTCTCCATTCCCTCGTTCTCTGTTTTCTGCAAGTAATAGTAGAATTCACTATACTCTTCTAGCTTTTACCACTTTGATACTTAAACATGATTTTTTTTATTGCAGGACCAAAAGATCACAGCAAGATTTACTCTATTCGGATATGAGCTCTTAACATACCTAAGGGCAGAATATTAGTGGCAATATACATAGGATAGTTAGATTGTCATATTCCGAATCAAGATTATAAGTTGTGTATTTTTGGATATTTATCATGTATTATGACAGTGATTTGAAGATCGAAGTTGTGTACTCTTCGGATAATTTTAATGTATTATGATAGTGATTCAAATAATACATATTGAATTGCTTTTTCGAGCAATGGATTTTATTCTGTGATTTTTATGTGTTGTGGTATGCCTCTTCTAAATTATATTCTCTCACAGAGAAAAAAGATTGAAGCGCTCAAACAATGTAGTCCATAAAATAATACTCTCTCCGTCTCAAAATAAGTGTCTCAAAGTTGTCCAAAAGTGAATGTATCTATACTTGTTTCATGTCTAGATACATCCACTTTTTGACAAATCTAAGACAGTTATTTTAGGACGGAGGGAGTATTTATTTTTAATAAAAGGTTCAATCCTTATGTGTTCTCCACCAACGCATACAATTGTTGTTTGCGATCTGTTGTTAGTTTGCAACGCTTGATCCATTGGTTACCAACGGACCAATATATGTTGCCTTATACCCTTGCAACGCCAGATAAGGCAACGCATATTTATTCGTTGGTATAGGCCTTAGCAACACTTATATGGACATTTAGATACGGATGAATGCGTTGTTGTAGGAGGGGTCTTCTTGTAGTGTGACGGGACCTTAGGCCTAGGTGTAACCATAGTCTGCGAACATCTCCCAACCGTAGATGACACCATGGGAGAGGGCGGTGGCGTAGTAGCAGCCCTCTCAACCACACTGTCCGATGTCGGAGTAGCCAAAGTCAGTGGCACCATAGGAGAGGGCAATGTTGAAGTAGAAGCCCTCTCACCGATAGTGGCAGAAGTCGGAGTAGAAGGAAGCACTCCAGCGTCCACCGAAGGACAGACCAACGAACCCACCATCAGCTCCACCTGAGCGTGCGGTGGCCCGCCATGTCTATCTCCAGCTCAACCCCTGCTGCCCCTCCTTTCCACCGCAGGCGCGCACACCGCAGACAGGCCCGCCATGGGCCGTAGCAGCGCATCCCCAGCTCCCTCTCTTTCCGTCACCCGGTCAGCAGGATCTTCCGCCACGGGCGCGCGCGCAGCCGATAGTTTCTTACCGCCGCGGCCCAACTTCGTCTGCGCCACTCCGGCCTGCGCGCGAGGTGCCCTGTTAACTGTTGCTCGCGAGTGACAGATAGAGGATGCTCGCCAGCATTGTGGCCTGACATCCAGCTTCTCCCAGACCAGAATCGAACGAACTTTCCAACACAGGCAAACCACCAGCCAACCTCCATTTCTTGGACGACCTTGTTGACCGGCAGCAGGCCAAGATTTGATAGCTGGCTGAATTTCTTCCGCCGGTCATGCGGGATAGCCGATCCGGTGCTAGCTACGACCGACCGATCAACATTGTCACGTGATCACGTCTAAACTGCATGCTCCATCACTACGACTTCTCTTTCTTTCCCTTAATTACATTCTGGATGGATTGTTAAACAAAAAACGGGTACTACTAGTAGATGAAACTAAATGAACTGAGCACCGCACTGGATACGATCGACGCAATTATGCTACTACAATTAATGTGCTGGATGCTACGGACTGATCGACGGAATGAACAGATTAATTGGGGCAAAAATAAGGAGGTGGGTTAAGATTTAAGAAGAAGTTGATGCTTAACCAGGAAGCCTAGAACGACGTCCCTTGATAAATTTTGATCTTGTCCGTCGTGGCCAGCCGGCGTCTGCAACATTGCAAACTTAAATTGCTAGTACGACGGATGCATGGCATGTGAGACAATAATACAGCCCACCAGGCCCATCCACCCCTTCCCCAGCACCGCTTCGCTCCCAAACAGTGCTTTTGAGAGTCGTTCTAGACTTCTTCTCCGTCGCCTCGCCGGCGTGCTCCTCGCCTCTCTCCGACGGCTTTGCTGCTCGGCGTGGGCCTGGATGCATTGCTTGGCATGTATATAGTAGTCGTAGATTTCTGCTTTGGCTATATGCCGTTTCTTGGCTTTATGCCGTAGAGTTTGAGAGTAGGCCAGCGGGTCTTTGCGGCCAGATCTGCTGCGCCATGGCTTGTTTCAGTCAAGCTGCTCGCCGATGGTGGCAACCGGTAGTGCAGGCGAGGCTGAGGCAGTCGTGCATCTCTCCTAATAAGGCCTGCATCGAAGCTTTGAAGCTTGGGTTCTTGAGCCAGCCTGAGCTTTGCATCTCGATTTTTCTCTCTGTAGTGGAGCTCCGATGGTTGGAGCCAAAGGCTGCGGGAGAGGATCTGATTTGCGGCTTCTTCAATAAGGTTCGTCTTTGGAGATTCTTCTGCTGCTTTCTCTCTCTAGATCTGCCTCCTCCGTCTTGTGGCAGAGTTTCGGAGTTCGACGGCGATTTGGTTTTCATGGTGTGGTGGCTGAAGATCTCGTGCTACAGTTGGGGTTCCTTAAGGTGTAGTGCCATTCACCAATCTCCAGAGCGCCATGGTGGCGACGGTGGTGAATGGAGATTTGGTCTTTGCAGACTGACCCTCAGCTGCTTTGGAGTTGCGATGCCGTGCTCTGGAGTTCACTCTCGGCGCCCTTGCAGGAAGCCGACATTGGAGACCATCTGGTGGTCATTTCAGCTGGCCTTCTTGGCCAAAGCCTTTACAACCTCCGTGCGGAGGCCCTTGAGCAAGCTCGCGATGGCGCCCTACTTCCCTGCAGTTCCAAGTGGTCTTGTCCCCGGAGCTGGAGCGGAAGGCCATGGCTGGAGCCTGCTGTTCGTCGTCGATTTTGTCGTCGGTGGTGCAGGACCCAATTGCTTTTTTCATTCCATGTGCAGGGTCTGTTATGTAAAGTGCAAGGACGGTGCTGTAATTTTCCCTTTCTTATGGGTTCTTGCTGTAAATTGTAGCCCCACCGCTGATTAATGGCATCCAGACCCTTCGGGGTCTCTCCTGTTCAAAAAAAAAAAAAAAAAAAAAATACAGCCCACCGGTCCAAAATTTGACAGTAGTACATTTAAGTCGTAGGGCCTCATTGACTAGGGCCGATGAGCTGATTGCTACCGAAACCGTCTCGATCCGTTCGTGCATGTCTGAGGAGAAGATATCGACTCCTCCCACCCATGAGGGTGCTACCACAAAAAATGTCACGATGCCGACGATGATTCCGGCCAAAGCTGTTGATGCCAGTGTATACAATATTGCATGCCGCGCGCTGTTGCTAAACTTAACCAAGTGGGCTCTAAATTAAGTACTCGACCGCTCCGTCTACATATATCCAAGCAGCCACATGCCACGCAAGACAGTCGGTGCTCTTGGGTACCTTGGTTAAGTGGTGGCTAGAGTGACCCGTCGCGCTCGGCATACATTATTCTTAGGAACTCTGTGGCGACAAACACAGCTATCTTCAAAAAAAAAAAAAAAACGAATTCGCTCAATATCATTTTCTGGTAACAAGATATGAATTTTCTAGTACAGGCCAAATAGTCTCCTTACCGACAACAAGTCCAGAAGTAACTTTCAAATACTACATGCCTAATATAATCGATCTGTTTTTGAAAAAACTAAAAGATAGAAATAAAACCACTACAAAAGGTAATAACATCATTGACTCAACACTACAAAAATAAAACAACAACAACAACAACAAAGAACTGCCCAGCTTCTTCTCTCTGCTCTTTCCTAGTAGGTGCGGCCAGCCACTCTCTCAACGCAGCCCACCGACACTTGAAGAGCTCCCGCGGGCAGTCGAGACGGCAGCAAGCTAGTTCGCCATTTTCGATCATGGACTTAGCGTGGAGATGGTTTGTTACAAGGATACGATTGACGCGATGGGTGTATTTGTAGGCAATAATGCAACACTTAACGTGCTGGATGCTACGGACTGAGGTAATATGAACAGATTGGTGCAAAATTAAGGAGGGAAGTGGGTTAAGAAGAAGTCGATGCTTAACCACCAAGTCTAGAACGACGTCCCTTATAAATTTTGATCTTGTCCGTCGTCGCCAGCCGGAAAAAACCGCCGCGTCTGCAACATTGCATAGTACTTAATGGTTAGTTTACATGGTTAATGGCGGAGCTAAACAAAATCAATGGAAGGGCCAACATGAAAGTAAAAGAAAAAAAATGGTTCTGAATAGGGACTCGATTTGGACAAGCTGGAACTCTGAACGCCGAGTTGCGGACAAATCCGTGCATGCACCCGATGAGCATGCAAAAGCCGTTGTGTTCTACGGTTGCTCTTGCCGATAACTAGGCCACGAGGAATCGATCGCGGCTTCCAATATATCCCGTGATGACCGGTTGGAGCAACAAGTGTTAACTTTGAACGGCGATGCATACCAATTTAGGTGTGGCAAAAAATGTTAAATTTTGGTTTCATAAGATACACATATTTTCTCAGTGAAATCAAACAAGAGTAGAGAAAGCGTAGGGCAATGCATACCAATCTAGGCAGTAAAACAAAACATGGTACTACTCCCGGAGAGCATGTTTCCGAGACCAATCCGTGGACAATAATTACAGCTACAAATGGTAAGTAAAATGCTACTTTATCGAGAAAAAAAGAAGTAAAATGCTACTTTATCGAGAAAAAAGGAGTAAAATGCTACTGTGGTACTCTACATTTCCCCCAAAACAACTAGTAGCTCGAAGGACTTCCCAAACGAAAAGGCACGGCAAACTACACGAACAAATGGCCTGCACGCATGGTGGTGTTCCAAATCTCATGCAATTCCAGCAAGGCTGGCGCAGCAGCACAGAAGCTTCCTGGCTGCGTTCTCCACATGATTACCTACGCCGTCTTGAGGTTGGGGCTGATCACCGGAGGACTGCGGTGACGCTGGCGTCGTTGAGGCCGACCTGCTGCAGCGTGTGACGACGAAGACGATGAACGCGGAGGCGACAAACCCCGCGGCGAAGCAAGCTAGTCCTACGAGGAGCGGACTCTTCCTCACGTGGATGTCGAAGAAGGACGACGGTGCGGCCACCTGCGTCGGTGGTGCCACGACGTCGACGGCGCCGCCGTGGAGCAGCGGTGCAGCTGGTGCGCCGACGGTGGCGCGGTCGGCAGGTACTCGAGGTGGTCGTCGGAGAAGCGGGGCAGCTCGGTGGGGTGGTGGCGGAAGATCGACGGAGGCGGACGCGGTGTCCGGCGGTGGCGGCGGCGGCGAGGAGAAAATCCCACGCCTTGCATCCACCAAGAGGCAGAGGGCCAGCATGATCACAGTGCATAAGACTGCTACGACCGACATCGAGGCTTGTTTTGTGTGGAGTGTACGTGACTCGAGCGAGGCACGTCGTTTTGTAGGCAAACGACAGGGACCAGTTTGTAATTTCCTGTTTCCTTCGATTTATTACTAACATGGCCGTTTGGAAATGGGCGGGACACGTGGCGAGACAGCGACGGTTCTAGAGAGCGAGCGCGATGGCCAACGGAATGGAGGCTTCCGCTGCTTGCTTCTGATTGTGTTCAGTGCGGCACAGTGGGACTGCAGCACGCTCAGTCTCACTCTCACCGGGAGTAGTAGCTGAATGTTCTCGAAGTAGAACAACACCTTCTAATTCCAGAACATCTTCTCATGCTTGGTGTTGAATGCGTGTGTGTGGTGTGAGTTGGTGTGTTAAGTTCAGATACTACAGCTGTACTAATCCAGATGCATCTAAAAAAACATCTTCTCATGCTTTGTGTCGGGTAAACGGGATTTTCTTGTATGCCACAGTGGTGGCCGTGACGGGGAGGGGGAGTCGTGTGTTTGCAAGGGAGACAGTGGTGAATTATTATTTATATCAATCCTTGTACAATAGTTACAGCTACTAGTGGTAAGTAAAATGCTACTTTATCGAAAAAAAAGGAAAATGCTACTGTAGTATCGAATTCATGTGGATTGTGAGAGAATTAATTGACCAAACAACCTCTTCGAATTCTTGTAGTAAACCGTGCAAGTGTCCGGGACAAGAAGAAAGAAAAACGACCATGTGCATTAAATGACCAACCTGCATGCAGCACGCACACTACAGAAAAAATGGAGTCAGATGATGCGCGCACAAGAAGAGAAGTGTCGCGAGAAAAAAACAAACTGCCTCGAACTGCCCATCAGCTTCTTCTCTCTGCTCTTAATTTCCTAGCAGCTGCGGCCACTCTCAACGGCGGCCAACGCAACGCACCGACACCTAGCCGCGCATCAAGCTGCCTCGACATTTTCGATCATGGACTCTGCAGCGTCCACCGTAGAGGGGCTAGCTAGCTGTAAGCGACATGGTTTAATTGTTACTCCCTCCATTTTTTAATATAAAATATTTTAGCATATATTCACATACACATATATCTACATGTATGTAGACACATTTTAGTATGTATGTTCACTCATTGCAATACGTATCTAGACACCATGTGATATATCTAAAACGTCTTATAATTAAGAACGGAGGGAGTACAAGGATACGATCGACGCCGACGCGATCTGTTTTTTATAGGCCAAATCCTACACTTAACGTGCTGGATGTTACGGATTAATTGGTGCAAAGTTAAGGAGGAGGTGGGTTAAAGAAGAAGTCGATGGTTAACCAAGAAGCCACATATATGCAACGTGGTTTCTCCACAACTAGGAGAAATTTCTTATCAGCACATGAATCTCATAAATCTATCAATTATTGATAATGCGTTGATTTTTAAAGAAAACGAAAAGAACAAGAAAAGGAAAACAGAAGAAAATAAAAAAGAAAAAGAAAAGGAACTGGGCCATAGGCAGTGCACGGACGGTTGTTTCGCTTCTTCCAGTGTAAAATTTCTTAACCGATCGTATCCATCGGATCTTCCTATTTTTTTTCCGAAGCATACTACAAACTTAGACGCTCATATACGCGCATACACTCATTTCTATAAACACACGCACACACACTAGCCCTATGAGTATCTCTGAAATACTGAGTCGACGGATCGGGTCTTGAGATTGATGAACTCACTACGGACGTCTCGCTGTCGACGGGAACATCACCTCCCACTGAAGAATATTCCATCTAAATTCAACACACAGATGTCAAAACTGAGGTTTGAACTCTGGTGAATTTAAGTATGCATCAATCGATGCAGAGGCTAGGACGCTCCCCTTTTCGAAGAAAAAAAAGTATACAACCACTTTGCTAACTATCTAATCACACTGGTTGGCTTGCCATTGGATCTTTCTAGCGTGCCCCTCTGTTTTTTCTTCGACGACCTTGTTTACAGGCCAAGATTTTATAGCTGATCCGGTGATTTCATAGCCGGCTAAATCTCTTCCCGCGGTCATGCGGGATAGCCGATCCAGTGCTAGCTAGCTAGTACTCCCTCCGTTCCATAATGTAAGATGTTTAAGGTTTACACATGCATATCTACATTCGTACTAAAAAGAATATACATATACACTAAAAAATGTGTACATACATGTGTATGCATGTGAATGTGGTAAACGACTAAACATCTTACATCGTGGAACGGAGAGAGTAGGTACGTACGACCCACCGACCGACGTGCTGTACTGACCATTGTCACGTGATCACGTCCAAGCTGCATGCTCCATCACTGATGACTTCTCTTTCTTGAGCCTAACATACACGGTTATCCTGGATTGCTGAGAAGAAAGAAAACCGATCGACCATCCATTTGCCGGCAAACTGGCGCATTAAATGACCAATCAGCACGCACAATACTCTCTCCGTTTCGTTTTACTTTGCGTTCTGCGCAAAGCCCAGATACCAAGATAGGTCTCCGATGCGTAAATTTAGAGTCTGGGTGGACTAATCTGCCCTGGTGCAGCCCATCTCCGTACGCTGCCATTAATTCCATGCATGCACAGCCGCAGTGGATTCCATGCATGCACTGGTGGCTGCTCGTGACCTCACCTCCTTTGCAATCGATTTGTGGAGACTTCAATGCTTGCGGAGACCAACGTGGGGGCATAGTAGGAAATCAACTACACAACGCAAGGTAAAAGGGAAAATTTAGAAAAAGTTAGAACGCAAAGTAAAACGAAAAGGAGGGAGTACTTAGAAAATGAATTGACACTTGTTAGCTCAAGACTTTCGAACGGAAACGGCACAAGGCTGCTGCGACCGACAAAAGGGCATCTCGATTCGAATCCGGGAGTGGTTTCGTCGCCACGCGCCTTTCCTGAATCCTGATAAGTGATACTCCTACTACTAACTTTCAAGATGTTGGTCACCGTGTAGAGAGGCACATGGTGGATTTTAGAAATACAAATCGGAGTAGTTGGGAGGTTCATGCCGACGGCCTGATGTGCAGCGCATGATGCATCCCCGCATGGAAGTTCTTGCTGGCTAGCTGCTCTTGCCGTTCTCGGAAGGCCGATCGACTAGTTCGGGAGGCCGCGATGGTAAGGCGGCGGTCAGATTACTGGCGACTCGGGACCGCAGCGACACACGAAGGCGGCGATAGAACTGATTATCGGCAGCCGCTCATGGATGCGGTTTCGGTACACTACTATCCTGTGACCGACTCGAATTTATGGGTGGTGCCAAAGTGTGATCCCCAACAACTGATCGGGAGGGTTAACATGCACAAGAAATTGCTTTCGACAATCCGCATGTAGCGTTGTCACACTCCGATTTGTCGGCATCATGAGTTACGCCATGGCATATTTTGCTGCAAGTATCCTGATGCGGATAATAATGGGGAATGTCAAGATGGTTGTGCCAGATTACCAGTGGATCTTGATAGCTCATGTCGAGTTCGGATTTTCAAGTGATGACGGAGACAATTTTGAATGGGGTGAAGACTGTGAACCGGATGATCGGCATTTTGAAGTTCGAGTTCGAGTTTTCAAGTGGTGACTAAGTTCCCATGGCCGTCAGCAGGCACGGTGACGCCGGTCCGGCCGTGGCTCCAGGTGGAGACGCAGGAGCGCGGCGGTGGCCGTCGGAGCTTGTTGCCCGCTGTAGCCATGATAGTTTACTTCTAGGTGTGGCTGAACTGACAATTCAGCTGCTAAGTCTTATAAATATTCTTTAGATCCCCTTGTGTTGAATCAATAAATTTGGGTTTTACTTCTCTCGAAGACTGTTGTGATCTCATATACTTGTGTGTCATCAGTACCCAAGGTATGATATTTGTTGCGAATTCCATCGTGGTTTAATAGGCATGGAGTTTTGTTTTCCATGGAACACTGAGTGTATGCTTTATGATATTTTATTTTCTTATTTTTTTCAACCAACCTATTGTTAAGAATAAACAACAAATTGAAACTACTTATTTTGATCCTTATGATTTTTTTTCATTTGCTAGTCATTTTTAGGATTTCACCTGAAGATCCAATTCCAACATTATGGTTGTTCCACCAAGTGATAAGTAACACTAGCCCGACGAGGAGGCCGCTCTTGGTTACATGGATGTCGTAGAAGGACGCCGTGCCACGCATGCAGCCACATGCCCTAGAGAGAGAGTGACGCGGTGTCCGGCGGCGGCGAGGAGAAAATCCCAAGATAAGGCAGAACTGCCCAGGGTCGATGCTACGAATGAAACGTGAGACCCATCTACTATGACTTGATGACAAATTAGGCGACTGATGTATAGCAAATCCCGTAACTTTTTCTGATTCCAACGCGTTTGCAGATCATCAATCGGATCCGCTGACGTGCATAAATTGATCGACGTGATTGATGCCACTCCGCAAGTCCTGGAAAACGGACGCCACACACTCGATGGGAACAATTTCAGCATGCCACGGCGGCCTCTTCCCGGAGCCAGGTCCACAGTCCGATGGCCGCGACGGCCGGTCGTGTTGTAAAATAGCGCAACAAAAAGTAGATCAACGAAGAACAACAACATAGATTTTTAATAAAAATAGTTGCGGCCTCCCCATCTACCCCACGTCTAAGATTTTACCATTTGTCCAAGCTAGACGTGAGATAATTGGCCTTTCCATCAGTTCGGACTTTTGGGATAATTGGCTAGTGTATCAATTCAATATTACATACATGTGAAGATGAAAAAAAAATCTTATATTTAACAACAGAGGGAGTATTTCATGCCGTCGTCCCTGGGCACGTACGTGCATGAGCTACACAGGTGAGTCATCCAGCTTCGTTCGTCTGACACACGTATGCAAACAATTCATCCTGTACCTCGACGTGTCGTTGCATGCATGTTTTAGACTATGCTTTATCGATGGCACCACCTTGTGCGCATAGTGCATTCTTTAGGCAAAGTACAAAAAATGACTCTCTCCCTCCTGATAAACAAGATCACACATATTTTTTATGTTAGGAAATGACTCTCTCCTCCTGATAACTATGCAAAGTACTTAATTTAATACAGATAACTATTTTATCTTAGGAAATGACTCTCTCCCTCCTGATAAACAAGACACATATTTGTCTCATGTAAATATGTCCAAATAGGAAGGACCTCGAGTAGAACAAAATGAGAGGTGAATGCATAATGCCCACAGTAGGAACATCAAACTTAACGTCGTAGCCTATTCTGGGTCAGCTAACACGACGCTTCCATGCCTACCTTGTTGCCCCAGCCTTTTTCTACGGGTGGGGTTGGAGCCTGGTGCTTCGATGGTTTGATATAGAGTGAAAGGCACCAGAGGTCACGAAGTTGCGCGAAAAGTAAGGATTGGTCACCAAGTTGAAAAACCTCAAAACGAGGTCACGAAGTTGTGGAGTAGTCAATTTTTGGTCATTCCGTCACGGTGGGCGTCAAGTTGCTGACGTGGCAGTGTGTTTTTTTACAAAAAATACCTTGAACTTTTATATATTCTAATTGTTAGGTCCTTCTCCATATTTATTTTCGTGAAACGCACCAGAGGTCACGAAGTTGCGCAAAAATTAAGTATTGGTCACCAACTTGAAAAAGCTCAAAACCGGGCACGAAGTTGTGAGTTAGCCAATCTTTGGTCACTCCGTCACGACGGACGTTAAGTCGCTGACGTGGCGGACTGTTTTTTTACAAATATTCCCTTAGAATTTGTTTCTTCCAATTATTAGGTCCTTTTTCGATTTTTTTCTTCTTACAAATACTCCAAATAAACTGGTGCGGCGCGTGGAGCACTTCATCTCTTCTGTGCATTACATCCGGCGCCCGGCATCGGCGTCCGGCGTCGGCGTCCACGCACGGCTCGCCGAGCAGCACGGGAACGACGCCGTAGTCGTAGCCTGCAGCGCGGCGAGGTTGGGGGCAGCCGACTGATTCCACGACGGCTCTCTGTCCTGCGCCCGTGCGCCCTTCCTGTCCTGCGCCCGTGCGCCACTATGCTGAGGGCCTTGCCCCGCGCGAACGACGCCACTGCACCGTGCTCGGCGGCTAGAGGGAGTCGGAGGGCGGGAAGGAGACGACGGGCGCGGAGGGCGCGAGCGGGCAGCCATCGGAGGTTAGGTAGGAGGAGTGACCAAAGATTGGCTAACTCACAACTTCATGACCCAGTTTTGAGCTTTTTCAAGTTGATGACCAATCCTTAATTTTTGCGCAACTTCGTGACCTCTGTTACGTTTCACTCGAAAATAAATATGGAGAAGGACCTAACAATTATAATATATAAAAGTTCAAGGTGTTTTTTGTAAAAAACACACTGCTACGTCAGCAACTTGACGCCCACCGTGACGGAATGACCAAAAATTGACCACTCCACAACTTCGTGACCTCGTTTTGAGGTTTTTCAACTTGGTGACCAATCCTTACTTTTCGCGCAACTTCGTGACCTCTGGTGCCTTTCACTCTTTGATATATAGCTGGAATTTTACTTGTGCGTGGTAGCGATATCTTTGCAGCGACCAAACTCGCCTGTTTGCAATCCAAATAAATGTCATATCAAAATTACATCACCACACCAGTGGAAACAGGGGTTTTGGTGGAGAGGGGGTGTTGGGCTCTAGTCCCGGGCGTGGTTCGATCCCGGACTAGAGGAGGGAACTAGTACCGGGCCGGTTGCTCCGATGCTGCGCAGGTCGGGTCCCGGGTTGTAGGGCACCTCTAGTTCCGGGCCGTGATACCACCCGGGACCGAGGCAGTCAGCGGCAGGGTGGAGACAGGAGGGTGGACCTTTCGTCCCGGGCCGTGGTACAGCCCGGGACTAGAGGTCCCGCTATATCATCTCCCACCCCGGGCCAGCCACCATTTTGAACTCTCAAGATCACCTCCATTGTTTCCTCTCTCAAGTTCAAGTGTAGCCCCATTTTTTTCCAAGATTTGTCAAGATAGACGGCACCCATCTCTCCAAGGGTTAGCAACATTTGATCCTTTCACCCGGCGGCCGAATTTTAGCCATTTCCATACAAGATTAGCTCATTTCATTTTTATAGTGCTACCTAGGTGTTTGATGAAATGCCTAATCTAGGTAGTTCATTTTTTTTTATGTATTTTGAGCTCAAATTAATTTATTATTTGTGGATTTTAGTGTCGTCTCGGTCCTCACCGCCGTCGATAGCCCCCGCCATCCCGTGACTGGCACCACCTCGGCGAGCCTCTTCTTTTATCTGTTATTGTACAAAATTACTTGTATGATTTGATTGCATAATTATTTTTCTTGTATAATTTTCTTATGTTTTTTATGTATAGTGTCATGGTTTTGATATCCGTCCCCGTCGTCCCTCGTCCGGTCTATGATTCGGATGTGGTATATTTTTATCACTATTTATTTTGTTTCGTGTTTATAACAATCATGCCGACCAAATTGACATAGATATATTTTTATTTAGGAGGTAGTTGAACCGGAAATTCCAGCCGACCCTATTGTAGAGTTTTTTATAAAAGAAAACAATGATTTGAAAGCAAAATTGAAGATAAGTGAAGATCTTCGTCTCCAATGCCTAGAAGAGAAGATGGTATTGGACTTGAAGATTGCCGACATCGTTGATACTCACGGGGTCGAGCTTACCGACGTGGAGACGATGCGTTCGTGGCTAGGAATGTTGGATTAGGTTTACCCCGTCGGCGACAATATATAAAGACCTACAGGGCAGCGCTAGGGGAGGACACGTGCCCAGGGCAATGCTGGGGGAGGACACATGTCGTGACCGCAAAGCCCGCCTTTAGTCCCGGTTGGTAGTCCCGGTTGGTAACACCAACCGGGACTAAAGAAGCACACGGATCGTGTGTTTCTTTCAAGCGCTTGTGAGACGTTGGATCAGGGGTGTGTTTCTTTTGAGGGATTGTGAGCTGTTGGATCAGCAGTATCACGACCACTTCGTGAGCCACATGACCCGGTTGGTGTTACCAACCGGGACTAAAGAAGCACACGTACCCTATATATAGCCCCCTCCTCAGACAGGTTACTCACACACAAAACATTCCAGCGTCACTCGGAGAGGCATCTTTGGGCAACCAGCGGCAAGACGTCTCTGATGACCTGCGACCATTCCAAACAGTTGCAGATCATCAGAGATGTGTTGCCGGACGGTTGTAGATCATCAGAGACGTCTTGCCGCTGCTTGGATCGAAGTGGCGCTCAAACACAAAACATTCCAGTGTCACTCGGAAAGGCATCTTTGGGCAACCAGCGGCAAGACGTCTCTGATGACCTGCGACCGTTCCAAACGGTTGCAGATCATCGGAGATGTCTTGCGGCCGGTTGCAGATTATCAGAGACGTCTTACCGCTGCTTGGATCGAAGTGGCGCTCAAACACAAAACATTCGGGTTCCCTAGCTATAACCCATTTCTTCTAGGTGGAAACTCTCATTTCGTGTATTAACCCATTTCTTCTAGGTGGAAACTCTCATTTCATGAAATTCCGCCCTTCAAAGTGACCACTGACCCAAGTCTCAAGTTATATGCAGACCCTTGTCCATGGTTACGGAGCGATCAGAAGAAAGGGTCTCACAAAAAGAAAAAGCGAAGACTAAATAGGGATGTTGTTCATGATGTGTAATAATTTATTAAACTTTTATATAATTTATAGTCTGGAGGACAAGACAGACATGTCAATGAAATCAAGCGTATGGCGGTGGCGGAATGTAGTACTTGATTTATAAATTTTTGAATTGATTTTAAATTAAGCGTATGTAGTACTTAATTTAAAACCAAGCGCATGTGATACTTCATTTTAAACCAAAACAGAAAACAGGAAAATGAAAGCAATTTTTACTTAATTTAGACAAGTAAATCAAAAGATATAAAAAAAGTAAGAAACCAGAAAATTAAAAAAAATTAACCTCTAGTACCGGGCCGTGCGACCACCCGGTACTACAGGTCCACTGGGCTTGGCGCGCAAATTTTCGCGGCCCTGAGGGACCTCTAGTACCGGGTGGTAACACGGCCCGGTACTAGAGGGTCTCTAGTACCGGGTGGAGCCACGGCCCGGTACTAGAGGCCTTTTTGGCGCTACTTCTAGTGGCTCGGGCCGAAAATTTGCCCAAGTCCAGCAAATCGACGCTCCGCCTCCGGGCTCCAGACGACGCCGCCCCCTGCGCCGCCAGGCTGCCGGATTTCGTTCCCGCGCCGCTGCCGCCCTCACCGTGGGTCGCCGTCCTGCTCCTGCTCCGGGCGCGGCCGTCCCCGCTCTTCCCCCGAGCAAGATCGTCGTCCCCGAGCAAGCAAAGCTCGCCCCCGACCCACGCGGTGAGCTCGTCCCCCCGACCAACTACTCTCTCCCTCTCTCAGATCTAGCGCGCGGCGGCGGCGGCGGCGGACCCTAACCACGGGGCCGGCGCCGGAGTTGGCAAACAAGAACAAATTTTTAGGGCCTAAAGGGGCCGATTTCATTATAGTTATAGGCCACAACCGGCCGATTACATTTGGGGGGGGGGAGGCCATTGATAAGGCCATTACATTGGAGGGGGGAGGGTCGCCGGTGCCGGTGCCGCCTAGTCGTCGAGGATGTAGAAGGGCGGCGGGGTCCAGAGATGCTCCGGTGGCGCCTGCTGCTGCGGTGGCGCCTCCTGCTGCTCCGGTGGCGCCTCCCAGCTCCCGCCGGTAAAGACCCAGGACTGGCCAACGAGGCCGGTGGGCAGAGGAGGCGGCGGCGGAAGGTCCTGCTCCTGCTCCTGCTCGCGTTCCATGGCGTAGTGCCACGGCTCGACCTCGTCCGGGTCGTACTCCTGCTGCATTGGCGGCGGCGGCGGCAGCAGGGCCGCGGCCGCGGCCGGCGCGGTCCTCACCTTCTCCCACCTCTTGATCTCGTCCTCGACGAGGGTGCGGTTGGAGGCCTCGTAGGCGGCCTGCATCTCCGGGTCGTCGTCGTCCTCGGGGACCTCCTCCTCGAACCACAGCGGGTCGGGCAGCGCTGGGTAGGCGGATTGGACGGCGCGGGGCGCCGGGGCGAAGTAGGAGTGGCGGCGGTCCTCGTGCTCGTCCTTGAGCCACTGCTCCCAGTGAGGGGAGTCCGCCGCGTAGACGGGGTCGTTGCGGAGCGCCGGAGGGAGGAGGCGGCGCCGCGCGCGATCTCCCTGTCCAGTTGCCTCCCAGGGAGCGGGACCGCCGGCACCGGAATCCTCTGCGGGTTCAGGTGCCAGCCCTCGGGGAGGTGGACGTCGTGCCACTCCAGCGTGGCGGCGTTGTCCCAGTGCCACTGGCACTCCGGCTCCGGCACGTAGCGCCGGCGCCGGATCCTCCTCCCTCCAGCGGTGGTGGTGGAGGTTCGTGGCGGCGCGTCGGGTGCGTGGGCGACCCGCACCGGTGGCGCGGTCCTCCGCACGCCCTGCGGAACGACGCCCAAGGCCGCCGGCGGTGGAGGCGGTGGAGAAGCGCGGCGACGGTTGGAGGACTCGCCGGTCTCGTTCTTCGGGGACTTCCCGAACCAGCGCGACATGGCGGCGAGGGCACTGGACGGGCGGAGGGGAACCGTCGGGCGGAGGGGAACCGTGGGGCGGAGCGGAGTGGAGTGTCCACATCCGCACGGGCGCGTCCCTTTTTAAAGACCAGGACCGTCGGGAGGGGAACCGTCGGGTGGGCCAGCGCCCGAGTCGCTGGCAAGTGGGCCAGGAGCATTGACTCCGGGTGGGCGGGGGCTGTTCGTGCTCCGCATTGACCACGGGGGGTGAAGGCGAGGCGGCCGGGTGGGAACACGAGGCGGGGAGGTGAAGACGAGGCGGGGCGGGAACACGAGGCAGGGCGGCGGGGTCAGAACTGGGTCGCTGGCGGGTGGGCCAGCATTGACCACGCGTGGCCAGTGGGCGGTCACACGTGGCGGTGGGGCGGGTAGGCGCTGGCAGGTGGGCCAGCGATGACCACGGTGGCCACCTTTGACCAGGTTCTGGCCCAAATTTGGGCTGGGCTGGGATTGGGACAGCAGCCTAAGTTTTTTTTGAATTTTTTTTCTTTAGATGCAATATTAAATTGTTTTTGTTGCATATTTGTATATTGAATTATTGTACTAATGCTATTATTGTTTTATCTTTTTTTTGTATTAGTTAAACAATGGATATCGATGCTCCCTTCGCAACGAGAGAAGGGGAAGAAGAGCTACTTTCCTACATTTGTGAACCCGGTGAATTTCGGCATCCCGCAGAAGGAGCTGAAGATGAATTTCGGCATCCCGCGGAAGGAGCTGAAGATGAGGACTCGGAAATTGGTGGACCCACGCCGTCTGGCGAGGTATATTAAGCCTATGTTGAGCAGATGCAATAACTGATTTGTGCATATATATGTATTCACACATGTTTCATATTTTTAGACCTCCGCATCGAACCAAACCACTAAACGAGGCCATGCCCAAGGGATGGGCAAAGATGAGCATCTCACAATTGACGAGGTGAATGCAACTACTGGCCAACCACTGGCACCCGTGCCGAACGCAGTTAAGTTTGTGCATCAATGCGGAGTCACTGTCAGGGACAACGTTTATATCAGCACTCAGGAATGGATTAAGCCAAAGTTAGAGGGAGTTAGTTACGTCGACAAGAGAACCAAAGATGTGCTTTGGAACAAGCTCATTGCACATTTCACCCTACCGGTCTTGGAAGATGAGGTGAAGACAAAAAAAATGACGGACAAAGTCAAGCATTTCGCTCTTAAGAAGATGGCTCAACAATTCAATAACTACAAGAACAAATTATTCCGTGAGTGGGAAGAAGATGGGAAACTTCCGGATTTCACCGGCACACGAGAGAGGCAGCGGCCTCACTGGCCTGCATTTCTGGAGTACAAGAAATCAGAACGAGCTAAGAAAAGGTCGCAAACGAATAAGAATAATGCAGCGAAAAAGAAGTATCACCATAAGATGGGGCCAGGTGGCTACCGAGTTGCCGAGCCTAAGTGGGAAAAAATTGAGTCCGAGTTGCGTGCAAAAGGGCTCACCCCGGTCACAGAGGAATGGGACAGAAGGATAAGGAATTGGCTACTTGCGCATGGAGGGGAGTATGACATGGAAACAGGGGAGTTAATAATTGATGAAAGCAAAGTAGTCAACGGAGCCCAAAAAAAATTATTGATTAATTGCCAAGTCTAAAGAGGGAAAGTTTATTTCCGACAGAGAGAAGGACGAGCTGTCAGAGGCCCTCGGGACCAAAGAAAAAGGAGGATCAACACGAGGCTTAGGAGAAGTGCCGTGGATTGAAGGGTTTCCCGAGGACCGTGCCTCTTATAGAAGCCGATTGAGAGCAAAGAGGAGGAAGGAGCAGCAGGAATCAGACCGGTTGATGATCTTAGAAAGAAATCATGACCAGATGGTTGCTCTCTATAAGGAGCAGCAGAAGCAAATAGATCAAATGCGCGAGCAAGGGGCGCCAACTCTTCAGCTGGAACAAGCGAGTCAAGGCGGCCCATCGCATCGCAGAAGCAGCGTGGCTTCCTCGGTTATGGTCGGTGATGATGAGACAAGTTACCCCGTGGATTATATCACGGAGAAAACAACTTGTGAGCTGCATGTCCCAGTATTTAACTTATCCACGAAGGTGGCGGACGGCTATGCATTCTCCATTGACTCTACAGCATCGTGGCTTGGCAATGCCATTCCAGATGGATATGCTCGTGTCGGCGTGGATCAAGTTGTACAAGGATATGAATCACTGAACCTTGAGTTCCCAAGAGCTGATGATGAGTCGGTGCTAGGGGACGTCGTGGGTGGTCTAATTCTATGGCGGAAGAAATACATCAAGTTTGAAGGCTGGGCGCCAAGGCCACCATCGTCTCCGCCAATTCACGATTCACCACCTGATGACGATGAAGGGGACGACAACCATCAGTCGCCTCCGCATCAGTCGTCTCCGCCGCCGCGTGCGCCGACTCCACCGCCACGTGAGCCGACTCCACTGCTGCGTCAGCCCACTCCGCCGCTGCATGAGCCAACTCCACCGCCGCATGAGCCGACTCCGCCGCCGCATGAGCCGACTCCTGAGCCCGACATAGGAAGGGCGCCACTTCGTCGTCCATGCACTACACCATGACACTACATCCCCAACAGCAAAATCGGTAGGGAACACGGCCTTCCCCGACAGAAAGTCGGTCGGGAATCGGTATTGCCGACCGACCTTGTCGGTCACCGTAAGTCCAGTCGGGAAAGCCCTTTCCCGACCGACAATTTTTTCCCGACCAACAGTTCGACGGCGATGGCAAAACTTTCCTGACCGACATATTCTTTCCCGACAGGCATTTCTTTCCCGACTGACATTTTACTCCGACCGACTCATGGACAGCGTTTTGTTTGCCGACCAACATTTCGTTGGCCCTACAATGGACTTTTCCCGACCAACTGTCTGACAGTATTTTGTTTTGCCGACCAACAATCAGATGGTATTTTATCCTACGGGATCACATTTAATTTAGCATTTGCCTTGTTACCATGAGAATAGCATCCAATACAGTATTAATCAAGTTGCAATAACGAGCAAGACCAAACAATATAGATGCTCCATTAAACCAGATAGGTTTACATTATACTAGTGACTAACACCAGTTACGTTTACACAATAATGGCTAAAAAGTGCGATGCTCCATTGCACTATCAAGTTGAAAGACAGTAGATAGGTTTACAGAACTATAGCTATAAGATGCACGGCTATTCATAGTTTGCTCCGATACACAAAATAGCCAGTTGTTGCAAATCGCAAGCTTCAGGTTCCTCGTCCTCTTGAATGCCTTTCCTACAAAGGGTAAACAAGTCCATTACTTTCATGCATTTATAGAGACATGAATACTTGACACTTATAGTTCATCAGGACATGCAACTGTAGTTGAACTATACTAGAATTTTCTGTCCATGCGTGCACTAGGAATAGATTGCTAGTATGCATGTTTTCCATGTAATATCACCTCTAGAAATTCACTGAAGTTACAACAAGATTAGAGTGAGACCATGTCCATCTTAACATTCTACGGAGTGATGGGGGAAATAAGCACATCCATAATTTTAATTTACAAACCACTTGTTGTGTTAACTTGAGAAGTAAATGAAAGAACATATTATGTGACAGAAATTATATATTACATAATTGCTGGCAAGTTTGTGCCTTTATCCCAACTAAGGCTATGAAAAAGCATCATCATCTCCCTGTGACCATAGCTAATACAAAAGCACCAAGCAAAAGTTCCAATACTAATGGCAAGTAAGCTGTTCTCTGCTAGTATTCTGACTGGAGTATAATAGATAATTACAAGCATGTCCGTGCCATGAAAATATTTTGAAGCATACAACCAAATACCTTACCAATATATTGAATATATCGTCCCAAAGAAGTTTTAATATCGGCAGCATGTAAAAATTGAAGAACATAGGTTTCAGTTACATACGGTGCTTCCATGTTTTAGGTTTTCATGTGTGTTTTTAAGACTGGATGGTAGCATTTTTTAACAAAGAAGGTGTCACTCTATGACAAAGGCCATGCCACGTACATAACGTACAAACATGAGTTTGAAAGGACATAAACTTAGAAGACATCAACTTACAAGGTAAGATATATAGGATGAAGACTTTTATGCAACAAAACGGATTGGGGGCATTGCTGCTTTCCATAGAAATATCAACTTAAGAGACTGACATGATCATTAGCAGTCCTACAATCATCGAAACGACAATTAGCTTGTGTACAAAAGAGCAAATAGCTGAACACAAAAGAGCAAAACACTGAAGCAATCAATTATTTGATTTTGGTTACTACTTTCTGCAGCGTAGATGGATTGAAGAATATGCTACAAAGCAGCACTGCCGTTAGGAGATAGGAGTGATCTCAAAAGAATTGGACAGTAAAATACCTATCTCATATATAAAGATAACTGAACTTGTTTCTAATGCACAACTAGATGACATAGTTAATGAACCATCCTGTTGAGATTGCAATTTACGTCATACAACTAACTCAGCAGAATGTTAGATCCATGTACCAACGTATTTGCAAGGTTACGTATAGTTAAAAAAAATTGCAAAGTTAAATGACATAGTTAATGTACCAACGTGTTTGCAAAGTTACATGCATAACTTGTTTCTAATCAGTTACGTATATTACATCCTACATATTTGCAACTAATATCTTCATAGAAAGCAGCATACTATATTACTGTATCTTCATGGATAGTTAAAAAAAAGTAAAGTTGCAAGTAAATATCATTATATAGAATAGTGGAGTACGTATTTGCAGAAGTTGACGAGCAGACTACGCAGAACAAGGGTGAGAAACATGCAGCATAGATTCAGCTGCCTAATAAGGTTGGACAAATAAACGCAGGTCATAGGGCTGTAACCAGGCTCAAATCTGCACTGCTTATGCATCTTTTAACTAAGCTGCAACTAAAAAACACTAGCTAGAATGACCGACATTTAGAGGGGCAATCCTACTTATTGTAAAATCATCTAGTCATGAAGTCATAATTATGTAAATAACTCTAGGTATGCATGTTCAACAACACACAGTAAGCATTTCGCCCCAGAAATTACGAACCTCAGAGCATGAAAACAAACCACATTGGCATGAAGAACTGTATTGCACAAGCAGTTGTATGCCATTGCTCGCAGCTACCATGTCAAATATAGAAGGAAACACATACTAGAGACTGGTCCCCCCAACAAATAGACGGCTCTCACACTCGGAACGTACTGCACTAAATTTCCAATCACAGCAATTTCACATATAAAAGCTACCAACGACAAACCGATCTCTGAATGCAATATACATTAAACAGTAAGGTTGAAGCTAGAGAGGAAGGGGACGCACCATGTCAGAGTTGCGCCTGCTGCTCCATATCATAGCAGGAACCTGCTCCATTGCCTGCTCAGTGCCCTCATCTGCTTCAACCGTCGACGCTCAGGAGCACCTCAGCAGCGCTGCCGACCTTCGGAAGACAGAGTGCTGAGTACAGCTGACCACCGCGCACGGAGAAACCACATCCTTGAGGAAGAGGCGCCTGATCCCTCTCAGCCCGTCACTGCTGCCGCGTTGTTGGAGCTTGGGGAAACCGAATCTGAGAGCCAGCGCGTGTAGCGCGAGGAGGCTGTGTCGGAGAGCCTGCGTAGGTGGAGCTCGGCTTGGCCACAGAACCGCCGGGTCGACAACTTGAAACCAGGAGCCACCGCCCAGATGCGCCAGCAAACGAGCGAGCCCTCTGAGAAGTCCTCGTCGATAGGGTTCGTCGCCGTAAGGGGCGGGGCAAAGGATGCCGATAAGAGAGAGAAAGGGAGGGGGAGGAGGTCGTTGGAGGTGTGTACCCAGGGCGGCTCGCCGGCGAAGTTGGCGGAGCAG
This sequence comes from Poa pratensis, assembly GCA_947311845.1. NCBI lineage: Eukaryota > Viridiplantae > Streptophyta > Magnoliopsida > Poales > Poaceae > Poa > Poa pratensis. Next base: position 49,748,858 of record CAMZMU010000068.1, on the reverse strand, counting down.
GCAGATGGGCTATATTGGAGGAGATCAAGGGTTCGGCCGCCGCCGCCGCCGCCGCTCGAGTGAGGGAAGGGTAGCGCCGCAGCGGATAAGAGGATTAGGGTTAGTAGTACTATATACCATCTGGGTTTGGTGGCTTCTTCGAGTGAATTCGCGGGCTGGGCCAAATTTTGGCGCTTCAAAGTTTCGGCCGCGCGCGCATATTTTCTGGCCCAGTTAGCGACCACTGGTTGGTCGGCGTTGTTTGCCGACCGACAGTTTGACGCGGATGGCTGTATTTCCGACCAACTGTTCGACGCCCTATTTTCCAACATTCCCGACCGACAATGGGTCGTTGTATGTAAGTTTTACCGACCAACTATCCGATAGAAGTTTTCCCGACCAACTTTTCGTTGGCGATAGTGACTATTCTCGACGGACGTCAGTAGGGAATACTGTGCTGTGGTGTAGTGATGGGATTCGGGCGAGACCCCCGACGTTCGCCCCTCCCAAAAGTACCCAAAAGTCTTGACGACCTTAGAGCTTGCGACATGACTAAAGAGCAATTGGATGCGTGGGTGGATGCAGACACAAAAAGACAGCTTGCACGGAAAAAGCCCGAGGAAAAGCAAACATTTACTGCAAAGGAAAACAAGTGGGCTATTGGATTCATCACGGAACCATCGCAATATGAGAAAAATAAGCCAGATAACTATTTACGAGCTCTGAGTAAAAGTAGTAGCTCCCACAAGACGAGAAGTAGTAGTGCCAGAGGGAAAAGAGACGTTGCCCAGCTCGGACAACAGGCAAACCAGTCGATAGCCCCGCTCGTAGTTATACCCAGTGGTCATGGCTCTGTGACGGACCTAATTCCTACTTTATCCTTGAAGAAGGACTTTGCTGCAGCTGCTGGTATTACTCTTGCTCAACTGGACAACGAAAATCTCTTTCCGTCTGATGTAGATGATTCATGGAAATGGGGGAGGTCCCTGCTGCGAGGTGATCAGATAAAGTGTCTACCGACATGTATGCGACAACTCCATAGTTGGTACATGAAAACCACAAAGCAATTTGATGAATTTTTGATCTGTGTGAAAGTTACAAAAAATCATTTCGCGGGTGAAGACATGTTCACAATTCAGCTCGAAGAACTCTGGTACTTATACAACCTTGACTCCCTCGACTTGGCTCTCGTCGGTGCCTGTCTGTAAGTGATTCAATTCATTTATTTCCAAAAAAGATAAAGTCTTTAGCTCTCAGCTCGTTCATTGCCATCGCTAATTATGCTCACTACGGTATTATGCAGAATGAAGAGTGATGAATGTGGTAGAAAGGGCATCTATGGCTTTGGGTTCGTTAACCCAGTACGAGTTAATGTAAGGACACTAAAAAACCACGTGAAGGATACGGAGAAGAACTTGCTAAATACCCTAATGAAGCAACATTTCAACACGGAGATAATGTTTCCTTACTTCTTCAGGTAAGAGAGTGTTACTCGCTTGTACAAATTAAGTGTAACTGATGAGTTACTGACGTGTATATAATCATGCGCAGCGATCATTACATTCTGCTAGTCATTGAAGTTGATAGATCAAGAGTTCAAGTCTACGACTCATTGGACTGGCCTGAGGATAGGTACCAAAGCATTCTAGATACGCTCCAAAGGTAATTTCAAACATTATCGCACTATATCAGTCTCTCTTATTGATTTCAGAGATATCAAGCAACTAATAACTCATTTATTCTTTTTTTTGCCCGACAGGGTTTGGAAACAATTCAAATCGAGGACAAAGGGTTCAGGTTCATTTGAAGAACAGCTGACTTTTGTTCACCCACAGGTAGGTAGTACGGTCTAGCTAGGTTCACGCATCTCTTTATTTATTGTTTCCAATACTACTATATGTTGACTATGATTTGATTGAATTCTATTCTCGTAAAGTGGATCGAGAGGCAACCACAAGGGACCAATTTATGTGGATATTTCGTTTGCGAGTGGATTCGTCATTCGGTCACTGAGCGGGACACAAAGAAATTTTCAGACGTACGTGAACAATCATATTCATCAATTGATCTCCAGTGTCATTCATAATTTTTGATAGGCATGATTAATATTCGTAATGATCACCTTCTTTTATAGGCAGAGCCATTGCGCGAGAGTATGTCACTAAAGAAGCGCTTTCAAGCACTAGCAGAGGAACTTGCGGGGTTTCTGCTCAGCGAAGTCATACCTACAAAACGAAAATACAATGGAGAATAGCGGTGAAGTCCCGGTTATGATCTCCCGTGTAACCGAATAGACGGGCTCTAGTCCCGGTTATGATCTCCACACACGTGTAATCGAATAGACGGACTCTAGTCCCGGTTATGAGCATCTCCATGTAACCGGATAGACGTGAACATATTTTTATTTATGAACATTTTGATATGTTATATGTAGTTTCTGTTTTTAATTAATTAAACGCATATTTTTTTGCACCATTTCAATATTAAATTGGGTGGAAAAACAAAAAATTACAAGCTGCCACGTGTGAGGTCCTTGGTCCCGGGTCGTATGACCAATCGGGACTAGAGATCCTCCACCACGCCCGCGCCTCGGCGGCCACGTGGGAGCCTGTTGTTCCGGGTCGTAACGGACCCGGTACTAGAGGGGGCTCTAGTGTCGCCTTGCTAGTCCCGGGTGGACACCCGGTACTAGAGGCCCTTACGACCCGGAACCAGTGGCCCTGTTTCCACTAGTGCCAGCGACGAAAATGCAAGTATATAAGTGAAATAGACGAACGACATCAGAACATGTATTCTACTATCTTGCTACATATGTATGTACCGGATAACAGAATATTTTGTGACACTAGGTTCGTGTCTGGTAAATACGTCAATTGTATACTATTTCACTTCAGTTATTCTCATCTTTAGGATTGCCCAAACACTTCTACAAAGGTAATTCGTTTGAACTAGAAGAATGACATCATTTGGCGGATCCTATATATATAACATCAAAAGCTGCACTAATGATTCATTGTATCTATTACTACATTCTTCTTATTTTAAGAGACTACATTCTCTTTAGCGTCAAACAGATTGCACATATTCTTATGATATCCATCACATTCTTACACTGCTTACTACTCTGAACAAGTGTACATCAGACTGTTCTTGGAACAAGATATGTCAGAATTAACGATGAAACTCCATTGTATTCATCCATCACCAAGACCAAGGGATTTAAAACCATGTAACCAGATCTGTATTCTGAACTGAAGTAACCCAATATCGTACTTACGTTGGCACAATCCTCAGCAGGTCAGCGAGATTTCGAATCATATGGTGAGCATAATTAACAAACGAATTTTTGACAGTATAGATGAAACCTAAAAAATCATATAACTGTCCTTTCTTATAGAACGGCCAAAAATGTCATTATTTACAGCTGTAAGTGACCAACTCCAAGTGAAATTTTTAGTCCTACCCAGTTTGCTGTGAAAAAAAAGTAACTCGGTAGAGTAATAGGACAAAGAATCGAAAGAACATTACTTGGTAGAGGAATAGGACACATAACATAATCAGAATGAATTCATATCTTCCTTCCCATCTAAGTTCAAAGACAAACGTTAAACTTGTTAAACACAAATGTACGTCTAAGCTTTTTGTTTTTCATATCAACTATGAATTATTATTTTTTACTATCTGCCTAAAAATTGTGAACGTTTGAGGTTCTAGTGGAGCGCTTGACAGATATGAAAATAGGAAGGACGTGGAGAGACTGCTAGAATGTGGGGCGACAAATCATTAGGTTATTTATTCAGAGGTTGCTATTGCAGTGTACTCGTCGGATGAGCAATAGGGCCCTAGAATAAGCTAAGGTTAATGTTACGAATGTACTCCAATGCCAACTTCGACATGATCATGGTGCTACAACAATGTTACGAATGAGCTTTTACCTGAAGAGTAGAAACTTGAGAAAGGATGACATTGATGTGTCAAAACGCTGTCACAGAGCTTTCTTGATTGCATTGACTCGAGTAGAACAATGAAGATACTCCTGTTGAACTTTATAAGAATTGCATCATCATTCTCAACATACCCATTATCTCAGTTCCCATAACACTCCCATATTCGGCACCAGCTCAAGAATGACGGTCTTCCGCAAAAACCATGTGGAAACTTTACCGCCAGAATCGACTTTCCAGTCCCACATTTGGAGGCTGGGATATGACAAAACGGCGACCCCAACGCCGCCATCCTCTCCCTGGATGATCTGAGTGCAATATATGTTAAACTTCTCAACAGGAGGCCCGTCGATTAGTGATAGAGTCTCCCTACCGATATCAAATTCAACTATTTCCATGTCGTCAGATGAGGAACGAAGCCACCAGTAAAGGGAGCCGCCAACAAGGGTGGAAGTATGATGGAAATCGACGAAACTGATTCTAGATAGTTGTACCGCGGAGATGATATCGCTCCAGATGCCGGTCCGTGAGGAGTAAACACGGGCGCCCATGCGAGCTTGGTGATACCCTCCTGCTTTGTAGAAGATGTGCACCAATGCCAACTTGAAGGGGCTTGAGTGGCAGGCCCCGTGTACGTGACCCTCGTCGCTGTTGGTGCAGAGCATGGCCGCTTTGGTAGTGTCAAGGGTGCAGAAACTAGGCGGGAGAGGAATGCGGCGCTGGTTGCCGGTAACTGGGTCGCACACGAGGACCTCACGCTGCCTGGTGTCGAGGACGGGGATGCGGCCGTGGCGGCACCCGAGAACCGTGCCGTGAAAGAGGTAGGTCACGGGGGCGCCACCGTGGTCGAAACGCACCGTGAAGCGTTGGGGAGGTATGCGGTCGGGAGTATCGAGGACCGGGGCGAAGGAGATCCGTCCGTCGTACTCCATGAAGAGACCGAGAAGGGGCGCCTTTCCGTGATGGGCGCGGAAGCGTAGGAGGAATTCCGGGTCGGCGACCAAGTGGCGCCACCGCTTGCTGACGAGGGAGACGCGCGGGAGGGAGGAGGGCAGCGGGGGCAGGCGGAGGAAGATCTCCCGGAGGACGTCGCTGCTGTTGGGCGGAGCGCTGGCCGTGGAAGCTGCCGTCGAACCTCGGCGGCAGCGCGTCTCGTCGCCGGCCTCGGTCATGCTGGATCGTGGGGAATTGGAGTCTCAGCACTCGTGGGGTAGGTAAGCGCCTCCCTATGATCAGATGCGTCGCTTGGACGATCGCGTCTCCTGTCCTCCCAATGCACTAATTAGGCAGGAATCCCGGCTGCACCGACTCTACGTCGCCCACAGTATGCAATTGCATGTAACGTCCAATGAAATGCTAATCTATAATGCACATCAAACAATGCACTAGCACGTGGTCTCAGCTGATCATCCATGCACAAAGTGGACGGAGCTTCAGTAACTCTATGTGACAAAGTCTCAAGGTGACTTAGCCCATTATCAACCATCCATTTAAAATCCAACGTACCCTATAAAGTCAAATTTGAAGCAAAAAATTGTAATTGTTAGGAAAAATTTGAAAAAATTCTACTAAATCATAAAGGTTACGTTTTATATTCTGTAAAAGTTTCAAGCCATTTAAATGTATGGTTTGGGATTAAATAGACTTTTCAGTTCAAATACATAAGAAATTATTTACTCATAAAATATACATCCAAATGATTTGAAACTTCCACATAACGCAAAACAGAACGTTTACGATTTATCAGATTTTTTTCAAATTTTTCTGAACACTTTTTAAATTTTTGACTCTAAATTTGGTTCAATCCGGTGCGTCCGATCTTAAATGGACGGCTGATAGGAGGGCTAAGTCACCATGAGACTTTGTCACGTGAAGTCACCCAAGCTCGGTCCGCACAAAGTATTGTGAAAATTAATATTGGTAGACGGAGAAAAGAGGGAATTCAAACAATGATTCGTATGGACAATAGAGGTGTCGTCTATGGTTGCCATCGACGGGTCATAGCACGCTTGCATGGCTCACGCCTCACGGCATGTCCCGCATGCCCGCCAACGGCCACGATCTGAAGTTCATGGCGTGTAAACTAGGATCACGTACGGTCGGTGCTATCGGCCGGGCTGTAGCACCGTTCCAGCAAATAAGCCCAACACAACAGGTATTAAATATCCAATCCAGAAACTTAATCCCAATAGTTCAGCGCCAGCAAGGGGATCGCCTTTCCGTCGACCCATGCGACGATAGGTCGCCCTGGCGCTAGGGGCCTGTCCCATGAACGTGATTCCGAAGCGCCTGTTCGCTAGTAGTGAATTAATTTGAACGTACTACTGTTTGTTTCCTGTTTCGTATGTTTTACCCAAAAATTATGAACACTCAAACTAATTTGAAAGTTGTGTACACGAAAATTATGCGGGTTCACGAGTAGGTTCCATTCACATACTTAGTTTCGAGTTTCGTCGATTATAACTTCTCAAATTTGAATAGATGTTTGAAACCTGTTTAGCCAAGATTTATCGAATTCGTCACGCTCGGCTTACCGTTTGAAATATTATTTGACGAGTAGGTTAACATCCGCATTTCGCCCAACTTTCATGTTGTAATTTTTTTCGTTTCGACGATCTCTTTTTGAACATTAAATGTGTGTTTGAACGGGACGTGAGTTTGAACGATTTTTAAAAACCTCGTTGAGCGGAATTTGGTTTTGAACGGAAATGGGAGAACGGTTGCACGGATTGTGCGTTTGATAAACCGGCAACTGAACCCGACGAATCGGCGGTCCGACCGGTGAACTATGAACCGACGCGCTTACCATTTCGATCGCCGGTCCGGTTTTTAAAACTATGCTTTGCGCATTCGAATTACTTTCATGCGATGAACGGAAATTATTTTTGAACGATTTTCAAAAAGTGAACTTAACAAAATAGGTGTTTGAACAGAAACTATTTTTGAACGATTTTGAAGGTGAACAGAAAAAGTGAACAAAATCGGTATTGGAACCGGATAAACCGGCGGTCCGACCGATGAACCGTGAACCGACGCGCTTACCGGTTCGATCGCCGGTCCAATTTTTTAAACTATGTTTTGCGCATTCGAATAACTTTCATGCGATGACCGAAAATGATTTTTGAACAATTTTCAAAAAGTGAACAAAATAAGTATTTGAACGGAAACTATTTTTGAACGATTTTAAAAGGCGAACAAAAAAGTGTGTGAACGGGAATTATTTTTGAACGATTTTCAAAAAATTGAACAAAATAGGTATTTGAACGGAAATTATTTTTGAACGATTTTAAAAGGTAAACAGAAAAATTCTGTGAACGGAAATTATTTTTGAACGATTTTCAAAAAGTGAAAAAATAGGTATTTGAACGGAAACTATTTTTGAACGATTTTAAAAGGCGAACAGAAAAATTCTGTGAACGAAAATTATTTTTGAACGATTTCCGAAAAAGTGAACAAAATAGATATTTGAACGGAAATTATTTTTAAACGATTTTAAAAGGAGAACAGAAAAAGTCTTTTAACGGAAATTATTTTTGAACGATTTTCAAAAAGTGAACAAAAAATAGGTATTTAAACAGAAACTATTTTTGAACAATTAAAAAAGGTGAACAAAAAAAGTCTGTGAACGTAAATTAATTTTGTACGATTTTCAAAAAAGTGAAAAAAATACGTATTTGAATGGATATTATTTTTAAACGATTATAAAAGGCGAACTGAAAAATTCTGTGAACGGAAATTATTTTTAAACTATTTTCAAAAAGTGAATAAAAAATAGATATTTGAACAGAAACTATTTTTAAACGATTTTAATACATGAACAATTTACGAATATGAACATTTTTAGAATTTGACACACAAAAACAGGAAAAAGGAAAAAAAATCAACCAGAAAAAAAACTAACGGGCCAGGCCCATACGCGCTGGGGAAACTCGCCCAGGAAAAAGCTAACGGGCCAGGCCCATACGCGCGGTGGGGGGTGTGCGACGTGACCCTATCATCGACCTGGTCGATGAATAGGGATTGCCCCAGCAAGCCATACGAACCACCTTGGCCCATGCGAGGGCCCAATTGAGTGATAAACGTAACCATTGGTCACTAAACTATTCTGAGACGAGTAATTTGGTAAGTGAACTAGCAATCCTCATGAACATTACTCAATAAAGCTTCTCCTGTTCCTAAAAAAAAAGATAAGTGAACTTGCAAGATGTTGCCCGCTGTTTACTGAACTCCCAATAGATTATGAGTAAAATAGATCAGCGGTCATCGTATTTGTTTGGCAAGCTCGCCGTGGTCGTTGTACAACAATATACGCTCAATATGGTCACCGAATACCGAATACGTTACAGAGACCCACTGACGGTCACCAGAGCCGGTAGCCGTGCGTATTGATTAACCAGTCTCTTGAGGTGAGTTTGTTGCAAAAAAAGACCCCTGAATAAAAGTAATTTGGTAGGTATCCCGGTCCCACCTGACAGCCTCTCTTCTACCTACCTCCCTATCCCTCTCCCTGTTGGAATTTCTGCCGGCGATGGGAGGGGCCGGCCGCACCCACGCCCTCTTCCTCACCTGCACCCTGGCCCAACTTGACGGCTGCGGGCAACGAGGCGGGCGAGCTCGTCCGCGAACTCGGCGGCCTCTAGGCTCCAAGCGTACGTCACCGACTCACCGCATCCCTGCAGGTCCGCGCGCTCCATCGTCCTCGCCTCCGACGCTGAGGCGATGGCCATGCTGCTGCCGATGAGGTGTACCTGCAGGCCTGCCGCGGTTAACTGGCCGCCGTCGGCTCCGGTAACCGCCCGCGCACCGACTAGAATGTCGAGTCGGGAGCCAGTGTGGGGCGATATGGTTGCCCGTCTCGGCCCGAGCCTGAATCACTCCCACTCTCAGTGCACAGCCTATGTTTAAGGATTCTGAACCCGTCCAAGAAAAATCCACTGTGTCCTCCAAAACACTATATTTTATTTTATCCTTTACTTCCACGTCAAACCTTCAATCACTAGAGGTTAGTAAATTAAACCTTATTCCTACAAAAAAAAATCAACCTTATATATATGGATCCAACGCCGTCAAGTTTATACACCATAACCCACAAAATCTATTGGATCAGCCGCTGGTTAAATTATGAATTCAGAGAAACGAAAGCACGCATATTTTGTAGGCAAGGAGTATTGGCAGAAAGTGCGACCAAAAATCGTAAGTATTGATTTGTCTCTTCTGATGGGACAAGTCCTGTCCATGAACATCATGCCTTTGAAAGTGTATATATACTCCCTCCGTTCTACAGTATAAGATGTTTTAAACATTTTCCACATTCACATGTATGTACATTTATCTAGACACGTTTTAGTATATATGTACACTCCTTTTAATATGAATCTAGACAAAATGTGAAACATTTAAAACATTTTATATTGTGGAACGGAGGGAGTAGAAATGAAGGCTAAACTATAGCTTATTTGAAACGCATTATAAGTGCGGTGAATAATTAGAATGATAGTGATTCAGCCAAGGTCTAGTTGGATCATCTATCATATCCACAACGCAGAAGCGTGGAAGTTCATTAGATAGCGTGACATGAGGTAGGACCGACCAGACGTGATTGGCTCAGCCAAGAGCTCGCCGTTCTTGCCGTACTTGGCGCGGAACATGGTCACTTGGAGCAGCAACTTGTCCCCACCGCCCAAACCTCCGACGGTAGCGGACACCGTCCCGCAGCGTGGGCTCGACGAGGCAGAACATACTGCCGCCGGTGTGTAAGAGAACGCGCTTCCCCGTCGTCTCTACAGGCTCTTCCAGGAACGTCAGTTCCTCCTGGTCCACCCTCCATGCCGGCGCCGTCACTTCAGGTCCGCCATCATCCTCCCGATGGCCGGGACATCGCAGGAGCAGAGGTGCTGGTACTCGTAGCGGCGGCCGTCCTCGTCCTCGCTACGCACCATACGGGTCCCGACCCACGCGTCAAGGTCGTCGTCGTAGCGCGCCTCGCCTCTGAAAGGCAGGTACCAGTCCCCATGTCGCGTCCACTCGCCGCTCTCCGTGTCCAGCGAGAAGGTGCCCAGCTTCATCTCCCACCGCTTCTCTTTTTCTTCGTCCACCATTATTCTTAGATCTTATCTTGATTTCTTGCGCCTCTCACACTCCTCTTTTTCTTTTTTTTTCTTCCCGCCAGCTGTTCCTGACGGAGACGAAGACGGTGCGGCCATTTGGATGCAGCGCTGTCGCTGAGATGAAGCTGCCTGCTCCTCTCCGTGGCGGAAGAAAGGCGGCGTCACGGGGCTCCTCTCCCAGACCCACCGCCGCTGCGGCCTCGTGAAGTAGGGCTCAACCTCCTCGCTTGGGCAGAAACAGCAGCTGCTGTTGTCTAAGTGGGTTATGGTAGATTCAGTGGGGCAAAGGTATGGCAGCCCGTCGCCGTTGCCAGAATCGAACGTGTACAGTCTGTCGCCGGGCGCCGGCAGCCACGGTTGGGTAGGAACCGTCCCTCAGCTCGCACGGGAGAGAGTTCTCCATGTCCATCGCCCTGGTCTCCGTGTCATAGACCACTGTCAGGCCACGGCCGTCGCCATCGTCATCCTCGTCGAGACAGAACATACTGCCGCCGAAGCGATCGGAGTGACTCGTGACGACGATGCTGCTGCCCAAGGCATGGAAGCACGGGTATGAGCCGATCGTCAGGAAGCCGAGGCGGAGGAGGGGCTCGGGGAGGCGCTGCACATCGTAGCCGTCGTCGCCGCCTAGCAGGTCGTCCAAGCTGAGCTTGTGGATGGAGAAGCCATGCTTCCAGTCGTCAAGCGCCAAGTAGAGATGACCCCGCGGCTGCAGTAGCTGGTTGGAACCGCAGCCGCAGCAGAAGGCCCACCGTTTCGAAGCCGCCGCCGTAATCCCGTGCGCTGGGTCCCGATTGTCTTCGTCGGACGAGCTGTATGCTCGTGATGATGATCCACCTAGCGAAAGGGAGCCACGGCGTGCAGATGCAGCTGGGCGCCGGAGATGGGAGAGAAACGGCGGCAGAGATCGGGCGAGCCACACCGTGTCGTGTACGTACGACAGCTAAGGTTCGTTTGGATTTTATATCTGTTTTTTAGGACCCGTTCCTCTAGTTTAGGTCACAAATATATTGTGCTCGAGATTATCAACTAAAAAAATGAAAATGATAAGTTACCGGAACTTAGCCCAATATCATGCACTACCGGAAAATCTTTCTTTCCCGTGTTGGAAGCTCGTTGCCGTGTGCCCCAGTTTCTCGGAACACGGCAAAGAGCACTCTGCCGTGATGGAAAAACATAGCGCACGACAAAGAAGACACGCATAACACACGGCAAACATACCAAGCTCGGCACAGAAATCTTTGCCGTGCGTGTTACCTTACCAGCACGGCAAATTGGTGGGACCCGCGACGACCAGGATCCGCAACTTTCCCGCGCTTCCAATAAATTCGCGGGAAACATGTTTGTTGTGCGTTGGCGGAGCTGGCACACGGCAAATACTAGAAAAAAATTGGCGTGCCTTGGCGGCCAATTTCCCGCGCTCTGAATTTCGGCTTTGCCGTGTGCCCTAGGGGTAGCACACAGCACAGAAAGGGTTTACCATGTGCCTATCTTTTCAGGTGCACGACAAAGCATGTATCACCTTTTTTTATATGCTTTCCTTGTTTATTTTCTTTGTTAAGGCTTCTAGCATATTCATTTACTTCACTTAATTATATTTATTTATACTATATATATAAACCCTCCGGTGCGGGCCGCATGCGTCGACACCCTGGAAAAGTGTACCAAACATGCAGCGCATCGTCTACCCCGGACCTAGGGCGTCGAAAAGGGGTTTCTCGGTAGGTTTTACTCCCTGATTATGTTAGGTTAGATCATATAAACATCTCAACGCAAATTTGGTTTTCCATGTTCCTATGTCCTAACCTAACACAATCAAGGAAAAAAGTCCATTGGCCTACCCCTTTCGACGCCGTTCAAGGTGGTAGACGAAAACGTTAGGGTTTTTCCAGCGGATCTAGGGTTCGCCGAATCGGGGCCCCGGAGCGTCGGAAACCCACCCAAATCTAGGTTTTTCCATATCATGTGTGTACAAGTGTGTTGGGTGTTTTGTAAGTGCAAGATTTTACTCCGTTGTGTGACCGTCTTCACCGACCGCACTCTCTCTCTACTTAGTTTCTTGACTTATAGCTGAAAACTCCCGTTTCGGGGAACCGGGGGCAATGTTGTGAGAACTTATGATAATAGTTGGTTTTCCATGTTCCTATGTCCTAACCTAACACAACCAAGGAAAAAAATTCCACTGGCCTACCCCTTTCGACGCCGTTCACGGTGGTAGACGAAAACGTTAGGGTTTTTCCAACGGATCTAGGGTTTCACCGAATCAGGGGCTCGGAGCGTCGGAAACCCACCCAAACCTAGGTTTTGCCATACCATGTGTGTACAAGTGTGTTGGGCAAATGGTCAATTTGCCGTGTACAACGTATGAAAAGCACACGGCAAAGATGTTTGCCGTGAGGAGGCACACGGCAAAGAGGCATACGTGGCACGCACCTGTGAACCAGGCATTTGCGCATTGCACCATATTGCAGATATGCCATGTAGTTTGGAGGAAACACAGGGCAAAGGGCTATGGCCTGGGGTGTGCTTTCTTCAGAAAGCACACGGCAAAGAGCAGAATTGTGCCGTGTTGGCTACAGAAACACACGGCAAAGAGCAGAAGTTTGCCGTGCTGTCAGCGCGCAGAGCGCACGACAAAGTTGGATTATGTGCCGTGCATCTGGAGGAAAAGCGCACGGCAAAAAATGAACGTGTGTCGTGGGGCAGTTTGTCCAGGCGCACGGCAAAGAACGCAGCACGGCAAAGAGGGGTAGATGGTTGACCCTCTTCTGACAGTAATATGCCGTGTTGTGCGTGGAGGGCGCACGACAAAGATGTTTGCCGTGTTGTTTGCCCAATGCGCACGGTAAAGGGCTTTTGTCGACGCGTATTTTGCCGTTCAGCCTTTGCCGTGCTGTTCGACACGGCAAAGATTCTATCGTGTTCCGAAAAGCTTTTGCCGTGTTGTTTTGCCCCACGGCAAATTCCAGATTTCCCGTAATGATGTCAATTTACCAAACTAGCTAGGAGTTTAGGAAGCTCATGGATCGGGTCGCCCTATGTACCGCCCTTACTGAGCTGTAGACTCGCCCACGCGGGTAGGACATAATCGCTGGTACACCAGATCGCCTGGGCCAGCCCAATTTGTTTTTTATTTCGTATCTTGTTTCGTTTTTCTGTGGATTTCTTTTCTTCTATTTTTAATATTCTATTTGTTTTCTTCACTTTATTTAAATTTTTACTTCCATTTTCAGGATAAATTAATAAATACTTTTCCCCTCGCAAACCAAGAATACTTATTTGAACACAGGAACATTTTTTTGAACTCATGAATGATTTAAGAAACATGGAATTTTCAAAAATGTGTGAACATTTCAAAATGTAAGAACACAAAAATTCCAAAATAATGTTCACGAGGTTAAAATTCATGTGTTCTAAAAAAATATTCACCGTGTTCAAATAAATTTTCATGAATCAAAAGTTGTTCACGGAGTTAAAAATTAATGTATTTACACAAATTGTTTAGGGTGTTCAAAAAATATTCGCGGATCCAAAAAATACTTTCACAAAAAAAAGATCCAAAAATTATTCACAGACTTACAAAAACACATGTTTCAAAAAGTGTTAACATTGTTTATAAAATGTTAACATGTTTTTAAAAATATTCACAAGGTTCAAAATAATGTTCATGGGTCTAAAAAATGTTCACGGGATTACAATGTATTTTTTGAAATATTGTTCACTAGTTTGAAAATTTGTTTTTCAAAGCAAAAATGTTCATGCATTTTAAAAAAATATTAAGGTAAGAAAAAAAGGTTATCCGGAAAAAAAATTCATGCACTAAAAAATTTCACATTCGAAAAACTATTCATGTACTTATGGAAAAACTGGAAAGAAAAGAATGTAAAAAGAAATCTTGTATTACCCGAAAAGAGAAACAGCGAAAAAAAAACAATATGACACAACAAACAAAGAAAAACAGCACATGCGGAAGTCTAGAGGGGGCGAGGCGGTGCACCAACTTGCTACAAGGGTGAAATAGTGTTGACGCCATGGATCAGATTAAGGCCTCCTTTGATTCACAGGATTTCTGTAGGAAAAGTGTAGGATTCCTATTCCTACATGATTTTGCACTGTAGCAACGTTTAATTCACAGGAATGCACCAAAGGAAATCTTAAGGAAATTTTTGGCCTCCTTTGATTCATAGGATTTTTGTAGGAAAAATGTAGGATTCCGGTTCCTTTAGGAATTTGCACTGTTGATGCGTTTCATTCATAGGAAACCAAGCAAAGGAAATTTGAAGGAAATTTTCCTTTGCCACCAGATTCCTATGGAATACAAAGGAAATAAACAATCTGGTTAGACCTCATTTTTTCATTCCTTTGGAAGGAAAGAATCCTGTAGGTTTGCATTGGCAATCCTATCATATTCCTATTCCTATTCCTTTTCCTACATTTTGGAATCCTATGAATCAAAGAAGGCCTAGGGAATGCACAGGAATAAAACAATTCGGTCTTGCCTCATTTTTCCATTCCTATGCGAGGAATGAGGCAGATTTGAGTTAATGATGATGCAGCACGGCCAGAGGTGCCGCTTAACCCTTCTGCCCTGCTTATTATTTAACCTAATCAAGTTCTTTAAGAAAGCATGCTAAATTCCTCTACGTTTTCCTTTCCTACATATCAAACGACCACCAATGGAAATATTCCTGTACTCTCCAATCCATTGGTTTTCCAGTTGCATTCCTATCCCGTTCCTATAACTATTCCTATTCCCACACTTTGAAATCCTACGAATCAAAGAGGCCTAAAGGCACGAATTTCGAAAACTCACTAAGACTCCTGAGCATGAGTGCTCCCTTTATTTGATTTTTTTAAAACAATCTATAAACGTTTCAAAGATCTGGCAAGAATCCGGCATGTTGTGAAAGATGTATATACTAGCATCGTGCAAAATAATAATACCGAATTCTTTGTATTATTGGCTACACAAAAATAACAAAGTATTTTGCATTGTGACTTTGCACGCATATGTAGAATACAACATTGCGAAATGCGTGGTTTTTTATAATTTTTCTCAAACTTTTAAATATTATTTTAAATTTGTTGCAAACAGAGAGAGCAGTCCTTCTCGGGAGCAAGAAATCTTCACTCGAACTTTAGAGTTCTAATTAAAGTAGAAAAGGCCATCAATTGATCCCTAACAAAATTGCCATTTGAGACATGGTCGATATAATGGAGACGAGTTACATTATCTTATTTATTTCTCATCTCCATTTGTCTCTAGATAGATCGGTAATTGACAAATCCTACATTTCTTATATTATTATTTTTAACAAATTGCAAAAGTTATTTATTTTTCGAGATAACGGTTTTCGCCTGATTTCCATTAAAGAAATCACAGATTCCATTACAAGGCAAAATACAACTAATAGACAGAAAAATCCCAAAATCAAAAATTGTGAATAAATCACGACGTGATACAGGAAGGATAAATTTTTTTCGTTCAATTCGCGAATGATACGATGCCTCGATCCTGCATATCATATCCAGAATGCAGACATATCATAGTTGGCGACATACCGTGACATATGGTAGGACGGACCATACCACACTGGCGCAGCCACGAGCTCGCCGTTCTTGCCGTACTTAGCGCGGAACATGGTCACCCGGAGCAAGCAGTTGTCGCCGTCGCCCATGGAGTTGCGGAAATTAACACCTGGCCGTAGGGCATGCTCCACGAGGCAGAACATGCCGCCACACCCCCTGGGAAGCAGCACAGTATTAAGCATGAAGTCCACGGAGGGTTCGAGGAAGCTCAGCCTCTCTGCTCCACCATCCACGACGGCATCGGTGTGGTGCCCTGTGCCAGGTCTGGGACGTCGCAGGAGCAGAGGTACTCGTAGCCGCAGCCAGCCACCATGTGTGTCCCGACCCACGCGTCTAGGTCGGCGTCATAGTGCGCCTGGCCACTGAAAGGCAGGCACCAGAAGCCGAGGCATGATGGGCTCTGGTAGGCGCACGCCGCCGCCGGCGAGCAGGTTGTCTAGGCTGAGCTTGTACAGGGAGAAGCCATTCTTC